>CM070550.1:12638633-15038633 GCA_036346405.1 Phyllostachys edulis | reverse complement strand
TAATATTGTGTCGAGTGCATACCTCTTTGATTTTCACCTTTTTATCCAATTGAGACTGAGCAATATGTATATCAATAAACGTGTTAGTCTCACAAATATATTTGTTATTATTCACCAAAATACTCCATTAACATATAGTGGCGGGTCTAGATTCTTCAATCTCCCCCCTTTTGGTGATTGATAACAAATCCTTTATCAATAAGAATATTTGGATATAAATCAACATAAGATAGGAACTTTAAGCCATTGAACTATATCTATGCATGTCATTAAGCAATTTAACTTATCCTTTTGTACTATGCATGAAAAGGTGAAAACAACACAAGAGAGAATCCAAATATGTTGCATTGATCATATAAATATTCTCCCCATTTAGGCATTAAACACCAAAACAAATTCAAGCCAATATAAAGATGTTGCAAAAGAAAGAGCTTGGCAATTTAACTCATTTTATTTTGAGCATATAGCATTCTCCCCCTTTTGAGATCGCAAAACATTTCCACAAACTCCTCTTTTATGGCTGAAAAGAGTAAAACACTTGAAATGAGTTATATTGGAGTTTAACTATAGGAAATGATATTTCGAACACATTAAAAAAACACACTCTTGAAATCTTTCCAACAAACATTTTTCATGAAGATACGATGCTCATTTTCTCAAAGTTCAAAGAGATGTGTGAATTTGAAATCATGTTGAATTCAAAAGATATAGCCAAAACAATGGGAAATGTGTTGAAACAAGCTTAGAAAAATCTAAAATAAATCATAGAGCTAGTCCTTGTAAATACACACACTTTTCATTTCGGAAGGCTCAATCAAATGTCAACCATTTTGAAGAAATAAAAATCACAAGATTTCTGAAAACAGGAATTTTTCAGGTTTTCGGAATCATTTAAGCTTCAAAACATGGATGAAAAACTGATTAAAACAGATCCAATAAATCTGAGAAAATTTGGCATAGAATATCAACTATAGATGATTAAAAGTCATCATTATGTCTTCCTCAGATTGTGAATCCATTTGGAGATACAAAATTCACAAATCAGCTTAAAACTTGCAAAAGTCTGAATTTTCAGCAAGTTGATCAAAGAGAGAAAAAGTCAAAACTTTTTCAAATCAAGTCGAAATACTTTCAAATTTTTTATAAAGAAACTTTTCCAAGAAGATTTTTGAAAAAGGAGTCTTCGTTCAAAAGATATGCCAAAATGAGCTTTGTTTGCAAGATTTTTGCTTAAAGTGAAGAAAAAGGCAAAACCTTTTCAAATGAAGTCAAAATACTTTTAAAATTTCCAGAATTTAACTTTGTACTAATTAAAATGTTTACCAAAAATAATTTTTGGAAAAGGAATTTTCTTTCAAAAGATAAGGCAAAATGCGCTTTGTAGGCACATAGAGAGAATGATTTTGCATTGAAGGTTCAAAATGCAAACCAATTTGAATTTCATGGAGTTTTTCACTTTCATGGCTTTGTATGAGTTAGAAATACTATTTCAAGCCATGATACATAAAGAAATCCGGCTCAAATAGCGAAACTCACTATATGCAAGAATAGGTCATTTTGGGTAAAAGCTTGTTTTTCGGTGAACTTCAAATGGATAAAACTTTTCAACGGTTGGTATTTTGTAAAAACTTTGAACTAGAGAAATGTTTGAAATGACCAACCTTCGAGTTTGGTATTGATAACGTTTTCAGAAACTCAATAGATTTTGATTTATGGAAATATGTCATTTAATTCAAAAATAAGATCATACAAGATCATTTTGATGCCAAATTTGATATTTTGTTTCTAAAATAGGAATTTGTACTTCAAAAGCATTTGAAATATATATTTAAGTACTTTTATCTAGTTTTTCACAAATTTGATTCTTTTAAGCAAGATTTTTTATTTTTGACTAAAGAGGTTCTTTAAAAGGCTAAACTTGCATATCATTGACAATTTCACTCCAAAAATATCAAATGAAGCAAATGAGAATGAAATTAT
Source organism: Phyllostachys edulis (assembly GCA_036346405.1). Lineage (NCBI taxonomy): Eukaryota > Viridiplantae > Streptophyta > Magnoliopsida > Poales > Poaceae > Phyllostachys > Phyllostachys edulis. The sequence continues at coordinate 15,036,653 of CM070550.1, read as the reverse complement.
GCATTCACAAGAATCATAAATCATTTTGGGCAAATAGGTAAAATAGTTTTTTCAATATTAATACTTTACCCCTTTTTAAGTAAGCCTAAATTATTTAATAAGTTTTTCACAAAGATAAAACTCCCCCTTACACAAAGGTTCCTCTTGAAAATTCTTTCTTCTCCTTTGACACACAAAGGATTCTCTTCCATCTTGTCATCTTCTCCTTTGTCATCTCTTTGAGATATATCCATCTAAAACTCATGATGACTTCAACCTCTTTCCTTTGACCATTACTGACAACCAAATTCTCCCTCTTTGACATTAAGCACAAAAAATATCTACATGTGGATCACACTTGAAAGATAGACTTTAAGCATCACATGTAGATACCACATGTCGACAAGACTTGAAACTGCAAAGTGCTTAAACTTCTCTCGCAAAGATGTTCAAAGAAAGCAACCAAAGAGAAGAGGAAAAGAGATAATCCGCTCGTACACGAAGAGTACTTGAGCTTGGTCAAAAGAAGTAAGATCGGCAAGGAATGAAATTAGATACCACTTAAAGAGATAAGTTGATATCACTTGAAAGAATACCACTTGTAAAGACAAGGGTGAATCTCATGTCGAGGTCAAGATGATCAATAGAAGCTACCACTTGGAAAGAATACCATTTTTATGATAGAAATATCATAATGCGAATAAAATGGCATATGGAGTCAAATAGGCACTTAAGGGTAGCTAGTGAATGCAACAAGGATTAATTTGACCAAAGGAAGCAGCCAAAATAGGTTTAGAATAGAATAGAATTGAAATGGCTGTTTTGACAGAAAAATCGGTAGTACCGCAATTCAGAGGTTTGAGAGTACCTAAACCCAGAGTACTCTTGTTGAATAACGCCGGTAGTTCCGATTTTTCTGGAACTTCAATGATAGATCTTGGAATAGAGAAATATGCAAATGATCCCTAGTTTTACACTTCAATAAATGACATTTAGGATCATTATGCATGAGATAAAAGATAGAAACTTCAATGAATATAGTTTTTATAAATTAATCTTTTGTTTTTGCAAATGAGATTCATTTTCAAGAAACTTCTTCAAAAAATCCAAATTGAACATTTGATGAAATTTTGGGCATCCAATTTTATGTATGAGTCGTTAATACCATTATGGACCTATTCATGTGAATAATTTAGGCTCAAATGGCAAAACTCACTTAAGTGCTAGAAAGTGACCATTTAGGTCAAAATAGGATTTAAGATGAATTTCAAAATCAAATAACTTTTGCTAGGTTGGCATTTTGGAAATCTTTTGAATACCAAAATTGTTTAAGATAGCCAACTCTAGGATTTTCCTTTTGGGATCATTTTCAAATTCCTTTTAGAATAGATTTTACATGAAAATCTAGTTTATGTCAAAAACAAGATGTTATGATCTAGAGTTTTGGCTAAAAGCTCATTTTCACTTAAGATAGGTTTTTCTTGAACCAAAACCTTTGGTAAACCTTTGAAATGCATTTGTATACATTTTGCAACTAATTTTTCAAAGGATCACTAATAATTATGAAATTTTGACTTTTGGCTAAAAGGCTCAATTTTAAAAAATATTACTAGCACTTAATTTATTTGGGCACACTTAGGGATGTGATATACATGATCATGATTTAGCACTCCCCCTTAATATGCCACTTACAATCTTGCTCAAGATTTTAATAACGAATATTACAAATAAGAGCAAGAACACCCTTTTCATAATATTTTCATGAATGCAACCTACACAAGGCATAAAGGGCTAGATACTTCAATGTAAATACTTGTTACCGAGATAGCATTAGTTTATGATATGAATTAGTCTTCCTCAAGCTCGGCTCCATATTTTGCATATGATGGAATTCACCTCTTCATGAGTGAGCCAAACCTCCATTGCTTCTTCAAGTACCTATTAATCATTTTAAGCGCGTTTTGGTACCCAATACTTGGTTGGGTCCATGAATGTTAGTCACAACACTTTTGGGCACCCAAATAGCCCTAACAATAGTTTTATGTGAGCTAACATTTCTAGCAAACACATTGCCATATTTATCTTTCCTAAGCAAATAATGATCATTATAGATAATAGACTTAGGAGTGATACCTTTGGGACAATCCTTACTAAAATGTCCCTTCTCCCGGCAATTGTAGCAAGTTTGACATTTTCTTCCATCCTTTGTCTTCTTGTCTTGCTTATCGCCGGCTTGCCTCATTTTTGATGACTTTGTCTTGTCATCCATCTTGTTTGGGCACACGGAGGCGCGTCCAAAGGGGGGAGATGAGGTGATGTGGGGGAGGATGGCGATGAGGGAGGCAAGGTCGGAAGCGACAGCGCGGTGCTTTGGCTGCGGGTATGTGGGGGGGGGGAGGGACATGAGGGTAAGTGGGCGAGGAGGATGGCGAGGATGGAGGGCAAGGTCAGCAGCGGCGGCTGGGTGCTTCGGGGAGGGAGAGGGCGAAGTGGCGGAGGGATCTAGAAGGCTCCCTTTTGCCTGTACACGTGGCCAGCACCGAACCGATCGGACGGTTGTGGACGACAACCGCGGCATCCTACAGTAAAAAAAACGACGTGGCCCCTCTCCCTGGCCTGGAAGTCCACCGACTTTTATATAGAAAGATTGCATCAATACTGCTCAGATCGAACCTAGCTCTTACAAATGGGCCCGGTCACTATTTTCCGTTTTGGGAGAGAGTGAAGGCAAAACATCATTGATTTAATTGGTTGACCATTACACCGAAAGATAGTGGAGGCTGATCAAGAAATCTTTATACATAAAAGGAGGCCGGTTTGGGCTTCAGCCAGGGCGTCCATGTCGCTCTTTTTGTTTAGACCGTCCGAGTGTGTTCGTTTTGTTGCGTGTCGTTCGATCTGATCCCGACGTGTTCCCACGCTGTTGTTCGGCTGGACGCATGTCCCCGCTGCCTCGCTTTTCCTCCCAACACCGACCCTGCTTCTTTTCCTTTCCTCTTTCTCTCCTCGCCTCGTCCTATCCACCGCCTCTCCCCGCACGCCGCCTTCCTCTCCCGCCCTCTTCTCCTCTTGTCTCCTCCTACCTGGGCGCTGCTGCTTTTCCCGGAGCACCGCCGCCGCTGCTTCGTGCTCCTCCCCGATGCTTGGCTCTCCTCCTCCTTCTTCACCGCCACCCTCCCCTCCTCTAGGTGTTCCACACGCCCACCGCCCCCACGCCCACTCCCGGCCACCGCTCCTCCCCTTAGCCCATGAGCCCGGCCCCCTTCACTCCGCCCTTCCTTCCCTTCCACCTTCGCCATCGCCCACGCCTCCCCTCCCCCACATCCGCGTCCTGACCATCGCCCCCACGCCCAAGCCCACGGCCGACCACCGCTCCTCCCTTTCCCCTCTCCCGGCCCCATCTTCTCCTCCACCCCCGCGGTCGCTCTCTAGTCCCCTCCATATCTCCGTCCGGTCCCTCAACGCTTTCTCCGTCGTCACTCCTCCCCTTCCCCTCTCCCGGCCCTCAGACTCCTCCACCTTCCTCTCCCCTAGCCCCTAGCCCTATCCCCTCCACCTTCCCCTCCACCCCCGCTTCCTCCCAATGGTGTCCCTCACCACCACCACCTCCTCATCCGCGGTCCTCCCCGCCGCATCCACCACCGCCCCGGCCTCGTCCATCTCGCCCGCCACCAACAAGCGGCCACACTCGCCCGGCGACGAGCGCTACTGGGCGCCAGGCTACCACCATGGAATCGGCCAAATCTGCCTCGCGCAAGATCGTGGTCGGGCAAGAAAGCGCCGCTTCCATTCCATTGGGGCTCAAGGTAAAATCCATTTCTTGCTCCGAGTATGCCAAGAATCCGATCATTATGCATATGTGATTTTATGTAGCTAGTAGTAATTGGATGATGTGAAGGTTGTTTTGTGAGGAGACGTGTGGCTGGTTTCGCTCAATTCCGTGTTGTCATTGGATAGTTTCGCTAGATCCTACGTCGTGGTTGGATAGTTTGGTGCGTGTGACTGATCGTTGATTTGATGATTAATTGGTGTTTGTGCTATGCTTGATATTGGCCAGGTTGTGTTGGTTGGTTTTGTTGGCTTCGTAGTCATACAAATTATAGGAATGAAAATTAGACTTGAGTTATCATAGAGTATTCATGGAATTAGAGATCCGTTGTTTTTTAGTGAATATATGCTATTCCTGGGGCCATTGTACAACAATTGTGCTTGTTTTGGAGCTTGTTGGAATAAAGAACTAATCTGTGATGGACAAACTTATTAGTATCTTTGTTATCTACACTTGCTGATATGTATTCAAACAACAACAAAAACTACTATGTAGAGATGTTATTGATTTATGTTGTTTCTGTCCAGGTTGTCTATATATTGGATCAAACCCGTGTATTGGAGAATGAAATGGTTCTTACTACGTTAAAGAAACAAGTCCTTGATGTTGTCAATGCTTGGGACTGTTGGTCCTCTAGTTCAACATATGGATGCCTGTCCTGAGTCAGTGGGCTTATTAGTTCTATATATGGTCTTGTCTGTCTGTACAGCCAGGACCATCTCAGTCTGTAATGGATGGTAGAGTATGTGCTTTGATTGAGGAATCTTGAAGCTTTTGTTGTGTGCCTGATGTGTTAATATGTGGGAGTTTAGTGCTTTACTTGTGTCTACCTAGATTGAGGGCTTCTTGTTCTTGCATTGTTAGTTGTGAATTTCTGTTTCGATTGGTGGGTAAGTTTCGGTTCACAGCTCTGTAAGAGAAAAATACAAAGTAAAGTTTAGGCTTCAAACAAGTTTGAGTTTTTTTGCATCTCTTTTTGTTGTAGAGGGACATAAACAGAACCTTAGGACATAAACAGAACTTTGTTCTACCAGCATATTTATGTTAATTTGCCCAAAATTGTTGTAATTGTTGCGCTTGGAGCTCATGGTAAGAATCGACTACATCATACAAGATGAGAAAATAGGGTCGAAAAGATATGTTTGCGAAAAACAACAATTGATTCGTTGGTTTTGTTGTTTTAGTGGTAATATGGAGTAATATGATGTATAGAATTAGTAATTTTTTTAGATTAAGTAGTGCACATTTAGTAAAATTTGCTCCTTTATGATCGTTTCATATGTTTTTATTATCTTCTAGGTTGCAAACCCACTTTGAAAACACGCAAAGGATCTCGGATACGACCACATTGCCTTTTGCTATGCATTATCTCCATTCGCAGATAATGGAGGAATTGGATATTTCACACTTGACCGAGAAGCTACCGCAAGGAAGGGAGAATCCGGTCATACCGACACCAAAGGAGAAGTACGATACCTGGGAGAAGATTAAAATCTTTAGTATGATTGGCTTATCTCGTCCTGTTGCATGCCTTGCTGAATTTTTCTTTATCTGATCAGCGATCATAAAACATGGATTGGTATTCATGTTACTTAATTGCTTTTCCGGCTTTTCCGTTTTCTTAGGTTTCACAAGGACAATGTCTTCAATTTGGGCAATGACATTGCTTGGCTTATATGTTAGAGTTCAGGTCACCATATTAGGCAGACATCTCTACTTAGATTTTGCTCGTGGTACAGATGCTGCACAGTTACATTAGGTAAGCAAGCCATGCTTTTGAGCTTAGTATAGCTTCCCATTTCCTAATACGTGATCCTTAATTAAGACATGCTTGCAATCATATACTGAGTGGACTATGATATTGTTTGATGTCAGGCTGTGAGACATTAGGTAGGCAAGCCATGCCTTTGAGCTTAGTATAGCTTCCCATTTCCTAATACGTGATCCTTAATTAAGAGATGCTTACAATCATATACTTAGTGGACTATGATATTGTTTGCTGTCAGGCTGCTGCCAATGGTGGAGCAATGTTGCCAAAAGGATAGCTAACCTTGACTTTGACCGTACAGGGAAATCAATGGGAGTCATCGTTATGTCCAAATCAGAAAGCAATGCTACTTGTGAAGGTGCTAATGCCGCATTTCTTGCTATATTGTCCTATATTGTCGTTTCCCACTGATTCGTTGGCTCAAAGATTTACCTGTAATTTTCATTTTTTTTAATATGTTCCTTGGAGTGGCATTCAGACTGCCTGATGTTGTGTCCTTTATGGCAGGGAGCTGTTGAAACCTTATTGGAGAGGAGTAGCCACATTCGACTGCAGAATGGTTCAGTCGTGCCATCAGATGAGAAATCAAGGAAAACTCTTTTGAAAAGCCTCCATGAAATGTCAACTAAAGCTCTGCATCATGGGAAAATGAGGAACATACTCAATAACACAAACATCAGTTATGTTTTTTTTGTTTGTTTCTATTTACTTCATTTAACAAATTTTATAGCCACTATAGTGCAGTGCTTTGCTATGGAGCGTGATGGTGATACTAACGATGAGGAGGAGGATGGGGGTGATCCACAGGTGACATTTTATTCCATTTCAAAACACACTTTTGTTGTATTGTATCTTAAACAATATGCTTGTGTTCGAAATTTTGAATTTGCGAATTATGGAAATTCAAAAATAAAAAAGTTTACCATCACCGTAAGAGTTCTGCTTCTATAATTATAACTATCGCCTACATCTTCGTGCCTTCTATCGCCGATGGTTCGTTGGTCCTAATCACGGTCTCGCATCTTCAGTTCTGCGCGCCAGGGCATGCGAGGGTTTCTAGTATATTTGATTTTGCATTGATGCCGAAATGAGACCTAGAATCCATTTTGTTGAGTACGGATTACCCATATCATAACCTACTAGGATTTGTAGATGTGTTTTCTACAAGGATTTCTATCATAATGCTATTAGGATTATGATTCATACTTCCTTTTAGAGCGAACTAGGGGCATTATATAAAGCCATGATGGGTGGTTATTGTCGAACCCAGTGTAAGGTCGAGGAGTCCGACTAGAGGGGGAGGGTGAGTAGGTGGTTTAAAAAATTCTTTTATTTAAAACCAAGTTTTATGCGAAATTGTGAATCAATTTAGTTTAGCTTAATTAAAACCTAAATAAACTAGTCTTGACTAGGTGCACCAACAAGCTAAAACTAGAACAAAAAATGCAATCATAAGGAGACAAGCAAACAATTTAATTCTATAAAAAGTAAATTGCAAGAAAGTAAAACTCAAAAAGTAAAACTCAAGAAAACAAACCACAAGAACACTTGAACTTTTTCCCGTGGTGATCAGAAATTTGCCAGTTTCCCCTAGTCCATGTTGAGGTAAGCCCAAACAAATTGGATCGGCTCCACAAATTAAGTCTACACCTCGAATCCACTCCGAGTTGCTCTTCCTCCACTCCGGAGATGGCGAGCACCAAGCCACTCACAACCGTCCGAGTCTTCTCACAACCTTCTTTGAGAAAATCACCGGCGCAACTCCTCCAAGTCATCTAGGTGTCGGCAAACACCAAGAGTAACAAGTTAGAGACGCTCACTTGAATGAATCAAGTATCTAAGCTCAATGGATACAAAATCCAATAACTAATGTAACACATGCAATAGGATTTTGCTCTCTAAGCTCACTAAGTACAACACATGCACAAAAGAGATGAGAGAGCTTTCTCTTTGCTATAGGGGAACAAAAATGGCACAAGTATACTCCCACAACCAGTCGTAAGGGGTATTTATACACCCACACACACAAACTAACCGTTGGAGGAGAATATGTGCAAAAATAGGAAGGTCAGTCAGACCGGACCACAGTGTAACAATAAACTCTGCAGTAATCATTGCTACAGAATCTATCCGTTATGCCAGGTCTAGTCAGTCCGCCCACTCAAGGTCCAGTCAGACCAGGTTCAAAAGTTTTCCAAACCATAGAAAACACGGTACTGGAAAAAGCTGACCACACCGCTTAATCCGGGGTTCTGGTCTGATCGGTGACAACACTATGGTTAGTCTGTTAAGGAGAATTCAATAGCAAGTCGCAAAAACAACCCTCTATAGAAAAAGCCGACCGCGCCAATGCACCGGAGGTCCGGTTAGTCCGACCCTCCAACCGCAGTCAGTCTGGGTTACCAAAACAGAGAAGCGATGAACAAAATAGAGGCTATCTGAAAAATGTTGACACCCGACTCAGACCGGGGGTTCGGTCAGTCTGGGTTAAACCTTGCGGTTAGTCCGGCTAGCCACAAGTGAGAAAAGGGAGCTTTTTGGAAAAACCTAACCACTCCAAAGGTCCGGGGTTCCGCTCAGTCTGGTCTACCCACTACGGTCAGTCCAGTCAAAGATAACAAAAGCTGATTTTGCAAATCGCTTCAACTAAATTTTGCAAAATACATTTGCAAATTGATGTGTGGTGCAAACAAGGTATGAAAGCATGATTCCCAACAAGGTGCAAAACACATTTGCCGACTTTTAGCCTTAGGGCGTAGTTAAGTATTTGACCTATGTACTGGAACAATATTTGACCACATACGTACTGAAATAGCTGGCCTTTTATTTCGATCGAGTTCGAGGAAATCACATGCATGAATGCATGGCACACGTGTGCAATAGTACTGTTGGAGAAATATTTCATCACTCCTAGACTTGGGGCCCGCTTTGCAACAGATACACATACAGATCCAATAAATGCTGCTATACTCCTGAAAGACTATAATACCCCTCGCTTGTACTCATAGGATAGAAGCCCTCATAGGGGTATTTTGGTCATTTGTACAGGCTTGGGAGCCTATAAATACCCCCATGTATCCCTCCTTTGAGGGAGGATCTCTTGAGCATTATAGGAGGAGAAGTCATTAGGTGAGCCTCCGGGAGGAACCCTCGAACCCCCGTAGGCCACCGACAGGAGTAAGGCGGTCCTCTCGGACCCCGAACTCAGATAAACCCCGTGTCACACTCGCTCTCGTGGACGACGGCCCGTAGCACGGCCGACGTCCGCCCTCTCACTCACGTTTGGTTTTTACACCATCAACAAGTACGTACATGGAACCAGGGGTGCAATTAGAGCGGATACGGACAGATATCGCTCATCCTGTATCCTATTCCATATTTTTTTTCAGAGTCGGAGTCGGACACAAACAATGTCGGATACTCGTTTCTCCATCTCGTATTCGCTCCGCGAGCCTTCGGTTGGTCGGTCGAACAAAAACTATTCTCTTCTTTTGCACCCCTACACAAGAGGACATTGGACCGTAGGGGTGCAATCAGAGCGAAGATGGAGAGGCTAACCGCTGAGATATCTAAGAAAAAACACTCAGTATGTCATGTCTACTCAGATGCAACAATCAACCTATCTATTATCATGTTCCTAAGTTAAGATACAACATGTTTTTCTCCTACCACCAGACATACGAACACATACAGAGGGATATCGCTCACCCCGTACCATATTTCATATTTTTTTCCTCAGAGTCGAAGTCGGACGTAGATAGTACTGGATAACAATTTATCTTTTTCGTATTCGCTCTGCAAACCTTTAGTCGGTCAGTAGGATGGTATGACTGAGGTTATGAGACTTGGATTCGGTGGCATTCTCAAGTTCAACCTCGAGGGACTCGAGAGAAGAGACCTACTATGCTTCATGATGGACATGATAGATCCAGACGAAATGGTGAATTGTGTCAGCAGCGGTAGGAGCACCCCAATCACGCCTCACATCGTGAAGTGCGTCCTCGGGCTCCCGTGCGGAGGTAGGGACGCACTGATGGTGTCCGTGGCTGCAGGAACCGCCGAGCTGAAGCGACTGCTTGGGGTGCAACCCAACGACAAACATAAATAACGAGGCATTGTTGAAGAGGATAACCACCAAGGGCACCGATGAACCGACAATGAGGTGCTTCTTCCTCGTCGTCTTCAGCAAGCCGTTGTTCCCGACAACCAACATCAACATCACCGGGAAGAACGTCGTGCTCACGAAAGACGTCAAGGACTTCCAAGGCATCAACTGCTGCAAGGCCGTTGTGGGCATTCCGAGGGAGGCCCTGCCATGCATTTTTAGCGCGGCACGCATGTCATTTTTGCCTATTCGTTCCGACAAGACTATTTTTACTATTTCGTTGTGAAAACAATGCTATTGGAGCGCGCGGCCGAGGAGAAGAAGTCAGAGGGGGGGCGGAAGCTGTGCAGATTCTTCAGATACTTTTGAACGACGAGATTATATTCTGTGGCTTAATCTTCTTGTATTTTTTTGGTTTGTTTTTACTACTGCAGTAACACCAGTTTACCATAATTAGCGTCTGAGCTGTGTTCAAAGCCGTGAGTTCTGCATCCTGCCTGTGTGTGTCGCTGCAATCTGAATGCTGCAAGGAAGCTAATGCTTGAATCAGTCTTAACATTTTTTAAAAAAAAAAGGATTTGAACTATTGAAGGTAATAACTCCAATGAACCCAGTTCTCAGGGTCGTCCTATATGCAAATGGCGGACTTTCTTATGACAAGGTCAGCAGATCGGATTTTATTCCCCATCCTTCGATTGTTTCGCAAAAGATCTCCAATTTGGATTCATGCATGCCATCCGGCTCATCAGTTGTACTCAGCTGGATTGAGTCAGCAACACTTGCGCAAGTGCCATATGCCCATGTGCAGACAACATAAGAGCTTCCACTACAAAAGAAACTAGGCCTAGACCTTGATAATCTTATGTACTAGTATTTAACATTCTAGGGTTCGACAAAAAGATTATCATGTAGTTTTTCAGAGTTCTAACTAATATCAACACATGGCACATCAAGAAACGAACATCGGTATCCGATGAGCATTCCAGTTTCCAATAGTCGAGTTCCAAATTACTCAAATCGAGTAACAATTTCGGCAGAAGCATAGAGACATCAATGACGATCATGAATACACACTGAGTCGGGAACATGATCCAAAATGTAGCTATCACCTATAATCAATTTAACTTCGACACTAAAAAGAATGGTGGTTCTAAAATTCCAAAACATGAGATCCTCTATATACCAAATCTGGCAAGACTCACTGAAAAAACCTTCCCGAAGAAACAGAGACAACAGTGAAATACACAGTTACAAGCCACATTCTGTCCACACAATCAAGGGAAGGTGCTTGCTCAAGGTTTTCCAATAGATTTTCCCCAGGAAGAAGAGCTTCCAGAACCAACACAGCAAGCTCAAGCAACAACAGCAGGGCCCTGTTTCAGAAAGAAAAAAAAAAGAGGAAAAAACGTCAAATCGGAGCACGAGAAGAAACAAACAATGTAACCAAGCAAGCTTTGTAAATAGGCCAACACTACTTCAAACAATATTTCCTTGAGGAAAAAAACTATGCATATTGATTGGCTTAAGAATGGACTTTGTGAGAAGCAAATTTATTATTCCTGGAGTTATGTGATCCTGTTCTAGCTTTGATTAATGCCACGTATGCTAGCCAAATGCTAACAAAGGTATCATCACGCAGCATCATATTTTGCAAATCTGTCTCAGATAACAGATATGTCCATATAGATAGCGTGGATAGCTAAAACTCCACGACCAAACTAACAGCCTGCTCCATCACTCTCCATCCCTGTTTGTTCCTCTTTGACCTTTCTTGTTTGTCTCTGGGTTGAGATTTTATCTAACTGATGGTTCTTTTATTAGGAACCAATGACATGGCAAACTGGCAATCCCTTGAAGATTGTGATCAGGGATAAGGGCTGAGTCTACTATATACAGGCAAAGATGATGTTGGGTTGACCATGTTCGAGTGAAGAGAGTAGCCACTAATGGAAACAAATTGTGTGCCATGCTAGAAGTCTACAACTATGATTGCTTTGCTGCCAAAGTTGAGCATCCTTTGTGCACTGTGAAGCGGCAGGATGATGGGTCAATATATTGGGCATGCCTATTAACCATAATGCAACTGAAGTTCTGTTTCATTGTAGTTTGGACTAGAAAAGAAATGCAGAATGCAGATGCAGCTCTCTATAGTTGCTGCATGTCTTTAATAGCACTGCTTATCTTTCTAACCATAAATTTACCCAGGTAGATTTATCATTGACTTACTTTCGCTGTTAGATTTGACACAGCTAATTGGAACTTCTCTCTTGTTCTTGAGCCAGCAACATTACCGGCCTTGGCGACCTTGCTGAAGGCACCATTCAGCCAGCTTGTTCCGGCAGACACATACCTACAAGTAGGGGAATACAATAACAAAGGATCAGCAATACAAGACTTGAGGAACTCACGCTGGTAAAGGTGGTCATCTGTTATTCCAAAAGGTGTAAAAGTGTTAGAAAGATACAAGGTTTCATCAAGATACGTTAGAAGCAAGTCTAATATTGCAAAAAATTGCTCATTAGCTGATAGTAAAACGTAAATACAAATTGATTAATTGAACAATAGCAAAAGCATGGACAAGAAGAGACCTGTTGGTTTTCACAGCAGAGCCTGTATCATTTAGCTTGCGTTCTGCAGCCAGTAAAGCAGCCATTGTTTTGTCAGAAACATGTAACCTCTGGTCCACAGATTTCACCTTTTCGTTTACAACTGATATCCCACTGTTTATCTTTTCTGAAAGGCCAACACGCCTATCAAAGGAATTGATCTTAGCTGATGCATTAGCCCTTAATTGATGTTTCTCGTCAAATGATTTAGCTTTGTTCACAGCATCTTGCCGCATTGCAGAACCCCTTGCAATCACAGTTGTCATGACATCATGAGCCTTGCTGGCATAAACACGACCAGTAGTGGGACTGGCATCGGCCTATATGGTAGGGTGAGAATTTTTTAATCAGTCCCAAGCATGATCCAGAACAATAACATATAAGCAGATGGGCCAAGGTTCACATTTTTCTTGCAGGGGGGAGGGGGTTGGGGATGTGCAACATTTATCATTTAGTAAATAAAGTATACAAGATGTTGCACTTATTCCTCACTCATTCCTAACATCCATCTCTTACAAGATGTCACTCCGCACCAAGGGTCAGCGTTGAGCCCATACATTTTTGCTCTAGTGATGGACGAGGTCACGCGGGACATACAAGGAGATATCTCTTGGTGTATGCTTTTCGCTGATGATGTAGTGTTAGTTGATAATAGTAGGATAGGTGTTGATAGGAATCCGGAGATATGGAGGAAGACCTTAGAATCAAAGGGCTTTAGACTTAGTAAGACTAAAACTGAGAATATGAAGTGTGATTTCAACGGTGCTAGGGCAGATGATGGAGATGTTAGTCTGGACGGACAAGTAGTGCCTAGGAAGGATATGTTTCAATATTTAGGATCGGTGCTATAGTGGGACGGCGAGATTGATGAAGGCGTGAGCCACAGGATTAGAGCGGGGTGGGTGAAATGGCGCCAAGCATCAGGTGTCCTGTGCGACAAAAAAATCCCTAAAAAGTTAAAGGGTAAGTTCTATAGGACAGTGATCAGACCTACGATGCTATATGGAGTAGAATGCTAGACGACTAAAAAACAACATATACAAAAGATGAGTGTAGCGGAGATGAGAATGCTGCGGTTGATATGTGGTCACACAAGGCGGGTTCGAATCCGCGACGATGATATACATGATAGGGTGGGGGTAGCACCAATTGAAGAGAAGCTTGTCCAACATTGCTTGAGATGGTTTGGACATCTCCAACGAAGGCTTTTTGAGGCACCGGTACGTAGTGGAATTTTAAGAATACTAAAAACGTAAGAAGAGGCAGAGGTCGACCAAGATTGATGTGGGAGAAAGCAGTTAAAAAAGATTTGAGGGATTGGAATGTAGCTAAAGAATTAGCTTTGGATAGGAGCGCATGGAAGTTAGCGATCCTCGTACCGGAACCATAAGAAGGTTTAGGGGCGATGTTTCAGGCTCTCAGCTCAGATGGCAGAATATACAGTTTAGAGTTTTAGCCTTGTAGGTTTTTTTACAAGGCTCTCATCTCTTTAACCTTGAGGAGGTTTCATTCCTAGCTTACCCTAACTTGTTTGGGACCAAAAGCTTTGTTGTTGTTGTTGTCATAATAAGTGTACTGGAACTGAAAGTTACCTCAATATGTTGCTCCATATCTGCAGTATGAGCTGAACTTGTACTTGTCACCTCATTGACCACAAGTTGCTGCAAGATTTTCAAAATGGATATCTCTATTAAAAAGAAGGATCAACAGAGAATATTGACATTGTGTAACATAAATTAGTTGCATAGTGTACCTGTCCAGTAACAGGGATGTAGATGTAGTCTTCAGCAGCGGTTATGTTCACAACTTGATCCACAATTGTTGCTCCCTGAAAAAGGAAAATTAGGAGATTTTGTTCCATACTAGCATGAAAGGGAAAACTTATCCAATATTTATTAGTTTTGCAATGCTGTAGATCTATTTAGCGTAGTGAGATGTAAAACATTGGGTGAAAAAAAAAGACACTGCATTAAACTACAAATTCACTGGACCATCATCTGTGCACTGTATTTCATTCTGAAGACATACAAACTGGAAGACCCCCCTCCATTGCAGCAATGACATATTTCAACTTTAGATTGTCATGTTGCACTTGATGCAAATTTATCGGACTTGTATGCATGCTGCACATAAAGAAACAACTGGCATGCTTGTTTCTTTAATGGCAAAACATAATAACAAAGTCAGAGAATCACAGCAGTAAGTCAGTAACCCCATAAATTATGCAGCTCACTTACATTCCAATCAAAGCAGGCATTAAAAAACTCAATATCTATTTTCTTTTTGTTTACTCCTCCATGGCCAATGGCATCTTAAAGATTTTAATTTTACCAACAACTAAAGATAATACTGAGTGTCTTTCCATCATTTGATTGCTAGTGCATGAAGCACATGGCAATGTGGCATATTATCAAATAAATTAAAGCAATCAAATTTAAAATGTGATTTTCGATTGAAAAATCCCTTTCAACACATGCAACAATCCTTGCATCCTTTTCTTCCAGTCATCTAGTGTGAAAAATCTCCAGTACAAACACAGCTATAGTGAATATCTAGTTTTTCAAAGATGTTTATTTTTCCTAATTTGCACATCAGTACATGCATGCCAACGCGTCCTTTGTCCTTAAGCACAATTTATCACAACAACAACAAAAAACTCCTTTCTAGTTTTCTTCCCATCGCCATGACAGCACACTAAATCATTCATTATACCAATTCAAAAACCACCACATCCAGATGCCAAAAAAAACCCCTCTACAGATGAAACCAATGGATGCGAGGCCATACCGACAGCAGCAGCGCAATCTCGAGGGCCTTGGGATCCTTGAACGTGACGTAGGCCGTCCTCCCCGTCGCCACTCCGTCGCTGCAAACAGAGCCCAAAATCACAATGCGGTTAAACAGGACACGGGAAAAAAGCACTACTGAGATATCAAAGCATCAGCGGCAGCAATAGTAATCGAAGGAACAAGCAAGCAGCGCTCACAATCTGATGTCGACGTGCTCGATTTCGCCGGAGAAGGAGAAGAACTCGCGCACCTCGCGCTCCCCGGCCAGATCTGAGATGTTCCGCACCCGCACCGTCCTCACCTTCCTCCTAGCCTCCTGCAAGCAACCGCCACACCATTACAACCCACCCTCCAACCCAACAACACCGCCGCCGCCGCACAAGAAACCAAGAATCGCTCACCTCCATGGCGCCGAGAGGGAAAAAAAACAAACCAAAAGGAAACCGCGAATTCCGGTGGGACGAGAATCCGCAGAAGCAGAGGAAGGTGGTGGTTCCGTGGTTGGGCTTGGTGGTAGGGTAGGGTTTGGTGCTCGGGCGATTCGTAATGGCGTCTCCCTCCGCGGCCGCTGCTACTTTTCTTGAGCTGTTCGCTGCGTTGGTTGCCGAGGAAATAAACGAGACGAACCAACTCCTACTCGACTCGAAGCCAAATACCCGTTTTGCCCTCTGTTGTATAGAAGCGCCACGATGCCACGTTGGAACACAATAAAGGGAGGGGGGCAAAAGAGTCAATACGCAAAGCGGGTCTTACTCGGGCGACATGCTGGCTGCTGAGTTTGCTTCGCGACGGCGCCATCTCTCCTGACCTGTAAAAATGGTTTTTTATTATTTAGGATTAGAATTAATTAAGCGACCTAATGATGACGCGGCAGCGGCTGGCCCAGCCAATCAGTGATGGTGAAACCGGGTTTAGTTAGTTTTATGCTGTGCCGTGGGGTTAATCTGATGGGCGTTGTGTGTGGGCCCGTTGATTTGATTTGGTATCGTGTCACGGCGAGTGGTGCTAGTTATTTGGGCGGGCCCACGGCCAGGTCGGTCGGAGTCGTGTGCCTCATCCGTCACTTTCTGGCCCCACCGAGAAAGATTCCCATATTTATAATGCAAATGAGTGAAATCTCTTATGACGGTTTAGTCTTTTGTTTATAATTAGGTATATTAACAAATGACTCGTGAGGTGAGCCCTCCCTCTGTATCCTATCTCCATGGTGGATGGTCTCAGTTTCGATTGTTGTTTCCTTCCTCTTTATTTTGGTCTTATTTGGAATCGGTGGGATTTCACTAAAATTGTACAGAAATTTGGCAGGTGGGGCCGTGCGTATTCTTACTTTTAAATATTTTTCTAGCAATTTTCTGCAATGTTTGTCCATACGTTTTTGTTTACCCCGATCATAAATGTCCAAGGAGTGATCGGATGGCTCGAGGGCAAATGCAACAAGAACGAGCAATTTCGGATGGGTTTGTACGAGTGGAGACCAATGATGCTCTTTAAAGCGAAAAAATGCTATAGGCTGGCTCAATGCAACTCAAAACTGGACAGAAAATTTTCACAGCTGCCAATTGACATTCCAGAGTGGTTTGTGCTGCACCGTGCAAAACGATCAGAAAAACCACAACCATCGAATGAAAGAATGCATCAGGCCCAATTTCACAAGGAATAATCGATCATTTGCCACTGTAAAAAAGTGAATTTTAGGATTTACCACTATACGTATACGTGAGTACTCAAATCAGTGGCAAATCCTAAATTATGCATGTTTAGGTAGTGGCAAATGATTGAACCTCCCTTTTCACAATAGCCCAAGCCGTGAAGAACTGAAGGCCGCCACTCAGAAAGCCAGGTAGCCAGGTAATGCGATTTCATTTCATTTTATTTTTGTCGTTTGTAATTTATAAGTGTGCCACTAAATGTATCATTGGTATACTTGTCTCATGTTAACTTTACCACATGAACATCACCTCTATTTTTCATTATGGCTTTGCCGCTGACAGTTGCCTCAATTTGTATTAGAGTCAGAGATAGAATCTATAACTAAAATTTATTTTCTAAATTCTCAAGTTTTATAGTCAGATAACATTCACATAAGAGTGGTGAAGGATACCCTCCTATCACATGGTTACCTGCTCAATTTTTCATTTGGATAAACCATCCAAAACCATTTGATAAAGCATTTTTGAAATAAAAAACTAAAGTCTAACTTTGAGTGGCTTTGTTGAGCATGTCCATGACCGTGAACACGGCTATTCGAATAGTTTTACACTCTGCAGAGGTTGTACAACTTTACCCACAAAAGATAATCAATCGTAATATTCGTTTCACACACTTCCGAAGTTGTGCGACTAAGAGATTATCACAAGGCCTTTACAGTGCACCATCACACCGTAGTTCCGCCATGCTAAGGTTTCGCTTCTTTTGGATAGAAACCCGTCAGATTTAAGCCCCCTCTTGCACCATGTGGGAATACATGAAAGTAGGTCATAAAGACACGCACGCAACCGGATAGCACAACCACGGTGGAATGTTTACAAATTATTTAGCTCGCCCATTTAGGACATGTGGTAGTACATTAGGACTTAGCAAGATGCGACTCGAAGACCGGTCCTTAACTGATTTGGACGATTTTCCAACAAAACCCATAGGCCTCAACTGTACCCGATTAAGCCCATGCATAAACATGCACCCACCAAATATCTATTTTGCCCAAGTCCAAACCAATATTTATTTTGTTTTGCTTTTCAAAAATCATTTGCAAAACTCCTATGGTAAAACAATACCATAGACTCGTTGAAATCATAATTGATCATTTGGCTAAAGTTCCCCAAATTAAACATTTTTGTTCTAAACTTTGTCTAAGCATCAAGTTTTTAAACAAATCATCTTGTTAATACTATTGTATTAACCAGAATTTTATCTAGTGCGACAAAGGGCGAGGGTTTGATGTCCAAGAATTGTCAACTCCAAGATTAGTATGGCAACCAACAAAACTAGAATCATAATCCAATAATCCAACAATATTCTTTTTTTCTCTAATAATTCAACATCCATCGATCCAATCTCTAATAATAATAATTTTATAATCCAATATTCAGTAATATAATATCCATCAATTACAATTCTACCATCTAATCTCCAACAATCTATTTCTAGAATCTGACATCAACAATCCAATATCCAATAACAATCTATTCCTAGAATCTGACATCAATAATCAGGTAATCCTATATTCCAAACTCCAACAATAATCTATCTTCATAATCCAACATTCAACACTTATCTATTTCTACAATCCAACTCCAAGAATAATCATATAATCCAATCTCCAAGAATTTTATATTTTACAATCCACCCAATATTTCTTTACATAATCCAACCAAGAGATTCTTCTATAATCCAACAAGATAGACTCCTATAGTCCAACCAAGATTTATTCTATACCCAACTTCTCTATTCAAGCATATCGAAAAAATCCAATATGATCAAAATATCCAATTAATTCCATACTTCTTGGTTCAACCTAATTCACCAAAATCAACATCATGAATCGGTAATCCATTAATCCAATCTTCAACAATAATCTAATTCTATAATCCGACATCCAACCATAACTAATCCTATATACAACAAAGATATAATCCTAGTACCCCACAAGGATACCATATTATGATCTAATTAGGATGCAATCCGATAATCACGTATGCCGATTATCAACAGTAATACAATCCTATAACCCAACAATCAACAATTGTATAATTGTATAATCAATATCCAAGAATCATGTTTTCATATAATCCAACTTACATCCATCGTATATTGCTATAATCCAACAATAAGGTATTCTTATAATCAAACATCCAACGGTAATGTATTCTTATAATCTAGTCTTTTTAATTTCTAACTCCTAAATACATCACATTCGTAAAGATTCTCCATACTGTCTATATTCACAATAAATAGCTATATATTGGAATTAGGAATAACTATGAAGCTTAAAATAGATATTTAAATTACTTGAATATAAATACGTATGCAATAATAATTTCAAACAGAATTTAAATAATTTAAAATACAGGGATTCGAATATGATCAAAGATGTAACTTGCCTTGCTTAACTAGTTGTTGTTCGGAAATGATGTCGAAATCGGGTTTTCCAAAGTCGTCGAAATCTACACGCGAAAATAAGCCAAATTCAAATGAACTCCAAATTGAATAATTATAGTATCGATAGCTAGATCTTGTTTTAAGATGAATTTAGAAGTTTGAATCACTTGAATCGGAGCTCGAACGAGAGAGAATTGGCTCTTGAAAGTTTTAAAATCATATGGTCGGAAGGAGGTTCGACTACACGTGGTCGGAAGGAGGTTCGACTACACGCGGTCGGAAGGAGGTTTCGACCACCTGGTCGGAAGGAGGTTGGCGTATGGCAAACGACGATGGGGAAGCTCGCGGTCGAAGGTGAAGAAGGACGGCGATGAAGGGGTCGGCCGTGACTAAAGGAGAAGAGGAAATACGGCGGCTCTTGTGAAACAAAACTAAAATTGAGTGAGGAGATTGCTTCAAAGAGCTTTGGGGCACGAATTGACACGGGTAGAAGAGGGGGCCTGCACTGGTGCGGCGAGGACCGAGAGGAGGTGCGCGGCGGCTTGAACTCAGAGCTCGATGCTTCGGGCAAACCATAGCAACAAGAGCGAGAGAGGGAGAGTTAGGTGGGGAAAGGAGATAAAGGGGGCTGCTCAAGCTCTCTTTATAGGGGGTTGAGGAGTAGGGGAGAAGCTTCGTGGTAAGGGCGTGCAATGACGCTGACAGGAGCTCGGTATGGGCGTCGTGCTCTAGTGGGACGGGGCAGGTGAGGCAGAGAAAAGGGAGGGCAACGGGCGTGGTAGAGGAGGATTCGACCCAAAGCGATTTTTCGGATTTTTAATACTTTTCCAATTACAAAAACACAAGAAAACCAAAAAAACTTTTAGAAAATAGATAATAGAGTTCAAAAATTATGAAAAAAATCACCAAAATTTCTTAACTTATTTTGAACTTAATAAAATTATTCTCAACTTAAAGTTGGATTTTAATTTTGCACATAACTATTTTTAATTTTTGAAAGACAGGAAAACATTTTTAAATACTAGAAGATTCGAGAAATTACATAAGTTTTTCTTTTTAGCTTTAAATCCAAAGTAAACCCAGAAACTCGATAAACTTTATTTTTGACTTTTAAAATACAGGAAATTGAGAAAAGGAATAAAACTCTTTTAAAACTCAGGAATCAATAAAATAATAATTTTATAATTTTGGTAACAGAACTTTGGGATGTTACACCCATTGCGCGCATCCGCCGTTCACCCATGGCCTCTCGGCTTGGCTGTCACTCTCACTCTCACTCCACTCGGTCTCTCACTAGCTTCCCTATGGTAGCACGCAGCTCTCCTTGCACACGATGTTGTTCCAGCCTCTCAAATCATTCGCGCGGGCGCCCTCAGGTGACGCAAAAGCAAAACTCGTCGCGGTTTCACATCGCACCCACCTCGCCACGCGCCACGGTCGCACTACACCCAATAATTCTCTTCTCGGTCCTTCTCTCCTCGCCTCGCCTCCTCCCTCTCGCTCGCGCGCACACCCTTGCTAGGGGTCTGTCTGTCCGTTTGTCTACGTGCGGCCTTAGGGCTTGTTTGGTTGGTGTCGTTTGTTCCATGTCTGGAAAAAATTGATGCTTGGAGGTATCATGAAAATCAGATAAAATTTGTCTAACCAGGCAGATATGAGGATGTGATGTTTGATTAGAGACTTGAGCCTGAGAGAAAAAACATAAAAATCAAACCAATGCTTTGACAACAAGAAAGCGTAAAAGTGAAAAATAATGTTTTGACCCACCTAAGCAGTACAAGCAAACAAACCAAACATACAAGAAAAATTAGGGCATGGCGGCGATGCGAGAGGGCATGGCGACAAGATCGGGGTGAGAAGGCGGCAGGGGATGCGGAATGGCAGCGGCGAATCCGAGTGAGGATGAGGCGGCGAAATCTGGGCGTTGGGGCAGCGGCAGCGACGGGGTGCGTGCGGCCGAGGGGGAGAGGATGTCACCGAGGGGCACACGGCTAGAACCTCGTTGCCCTTGAGAAAGACGACGCCTGTTGGCTGCTCGTATGATTAGGCAAGAAAAGATGCATGATTATAGGAGGAAGACAACAGCTTAGCTTTCTGGCGTTCGAAATCGAACGCCTAGACCTAGAATAGTTGCCAGCCAAGCAGATACACCCAGACAGCAACCAAACGTCACCCGATAACATTCTAGCCAGGCTAGCGGGCGCCACAACGCCAACCAAAGAGCCCTTAATCTTCCCATGGTATTACCCGAAGCTAGCCGCCTTTCCCGTTCGTTCATTTCAAAAGTCGCTTTCTCCTCTCCAAGTTGCGGGGAGACGGGGAATTCAATAACATGGTGCTAGTTGGTGGTTTTGTTCTCTATTCGTACCCGATAGTTGTTTTCTCTGGAGACTGATAAAAATCACAATCCATCTTGTCCTTCCATTTGATACTATATCTTAACCCACATCAACCTTGTTTGTTTATGAGTAACCCTGCCGCAACTTTTTTTTGCTAGTATTTTTGTTGGTTTTCTTTTGCTAGTATTTAAGGGCCCTAAAGCAATGTACAAGGCTAGAAAAGTCTTTTTACGTGTAGAAATCACTAGAAAATTACTTGATAGCTTTTTTACTATCATGAATTTAGCTTTCGAGTCCGACCGACTAGAAGCGCAAGTCGAGTGAGTAAGGTCGTAGGCTCGTGGCAGCGTTCAAAGTCACCCTCGGCCTCGGGTGCGGGGTGCCCGTGCATCAGTGCGTGGAGGTTGACGGCGATGGCGGTGGTCCTCCATGACGACGGCAACGGCGCCAAGGTGAGATCGCGTAAGGAGGTCGTGGGCTCGTGGTGGCGTTCAAAGTTGCCCTCGGCCCTCAGGTGCCCGTGCTGCTGTGCATAAGTGCGTGGAGGTTGACGGCGACGGCAGCGGTCCTCCACGACGACGGCGACGGCGCCCAGGTGAGGTCGCATGTCCTCAGTGCTCCCCTCCCTCGCCCCTCGGTTGCTCGGTCCTTGAGACTCTGACCATCCCTTGTTTCCACAGGCGACATGCGACGGCGACGGGACCGTGCTTGGGCCGGCATAGCATGACGGCGGCACGGTGAGCTCTAGGCCGTGCTTGGGCTCGCCGGAGACGATTCCGGCCGGTTTGCGACGCACGCAGACGGCGCGGCCGCCGGACCGAGAGGCAAGACGCAGACGGTCCGACCCTATGGCCTATCATGCTCGTCGTGCGTGCCGACACGCAGACGGTCTGTGCCAGTCTACTCTCTCGTAAAGCGCCTTCTGCGCGCCGCCTAACTTCCATGCAGGCGTCCTCGGGGTCCTCCGCCGGATGGGCAGCGGTGTTGAACCCGACCTCGTCACATACAACACCCTCGTCTTGACCTCGCAGCGTCTTTGGGATGGTCGCCATGGCGAGACATACTCGACGCCTTGGCCGCCATGGCACTTCCGGACGTCATTACCTACACCTCGCTCGTGAGCAGGATGTGCGTCAAGGGCGTCGCTAAAGCGCTGGGCCGCCGAGGAGATGGAGGCCAATGGTCATGAGCCGAATGAGTGGATACACAACACACTGCTTATGGGGCTCTGCAAGAACAAGAAGTTGGACAAGGCCGTCGAGGTGTACAAGTCCATGGTAGGGGTTGGGATGAAGCTCGAGACGCCAACATATGCACACGAGTCCACGGTCAGGGCGTTGTGTCGTGCCGGGCAGTGGCGGATCCAGGATTTTCAAAATAGGTGTTCAAAGTTACAAACATGTTGTACAATATAAAACATAAAGGTTCATAATATAATTGGAGAGAAGTGAGCTTAGCTCACTTGGTGAGCTTTGGGTGGGGCCAAGCCACCCACTTGGGTTCGAGTGGTGACTCGCCCAGGTGCCTCACCGGGTGTGTGTGTGTGTGTGTGTGTGTGTGTGTGTGTGCGTGTGTGTGGGGGGGTGTGGGTGTAGAGGTTGGAGGATCGAGTGGGGCTCGGTGGCAAAATGAGGGAGCTATAGGCTCTCGGCCCACTGTTGAGGCTGCTCTCGTGGTGCCTCGCGGCTTTAGGGTGCTTTCTTCTATAACGCGGATCGGATGGGGTAAAATCCCGGGCATTCAAAAAAAATAATATATAATTGGACATTTGGACAGAATAATCTTCTCTTAATCTCTTTTATCCACTGACATATATATACAACTATTGAACTATATGAGCTATGAAGCTAACAAATATCGATCAATGATTCAATGCCAATCTAAATATCTAATTCACTGACATATACATACAACTATTAAGTATACAAGCTGTGAGCCTATAAAGCTAACAAATCCCAAATACCAATCACAATCACTCAATCAGAATCAGACAATCAATGGCTCCATTGGCTCAGTGCCATTGTGCCAAATGCCATCGCCGGCCTTCCCACTTCTAAGCCTTTATTGCCATCGAGCCATCACGACGGCGGTGGCGGTGAGCGGCGAACGAGAGCGACGCAGAGGCGGCGCCGTTGTCTTGACACCGGGATCGAGATCACCACCCGCTACTGAGTAGCTAGGCGTCTTGGTGGCAAATCTCGGCGAACCCACGCCGCCTCAAGCTCGCTCCTCCACGCCGTTCACGACGCAGCGTTGAGGCCATAAGCCGAGCCCAGCCGCCATGGATCTGGAGTAAGCGGCGAGGAGGAGTTGAGCTTGAGGCGGCTCGGCCGAAGCGGTCGGCGGCAGCGAGTAGGAGAGAGGAGGCCACGAGTCCACGAGACGAGGCAAGAAACCACCAGCGATGGAGGAGCTCACCTTGACCTCGCCGTCGCCACGCGCCACCGCCGCTCCTTGCTGCGGTCTTGGTGGTCGATCCGCCGAGCTCGGCCTCGGTCTTCTTTGTGTGTCCTTGCGCCGCTTCTCCTTGCCTCGGCGCTCCTCTCCCCCTCATTGCTCCATCCATCCTACCTGACGTCCCGGCACGGTTCTTGTGCCGCCCGCCTTGGCACGCCGCCATGCCGCCGCCGCCACCGCCACGGAGCGAGAAGAGAAAGGAAGGCCGGGAGGAAAGGTAGGGTTAGGGTTGGACGCTGAGAGCGCGGCTTGAGCCTTGCCCGTGTGCTTGGTGGCGTGGTGGGCTTAGGTTAGTGGGGTGGTGGTGGTCTTGGCGTGAGTCGTGGACCGTGTGGTGGTGCAGTGCAGTGGGGCAATGGCAAGTGGGTTCTTGTGAGACGGGATTCGGTCGAGAAACAGTTGAAATACGATTTTTCAGTGTACTTTTCACTATATATACCTAATATACCTATAAAATAATAGGTTTTTCCTCAAAAAACTTGGGTGTACATCTGTACACCCATGTCCCTATACTAGATCCGCCCCTGGTGCCGGGAGGGTTCTAGATGCATAGGAGGTATTTGATTATAGCATTGGGAGCAAGAGCTTTGCAGAGGTGACCGCTAAAGTGAGCTCGAGAGCTCACTCAAGTGGCTGCACAGGATGAAGGCATAACGGAAGTGTTGCTGGTATTTGCTTCAGTCTTGATTCACTGAAACATTGTTTGACTTAATTTGTTGTGGCACAGTGAATATCTGCAAATTCATTTGAAATTATACTAGTATGTTTGTAGGGAGTGATGTTGTTTGTTTCATCAGCCAAAATGTAAGATGGAAAATCCAAAAACTTGAAGTATACACTGAGTCCTTGAGAAGTAAAAATGGCAAGAGCTGTGCACAGATCTGTACCAAGCTATGCTAGCATGATGTAGTGCCTTGATGTAAACAAACATAAATATGTTCTTCCTAGGAGAGAGGAATGATTGTTTTTTAAATGTGACCATGAATATTGCAAGCTGAGGAATTGCTGATAATATGTTATTGGATCTGGATAAATTAGCTTGAATCGAATTACGGAGCTAATTAAGTACATGGAGCATACTGTTTATAGGGACAGGGCACTTATCACGTCCCCGCACTGCTACGCCCGGTCGAGCTCGGCTTTGTTGCTCCCGACGCTCATGGCCGACGCCGACGCGCTCAGCACCGGGCTTGAGGGCTGTGCTTGAAGCAGTAGTTGCAGACCCTGATCCGCTCGCTGTCCTCCCGCGCGGCGTCCCCCGACGCGCGTGGCACAGAGTTGGCCGTGCACCGGGCGCAGAACACGCGGCCGCAATGTCGGTAGTGGTGACGCCGGTTCAGGAATGTGAACTGCGCGTCGCAGTTGTAGCAAACGCGGCAGCTCTGGTCCGGCATCCAAAAGTCCCTCGACAAGTCATGCTACTGCGGCGGCACCGCAGCAGACGGCAGCGGCTGCGAGTGCTCACTCCGCCGTGACATCGACGAGTTCACCGCTCCAAACAACTCCACGAGCCGCCCCTCCGGTGATCCCATCATCCACAACGCCACGCGCACCACCACCAGTCCAAACCCTCATGCTCAATCCGGCGACGCCTCAATCCGCATAGCTCTCGCTGATTCCGAAATCAAAACCGCTCCGACCTCCCCACCGCAACCCGCCCCACAGATTAGATCACTTCAATCGGCAGCAACTCGCAGCTCGTCTGTCGAATTGGGCCGGGGAATTCCAAGCTCACCACAAATTCGAAGGCACTGGATCGAACGGGAGCAACCAGGATTCGCGGGAGGAGAAGTGATTTGGCTTAAGAAAAAGAGAGATAATTTTGGTCCATCTCAGCCAAGTCCAACCGAAGGACAAAATTGATAATTCGTATATTTTCTCTCTCCCGACCCAAAAATAATAAAATAATAGTATCGATGTCTTATGACAAAATTACACCTTTTTACAGTATGTTCTAATGTAACTATATTTTTTATATATCCATCAGCAAAAGATACCAAATTGCAGTGTCTTCTAGCCAATTTTCCCAATACAATACACGGTGCTAGTTGGCGGTTTTGTTTTCTATTTGCACCCGACAGTTGTTTACTCTGGAGACTAGATAAGAATCACAATCCATCTTGTCCTTCCATTTTATACTATATCTTAACCCACATCAACCTTATTTGTTTGTGAGTAATCCTACCACAACTTTTTTTTTGCTAGTATTTTTTGTGGGTTTTCTTTTGCTAGTATTTAAGGGCCGTAAAGCAAAGTACAAGGCTAAAAAGTTTTTTTACGTGTAGAAATCACTAGAAAATTACGGAATGACGGCTGTGGGCCTCGACGAGAATCCACCAATCAAAGCCCAAGCCCAGGCCCACCAGTGGGGGTATAGTCGGCAACCCTCTCCACCAAAGCAGGAGAAGAAGAGCACGGAGGATTGATTGCTCGCTCGGCTCATTCCGGAGGCGGAGGAGAAGAGAAGACCACCAAAGAAAGAGGAATCCAGGGAGCGACCGGCGGGAGCGACTTGAAGTCCGGCCGGCCGGCGCGGCGATGTCGTCGAGCAGGTTCTCGCCGGCGCTGCAGGCGTCGGATCTCAACGACTTCATCGCCCCCTCGCAGGACTGCATCATCTCCCTCAACAAGAACCCCTCCGCGCGCCGCGTCCAGGTACTGCTCTCTCCCACAACATGAAGCCCTCCAAGTTGTCACAAAGATTTTTTTTCTCACCCTAGTCTTTGGGTTGGGAGCTTTTCGTTGCTCCTGGTTCCTGCCCCATGCCATTTTCCCGCGGAGTACAGTTTGAGTTCAGGCAGAGTTTTTTTTTTTTAACTTTGAGATCAATCCTACCAATAGACCAGTTATCTCATCTCACCATGCCGCGCGATTCTGTCTCGATATTGAATACCAAGGCGTGCTCTGTAGGCCTGGATTGGACGCATAGGGTAGTAGAAAGGAAGAGGAAGGGGAGATGGAATTGATTTCCTCTTCAGCTGTTTGGCTGTCTGTGACAGAGACAAAGGAAGAGAATAGTGTTAGTTTAATATGAACTATTAACCACTGTGATTTCTTAAAAAAACTAGAGTGATAATTATTGCATCAGATTTTGTTTGGCCAATGGCCAAAGCTTTCTCTCCGGTTGTTGTTTCAGTTTGGAGAGAAAGCAACTACAGCTTGTAAGGAGTGAACTTTCCCTTACATTCTAGCCCATTTTCCTTCCCTAGTATTCTTTCCACCCAAGCAGATCATAGGCCTCTCTGGAAGTACACATTTAGATTTTGTTATGCTAATATTATGATTTCTTTGAAAATTAGAATACTTTGATCTTAAAGTTTTGCACCAAAGAGACCTCCTATTTTCTTCATCACGAACTCATATACAAACCAAATGAAAAGTTCAATATCTGTTATATGGTGCAAACAAGAAAGCAAGGCAAAGCTTACATTACATTATGCCCAAGAAAAATCACAAAACTTCTCCCAGCTTGTGGCATAGTGAACTCAAGTAGGACAGCTTCTCCATAATTAAAAGCTAGGCAAGAAGACTCTGTATTATGTAGGACCATGGCAACATGGACTCACTTGATGAACTCCTGGTGCTTATCAATTTCTAGTTTCGACCCTTTCCTGCTTTTCCGCAGCTTAGCTAGTAACAAGTGCTGTGTTTAATCTCTCCATTAAAGAAAAACTTTTTTCCGTCACAACTAGGGGTGTGAAATGAATCCGGAATCTGTATCCTGTTTTTTTTCCACGAATACTAATGCGAATATGGTATGAGAAAATGCGGTTGAACAAAAATACGAGTACGGATAATATCCGGACCCTGCATTTTTATTTCCCTTATCATCTAGCCCCCTAACTTGTTTACATATGCCGTATGTTGTGTTACCATGTTGCTTGTGGGGGTTTGACATGTAATTCCATATATTGGAACTCTATTTGTAGATGTTCAGAGTTTGAACGTCCTGTGTAAAACTTGATTATATTTTAGGATATTCGAATATGACAGAATCGAGCAAGGATTCGATTCTCATTCGTATTCGTTACAACATGCGATTCGTATTCGTACACGAGCATATTTGTATTCGCATCCGTATTAGTTTAATAAATACAAATGTGGTATGACTACTATTCGATCTGTTTTCACCCCTAGTCACAACTGAAATGATCTGCCACTAAGTTTAACACAGTGGAACCACTTCGAAAGTGCTAACTACATCTCTGTGTACACTTGAACTAATAAATTAGCTTCACATCAGCACATTTGGAACTTCATAAACTCATCTTTGTTGCTGCTCCTCATCCATGACCATTCCCTATATTCCTGAAAAACTTTTGTTTCCCAGATTAAACAAAAGGAAATTGCAGTGAGCACAAAGCCTCCAGAGGAAGCAGTCAAGATTTCACTAAAGGACTGTCTGGCTTGCAGGTTGTTACCACTCATTATTGTTCATCTTAATTATAAAATCAGTGGCCTTCGGAAATCTAAATAATGCTGACTTTTTTCATTTTGATCTCATAGTGGATGCATAACATCAGCAGAGACAGTTATGCTTGAGAAGCAAAGCCTGGGTGACTTCATTACCCGCACCAACTCTGAGAAAGCCGTCATTGTATCTGTCTCTCCCCAGTCAAGAGCATCACTAGCTGCATTTTTTGGTCTTTCTCAGTCACAGGTAAATTATCCATTCCCCAGTTAAAAGTATCACCTTATCAGGTGTTCTCTAATGTTCCCCACAGGTTAGTTTGTCCAGAAATATTTCAGTCTAGTCTTACCACTCTAGACGAATGAAAGAGTGCATTTTATTTATGATAACAAAAGAAGAATGCATTTTTTTATCTTCAGGTTTTCAGAAAACTGACTGCTTTGTTCAAGTCGATGGGCGTAAAGGCAGTTTGTGACACAAGTTGCAGTCGAGATATTTCCCTTATTGAAGCATGCAATGAATTTGTTTCATGTTATCAGCAAAATCAATTATCTATTGGCAAAGAAGCTGGAACCAGTCTTCCCGTTCTTTCATCTGCGTGCCCAGGTAAAAATGTTTTCAAGGAATATGACGCTACTTTTGCTACTACAGTACTATGTAATTTGGATAATACTGATGGTTCCCTACTAGTTCTCTCTGCATAATACTGATGGTTCCCTAGTAGTTATTTAATTAGTTACGTTTCTTCTACAAATACGAGAGGATTGGTTAAAAAATACATGAATCTCTTCCTCCTTGCAGGTTGGATATGCTATGCTGAAAAGACTCTTGGTTCATATATCTTGCCTTACGTCTCATCTGTAAAGAGCCCCCAGCAGGTGATTGGTGCAGCTATCAAGCATCATATGGTTGAAAAACTCGGTCTCAAGTGAGTATTTTGCCCTGGCTCTAGGTATTAAGGTGTCATTTATTACTATCTATGGTCACAGATAGGTCTCGTTTATTTACTTTACAAAGTCTCCATGATGCAACTTTGACCATTAATTTTTACAGTAACATATTTGCAAAAACAGTATAAGATTATTCAAGTATTTGTTATGACAAATCTTGATATACAAGTTCCATGTGGCCAATTGAAATATTTACAAAGATATTTTTGCTCGATGTTAACAAGAGTTGACTGTACACTTCCCATTTTGACACTTTGTCGTGACTTGAGGGTCGAGGGAATATTGGTCAGAACCTATTTTTTTTCCTGTTCCATTGCTTGAGTATGTTCTCCATTTTCTGAAGATGGATGTTTGTTTTAAACAAATACCAGTCTTATTATACGCTTGTCATTTTTTTAGTATTTTGACTTCGAATTTATTGTGTAGGCCATACGATGTTTATCATGTCACTGTGATGCCCTGTTATGACAAGAAGTTAGAAGCTGTCCGGGACGATTTTGTTTTCTCAGTGGAAGATAAAGAAGTTACAGAGGTGGACTCGGTATTGACAACTGGTGAATTGTTAGACTTGATACAGGTAATTAATTTATTTCTTGTTCTTGCTTGTAAGATGTATTTGAAAAACTATGAGACACTAATTATCACTTTGATGGTTGTGTAGTCCAAATCTATAGATTTCAAGACAATGGAGGAATCTCCCTTGGACAGACTGTAAGTTACCTTGTATGCTTGGTGTGTTGTTCTGTCTCTTTATGAACAAAACTCTAATGAAGTTCCAGATGACTAGTAAAAAATCAGCCATAATCTGTTCATAAAAAATCAGCCATAACCTGTTCAATTGGTTTTTTTAATAGAAATTTAGTAAATCTTGAGTTTAATCACTCGTTGAGGAAAAAAAATCAAGAGAGTAATTATATGTTATTCTTTATATCACGTGATATATCATAGTTTATTTATCTGTTCTGACCTATTTATCTGGGAATTCACTTGTACTTATCTTCATTGTAACCCAGATTAACAAATGTCAATGAGGATGGCCATCTATATGGGGTTTCTGGTGGATCTGGCGGTTATGCAGAAACGGTCTTTCGTTATGCATCACGTGCACTCTTCAATAGAGAAATAGAAGGCCCACTTGATTTCAGAATGTTGCGAAACTCAGATTTCCGTGAAGTTACACTGGAGGTAAATTCATTCCCCCCACCCCCATGTTGATCTGCTGAAAGCCATTCTGTTCTGCCCAGGCTCGAATGAACTTAGGGTCAATGTATATAACATCTGCTCATGCTAACAGGTGGAGGGCAAACCTGTTCTGAAGTTTGCACTTTGCTATGGATTCAGAAACCTACAGAACATTGTTAGGAAGATTAAGACAGGGAAATGCGAATACCACTTTATTGAAGTTATGGCTTGCCCATCAGGTATTTATGATATTGTGCTGCATGTTGCTTTTAAATTTAATAACTGGGTTCTGGGTTGCAGGATCTAGATATCTGCTACGATACACTGACTATTGCTCTGCAGGTTGTCTGAATGGGGGAGGTCAAATAAAACCTGTTAAGGGACAATCTGCCAAGGATCTCATCCAACTACTAGAGGGTGTGTACATGCAAGATGTAAGTTAGTGAAGTGCCCACATTTCATGTTGTTCACAAGGTCCCTAACCTTGCTTGGATTCTTCCATATTCATATCGGATACATTTTAGACTTCATATATCCTTAATCATCAATTTGGATTTTACATTCATCTTATAGTAGATGTTCCAGCTCTACTTGTTCTTTTTGTTATATTCTCTTCTATACTTTTGTTGCTTAGAAACAATAGTTATATTTGCTTTGGTTGCTTCTGTATCCAATAAATGTAAGCATGAAGCTAGCCAGCGTGCTACTCATATAGTTTTTTTTTTTGCCTGTTTTAGGGGAAAAAAGGTAGAACTGTCAGTGCCGTTACGCCATCTCTAGTAGTTTTTGGACAGTTAAATAATTTTTGAACTCACAGGTCATTGACTGTGATTTATCATCCTGCTTTAGTTTGATAACATAAATTTATCCTTAAGTAGAAATTGAACAATCCTCTAAAAAATGTAGAAATTGAAACTCCAAAGTGTTCCTACTTTATATTTGCAATTATCACATATCTGTACATACAAAGTGCTAGATGCTATACTTCTAGGATCTAGCAGCCATTGAGCAAGAATGTTGCAAGAGATGTTTACTTTATGTCAATTATGTACTTCCACTGACTGTAAACCTTGCGTACCAGGTATCGATATCCAACCCCTTTGATAACCCTATCGCAAAAAGATTGTATGACGAATGGCTTGGGCAACCTGGTTCGGAGAATGCAAAGAGGTATTTGCACACAGAGTATCACCCTGTGGTGAAAAGTGTGGCCTCACAGTTGCAGAACTGGTGATAGCATGACATTGTTGCATTGGGAATTCCTATGGTCTTCAAGAGCCAAGAGGCACATGCGCAAGTCATCATGGTGCCCTGTCCACACCAAGCAAATATTGGCAACACAGAAAATACACACATTATCAAATGTTTTGCTTGAGAGCAAATGGATTTTGTTAGACTATAGGTTTCACATGCTTTCTTGGTAATGTTGTATACTACCTCACAGGATAAAAAAACAGTTAATTTGTAACGTGTAAAGCTGAACAAAATAGCTGACTCAGCTGATAATTCCATATCACTGTCTACGAGCTTGTGACGACATTTTCCTTGTTTGGCATATTGTTCTGTGTGTACTTATCATAGGCTTCGTTTGTTCTGTGTAACAGTGATTGTTCAATGCCTTTCAGTTATATCGTGGAACCATTTCTGACGAAGAGCAGCTCTGCGTTGATCTTGAACAACAAACATTATTAATTTATTATACATATTTTTATTCGAAACGCAGGACATAAACATTCACACTTGGGTACAGCTTGGCATGTACCGTTGACATTTCATGGTGGCCGGAGACATCAAATTAAACTTTGCAGAGCTGATTAGAAATAAGGTAAAGACGAAGTCCACATTGTTCACGGACCAAGTCTGTTTTTCTCGCCCGTGGTTTTGCAGTAGAAATCTGTTGGTTTCTGGTGATTCTTGCGACGAGTCAAATGTGGAAATGGGAGACATGAAACCCTGACATTGCATAGCAGTGAGAGAAGTTGCAACTGACTGCAGTACAGGGCTAGAAAGAACACAATTTTTTACCTTACCAAGAAGGCAAAAGTCACTGGTACATGCGCGCTGCGTTTTCAACCAACATGTTCTACAAGGATTCAGGTGCGGATGCAGGCTGGATCATGTCGGGGAGCTTCTCGAGCAAGTAGGTGAACAACCCGCCGAGCAAGAATATGAACACGAACGCGAGCGCGATCTTGCCGACATAGACGGACGTGCTCTTCAGTGTCTCCCTGTCGAGAGGATCCTTCGCAGGCTCATCTCGTTTCTGCAAGAATCTAAGCTCATCGGTACTTGAAAATATAAAGTTTTATCCAAGAAAGAAAGAGGCATGCACGAGTGGTACCATGTCAGGCGGTGGCGTCTGGTGGATTCCAGGCACGTCCTGCTCGGTGACGGTCTGCAGCTTCCACCCGCGGCCGTAGTCCTCGAGGGGGGCGGTGGGGCCGAAGCTGACGGGCTCCTCGCCGTCCTTGACGGCCTCAACGTGCAGCGCCGCCGGGCCGCCGGGGGAGAGCTTGCGGTTGACGGCGTGCAGCGCGTAGCGGGCGGTCGTCCCGGCCGCGAACCGCCGGACCTTGCCGGAGCTCCTGCACGTCACCTCCAAGAACTGCCACGACACACACACACACATGCAACGACCCTCCGCTGTCAATTGCTTGCTCAGAGAGAGAATTCTACAGTAGAGAAAGGTGAATTGTACAGTGGAGACAGAGAGACAGATTGGACTTACCGGCGGGGGAGGAGCGTTGCCGGCGCCGTCCTTGCCCGCCTGCTCCGCCTCATCAACTCGCCGCTCCATCGCCGCGCTCGTTCGCCCGGTCGCGGCGGCTTGGTTTGCCTCTGGATTTGTGATGGTCGCAGGCGGGCCGAAGGCAGAGCGACGGAGGAGGCGGTGGCGGTGCGCCCGTGCGCGTGCAGTAGAGGAAAAGGAGAATCCTGGTTGACTTTGTTTTGAGTGGACTTGTACGGATCACCGGATGAGCGGGCGATTGGATCTGATCGCGCAAGGCCCAAATAACACTCGGCCTCGCGTGATTCCACTCCAGCGTTGGACATCAGACCCGTCCCAGTCACCACGGCCGCACCACGGATCGCGCGAGGGCCGTGCTCGCGGCCCAAATGACACTCGGCCTTCACACGATTTCACTAATTTCACTCCAGCGTTGGGCATCAGGCCCGCCCCAAGTCCCAACCACAACAGCCGCACCGGTCTACTCTCCCATCCATTACACACACTCCGCACGGCCGCACCGATTCTTCGCGGTCGCGCGTGCTGCTTGCTAGCATTCAGGAATCAGGAGTAGCCGACGACGCGCGCTCGCGTTGCTCTCCACCGCGCCGCGGCAGCGATGGGCAAGGGCGACGGCTGCGTCCCCAGCAATGGCTACCGCCTCCCGCGCCCCGCCGCCGCGCCCGCATCTCCATCCCCGACCCGGCGCCGCGCCCGGTGTGCATCTGCGTCGTCTTCTACTCCATGCACGGCAACGTCCGCCTCCTCGCGCGCGCCGTGCAGACTTGCAGCGCGGGGTCGGCTCCGTCCCGGGCGCCCGCGCGCTCCTCTTCCGCGCCCCGGCGTCCTCACCCAGATGGGCGCGGCGGACTCCGCCAAGGAGCACATTTCGTAGTTTTGGACTAAAATGGGCACCATCAACGGCCGCAATAACAAATTTAGCTTGCTCCCGACGCTAATAACAAAAATAGCACGAAGCTACCGTCACTCGATACATCACCAAGTCTGATCCCATAGAGCCGGACTCCCCCTCCTCCGTGCCCCTAGAGGCTGGAAGCCTCTTCGTGCATCACGCGTGTAGTCCAGGGCCTTGCTGATCGAACCTAATTCGTCCGTGCCTTGAAGCCGGAGCTATCTAGTTCGTGCCATTGGGGCACGGTCCTACCGAGTGCAGTGGGCCTGTTGAGCACGGTCATCTGGCGAAAGAGTGAAATGTCGAGTGAAGTGCAGGACTGATTACTGAATAAATTTTGGCTTGGTGGAACGGTCCTCAGGTGTCAAACTATTCGAAAGAACAGTGAGGTCGATCACTTGCGATAAGAGGAAGGCTGCTATGTAAATCAGACGATCGATAGCTGTCCTGTCCAAAGACTGTTTGTACATTAATCATTTCACCTTGACCCCCACGGGTAAAACTGCTGCCGTCAAGAATTTGTATTGACCTATTTTCGCCCCTATATTTACCAGAATGGTCGTCTTTAGATTTAGGGAGCAACTACGGATAGTACGTCCGATGAGAATCATCTCATCGTACACTTCCAAGATCTAGTGTCTTTTCTCTTATCCCCCTGCGCGGACCGACGTTGCACACACGGCCGGTGCTCTGTCGGCAATGAAGGCGCGTGTATCATGTATGTGACGAGTTTTTTTTTAATTATTCAATTCTTTTGTGCCATTCGTTACCAGTAGTATGGTCCAACACGAACACGACCAGATACACACACGAAACATACATTAACCCCCCCTCTCTCTCTCTCTTTGCAAAACGTGGCATCCACTAAGAATATAGCATGCCACAACTGCAGTAATGAATTAAATACCAGCCTATAAATATCAAATTTGCTTGCATTATGTGCCACCACACAAAAAGGACAAAAGTACGCCGCTGTATGCAATATTCTTCGGACACGATTGCAACATCCCTAGATAACGGTTGCAACATCTTAGGACAATGGTTGCAACATCCCTTGTACACGGTTGCAACATCCCCGGACAACGGTTGCAACATCCTAGGACAACAGTTGCAACATCCCCGAACAACGGTTGCAATATCCCCGAACAACGGTTGCAACATCCCCGGACAACGGTTGTAACATCCTAGGACCATGGTTGCAACATCCCCGGACAATGGTTGCAACATCTTCGGACAACGGTTGCAACATCCTAGGACAATGATTGCAACATCCCCGGGCAACGGTTGTAACATTCTCGGGCAACGGTTGCAACATCCTCGGACAACGGTTGCAATATCCTAGGACAATAGTTGCAAGATCTTAGGACAATGGTTGCAACATACCCGGATAATAGTTGCCATATCTCCGAACAACGGTTGCAACATCCTAAGACAATGGTTGCAACATCCTCGGACAACGGTTGCAATATCCTAGGACAACCTCAAGTCAATTCAATGACGAGAAGATGTACATGTAACTTAAAAGTTTTTAGTTTTTTTTTCTAAACTTGTACTATGATCATATAGCACGTTCAAATTCTTTGGGTGTGGCAAGATGCGTCGTCATATTCAACTATTTGGATATCTGGAGTATTGCGCTGCATGCCTATCTTGCACGACAAAAGCGTTACAAGACTGACGAGTGTGTTGACACGGGCTGCGCCCAAACAAGCAATCCAAGTCCCGAGAGGCGAGAGCTCAGTTGCACGCCGTGTGGTCGTCGTCGTGCACAAACCGCCACACGAGATGGATCAGCTCGTCTACCGCCTCGCTGCGCGGCTCGAAGTCGGAGAACCCGTCGGCCGTGGCCCTTGGATTGACCATACGACACGAAACGTCCCAATCGAACATATGTGTAGAATCGTTTCCCTTAGATTTAATTTTGTTTTGTAAAATTGACCCCTACTGTACGGCCACCGTGACCCTCCCTGCCCGCCACGCACCCTCCTGCTGCATGGCCATTGTGCGGTGGCCCGCCTCTTCTCTCTCCTCCCAAAAATTAGGGTTTCAGCGCGAGGAAATTAGAGTTTCATTGTGATTTCAGCGTTTTTTGTAGGATTTTAAAATATAGCAAATGGTTCAAAAATTATGAAATTTTATGTGGAGCCTCCCGACAGAGTGTACTTACTTGTGTAAATTTTTCATAATTTTATTTGTTCTGATTTTTTCTCGCAATTTCATGTAAGTGTAATGTTTGTACAAATTTGTAAATGTAGAAAATGAGCTACAAGATGTATGAATTTTGTTTGGGTAAATTTCAGAAACCCAAGATTTTAGGGTATTAGTAACACAAAACCCCATGTTTTGAGATTTTTTTTTCAGAAAACCCTAGGTTTTATGTATTAGTAACACAAAATCCCACGTTTTGAGATTTTTTTTTCATAAAACCCCAAGTTTTGAGGCATTAGTAACACAAAACCCCACGTCATGGGATTTTCTAAAAAAATCTCAAAACGTGGGGTTTTGTGTTACTAATGCCTCAAAACCTAGGGTTTTCTGAAAAAAATCTCAAAATATGGGGTTTTGTGTTACTAATGCCCCAAAACCTGGGGTTTTCTGAAATTTACTCATTTTGTTTTGAAGGCTCCTTACGCAGTGGACTTGAATGTGTAATGTTTCGATAATTTTATATGTGTTCTGGAATTGTCTAAAAAAAATCAGGATTTAGGTCGCGAAAATTTGGATTTTAGGTTCGGAAATTAGGATTTCATAATTTCATGTGACTTGGAATGTATGGAAAAAAGCTGCATTGCAACTCCATTGGCGCAGGAGTACACACATAACAACCAAATGCACGTACAAATATAGCAAAACAAAATATGAATACAAATATACCAAAACATAATCGCATAACACGGGATATAATATGGCTCACTTGTCTGAGACACTACTCTCTGCTTGTTGCGGGTGCCTCCGCGCGCGCCTGGATGTTTTGCGTCGAGCATGTCTCGTGGGATACGTGAGCCGATCCGGAGAGCGTGTGTCAGATCTGAGGGGGTATGGAGACCGTTGAGTGGGATAGGGTCACCAGTAGGCTAACTCTGGGCCAGCAGAGTTTGGTAAGCGTACATGTCTTCCTGATGAGGCATGTCGACCTGGGGGCCATCTCCGAAGAATTCATGAACGACAGACTCTATAAATTCACTCCCGAGTTGTCCGCCCCCAATGTACGATGCCTGCAACTCCGGTTGTGCGGATGAGCTCGGGCCTTGGACGTACGGTGTGCCGACCAACCCAGATGAGCTCTGGCCTTGGATGTACAGTGTGCCAGCTAACCTGAAGGAGCTCTTCCCTGCGTACGCTCCAAACCCTCACTGCCATGGTCCAAACCCTGACGACGTGTACTACTTCCTGGTAGGAGCTGGGAGACCCGTATCTTCCATGAGCAGTTCATGTGCAATTGCCAAAATGCCACTCCGTATCTCACTGACATGTGGCCCCGGGCCCCACATGTCAGTGAGACATGGAGTGACATTTTGGCAATTGTACATAAACTTAATGGCAAATTATCAATAATCCTTGATAATAACCATGTAATTTACTTTAATTATCTCCCAAAATAAACTAGATTAATTTATTGCTTCTGGCTTTGACCTAGGATATGCCACTTTACCTACCATGACTCTTGTTTTGAATATTTTTCTATGCCTCTTAGGGTCCAATATCCCACACACGCTCAATATCCTCCCCCCTCTTCATGCCAACTATAAAACTTCTAAGTGATAACGTGTGCATCAGTCATTTGCTTGAAATCAACTCGAAGTTTTAGCAAAGGTTTGTAATCATACTTCAACAGGAGTACAATTTTGTTGGCGTGAAACCAATTTATACTATGTAACATTCTGCTTACAAAGTTCTTCAATTAAGACAACAGTATGGTGGAGAATAGTGTTATATAGACTCCAAGTCTTAGGTTTGAAGTTATTCTGTACTTATTTAAGGAATATGGTGTTTTTTAGCCAAAGTGGTCCACCAGATATCAACATATGACTAGGCTTGTTTTGGTGTCACTGAGAAAAATAGTTTTTCTTTTGCCATCTGGGCATCCACGCACTACATGCTAGTGAATTGAGGCTTATTAGATATCAAGAGTACCTATCCAATATTTTGTTAGCAAGGCAAGGAACATATTTTCAATTTTCAGGCATACTGTTTACAAAATTTATTCAATGCAAGATTAATTTACTGCATGTAAGGTATGCTACCGGCAATATGTTTTATTAATAGAACAATTTAGACCATTATTTTATTTATAACGTTTGAAAAAAAACGATCTAATGCATAAGATTCCATCCTAAAACAAAAGATAAGAGATAGAGATGCTCAATAGGAGCAGGACTAATCTCGTCAGGAGTTGAATCTATACTACTAATGCAACTCGTGCAAGAAAACATCTTTACAAAGTTAAGAGATAACTAGGAGATTGGTACAGGTCTCCATATAGCATAATATGGGCTTATCATTGCTATCATCTAGGGCAAACAAATATCTAGTTATTAATGTCAAACATGTCCCACATAATTTATGCAATTTTCTATATGTTTACAGCTGGTAAAACATTTTAAATGCATAAAACGAGTGCAAAATAGTAAAGATTAATTTTATCTATTCAGTAGATAACTTCGTACATTTCCCAGAATTTTCCTGGTATTTTTAGGATTTTTCTGATAATTTTTAAGGCCTAGAAGCAATTTTCAAAATTACTAAACCCATTAAATAATTTCTCAAACACATAATAACAGGGAAAATAAACCAATAAAAATACGATGCTTCCAAGGTGTACTAGGTCTAAGGTTTCATAAATTTATGCAATCTCATATACCTTAGAAATTCATCTTCTAGGGTTAGTTTAAGGTTATTGCATAAAAAGAACAATATTAAAGCAATTGACCATAAACCGTTGGTCTAAATTATACAATAACCATCAAACATACTAATCTGTCGCATAAATCATATTCCTAAAGGTTATTAAGCAAGAATATATAAAAAATCAAAATCCACTGTAATTTCCCAAACTCCAGGGGTTTTTTGTAACATTTTCTTATCCACAAAAATTTTCTTGTAATTTTTAAAACTCCGAGGGCCCTTTTGCAAAGTGCGGGCGGCACGATTGTGTGTGGTCTGTGCTGCACAACGTCGCCAGTAAGCGGAACATCTGCGCATTTAAGGCGGCAAAGTATGGTGGAGATGGTGGCCTTGTCGAGCGCCTTCGGTGGGGCAAGAAGATAGGCGTGTTCGGCGGCGGCAATCTGACGTGGCGCGGGCGCAGAGCGAGGCGGATCGTTGGTGTCTGGCCGGCGCTTCGGCAGCGCCGCGTGGAGCAATGGAAGGCGGCGGCACACGTCAGGCGCGGCGACGGCATGGCACCTTGGGCGCACGTGGCGCGGAGGTGGGACGTGGCGCAGAGGCACCGCGTGGCTCATCGGGCACTCACGGCGCGGAGGCGCCATGTTGGGTGCTCACGGCAGGGGCGGACCTGCCATTCTGGCAAGGTCGGGCGCATGCCAGAGCTTCCTCCCATCGTCGATACTCCCTACCCCTCGGTAATTTCTTCCTCGTAGCCTCCTTGCGAAGCACCGGCGTCAGACAAGATCAAAGAAGGGTGAAAGAGCTGCTACCTGGTGCCTAGGTGGCTCAGCTGGCCGGCCATTGCAGCGGCGGGCACAGTCTTCGTGGGTCGCGGCCCACCACCAGGCACCAGCCCAAGTGCCATTTCTAGCCCAAGTGCCCCATTCCAAAGATCGTTTCCACCACGCCCTCAACCCCATCGCTGAAGTCTTTGAGCAATGACCAAAACCAAAATCGTAGATCCAATCGACTGAATCGAGCCAGGGCGGGGTGAGGCACGGAGGCGGCCAGCGCAGGCGCAAGTGGGGCTGGGCGAGGCTGAGGCGGCCACCGGCGAGCGCAGAGCAGCGGGCGAGACGGCCACTGGCCAACGCGGGTACAAGCGGAAGCAGGGCGAGGCGGCCACCGTCAAGGCGTCGACTGTCGAGGGGCGAGGGCTCGAGGCACCGCCGACCGCCGAGCGATGCTGCTCCAGCCTCCAGGCGTCGCGCCGAGCGACGCTGCTCCTTCTTCGTGGCCCCGCCTACTGCTCCAAGCGCCATGCCGACCCGCCGGGGTGAGGGGTGACGGTGCTCGAGCCTCCTCTAGGCACCGCGTCGGCATTGGGGCGGCATGGCCGCCTCCGCCGCCTCGCGCCTTCCCTCCCTCCGGCTTTTTGGCTCAGTGCGGCCGGTTTGGGTTTGCAGAGAGGAGAGAGCAATGTCGACTAAAATAAATAGTAAGTGGCTAACAGGCTAAGTGCCTAAGTTGGTGACTGGCTATGGTTAATGGTTGATTTAATCAGTGATTGATTGATTCTTCAGATTCAATGATTGTGAACTTGTGATTTAATGGTATGATACTGTGATGGTTTGAATTATAATATTAGTTGATATTAATACGAAATTATGAATATTAAATAATGAATTGGTTGTTAAAATTGAATTGGACAACACATAATCACGAAAGATATTGAAGAGATTAGAGATATCTATATTGATCATGACATTACTAATCTATTTATTTTTGATGAGTTATTTCTTCTA
The DNA here is from genome assembly GCA_036346405.1 of Phyllostachys edulis. Classification (NCBI taxonomy): domain Eukaryota; kingdom Viridiplantae; phylum Streptophyta; class Magnoliopsida; order Poales; family Poaceae; genus Phyllostachys; species Phyllostachys edulis. The sequence goes on along the minus strand of CM070550.1, from coordinate 14,995,867 downwards.
TGTACTATCTTTATTCAAATTATTATGTTCGATAACTTGGTGGCAAGTTGTTAATTAAGCTTCATTAGTCAGGTATTTCTTGATGTCCTACATTTATCTTCACTCGTTGATACCGTTTAATGTCATATATCGTTTTGGTGTGATTGCAATATAGCTCACATATGAGTACTTTTGATTTAGGCAATACACTTTAGTCCGTGTTTTCAACTCCACGTCTTCGTCATACGTAAAATTATATCCTGATCCGCCACTGACTCATGGCATGGAGGCGACCTCGCGCCGACGCCGCAAAGACGGAGGTGGTGCGATAGCGGCGTTAGAGCACTTGGCGGCGGCTTGGGCAATAAATGCTTTATGCTTGGTGGCTACAGCCACATGCGCTTGGCGTTGAGGCGAGTGTGACGGCGAACTCACGAGGCGGCCCAACACGCAGCAAGCACATTCGAGCACCTGCTCCGGCGTCTGCGGCGGACTTGATGGGAAAATGTTGTAGCAGGCGAGTAACTTTTCGTTGCTTCCACTGAACAGTTGGACCCACATGACGAAGTTGGGAGTTAGATGGTGCGTCAGCTCGAGGTCACAGACTAGATTAAATGCCATTTCACTCGGCTCAGCAGAGGATTGTTCAATCGAGCCAAAATTTAGGGAATTGCTATATAACTTTCGACAGTTTTTTGAAGCCAAAACTGTTAATTTTTTGTTCGTTAGATGTGCTATAAGATTCGTGTTATTGATGTGTTGTAAGAAAAAAATCATAATAGTTGAATTTTCATTCGTCCGATATGCTTTGAAATTTGCACTTTTTTTTTCCTATATGATGAATTGGGTCCGAATTTATTATGATTTTTTATTCGGAATATAATGGGTTCACCATATTACCGTATTTTGTTGGTATATAATTTTTTTTGTCTTTGTTTTTGCTCACCCTCTTAAAAGTACATGTGAAGAACATAACGAGTTCACTACATTGTCGTATTTTGTTGGTATATAATTTTGTTTTTGTTTTTGTTCCACCTCTCAAAGTACATGTGAGATTTTGAATCATGTGATGGAAATATGAGTTATTAAGACTTTTAAAAATAATTACAGTAACCAAGAACCAAAATTACATAAATAATTTACTATAATTTATGTATAATTGAGTTGTAAATGAACTTTCAGAATGTGATAGCTTTTTACAGAGAAAACAGTTGAATTCTGTGTAGACAGTCCCCAAAATTTAATCTAATACTACACTTTACTCGACATTTCACTTGTTCAGCAGAGGATTGTACTGGCACTGTACTCGGTAACTACACACATGACGTGCGGAGAGGCTTTCTCAATGGTATCATTTTTGCTATTCGTGTCGGGAGAAGGCTAAATTTGTTATTATGGTCGTCTACCATGCCATTTTAGAAGAAAAAAAAACCTTGCCCAACATCCCCGTCATGGACCCTGACGGTCTTCCCGACACCGACAGATTCCTCTTCGGCTTCTCCGCCATTTACAACGCCATGGCTGCGCAGATGCAAGCCTTCTTTGACTCCACCGAGCCGCTCTGCTGCCACCAGCGCCTCGTTGGCTTCTTCGTCAGCGTCGGTACGCAGTGAGGCGGCCAAAAAAATCATCGCGTAAGTAGACCCCGCATCACATCTTTCGCAACAAATCAACCAAAGTTACCACCAACTAAGGGCATGTACAATGGTATAGACAACTGATGTCTATATCAACTCTCCATGTCACCTGTAGACAGCACTAAAGACAGCTCATACAATGGTACAAATGGCTGTTGTCTTTTTAGTTGTCTTTATAGAACACACAATCTTTTAATACTTTTCTTGTTTCTTGTGCTATAGTCGGCTACATAATTGTAGACATCATCTTTCTCACTCTTCATTCTCTTTCATCCACGTCAGTAAAAAACCTACATGGCAATGACTATAGACAGCTGACATAAGCCCATTGTACATGCTTTAACAATTCTCATGCCTCCGCGTGCGTGCATTTTGAATGAAGCTGGACAACGATCATGCAGCTGGCGCACCACGGCATGATGTTCGTGCCCATCGAGTAAACCTTCGGGGATGGGATGTTCGAGATGGACGAGCTCCGCGGGGGGTCGTCGTATGACATGGGGGTCTTCTCCGACGACGGCTCCAGGCCGCCCAGCGAGCTCGAGCTGGCCCTTGCCGAGCACCACGACAAGTACATGGCCACGCTTGTCACGAGGTGCACGGCACCACCTAGCTAATCTATGGCCTGTTTGGCACGACGGTGGCTTTTTTAAAAAGCGGCTTTCGACTAGGCTGCAGGACTGAGCGGCTGTAGAGCTGAACGGTTGGGCTGAAGAGATTTGATATTTAGCTATCCGGCTTTTAAGTAGGTTTGCTGCAGCTTTCAAGATGGAAAATGTTTGAAATACCCATGAGGACAGTAATGACTTGTTTGATGTCGTTTAACGCAATTAACAACATTTACCGACAACTAACGACAATTGACAATTATTAACGACGACTAATGCAATTGACAATAACTACCGCAATTGACGAGAATTGCCGTAATAAACGACAACTACCGCAATTGACGAGAATTACCGCAACAAACGACAACTACTGCAACTGATGATAATTAACTACAATTAACGACGATTAACACAATTGACTGCAATGAACGATGACTACTGCAATCGATCGCATTCAATGACGATTAACGACAATATACCATGATTAACGACAATATACCGCAAACAACACATTAAACCACAATTAGCGTATTTAATGACGATTATTATAATAAACATTTATTACAACAAATAATTATTACAATGAATAAATATTACAATAAATAATTATTACAAAACATTAAATTTACAACCAAAAAAAGAAAAAAAGAAGAAGAAAAACAGAGCAAGCTGCAGCTGCTAGGGTTTGGGCTGCCGTCGCTGGCAACGCCAAGAGAGGACTTGGGCGACGGGGGGAGGAGGGAGCCGGCTGGTGGCAGGGCCAGCGCAAGGTCGAGGGAGGAGGAGGGCGGCGCCGGGAGAGGAGGGAGGTGGAAGAGGGCGGCGGGGGAGGAGGAGGCCGACGACTGGGCCAGCGCGAGGTATAGGGAGGAGGAGGAGGGCGACAGCCGTGGGAGGAGGGAGGTGGAGGAGGGTAGCCGCGGACGAGATCTAGATCTGGATCTGGGCCACGCGAGCGTCGGGGAGGAGTGCACGGACGGAGGAGGGAGCTAGGGAGGAGGGTGTTGGGGGAGGAGGGAGCCAGGGGAGGAGGTGGGCGCCGGGGGAGGAGGTGGCAGCCGGTGGAGGAGGGAGCCAAGGAGGAGGGCGCCGGGGGTAGAGGAGGAGGTAGGCGGGCGAGGGAGGAGGGAGCCGACCGAGGGGAGGGGGAGCGCTGGGCTTTAATGGAGTGGTAATCGGTGGGTAACTACTCCCGAACTTCGTTGGTAAATTCGGAATGGAGGCTGCGGGAAGCCGCGGAAGCTCCCCGCGGATACCTTCCGGCTTCCACATGTTGTAACATGAAGCGACTTCAGAAAAAAAGCAGCTGTGAAAAACTAGTTGTTTGGAACGGCTTTGAGCTTTTTCGAGTGAAAAGTCGAAGCCGTTCCAAACACCCCGTGAGAAGCCACTAATTTCTCAGTAATACTACTTGCGTTGCTGCTGAGCTGCGGTTTTTGTAGTGGTACAACATTGCCATCAGTCCGAGAATTCAGTTCAATTCAACTCATGACAGATTTTTCTGCGTACACACGGATGATTCGAGCCCCAATGTTTGTGCTGCATTAGATGCCTGCCACATCTACGAGTGCTGTCAGAAATTCAGTGGCATTCTATTTATCAAATTAGTGACGCCCTATCTGTATTCTATGTTTAATGAAACTAGTAATCGGGAAGATCAAGAAAGTAAACACTCTTAACAGTCCAACATTACCATCGGATTCGGATGCAACAATAGGTGTCCCCCAAGCTTGCAAGGCAAACTTATCATTAATACTGCAGATAACGAGACTCATGTGAACCAGCCAACGAGGCTACGCAACAACCCAACCACAATCAATCTCCACTTCCAAATACAACAAAACTGACCCTACAAAGGCTACAGCACACGAGTACTTTGTATGCACAAACGCTGAAACGCACGGACAACTGCAGATGGATGGAGAATATATTACAGCTGTAATTATGTGTAAAATTATACTACCTTTGGATTAAAATACTTGACGTTGTGTAGGAGGTAGTAGCTTAGAAATGGGAGAGTGAAGCCTGTCACAACGTCATGTATTAAAATAAGGAGGGAGTATATGCTTAAGGCGTGGCCAAAGACGTAAGGAGTAGTTGAGCGTGCTAATAGCTAAATCAAGAAGGCATGAAAAAAAAGGTATTTGATCGTCTCAAAGTACGCTCGGGGTTTGCGATAGACAAGCTCTATTCAATGCTCTAAGCTTTACGCACAATGACAAGCAGCGGATGAAACAAGTGGTCTACGGACTACGGGGTAGAAGTTGTATTACCCTATGGAATCCATTTGAAAATTCAAAGGCTGCTTTCATATGGTTCCTACCAGAAATTCCAAGCTAGACTGGTCTACAGCCTACAGGGTAGAAGCTATACTACCCAATAAAATCAATCTGAAAGGCTGCTTTCAAATGGTTCCTACCAGAAATTCCAAGCCAGGTTCACACAGAAGAACAAGGTAAAATGGCCTTGGTTCAGCGTTGTTCACTCCTTAAGAACTTAAAAAAATTGCAGATTCTAATTGTACAAAAGAATATGGTCTTGTTTTGTTGATGCCCTGGATTCCATGTCTGAAAAAAAGTGGTGCCTAGAAGTAGTATGGAAAGTAAATGATTTTTGCCTGACCAGATAAACCTAAAAATAAGTTGTTTGGTTAGAAGCATGTGCTTGAAATTGATGAATGGAAATTAGAACACTGGATCGAGCAACCTAGAAGGCCTGGCTCCCAAGCACTTTGTTTTCTACGCCTAGGCCTGGCGACTCGCCTAGCAGGCAACCAAATGCCGTATGGGCCGCTTCCAGGTGCTGTCCCAGCCAAACAATTTGCCACCAGGCCTAGAAACAAACATGCCCTATGTCCAGAAACAGGTTAGGGACAGTGAAAACTTTTTCGGCGAAATTTCGGTGGTTACCGGCGAAAATTGGATTTATTGGACCCCTTCGGTAAAATTTCTAACCGGTCAAAAATTTTCGAATTTCCTAGTTTTTTTTTGACAAATATAAAAAAAATTGTAACCATATACAAACACATTAGTGCATGTGTCGTAATGGAAACACCCTTAGCCTTGAAGAGATTGGTTATGGATTCAAACCTTGGCTATGCATTTTTTTTTTCTATATTTTTCGTTTTAACTTCACAAAAAATTCAAATTTTGATTCGAAAATTTTGACCGAAATAAATTCAAAAATTCCGATAACCGCAGATAACCAGGATTGTCGCTAGGCTCTAATTTTTTTTTCCAACTGGTAGCTTTTTCCCTGGTTAGGGGTCTCTTCAACCCCCAACAAATCTAACCTTGTCCAACCAACCCCATACAACAAATGTTTGGCCTACTCTTCTTTTCCCTCGGTAGCTATCCCTAACGTTATATGAAACCTAAAGAAACACTCGCTTCCCACTCATGAAACATATCTTAACCGGAAACAAAGTCTTACAATTTAGCTTGTAAAATTAATAGCATCTCACTTCTTAGAAGGGGTAGCATTTGCTTTACTTTGCTTAGTACTTGCTTGGGGATCTTTCACCATCTTGGATGAAGCACCATCTATTGCAATGTTCCTCAACTCCACAGCCATTGCATCTCTTTCATCACTCTGTTTCCTTTGCCCTTCTAATACACCATCAACGGAATTCTCTGTCGAGTCCGGCAGCGTTTTGGGCTGCCATCGAAGGGGACCAGCATTAAGCCATGGATGTTGAAGCAATTCAGCAGCCGAAGTGCGCTTTTCAGGAACAAAATCAAGTATTGGAACAAGAAACTCCGCCATGTCATTTGAGTCTGTGTCACTGAATTCGTACTTCTCAGTGAGAACCTTGCTGAGAGGCCAGAACCGCAAGCGCCGAATGTGCCTCAAGTCCCCATAGCGATTGAAGAACTCACGTGAATATCGACCACCCAAGGCAATCTAGGAAACAGCATTGTCATCGTGATATATCAAGAATTAAGAACACTTGCAACATTTGCTTAAAACTAAGGGAAATGCAGACCGCCTTTACCTTTCGAGGCATCATTCCTAGTAGCTCCATCATCAGCGCAAGGTGATCCTGCGTCAAGTAGGAATTGCTCATATCGTTTCATAAAAAAGGTTATCATTCTGTAGTCTAGGACAACATAAATAAATGAAAAATCATTGCAATTTTATAACTTCCCCATTTTTATTTCATATGCCATCCAAACAAAGGCTCATGCTTGGCATCCATACAGTGATTAGTCAGTATACTTTTCAACTCCGAAATCTTGCTAAACGAGATTTTCAAGAACATATGTGATGGTACTAAGCAGTTGATCCCCATAAATACGCAGAGGTCAATCGACTAGAACAATGCATAAAGAGTTTGGGCTTTTAGCTCAACTCAAACAATACAATTTCATCATGTACTTGTCCAATTTTCATCCAATACCATACACTAGAGTACTACACAGAAGACAAAATGGATTTATTAATCATGTATTCATGTTCAAAATACCTTGCTTACCAGGATACCCACAAAATACTGAAAGTCTGAAACATCCTAGTTCAGCCCAGTCAGTGTGTAACATTAGCACAAAGTCAAGATGCAATATTAACACACAGCATTGTTGCGAGCCTTTGTGAGAGAAATAATGACTTCTATCACCTCAGTATAACTTAGCTCCGCTTTCTTTTCTTTTTGTCGTCATTTTTTGACCCCCAGTTTTGCTCTTCTTGAACAAATGATTTAGATATGAAAGTTGACTGGTTGTCGAAAGCATCAATCGCATCTTTGATAATAAATATGTGATACATAGGTGTTTCATGATTAAAACTACAGCTTCAGAACCAGATAATACATTATAAAGTGGAACCTAAAAAACAATGGCAAGCAATATTGCCTACCATTTAGTTCTTCCATAAGGGGAGCAAGAATAACTGGCCTTGTCTTCAAAAACTAAGTACCAAAGGTAAGATACTAATGTTCAAAATTATGGTAAAATATTAAGTGAAAAAATGGGCAATGACTTGTGCCATCCTAGCTACCGTTCAAACATGGATGCCGTCACTCTTGAATAAAAAAAGAATATAATTAATAATATATAATATATTAGGGAAATAACAACATGAGATTAACTACAACCATTCAAAATTTGTAAAATGAAAGAACTTGCCATCAACAGCTGGAAGGGCGATTTAATTTAGCATCATACGAGGATATGACAGGACTGAGCAGTGGGCACCAACTACAATTGAAAAGCAAAGCCAACCTAGAATATTGATCGTGTTGGGTTAAAGGTTCAAGACAAAGCAAGAAGATTTTGCATTTATTTTCCAGATTAAAATAGGATTATCATAGTTTAAATGTGATATGTAATTTGTAAAGGAAGTTCCATATTCATTTTTTGTTTGTTTTATTTCCACAATAACGATTAGGCTCCTACCAAACCTAAAGATTAGAACCCGGTGATACACATTAAAATATTAAGGTAAGAAACAAGTTATCCAGAATAAGTTTTAGTATAAGAAACAAGTTATCCAGAATAAGTTTTAGTAACTTTCATTTCATTGAGTTTGGTTATGAGATTGCATCACAACTAGATGACACAAAAATTGAAGTTTTAGAGGGTTAATTAATAATTACATAACATGCAGTGCACAGTGTCGGTGTGAAAGACTTTCCTTTCAAGTATAGTTTGGAAAAGCAAATGAAGGGCACGGACCAAACTGGAGTCTCAGGCTGTAGGTATCATAGATTCACATGTTTATTGTGAGTTTCTGACAACTACCTTTCCTTTAAGTTAAAGTGGGGGGACACTTGTTATCAGGTGATAATTGGAGTACAATGTCGTATAGATATGAAAATTATGTCTTAGTTGAAACAGGAGCAAAGAAAGAAATGTATATACCTCATCCCTGTCAAAATTGTCGCCACTATGCGGATCAAAGAGCACATCCCCTGTGGCAAGCTCAAAGCATATGCACGCAAAGGACCACAAATCAGCAGACGTAGAATACTTGGAGCCCAGTATCACCTCAGGGCATCTGTATTGCCTTGTTTGGACATCACTTGTGAACTGTTTGTATGTCCAACATGCATTTCCAAAGTCCACCAGCTTGCACTTTAGGTCAGCCTGCATCGTCATCCTCTTCCTAGCCTCTTTGCTGCCCCGCCTATGTCCTCCTGTTCCTCCGGTTTTGTCTCCCTCCTGGCTAGGACTGCCCTCATTTGCCGTACTCAAATCTCCCCTATCATCTGACCCATCTGTGTCAGCGGATGCCACAGCCCCACTGCCTTCTGAAGTTGCAGCGGCTGCACGCTTGGCTTTCCTCCGAATCTTCTTCTTTTGGTTCTTGGTGAGGCCACCATTCACTGATGGTGCAGGTGCCTTTGGAGGTGGCTCATCGGTCATTGCAGCAGGCAGCAGCACCAGTGGCACACCTGACTTCCGGGGGTCCTTTGAGGGGTCAATAGAGGACACGAGCAATATGTTCTCAGGTTTAAGGTCAGTGTGAATAATAGAAAGCTCTCGGTGGAGGTAGTCAAGGCCAATGAGCACATGCCGGCATATCTCCTTAACCATTGGAAGTGGAATTCCACGGTAGTCTGTGTACTTTATCAGTGTCAGCAAATTATCACCAAGAAACTCAAACACCATGCATACATGGCTCCCATTAGGGCCCGAGTGCTTGAAGTGGTCGAGAAGCTTAACCACACACCGGGTGTCATCGGGGTCACCATCAGCAATCTGCTTCAAGATCTTGATCTCATCCATGGCTGCCTCCGTGTAGTGTTGTGCGCTCTTCTGCACTTTCAGCGCCACATATCTCTGCACATAGAACCAACACATTCAGAAACAGTGTGGCAGCCTGGATCTCTAGACAGCAGATATATATATATATATATATATATATATATATATATAAGAAGGTTTAGGGGCGGTGCTTTAGGATGGCAGGATCTACGGTTTAGGGTTTTAGCCTTGTAGGTTTTTTTACAAGGCTCTAGTCTCTTTAACCGTCTCTTTGACCGTTTTATTCCTAGTCTACCCCAACTTGTTTGGGACCAAAGGCTTTGTTCTTGTTGTTGTTGATGGGATTGAGGAATAGAACAGTACTACTTAGCAACAATGAATTTAGCCATTCTGCTATGCTCCAAGGCAAAAGAACGAACAGGTGGTGGGCACAGGCAAACTGCTCCAAGACACTAGATAAAACGCGTAAAGATCGATCTTCCATACATATTACCGCGAATCTTAGAAGTAAGACTGTAATTTAACAAGAAATTTTGAGACAAAGGGGTTAGCACATACGGAGTGGGCGGTGTCCCAGGCGAGCCAGACGGTGGAGAAGTGCCCCCAGCCGAGCTTCAACTGCACGACGTAGGCGCCCTGCTTGAAGGAGTCGCCGGCGCGGACGGCGTGGTACCCGCCGCGGCGGTAGTCCTCCGTGCCCTCGTCCTCCGACGTGTAGTCGCTGCTCTCCCCCTCCGCCTCCATCGCCGCCGCCGCCTCCTCCGTCCGCCGGCTCGCAGCCTCCTCCGTCCGCCGGCTCGCCGCCATCGCGGGGGAGCCCTGGATCTGAGCGCCGGGAACCCACTAACTAATCCTTTTTGTGTTAATTTTGTTTGGAGAGGACAGGCTAACTAATATGTTCCGTGAATACGCACGCATTCTGGACATTGTGATATCGTATGGTATAATGGTACCATACTTCATGGTAATTGTAGCACGATATTTTCACAGGAATTTCGTAAGATGTTTCCATTCCTCTATAATTTCTAAAAGAAATTAAGTCCTATGCTTTAATAAATTAAGAGAAAAATTCATAATATGTCATTAAATAACTATATGATTCATAATATGTCACTTATTGTGAGACTGACATGTGGGTTTAGAGCCTATATGTTAGTAATACACCAGCACTATATTGTGAAGATCCGAAGTTATTCAGTGGCATATAGCAAATTGCCCCATAAATTAATAGAAGAGGGGTTTGTTAAATAAGATTATGATGAATTTTTTGAAATAATATTAATTTAAAAGATAATTACAAAAATAAATAGTAAAACATTATAAAACTAGCCCCTTGTCGCCAATTGGAATGACGATAGAAGCTGTCGCAGAGAGCTCACTGTCTCTAGTTGAATTGGCAATAGGGATTTGTCGCTAATTCAATGGCGACATGGATCTTAAATTTTTTAATATTAAAATTTGGAAAAACGCCCTTTCAAATGACGATATAGATCACGTAAGTCTCTATTGCCATTCCAAATGGCAACATAATCTCCCCTATAAAAGACCCTTAAATTCGGGAAAAACTCACTTTTATTTAGAAAAAAGAGAAAGAGGTGAGGGAAGGGAGAGGAGTATAGGGGAGAAGAAAAGCTAGCGAAGCGTTGCCTGTCCGGTCGTCCATCTTTAAGGTAATTTTTTTTAACTGAATGGATTACATAGTTTTAGATGTACGGTTATGTAGTGTAGTATGTTGCACATAATCCTTTTCGGTGGGTAGTTTAGTTTTAGATGTGTGGTTAATCGTGGAAACCTTGTTTACGGTGTAGTACGTCAAATACGTCGGATGCCACGAACTTCAAAATTTACTACGGTCAGGGCACTATTCTTGAGGGTCCCGATAGAATTGATTTGCGTTATTTCCAATCGGCAACTGTGCCCCTAAGAAGACCAGAGCAACGTACATGGGGCGTAGTGATGCGGTGGTTATTCCACTCGTTCAATATGAACCATGCTGTGTATGATCTGAGATTGAGTTGTCTTGCCCCCTGACCATCACAGGGCACATACAGATCGAATACGGACGGATAATGACTCTGCCATATTTATTTTCATATTTTTCCCGGATGCGAATACGAATACGGATACCCCGAATACAAATACGGATACGAATAATATCAAATACGAATACGGAGCGAATACGAATAGAAACAAATATGGTCACGGATATTTTTTCGGAACATAAAAACCCCTTAAATTACATGCCATAAATTAACAAAAACATATAACTAGTTTGTTCGATGCGAACATTCATGAATTGTTCATATTTTCAGCAACCACACTGCACAAATAACATTGACACTAGCAAGGTGCATTAATGAGTTCATCACAAACATAACACTTAGTGTACCACATTTAGCTCATAAGTCATAACTCACAAGTCAACATACATAAAACTTAGTTCACACTTAGCTCATCACACCTAGTTCATTCATAACATACATAGTTCAATAATGACAATAATCCAAGATATCATGTCTTAACAAGCAGCAGACCAGCAACATCTTGCCATGTCTTTACAAGCCTCCAACTTCGGCCCTGGAAAATGCCCATACTCGTCGTATTGTTTGTATGAGCATAGTTTTAGGAAAGAAGAATCGGTAAAAGGTATGTAAATTTCAGTTATACAGTAGGTAGCAATGATGTAAAGGGATTTTTAAACATAGCACATTGCTAATTTTTAACTTATGTCATTGCAAATTTGCAATATAGTGGAAAACAAATTTTGCCTCCTTTCCCAAATATGAAATGTCTGTGTGTTCATTTCCTAACATATCAATAAGACTTAACTAAACACCATTGTAAATTAACAATATATTGACCAAAAATACGAAATGCTACTGGCACTTACATCTGAAGCTTTATGCCCTTAACAGATAGGAAAAAATATTCATGACACCCATTTTCTCTTAACAATGTTTGGTTCAATTAATATGATCACTCATAGTGTCATCCAAAAACAAGGTCAATAACATAACCGGAAGATAGCTCATAGCACCACTGTTTCAATTTGCAAGAGTAGTTGGAGCAACAAGGTTCGAGTAATGTATCCATCCAAGTTATGATCAGATCAATGACATATCTACTATCAACACAATGAATTAACTATCTAGGTATTTTGATATCTTCAGTTATTCTGAAAAACAAAAAAAAAATCAGCATGTTTAAATAGGATGTGATACTGCAAAAAGTTATGCATCCTGCATTCCTGTTCGATACAATGCAGTATTGGCATACAGAAAAGCTAATTCTTTATGGAGAGTTTCCAAGCTGATACCTGAACTTCCAATCCCTCATGGAGGTACAGCAACCCCTCAGCAGCACTGAATGCTATTTCCAACCTGATGTCCCATGGAAGAACGGGGTACGATCGATTGAATAGATGATCATCCAGGGTCTTGTTAGACATGAACTCATAGACCAGCAGCCTCTGAGGGCCACGTTCACTATGAGTGGCGCAGTACCCAATGAGCTTGACGAGGTTCGGGTGCTCGACAACCCCTAGAAAATGAACTTCTGCCAACCATTGCTTATGACCCTGATCAAGGTTGGAGTGGTAACCGAAAGGATTAAGTCGAATACTGATAATCCTAGGCTCCTAGCGAAGTAGCAGCTCAATCCATTGATACTACAATTTAATTACATTGAAAGTATGCAACTAAGTATATCACTAGAAACTACAGAAGAATCAAAGCAACCCAAGAGAAGCCGAAACTTATAAAATGAATACTGATGCATGTCTATCACACATGCTATTACTGTATTAGCAGATAGCATATTATCAGAAGGCTTCCAGCCTTCCATTGTCACACAATCAGATATCAACTACTAAGACTTAAAAACAATTATGCAAAGTGTGTTCAAATTTTCTTTTAGGGGAACTGTGTTCAATTTAGGAAGACAATATGACAGAGCGCAGAGAGTTGCATATACTTTTATACAACAGAAGTATAAATGGCAGTTGACAAAAATATTGACTAATTACTACATTGAAAAATTAACCGACGCATGATGAAGCATGAATGATGAGCCAAGAGAAGACCACTCAATGGTATGGTCCAAGTAACCACCAAAGGATACCTGTAAGCCGTTGGGGTTGAGCCTTTTGATGGCCACCACCGTGCCGCCAGCAGGTCCGCCGAGCAACCGGACGACGCCCTTGAAGACGCTCCCGAAGCCGCCCTCGCCGACCTGGAGCAGCCGGCTGAAGTCGCTGGTCGCGGTGCGAAGCTCCCGGAGCTCGAACTCCCGCAGGCTGCCCACGCATCTCTCCTAGTACAGCTCCGGGATGCTCCGCCCCTCACCTTGTTCACGAACCTCGAGGAGGGCGTCACCGTGTCCTCCGGAGACGGCGACGGCGGCGGGAACCTACTCAAACTCCTGGACCGTCGGATCCTGTCGCTCCCTCCGGTGACGCCAGCGGCCGCGCGTGGCGGAGCCGGCGTCCTCGAAGGCGTCCCTCCTCGTTGCCGACCGGAACGCCGCCGCCGCCATCGCCATCGACGGCCGGAGCAGCTAGGGTTTCGAGCTTCCGCTAATCTCCACCCTTCTCCACTGGGCAGTACGACAGTGGGCTGGGCTGTTATGAAATTCCGGATATCCGGACTAGATCTTATCCGATAATCTGTATTCGTATTTGTATATGCCAGATAGCATATCTACCGTATTCGTTTCCGTTTTCGATAAAAAAAAATCCGAATTCGTTTCCGATCCGAAAAATATTAGAGACAATCCGAATCCGTTTTCGTCCGGATCGATCGGAAACTATCCGATTCGTTTTCACCCCTAGTATAGGGGAGAAGAAAAGTTAGCAAAGCGATGCCCGTCCGGTTGTCTACCTTTAAGGTAATTTTTTTTAACCGAATGAATTACATAGTTTTAGATGTACGGTTACGTAGTGTAGTATGTTGCACATAATCCTTTTCGGTGAGTAGTTTAGTTTTAGATGTGTGGTTAATCGTTGAAACCTTATTTACGGTGTAGTACGTCAAATACGTCGGATGCCACGAACTTCAAAATTTACTACGGTCAGAGCACTATTCTTGAGGGTCCCGATAGAATTGATTTGCGTTATTTCCAATCGGCAACCGTGCCCCTAAGAAGACCAGAGCAACGTATATGGGGCGTAGTGATGCGGTGGTTATTCCACTCGTTCGATATGGACCATGCTGTGTATGATCTGAAATTGAGTTGTCTTGCCCCCCGACCATCACAGGGCACATATTAGGATTTAGTGTAGCGAAAAGGAACAAGGTCATGACAATCATATGTACGCATGGCGAGGTAGGAACAGTGGGATTTGGTCATTCTGGTCCAGGCATATGCCAAGCTCACTCCTGCATCGACGGTTAAACAAGAAGGGGTGATGACGCCGAAGAAGAAGCTAGGGACTCTAGTCACAGCGCAGCGCATACAATGGCCGAAGGTCTAGGTCCGGGAGTAGCTAATCCTGTCGATAAAGACCCTGTGGAAGGAGCTCCTTCAGTCAGACAAGCTAGTGGGCTTACTGACGAGGGTGAGGAGCTAGAAGCCCTAGTGCAAATGATGGATCCTGAAGATTGGGACTACATAGCATTGTCTGAAGATGAAGGATCCGACGACAAGGATGTTGCGGACCAGTAGGCGGTTCCATCAAAGTAGAACACATACTAGTTCGACAACCTCGTTGTTAACGAAGGCTCCCGTGTGCCGTGGGAGTACGACTAGAGTGAGGTCAAGCAAGGAGCTATGTACAAGTGCAAGGAGGCTGTGCAGGAGGTAGTTAAATTCTAGGCCTTGTCGGTGCAGCGTACATTCACAATTGTCAAGTCTAACCCAAAATGTTACGACGTGAAGTGCGACATAGAGGGATGCCCTTGGCGAGTGCATGCATTCTAGCCTAAGTGGGACATCTACTGGAAGTGCTCTATAGTGGCCCCTCACATATGTGTCATCGTTGAGTCAATGCAGTCTCACAGGAACATGTCATCAGGCTTCATCACGAACCTCATGTACAGTGAGATCGTAGGAAATTTAGATTTTGAGCTACGATCCATCATTCGAGCGATTGAGGCAAGGTTCTAGCATACAGTCAGCTATGCTAATGTGTGGAGGGCAAAATAGAAGGCATTGGAATTAAGGTTCGGTACATTCGAGGACTCCTACCACAACCTTCCCGGGCTATTCAGAGTCATACAAGATAGGAATCCTAGCACTCATGTCAACATTCAAGATTCCACGTATCCGAAGTGGCCCAATAAGAGGAGACTGAAGCGAGCATTCTTTACTTTTGGTCCATGCATTAATGCATTCTGGCACTACTGTCCAATATTGTGCGGGGATGGCATATTCCTGACTGGGAAGTACAAGAGCCAGATACTGACTGTAATAGTGACAGACGTGAATAATCAAGTACTTCCCGTGGCATTCGCTGGTTGTGGTTCATTAGGAATTTGAGGATTTCTGTTGTAAAGGGACGTCCTAACGTATGCGTCATACATGAGCGGCATGCGAGTATGCTAAGTGCAATAACTCAACTACAACAAGGAGAGAACAAATCACGTTTATGGGTGGATCTGCAGAGCAGGTGGTGCACGAGGCACCTGGGTGCAAAATTTACAAGCAGTTCCGCAATAAGGACTTGATGAACCTGTTCAACCGGCTGTGCAACCAGAACCAGTATTGAATGTTTAAAGCACTCTGAAAGATTCTGGATGAGCAGACCCAGACGCACAGAAGGGAGGCAGCGCAAAAGGTCGCCTCAAGTGCTGACTAGGCCCCCGAAACATTGTCACAGCTACCCATAGATGGTCTAGTGTGACGAGGAAGAAGGGGGTGCAGGTGAAATGCTTCTTGGAATAGATTGAGCATGAGCCTAAGGAGAAGTGGCCGCTGCTACATGACAGGGGTGGTGCACGATATGGTGTCATGACAACTAATCTGTTCGAGGTGTACAATTGGGTCATGCGCGATGTCATGTGCCTCCCTTTGGTTGGTATTGTGGAGGCAATTCTCCACGGTACCACAAATTACTTTGTTGATAGAAGCAACAACACATTGCTCTCTATGGCAAATAACAGAGTACTCTACCCCGCCATGATCACCAAGTACATGGAGGAGAAGAGCAAGAAGGGTGAGATGCACCAGACATTCAAGATGGACACAAGGGAGCTTCGCTTCAAGATCATATGCAGAGATAAAGAACATCACGGGACAAACCGCGAGAGGGTCACCCACGAGTGCACGCTACGCCGTGCTAGTTGCGAATGCATTTGCAATAAGCCCCTTCTTCTGCATAGACCCTGTTCCCATGTCATGGGCGCATGTTCGACGGTGGCACAACATCTCGAGCAGTAACTCTCTGACTATTTCAACAAGGAGGAGGTGATGCAAACCTAGAGTGTAGAGATGTATAGTTACGACGTGGTTGGCCATTTCACTGACCATCCGACCTGGGAGCAACTTATCTGGGCTACGGATATTGATAAGCTGAAGGGAAAGGTTGGCCGACGACAGGTACGACGTATCAAGAACGACATGGACGAAGCAAAAGCTGGACGTCGTACGAAGAAGTGCTCCATTTGCAAAGAGTCTGGGCACACATTCAAGAAATGATCTGCGAGAAATCCACAAGACAAAGGAGACATCGTTAGTTCGAACATTGCCGCGGGGACCTCATCTGACCTCCCCACTCAAGGCAGTCCACATGGCGGATGTTGAGGTCACGTCGTAGCCACAGGAAATGTTCATCCTGCTGAAATATGTGGTGCACTTTGATTTGTCGAAATACGTTGTGCTTAATGTTATGTAATGTCATATTTGTCGACAAAATATATGACTACGTTGCGCTGAATGTTATGTAATATCAGTGTGATTTGTCGACAAAATATGTGCTCGAAAATAGTCAATACAAAAAAAGCAGAATATGGAGGTCCCTGTCGCCATTTGAATTGGCGACGGGGATATGTCGCCAATTCAACTGGCGATATGGAGCTCTCCGTACCGTTGAGCCCCATTTCGCTAGTGCTAAGGTTTCTGTCGTTAATTGGAATGGCGACAGAGGTCTAGTTTTGTAAAAAAAAAAATCGACTATTTATTTTTGTAATTATCTTTTAAATTAATAATATTTTTTTTAAAAAAATTCTCTCCACTATAGTAGGGTGGCTATGGACTTATCGGAGGATAGGTTGGTTTAGGTGACCGCCATCTGTGAACTGTGTTTAGATGAAAGCAATGGAATTTGTTGTCTAGCTGCCAAACTTTTTTTCCCTCTAAAAATGAGTGAATGACTCAATCTACGTGGAATTACTTGAATGAATTAAGTTCATGTTTAGATTCATGTTCCATGTCAAAAAAAAAACATGTTCAATTTGAAGCATCAACTAATCCCGAAAAAGCAATCATCCACTGATCCATTATGCACATAATGGAGAGAAACAAAAGGAAATGGCGTAGGGGAACATAAAACTATACAATCGAGACACATGGTATGTGAAGATTGGGTCTATTAAACGACAACATCGGATATATCACGGATTCTCGACATGTATATCACTTGTAGCCTCGTTTGCTTGGCCCAATTAGAGCTTAGAGTGATGCTGTTTTTGCATACAATTTTTTTAATAATATTATATCCTATTGAGATTTATGAGGCTACTGTTATTAGTGCAACATATCAAAACTAGCATGCGAAGAATGCTTTTTAAAAATCACTTTGTAGCCTTGGAATATACTCCCTACTTCTTTTTTACGCGACATCGTAGAATCCGTACCATTAAACTTTCTAAAATTTGACCGCTGATATGTTTAAAACTATCTATATTAGCTATATAAAAATTATATCATTAGATTTATCGTTAAAAATACTTTCATAATATTTAAATTTATTAGTATATCTTACTGTAAAGTTAAAAAAGTAACAGACAAAGTCGTCTCTGATTTTTTTTTTCATTTGGCCCCGTGGTGCCACCTGAATTGCCCTGAATTGCAAGACTAGCCCCTTGCCCCAAAATTTCAAATTTGGCCCCTTCCTAAGCGCTGAACGACCAAGCTCGACATGTGTCGATTACTGGGAGGAAGCTTCGATGTGTGTGACAGTCGCGTGGCCAGGAACGAGCGACGATCATGAAGGTGGCAGCCACGGCTCCATCCACGCTGCCGGACCGCGCGAGGTTGCTGGCTCATTTCCGCGCCCCCCTCGGCAGCAGGATGTGGTCTGCATCCGTGCCTCCCGACCGCAGAGCCGAGGAATCCCACGCGCGCGTCGGCCCGCCATGAGCTCGACGCTGCCTCGCCCGACCTAATGAGCAAGCAAGATTCAACACACGCGTGCCACGCCACGCCACGCCCTATGTGTCGCCGACCCCAGTAGTGCCCCTCATGGCTTTAAAACGGACAGCCTGAGCGAGAGACTGAGAGAGAGGCAGAGAAGGCAAGAAGTTATTGGTGGTTTTCAGTTGCATTTTGGGTGGTTTTCAATTTGAATTTGAAGGCTGCGCAATTGCATAATTTGTTGGTTGGCTTGTGAGCATCAAGAAAAGGTAATTTTCATAGGCACCGCAACTTGACCTCGTCATATGTTGTGGAGCTGA
Organism: Phyllostachys edulis; assembly: GCA_036346405.1. Classification (NCBI taxonomy): domain Eukaryota; kingdom Viridiplantae; phylum Streptophyta; class Magnoliopsida; order Poales; family Poaceae; genus Phyllostachys; species Phyllostachys edulis. The sequence goes on along the minus strand of CM070550.1, from coordinate 14,977,331 downwards.
TAAGACACCTCATCGTAGCTGATGTACCTGTCTCGCCGAAGCTACTTTTGGCAGATGTTGTCAATATGGTGGGCTTCCCGGTTGGCTATAGCAAGGTGTGGCGGGCGAAACGGAAGGTCCTAGAGCGTATGTTCGGCACATACGAAGAGGCCTACGACGTTGTCCCAAGAATGCTCCATTAGATTGCGAATCGACTCAGGACATGCATCAACAAGTCGGATGGATGCATCCTCTGAAGAAATCAATTGTTTTGTCCTTTACGAGTATTTCGGCCTTCCCGTGCAAGCGGAGGGTTCAAGTACTATCGTCCTGTGATGTCGATGGATGGCACCTTCCTCATTGGCAAGTACAAGGGCACCATCCTCACCGTGGTTGTAGCAGACGCAAATGACCAGCTACTTCCCATGGCCTTCACGATTGTTGAGAGCGAGAACACGGATAGTTGGTTATGGTTCCTTGCAAACGTAAAGCAGGCGGTGGTTCAAGACCGCCCAGGTGTGTGCGTCATCTCGGACCGCAATGCTGGGTTGCTGTCCATGTTTAGCACGATGCAAAACGGGACTCAACCCCCCTTCCAATGGAACGATTTGATGAACCGATGGTGCGTGAGGCATCTCACGGCAAACTTCCACACAAGGTTCCAAAGTAAGGACCTGATGAAGACCTTCAAGAAGCTATGCATGCAGAACCAAAGGCGGAAGTTCGACGCCGTGTGGAGATAGCTGAACGAGGAGACCAGCAAGCATGTTAGGAATTCCCAGGATGCCGAGATACGGGTAGCGGCAGGAGGCTCCGCCAGAGTTGGGGAGTTCACGCAATGGGTAAACTCGCACGCACCAGACTTGGAGAAATGTCTCTGCTGCACGACACTGGTGGTGCACAGTACGGAATCATGATGACCAACATGTCCGAGGTGTACAACGGTGTCCGATCCCTCCCTATCACCGTAATCGTCGAGGAGAGCTAGAATCGTACCGTGGGGTACTTCGTCAACAGAGCCACGATGGCGAAGAAGCATATGGACTAAGGCAAGAAATTATCGAAGGTGGCGCAGGCCTACATGGACAAGAAGACCCAAAAGGCTCGTTTGCACACTGCTAGGACCATGGATGGCATAAGGAAGAAGTTCAAGATCCGTCTGAGGCAGAAGTATGTCATGGGTCAAGCTAGGGGTGATCGCAAACAAGTCTGCTCGATCGATGACGAAGCGTGCAGTAGTGCCACATCCCAGGCGACCAAACTGTAAGGTACAGATGGCTGACAGGTTCTGTGACCCGATCCCAGAGAACATATTAGGTGTGCCACATTTCTAGCTACGACGGTACATGGTCTGCCCTATGCATGCGACTGAGGAGGTTGTACGGACACACTTCCTTGCTTACCTGTTGTTCCTGTTTGGATGGGTCTTGTTTCCTACGACTTAGGGAGAATGGGTGCACCCTAGCTACATCCATCTTGCTGTGGTGTTGGCGTACGCCTGGCCCAACGAGGTGCCGGAGTACAGTTGGGGCTCCGTAGTGCTTTGCACCACGTACCGAGGCTTGTATGATGCCACATAGCGCAGTACGGCCGGGGAGCCAGTCCTCGCGGTATGCTACATCCTCTTGCAACTGTGGTAGTGGGAGCACTTCCTGGTTGGCTGGCTGTACTTCTACATGGCCGTGCACCCTTTCTAGCACATCCCTCAGTTTTACGGTCAGGGTGATGGCGCCGACCCCGTTGAGGGCCCCACAATGGGCACTCGCTGGACACATGCTCGGCTAGGGTGGGCTAGGGAGAGGCTGAGGCATGTGTACCTTGAGTTCCACAACCAGTTCAAGACTTTGCACGAGACCGAGGTCATCTACTTCCCATGGTCCACAAGGTTCATTGCGGACACGGCCCCCTATGGCTTGTCCTCTTAGTGCAATCAGGACCTCGCATACTGGATGATGACCTACCATATAGTATTCTCCCATATGGTCGAGCTGTACTCACCGCAGCGGGTCATGAGATAGTTCGGGCTTTACCAGCAGGTGCCACCGCCTCCGGGACGACCTCTTGTAGCGAAGGCCCACAGGTATGTTGTTATTTTCTTTCATCAGTTAACCTGTTAACTGCATCTCTTTTTTCGATTGTCCAACGTCCAAAGTGACCTGCAGGCAAATGAGGCAAGGGCGGAGGAGCGATGATTGGAGGGAGACACAGCTACCGTGGATGACGCTGTGGGCTGACAGGGTAGCGATCGACGTCATGCACGAGACACGACCGTACGATGTCGAGACACAAACTACGTACTTGAGGTGGTACGTTCCGCGCACCAGGAGCAACCTTACTGGTCCGGTGCCACAGCGTCCTGTGGAGGTCATGCATGGCGCCGTTGTATGAGCAGGTCCACGCATTCATCGGGCACGCCAAGAAGAGATGGTAAACATTCTTCGCAGTTTTTTTGCACGGGAACACGTCTCTGACTTATTCACGGTTTGCCTGTAGTACGACTGCCTTCGGCGTATCAACAACGAGGCTGTTGATGGTCTACGGCGTGGGAGGACTAACACATCCTCTTAGTTACTAGGTATGCTGCGCAGCATCTACGATGACTCGAGGGCAGCAATGAGGACCAACACTTATGGTCGGCACAGCGACGTAGCCGCGCCACGAGGTGGACACCGAGGATAGCCTCCTCACCCACCGCCCTCGGCACCTCCCTCCGCACGTACATCGCACTCCAGGAGTCGTCGTATGTACGGTCGGTCTTCCTCCACGTGCCTCGGGCAAGCGGCATGTCAGTTATGATTTCTTGTCCTAATTTTCTGCACGTGCCCTCATTTCTAACGTATATCTCACTTCCGTTTGTTCTTTCAGCATGTTGTAGGTGTAAAAACCGAACACAAGTGGGGCAGACGTCGGCCGTCTGACGGACCATTGTTCACGAGAGTAAAAAATGACACGATGATTTATACAGGTTCAGAGGTCCGAGAGGATCACCTTACTCCTGTTGGTGAGCCAACGGGGGGTTACCTCCGGGGAGGGAGCCCCCGAGGGCTCACCAGTTTGATATGCTTCTTTATTGCTCAAGAGAGCTCTCTCCTAAATGAGAGATACATGGGATATTTATAGGCTCTTGGGCCTGTACAAATGACGGAAATACCCCTCAGTGAGATAACTATCCCATGAGTACAAGTGAGGAGTATTATAGTCTTTTCTAAGCAATTACATTTCTGGATCCGTTAAGCAGGTGTTAACCTAGTGGGGGTGGGTCCTACTGATAAGTGGATGAAATATTCTTTCAACAGTAGCCCCCTGCCCCTTGGTGTTTCAGGGGAAACACCAAATGGGGTAGTCTTGAATTATGCCTTTCATGCAGAGGTTGATACTTCAGAAGAGTTCTGGTAGATTTGAATGTTGGTCGTGTCCGAAAATGTGCAACGAAAACGCCACACTATGCCCAACTGGATTGCCACCCTCAGATTTGGCACTTTGGAATTTTTCTTGTCCTTACTCGGTCGCTGTGCTAGTTCTAGAGAAACCGAGAAGCGCTCAGCTTCGTCCAAGAAAAATTCCAACACCAGATGCTATCTTAGAGGACGCTTGACGGGCGATCAGAGGGCACGCGTCTTGGTGGCGCCAGGAGTGGCGCCATGAGAGGGGGCACCGCGATGGCGAGGGAGCACCTGCAGGTGTGGCTGGTCATGTGAGGCTTGGTAAGAGGGCGGGCGCGACACCACGAGGATGCGAGGCCACCGCGAGAGTGCGAGGCCCCGAGAGCGTGAGGGCGCGAGGCGCTAGGGTGTGAGGGCATCGCGAGGGCACGAGGGCGCCATTAGGGTGCGAGGCCCCGATGACACTAGGGCGTGAGGCCACAAGGCCCCAAGGGCTTGACGCTGCGAGGGTACGAGGCCCCGAGGAGTAGGGGCGCGAGGCCTCAACGCCACGAGGGTACAAAGCCCCGAGGCGCGAGGGCTTGATGCTATGAGACCACGAGGCCCCAAGGCATGAGGGCTTGAGGCCTCGAGGCGCGAGGGCTCGACGCCCCGAGGAGCGAGGGCGGGAGGCCCTAAGGCCCCGAGGGCACGAGGGAACAAGGCCACGAGGTCCCGAGGTGTGAGGGTTCGACGCCACGAGGGCGCGAGGCCCGGAGGCCCCGAGACGTGAGAGCTCGACGCCGCGAGGGCATGATGCCCCAAGGCCGCAAGGCCCCAAGGGTGCGAGGGATCGACGCCGCGAGGGCGTGATGGCGCAAGGGTGCCATGAGGGCGCGAGGCCTACGAGGACACCGCGTGGCGTGAGACCACGAGGGCACCTCTGATGGTTAACTGGTGGCCATCAGTGGACTGCCCAGCAAGCACTCCACCTTCACCACGTTGGACTTGAACTACTGTGTGCGCTCTTTGCCCCAACAAACATATTCAGAATCTCTCCATTGATGAATGCTGAAGGGCCCGACGTATCCATCTCCGCTTTCGTTAGAAGGAGGTGTTGAGTTCGGCGGCGTTGGCAACGAGGGTTCAGCTCCACAGCAGGGGCACCCGGGAGTGCGCAGGGGTGCACGCGCTTCCACGGTAGGGGTGCCCAGGAGGGCGCAGGGATGCTCGGGAGCATCCACAATATGATATTTGGTAGAGAGAAACTCCAGCTTTGTCCAGACACTACCTGCTCACTTCACATGCTCTGTTGGCTAGGTCCAATGGCAATTGCCCATCCTGTTTCCTTTTAGATGTGGGTCCCTCAGTTGTCCCTGTCCCTCTGACTTGATGCACCTTTTTTCACGTGAGGCTACACTTTTGCCTTCACATGATGTTGGCCAGCAACCTGTTTAGTCAAAGTAATGCCTTGCACCAAGAAGGTTTTAGAAACTGTAACAGCCACGTTGAAACCATCTCAAATTGATGCAGCCCCTCAAAAAATTTTGGAGAGGACAATGCTGACTGACAAATTATTGGAAAGTTCCATGGTCACTGAGAAGGCACCTCAAACCACTATGATCACCGATAAGCCATCACAAGAAGATGCTCAAAATGATGACACCGTCTGGAAGCTACTAGAGCCTGAAAGTGATGCCACTCCTGGCAAATTAGCCAGGGATGAACATGAAGGGGCAGCATCCAGTGCAATCTCTCTCTTGCAAGCACACAGAGAGTGCGTGTGCGTATGTATAGCCACGACCTCTCTCTTGCAGGGCGCTGGGCGCTAGGAGGCCGAGCGCTCGGGCGTGTTCAGGCGGGGCACTTGGGATGCGGGCGCATGACCAGGGCATGGCTGCTAGGGTGTGATCGCTAGGGTTCATCCACCGTATGCCGCCAGGTGCGGTTGTCGTATGCTGCCACTAGGGCGCTACCGCTAGGGCACGAGCTGCAGCAGTGTAATGAAATGAGCCGAGGCGAGCTACTGGGTGCAGTGGCGGCGGCGTGAGGGAAGGAGGACCGAGCCAGGAGGGGCATCCCGAGCCGTAGGGGAGGGCGTGAGCACAGGCACAGCCGGGCGCATGGGAGGACCGGGCCACCAGGGAAGCTTAGGGGCGAGTTGGGCACGTAGGACCGAGTGCGCGGGCACAGGCACAGCTGGAGGTGGCAGCGTAGGGAGCCAATGGTCGAGTGTAGGGAGGCACGACGTCGGGCTGGAGGTGGCGCCTGGAGTAGACCACGGCCGAAGGGAGCTCCAAGAGAAGAAGCCATGGAGGAATGGAGAAGAAAATGCAAATGGAGAGAAGGCACGAATGAAGAACCAGATAACCGTTCGGTAGTGAATATAGAGGATCCAGTTGTGTTGGAGTGGACCTAGCAGCTAGCTGCTTTTGCTTTTGCCTTTTCTTTTCATGTGAGGATAAAGAAAGGCAGAGGCCTAGCTTCAAGTAAAGTCCATCACGTGGAAACAATAAATAACAGAGGGCTGTTCCATCGGGAGGACAGGGAGAAGCAGAATCCACGGAGAAAGCTGGGTTGCTCCAGGCGGGCCACGTCCAACATGGGCAGAACCGAGCGAAATCATCTCTGGAGAGCAAAAGCGCCCATAGCTTCTGATTGGTATGGGCCATAGCACGTCTTCTGTGCAATGTCCACAGAATTAGCACCACATGCATAGTTGCCGGGGCGCACCATATGACTCTTGTCTTTTGGGCGACATCTCTATGCCCTGGCGACCAATACTATGCCTCAACGCCCAAAGCCGTTTTGATAGCCTTGTCACGTTAAACCAATACTATGCATGTGGGTGTCTGACACCTACCCCATCTTATTAAGATGGTTAATAGCACTCTACTTTGGTAGACCAACCAATTAACGATCAAAATCGTGATAGGCGCAGCAATTGGAAAGGCATTAAATTTACTTAATTTTTCTTGAGGGTCACTACTCTATCATGTTAAAACATCTAATGATAAAATATGATCAATAGCATGATAGGATAAACCATTCACAGATAATCAAATTAAACCGTGAAATAGTATGATCCTTAGCATGTCGATCTCCATCACCATGCTTCCTGTCCTCTGATCATCATGCTCGAAGTCTTCGACCGCATTCATCTACTAAGCAGTTACTCCTAAAAGCTAGTAATGAATTACATACGAGAATATCAAGCATCTCATGTCGGTATGCAGAATGTTATACGATAATATTTAGCTCGATGGCTATCTCACAGCATGACACGCTAGCCATGAGAAATCCATACATGCATCACATACACAATGGGCCATACAATTCACATCAATCCCTGCAAAACGAGTTATGCATAGAATCCAATTATATCAAGTGACATGAACACATAATACCATATAACGCAACTACGACCACGGCGGTCCTGCTAGCCGGTTAGCGGGCGAGGATTGAAGGGGCAGCGCCCCTCACTGGTCGAGGGCAGCGTTCTCGAAATTTTTTTCGAGACATGAATCTCATTCACGTAATCGAGCCATAGAAATCATCGGATTAATCATATTAACCCTATTCCAAACCAATCTGATCACCGCCTTAATACGACCACGCACTGCGGCATACTCCGATGGTGGAATTTCGATTGGTAGGAGTATCATGCAAGGCAGTCGTAAACAAGTCGAGTAAATCATCTGATGCTCTCAACTTATACCTCTTCGCAAACCCATCTACTACCATCGAAACTCGATCGATCTTATCGACTAGTGCCTAGACCGTTCCATTCATATGAACCGATCTAGGTTACCAGACCAAACCAGTAAAAGATCCAATCTACTACTGCCACATATCCAGTATATGCGACCGATATAGATCGAAAACTATGCAGGATGGCTCTGATACCACTGAAGGGATACGAGTAGGCTACGCTAGCTGATAATTTAAAAATTCTACCACGTAAACTAGGATGCCATGCAAGCGAGAGATCATAGATCATTACCACCAGACGCGTAGTGCAGTGGAAGAAGAGTTGGAGCAGCCTAGTCCAACGAAGAGCGCGTCGATGAAGTAGTCATAGTCGATCGTCCAACGTCGAGCACGTTAATGCAGTGGTCATAGTCGATCGTCCAGCATCCTCGCGAGTCGATCGTCTCCTCCAGCAACCTTTGCAGTTCCTTGTAAAGATCACAGATTGTCCTCAAGTGCAACAGCAACCGCAGTAGCGCCTCTACGGTATCCACATGTACAGGAAAGGAACACCGTACGCCGGTGTGCTAGCACCAAGTCGCACGGCAGGCTCCCTTAAGAAGATGGCGGCTAGGGTTTTGGTAGAGCAACTTATGTATCTCACATCTATCCCAACAGCTTCATACATCTCCTTATATAGTGCCCATGATGGATCCTATCCGAACACGTTTTGTTCAAACCCATTAAGTGTATGACCCGTTAGGTTCATGCGCAGTCAGTTGTGACTTGGAAACCTTTTCTAATCACGAGTCGTTAGCGGCTCCTAGCAGGACATAACGATTCCTGAATACACACGAATTATATCGGATGAACCTTAATGCAATATGATCTATGACCAGGTCCTCATCACTAACGACCAACTCATATCTCTATACGACCAGCTTATAATTTGTCTTGACCAGTTCGTAACTCCTTACGACCAGGTTTCGACCACTTAGTGATCATGTTCGACCAGCCTACGACCAGCTCGTATCTCCGTACGACTAGTCCGTATCTGATTGAACTGAAAGACCTGCTCATGTATTCTCCCTTTGCCTCACGTTATCTGGTTGAACTCCAGGTGAGATGTTATGTCATCCATGGACTATTCAATACTTTCTCGATCAAGTGTCGGATAACATCATGTGGTCAAACTCTTCGACCACCAGTGGCATGGACATGCACCTTCTTTATCCAACCACATCGAGGGGCCCAGAGATATCTCTCTTGTTGTGTTAGGAGGGGCAAATCCCATATCCGACCAGTCACATTCCTCCGCATGTTTCACAACATACCTAAAAGCTACTTTTATAACTATCTAGTTACGGAGTAGCGTTTGGCAACCCCAAAGTGTACTCTTACACATGTAGAAAACCATGCTAATCTCAGGTCTAAGGATTATACTTCATTATTGCTTGAGACAAACTTATGATACATGAAATCATAACAATCTCAGCAGTGTCTCAATGTGGGTCAATCCAACCTCATATTCTCTAACATGTGTTCACATTATTGATTCAATATCTCTATATCCATGACCGGTGAAACATGGTCATCACTCAATACATGTGCTGGTCGATAGAGTCACTCGTGTTCCGATCAGCGACATTCGACCAGGGATACATTTAGAACGACATCATTATAAGTTAAAAGAGCTTCACCAACAAGTCACATACTCGTTAATCTTTATAACTGATGATTCATTCAAGGAACATAATAACACTTATTCATAACTCATAAACATAGACGTGATACAATCATCTCTATGATTACCTCTAGGGCATATCACCAACAGTTTCTCCCGATAGTGACCACGCTCATGTATTCTCAAGATCTTGCGAAGATGAAGATAGAAGAAGTTACTGGCTCACTCAAAGCCCATGAGCAGCTCCTAAAGGGGTATCAGGTGCGTAGTGAACATGCACTGCTCATGAAAGAAGATGTGAAAAGAGAAGGGAAGCAGGGGTACAAGGAACCATTAGTGCCAAAAGGACAGGCTCATCTAGTGGGAGAACGCAAGGTTATGGTTGGGGACGCGACCGAGGGAGAGGTGGAGGCAGAGGTGGAGACAATGCTGGCCATGGGGAGAGACCAAGTTATGGTGAATCAAGCCAATACAAATCTCATATCAAATGCTTTGAGTGCCAGAAACTAGGATCATGAGAGCTACATTCTTCCCTAGGAGTGGGAACAATGATGAGATTCATTGGAGGGCTTGGAATGTGGTAAAGTGCATTATGGATGGCACTAAATTTGATGTCATAGATCTGATTATCAGGGAGATTGCTACCTCCAAGGGAGATAAGAACAAGACTATTTATTTTGCTCCCTACATTATGAAGCTCATTAAGAAAATGACAACTTTTGATCTTCCTCTTGACACGGAGGATAAGGAGTATAGACCAAGAGATCCTCCACCTCAGGTTCCTCCTCCACCTCAGGTGCCTCCTCCAGCTCCTCTTCAGTCTCAGGGATAGGGATCATCCTCCCATCCAGCTCAGTAGGCTCCTCAGGATCAGGATGCAGTCTTGGCAGCTCTTGCTCGCCTTCAGTCGAGTGTAGACAGTTTGCATGCAGAGTCTATTCAGAGACATATAGAGTCCATTCAGAGGCATGAAGAGACTAGGACTATGATTGAGGATCTGAATGTGAGGTTGACTCGCATGGATGAGCGACTAACGGAGTATCAGCAGCAGCGAGTGCCCCTTGCCTTTCAGAGGTTTGGACGTGGTCAGCGCCCTCCTTCTGTCACTCAGCGTGGAGATCATCCATCGACGTCAGAGGCTCCTCCCTCCTAGATGTTTTTTCTTTCATATTTAGGTTGATAGACTTTGTTTTGTAAGGATAAGCTTATGTGTTATTCTTGTAATATCTTGTGTAAGCTTATTAAACCTTGGATGTTTTGTTGCTTTCAGTCTCATTTTGGACGATGAAATGTTCAATGCCTTATGCTATGAGTTATGCAATCTTTTGTTTATCATCCAAGACTTGTGTATGTTGAATGGTTGAATGATCATGTTATGGATTATGCTTCATTGAATATCTTTGTCCATATTGTGATTATAATTGAATTCTGTTGATGTTGCATGCTATTCATATCTCGATTATCTATTGTCATGCTCTTTGGATAAATTATTTAGAGGAAACTCCGCCAACATTTCTTGAAATTTTCTTCTCAATGGTTCTTACTTGCAAAAACTCAAAATCTTTAGAAAACTCAGCTTGTGGACCTCTTTTAGACTTGATTTGGAAAGGATTTAATTCTATGTCTACATGCTGAAATTTCAGAATCTTGCATTGCTTTGAGCTGATTTGTGAATTTTATTTCTCCAAATAGATTCATAATCTGAGGAAGACATAATGATGACTTTTGATCATCTATAGTTGGTCTTCATTGTCAAATTTTATCAGATTTATTGGATCTATTTCAATTAGTTGTCCAGCCTTGTTTTCAAGTCTAATTGTTTCTAAAAGCCTGAAATATCTTCCAAAGGCAAGGTTATTTGGATGTGTTTCAAATTTAATCTCTTCTATTTTAAACTCCTAGTTAGCCTGTTTTCAACTTGTTTTACCCTTTTAGGCCATAAAAGAAGAGTTTGTGCCATTAGTTCTCGACCAAAAATGATATATAATTAAGATTGTTCTTTGGTCACCAATGTCTGATCTAGCCATTATGGCGGTCCAACTGCCGTGGCAGCTGGTCTCGACCACTGTGATGAATTGGCACAAAGAAAAATATAATATGTCCAAAATAAAATGAGTTCATTTGCCAAGCTCCTTCCTTTTACAATATCTTTATATTGGCTTGAATTTGTTTTGGATTTTTTTGTGTGTTTAATGCCAAAAGGGGGAGAATTTGTATGAGCTACATTTGGATGTTTGATTTATTTGTGATTCTCTCTTGTGTTGCCAAAAAGGGGGAGTTTACCAAAAAAAGGAAGATTCTCTTGTGATTTCAATGCATGCATATAGTCAAATTGCTTAAATTGATTATCTTAGGTTGACTTATATCCAAATATTGTCATTTATATAGGATTTGTCATCAATCACCAAAAAGGGGGAGATTGAAGAATCTAGACCCACCATTATACGTTAATGGAGTGTTTTGGTGATTAATGACAAATCCATTTGTGAGACTAACACTCTTATTGATATACTTATTGTTTAGTCTCAGCTTGGATATAAAAAGAAAAATCCAATCAGGTATGCATTCATTTTGATAAATCTATTTGTGAGACTAACTCTTCTATTTGCCTTATCTCATGATTAGTCTCGTTTGGATATAAAGAACAAAAAAGGTATGCATTCGATTTCATAGTTCTTATATATTGTTGCTTTCCTCAGATTCAAAATATAGGTTGAACCCCACCAAAAGATTAACCTAAGTATGTGCATATGTTCTTATTACATATTCATGTATGCACACATATAGGGGGAGTTCATTCTATATTTTGAGGTTTCATTAGTATTGATCCATATTCCTGTTTCCACATATATTTGGGATCTTTACTTTGAAACATATCCTTTGAATATATTTAACTTGCACAGCTTAATATATTCATGTGAGTATATAAGACTTGTGTAGTCTAAATATACTTATATGTGAGTATAACATAACTTGTGTAGTTCATATGTACTCACATATCCTTGAATATATTTAACTTGCATAGTTAATATATTCATGTGTGTATATAAGACTTGTGTAGTCTAAATATACTTATATGTGAGTATAACATAACTTGTGTAGTTCATGTGTACTCACATATCCTTGAATATATATAATTTGTGTAGTTAATATATTCATGTATGTATATGAGACATGTGTGCTCATATATCCTTTGAGTATATATAACTTGTGTAGTTATATATATTCATATGAGTATATACAACTTGTGTAGTGCGTATATACTCATACCTATCTACATTCAATTATTTGTTATTGAAGTGGTTATCATCAATTACCAAAGAGAAAAAGATTGTGGTATCTTGTCCCACCATTATGAGTTAATGGTATGTTGTGGTAATTAATGATAATCATATTGTGGAACTAACATTTTCCATAAGTTGGATAAGCGGTTAGGTTCCATGATAATGAAGACTTGGGATGACATCATGTGTTGATGGTCATCAAGTCAAGAGGAGTTCCATCATGTGTTGGTGGAAGTCAAGTGAAGGAATCATCGTGCGTCGATGATGTTCAAGAAGAGGAGATGATCATGAGTTGATCATCAAGTCAAGTGAAGGAATCATCGTGTGTCGATGATGTTCAAGAAGAGGAGATGATCATGAGTTGATCATCAAGTCAAGTGAAGGAATCATCGTGTGTCGATGATGTTCATGAAGAGGAGATGATCATGTGTTGATCAAGTCAAGAGAAGCTTCATCATGTGTTGATGAAGGGCAAGCAAAGGATGTCATCATGTGCTGATGAGCATCAAGTCAAGAACCCGGAGTTGAAGCAAAGATGTGCGTCATCAAGCTTCAAGTGGTTGCGAAAGGCAAAGGTATGACTAGCTAGGGCTAAGGATCTGTTCCTAGTCTTTTACCGGTCTTGGTGTTTAGTTGAAGACCGGATTGCTAGTATAGGTTGCCGTACTATTAAGAGGAGTCTTTTACTAGTAGCTTGAGTTAGTCATGTGTTGATAGCTCATTGTGTTTGCTCTAGCTCTCTCTAGCATGATGCTATTATTTGCGAATGTGTTTTGCAAATAGTTGAGACTCATGCATAATCCTTGTAGCATGTGACTTTAGTTTGCGGATGTGTTTTGTAAACGAGTTTAGTCCATGTACCTTATTCCTTGTGGCATTGATTCTAAAAGTCGGCAATTGTGTTTTGCAACTTGTTGAGAATCTTGCTTTTAACCTTGTGTGCATCTTGCATCAAATCAGCAAAATGTGTTTTTGCAAATTAAGTTGATGCAAAGATCAAAACCCTTTTCAAATTTGTTGGTTGCCGATCGGTCTCGACCGCCAAGATCGGGCGGTCCGACCGCCGCATGTCACCAAGAAGGTCAGGCGGTTGTACTGCGTGCTTATTTTTGGTACAACCGACAGCGGTTGTTCCGATTTCTCGTGGCGGCTTGTTTTTTCCGTAAGAGATGTTTCGGTCCTTAGCCATTTCGTGGAGCTTTTCCGAGCGGTCGATCGGCGTTTATTAGCGGTCTCGACCGCCATTAGTTGGCGGTCGACCGGCAAAGGAGCTCAACGACTAGTTTTATAACCGTTGGAGCTGGGGGCGGTTAGACCGGCAATTAGTGGGCGGTCAGACTGATTTCGTCCAGATCCTCTGGAATCTTCCCCCAACGGCTAGTTTTTGAGTGTGTGCTATAAATACCCATCTTGACTGGTTGTGGGTGTGTTGTTGGTGCCATTATACAATCCCTTGAGCTAAGAGCAAGCCCTCTACTCTCATTTGTGTATGTGTTGCACTTGGTGAGCTTTGAGAGGCAAACCCTAAGTGCATGTGTTGCCTTAGGTAGTGGATTGAGCATCCACTTGAGCTTAGACACTTGATTAGTTCAAGTGAGAGTTCTAGACTTGTTACTCTTGGTGTTTGCCGACACCTAGATGGCGTGGTGGCGTCGTGCGTCGGTGATCTTTTCAAAGAAGCTTGTGAGAAGACCCGAACAGTTTGTGAGTGGCTTGGTGCTCGCCATCTCCGGAGTGGAGGAAAGAGCAACCCTAGTGGAGCGAGGTGTTGGTTCGGTTTAGAATCGGTCCAAGTGGTTGGACTTACCTCAGAGGGTTTGGTTTAATTCGTGGAGCCGGTCCAATTGATTTTGAGCTTACCTCAACGTGGATTAGGGGAGACTGGCAAGTCTCCGATCACCACGGTAAAACATCGTTGTGTCATTGTGGTTTGATTACTTGTGCTTTACTTTGTGCAGTTTACATTACTTGTATTTAAATTGCTTACTTGTATGTGTATGATTGCTATCATTTATATAGTCTCATATTGTTGGTGCACTTAGTAAAGACTAGTTGATTTAGGCTTTAATTGTGCAAAACCGAATTGATTTACAATTCCGCATAAAACTCGGTTTTAGCCAAAGAAGTTTTTAAAACCGCCTATTAACCCCCCCTCTAGTAGGCCTCCTCGATCTTACACAGGCACAGGTTCTCCTGCAGAAACTAATCCACAGGCCAGATTGCCTGATGCATCAGTAATGAGCCAAGATCAGGATGCGCATGGTGTTTCTCCAGAAGTCCGGATGCCCAAGATGAGGAATATTGAAGAGATATATGCTCAGACCGAACCCATGGAGGCAGAAGAGATGCTGTCTTTTGTGGCTGCTGATGAACCAAGGACAAATGAGAAGGCCAAGCATGGTGAGCAATGGCAACTTGCAATGTAAGATGAGATGAGATCAATTGAGGAGAATCAAACTCATACTTATCAATTCCATTCCGATACTGGCTGGAATGGTTGGAACATGCAATATTGGCACTCAAACCGGCACACCGTAGCCTCAATCTCGTAACGGCCTCAATACCGGTCAATACCGGCCATTCCGCCATTCCAGCCATTCCGGTATCGATCAAAAAATAAAAATAAAAATTGAAGTGACCACTTCTTTGAATCAGCTCGGAAGGCCGAGTCCAATACTACTCATTCGGTAAATAAAATTATGCTAGACTATGCTAAAATGTATGAAATTATGAACTCATGTTGTATTATTTAACTACGTACGACATTTGTATTTATGAAGTAATTGAACTATGTGTCATTTTTATTCTATATGTGGCTATGTATTTGAAGTGAGATTCCAAGTTAAATTATGTGTGCATATAATTACATATATATTTATAAATAAATAAATATTATTATATTAAAATACGGAATGGTACGCCGGAATGGATCGGTACCGGCGTATTCCATACCAAGAGGCAAACTGGAATAGCCTCCGGAATGGAATTGATAACTATGATCAAACCTAGAGTCTCACTGATCTGCCCAAAGGTCATAGAGCTATTGGGTTAAAGTGGGTATATAAGGTGAAAAAGGATTCTCAGGAGCATTGGTGAAACACAAGGCTCGACTCGTAGTGAAAGGCTATGTGCAAAAACAAGGGGTAGACTATGAGGAAGTATTTGCACCGGTGGCTCGTATGGAGACAACTCGTGTACTCATTTCATTGGCGGCCCGTGGAGGATGGGATGTCCACCGCATGGATGTGAAATCAGCCTTTTTGAATGGAGAAATTGAAGAGGAGGTGTACGTAGCTCAACCACCAAGTTTTCTAAACATGATGCATCCAGACAAGGTACTAAAATTCAATAAGGCATTGTATGGTCTTAAGCAGGCGCCACGGGCATGGAATCTGAAATTGGACAGGAGCCTTTTGTCACTTGAGTTCAAACGAAGTTGGCCTGAACATGCAGTATATACAAGAGGTAATGAAAACACAGGACTGATTGTAGGAGTTTACGTGGATGACTTGATAATTACTAGAACTGATCCAAGAGAGATTGAAAAGTTCAAAGAAGAAAGGAAAACATCTATTTTCCAACCTCGAACTTTTCAAAAAGTCTGGAAAACAACCTTGAAGTTGAAAACCAGACATCATATGACCTCCACGTTTGCAAACCAGACAAAATGGGCCCCGCGCCTCTTCCACCCTGGTTTTGTGCTGACGTGGCGGTCGACCTAGCACCCTTATGCTGACAAGGCCTATATAACACGCGTGCGTCCCAGCCCCTTCATGCACAAGCCCCCCTCACTCTCACGCTCACTCTCGCTGTCGTTTGAATTGGGTCTAGTGGCGGCGCGGGTCGGGGGGTGCCGACTGGAGTTGTGCTGAGGGCAGTGACGGTCGATTGGAGGGAGTTTCCTTGATGATTCAATAGCACAAGGCCATTGCAGATCTACGGCAAAATCGTGAAGGTGAGTGTTGATGCATTTTGGGATTTAGGGATTTTAGGGTTCATGGGGATTTGGGGATTTAGGGATTTTAGGGTTCGTGGGGATTTAGGGATTAAGGGATTTTAGGGTTCGTGGGCATTTCGGGATTTAGGGATTTTAGGTTTTTGGGGATTTAGGGAGTTGGGGATTTACATATTTTAGGGTTCATGGGGATTTGGGGATTGAGGGATTTTAGGGTTCGTGGGCATTTCGGGATTTAGGGATTTGGGGATTTGCGGATTTTAGGGTTCGTGGGGATTTGGGAATTGAGGGATTTTAGGGTTCCTGGTGATTTGGGTATTTACAACATTATGCAGTCGGTAGTTACTATACTAGATCAGAGATTTCGAATGGATCTGACTAATTAGTTCCGACATGTATTTCTGCTTACAAGAACCAGTAGAGTTTATGTTGTGGTAATTTGCTAGTTGCATGCATGTAGGGATGGATGTTGTGGACACTCTCCCGTTTCGATTTCACTTCAATGGCGAGTTTATACATGATGGTAAGGACTTGCATTACTGTGGTGGGTCTGAGGGAATGTCTTACATAGAACGTGATAAGATGTCATTACCAGAGATCAATGGACATCTCAAGGAGCACTGTGATGTTGTTGAAGGGATGTTACTGCATTGGTTGTTCCCAGGGAAAAATTTGGGCAATGGGTTGAGGGTTTTGGTGGACGACAAGGCATGCCAGACAATGTCTGATTGTATTGTGGAAGAAGGTGTTGCCGAAATATATGTGGAAGCACCAATAGTTGCAGAGGATTCTGAAGATGAATGTCACGCCTCGGGTAAACAACCCCCGGGACCCACTATGCAAATTGGACTAGTCCCACGATCAGTCGCTAGTCCGCACAGTTCAACAACGATGTGATCACAGTCATACCACAAACTATAGATGAAACAGACAAATTAACAACAATAACAGCAAAAGACCTTATGGTCAAGTTTTTTTACAGAGGACTGCCACACAGAGCTACAACAAAAGAGCTCACAGCGAAAACAAAAGAACACATGGAGACCATTCGACATGCCCACAGACAATCGAGTGGAGGACGTCCTAGCACAAGAGGTCTTCGAAGACCTCCTCTTCAAAGAGGTCGAGCACCTCGACGCCTTCTTCACCGCCGATCAACCAGACGCAAGACAAGCCGTGAGTACTTTGAATGTACTCAGCAAGCCATAGGGAAATGTATACAAATAGTATTCATGCACGGCTTGACAAAGAGGTCTTTATGGTTACTTTTCAGAAAGCGATATTAAATAGAAATACAGTAAGTAGATTGCAAAGTATAAGTTGAAAGACTAGTACATAAGTAAACAAGTTCTTTGAAAACAACACATGGCCACCCTGGTCATGGCCCAAACCACTCGGAACCAACCAAGACCAACAAGTTTTGAGAAAGTCTACCCCTTACGTGAAATCAATAGGCATGTCCATAACCAGAGACACGGCTATTTGAATAGATTTACACTCTGCAGAGATTGCACAACTTTACCCACAAGACACGAGTTCTCTAGTTTGTTTGGCACCCGTCGATGCCCCTGCTCACTATATTAGGTAAGTAGGCTAGAGCACGTGACAAAGAATTTACAAGGTTCTGCTTTGACTGGGTTCCACTCGCTAAGGTTTCACCCTCCCGGCCCCCTCTTGTGCCAAGTGTGCGTGTCCATCCCATGTCTTACACACTTCCACCAAAACGGTATCGAAGCAAAGCATTGCCAATTAGTTGGCTAGGACCACCCCATAATGGTCTTGTGGTTGCACGGCATGGCCCGGATCAATGGCTTACAAGGTTAAGTTCTTAGTGGTTGCTCAGGCGAGACCTCCTCGTCCCAATGTGCATCTTGCACCCCTTTTACTGCACGATCACTCGCCCGAGCGAAAACATTTTGGGTTCAACCCGCCAAATGACCACCCTAGTCATGGCACAACAAATTTTATTAGCAGCCACGCAGGCCAGGGCAATGCATGCCAAGACAACACATGCCAAGGCAACACCATGCCACAATTCCATAATCTCTTAGTCAAATTTATTATTATGAAGCAGGTGATCGAGAGATATCGCATAACTACAGCAGGTCTAAGCAACATACGCACCCATGTTGGTATCACAATAAAGAGGTCAAACTAAGATTACCCAACCTATGGTGGTCCAAAGGTACATGTCAACATGTCGAACACAAGTATTCCAGGGGTCATACTGTCAATTAGGTGTTTAACTAATTCCCAAACCATTTTTATACAAATAGCCATGCATGTTTGTATAAAACAATATAATTTTGTAAATTGGGAACAACATGATCAAAGGTCTACGACTTGCCTTCAATGAAGAGCTGGGGTTCTTTGGTAGAGGTTGCCGGGTCCAAGAACTCTTCAGAGAAGTCGGAATCTACACGTACGAAAAGAGCCAAATAAATACAATGAATGCAAATAAAACCAAAAGCTAAAACCGAAAGAAATGCACAGAAATAGAAACAGGCTCTCAGAAGGAGGTCCAAAGGAGGAGGATACGACTACTTCACATGGTCGAAAAGGGACACAACTACGCAACATGGTTGTAAAAGGAGATACAACTACGCAACGTGGTCGTGAGAGCAAAAGAGATCAAGACACGGAGGAACTTACCCGAGAGAGAGAGAGAGAGAGAGAGAGAGAGAGAGAGAGAGAAGATGGGAGGAGGACGGCGAACGGCGCAGGCGCTCTGGTGAACTCTCCAGCGGCGAGGTGGTCGAAGGCGACGCAGCTCTAGCGAACTCCTTAGCGACGAGGAGGCGACGGCGCAGCCCCATCGAACTTCTTGACGAAACTTCAAGCACAGAGACACAGGGTGGGAGCAGGAGATCTGGGTGAGGAAAATGTGATGAAAGAGGGATGCTCAGGCTTTTATAGCCGGGGAGGACGGTAAGAGTAGCTGAGAGACTCTGAAGCACACGTGCTCAAAGGTAGGTGAAGGAGGAGATGGGAGTAGGTCTGGGAGGAGACAAGAGGAAGAAACAGGTACTGTAAAAGGCAGCAACATTTAATGCGACACAACAATATTTAATGCTCAAGGACCTTCGCGTCAGCAGTGACACAACGAAAGGAAGGAAAAGGTGAACAGAGCTAACAGGTGGGGCCAGTCAACTTGGAATGGTGGTCCAACTGAAGGGGAGGTCGGGACCAAGGAGGAGGTCGTGACCCAAGGGGAGGTCGTGACCTAAAGGGTGGTCGTGACCCAAAGGGTGGTTTTTGCAAAAAGATCAAGGGGTGGTAGCGATCCAAGGGCTGGTCACAGCACAAAGGGTGGTCACGGCCCAAAGGGTGGTCACAGCAAGTCTCCAGGACTACCCAGAGGTCTTGGACTGAGGGGGAGGTCCAAACGAGAGGGAGGTCTGGACTGAGAGGGAGGTCTAAACGAGAGGGAGGTCTGGACTGAGAGGGAGGTCCAAACGAGAGGGAGGTAGGAGCAAACTGAGAAAGGGGATTCAACACCAGAGAGCTCTAGCAAACCAGAAAACCAAACTTGAATTAGTTGAAGTTGGATTAGTTCATATTAAATCGCTGCAAATTTCCGAAATCTTCAAGTTAAGTTTGAGCAATTCAACAAAACCAAATGGTTATTTTTATTTTGAAAACCTTAGAAACTCCGAAAAATTGGGACGTTACAATGAAGCTGAGAAGGAAGATAGTGACTATGAGGATGAGACTGAGGCAATGTCTCCAGGAGCAGAGGATGACGATGACTGCACTATTGTTGGCTCCAAGGAAGTGAGCATTTTGACTGCAACACCAGAGCAGAGAAGGAAGGAATTAGAAGCAGTGGAGAGGTTTTACAACCCTATCAGGAGTCAGAGCAAGAGCAAGCAAAATGGTCAAGGTTGTGGGAATGATAAAGTAGTGGAGAGGATGCAGAGGCAACAAGATGGTGAGAGCTCTGACAGTGACTACATTCCTGGTGACTATTGTACATCAGAGGAAGATGAGGAAGCAT
The DNA here is from genome assembly GCA_036346405.1 of Phyllostachys edulis. NCBI lineage: Eukaryota > Viridiplantae > Streptophyta > Magnoliopsida > Poales > Poaceae > Phyllostachys > Phyllostachys edulis. The sequence goes on along the minus strand of CM070550.1, from coordinate 14,957,380 downwards.
TACATATCATGAAGCAATTCAAAGAGTTCAAGAAGAAGATGAAGGCTGGTGAAATACCTAATCTTGATGATATGCCATTCGAAGGTCCCCCCTATACAGTCAAGATGTGCAGATGGGGGACAAGTAGAAGAGGAGGGTAATGAAACTCCTTATGCTAACATCAGTCAAGACGATGACTCATTTGCTGAGGTAGACAGTGGAGGAGAGTTGGTGAGGAAGGAGTCTAAGTATCCTAGGTTTGACCCAAAGAGGCTTGTGCCAACATTCTCCCTAGGAATGAAATTAGGAGACAAGCGGTTGTTCAAGGAAGCAATCATCAAATATGGCTTGGCCCACAGGAAGTTAATTAAGTTTCTAAAGGATGAGGGTGACAGAGTAAGGGTAAAATGTGATTGGGAACAATGTCCTTGGTTTTGTCTGTTGGTAACTAACATCAGAAGTACTAGCTGGCAAATCACCAGCTTCAATGATGTGCACAAATGTCCTCAAAGAAGAGACAACAAGCTTGTAACTGCAGGAAGGATTGCTGACAAATATGAGAATTTGATTAGAGCAAACCCTCCTGTTACTCAGTTGATGAGTTCAACAAGACATATGAGCACTGCCTAGAAGCCACAACCACAAGCCCCAAAATATGTTAGGATGCCAGGCAGGCCAAAGAAGGAAAGGAAAAGAGAGCCTCATGAGAAGCCCAAGGCCACAAGAGTCTCAAAAGTGGGAACTATCATTAGGTGCAGATTTTGCAAAGGGACAGGCCACAACATAGCTTCTTGCTCAAAGAGGAAAGAAACATTGGGTGCATCTAATACAAGTGCAAGAGCTGCACCAGAAGATATCCCTCCTGCAACACCATCTGCCATGGTAATGTGTCACTCTTGCTTCACTAATGCACCAGAACATATCTTCTTCTAACATTGTAAAATGTCCTCAGGTAATGATGCAAGGATCACAACAGAGCTCTGCAAGTATTGGTAAAAAAGGGCAAGCCTACCTGCCAAATCAAAGGGCAAGAAGAAGTGCACTGGGGTTGTGTACTCACAAAATTCTGTAACTACAATCCAACATGTAAGCATCTTCAAGTTTACTACATATATTTGACCATGCTCAGTTCTAAGACTTAGCATTGTTCATGTGTTGTTGTAGTTTGGTGTGTCAAATGAAATGATCATCAACTCATCTGCTAAGGCTAGTGTGACAGCATCAAAAGGTGGTTCTGCATCTATAAGGCTAGAGGCTACTGTCCCTACTTCTTAGGCCAGTTCATGTGCCACAATTCAACTCTTCTCTGGTCATGCTTCAGCTAATGTCAGTGCTAGAGAGCCACTATGGAAGAAACCTCCAAAAAAGAGGACAACAACGCATCCGAAGCTCCTAATGTCCACTAGTGATGTCAAAGACAACAAGCAGTGAAAGTCTGTACTGGCAATGTGTGTGTATTTGATGTGAACTTTTATGCATTTGCAACTTGTCTATAACCAGTAATGGCAGTGAACTTGACTGTACCAAACTTTCTATTGTAAGTTTTAGTCTACCAGACGCATTGCGCTCTTGGATTTGGATGCTTATGTGATGGCTTTGAACTTGACTGTACCAAACTTTATATTGCAAGTTTCAGTCTACAAAATCTTGCAGTGCTATTTCAGTTTCAGCACTTTTGAATCCCGATTTCTGAATCAATATTGCATACGACTCTAAAAACCATTTTGATTAGGCGCAAGTGAACTTAGTTATCATGAGCCTCAAGATAGCAGGTGCGGAGGCACCTCAAGTTCAGGTCTTTTTACTCCTCTTCTTCTGTTCTGCAAGTTCATATGATGGTTCCAAACCTACTATATGCAGTTGAGCATGAATTCAGCACTGATATGAATATCCTGATAAGTTGTTCTCTCTTTGCTGACCTACATCAGAGAATGAATAAAAAAAACTCTACAGTGATGATATGAGGTTATCAGACAATTCAGCATCATACCTTCAGGTATTACACATATCACAACAATTCATTCCGTAAATTCACCAAAACGGCGACCGAATTCACCAAAATGTTATTTACATTCTAGTGAGCATTCAGTTTCACAACTTACATCAACAAACTAAGAACATTTCAATCAGAACATGAAGCCAACTACAACAAAGACAGTACATGCAAACACTGAGATGATCAACATTCTATTATTTTTTACCATTTTGACCCTATCACTAAGGTGAACAATTGCAGCCTCATTTTGGACTACAATTCTCCTCAACTCAGTACACTCCTCTGATTTTGCAACCAACAATCTCCTCAGTTCAGCACACGGCTCTTCCTTGGCCTGTTCATCGCTAGCCGAGGCCTTCAATTCCTTGTTTTCCTTCCTCAAAGCCCTTACACAGTCGAGCAAATCCAACAAGTTCTGGTTAACAAAATCACTGGCTTCTGGATCATACCATCTCCAAAAATTGCAACCACCCACCTACACAAATTGAGAACAAATTAAACAAGTGGCAGGACGACTACAATGGCCCCAAATTGAGAACAAATCGAACAGCCTACAGAAGAACACGAGAACACAAACCCACAAGAACACCGACCACAAGAACACACTACGCCGACCACAAGAACACTCACCCGAGCCTTCGCGCAGGTAAAGTACCTCCTCCCAGGGTTCGCGTCACTCCAAGAGACCCATCTAGCTGACTTCTGCCCGCAATTGCAACGGATGATCGGCTCATAATCAAGCTGACCCTCCCTGTACCTTACCGGGGAGGAAAACTTCCCATCGCCGACATTGACCGCTGAGGAATTAACCGACCACCACGACGTGCTTGAGCTCCCAGAGGTTGCCATGCACCGCGCTGACGCAATTTCATCACCTAGGGTTTCTCGGGAGGAGAAGGGGATTTCCTCTTCCACAAACGCTTGCGTGAATGGAAAAGGCGACCGGCCCCGTGTTATAAAAAGCCGCGTGTGGGTGCCAGGTCGACCGCCACGTCAGCACAAAACCAGGGTGGAAGAGGCGCGAGGCCCATTTTGTCCAGTTTGCAAACGTGGAGGTCCTATGATGTCTAGTTTTTTATTTCAAGGTTATTTTCCAGACTTTTTGAAAAGTTCGAGGTTGGAAAATAGACTTTAGGATGAAATTATTCAAGACGACAAATTTAGGACTCTTGAGTTATTACCTCAGCATCAAAGTGAAACAATCTAGGACTGGCATCTCTCTCTGTCAGTCTGCGTATGCATTGAAAATTTTGGAAAAATGCGGCATGGAAGATTGTAATTCGTGTCAAGTTCCTATGGAGACTCGTCTGAAACTTAGCAAGTCTAGTTCCAGTCCTTCAGTTGATTCTACGCATTATAGAAGTGTTGTCGAAAGTATGAGATATCTGGTCCATACCAGACCAGACATTGTGTTTGCAGTGGGATACATAAGTCATTTCATGGAAACCCCACACAAGAGCACATGACAGCGATGAAACATATATTGAGGTATGTTCGAGGCACTATGAATTTTGGTTGTCATTATGGGAGAGCCAAAGATGATGTACTCTAGTTGATCGGATACAGTGATAGTGACATGGCGGGAGATATTGATGATCGAAAGAGTACAACAGGTGTATTATATGTGCTTGGAAGAGACTTGGTTAGCTGGCAGTCACAGAAACAGAAAGTTGTGGTGCTTTCCTCATGTGAAGCAGAGTATATAGCAGCTACTACTGCATCATGCCAAGGTATTTGGTTGAGTCGGCTATTGGGTGAGCTCATGGAGAAGGAAGTTAAGAAAATCGTGCTCAAGGTAGATAACAAGTTTGCCATATCATTGAGCAAGAATCCTGTCTACCATGACCGGAGAAAACGTATAGATACGCGGTATCATTTTATTAGAGATTGCGTTGAAGAGGGAAGGATTGATATTGAGCATATCAATACTGATGAGCAGCTGGCTGATATTTTAACCAAACCCCTTGGCAGTTCGAAATTCTTGGAGATGAGAAAGAAGCTCGGCATGATTGAAGTTACCTAACAAGATTAGGGAGAGATTGATGCAGATAATCTTATTAGAGTAATCGTGTACAAGTCAGCTTCCTTGTTTTGTTTTTGGAGTCCGAGTTTAATTGTCAGTTGAGTTGTAATCGATTTGTTAGGAAAGTTCAGAGTTAGTCTATCTGTTTTTTCGTTTCAGTTTCCTGTAGTAGTTCTTGCCGTTTTTGACTCTATTTTGTCTGAATAGCTGGACAAACAGAATCGAATTCTGATTGTACCACTTGAGTCGTAGATAAAAGAAGAAGTAAAACTGAAAAGTTGCATTATGTTGATGCAGCGAAAAATATATCTGTGTGTGTCTACTTTTGTGATTTCGAAGTTCTTCTCGATTTGAGTTTCTGAACTGTGTCTTCGGAGTTTCAACTGAGTTCTTAACAGGTTCTTCAGATCTTTCAATTCCAGGTTTCTTTCCAACAACGAATGCCACGTCGTCGCCGATGACGTTGTCGGGTGCCGTGTCCAACCACCTGCGCGTGAGCACGCCGGACGCCACCTACGCCATGGGGCTCCAGGGCTTGGACCAACAGGGAGCCCATGATGTTGGCGTTCAGCATCATTCCTCCGGACTTCAGGACGACGCGGTCGGCAAGAACAGCCTAGCACTGGGCCAACAAGGGCTTCGGCATGGTCCTCTCCGGTGGCGGAAGCGTGGTGGCGCAAGAGCCGGACGACGAGGAGGACGACGACTACAAGCATTTGATGGTGGATTTGTGCCGGATTTACACCCACCGTTGATTCGGTTGATCGAGGGGAATCACAGCTGATGGTGAGGGCCTCACGGTGAGGTCTCTCCTACAGTGGCGGAGCTAGGATTTTGGTGATGGGGGTGACAACTTAAGGCACATCCGTTCTAACACAAGCTCAAATGACATAGTACATAAGTTCAAATATGTCAAATTACATGTTCGCACTATAACCAACATCACAAAAATATTTTTAGAAAATTACAACTTGATACGACGTTCCTTCATGCTTTGAAAGCGATTGATGACAACATCATCACTAACTTGTAGAAAAAATTCACGCTCAATGTACGTAACTAAGCAATCATTCAAGTATTGTTCACCCATTCTATTTCTTAACTTGTTCTTTACATGATTCATTGCCGAAAATACCCTCTCTACACTTTCAGTAGCCACAAGAAGGATCAATACCAATTTGAGCAGCAAATAAATAAGTTTATAGCGATCATGCTTCTTTGTCTCAACAAGTTTAATAAAGTGCTCACTGAGATTCTCCACTTCTCTAAACCTTGTATCTTGATGTATGTCCTCTGGGTCGAGACTCAAGGGGCGCGACCGGCGCGTCGAGACCAAGATCGTTGGCTCAGAAGTTAGAAGTGACGCCAGAGCGCCGTGATGCGCCGATGTTAGGATGAGTCGCCGTGGCGCCTTTGCGCCATCTTGTCGAGCGCTGGATGGGGAGATGGCACTTAGGCATAACACCTCCTTGATTAGTTGAATTGGGCTTGATTCTCATATTCTATTGGGCTTAATGCTAAATGGGCTGGCAGGAGTTGAGAAGTATGTATGTTAATATGTGTAGTGTATACTTTATGTATTAAGAGGGGTATAAATCAGTTTTTTGTGCAAAAATTTTGGGGGTGCAACTGCACCCCCATGCATCTATACTGCCTCCGCCACTGCTCTCCTAGCAAATTTTCTTTCATGAATTGAGACGCAAGGAAGGATTAAAGATCGAGAACGACTAGCCTGGACGTTAGATGAATACTTTCTCATCGTACGCCCTCCTTACCATCAGATCTCAATTAAGAGTCTATCTTCCAACCATCCGATCTACCCTCGAGTAGCACAACACACGGGTAGAACTGGGAGGAGGAAGCTGCGTTTGGGGAGGACGACACCGAAAGGAGGCTACGGAAGTGGCTGCGTCATCTCGCTCCTCTGGTCGCTGACCGTCGGGACATCCTATCCTAGTCGCTCACCCAAATTTGATTTGTTGTAACAAAAAAAATTGAGAAGTGCAACAGCTATTTCTAAGCTTGCAACAAAGTATCTAATCGATTGAAAACAAAACTAATCACGAACAACCGGTGCATCATGTGTTGGAGAGAGAGAGAGAGAGAGAGAGAGAGAGAGAGAGAGAGAGAGAGAGAGTAGCAGGGAGAAGGTGGGAGAGAACGGAGAGAGAAGGCGTGGGAGACGAGAATGAGCCGTGCAGGAGCGAGTCAACGAGTGAAGTGTCGCATTCGTTGCTCTCGTATCGCACGTATTGACCGTAGCAATATCCTAGATTAATGCTCGTTCTTGTTTTGCAATGCAGGGCAGGAGGAACTCCATTTGCTTGCACAGGAGAGGATTCGAGGAGCTGCACGTCTTCAGCCCAGGATGAAAGTACGAGTGGTGCGGGAAATACGCCTACGTGTGCGGGCCTGTGCTGTTGGTTGGGGCCTGGGGGTACATGGGAGGGGCTCAGTACCTGCGCAACCCAAACCTTTAGATGGGTTCACTTGCTCATTTGATGCTGGGAAACACATCCAGTGTCTGTAGATGTTGCTCATGTTAGAGGCAGGGGGATAATAGGTTTGCAAATCTAGTTACTACTGGGTTGCAGATGCTAGTGCTAGCACTACCTCCGGTTCCCAAGCCGGAATGCGACAGATAACAGGGTTTTTCAAACCGGATATTTTTTAACGGCGGTGACCGGTAAGGCCGGTTTGGCTGGAAAAAAAAGAGAGAAAATTTCGGCTGAATTTTTCTTCTCTTTTTTGAATTTTAAATAAAAAAACAAATTGAACAAAATTTAAGCAAATTCGTTTTTTTGATAAAATTCATCCAAACCGATTTTTTTCGGTGCCGGTTTATATTCCTACCGGCCCCATAGGTAAATCCAATTTCACCGATCTTCCGATCTCTGACAGATAAATGGTTCTTAACAGCGGTAACGCCTAATAGCGATGAGATTACCAGCACCATCAAAAGAAATGGATGCCAACTTGCCAACATTCGAAACTCTGTAATTGCTGCCGCAACACGGAGGAAACAACAACGAAACATTCCATAATTACAAGCATTTCTATCTCTCCGGACGAGATTTCCGATCAAGGAACGGTCCCGTTCCCCCCAGCATGTACACCTGACAAGCGACTCGAGATGATGGAAGAAGCTACCAGTGTTTTAAGTCACACCTCCCTACGCATCAAAAGTTGTAACCATAGTGCATCCTACAAACTTTCGAGAACCTCACATTGAAGAGTCCTGCATGTTGGGAAAATCATCTCCCCTTGAATCTCGTTTCAGGTGTCAAACCAAGACATGAGCAACGGAACCATTCACCTCCTTCACACTGTAGAGCAACATATAGTAGTTAGGACAGAAAACGACTTTCTTAAGACAAAACCCAAGCTTATCCCATTAACATAACATGAGTTGGTGTATCAAACATGACTATGCAACGATTGATTACTATATTGGCTTCCAACTGTGATCTGTTAGTTGGAGAAAAAGTTCTGATAGGGCTTTTTGTTTGGCAATTATAGTATTCTAGTATAGGGCTTTATGTGTGATTGCAATGAGCGATATACCATGTACAAGTTTTATTTGTCATGAAAGGGCATACTGGAGAAATTAATGGAACTAGAAGAATGGGGTTCCACAAATTTACATTTTATATAGAAAGATGAACTGTATTACGGATGTAAGGATTTGTTTGATAAGGTAAATTAAGATTTCTACAAATCAAAAGTGGTTAGTGGTATGCAGGAAGAAAAAACCGGCCGGTTACCGACGGTAACCGAATTTACCGGTGGTAACCGGGAATGGAAAAACCGGCTGGTTTTTCCGGTTTTGCAAATTTAAATTCCAATTTTCGAATTTCAGCTGGTTTTTAAGCAAATTCAAACGAAATTCGGCCGGTTGCCGGCCGGTTTTTTTCCCGGCCCGCGACCGGGATTTGGTCCGATACCGGCTTTTGGATCCTTGGTGGTATGCATCTTACCAACTTTGGAGAACATCTCATTGAAGATTCCTGCATGTTGGGCAAAACCATTTCCCCTTGAATCTCGTTTCTGGTGTCAGACCAACACATGAGTAATGAAACCATTCGCCTCCTTCACACTGTTGAGCAAAAAGAAAACAGTTACCACTTAGCAGACAAAGATGACTTTCGTACAACAAACCTAACATTTACAGCATAGCATAACAAACATTGGTGCTTCAGATGAGATAGTGCGACACACTACTATATAGGGTTCGAACTTCTAATGGTGACCTTCGGTTAAAAAAAGGAAGGAAAGAAATCCAACATAATGTTGATGTAATAACTTTTGTTCGCAATTATAGTATTCTAGTGTAGGGCTTTACACATGACCGCGAGGAGTAACACATCATATATGTTTGTACATGACCGTGCTTTGTTAATGGCGTTTCCCTATAAGTTCGATTCTGGTTGTTTGTACCTTATAAGTGTCTGTCTGTTTTACGAAAAATTATTTGTTTTTCTGTTCCTATCTGGGGAGGGCATATCCGGTGCATCATCCCCTTTCAGAGCTCCTATGCTTCCATATTAAAAATTATAAGTAAAAAGCACACACACAATTTCTGAACAAAATTAAATGGAGGATGCACCAGATAGTTTTAGTGTTAATTTGGAGGATTGGGTACATGATATGTAATGTTTTAGGGAAATTTTCTGTTGAAAGTAATATTTATTTGCCATGAAAGGACATGTCAATGGTTAATTAATAAAACTAATAGAACTGTGTTTTGGAAATTTACATTTTATATAGGAAGATAAAATGTATTGAGAATTTGTTTGGAAAGGTAAACTGTTCAAACTAGGTGGCTCGAAAAAAGTATATGTGGCATGTGTTAACCACATACAAAGCTTATACCACTATATAAAAAATGTAGTTTTTTTTCTGAAGTCATTTGGAAATTTTCGACGTGTCAAAGACTGGCTTGAAGGCTACTTTAGAAAGACTAAATTTAAAATGTACAAATGATTACATTGAAAAATTCCAAGGCACACGTCAATGGGCAACCGGTTCTATTCTGTTGATAGTATAATATATTACAGCTAGCTAACACATGTCATATACTAGTTGTAATAACTCAAATGACGCAAGATAACTTGTGTATTTAGGAAAGCAACTCAACAGGCTTGGAGACTGGAAGGGGGGAAATGCAGTAAGAACAACTTGTAATTTACAGGATGTAGAACCAGTGTTCTCAAAAGCGGCCTAGGCGGCGCCAGCTGGCCACCGCGATTTGGCCATAATCGGCCGGCTGGGTGGCCAGAGTGCCTAGGCGGGTACGAGGGGGGCAGAAGCTGCTGTCTCTACTTGATCTCATTCCCATTTGTGTAAGCGTAAGTAAAACTACATCCATGTGTTTCCTATCTTTCATTGGCACATGAAGTATCATCACTAGTACTAGCACAAATCCCACATCACCATATGCATCCATGTGTTTCATTGATACATGAGTTTTCCATTTGACACTGTTTGTTGGGCGGCTGCCTAGGCGCTAGGCGCCACGCTGCCGCCTGCCTAGCACCTAGCGCTTTCTAGAACATTGTGTTAAACATATGGCAAGTGCAACAAGTTCTAGAATATACAAGCAAGAGGCAGCCCAATATTACATCCTAGTCACAAGAGTAAGGCAGCGAGCACAGAATCCTCATTCTGGTTGGTAACAAGTACAAAAAACTACAATCATAAAATAAGATATCAACCACCAGTCCACCCAGAACATCTTAGAGCCAATGCTACATTCCATTGTTTGAAAAAGTAACAAGACAAATTGAAAAGGTTATAAAGCTTATGAGACCTGACAGTGGTAAAATCTAGTAATTTAGAAGGCAAAAGTTAAACTCCTCCAAATAACTCACAAGACAAGTCATCACTATTTAGCACCACAAAGACTTACATTCTCATTGTCACAAGCAATCATATCACCATACGAAACCTGAAATATCAATAAGAAATAGGAATCTCTTTTCAGCAAAAAATTGAGAAAAAAAATGGTTGATGTAGATATTGACGTAAATATAAGTTCCACAAATATTATAGTATATTAACTTCAAAGCTGACCTGGTGGCATATACAGTATGTTGGTTCATTTGGATCAATTGTTTGATCCACATCCATAGTTGTAGTAGTTTTCTTGTTGCTACCTGGAGGAGGCATTAAGTCGAAGTCCATGCCCCTTTCCCTGTCCCATTCCCTCTCTCTGAACTTCTTTGTTGCTTGAGGTGTACTGAAACCAGGCCTCCGTTTGTCATCCCTACCAACCACTGGAATTGGAGGAAGGATGGGTGGCTCATCTGGAGGTATCTTTCCTTCTGCAAGTGAAAGAGAACAATTAATATTCTGTTTGATGAAGAACTGAGGATGGCATTCCTAAACAATAAGTAAAGCTGCCATGCATTGCTTACACCTTGCTTTAAATCTTCTGCAAACTGGCCTAAGTCTTCATCAAGACGCTTGATATGGCTCTCTATCTGTACAGTTATGCCCAAGGTACTTACAGTTAGATATCCACACAAAGTAATTGCCACTGAATAAATTGGGAAGACTATCAAAAGCAGATCTTGTTTCTAGAATGGTTTCGGTTCCCCATATTTAACTACTTCTACATGGGAGATGATGAGTCAATACTGTAATTGTGATTCTAGAATTAGGTTTTGTGTATCTACTCTTAGGCTTCTTGCACATTCAATCTTAGAAATTTGGTGACATATCACAATATGACTCATGTCAGTCTCTTCATATTCAAATCTAATTTCATGCCACTGGTTAATTTGTAGTAGTTATCATGAAGTACTCTTTTGAACACCCTATAACTGTAACAACTAAAGAGTATTTGAGATGACTACAAAACCATAGATGCTTGTCTGACATTTTAATACTTGATTCTGGAATCTAGTTTGATTTCCACAAATGCATACTGTTGCACTAAGTTTGGACTTGAGAACAAAATGATAAAGTAGATAATCAAACAGTAGCAAAGAACAAAGAGAACTACCAAACACGAAATACAATGTATTGAGGCACTAGTTAACTACTTTCCATTCGGAAAAAAAGAGAGCGCATATCCATAAGTTCCTGAAGTTACAGGACTACAAGAAAAAAGAAAGAGAGCAGAACCAGGTCATAAGCTTGGCGTGCGAGCAACACTTTCTCGGTGCTGAGACTCAGAGCATTGTCCTGGCTAGCTTCAATATCCTTCTTCATCCTCTCCGTGGCAGTCTCGTCATCATCCATGTTCGACCTATCGAACCCATGGGACGGCACTCCCAGGAGATACTTTATCTGTTCTTTGGTCTGACCCATAATGCCTGCATCACAAAAACATAAGATACAGAATTACAAAACAAACTTGAGAAACACCATCCACCATAATATAAAGCAGCTAGCCTACCAGTGGACACTAGTCCTCTACCATTCATGGCATTATAGCTCAGTATCAAGCAGTATCAACTATTGAAAACTGACTAGATACCAAGGACAAAGGAAGGAATGCAAAATTGCAGGCGAAATGAATTTTCAAAAGAAAAAAAGAGTAATAAAATCATCACCATGAGCCCTCTCATCGAGTTCACGCATGGTGGAGAGAATCCTCTGCAGATCGCCGGCCAGGGTGCTCGAATCTACAGGACGAAACGAAACCAGGAAGAGGAAACAGTTGAAAATAACGCGGGGGGGGGGGGCGGAATCGATGGTCTGAGAGATGGAAGTTAGCAATCTCACACTCCAGGTAGTCGTCGACGTACACGCCGGTGCGAGCGATCGCCATGCCGATCGATGGGAGGATGGATTCGGCAACGCCGGGTTGGGCTCGATTCTTCGATTTGGGGATTAGGGTTTCGGAGGAGGAAGAAGGCTGGGGAAATCCCCATTTGCGTGATTACGCCATTAATCTGGTCGGAGATGATTTGCTTGGGCCACTGGGCTGTCTAGTCTGGTGGGGCCGTAGTCTGTAGGCCCATTGTCTACTCGGCCTCTCTCCTTGGATGGGTTCAGTCTACTTTTGGAAATTTTGGTATCCAAAATTTGGGACCAAATTTGGTATTTGCCCTTGTGTTGACAGTTACTCTTGCTTTGCTATAGCCTATTAATAAGAAATGATCATAGATACTCTATTAAATGGCATACCACAACTATTTAATCTCTTCCAAAGCATTTTTGTAGGGGTAGAGAGAGAAAAAAAATGTAATAACTACACTCTATATTCTCACATCAGACAAATATATTGAAACGGATACTCCTGATGCCATGGACAAATATAGCAAAATGGAGGAATGTAACATCCCAAATTTTGCCCTTTCAAAAATCTATTTCAAAAGTGTTGGTCTTCTTTTGGCGTTTTTGAAATCATTTAAATTCCAAATCCGAAATTCAAATCCTAATCGATCGTGAGTTCAAAACTCGTCACCAATTTCCAAATTCAAATTTTCTCGCAAAACCACTTGGCCATTTGTTCTTCCTTTCTTTCTTTTTCCTTCTTTCTTTCCTTTCTTCTTTCTTTCAGCCTAGCCTTCTCTGTCCCGACAACGCGTCTACGTTCCGATCGTGCCCTGTGTGCCGCTTTGTTAAACCACGCTTAGTGCAGATCCCGATCGCTTGCTACGCCGCCGCCTAAGCCGCGACGGAGTCACGCCTTTGCTACTGCGTTTACGCATATATCCGAGCCATGCGACCGCTCACGTATACCGTCCCCTACCATCATTATTGCCATCCTCAATCCCGCCATTGGCGCGAGGAATCAAATGAAAGCATTTCCGTTTCTTCCGCTTCCAAAACCAAGCCGCACTACCGCCGTAAATTCCACCGCATCCGCTCAATTTCCCGGCCGTGCCTACAAATATGAGCACTATCACTGCTTCTAACCCCTTTACTCTCTCCTCTACTCTCAGAACTCACCCGAGCTCCATCGCTGCAGCAAGCTTTGTCTTCCAGAGCGTTGGCCGTCACTCCGCTTCGCGTACCCATCGCACCGGTGAGGTTTTTGAACTCCTATCGTGTCATGTCGTGTTCCTGAGACTCACGAGTGTTTCCCCTCAATCAATTATGGGTTTCTTTGAAGTTCGTCGCCGGATTTCATCGTCTTCCCTCTCGCCAGTCGATAGTCCTCCATCGCCCATCTTCTCCACCGCCAGCCACCGTTGCCTCGGCCACTCTCCGGCCTCCCTGTAACGTCCCAAGTTTTTCGGAGTTTCTAGGATTTTCGAAAATAAAAATAACCATTTGGTTTTGTTGAATTGCTCAAGCTTAACTTGGAGATTTCAGAAAATTTGTCGTGGTTTAATATGAACTAATCCAACCTCAACCAATTCGAGTTTGGTTCCTTTTGAGTTGCTGGAGTTCTCTAGTGCTGATTTCCCTTTCTCTGTTCGTTCCGTTCTCCCCGCGCGGCCCAGCTCCGCATCTCCTTCGTCGCGGAACGTCCGATCTGTGTTGGACGGCTCGATTTTGTTGGCATGTTCGGCTAGTCCGAACGTCCACTTCGTTTTGAACCGTCCAATTTGTGTTGGACGACCCGATCTTGTTGGCGCGTTCAACCGATCCGAACGTCCAATCCTTTTTGAACTGCCCGATCAAAATCGAATGGCCCCGCTTCGCTGCGCTTCTCTTGTTTGGACCTCCCTCTCAGTCTAGACCTCCCTTTTGGTTTAGACCTCCCTCTCGTTGGACCTCCCCTTGTGTCAAGACCACCCTCTTGGTCTTTTTGCAAAGACCACCGCTTGGTCTTTTTGAAAAAGACTACCCCTTTGGTCACGGCCTCCTCTTTGGTTTGACCACCCCTCTCTAGTTTCAACCAGCCCCACCTATCAGTTCTGTTCACCTTCTCCTTCCACCCGTTGTGTCACTTCTGACGCAAAGGTTTTAGCGCATTAAATGCTGTTGTGTCGCATTAAATGCTGCTATTTTTTGTAGTACCCGCTTCCCCCTCTTGTCTCCTCCTCGACCTGCTCCCATCTTCTCCTTCACCTACCCTTGAACACGTGTGTCTTTGAGTCTCTCAGCTGCTCTTCCTGGTTTCTCCGGCTATAAAAGCCTGAGCAGCTCTCTATTATCACCTTTTTCCTCACCTTGCTCTCCCTTGCTCTCACCTTGTTTTCACCGTGCCTGAAATTCCGCCAAGGAGTTTGCTGGAGCCTCCTCGTCACCTAGGAGCCACTGGAGCTTGCGCCGTCTTCGACCTCCTCACTGCCGCAGTATTCGCCGGAGCGCCCGCGTCGTTCGTCGTCCTCCTCCCATCTTTTCTCTCTCTGTGTGTGCCTGGGTAATTTTCCCCGTGCCTTGTTCTCTTTTTGCTCCCACGATCACGTTGCGTGGTTGTATCTCTTTACGACCTCGTGGGTAGTCGTATCCTCCCGTGGACCTCCTCCTTTGGACCTCCTCCTCAGGACCTCCCCCTTTGGACCTCCTGTGGAGCTCCTCCTCAAGACCTTCTCCTGAGAGTCTATTTCTGTTTTCGTGTTTCTCTTTTGGTTCTTATTCGGTAGTTTTGGTTTTTATTTGAATTCGTTGTATTTATTTGGATCTTTTTCACCCGTATAGATTCCGGCTTCACTGAAGAGTTCGTGGACCCAGCGACCTCTACCAAGAACCTCAGCTCTACATCGAAGGCAAGTCGTAGACCTTTGATTATGTTGAACCTGGTTTTGTAAAATTACTTTGTTTTATATCAACATGCATGACTATTTGTATAAAAATGGTTTTGGGAAGTAGCTAAACACCTACTTGGCAGTATGACCCCTTGGATAATTGTGCTTGACATGTTGTCATGTACCTTTGGACCACCATAGATTGGGTTATCTTATTTGGACCTCTTTGTGATAACTAACTTGGGTGCGTATATTGCTTAGACCCGCTTAGTTATGTGCTGTCTCTCAATCACTTGTCTCTAAGATGTTAAATTTGACTAAGAGATTATGGAATTGTGGCACGTATTGTCTTGGCATGTGTTGTCTTGGCAAGCGTTTCCCTGGCCTACGTGGCCGCTAATAAAATTTGTGGTGCCATGACTAGGGTGGTCATTGGCCGGTTTGAACCTAAAATGTTTTGCTCGGGCGAGTGATCGTGCAGTAAAGAGGGTGCAGGAAGCACACTGGGATGAGGAGGTCTCGCTTGAGCACCCACTAAGGACTTAACCTTGCAAGAGTTCGATCCAGGCCACACTGTGCAACCACATGTCCAGGATGGGGTGGACCTGACCAACTAATTGGCAATGCTTTGATTCGGTTCTGTTTTGGTGGAAGTGCGGAAGGACCTGGGTTAGACGCCCACACTTGGCGCAAGAGAGGGCCAGAAAGGCGAAACCTTAGAGAGTGGAACTGAGTCAAAGCAGAACCTTGTAAAGGCCTTGTCACGTGCTCTAGCCTACCCACCCAAGGAAGTGAGCATGGGCATCGACGGGTGCCAAACAAATTAGAGAACTCGTGTCTTGTTTGTAAAGCTGTACAACCTCTGCAGAGTGTAAATCTATTCGAATAGCCGTGTCTCCGGTTATGGACATGCCTGGTGATTTCACGCAAGGGGTAGACTTTTTTTTCAAAACTTGTTGGAGTGGTCTGCTCACGACCAGGGTGGTCGTGAGTGGTCTGGCTCATGACCAGGGTGGTCATGGGTTGTTTCAAAAGGAAACTTGTCTACTTATGTGTTAATCTTTCAACTTGTGCTTTGCAATCTATTTATTGTATTTCAATTCAATATTGCTTTCTGCAAAACAACCATAAAGTTAACCTTGTCAAGACCTACATAAATATTATTGTATACATTTTCCTACGGCTTGCTGAGTACATTCAAAGCACTCATGGCTTGTGCCCTCTGGTTGATCAGCAGCTGAAGAAGACCTCCCAGGGTGCTCCGACCTCTTTGAAGAGGAGGTCTTTGAAGACCTCTCGTGCTAGGGCGTCCTCCACTCGATTGCCTGTGGGCATGTTGAATGGCCTCCACGTGTTTTGTGTTTTGTTTTTTTTTCCGCTGTGACCTCTCTCTTGTTGTTAGCCCTGCGTGGTAAGATCTTTGTAAAAAGCTTGACCATAAGGTCTTTTTTTTTGTTATTATTGTTAATTTGTCCGCTTCATCTATATTTTTGTTGTATGGCTGTGATCACCTCGTTTTTGACCTATGCGGACTAGCGACTGATCGTGGGACTAGTCCAGTTTGCACAGTAGGTCCCGGGGGTTGCTTACCCGGGGCGTGACAAGATGGTATCAGAGCCATATCGACTGTAGGACGTAACCCTAGTTAGCATGGTCGTCTTAGTCAAGAGTTAAAAACTTATTTTATAAAGCAAACCAACAGATCAACATAAGTAGCTATTCTTTTCTGATCTTATTCTATTCTGTTCTCATCTTATCCTAGTCTGTTCTCACCTCATTCTTAGATTCTTACCCCTTATCCCCTCTTAAACTTTGTTTTCAAATTCAAATGGATCTCTCTTATCTCAGTGATCTCTATAGGATCGGGCTTTGCTTTAATTTGACCACCCAGATAAGTTAGGCTAGAAGTGCTTTAGTAGAGCTGCCTCCTCAGTATAGTACTGTTTAGACCTCCTGGTTGCGTTTTGTTGTCTCTTTTTAGCTCTCCGGCTATTTGCTCTTTGGGTTTAACTAACCTCCCCAATTAGGTTGTTCCATCTTTCTCCCTTGTTCTTGCTCACCCCTGTGCTTTCCCTCTTCCCTAGTGTGCTTTCTTTTCTCATCTATTAAGCTTGGGAAGGTTTGTGCAGATGGTCTAGACTCACAATTCGGCAAGCCAAGATGAGCCAGTGGACCCCTTTTCTCAGCCACCACCTCCTCTGACAGCTCCCTCCGATCAGGGCTTGGGGCAGTTCATGGTAGTCCATACTCAGTTGATGAATTATATGATGCAAAACATGAACCAAATGATTAATCAGCAAAATTAGACCTCTGCCACTCTTCTTGCAATGTTGAACCAGAGCAGCCAAGTAGCTGCCATGTCACCACCGCCACCACCAGTTGCTCCTCAATCAAGATTGGCAGAGTTTATGAGGACTCGACCACCCACGTTTTCCAGCTCTTCCGAGCCGTTGGGCACAGATGATTGGTTGCGTTCAACCAAAAAGAAGCTTGCCATCACCCGGTGTGATGACCATGAGAAGGTCTTGTATGCTGCACACCAGTTGGAAGGTCTAGCCGCAAAGTGGTGGGAAAGTTATTGTGCCACCCATGCAGACCACCAAACCATCACTTGGGCTGAGTTTTCCGAAGCTTTTTGCCACTCCCATGTCCCTGATGGGAAGGTGAAAATGAAAGAAGAATGAGTTCTGAGAGTTGTGACAAGGGAACACGTCTGTGGGTGAGTACCTCAACAAGTTCACCTAACTCTCTAGATATGCTCCAGAGGACGTCTCCACGGATGGTGCACGTCAAAAGTGCTTTACCAGAGGTCTTAACCCTGGTTTGAAGGTCCAAGTCGTTGGTAACGACTATAAAGACTTCCAGCACCTTGTGAACAAGGCTATGCTCATCGAAGAGTCTCGAAGGGAGCTTGCAGAGTCTTATAAGAGGAAAATAGTGCATCATGGTGCTCATCAAGGACCTCCTCAAAGAGTCAGGACGTCTGCATGACCTCCTGCCCACTTTGTTCCTTATGTTGCTCCCAGGGCCACCCCTACGACCTCTCGTCCAATTACTTTTGGTCTTCGCAGCCCCGGCATCAGCAACCAGCAGCCAAGGACCACCAATCCAGCCGTGGGGATCACTTGTTTTAGCTGCCACCAACTTGAACACTACGCCAGCAGTTGTCCCTTGAAGCAAGACCTCCTTAGGTCAAAGTCAACCTGGGACCTCCCTCCCAGGAGCAGGACGTGGAGCTCCTTAGACCTCTAGTCCCCCGACCAGGACCTCCCAAAGAGGTCGTGTGAAACACGTCACAGTGGAGGAAGCCCAAACCGCCCAGGACGTCGTGCTGGGTAAGTTTCTAGTACATTCCGCACTTGCCACCGTTTTGTTTGATTCTGGAGCTTCCCATTCGCTTGTTTCTCGGATTTTTGCTGCAAAGCATCAGTTGAGAGTTTCCATTCTTAAGACCTACTTGTTGGTCCAATCCCCCGGTTCGGAGTTAAGTACGAACCAGGGTTGTCCACAAGTTAAGATAATCATAGAAGGGGTAGAGTTCCTAGCCAACCTGATCATCATTGACACCAAGTCCTTAGATGTGATCTTGGGAATAGATTGGCTCACTAATCACCAAGCCATTTTGGATTGTGGTGGGAGAAGCATCATCTTGACCAGTCCAGCTGGGATTAAAGTGAAGTTTGATGCCTCCTCGGAAAAGCTTGAAGAAGTAGTGGTCTGTAGTGTCAAGGTTGTGTCCTTAGAGGACGTCCCAGTGGTCTGTGAGTTCCCAGACGTCTTCCCGAATGAGTTACCCGGAATGCCTCCAGACAGAGATTTGGAGTTCATCATCAACTTGGTCCCTGGAACTGCTCCAATTTCCAAAAGACCATACCGTTTGCCCGTGGATGACCTGGTTGAGTTGAAAAATCAGATTGAGGAATTGCAAGCTAAAGGATTTGTTAGACCAAGTTCTTCACCTTGGGGGTGCTCCAGTGATCTTTGTTGCAAAGGAGGATGGTACTCAGTAGATGTGTGTGTATTATCGCGCACTCAATGAGGTCACTATCAAGAACAAGTACCCTTTGCCTAGAATCGATAACTTGTTCGACCAGTTGAAGGGAGTCGGGGTGTTCTCCAAGATAGACTTGAGGTCAGGATACCATCAATTGAAGATCTGCCAAGAGGACATCCCCAAAACAACATTCTCAACATGTTATGGACTATATTAGTACACGATCATGTCTTTTGGATTGACCAATGCTCCTGCTTACTTTATGAACTTGATGAATAAAGTGTTCATGGAGTATTTGGATAAGTTCGTCATTATCTTTATTGACGACATCCTAATGTACTCTCCCAGTGAAGAAGAGCATGAAGACCACCTCCGCTTGGTCTTGAACAAGCTTAGAGACCACCAGCTCTATGCCAAGTTCAACAAGTGTGAGTTTTGGATGAGGGAGGTCACCTTTCTGGGACACGTCTTGTCGGTCGAAGGAGTCACCGTAAATCCTAGCAAAGTCCAGGACGTGTTCAATTGGGAGTCACCCAAGTCAGTGCCTCAGCTCAGGAGCTTCCTTGGAATGACCGGTTACTATCGTAGGTTTATAGAAGGGTTCTCCAAAGTAGCAAGACCTCTCACCCACTTGCTACAGAAAGAAAAGAAGTACTCTTGGACGCCCGCATGTGAACAAAGTTTTCAAGAGCTAAATAAGTGTTTGACCACTGCTCCAGTGTTGACCTTGTGTGATGTCCGAAAGGACTTTGAGGTCTACTGTGATGCCTCCCAACAAGGTCTCGGATGTGTCGTAATGCAAGAGAGGAAGGTGGTAGCTTACGCCTCTCATCAATTAGAGCCTCATAAAGTCAATTACCCTACTCATGACCTAGAATTGGCTGCCGTAGTGCATGCTTTGAAGATTTGGCGCCACTACCTCATTGGGAATCGCTGTGAGGTCTACACTGACCACAAGAGGTTGAAGTACATCTTCACTCAAGCAGATCTTAATATGAGGCAAAGGAGATAGTTGGAGTTAATCAAAGACTACATCTTGAGAATTCATTACCATCCAGGGAAGGCTAATGTGGTAGCCGATGCTTTAAGTAGGAAGGTCTACTGCAGCACTTTAATGATCAAGGTAAGTTAGCCAGCATTGCATGAGGAATTTCAGAGGCTCAAGCTGGAACTAGTTGAAGAAGGTTACCTAGCCGCTCTGCAATTGCAACCAACCCTCCAAGACCAGATCCGAAGAGCTCAAAGAGAGGATGCAGACATCTTGGAGATCAAAAGGAACATGAGGAAGGGTGCATTCTCAAGATTTTTCGAAGATGACCAAGGAACCATTTGGTTTGACAAGCGCATTTGTATACCAGACCAGGAAGAACTCAAGCATTTGATGCTCAAAGAAGCTCATGAGACCTTGTACTCCATCCACCCCGGGAGCACTAAGATGTATCAAGACCTCAAGGAAATGTACTGGTGGCCTAGAATGAAGCATGAGATCACTGAGTATGTGGCCCAATGTAATATTTGCCAGTGAGTTAAAGCCGATCATTAGAGACCTCCTGGACTCCTTCAACCTTTGGGCATACCTGAATGGAAATGAGAAAAGATCGACATGGACTTTATCACTAGTCTGCTAAGAACCCAAGCTGGATATGACTCTATTTGGGTAGTTGTGGATCGCTTGACAAAGGTTGCACACTTCATCCTGGTTAAGACCACCTACTTAGGAGGTAGACTTGAAGAGCTGTACATGGCCAAGATAGTGTGTCAACATAGAGTGCCCAAAAAGATTGTGTCGGACCGAGGATCTCAATTCACCTCCAGGTTTTGGCAAAAGCTGCACGGTGCATTGGGTACAAACTTGAACTTCAGTACAGCCTACCACCCTCAGACAGATGGGCAAATGGAAAGAGTAAACCTAATCCTCGAGGACATGTTGAGAGCTTGTGCTCTAGAGAACCAGGCTAGCTGGGATAGAATGTTGCCCTATGCAGACT
This sequence comes from Phyllostachys edulis, assembly GCA_036346405.1. Classification (NCBI taxonomy): domain Eukaryota; kingdom Viridiplantae; phylum Streptophyta; class Magnoliopsida; order Poales; family Poaceae; genus Phyllostachys; species Phyllostachys edulis. The sequence continues at coordinate 14,936,808 of CM070550.1, read as the reverse complement.
TTTCTTACAATAATAGCTTTCAAGCAAGCTTGCAGATGTCCCCTTTTGAAGCCCTTTACGGGAGAAAGTGCAGGACACCTTTGTACTAGACTGAAACAGGAGAAAGACAAGTGCTTGGACCTGATATCTTGAAAGAAGCTGAAGATCAAGTTAAGTCCATCCGAGAAAAGTTGAAAACAGCTCAGTCCCGGCAGAAAAGCTATGCGGATAATCGTCGTCGAGACCTAGCTTTTGCTCCAGGAGATCATGTGTATCTAAAGGTCTCACCTCTCAAGGGAATGCGACGCTTCAGAGTAAGCGGGAAGCTTGCACCTCGATGCATTGGACCTTTCCCAATTTTAGACAGAAAAGGAGAAGTGGCTTATTAATTGGGCCTCCCGCCCCAGTTGTCGGATGTGCATGACGTCTTCCATGTGTCGCAGTTGAGTAAATGCTTGCGTGTACCAGAGGAACAGATGCCCGTAGAAGCCGTGGATATCCATCAAGACCTCACCTACAAGGAGCAACCTATCAAGATCTTGGAAGTGTCCAAGCGTGTGACAAGAAGCAAGGTCCTTCGTTTCTGCAAGGTCCAGTGGAGCAATCACACTAAAGAGGAAGCTACCTGGGAGCGTGAAGAGGACTTGAAGGTATAGTTCCCGCACCTATTCTCTAGCCAGCCCGAATCTCGGGGTCGAGATTCCTTTTAAGGGGGTAGGTTTGTAACGTCCCAAGTTTTTCGGAGTTTCTGGGATTTTCAAAATTTGGACGGCCCGATCTTGTTAGCGCGTTCAACTGGTCCGAACGTCCAATCCTTTTTGAACCGCCCGATCAAAATCGGACGGCCCCGCTTCGCTGCGCTTCTCTTGTTTGGACCTCCCTCTCAGTATAGACATCCCTTTTGGTTTAGGTCTCCCTCTCGTTGGACCTCCCCTTGTGCCGTGACCTCCCCTTGTGTCAAGACCACCCTCTTGGTCTTTTTTGCAAAGACCACCCCTTTGGTCACGACCTCCTCTTTGGTTTGACCACCCCTCTCTAGTTTCGACCAGCCCCACTTGTCAGTTTTGTTCACCTTCTCCTTCCACCTGTTGCGTCACTTCTAACGCAAAGGTCTTAGCGCATTAAATGCTGTTGCTTTTTGCAGTACCTGCTTCCCCCTCTTGTCTCCTCCTCGACCTGCTCCCATCTTCTCCTTCACCTACCCTTGAACATGTGTGTCTTCGAGTCTCTCAGCTGCTCTTACTGGTTTCCCCGGCTATAAAAGCCTGAGCAGCCCTCTATCATCACATTTTTCCTCTTCCAGCTCTCCCTTGCTCTCACCTTGTTTTCACCGTGCTTGAAGTTTCGTCAAGGAGTTCGCTGGAGCCTCCTCGTCACCTAGGAGCCACTAGAGCCTACGCCGTCTTTGACCTCCTCGCCGCTGCAGTATTCGCCGGAGCGCCCGCACCGTTTGCCATCCTCCTCTAATCTTTTCTCTGTGTGTGTGTGTGTCTGGGTAATTTTCCCCGTGCCTTGTTCTCTTTTTGCTCCCACGACCACGTTGCGTGGTTGTATCTCTTTACGACCTCGTGGGTAGTCGTATCCTCCTATGGACCTCCTCCTCAGGACCTCCCCCCTTTGGACCTCCTTCTCAGGACCTCCTCCTGTGGACCTCCTTCTTTGGACCTCCTCCTCAGAACCTCCTCCCAAGAGTCCGTTTCTGTTTCAGTGTTTCTCTTTTGGTTCTTATTTGGTAGTTTTGGTTTTTATTTGAATTCGTTGTATTTATTTGGCTCTTTTTCGCCCGTATAGATTCCGGTTTCACTGAAGGGTTCGTGGACCCGGCGAACTCTACCGAAGAACCTCAGCTCTACATCGAAGGTAAGTCGTAGACCTTTGATCATGTTTAACCTGGTTTTGCAAAATTACTTTGTTTTATATCAACATGCATGGCTGTTTGTATAAAAATAGTTTTTGGAAGTAGCTAAACACCTACTTGGCAGTATGACCCCTTGGATAATTGTGTTTGACATGTTGTTATGTACCTTTGGACCACCATAGATTATGTTATCATAGTTGGACCTCTTTGTGATAACCAACTTGGGTGTGTATATTGCTTAGACCGGCTTAATTATGCGCTGTCTCTCAATCACTTATCTCTAAGATGTTAAATTTGACTAAGAGATTATGGAATTGTGGCACGTATTGTCTTGGCATGTGTTGTCTTGGCAAGCGTTGCCTTGGCCTGCGTGGCCGCTAATAAAATTTGTAGTGCCATGACCAGGGTGGTCATTGGCCGGGTTGAACCCAAAATGTTTTGCTCGGGCGAGTGATCGTGCAGTAAAGGGGGTGCAGGAAGCACACTGGGGTGAGGAGGTCTCACCTGAGCACCTACTAAGGACTTAACCTTGTAAGAGTTCGATCCAGGCCACACCATGCAACCACATGTCCAGGATGGGGTGGACCTGGCCAACTAATTGGCAATGATTTAATTCGGTTCCGTTTTGGTGGAAGTGTGGAAGGACCTGGGTTAGACGCCCACACTTGGCGCAAGAGGGGGCCAGAAAGGCGAAACCTTAGCGAGTGGAACTGAGTCAAAACAGAACCTTGTAAAGGCCTTGTCACGTGCTCTAGCCTGCTTACCCAAGGAAGTGAGCATGGGCATCGACGGGTGCCAAACAAACTAGAGAACTCGTGTCTTGTCTGTAAAGCTGTACAACCTCTGCAGAGTGTAAATCTATTCGAATAGCCGTGTCCCCAGTGATGGACATGCCTGGTGATTTCACGCAAGGGGTAGACTTTTTTTTTCAAAACTTGTTGGAGTGGTCTGGCTCACGACCAGGGTGGTCGTGAGTGGTCTGGCTCACGACCAGGGTGGTCATGGGTTGTTTCAAAAGGAAACTTGTCTACTTATGTGTTAATCTTTCAACTTGTGCTTTGCAATCTATTTATTGTATTTCAATTCAATATTGCTTTCTGCAAAACAACCATAAAGCTAACCTTGTCAAGACCTGCATAAATATTATTGCATATATTTCCCTACGGCTTGCTGAGTACATTCAAAGCACTCATGGCTTGTGCCCTTTGGTTGATCAGCAACTGAAGAAGACCTCCCAGGGTGCTCCGACCTCTTTGAAGAGGAGGTCTTTGAAGACCTCTCGTGTTAGGGCGTCCTCCACTCGATTGCCTGTGGGCATGTTGAATGGCCTCCACGTGTTTTGTGTTTTGTTTTTTTTTCCGCTGTGACCTCTCTCTTGTTGTTAGCCCTGCGTGGCAAGATCTTTGTAAAAAGCTTGACCATAAGGTCTTTTTTTGTTATTATTGTTAATTTGTCCGCTTCATCTATATTTTTGTTGTATGGCTGTGATCACCTTGTTTTTGACCTATGCAGACTAGCGACTGATCGTGGGACTAGTCTAGTTTGCATAGTAGGTCCTGGGGTTGCTTACCCGAGGCGTGACAAGGGCGCGGCCTAGTTGTCCTGGTCCCTATGCTCCTCGTAGACCTCTTCTCCTGCTCAATTATTAGATTAAGCAGAGTGAGCACCATAACCGTGCTTGCAAGTCACACCTGTCAAGTAACAGATTGGAATACATGCAAGGCTGTCTCAACGGAAGGCTTATAGAGTTGATTTGCATAAAGCCATGTTTCTTTCCAAATACTTGTACTAAGTTCCAAAGCAGTAAGACAATACTAAAATTCATTTTCTAAATCTCAGTTTTATAGTCGGATAACATTTATCAATAAGTGGTGAAGGATACCCTCCTATCACAGGGCAACCCACCCAAAACCCATTTGGATAGACATCCTAAACCATTTCATAAAGTCTTTTGAAAACAAAACCAAAATCTAACTTGGAGCAGCTTTGCTAGCATGTCTATGACCGTGGACACGGCTATTCGAATAGTTTTACACTCTGTACAGGTGTACAACTTTACCCACACGACATGACTTCTCTAGTTTGTTTGGCATCCGTTGATACCACCGCTCACTACGGTAGGTAAGCAGTTTAGAGCACGTGACAAGGCCTTTACAGAGCGCCATTCCACTGCAGTCCCCCTCGCTAAGGTTTCGCCCCCTTTGGACTAACCATCCGCCGGGTTTAGGTCCCCTCTTGTGCTAGGTGAGAATACATAAAAGTAGGTCATCACGACACCCACACAACCGGATGGAACGACACGGTGAATCGTTGCAAATTAGTTAGCCAGGTTCTACCCATTCAGAACATGTGGTAGTACGGTAAGGCATAGCAAAATACACTCGAAGACCGATCCTTAACTGACTTGGGCACCTTTCCACAAAACCCTAGGCCTCAACCCTGCTCAAATTGAGCCCGTGCATGAACATGCACCCTTTCAAACAACCAATTTGCCCAAGTCCAAACCAATTTTTCTTTTGCTTTGCTTTTCAAAATCATTTGCAAACTTTCACGACAACCTAATGTCATGGTTAAAACATTTCGACAACATTGGTCTTTGGCAGTAAATTTCCCAAATCAAGATTTTTGGGTCTAAGCTTGACTAAGCATATAGTTTTGCAACACGTGCTAGTTCATACTAATGTACAAACTAGCTCTTTACTATGGTAACAAGGGGTGGTTGAATCAACAATCAAGTTTGGATGTTCAAAGGAATTATGAATAACTATAAAGTTAAAACAGGGATTTAAATTACTTAAATTTAAATAAGCATGCAATAATAATTTGAAATAGAACTTAAATAATTTGATATACTGGGATTCAATATGATCAATGGTGTAACTTGCTTTGCTCAAAAGCTTGAGGGTCTACTTCTTCGGAGTACTCGGGCTCTCTGGAATCGTCGAAATCTACACGTGAGAATGAAGCAAATTCAGATAAAGACCAAATAAAATACAAATAAACTTCAAAACAAACCGAACTAGAACCAACAGCAAGGTACTGAATTAGATGAATTAGGAATGGGCTCTCAAGAGGAGGCTCGACTAGGCGGGAGGAGGTCCAACGGGTTGGGAGGAGGTCCAACTGGGAGGGTGGTCGAGGGAGGTCCTGAGGAGGTCAAATGAAGGATACGACTACTCAACGTGGTCGTACGAAGAATATAAAAGGATACGACTACGCAACGTGGTCGTAGGAAGAATATAAAAGGATACGACTTCGCAACGTGGTCGTAGGAAGGGATACGACTACGCAACATGGTCGTATGATCAAGGGAAGAGAATAGAGCACGGAGAAACTCACCAGGGCTAAGAGAGAGACTGAAGGAGGAGGGGGAGTTGGTGGACGGCGGCTGAAGACGGCGTGGGTGCTCTGGTGAATCCTTCGGCAGCAAGGAGGCGACGGCGTAGGCTCCAGCGGACAGTGGCGAAACTTCAAGTACGGGGGAACTGGGCGAGAGCAAGAGAGTTGGATGTGGAAAAGGTGATGAAAGATTTGCTCGGGCTTTATAGCCGGGAGACGGAGAGAGTCATTTGAAAGACTTCTGGCGCACGCGTACAAGGGTAGGTGAAGGAGGAGATGGGGCAGGTAGGGGAGGAGACAAGAGGGGGAATGAGTACTGCAGAAGCGACAACATTTAATGTGACACAACAACATTTAATGCGCGAAGACTTTTGCGTTAGTAATGATGCGGTAGGAGGAAGAAGAAGGTGAGCAGGGCTGATAGGTGGGGCTAATCAAAACTCGGGAGGGTGGTCCCATCAATGGGGTGGTCGTGACCAAAGAGGAGGTCGTGACCAAAGGGGAGGTCGTGACCAATGAGGTGGTCGTGACCGGTCTCCAGGACCAACCGGGAGGTCTCCCAGGACCACCTGGGAGGTCTCCCCAGACCACTGGAGGTCAGGGACTGAGAGGAGGTCGGATAGAGGGGAGGTCCAAGCGAGAGGAGGTGCAGACCGAGGGGAGGTCCAAATGAGAGGGAGGTCTAGACTGAGGGGGAGAATGGAACGAACAGAGAAAGGAAATTTCAATACCAGAGAACTCCAACAAACTCAAAATAAACCAAAATTTTGGATTAGTTGAAGTTTGATTTAGTCATTTAAACACTTTTAATTCCAAAATCTCAAGTTAAGCTTTAGATCTTCAACAAAACCAGATGGTTATTTTTATTTTAAAATTTTTCAAAAAGACCTGGAAGTCGGGATGTTACATATTGGACGCATGATCACAGACGGTTGACCAAAACCGTCTGTATTAAACACAATCACAGACGGTTTTGGTTTAGCTACCATCAGTGTTACTTTCTGCGCTAAAAATCGTCTGTGAAGAGGTAATATCATAGACGGTTCATGTTAAAAACTGTCTGTGAAGTATCACAGACGGTTCTGAACAAGAACCATATGTGATATTTGGTCTATGACTTCCCGTCCTCTTCACAGACGGTTTGTATTAACAACCGTCTGTGATAATCTCATTTATTGCAGACCTGATCCTCACAGATCAATTTGTCTTAAATTCCTGCTCTGTTCTCGCTGCTGCTTCTGGAGGTGGGGCTTTGAGGCGATTTGGTGAAAGGAGACCGCGGATTTGGTAATTTGTTCTTGACTATCGATGGTTAGTACGTAATTAATTTGTTCCTTGCATTATATTCTAGATCTAGCTTGGTAAAGAGAGAATTGAAGATGGTTTAAATCGGTAAAGAGAGAATTGAAGATGGTTTAGATCTAGCTTTTTGTGTTGTTTTGCAAGTGTTGGCTTCTTGCCATCTGAAGTTGGGCATGGGCTATCTATAATGTGTTCGTGATGAACAACCTGACCCTAGGGTGCATTGGTATTTTTCCAGTTTACTAGAAATACATATTTCAAATGACATATCAAAAGTTGCATCTATAGTATACTAATTAATTAATTCAATATTTAACACCAAATTGTTATATGCGTCGTGTAGATGGACCGAAGCTAGATGTATGCTAGCAACTGTGTGAGTGAAGAGTACATTAATGGCGTGTCTGCTTTTACATGAGCCGCCGAGGAGGATATGTTGAATAAGGGGGTGGCATATATGTAATATCCATGCATTGACTGCGAGAATCTGAAGATGTTAAGAACTGAGCGCAGATCAAAGCACACTTGATTCGAAGGGGTTTCAAAAAGGGCAATACACATTGGACCAGTCACGGTGAAGAGCAGATTATACAGGAAGGTAGTAATAACGACATCGCTAACGAAGTCACCGAATTGCTGTCGGATGATGTCGATTGTGGTTCCGATTCGAATAGGCTGCACGATGACAATCTAGATCAGATGCTTCATGATGCAGAAGGGAACTGTGATGAGAGGGAGTATGTTCAATTCCGGGGCTATGAAGTGCAAGCTCCAAGTGAGATATGCCTCCGTTGCCCTAGATGCTGCTTGGGGCCAGGTGTATCCAACCGATGTCGGGGCTTTGGTGTACGGTGTAAATCCAACGTGGGGTTTCACAAAAGTGAATGTAGATGGTGTTTATGCCAATTTCGCGGTCGTCCTGCTGCAGATTCCCCCAGACGACGAGATCATGACTCCAGGACAAGCCATTGGAACATTCATCCAGTGGCCCAAGAGAGACATCTGCTTGGAGCTACCTGCCCTGGTGTTAACTTCACGGGAATGTCCTGCAACAGTGTCAAGTCCATGGGAGCTACCTGCACCGGAGCTACCTACACCGAAGCAGCAAGGGCCCGGTGCATCAGATGCATCTACACCTCGTGCTCGGTCGACTCTCGTGAAATCAACCTCTAAAAAGCGAGACAGCAAGGGCAAATCAAAGACGGTCGACTCTTGTTTTTTCTCCCCTTCTTGTTGTTGGCCTGAAAATTCATGTTAGGCCAGCCGTTGGTCGAGACGGCAGAGCCCGACTGTACCATAGGATTCTCTTGTACGAGATTGCATACATGGTACATGGAATAGATCAACAAGACGAATGGACAATGACGCTCGGGTGTCAACATCAAGTTTAAGAAGTATCATCTTAACCACGTGGTTCAAGACTGTGTCTTCATGGTGACCTTCGAGGACTTGTTCTTTCTCTTCAACCTCGATGCCCTCGATAATTCATTGGTAGGTTTCCTCGACCCACACTTGGTCTCCTTGCAAACCATCAAGGAGAATGCAAAATTCGTCGAGGATTACATGACGGAGTCATTGCTGGCTCACCACGACAAGAAATTCATACTTTTGCCATACAACCAGGAGTAAGTGCTGCACTAGTGGCTATACTTGTTGATTTGTACTTTATAAGCAACACGAACTTAGGCTTAATGACCATGGCGACATACCTGTGCAGGTTCCATTGGATTCTAATTGTAATTATATCAAAACAGAACAGGGTAATATACCTAGATTCCCTAAAGAGGGCCACACACGACTTCACAATTGTCCGACAATTAATCGACGAGCAAACACATATCCTCCATAGATAACTCTATTGTAATCTTTCCTTCTTTTGCAATGGCTAAGGCTAACTTATTGGAATCACGTAGGTCGTTCACCATGTACTTTGCTAAAGGAGGGAATTGCAAGGGAAGGATTATGCGACACGATCTAAATTTCCCATTATTCGCTACTACACATTAATCCTATATAACACTTCGTAGTAATGCCTCTCAAACTGACCAATTCTATTTTTGCAGTGCCACTAGTAGCTGCTAGCCTGCAACATCGGTGGATACTATGTTTGCCATAACATAAAACTACTCATTGGTTCCGCGATGACCAATGATCCTCAGGTTTGTCAATCTTGCAATAATTATTTCATACTTATCAATTTATATATGCGCGAAATTTAATCTTCCTAGCGACATGTTACGAGCATCGATACAATTGCGTTGGAATAGGGCCATCTCATAAATATTTGAGGATAGTTTGCGGCATTCTTGAACCGTGAGGTCATAAATCCAGATGGGAAGTTCTACAATGTAGATTGAATTTGATTGGGATAAAATTGAACTTAATGGTACATGTGTGTAAATGTACATGAACGGTTAGTTTTAGTTAATTGATTTGTGAATTGGATGTGCTTGTTTCTAAAATGAATGTGAATTGGATCATGTGCTTGTTTCTGAAATGAATGTGAATTGAATGTATACATGTACTTGTTGTGTTTCAGCTTGTTTCAGAGGGCATGGCTAGCATTTCCTGAGGCTAGCCAATAAACAAAAATAGATTTAGCAGGACATACTGTCTATAATATATCAGCTATCACAGACGGTTTAATCTACAAACCGACTATGATAGTAAATTATCACAGACGGTTTTGAGTTAATAATCGTCTGTGATAGTCTGCATCACAGATGGTTTGAAAACCGTTTGTGATGATCTCATATCATTACTGACCCATAAACTCAGACGACTCATGAAACCGTCTTTGATGGCGTTTTTGAACCGTCTGTGAATACCTTTTCTGTAGTAGTGATGTGAAATACTATTTGACGACGCGGCGGCGAGTAGTAGTACACCATCACCAGTCGCGGCGGTGGGCAGCACTCGGCCTGATCCGTGCCCTAGGGGCCCGGATTTCACCCGTGGCGCGCGGTGGGGAGTCCGCCCCTGGGGCATGGTGGAGAGTGCCATTTTTAGTATTAACATAAGGAGAGAACCAAAATTGCTATTATTACTATGAATAGTGCCATATGTGCCCCCAAACTCCTAAGTGCCAGCGGTGCAATGACGGCACGCTTTGAGGTTTTTACGCCACACATGCATGCAATTTGGCGCCCACATGCACAGCACAGTGAAGCAACGCAACACAACATGCATATTAGCATCGTAGCCTACGAATGGCGACTCTCTTCACTGTACTTGACCTCGATCGAGACAGCGACATGCACCAGACAACAATAATACACGTACGAGTATGTGCGTCTGTACATCGGCGTATGTGCCGACGTTGCAGCGCAGGACCTGGGCGTTGACCCAGCGGCCGGCGAGGAAGCCGATGAGTGGCGCGATGTAGTCCTCGGGCATGCTCAGCTAGCCCAGTGGCGCCTCGGCAATGTACCGCTCCATCTCCTCCTCCGTCTTGCCGTTGTAGAACATGGGTGTGCCCGTGCCCCGTGGACACAGCGAAGTACTCTACATCTATCTTATCTCTATACGCGAGAGGAATGCTACCCCAGAGCCATCTACGTTGGTTTTTTTGAGACAACCACCACTTAGTTTGTGAAATCATGCGTCCCGTTTCTGCTACCGTGAACCGTCAGATCGCCACCGCACGGCTTGGATTGGACTGATGTGAAGTCATCGGATCGCGATTTCTTGCACGGACAGCCTAGATTCATCCACTCCGTCTCCGTGTCGGCCGCCCTAGGGTCACGCCCCTGATTCTCCCCGCGGTCGCCGCCTCCTCCCCTTCCCATCTCTCTTTCACCCTCCCCGTTGCCCTCACCCTCGCTGTCTCCACCGTCGCCTCCTCCTGCCCTTCCCATCTCTCTCTCGCTCTCCCCCTCGCCCTCGCCCTCTTTGTCTCCACTGTTGCCTCCTCCTCCCAGGCGAGCTGTCTCCACTGTCGCCTCCTCTTCCCCTTCCCTCCCCCTTGCCCACGTCCTCGCCCTCGTTGTCTCTACCATCGCCGCCTCCTCCCCTTGACATCTCTCTCTCGCCCTCGCCCTCATCCTCACCTTCGCTATCTCCGCCACATCAGTGCTAGGTGCCCGCATGTCGACTCCACGTCACCGTCTTCGTCCTCCTTGCTTCATCCGCCGCCTCTTCCTCTCCCCACGCCGCCGCCGCCTACAATCCCCGAACCTCCATCCCCCATTCTTGCCGCTGCCTAGAGCCTCCTCATCGACTAAATTGCGCTGCTCGGCTCCGAGGCCGCCGCGTCTTGGTCCCTCCTGGTTAGTACATTCGTCATTATGAGCATGTCAATTTTCAAGTTCATAGTTCATAATGCTTTGTCATATATTTGCTAATTTTTAAGTACTCACCTATTATTACTTCCTTCAGTCCCACTTTGCTATATTGAAGATTCATTCTACAAAAATGAGATGCTCTTCTATTTCCCAGAGCATCTTGGATCTACAATTTCTATATCGAAGGATGATGTAAGTGGCCCACCATATTAATTCTGTATGATCTTGTCAAGTTCATAGTTCATACTACTTTATCATATCTCAGCTAATTTAGAAGTACTTATCTATTATTTAGTTCCTTCAGTCCCACTTTGCTATATTGAAGATTCATTCTACAAGAAAGACCTTGACACGTGCCATTTATCCGGAAAAAAAAAACGCTTACAAGATGAATGGAGCAATAGGAGGAGAGCTAAAGGTAGGCCAGCATTTCAATTTTTGCACTCCCTGTTCAATTCCTTCTTCCTTTTAAATATTTATTTTCATGAACTTAAGTCAAGGTTCACTTACCATTTAAGTGTACATAATTACAATACCACCTTAATATGGTGTGGCGAAATTAGCCCATTTTGGTAACTGTTTTACCAATGTATTGGACTTTTATTTTTCAGATATGTAGTCTTTCACATGTGAAGTTGAGCCCACAATCTTACGATGCTCAAATGAAATTTCAAATGAGCGGTCAATATATATGTATATTCAGGTTTGCAATCTGTTGAGGTTATATTTGTTATTTTAGACCAACCCGACGGTACAATTTTTTAAGCTATTGACTTATATATAGATACTTTTGGTTCATCTATTATTTGTTTTTCATGGGTTCTTTTATTTGTTACATTACATAAACTTACCTTTTTCATTTGTATTTATATAACCTAGGTTTAGGTTACATAACATTACCTGTTTCATCCTTAGGAAAAATAAAAACTAAAATATATATAACCTGCAGCTTACTTATATGATGTTGTAATTCTTATTTGTATCTATGTGATTCTCATTTCATTCACAGGATGGCTTGGTGCTCATTTCTCTATACATTATTGTGACTTATTTTGCTATATGTCATTATTTTTTCCCCTTAGCTGCTTATTTGTGTCTTTTACACCTCATCTCCAGTTTTGCAAATGCTTTTGCATTTCACTGATGTTGTACTGTACTGATAAGTACAACATTTCATTTTCGCAGTCCCAATATGCAATGCCCATATGTTTCGCAATGATGCAGATTATGCAGTCTATATCAACACAGCTCAAGGGTTTGATGGTAGTGATTCTGGAGCACAGCCTAATGAAGTAGTTTCATGGGGAAAGATTAAAGGTTTAGCAAAATCTGTCATGGTATATTTACCTTGAGCAAGTTTCACCCTCTAGGTATTTAAAAGTTCCTTTGCTAAAGATCATGCTGCACGCGCAACCACTTTTGTTGTTTTATCTTGCAATGAGATATGTCAAACAAATTGTATGCATTATCTTGGACTGGAATAAAATTTCCAAACCATCTTAACTAATCTTTGTCCATGTGTAGAGCGTTTTCACTATTAAAAATTATAGCAATGCATTTTTTGCTTGGAAACATGTTGTCATTTTACTTTGTTTTAATAATTGTGCAAGAGGGACCTGCTACCCACGTCAATATCTAGCCTCGAGGATCCCCGTCAAGGCCAAGGACAACATGAAGATTTTCCTCAACCAGGAGTTCGACGTCTGCGCCTCCTGGAACGCCGGTGAGGATTTCCTTTTTCTGTTTATTGTGTTCTCAGTAAATAGGCAAGTTAAGCGCTCCTTATTTACAGGTCATGCTTTTACATGGTAGTTTATACCTAAACTCTGATTGGTACAAATTCTAACATGATTTTCCCATATCGAAAAACAGTGTAATACTCATGCGTCTTTTTGGGTGTTGTTTAATTTGTTTCATGTTTTCGTTTTTCTATTTGATGCTGTGCAATTTGAACCAACAATTGATTCTAGCTTGTTGCTATTCTTGCTTCTTCTTTTGTTATACTTTTCGAAGTATCTGTGACACTATTTTCTATCTTCGTCTGTTGCAGAGAGATGGAGGAGGACCGGTGGCAGTACTGGTGCCTAAAGGTGCTTTCAAGAGCATCAACCTTAGCCTATCCACCAAGGATGAGATGGTGAGTTCTCATTCTCTGATGTTTTGACTAGCACTGCTGTTGCATAGAGATGTATGCAAAATTAAAAACATCGTGGGTTTGGTCTCTTAGAAATACTGAATTCTTATAAGAGAGACATAGTGTAGCTTCATAGTTCAAGGTAGCACAACTGAGAGTTAGGTTTGATCTCTTACAAATATTGACTTCTGATAAGAGGACAGAGTGTACCTTCATAGTTCAAGAGATCACAATAGAGAGAATCACTCCTGATGCTGACACATGTCCATTGGGAAATCCTTCCTTTTCTCTTTCATTTATTTTTGAGAGCATCCAATGAGATATGATTGACCTACAGAGCATACCTTGAACTGAGTAGTTGCAGTAGTTACTTTGGATTTCCAAGCTAATTTTTCGCAAGATGAATGTTGCCACCAGAGCTCCTTGTGGGCTCTATGATATGGATAATATTGAGTTCCAACATTTCTTCCTATTTTTCTTTTTCGATGATTGATACGGGACATTGTCATTTATTAGCCAAGCTCTGACCATGTATTTTACTAATATTGAGTTAGTAACAGCCTCACATATTAGCGGTCCCAAAACACTAATAACGCCAAGCCACCTATATGGACTTCATATCTTTTTCAAGAAAGTTGCTTCTAATCCATTTAACACCAAAAAAAAAAAAACTATGTTCCTGATATTTCATATATTGCATGCTACATTATATCATGTCACACCAAACACCGTAAAAGGAATTGACAAATATCATATATTCAATAGGCAGACGTGGTGTAGCACGGGTTGTAGCTGTGATTGCGTCGAATGATTCGTCTGACGCATGTATCATGCAGTGAGAAACACGTCTGCAGATCTACCGGAGAAGTCGAAGAAGGGCCGAGGAGACGTATAGCTGGATTAGCTGCTAGTGTAGATCACTGTCGCATCGGTCGAACGTACAGCTGCATGAGATGATGCACGTGATGTGGAATTGTTGTTGGTTTGTTGGAATAGTGCTAGCATGCACAGTGCATCTACAATATGGTAATAGTACGTCACACTGTCACAGCGATGAATGGTGATTATTTCAGTTTAATTCTGTAGCATTGCAGTGTCAATTACTGTAACATCCCAATTTTCAGAGCTTTTAAAATCTTTTGAATAGTTAGTAGGGAGAAATTCACCATTTGGATTTATTTGAATTTAATTTAAAAAGCTTAATATTGGACTTTGTGTAACAAAACAATTTAATATGACTAAAGTCAACATGAATAATAGTGAAAACTATTTTATTTGGATCCTATGAGCTTGGATATATTTTTGGAATTTTCTAGAATTTTTCCAAGTTCATTTGCTAATTCCATTGCTTATTTGGATTTACGGTATTTTCTTAAAAAGAAAAAGGTATTTAAATCTCCGAATAGTGGTAGGCGAATCTCTCTGCCCAACTCCTTTCCAGCCTTGCCCCACTCGCCCACTCATTCCTCGCCGTTGGATCGGGATGGGCGCTTAGATCTCCGCCAGCGAAAGCACTCTCTCTCTCTCTCTCTCGGCGTGGGCCCATTGCAGCGTCGTCGCCCCCGACTTGGTCTTAAATCTCGCGTCATTGCCGCGTCGCCATTACCGCCTATGAAGCTCCGTCAGACAATATCATAGCAAGCCCCGATTTTGTGAGCGGATGATCGCTTTAGAAGCCCTATCCTCCCGGACTCGTTCAAACAAAATTCAAATTCAAATTCGTCTCTATCTCCTTTATCTCATGAGCCCTTCTCGGGTGGTCTCAACCTCCTTGGCCAAGACGTCGCTCCGGCCGCCTAGACCCTATAAGTAGCACCTCGAGGATCATCGCACCCTTTCAAAAACCCCAAACCAATTGCCCTCTCGAGCCCTTGAGAGCCTTGATCGGAGTTTTGGTCGCCGGTCACCGAACCCTAAAACTCCGATCCTCTCGCCGTCGGTGACGCATTGCCTCCGGGAGTGCACATTGCCTTCCTCGCCCAGAGCTACCGAGAACCCTCGCCGTCACGAGCCACACCGGGCGCCTACCGACAAAACCCAGCTCTTCGCCGCTTGAACCTCGGCAAGCCACCACGATCACCCGACCACCCGGAGCCGCGCGATGGGTTCGCAATAACGCCTCTACCCTTTGGTACCACCCACCGCCACCAGATCGCCGCTGATTCACGGGACCATTGGGTCGATCTTGCCGCCGCCGCCGCCCACGTCACCCTCCACTGCGTCGCCATCGCCTCCGGCACACGCTGTGCGCGACGCGTGGTCAGCGTCGGCGCCACGCCACGGGCACGCAGGTCGCCCGGCCAGCCAGCCCGATCAGAGGCTCGGTGGACTTGGTCCACGTGTGAGTGCCAGCGACATGTGGGCCCCACATGTCGATTTTCTTTATTATTCCTTTTCCGAAATTCCGGTGACGTCATGCTGATGTCATGTCGACGCAATATTCTGATTTTTACATTAAGAAATAATTGAATTCCGAAAATCAATTTTAGGGTTTTCTTTAGATTTAAACTTTGAAACCCCATATCTTTTGCATCCTAACTCCAAATTCATCCATTCAAATTTCTAAATTAGTCTAAAATCCAGATCTATCTATTGGAGATTTTTAATTATTTTATTGGAGTTATTTGCTTCTGTTATTTATTTAGTTTGTTTGTTTGTCTCGTTCATGAGTAGACTTCTTTGGAAGAGTTGAAGAAGAAGGACCTTTCAAGATCAAGATCAATTCCTAGACCTTTTTCAAGGCAAGCTATGCCCTTGACCATTTTGCTTCCCAGTTTTATTAAAGTATTTTAATTCAAATTACTGCATCTTAATTCAAGTATTTATTTGAAAGCTTTTGGGTGTAGATGTAAATTCCTAATTGTTATGCCTTCCTTGTAAATTGCTATGTCTAAATTCTTTGTCACCCTAGTTATATTAGTTGGTATAGTGTAGCACCAACGTGGGTTGGTTAGTGCGATTAGATTGCTTAGCCATGCCACGAATCACTTGTCATGTAGATTGCTGTATTAATTTGACTAAATGAATATGGAACTACGTGATAAAAGCTGTGTGCACTATGTGTTGTATGGCATGTGTTGTACTTAAAACCAACGGGGTGGTAAAAGGATTTGGACCGAGGCAAGTGGTGGATACTGTGTGATATGGGGGCTGTGTGCTATTTTGGTGGGCTGTGTGCATGGTTTTGATAAGTCAGTGTGCTTAGGGATTGTGGTAGTCTTGCCTTGGTCAATTAAGGACCTCACCATGTGCGCCATTGAACTGAGCCTCACCTGTACGACCACATGCCTGGTATGGGACGGGCCTAGCATAGTAAGATGAATGTCCAAAATGCTTTGTTATGATTAGTGCTAGCTACACTAATTATATCTTGTGGGTAAAGTGTACAACCTCTGCAGAGTGTAAAACTATTGAATAGCGCGTCATGATCATGGACAATGCTCGGGATTTCACACTAGGGGTAGATCTTCATAAAGCTGTGTGGGAAGGGAGCCGTGTGGTTTAAATCATCCCACTATGTGCTAAAATTGTCTAGGTTGTGTGCGTCTTTGTGAAATAAATTGTTACACTATTATTTTCTATTTGTTTTACTGTTTTCAATCTATTAAGCGTATTCAATTGCAAAAGTCGCATTTATGCAAAAGAGCCCAGAATGCCTTTTCCTTGTAAGAAGCCGGCATGTATATTTTGCATCTCGTGGTGTGGCTTGCGAAATGCGGTTGTGTACTCACGCTTGTTTTGACGAATCAAGCGGAGGAGGAGTCTTCACCAAAGATTCGAGGACGAGTATCTTGAAGGTGCTCGATCGTGAGGTCTGGATCGATCGGTTACTGTGGTGAATCGATGGGACGCCACTGCCGTTTCTGTTTCCGCTGCCGTTTATTTTCCTCTGTTAGCCCTGCGTGGCTTGAATAATTGTAAACTCGACCTTAAGGTCAAAACCATTATTTATTAATCAAAATTATTCGTTTATGCTATTATTTGCTTGTATGGATCGATTTCCACCTTTGTTACCACTTGTGTGCACTAAGCGTGATCTGGGCTAGTCGTTGAACCTGAAGGGTCTGAATTGTAATTTGGTCCGAGCAATTACTATTTCAGAAACGTCCATCCTGCCTTTCCAAATAGCAACTAGTGGTAAGAAAGAGATCATACAAAATATGAGTGTGTGTGTATATGTATCTATCCTTTTATTAAAGCTCCTGGGATTGCTGGCCTCCTAGGGCGTACATGTCATCGAAAAAATTCCATCCGTCCGATCACCTCGTGCTCCACTCACGGCCGTCTGCCGATGCTTTCGTGCTGCCGAGAGAGGCCAGCGTTGCGGCCTAACGCGTCATCTCACAAATACGTTTCCTGTTCTGCCTCCAGAACCCTCCCATCCCTTCCCTTCCCCTCCGTCCACATCTTCCAGGTCGCCACTCGTCCTCGCAGTGCCATCGCTCCCTCTACCCTTGGCGCGCCCCTCTCTCGGCCGTCGCCTCCCTTCCCGGTGAAAGCAGCCTCCCCTCTCTCCTCAAGGCTTCCGCTTGCCTTCTCCCGTTAATTTCACAAGATCCCGTTGCCCTCTCCTATCTTGCTGCCCTTACCACCCTCTTCTTTTCCTTCACTTTGCTGCCATCGCCGCTCCCTCCTCCTGTTTCGCCTCAACGATCCGCCGTTCCTCCCCTTGCCTCACTGCCCCGCCGACCCTTGCTCCCTCCTCCTCCTCCATGGCCGCCACCTCCCCCTCGTCGCCTGCCTCCTCCCCTTCACCCTCGCTACCCCCCTCCGTCATCCTCTCCCCCTTTTGCCCGGGATGCGACCTCGCAGCCATCATCACTCCCGTTCACCCCCGATGCACCCGCCGCTCCTCCTCCCCTTTGCCCGCGTTGGCCCGCTGACTTGCTCCCTCCTCCCCTTTGCCAGCGCCACCTCCCCCTCGCCGTTCGCCTCCTCCCCTTCGCCCACACCGTCCTCGCCGCCCCCTCCGTTGTCCCTTCCTCCCCTTTGCCCGGGATGCGACCTCGCAGCCATCATCACAACATTGCCATCTGCTATCGTTCGCCTCTGGGATCTGCAGAAGTACCCGCCGAAATCAGATGCAGGTGATATCGCTTTATCATGGTGTGCTGTTTTTTGGTGATCTACTGATGGATTGAGCACCTCATTAGCTATAGGTATTCATGCATTCGATTGTCGTCGTCACATCTGCCAGGTCATATCTCTCTATCATGATGTGCTGTTGTTTGGGTGATCTGCTGATGGATTGACCACCTCATTACCTATAGGTATTCATGAATTCGATACAAAACCGCAGACATTTTTTAGTTGGTATTGCCTTTATTGCGTACACCTCATCACCCACTAACTAACTACAACGTAAAAGCTACAGCCTATTTACAGGTTTATTGCCACTTTCTTTTTAGTCTTTTTACCATGATGCAGGTGTTGCAAATCCCGATAGAGAGTCCTTGAGGCATGCTTTACTTCTGGTATAGTCTAGGATGTCAGTAGGATTTTTTTTGTTCAGGAGGACTTGGTACAACAGTCATTAATGGGCAAACACCAGACATCGATTATAGCCAACTGGTGCGTTCGTTCTACTCATCAATTTTGTTCCTACTCTGGTAGTTGTTGCTTAGTTCAGATTGCTTGTAGGTAGATTTTGATATGCTTGGATGTTGTTAGGTTTATTGAATTTTAATGTGAGTGACCTATCGAATACTTCTATTGTCGTACCTCAACGCGTTTTAGTGCTTATCCATTATTGCTTAGCCTGTAAGTAGATTTGTATATGCTTGGATGTTGTTAGGTTTATTGGATTTTAATGTGACTGATCTATCGAATACTTCTATTGTCGTACCTCAGCGAGTTTTAGTGCTTATCCATTAGTTGTTCTTGCAGTCCCATAATAAGCAATGGATGAGCCTCTCTGCCACAAGGGTTCATGCCAATATTGCAAGATGGTTGTACCCAAGGGTTATTTACGATGTTTACAACCCTGTGGTGAGTTGTAGGATTGGTATATCGGAATTCTCCATATTTACCATTGCCAAAGTACCATGTTCTAATTGTTACCTATACAGACTGAGAAAATTGCTATTGCTGCATTTCTGAACCACCCAAGCTCAAGCCAAGGAATTCTCTCAATCTAATGCCACCAAGCAAGATGATGCTTGAGAAGTGGAAGAGGCTATACTGAAACACAAAGACCAACTCCCATCGGGTTGTGATTAAAGGTATCATTTCCATTTTGTTTACTAATTGTACTATTATATAGATTTACTGATTCGCTTGTAAACTGTTACATCATGCTCGATGAACATGTAATCTCTTTTTAGATCCTTTTTTTAGATGCGTTTAAGACTATTACAGCCATGGCTTCTTTCAATTACATATTATCTTTTCCTATGTATGGTTCGGAAATCCACTGGTCAAACAACGTTGCCAGACATAAATGAGTAGTGCGCACTGTATACAGCCTGTATATATTATATGGTTATGCTCATTTTTTGTATACTGATACAGCAGTCATTTCCGTTGTTATTCACATTGCCCTACATTTTTTTAACCTCTCTGTCGGTTCTTCTCATCTGGGAATGTGCTTGCATAAAAACTACACATACGTTCTACATTTGCGCATTACATATATATATATATATATATATATATATATATGCCTTCTATACAATTGAAAACGTTTTCGATGTGTATTGCACAGATGTATGTAAGATTAGCATAACTGCATATCACCTAATGATGCAATGTGTATACATGAATAGGACCGGTTTTGTTTTCTACATGCCTTTTTGTGGTCGATTAATTTCTCTTATATCATTCTAGGTTTATGTTAGGTCCTTTTACTAACAAATAGAGGAAAAAAAATATGAAATGTCTGTGTTACAGCAACCAAAAAACCAGCAACACTCTGTTAGTTTAGTCCCATGCATTTATTAATATATCTTCTATGCAGTCTAGGGTAACTTATTTGTGTTCATTTTACCTTAAAAGATTGTCATCCTCACAGCTCTTCGATCAACCCCTCAGGACTCTATAGCTAGACCGTCCAATACAGGTATTACGTTTGTTATCTTTTATTTACCCTCTTTAGCCTCTCCTGATGCTGTGACTTTTTAAGCCACGTTTTGTAGATACACGGTTTTATTGTGAATATAATAGTATCTGATTGATTTTTTTTGGGGTCATAGGACATCCGACAGTGGAAGTTGTTATGGTTAAGGCAAGGGCTCGGAAGACTCGTGCTGTGAACTATTGAGACTGTAGCCAAGAAGTTCAATGTGACAAGACCAGAGCATCAGGTCCGAAAAGTTTCTGTATGTGATGGGATCTGATCATATAGCTTGGGACAAGACTTCATATTTCAAATGAAACTTGCAATATCTTCTAGCATTTTCTTCATACTGTTATCTTTCCAGCACCTTTATAGGGCTTCCAGATCACGCTTTGCCATCCGTTTACTCTTCATATTTCAAATGAAACTTGCAATATCTTTTAACATTTTCTTCATATTGTTATCTTTCCAACACTTCATAGGGCTTCGAGATCGCACTTTGCACGATGTCTTATCTGAGAATGATATTAGGGTGAACTTTTAGAACTTGTTGATGATTTTTTTCCATGTTTTAAAAGATATCAGAAGTCTCATGGTGATTTCTTAAGCTCATGTATTTTAGGTCATAATAGCACACGTTTCTGAGGTCACATCTACTCATTTTCAACTGGTATAATCTTTTTTTTTGGTGCTATTTTGAACATGCACGAAAGTGTCAACTTTGTTCTGTTCTCACTTAAATGACCTATGTTGCTACATTTCCCCCCCAAGCCATGGTCAGTTTAGTTATGTATTACCATGTCAATAACGGTTGTACTAATTTTCTCACACTACGCTATTTATGTAGTGGGATCTTATGAGAAACTAATGCACTTTCTTCCCATAATACAGGCTGAATGAAATATTCTACCTTATTGTTTTGCCAGCTTGATTTTATGTGCAAATGGGGTGCTTAGTACAGGGAGTGTATGAATTTGTTTTGTTGACTATATGCAGCTTTTCAACTCTTCAAGTATGGATAATATACTGATGCATACGATGTTTTTGTTTGGTCTTTCTGAATCTGTGGTAGGTTTTAAAATCTTGGTTTGGTTAGTCTCTAATTGCATGTAGAGCAACTAAACTGTGTTAGTGGAAGGATTATAGCTTGACTTTGCTTGTTTATAATATTTCTCCTGTACTTGACATTTCCCCTTTGAAATTTGTGTTCTATCTTTTTGTGACAAACCTTGGCTAGCACTTTTTCTACTTTTAGAGCACATGGACCTGAATCTGATATTGATATAGTCTGCATGGGTCCTTGTATTGCATCACTACAAGTAAGTATCTCTTTCTAGTTTCCTTTTATCAACTAGCTTTGAGCCTTTCAAGTTAGCTCACGATGTGTACATGTGTTATTGGTAGCACCTTTTTTTGGTTGTCCTGTGACAAATGCTTGAAAAGAGGCCAGAAGTACCAGGCCTGCATTCTATTGAAAGTGGGTTCCGTTGATGTGCTTTAAATTCAATGGGATATTTGTTGATTACCCATATGTCTAGCTCCCAATTATCAACGCTGCAGAGGCAAGTATTTAGGATAGCAATGATTACGTTACTTTAGTTACATGGTATCTTAATTAGTGTTTCTTTCCTACCTTATATTATTGTGTGTTACATTTGTCTTGCCTGAATTAATTCCTTGTTCAGTTTCAAGTTTTCTCGAGTAGCATCTTTCACATCTCGAGGTAACAACTATCTAGAACTACCGGTGATGTCCCGAGTCGCTACATAAACATCTACGTATTATCAATACTTTCTCGATTTATATCATTCCTTCTTTAACGTAGTGTCTTATTTGAAAAGGCCATTCTTGTGCTAGAAACCTTTACGAACACGCTTTATTCTACATCATCATTTTACATATCTCCATAGACCAAAAAATGTTTAGTTCTACATTTTTAGTCTTTGCTTCGTAGAACAAGTACATTTCAAAGCTAAAATAGGTACTGATACATAGTAGATCCATTATATGGCTCAGAAAGCCAAAAGGAAAAAACTTTCTGTATTTCCATTTCCCTAGTTACACACTCAGAACAAAAAAGAAACTTTAAAAAGGGGGGGGGGGTTAAAAGCGAAAATATACTAACCGTGTTGTATTGAACACACGCCCTTCATCGACTTTCTAACTTATTCCTTAACTTTCTTTGCGTTTATACTGAGATTGAATTGATCTACATAAACATTTCCATATTATCAATACTTTCTCAGATTTATATGAGCTCCTTTGTTGTTCTTTCATGGTTTGCGGCTTTATGCATTTATTGGGATATGTGATCAAATTTGGCATGATTAGCCACTTTTTTTTTGGAAAAAAACTGAAAGTAGTATGTGAGAGACTTACTGTGTGACCTAGCTACCTGTAATATCAATTATATTTTTCCAGACATGTAAATTGTAGCAAGGCATGCCCATTGAAGATCACAGATGTTCTGCTCTCTGTTGGAGTTACGATCCTCATCAACCTCTACAAGGGCAACAAAGCGCATTTATGGAATTCCATCCGACAGCACCACAAGGAGGCACGGGTTGAGATCGCAGCCAATCAGCTACGAGGGATAGTCTTCTTGGCAGACAACAGCTTGACATTTGCTTGGTAGTACCTTACTCAGGTAATTCCTTATTGCATACCCATTATTTGTTGCCTTACTCTGCAGTCCAGGTCTCTAAACATTGTTATGCCATTTAGGTGCCAAAAACCGCAAATAATCTATGTATGCTTTGATGGAAACTATACAGTATAGATAGATTTTCAGGTTCACAAATATAATAAGTAACAAATTGAAATGTAAGTGGCACAATTGCACTTGTGCATTGCCATTTCATTTTTTGTATTCCAGAATACCAATTTTAGCGTTCTATGTTTCTTTCCTGCCTCATTAGTGATTAATCACCGACCATTTTCCGAATTGATATCACAATGAAAGGTTCTCAAAGTGTATCCATACAAATAATGGTCATCCATGGCGACATGCTTAGTTGGCTTCATGATAAGTACATAAGACTACATATAAACAAGGTCTAGATAAAATGGAAGCGAAATACAAAAAGAAAAAAGGCATTTAGGAATTACAACAGTTCTTATTTATTCTTCTTATTTCTGACAACGCAACCTCACGAGTTAGTGCTGGTTTCATGCCCATATCTAGAGCGTCCCCCTTTGCCAAATCAGTTTCAAACATTGCTTCTAGGAATTGTGAGCAAAAGGGGGGAAATGTGTTGCTCGTGCCAATACATATCCTACCGGGATGGAGAATTGGATAGGCATCTCCACTGTTTACATTTACTCATTATTGGTTGGTATTTTTTTGTTAGCTGCACATGTGGATCATGCATATAGGCTTAATTTGCTGTCTTTTATTGAAACAGATGTACAGTAGCTATTACACACATCAGCCCATACATTAGTTTTCGTCATATAGAAACTCTGCATTTTTCCCTTTCTCACAGTAGTTTTTTATTACAACTCAGTCGAATTAAAATTCAATAGGGAGTTACATTCTCTGCTGTCTTTCTTTTTTTTTTTTGGGTTAGGTAAAAAGAAAACTACATTTTTTTGTGGACTTTTCTGCTATTGCTGTGGGGAATCATGATAGCTCTGTAATTTTTGTTTGATAACTCAGTTCAGTAGAACTAAAATATTCTAGAATACTACAATTTTGGGACTTATAAAGGTTATTTTCGTTTGTAGGTTGTGGATGCTAAAGTTAGTCAACTGGATTATACTAGGAATGCATGTTCGATAGCGGGTCAGAGAAGGAGTTGCCATCTTTGTGTCCTCCCACAGTAATGTTAGTTCAGCTCTCCATTCTAGTTGTGCAAACACAAAATCTGCTGAAACAGTTAAAATGTTGAAAGAGAAACCAAGTGCATATTCTATTGCCTTGACATCCTATTACTGTTACTGTTAGTGCGTCCGTGTTTGTTCCAGAATATATTTTTTAAACATGCTCCGACTGTATGATTTATTCAAATAATAGACCTTGCATATTCAAAAATTTTGTGCGGTAATGGAAGATAGTTCCTTTGAATATCCAAGCTTGAGAAATTGCTTGCTTATCAGAGGTGCTTCTGTGATAGTCAACATAACACAACACCTAATTGTTATTTGCCAAATTCCATTTACACACATCTATTAATTAACCGGCGCAGATCACACAACACTCTGATGTATGCTTTGCTGATATGCATAAACGTACTATCAATGTACATAGCGCAAAGCGTACTATCAATGTACATAACACAAAGCGCACAACACTCTGATGTATATTTTTCTGATATGTACAAACGTGCTAACAATATTCATGTAATAACTCTTTTTACATAGTTTCGCATTCATCCCCTCAACATCACTTATATGTTTCAATCTACCTAATCATCAAGATATAAACACCTCCTGTCTAGCATCTACGACTACGTAAAGTAAACCATGTTACTCATGTTCTCTATTACTACTAGTGTTGTTACTAACCTATAAGCTGCTAACATATCACGTAGAACTAAAAGCACTATATCCCGACTTAACATTCTCATTAAAACTTGCCCACTGTAGGTCAAACAGATTTGTTTCACACATTTAAGGAACCAATTTTTTTACCTCAACGGTGTAACATTGCACGCATTATCCTCCTAGTGTTTTTTTAATACTGCAGGGGACAATTCAATCATGGAAAAACATTTCTGTCTGCAAGTTGTTGAAATTGTTGGCTCCATGGTTTTGTGCTCATCTTGCTCAGTCCATGGACATGTGTCTGTGTGCACTACTGATTAGTTCATGTTTTATATGTATACTTGCAATGTACAGATATTGCCATGCCATACTTATCGTGCTTTCACATACAATGAGCTATAGCTCACCTCCAAGGTCCAATATAGATTTTACAGATTAACTATTGGTATTACATGAGTCCTATCTTATTATCACAATGTTTGACCAAGTGCGGCACTATATTAAGGCTCCTCCATTGACTCCAACTGCGTTATCCGCACGTATAGACCAGACCACTACCACAACTAAGACATAACATAGTTTATTGCATTGAGTATTGACCAATTTTCCCCCCATCCATTAGTCTTTAGTTTCCCATATAAACATGCTAAAAAAGGTGCTTTGCATTGTTATTTACAGTTCGCTACATCATGTCCTCCAAAAATTATTGAGGTATGCTGTTCTTATCATGTACACTACAATGTAATCTTTGTTGACAGTTCCACAGGGCATGTTTCATCCTGTTGCAACATATACGAAATTATTATCGTTCATGATGAATAGGTTGCCTTATCTGTCATGTTTGGTTCCAAATAACGCTCTCCAAAAGTCACAGGCTCACAGCTCCTGTTCCTGGCCCTGACCATGATGACAGGTACCTATTCTACGATTTCTTCTTGCAACCACCATGTCAACACTTGCTGCTCCACGATTTCTATTTTATACTGCATGTGGCTCAACGGAGCATGCCCATAGACCACCAGTGACCACAAATATCAACATGTACGAGCCAGCAAAGACCTTAACATACCGGTAATATCTCTGTATTATCTCATGTTTTTACCTGTTCTTTTCGCTATGCGGTTACAATCCTTAGCAGTCATTTTTTGGGGTTCCCGGAGGTATACCGCATGAATCTACAACAAGCCCAAGGATATGGACTTACTCATCTAACCATATATAGATGCTTCCAGAGCTGCTACACACAGCATATGTAAATTTCCTAAGGCTCCATCTCGCATCACGTGCTTCGCTAAATCTCTTCCTCATATCTGCCATCATGATGTTATGTTCATTTTACAATGACAGTTGTGTAAATACATACATTGCCTTCATGCTCCTGTTTGTCATATATGATTGTCAACAAGTATGTCACCCTTTTACCCAATATAGCGTCTATCTGTCTCATTATGGGTAGCTATATTACACTTTTCTATCCATAGCGACTATACGTCACACGGTAGAGTTTATATGTTGACTTTTGAATCTTTTCACACATAGTTTGATTACTCCTGTACAACTAAAGACATCATCAAATTTATGTTATTTTGTAATCAGTAGGATGCTAGCCTACACTGCTCTTCCATACTCGTGCTTAGATTTTTTTTACCTTTCATAAATATATGCATGTATCTATGCTAATATTATACCTGAGTACCCATACATTTTATTTGCTGAATGATCAACAAATACAAACAACAAGGAATAGATGCTTCACCGTTTACCCCTTTATCTGGACATTGCTTAAACTCGGAGCTCTTAGCAAACATACATTCTTATAGAACGATTACACAAGACTGCAAGCTATACAGTCATTCCTGCACCCAGAACACCTCACCCTGTACATCATTATAGCATTCTCAATATGGGCGCAGTGAAACATGCTAGCTGTCCTAGTATATAAACAAGGCCGGTAGCTCTATCTGGCTTAAGAGAATTCCACGCCAACCCAAAGGGAGGAGACACCACACTTTTATTTTTTATTTTTTGCGTGGACCCTTTTTTTTCGAGGACCAGTATATATACTTTAAGCTGTGTTCTCACAGGAATCATCTTTGTGCTTTCTTTCGCGAACAAAGAGAGTGTTCTATCTGCGAACGACCGTCAACCAGGCGTTCTAGGTCCCCCTTGTCTTCTTCACAGAATCACAGTAAACGCAGTAAATTGTGATCGCTACTCGCCACATACGTGAACGACTGAACGGTGTACCGGCCTTAGTCTTGGCATATGCTTACGTCCATGTGATTCAGCTCCGCTCTACCGATTCACCGCAATCTACGCAGGCTATCACAATTTCACTCCCCAAAAAGGTTCAGACATCACTAGGATAAACATACATGACCAAAATATTTTGAGAAAATTCTTCACATGCCACTGAAAGTTATTCTGATCGATTCCTACGTGTCACTGAGTTTCCTGTTTGATCCCCTTCATGTCATTTCCGCCACCTAAAAAATCAACATCTTACCCACATCTTCTTCCTTCTCCACTCTCCTCAACCCCCTCTCTTCTCTCTCATGCCCCCACCGGCCACCACCCCTCTCTCTCCCTATTCTCGGCCGTTCGCGATGAGCCCCAGCCACCCACTGCCAGATCCACCTTCCCTGAGCCCACCCGAGCCATCCTCCTATCTCTCGGTTCTTCTTATTCACCATTAAAACACTAAATGTACTTGAATCAACGCCGCAGAACACAACAACACTCGGGACATCACAAGAACAAATCCAGACAAGGGGCGAAATTGGAGAAAAAAGAAACAGAAATTGAACAAAGTTGCATGTCGGTTGAAATCCTCCGCGGTGGCCTGCTCGAGCATGTCACGGGGGACATCCTTGTGGAGAACCGCACCAGCTCAAGATTGCCTTCCAACTTCTGGGCTTGGGGGAGGAGGATGGCAAAGGTAGTGTCGGCGTGGCGGAGAAGAATGGCGGGGAAAAGAACAACGAGGAAGACGGCGCCGGCGTGGTTGTCGATGTCTTCTTGTCCCCGGTCCCTTGTTTCACTCGACCTCCTCGGTCCTCTATCACACTCGACCTCCTAGTCCTCCCAGGGACAGCCAGATCCGGCGGCCCCAAGCCTGGGGACAGCCAGAGAGGAAGACGATGGTCCCTGGCTCCGGCTTGGGCGGGATTGGGTGTGAGAACCCGAAAAATTCAAACTAATGTAAACAACGCTAATCATTGATTTGCAGTAAATACATTTGCATCTAAACAAGAACGCATCATAATCGCATTTGGCTTAGAATGCATCGCCAAGCGAATTCCTATAAGATAACACATTCAGAATTCAACAACAGAATTTGCGCTATAAAATTTTGCCACAAGAATAATTCATCATCATTATAACTCAAAGTCAATTCCAAGATTTCATTTATCCACAAAAATAATACAAGAATCCATCTCCAGAAATTATAATATGAATTTAAAAGTAATAATGCAACATAGTTATATTCTCAAATAAATTACAATAATCCATTGCATCTGGTCAACATATAATAATTCAGTACAAGCAGAAGTAAAATATTATAGTCTCAGAATTAATTACAAGAATGCATTACCACAGTTACACAATATAATTATAACTTTGTTTAAGTTACAAAAGAATAAAATAAAAATCCTCATGCATGTCACAAAGCCTTACCTTTGTCCA
Organism: Phyllostachys edulis; assembly: GCA_036346405.1. Classification (NCBI taxonomy): domain Eukaryota; kingdom Viridiplantae; phylum Streptophyta; class Magnoliopsida; order Poales; family Poaceae; genus Phyllostachys; species Phyllostachys edulis. Next base: position 14,908,687 of record CM070550.1, on the reverse strand, counting down.
TTTATCGCCAGCCGTCGAACCTTTTCCTCGACCAACCCGAAACCCGACCCACCGTTCCATCGCTCGCCATCGACTAACACACAAGTAGAGAACCAAATGCGTCAGAATAGAATTAGAATGAAGAAGATTGCCGTCAGATTCCATGAAGTCCACAGAGGATACTAGACCAACCTAAGTTAGTCAGCACCTTGATCATCAAGATACCCAGACCAACCTAAGTCAATCGACACACTTCACTTCCGTAGGTTTCATCACCCGGTGTTTATTAATATCCGACACCTACGTCGTATCGACTTATCTCAACCGCATAGAATCACTCACATAGTGATTTACTAAACATGGACCAAAAGATCCAATAGCCACATAGCATCATGTGAGAGCATTAGGGATAAGGCAAGGGGCATTGAGGGAATGCAAAGGGCCAAGGGAAGCCACAGCCGAAGCCACCTCCCTATTAAAACCCATTTTCACTCACAAAGCCCCCCTCATTCACAAACACAAGCCAGCAAAGCCACAAGCACCAAAAGCCACAACCACAAACCGCAAGGGCAAAGGAGGCAAGGCGCAAGAGGGGACAAGCCACAGCCACAAACTGCAAGGGCAAAGGAGACAAGGCATAGGAGGGTACAAGCCACAGCCACAAACTACAAGGGCAAAGGAGATAAGGCATAGGAGGGTACAAGCCACAGCCACAAACCAAGAGCACCTCCTCCATAAGCCAACCCCTAGCCAAAGCCAGCCAAGCCTTCCTCCCCCACAGAGTCTCTCATTCCCTCACAACCAAAGCAACCCACTGGATAAGCAAGCCACACAAGTTCATCATTCACAAGCACAACCAAAAAGCAAACACCCACAGTCAACCAAACCACAAGCACAAAGTAAGCACAAGCACCATTGCTACCACACCCCAAAACCCACAGAGAAAGAGTGACAAAGGGGAAGAGGAGCTCAAGGTGAAGAGGAAGGCCAAAGGGAGCAAGAACGGTGTCGACGACGGCTTCGAACCGTCAATGACCATTAGGACACCAAGCTGGTAAGGACCGAAGCAACCAAAGGAGCATCAGAGAGCACCACGACAACCACCACTGCCATCCCCAGCCCGAACCCAAACCAACCCACAGAGGTAAACCCCCATTCATGCCCCAACATCATTTTTGCCATAACCAAACCCCTCAGTGGGATATAAGCATGACCCAGATAAATCATCCATTCCAGATAAATAATCCATTCTCACATAATAAAGAGCACATTTCAATATTTCACAGTGGCATCATCAATAGCGCTCAGAGCATCGGCCTTTTCATCACAGAGCATAGGGGAGGGACAGAGATGGATAGAGGAGTATAAGAGGGTAGTATACCTCAGTAGCACAGCGGTAGAACCTTCACCAAGCATCCAATAGCCCACCTCCAGTCAATCACCATGCATGAACTTAAAAGCAACAAAAACCAAGAAAAGAAAACAAGCAAACATTAAAACCTCAATGAATAAATCAAGCTCAAGCTTTAAGACCAAAGTATCAGAGTAGCAAAGGGGGAATTGGGGCCTCAGGTGGTTTTGGCCGAGCTAGCCAAGGAGGGAGCTGGAGGCACGCTGGTGTAGGACCAAGCCCACAATGCAAGGCAGCTTAGGCCGAGCTGGGCCGGGAGCTCAGTGATCTTGCAAGACGAGGCAGGCAGACCAGCCAAGGGAGTAAGGCGGGTGGTGGAGAGAGGGGGCCGAGTGGAGGAAGGAGGCTGAGCCGGCTAGGCGAGGGCGCTGTGGCACACGAGAGCCACAGGCGCCTGGGCAAGCGCAAGGGAAGCTTCGCCTTGGTATAAAAGCAGACATGGGTGGTGGTGTGGGAGGAGCCAGCAGCACAGGTGTCGGTGGCGGGGCGCCAAGCCAAGCCAAGCTGCAAGCTGGAGGGAGATAGCCCCATGGGAGCATTCGGCCAAAGGAGCAAAGGCACCAGAGAAGTGAAGAAATGAAGTAGGGAGTAGAGAGAAGAAAGAATGAGGGGAGAGCGGGAGAACCAAATGAATGGCTCTAGTAGTTTCAACCGAATAGGGAATAGGGGGGAGAGAGAGTTGGGTGGGAGAGATTAGGGAGCGGAGGTTTAGAAATTAGGAAATTAGGTGTAGAAATTTTAAAAGTAGATAAAGGGTTAAAGGAATACTTTCTAGTAAGGATTAGGGGTAGTAGATATAACCGTAAAAATAAACACAAGTATCAATAGTTATCGACGCTGTGTAATTTTGGGCCAAGCAAATTTATTTAAGCCGCGTACGATTAACTAGTCATAGACCAGACCGGTAAATAAAATAAAATAGAATAGAAGTAAAATAAAATAAAAATTATAACTAAAAAGAGAGGACACGTGCGTAGCTTATCTGCGAGTTTCAGTCAAATCGCCAGAAAAATGAATTTTTTAAATCCCATATAGGCAAATAACAGTAGATAGACCGGTCTAAAATGAATAGAGGAAATTATGTAAAAATAAATCTGAGAATTTTAAAATAAATTAATCCCCAGTTTGAACCTCTAAATTAAATAGATAGCTGGATGCGTTAGAATTAATTTAATCAAGCTAAAATAATTCAATAAATCAACCCCAAGTCTATTTAGGTAATTAAATGAAAGCGTACACAACTAAATTAAATTATTTAGGCGTATTTGTGCGAATAAAATTTGATAGACTTAGTGACATGATAGTACGAGTAGTATTTTATTTTTTCGTGCGTTAAAACACGAGTTTCAGCAACCTCGACCCTAGAGCGAATAGGCTATAGACCAACCGCAGTTGGGGAGTGTTAACTTAACGGGGGATCCGAAAAATGTTATTAAAATAAAACCGACGAGCAGAATAGAATTGACTAATTTATGTACACATATTAAAACCCAAAGTCACTAAGTATTTATATACATATTATTCGTGTCTACCGTATAATTACAGAAGGTGAACCGATCCATGCAGGCTTATCTGATTTCATATCTGTCGACGGCCATCCTTCCTACAACTACGAAGGCAAGCTTACCTCTTGAACATAAATATAGTAATATTAAATGTAAACTGTATATTGTCGTATCATATATTTATTGCATGAAAACTATGTCTCAAAAATCAAATCGAATAAATACGAGGATGAGAAAAGATATGAGAACAGAGATGATGGACGAGATGAGAAAAAGATGAATATTAGGCTGGTAAAGGGGGCTCGTGGCAGGACAGAGATAAGGGAAGAGGTGGGACCCCTTTACGTATGGTTAATATATAAGGACCAACAAAACTCTTACTCAGATTTGAGGCCGTAAATTCAGTGCCAATCATTTTCCCGTTTCGACGGGCAGAAAATGCTACCTTGTTACGTAATTATGCCCTCCACATCGGGTAAGTAATTATGTAGAATCAAGATGGCACTATAGCACTAAGTGGAGTGTTGGGTGAAGGTAAGACCGGCCCAACCAACATTACTAGAACTCGGCGGATGACAAGATCAGCATCGTGACGAGGTTAGCACCAACGAAAAGTAATGGGTGGAGGAGTTAATCACGTAACTTGAAAAACGTTTAGTATTTTGAAATGCAGGGGACCTGGTTCATAGAGATGTCAGAGTAGATATGGGTAAAGTGGTACAAGCCTGCGCAGTGATAAACAAAATCATGAATTCATGCCAGTCTCCTAGATTGGAGTCTACAGGGACTGCTAGGGGTCTATCTTTTTCTCCGAGTGATAAGTAGTCTTTTCAGTATTAAAATCTGCCACTTAATGTTTTGACGAGTTGTTTATTTTCAGAAAAAGAGATGAACGAGAAAATGTGATTAACAACCAAATATGAGTCATCCAGTGCATTTTTGCTATTAATGCTTGCTGAGTACATTAGTACTCACTCTTACTAGTATTCTCCTTTGTTAGATACTAGCCCAGCCGGGAACTATCCCGAGTGGGACGAAGGACACACAGGTACCAAAGAGACCGCAGGAGGTGAGGGCATTGACTACGAGGACCAGGGTGAGAGGGGCAACTTATTCAACAAATGGGACGAGTAGGCGACAAGTGGAGCATGGCAGGCAAGCGAGGGGAATTTATTTCTCGTGTAATTAAATAATTGTATCAAAGATTATAGCCTTGCGTGGCTAACTATTTAATAAAGAACAGTTTCTATCTTATTATTCTGCTGCGTAACTCTGGTAAAGGTTTACTATTCGTCGGAGTGGTGTCCTACCGGGTAGATGAATAGTAATCCGTATGCTTAAGCATGATTACCCTCCAAGGTAATGAAACGGGGCACCACAGCTGGTATCAGAGCAATAAGGTCAAGGCCACGCTAATAAAATAGAAACTATTGCAAGAACTTAAGTATGACTTTCTAGCTTGCTATATGGCACTAGGTACTTTATTAATCCTTGTCTTCGTATCAATTTTTCTTCCAGCCTCCTTTTAAAATTATTATGTTAAAAGCTTACCTCTTCTTAAAAGTGACATCCATACTAACATAGAACCATCCCTAAGTTCAGTTTTCCGTATGAGAGAGTACAGGGGAACGCGTGTCTTGTCGTAGAATTCATGTTGTTATCTCTTTTTAGTGATCAGTTAGACTCGCAATTCAACCTAGGATAGATTACGTGAAAATGTAAGGCGATGGGTGTGTTATAATAAGATTATAGATTGTAGTGCCTGGACTAGAGGCATGGACACGCTTCCATTCCTGGATAAGTATGGACTATACCCATAGCACTCCTTATCTTTTCATCTATATAACTCAAAAGAACCGTCAGCATTCCTAAAACAAGCAAGTATAATCAAAGAAAGCAAATAAAGGCTGACAATGTAAAAGAATGTGACTTGTCCCATTTCCGCATATCAAATTTTCCTAAACGAGTGGTTCATGGCACTCCGAGCGTGTAGCTCTGGCGTATCCAGGAGTGAAGTCCTGAGTGTACTCATGAATGAGCCCTGAGCGGTCCCAAACACGTGGTTTGGGCGGACTGGAGAACGGGATCTCGAGCGTACGTAGGCACGTGGATCTAGGGTAGTGTAGGTCGCACTCAGAGGCGAGTTCTGAGCTGTCCCAAACACGTGGTTTGGGTGGTCTCAAGAACGGGATCTCAAGCGTGACTGAGCACGAGGGACTCAGCTAGTATAGGATTTGGATCTTTTTGCATCTCATTGTTTCTTGGTGTTATTTGATTACAGTGTGTATGGATAAATACAACTCACCCACGAGTTAACCTCTGCCAGATAAAGATGTTACCTTCTTCCCTTCAACAAATTACTGCTGGAAAAGTAAGAAATAACTATAACTAACAGAAATGACTCCTCGAACTAAAATGCTACCAACACAACTACTAATGTACACCATTTCTTAACACCTCCCCCATAGAATGGAAGAACAAGGAAATGAGGAACAAGGATTGGGATTGACATTGGGACTCCTACCGCGTGGCAGACCAACAAAAGAACCATCGATACATATTCAAGAGACGGCACCAGGTCAACCTAGACCCACCACAATACCAGAAGCCAGCCACCAGCCAACCGCAAGAGCAACAGACCTGCTAGGAGTAATGGTAGATGTTCTCAAGTTCCTAGAAAATTCCATAAGAGAAGCCCAAGAAAACCAAAACCGCTTCATGGAGGTGCTATTAAGCCGAGTAGCACCTACCACCTCTCAGCCAGCACACGGGGTTAGTTTGGGGGATTTTCTCTAGACTTGTCCTCCCACTTTTGCCAAAGCAGCAGATCCACTAGATGCAAGTGACTGGCTAGTTGAGTTAGAGAAGAAACTGGACACCGTAGGGTGCTCGGATATAGAGAAAGTACAATATATGTCACATCAACTGACCAGACCAGCAGCTACATGGTGGCTTAAATATAACCGCCACCGTGTTAGCAAACAACCTATTACTTGGGCCGAGTTTAAGTTACGTTTCACAGAAAGCCATGTGCCCATAGGGAGAATGGAGATGAAGAAGCGCGAGTTTAGAGCTTTAACGCAAGGAGGGAGAAAAATGGTAGAATATCTTAGCCAGTTTAACAAACTCTCCCAATATGCTCCGGCTGACATAGACACAGAAGAAAAGAAGATAGAAAAGTTCCTGGATGGAATGCATCCTTATCTTAAGATGCTTCTATCCGTCCACAAAATCACTAAATTTTATGATTTGGTAAATAGAGCCATCATCTTAGAGAATGAGCATTCCAACTTAACTGAAGAATGAAGAAAGAAGGCCAAAACCGACCACCATCCACCACCTGCTCATAGACATCATCCATATATGCCGCAACAACCACCACCAAGATGTGGACCACCTCAACCACGACCCTTCAACCCACCTTTTCAGATACCAATAGCCTAGTAGCAACTAGTGGCCTTAGCACTGAGATGTGCGAAGTGTAGAGGAAGCCACCTAACGAAAGATTGCCTGAAAGGCACAGATGCATGTTTCCATTGCAGGCAGCCTAGACACCATAAGGTCGAATGCCCCCACTTGCTGAAAACATCTAGAAGCCCACCACAACTGGCGTATGTACCAAGACTATCTGCCCCAGCACCGCCATAGATCAACCACCTGAATCAACTCGGAGGCAACCAACCAGTCACGAGAGGAGCTGGAAGAGGAGGATCGGCACGTCTGAACCACGTGACCGTAGAACAAGTCGGAGGAGCCATGGACGTGATTGCAGGTAAGCTGTTGATTCCACCATCTGTGAGTAATGTTCCTTTTTACCCTGGAGCAACTCACCCCGTTGCATCTCATTAATTTCTAGAAGAAAACCCTTTAAAATCTGAACCTTTGGAAAAGTCTCTGGGAGTTAGCACACCGTCTAGAATGTTAGAAGTTACGTCAATAAGGAAAGAACAAGCCGTGATAACTCAAAATACCAAGTTCCTAACCGACCTTTATGTAATCGACTTAAGTAGCCTAGAAGTAATTGTAGGAATGGAATGGTTATCCGCCCGCAGAGTAAATATAGACTGCGAATCCAAACAAGCATCTATCCGAAAACCCGACAGACACCCTCTGACCTTAGTCTGACCAACCTACAAGCCAGGGAAGTACAAGACCGTTACTAGGCCCTGAACTCGTACATGAGAACGACGAGAACAATCCAGTTAAATTGAGAACGTCTTACAACTGCTCAAAGGAGGCAAAAGAGCTACGCAGATAAACACTAAAGAGACCTCCAGTTCGAAGTTAGAGATTAAGCCTATTTAAAGGTATCACCTATACACAGGGTTCGTTGATTCGGATTAAAAAGGAAAACTAAGTTCACGGTATTTGGACCCTTTCAGATTTTAGAGTATAAAGGTACCTTAGCGTACAAATTAGAACTACCAAGCCAATTATCGAGGATTCTCGACGTCATTCATGTCTCCTAACTACGAGAATGCCTGCGGGAGCCTCTCATCACTTAGCCAGTCTCGATATACCACTACAAGATGATTTGACCAACGCATAACACCTAGTAAAGATCCTGGCTACAGAAGAACAGAGGTTAAGGAATCGAACTATATGTTCGTGCAAGGTACAATGGCAGAATGACTCCATCAGTGAAGCCACATGGGAGAACGATGAAGGACTATGCGAAGATTACCCCAATCTGCTCAAGTGAGGATACAATTTCGGGACGAAATTTTTCTAGGGGGGACGATGTGAGAACCCGGAAAATTCAAACTAATGTAAACAACGTTAATCACTGATTTGCAGTAAATAAATTTTCATCTAAACAAGAACGCATCATAATCGCAGTTGACTTTGAACGCATCGCCAAGCAAATTCCTATAAGATAACACATTCATAATTCAACAACAGAATTTAACATTTTGCCACAAGAATAATTCATCATCATTATAACTCAAAGTCAATTCCATGATTTCATTTATCCATAAAAATAATACAAGAATCTATCTCCAGAAATTATAATATGAATTTAAAAGTAATAATGCAACACGGTTACATTCTCAAATAAATTACAATAATCCATTGCATCTGACCAACATACAATAATTTAGTACAAGTAGAAGTAAAATATTATAATCTCAGAATTAATTACAAGAATGCATTACCACAGTTACACAATATAATTATAACTTTGTTTAAGTTACAAAAGAATAAAATAAAAATCCTCATGCATGTCGCCAAGCCTTACCTTTGTTCGTTTATCGCCAACCGTCGAACCTTTTCCTCGACCAACCCAAAACCCGACCCACCGTTCCATCGCTCGCCATCGACCAACACACAAGTAGAGAACCAATTGCGTTAGAATAGAATTAGAATAAAGAAGAATGCCGTCAAATTCCACGAAGTCCACAGAGGATACCAGACCAACCTAAGTTAGTCGGCACCTTGATCATCAAGATACCCAGACCAACCTAAGTCAATCGGCACCATTCACTTTCGTAGGTTTCATCACCCAGCGTTTATTAATATCTGACACCTACGTCGTATCGACTTATCTCAACCACATAGAATCCCTCACATAGTGATTTACTAGCCATGGACCAAAAGATCCAATAGCCACATAGCATCATGTGAGAGCATTAGGGATAAGGCAAGGGGCATTGAGGGAATGCAAAGGGCGAAGGGAAGCCACAGCCGAAGCCACCTCCCCATAAAAACCCATTTTCACTCACAAAGCCCCCCTCATTCAAAAACACAAGCTAGCAAAGCCACAAGCACCAAAAGCCACACCCACAAACCGCAAGGGCACAAACCAAGAGCACCTCCTCCATGAGCCAACCCCTAGCCAAAGCCAGCCAAGCCTTCCTCCCCCCACAGAGTCTTTCATTCCCTCACAACCAAAGCAACCCACTGGACAAGCAAGCCTCACAAGTTCATCATTCACAAGCACAACCAAAGAGCAAACACCCACAGTCAACCAAAGCACAAGCACAAAGTAAGCATAAGCACCATTACTGCCACACCCCCAAAATCATAGAGAAAGAGTGACAAAGGAGAAGAGGAGCTCAAGGTAAGAGGAAGACAAAGGGAGCGGGAACGGCGTCGAACCGTCAACGACCACCAGGACGCCAAGCCGACAGGGACCGAAGCAACCAAAGGAGCATCAGAGAGCACCATGACAACCACCACTGCCATCCCCAGCCCCAACCTAAATCAACCCACAGAGGTAAACCCCCATTCATGCCCCAACATCATTTTTGCCATAACCAAACCCCTCAGTGGGATATCAGCATGAGCCAGATAAATCATCCATTCCCACATCACAAAGAGCACATTTCAACATTTCACAATGGCATCATCAATTCATCGTTCATTCTGATCGTTTTCGTTGAAACAATCAGTCCGAGTAGAGCCAAGCTTTAGTTCTGGAGGAAGCATGGCTTCAGCACCATAAACCAAGAAGAATGGCATTTCACCGGTCACACGACTAGTCGTGGTTCGAACGGACCATAATACAGAACGAAGTTCCTGAACCCAAGCTCCTAATCGTTTGATCAATTGGTCAAATACTCGGTGTTTGATCCCCTGCATGATGATACCATTGGCTCGCTCAACTGCTCCGTTGCTCTGCGGATGAGCAACAGAAGCAAAATGAACTTTCATACCAAGTTCGTCGCAGAATTCTTGGAATTGACCGCTGGAGAACTAGGCACCATTGTCTGTGATTATACAACTGGGTACACCAAATCGTGTGATCACATTTTTTTGTGAGAAATCTTTTAGCGGCCTCAATTGTTGTTTTAACAATAGGCTCGGCTTCGATCCATTTTGTAAACGTGTCGATCATGATGAAAAGGAATTCGAAGCCCCTGGGTGCTTTCGAGAAAGGTCCTAAAATGTCCAGTCCCTAGGTTGCAAAAGGCCAAGAAAGAGGAATTGTTTGTAAGGCTTGTGTCGGCTGATGTACTTGTCGGCTATGAACCGATATTATCGCGCCGTTCTGAGCTCTTTTGCATCATGAAGGGCAGTTGGCCAGTAGTATCCTTGCCTGAAGGCTTTACCGACTAGTGTATTGTAGGAATGATGTGCTCCACAGACTCCTTCATGGATTTCGGTTAGCAACTAAATACCATCTGTTTGAGATATGCATCTCATCAACACTCTGTGAGATCCTCGTTTATAAAAGGTATGTTCGATCAGAGTGTATGATTTGACTTTTCGTGCTAGACAATCAGCCTCTACATCATCTTCTGGAATTATATCATGCTGAAGATAATTGTAGATCGATATCATCCAATCTCTACCCTGATCGTGACAGCACCAACCGGCAACGACCTATGGAGCATCCATATTTTCACGATCAGTTTTTACGACCTGTAAAGAATCATGTATGTTCTCGGAAGGCTCGACCACCGAGGGCGAATCGAGTTGCTCGAGAAAAACTCCGGGTGGGACAGTTGACCTCGTAGAGGCCATCCGTGCCAACTTGTCGGCCAGAAAGTTTTCCTTTCTAGGAATATGTTGGATTTGAAAACCGAAGAAGTGCTTTTCGAGTTTTCGTACTTCCGCCAGATAAGATGACAGCTTGGTACTCGAGCATTGATACTCTTTCCCTACTTGATTCGCTATTAGTTGAGAATCGCCTTTCACTAATGTCTGCGAATCCGAGCGAGCAAGCCGCTCGAGTCTGCCGACAAACCTTCATATTACGCCATGTTGTTTGTGGTAGAAAAATTTAAGCTGGATGGCGACTTTATGTGTTACGCGATGAGGATATCAAGACAACTCTAGCCCTGAGCCTTTTAGCATCAAGGGCCGTCAAAGTACATTATCCACTCATCATGGTGTTCGTACTTGGGCCCTTGGGTGGGTTCGAGGTTTGTCCTTCGCAATGAATTCTACTATTGCACAGGAGTTGATTGCTATTAGTGAGATGAAATGGAGGTCGAGCGCCCTAGCTCAACCGCCCATTTTGCTATTAAATCACGATGATTCCTGTTTCCAAGGACTTGACCAAGGGGATATCCGATTGGTACGACCACTTTGTGGGCTTGAAAGTAATGCCTTAGTTTCCTTGAAGATATAAGGAGACCATAGAGCAACTTTTGTACATGTGGGTATCTTTCCTTTGGTCCATGTAAGACTTCGTTTACGTAATACACTGGTCGTTAGATGTTATCCCGTTCTACGACTAGTACACTGCTAACTGTTTGTGGCGTCGCAGCCACGTAAATTAGCAATGTTTCTCCTGATCTTGGAGAAACTAAGATCGGGGGCTCGTAAGGTACTTCTTAAGTTCTTCAAATGCATCGTTTGCCTCTTTAGTCTACTCAAAACTTCCGTGTTTCCGAAGAAGCTTGAAGAAAGGTAATCCTTTTTCCCTTAACCTTACTATGAAACGACTTAGCGCTGCCATACAGCCGGTTAGTTTCTGGACCTCTTTCTTAAGTGGTGGGCGATCCGTCGATGGCCGATATTTTTCTTGGATTTGCTTCAATACCTCTAAGTGAGACTAGGAAAGCAGAGCAATTTTCTAGCGAAACTCGAGCACACTTTTCTAGATTCAACTTGAGGTTATGCCTTCTCAAGTTGTTGAAAGTTCTTGTAGGTCGGGAATGTGATGCTTGGCGTTGATGCTCTTCTGACGGATCATCAACGTAAGCTTCTAGATTCGACCTATCGTGGATTAAAGGCTTTACGCATCAACCTTTGAAAAATCGCTTTTGACATTTTTGAGACCAAACGACATCTTAACATAACGATGAAGTGCCATATGGGGTGATGAAGAAAGTTTTTCTTCATCTTCTTTACACATATTAATCTGGTGGTACCACGAATCGCATCTAAAAACTTAGTAACTCACACGGAAGTAGAGTCTACAAAATTTGGTCAATGCGTGGAAGGGAAAGTCATCTTTCGGACAAGCTTTATTAAGACCTGTAAAGTCAATTCACATTCGCCATTTCCCATTATTTTTCCTAACTATTACAGGATTGGCGAGCCACTGAGAGTGGTCGACTTCACGGATGAATCCAGCCTTGAGGAGCTTGTCAATCTCTGACTGGATTGCCTCCTTCCGATCAGATGCAAAACGCCGGAGCTTCTGCTTGATCGGTTTTTTGTCAGGATGGAAAACTAGCCTATGCTCGATCACCTCCCAGGGTAATCCGGGCATATCGGACGCCTGCCAGGCGAATACGTCCTGATTTGCTCGGAGGAAGGAGATGAGCGACTCTTCCTATTTGGGGTCGAGTCTTGCCCCGACCAGTTTCTTTCGGGAAGATGAGTGAGTGTTTTCTAACCCAGGTGGCGACTTGGCGCTGTCCGGAGAAGCGCCTTTGTCGATTGGTACCTCCTTTATCTGGTCGGATGGCTTTGGTGTCATCTTTGGACTTGAGTGCTTGACCTGCACGGTAGATGGATTAGCCTCTCTGGTCAGATGTTCATTGACCAGTTCTAATGATTTCCGATCACACACGTAGGCCATTTTCTGAGCACCTAGAACCGTGATGACTCCCTTAGGTCCTGACATTTTGAAACTTTGATAACCGTAGTGCATGCTATCAAGAATTTTGCTAAAGCCGGACTTCTTTATTGTCAGGTCTACGGTTTTTCTTCTTCTTGAGAGCTTTCTTATTCTTCTTCTCCGGTTTATCCAAGCCAGGTTGGGGAATTTTATTCTTCCGATCAATGGCCTCGCACCACTCAATTGCTTCGCTAGCAGTGGCGTATTTATCAGTCATGTTGAAAAGTTCGACGGTTGTTCGTGGAGGGTTCATTACTATGTCCTCCGTAAACTGTAGATTCGTTAGACCTATTTTGAAAGCCTGGATGACGGATGATTCTGCAACATCTGGAGTGGAATTACGAACCTGACTGAATCTCTTGATGTATTGACGGAGAGTCTCAACAGAACCTTGCCGGATTCGGTGGAGATCATCCTCCTTTCCAGGGCGGTCATACATGCCTTGGAAATTCGCAATTAGAAGGTCACAGAGTTGCTCCCAAGTATATATTGATCGACACATAAGTTAAGTAACCACGGCCAAGGCGGACCCTTTGAGCCTTGTGGGCGGATAGTTCGCCATCACATTTTCATCACCACCAGCTGACTCGATGGCGGTGGTATATATTGGAGAAATTCCAATGGGTTCTGAGTCCCATTAAACTTGTCGAGTTGGCGGTCGGAACTGTTTGTGCGCACGACTTGGAGCCCTACAGAGAAGGCTCAACAACCTGTGATTGGTTCATGGCGGCTTCTTTGGAAGGGTGGCGGATTATAATCGGTCGGAGACCAGTTCCTAAGATTGGAACGTTGGAGCTCTGGTGTACCGATCCGGTCGTCGACATTGGTATGGTGCCTTCGACCGCCTGCTTGATTTAGATGATGTCGGAGATCATCTGGCCCAAGTGGTTGCTCTTCTCGACACGGTGAGCGAGTGGCTGCTTGAAATAGCCTTCTCCCCTCATGACTACTTGGTCGGAATCGCCGAGGAGGCCTTGGTATCGATGGTTCTCTGATTCGACCATGTTGCCCTCTGCTGAGGGAGGAACATTGTGATGAAGTCATGGTTTGACTTTGTGAAGTTCTCTGTTCTTGGTATGCTTCCGTGCGTTGCATGGTCTGCTGAAGAATCTCCGATACTTGGCCCACGAGCTGTACAAAACCCGGTGTCTCTGCCAGAACAGGATTAGAGTTATTCAACATATCCTGGACATGTTGCAATTTTCGTACCGTCACCAAAGGTCTTGAAGGATTCATGCTGGTAGTCGGTGTTCGAAGATCTGAACCTCCCCCCGACCTCCAATTCTCCTCGTCCCAAACTTTGGCCATAGTCGCATGAGCAATTATGAGGAATGAGCGAGGGTTTGATGAGTGGAGAGTTTCTTTAGGAAACTTGTGTCTTCTTCCCCACGGCCGACGCCAGCTGTCGACGATCGAGTTGCCAATCTTACGAAATAAAAGAGGAAGTGATATTTACTAGGAGAGAATGGGACTGCTCTTTATTGATATGAACTGGATTTATAGGGTGTGCCTTAGACCAGGCAAAGGACTAATCCTAATTACACAGAGAATGTTGTTTGTTATGTCGGATGATCTTGTCTACATTTGCTTGACTTTCATCCCTCCTTTTGTTTTCTACGCTCCTCCCTTAAATAACTTCCGTAGAGGTGGTAGTTACTCTTGGAGAAGGCGTCCCTGGAGAAGTGTCGCGACTAGTCGGAGCGAGGCGTCGGTTGATAGTGTACCAACTGCTCTACGGTTAAGTGTCTGTGAGACACTCAACTATATGGTGGTTATTGTCAGTGTCTTAGGGCTGTGTAATCATCGCGTGGTATGGAGCACACAGCACGTGTTCCGTTCATCACACGGTAAAGAATATACCTGGAATCATATCTATACATTAGTTCATAGCTTTCCGAAGCGGCTACGGTGGGAGACTAAGCCTGAGACCTTGTCAGGCCTGTGGTACCCATTTTGTAACCTCTGGAATCCTTCGACCAGTGTAGTCATTAGCCTTAGGGGTTACGACCATGAAGACGTATGGTCTTTTATTATGTATTAAAGTAATACATAGAGGTTTTAATCCTCGTCAGTACGAGTAGTATTTTATGTTTCTGTGCGTCAAAACACGAGTTTTGGCAACCTCGACCCTAGAGCGAATAGACCGTAGACCAACCACAGTTGGGGAGTGCTAACTTAACGGGGGATCCGAAAAATGTTATTAAAATAAAATCGGCGAACAGGATAGAATTGACTAATTTATGTATGCATATTAACACCCAAAGTCACTAAGTATTTATTTACCTATTATTTATGTTTGCCGTATAATTGCAGAAGGTGAACCGATTCATGCAGGCTTATCTGATTTCATATACGTTGATGATCATCTTTCCTACAACTACGAAGGCAAGCTTATCTCTTGAATATAAATATAGTTATATTAAATGTGAACTGTATATTGTTGTATCATATATTTATTGCATGAAAACTATGTCTCAAAAATCAAATCGAATAAATAAGAGGATGAGAAAAGACATGAGAACAGAGATGATGGATGAGATGAGAAAAGATGAATATTAGGCTCGTAAAGGGGACTTGTGGCAGGACAGAGATAAGGGAAGAGGTGGGACCCCTTTACGTATGGTTAATATATAAGGACCAACAAAACTCTTTCTCAGATTTGAGGCCGTAAATTCAGTGCCAACCATTTTCCCATTTCGGTGGGCAGAATATGCTACCTTGTTACGTAATTATGCCCTCCACATCAGGTAAGTAATTATGTAGGATCAAGATAGCGCTATAGCGCTAAGTGGAGTGTTGGGTGAAGGTAACACCGGCCCAACCAATATTACTGGAACTCGGTGGATGACGAGATCAGCACCGTGATGAGGTCAGCACCGACAGAAAGTAATGGGTGGAGGAATTAATCACGTAACTTAGAAAACGTTCTGTAATCTGAACTCAAACCCACATCAAAGGAAATGCAGGGAACCTGGTTCATAGAGAGCTAAGAGTAGCTATGGGTAATGTGGTACAAGCCTACGCAGTGCTAAACAAAATCATGAATTCATGCCAGCCTCTTGGATTAGAGTTTACGGGAACCGGTAGGGGTCTATCTTCTCTCCGAGTGACAAGTAGTATTTTTAGTATTAAAATCTGCCACTTAATGTTTTGACATGTTGTTTATTTTTAGAAAAAGAGATGAACTAGAAAATATGATTAACAACCAGATATGAGTCATCCAATGCATTTTCGCTATTAATGCTTGCTGAGTACATTAATACTTACTCTTGCTAGTATTCTCCTTTGTGAGATCCTAGCCCGGCCGGGAACTTCCCGAGTGGGACGAAGGCCATGCAGGTACCGAAGAGGCCGCAGGATGCGAGGGCGTTAACTACGAGGACTAGGGTGAGAGGGGCAACTTATTCAATGAATGGGACGAGTAGGCGACAAGTGGAGCACGGCAGGCAATTGAGGGGAATTTATTTCCCCTGTAATTAAACAATGGAAAAGTCCATATTACACCCCTGAATTTTGTGAAGAGTCCAAAATCCTCCCTAAACTCCAAAACCGTTTGTTTTACACCCTCGAACTCCCAATACCATCTCATCCAACCCCCTCGAGCCAAAACCAGCTGGTTTTTGGCCACACTGGCATCCACGCTGGCCTAATTTCACCGCGTCAGCACGTCACATAAAGACCACATTGCTTTCGGCCGTCTGCATCACATCGCCAAAATTCCCTATTCCCAAATCGTAGAGCCCTAGCGCGCGACGACCCCTCGGCGGTGACCCCACGGCGATGCGCGACGACCACTCGGTGGTGACCTCGTGGCGGCGTGCGACGACCACTCTATGGCGACCCCGTGGCAGCGCGTGATGGCCACTCCGTGGCGACCCGCTCCGAAATCCCTAGACGGTGGCGACCGATTGTGGCAGCAAAGCCGATTGTGGTGGCGGGGATGTCTGGCCCACGAAGCAGTGGGCAGTCGGAGTCTTCCTTGGCTGTAGACCGGGTCGATGGCGAGGAGGGGTCATCGTCGTCACCCATACCATACCGCCAACGCCCGTTGGAGTATTTTGCCCGCAGTGATGTTCCACTGCAGACGAAAGACCGCACAGTGGATTTCTTGGAGTGATTCAAACCCAGGAAGGAGGTACATGACTCGTATGAGGGCGCGGGTGAGTAATGTGATGCTAGAAATTGTTATTTGATTCGTTGAATTAGTTTTCTTCACTGCAATTGTTTTGTACGGTGGTTAATTTGGTAGGCTAGAGGTTGCAATTTTTGGGTTTGGGCAGACAATGAGACGGCTCCCTTTGTGAAGGAGGTTATGCTAGATCTACAAGACACTATGAGGTCTCTAAGGAGGCAGAACAATGCTCTGAGAGCTTCTGAAGCTGAGTCAAGGGCTAAACTGGAGGGTATGATGAATGCGCATAAATCAAAAGTGGCTACTCTGAGAGGAATTTTGATTGCGAAGGATGCAGCACTTGATGAAAAGAAAGCTAGAGTTGTGAAGTATGAGAAAGAAAGAACATTGTGTTTTGTTGTAGTGGTGTCATGTGTTTTTATTGTAGTTGCTTTCTTGTGTAACTAGTAACTAAGATGTCTGGTTGTAATTGATAACTGCCATGTTTGTGTAACCATGTATTGTCAAGTATGTGAAAGAAAGGAAGATGTTGTGAAGTATGACAATTGTCATGTTTGGTTGATTAATGGGAATGAGAATGGTCATGTTGTGAAGTACTTTCATACATACTCAGGTCTGGCACATCACAATTCAGTAAAGAACTTTCACAAATACATACTCAAGTCTGGCTCATGACAATTCAGTAAAGAACTTTCACAAATACTTAGGTCTGTCAAAAGTATCCTCAAGTCTGACACATTACATTCAACTTCTACAAAGATAAGTTGGCAAAATACATGCATAAGTCCATCACATTACAACCCTTAGTCAAGTCTGGCACATTACATTCACTTGGAAGGCATCTGTTTCTTGCCCCTAGTCAAGACTTGCTTCTTGGCCTTGTGTGAAGGTTCCTGTGCTTTGACATGAGCTCTTGCAGACCCTGAGTTCAGATTGATGTTTACTATGGAGCTAGCCTGTGAGCCTGGAACATGAGCCTGAAGGTTCATAGTAGCTGACCCCCCTTTGGTTGTTATCACATTGGCCTTAGCTGATGTCTTGATTATCTCTTGAACAGGCATACCAGACTACAATATGGAAAAGGAGACATGGCCAGTTATGTGCATGTTGTAATCAAAGTGGGAATATGTCAGTGTTGTGACTTACATCTTGGATTGTTGTTCTTGTTTGTTCTGAGTGCAGGTGTCCTGAACCACTTTTCCTCTTTTTGCTATTAGCTGATGATGCAGTAGCTGTCACTGCCTTCCTCTTCCTCAACACACTCTGCTGGCTTCCTGGTAATAATACCTGAGAGCAATGTATCATTAGCAGAAAATAGCATCCATATTATGTAAACACAAGAAGGTGTCAATCCACATTACCATTGCATCCAGTGGTGGCATAGGAGCATTGGTAGTAGCTTCCCCACTTCTCTTCCTGTAGGATCCCCTATTGTGGCCAATGTCTTTGTAAAGTCTGCACCTAATGATGGTGCCTACCCTAGATACTCTTGTGCTCTTGGGTTTCTCATTTGGTTCCCTTCTCCTTTCCTTCCTTGGTCTTCCTGGCATCTTGACATACACAGGAACTCTTGGTTTTGGTCTATCAGAGGTGGGCCATGAAGTAATACCCTCCACAGGTTGTAGACAGTGCTCATAGGTCTTGTTGAATTCTTCAATTGAATAGCACTTTGCAATAAATTCATCAATGTTCCTTGAGCTGTAGTAGATGCAAGATATAGCATGGCAATATGGCAGACCAGAAAGTTGCCAGTACCTGCAGGAGCAGGTTTTGTTCTCTAGACTAACAGTGAATCTCTTGTCATGGTGTTTAACTTCATAACCATCTTTCCTATTCCAAAGCATGACAAAAATAAGATTCAGTTATGTAAGACTTTAATTTCTTGAATATGCTTGCGCATACTTGTCCCTGCCATCTTTGAGCCTTAGTTCTCTGTTCTTGAATCCTCACCATAACTTTGCATCTAATCACCTCAAGCATGCTAATAATAGGTAGAAACGTAGCTGAAATGATCTGATTATTGAAAGACTCACGTATGTTATTGTCGACTGAATCACAGTTGGAGTCCAACTTGAACCAGGCCCTGCTCCAGTGATGTGGTTTAGTCTTCATCATAGCTTTTGCTCCTTCTGATGCCTTCTGTGCCAATTGAGCTTTGTAGAAGTTGAACATCATCATGCAAGGTGCTTTGGCACACCTCCAGAACCTCTTTTGAAAGTCCTTGTCCTTGTAATTCTTCTTCCAGTTGGCATAAATATGCCTAGCACACATTATGTGCTCACATTTAGGTGCCCTGTTGGCAATAGCATTAATGAGGCCCTACAAGAATATATGTTAGTTTCCAAGCCAAACTACAATTCTACAAGTACAAGTTAGTGTGAAAATGCATACCTTTTGTTGGTCAGATATGATCACCCAACCATCACCAACACCAATTTGAACATCTTTGAACAACAATGCATAAAACCAATCCTAATAATCATTTGTCTCTTTCTCAACCACTGCCCAGGCAATTGGGTACATCTGGTTGTTGGAATCCCTGTCAATGGCACATAGTAGCTCACCACATGTTGCTCCTTTGAAGAAGCAACCATCAAGTCCTATGACTTTCCTACAACCAACAAAGAGACCTCTCTTACAAGCATCAAGGCACACGTAAAATCTTTGGAATACTAGGTCTTCAAAGTCATGGTCTAGGTGGACCACAACAGTACTTCCTGGGTTGATCCTCAAGAGTTCTAGCTGGTAATCAAACGCCTTGGAGTACTCACCCTTGGTGGAATCTAGCAATCTTTGCATGACAATAGACTTTGCTCTCTTGCACTTGGAGAGGCTAACATATGCTTGCATTTCCTCCTGGACAGTGGCCTTCAAGCTATCCATGCTCCAAGTGGGATTAGCTTTGATCATCTTCTCATACTTGTCTGCAATTCCTTTGGCAGTCACATGTTTATTGTCTCTTCTAGGTGGGCATGTGTGCTCATTGAAAAAATATGCAACCTACCAGCTCTCTGTCCTACTATTAGTAGATAAGAGTATAACCCAGGGGCACTTGGCCCAATCACACTGAGCTCTAACCCTGGTGGTCTCATCCTTCACAAAATTAATCACCTTCCGTTCTGCTGGCCCATAGTTGATAACAGCTTCCTTGAACTGTTGCTTGCCTGAAAACTTCATACCCAATGCAAATGTTGGAACAATATCATGGCGATCAAACCTAGGATACTTGGACTTCTTCCTAATCAAATCATCACCATCCTCTTCAAAAGAACTTTCATTATCACTATTGTCGTAGTACCCAGTCTCATTCCCGTCATCAACGATAGCTTCATTAAATGCATCAACAGACTGTGGATGAGATCCCTCAAAGAAGATGGCATCAGGATTCAATGTCTCTCCTGCCTTAAGCTTCTTCTTGAACTCCTTCAACTTTTCCTTAATCTCTACAGCCTCCTCATCATCCTCTGAACTCTCACAATCACCTGGGAGGTAATCACTACCACTGCTACATGTGTCCTCCATAGCTACAATCGCTTGCTTCTTCTTACCCACCTTGCTCTTTTCACTGCTACATGACCCATAGAACTGCCTAAATGAAGCTAGTTCCTTCTGCCTATCCTTAGGAGTAGATAGAACAATGCCCACTTGCTTGCTTCCAGAAGTTACAAACTGTATGGTAGCACTCTGATTACCCACATCTTGCGTAACAATCTTCTTACCAATATCTTGCTTGCTCTCAGTAACTCCCACTTCATCATCCTCTGTCTCCATTTCTACACAGTTCAGATCTTGCATCTCTTCCTCAAAGTCACTTCCTTCCTCATGGTCGTTATCTCCATCTGTTTCTTGTTCAGCTGAGTCGACATATATGTCAGCAACGCCACCATCAGTAATGCAATCCTTCATTAGTATGCATGTCTTGTTGTTAGTCAAAACCCTCAGACCATTAGCAAGCTCTTTCCCAGGGAATAGCCAGTGGAGCAAACTGTCTTCGGTAATTTCACAATGATCTTGCAGGTGGCCTCTAATCCCTGGCAAAGAAACTTTGTCTCTATCGATCCAAGATAGTGCCTCAGAACCGCCCAAATAATGCACATACTTACCATCATTGAAAAATTCTCCTCCAAAATGAAATCGGACACACAAATGGTCCAGCAAATCCATGTCCTACATGCGCAGATAATGTATGTGCTTACAAACTACTTACTTCCAGCGAAAACATGCACTACAATTTGCACCTAACCCGAGAACTAACACAAATAAAGACAAACTAACCTCACAATCGGTTCGCCATACAATCGATTCGCGCCGCCTAGGATTTGGAGAGGTCGCCACGGAGATGATAAATCATGTACGCCGCATAATTAGTCGCCCGAGGGTAAATCACGCACTAGGGTTCTCTGATTTGGGAATGGGAATTTTAGCGTCGTCTGGACGGTCGGAAGCAGCGGTTTTAAGTGAGGTGCTGACACGACGAAACCAGGCCAGCGTGGCCAAAACCAGCTGATTTCGGCTCGAGGGGGTCGGATGAGATGGTATTGGGAGTTCGAGGGTGTAAAACAAACGGTTTTGGAGTTTAGGGGGGATTTTGGACTCTCCGCAAAGTTCAGGGGTGTAATATGGACTTTTTTCCTTAAATAATTGTATCAAAGACTATAGCCTTGCGTGGCTAACTGTTTAATAAAGAATAGTTTATATCTTATTGTTCTGCTGCGTAACTCTGGTAAAGGCTTACTATTCGTTGCAGTGTCTTACCATGCAGACAAATAGTAATCCGTATGCTTAAGTGTGATTACCCTCCGGGGTAATGACACGGGGTGCCACATTGGGGAAGACAAATTTGGCAGCAAGGGGCAGCGCAGCAGAGCAGAAGAAGTGTGACGCTAGCACGAGTGAAGCAGAGGTGCGAGAGGGAGCGACGAATGAGCGGGACGGGGAGGTCGTCGAGCGGCATAGCGGGGAGTTCGGTGACGACGAAGGCCGAGAGGCAAGAGAGGGCGTCCGGGGATGTCTGACGAGAGATGTGATGTTGCACATTGGTTCCATCAAAAAAAAGGGTAGAATAGATGGAGAAAGGGCGAAAGAAGAAAGGCAAAAGAGTCTTTTCGCATACCCATTAACACAAAGAATGTGATGGAAATAGCATAGAAGGGCACAAGAAAGTCACTCGATTGCATAGAAAGAATCACTTTTTTTTTTCAGTGGCAGAGGAAACCAGATAACTTTCAATGGCATGTAGGGAATTTTCCAAAATATTTTCTGATAGGGATAAAGAACAGACACCAGCTTTAAGAATCTCAGGCATGAAATTTCCAACAAGGATGGCTGTTTAGTACACAATGCCAAGCTGATTGATGACATTTTAGGCATGAGATGCTTCGACAGCGCAGAGGAGCAAAGCCAATGATGGCTCACCACAGCCATACAACAAAGGGACCAACGGACCCAGAGTTCTTTGTTTTATTACTCTCTAGAGTACTGCACCACTCAGAAAAACTACCTTAATCTTGTCCAGATGTATAGAAAATTGGTAGCTTCGCTAACAATAGCAATAGAGAAAAAGCTAAAACACGACGCGGAAAAAAAAAGAGAATGGTTACATAAAACCCAATGTCAGAAAGTACATAAGAGACCTTAAGACAGAAAGACACCAAGAACCAGTCACAAGCTAAAATAGACTGAGACACTCCGCTGACGCCCCCCACTTAGAAGTCTCATACAATTTTAGCTCCCCAAGTCCCAACCCAAGTCTACAGTTCATGCAGTATTCCTTAACCTTCGATGCTGAGTTTGCAGAATAGACTGCCTGCTGCGGCAATAGGCGTAAGAAATATATCGCGCTAATTGCCATTTGCTACAACACTTTCAGCTGCAGGTTTGGAGGCGTTCGGCACTTCCCCAGCAACAGGGGTATCCTTGTTCAGTGGTTGTTTCTGCACTATGGATTTCCCACTAATTGCATTCTTGTCCTCGTGAGAAACATTTCCGTTCCCATCATTGCAGCCCTGGACAATGTGAACAATAAGCAGGCATCAGAACCTATCGTTGCCACCTGATCTGAAACAGTCCCGAAATTCTCAACAGGTTTAACCACAGAAGGCTCTAAAGCATGAATATAGTACTTGCCTGGCCTTGAGGAAGTTGCTGCTTTGCTCTCTTTTCCTGCATCAACTTTTGCCGGTTCTCGTAAAATACAAAATCATCCAAAATTGAGGTCTTGCTGACATGGTGCTTGAAAATCTTCAGCATTTCAAGACCTTGCTCAAGCTTAACCTACAGCATTATGGAGACAATGGGGCAGTACCGTAAGTAATATGTATGGAGGAAACTGAAAAGATCCATCATACTGCCAAGCAATCAAGGATTATATAAATGCATTGATCACTCCTTTAAATCTACATGTTTTTTTTTGTCAATTCGCGAATGGCTGAACAACATTGTGGGCTGTCCGCTGTGGCAACAACAATTCATCGCAACATTGCACATACGATGCACAGAAATATGACTCAAAAGTCCGAAACATCCTTAAGCCTAGGCCCTAGCTTATATACGAGAAATTCCTCTGAGTCATAGCATAGCCACCTGTGCCCTTAATGGAGAAATAAACATTCCACATTTTGCTGTTCACATTAACTAAGTTTGCACCTGACAAACCAAATCTAAAATTTGAATATTTTCAAGAAAATAGTGATGACATGAATTATCTAAAGTAAAATACAATTATTAACAGTATACCAAGTGGCCATGGCCTCATCATGCAGTCATATAACTTTAATAAGCAGTTATTGACAGTAGCTTTCAGCAAGGGTACCTCTTGTGTGTCACGGCTGTTTGTCACAGGCTTATTGTCATTGTTGTCCAATGTAATATGCTTTAAGACGTTGTTGACCACATCCTTGACAATGTGCCAGTTGACTGGAAAGCAGCCATGCCATTTGTCTTGTTGCCAATAATCAACCGTCTTGTCAAAGTCAACAGGACCAACCATTTCGGCAACACCAACAAACTGACCACTTGTGTTTACCTAAAGCCCCAGCTTAAGGTCAATAGAGAATGCTAAAGGAGAAATGGATAATATAATGCGGTAACAACATACTTACAGAGAAAAACAAGAACACTGGGCATTCACTGGATTTCTCCTGAGCTTCCCGGTATCCAGCATCCAGCTTCTTATTTCCATTAGGAGTGCTTGCCCATACATTATATTTGATACTCTTGTGCACATCATCCTCGCTGTAAGATTTGATAACGAAAAACTTTGCATCCTTGTATGTTACAGGAAAACCTTCCTGGTTAAATTGGCCCTTATCTGGAAGGACACTATTCTCCTGTTTCCCAATTGAAGGGAGGGCCTGGCCCTTCACAGCAATAGTGACAGTAGGTCCAAATGGTTTTTGGTTCTTGAATCCACCAGATCTTGGTCCTCTATTCAGCTCAGTAAAGCCATCCTGATTCTCACTGCCAAAACCAAAAGGTGCCCGTCCTCTAGGCTTGTATTTGGTATCCACAACTCCCCACCGTCCATTGTTTCTTGAGTTATATACATTTGATCCATAACCAAGTCCAGATTTCAGTGTATTCACATACTGACCATACTGCCCATATAATCTGCTGTCAGGGTACATCCTAGTATGATAACTAGGAGAGGTCAGACCCATCCCAGATGAAGGTATCTGCGCATGCATACCCTGGAAACAAATAGAAACCAACAGCTAAGCTTTATTGAAGGACGCTGCAGATATCTCATGAAAGCTCATATATGCAACTTTATCATTTTGTTATGCTATGTGTGTCATCTTAAGGGAAGGTAGTATATGTCATCATAGAATCTAATATGCAAACAATAGGGATATGTGAGTAAGCTTTAAAACCAGCCATAGCTTGTCAGGGTTAATTATGCAGGACATCACATTACTAAGGAAAGCCCTGCAACACAATAACAAGGAAATTGAATAGTCTGTAGAACACACCATGAGGTTTGTTGTTGGACGCTGGCTCTGATTTTTTGCTGAAGACGAATTCGAACCATAAGATGTGGAACTAGCAGTTGACCTCTGATGCCCATTAGAGTAGACTGGCCCGTCATACAACTGAACTGGAGAATGAATACCATTGTGACCATAATTGCTAGCAGAAGGTCCACCTTGCAAAGGTCCTCTTCCGTATGAAACATTGCTAGCCACTGATAAATTCTGGTGGGTTTGCTTACGCAGTAGTGAACTGTTGTTAGTATTTGCAATCCCATTAGCACTTGCTTTTGCTGAATCTACAGGAACACATGCCTGGTGAGTGGCAAGAGAAGGCAGCTCAGATTGAGAATTGGCGCCATTAACACCATACTTCGCATTGGTTGGAGCCGGTTGTTGATAATATTGAGTAGGGTACTGATAATGCTGCGTGCCATATAACTGGGCGTCATGCCCAACAGTTGGGACAGGAGAACCCGAAGGATATGGGCCGTACGGAGCATAACCATATCCATGGTACATGTCACCATACACATTCTGCTACATTGACGCAACAACATATTTGAGTCAATTTCATCATTTATGTATAAACAGGAGTTCTTTAAGACATGTGTAATATGTATAACACGAGTAAAAAAGCAATTGACCAAATTCCAAATTAACTACAAACATGTGCACAGCCTTAGCCTCCTAGACACAGGTGAAAGCGCATAATCTAACTATATAATGGACTCTTTAAGACTACCAAGTATAATGATTACATAGTGTGAATACAATACAAATGTTAACTCACCGGGGGCATCTCCATTCCTTCATGTCCAGCATACCTGGAATCCCACCCATTGGCTGAGCCATCATAACCTGAGTACCAGCATACAGAAATTAAATCCAACTAATGAGTCTTGTAATCTAAAAATAGCTGATTCCCAATTAATGGAATGCAGGTTTATCAGTTTATGTACCACTAGGATAGTAATAGGCTGGGTTGGCATATCCATTGGGCTGGTAGAAGAAGTTAGGATCCATGGCCTCCTGGAGCAGGGGCGTTATCGACCGGTCCACCGGCGACGCTACGCTCTGTGCATCACCGCTGTTGGCAGATCCGTACGGCATCCCAGAAGGCTACAGTTTTTTTTTTTTTAAAAAAAACATGGTTTTAGCCGTCTCTCCTCCAAGAAACATACTTCAACAGAGCAACAACTAAGAATCGCCTAAAACTACCTTCTTGGCCGCGTTAGCTACGGCGCCTTCCTTCTTGCCCTCCAAGGACAGCTTTTGCAGGAGGTCAGTGGCCTCTGTAACTCAACAATCAAGGAAGAAGCACTTCGATTTCAAGCAAACAATTCATAATTTCACCATAGATTTCCAAAACCAACAAAAAAAGATTAAGCTTTTTTCATCCCAGCATAAGAAAGACAATATTTTTATAAATCCACCGCGGAAAAGATTGCTCCAAAACACTAACACCGCAGCTAAAACAGATTAAAACACACATCAATAAACCGAGCAAGGATACGGTCGGCAGCGGCAGCGGCATCGGCCGCCATGGTCCCCCCCCCCCTCCCCTCCCCTGGCAATTCGATCTGGAACAGAAACCTTTTCCTGTAAATTTTGCCCTGGATTGGATACAAGATCGCTAGAATTCTAAGCACTAACGATAGCAACGATACGATAAGGTAATTCTTGTGGCAGGGAGAGGCGATAGGTTGTGATAGATAATCCCTAGGTGGGTGTGGGGGGAGAAGGGAGGAAGACGAGGAGAGGAGAGGGAAACGAAGATAGCCGCCACAGACGCGAGGGGAGAAGGGAGAGGAGACGGGGAGGCCAGCAAAAGAGGGGTTTTAGCGATTCAGAGGCGGTGATTCAAATACCTCCCCCGGCCCATCCCCACCGCTCGTTCATCTTCCACACTTTCGCTCCGGGCACCCGAGGTCCTATCGCCCTTGGATATCCCAGTTAGCTAAGGTGGAACTGTGCGTCTTGTCAGAAAGGTTTTTTTGGGTATTGGAAAATGTTAGTTATCTTGGTTGGTGTATCATTGCCCAAACAATTTGAGCTTATTTAATTGTTATATGGAACTACTAATTCAAATTATTAATTCAATTATATTTTAAATTTGATTTTGCTAATGGATCTTAACTAGAGCAGTGTCTATGTTCAATAGTGACTAGTGATAGGCGAAAAGCTAGGTAGACCCAGCTGAAGCCCTTGGTCAACTTCATAAAAGACCAACCAAGTTATTCATTATTAGAATAAGGTTTTGTATGGATTGTGGTGACTTTTGATAACTTTTTTCATTTTTTTTGATATAACAGTTAGTTGAGAGTGTCTTTTTAGGAGTCGTAACAGCAAAACATTAATAGAGATAGTAAATATTTTCATAACTAATTGCAAACTGGCCCTAAGAAGGGAGCTCTACTTGAGCTCAAAAAATAAAGGAGACGGGAGCTTTATTCGGCTAATTGCTAGTCGATCCAACTTTCACTCAAGTCTCATTATTAGTTAGTTTTGAATCGAAGCTTTAACGCCATCTAATTATTGTACTTCGTGGAATGAAAGGTATTCTATACATTGTTCCTTAATAACCTTTAATGATGTATAAATAATACAATCTTTTCTCAGCTTTTTAGAAGGATGTAGTTGTCTTATCACGATTATATTCAAGAGTTAGCACTTGGGAGGTCACATGATCAAATCTGAAGAAAAAAAAAGTCCATAAATAAACCCACCTGACTTATACCAATAGCGTATGTGGAACCAAGAATTTTGCAAAAAACAATTCAATTCTCGTGTTTCAAATTGGTCCTTAGAGGGACTCAAATTGTTTCTTTAGCCATAAGACACATATGGCATACCAATTGAACCTACCATTGATTGACTAGCGAGTTTGGATGATATAGAGGGCATATTATGTCTTTGGTCGTGTGGCTTTAGCATCATTCCCATTAAACTACTTCAGCAGGAAGCAAGAGAAGCCCTAGCCTACCTTGGGCCAGCCCATGTTCCAATCAGACCCTCACTAAACTGTCTGCCCACCCATAAAGGTCCAATTTTGTTCATATCCGGAAGCGGTTTGCTGCTTGAAGAAAAAATCCCCTGTTGTTTTGTCTTGTAATAATAAAAATCAGCCGATTCATGTCGGCTTATGTTGCCCCGAAGACTGCTGTGTCTAAAACCATGTCCCAGAATCGTGCACGCAATCTGACAAAGTTGTAGACAGTGGCTGCAAATGTTCGAACGATTTTGAGACACGGATTCAGTCGGAACCCAGACGGCAATGAAAAGATGCAGATGTTTTTCTCCCTGGGCTAAAATAGAGGAGGACGTGAGCACGAGCATTAGCTGTGCTGCGCTGCTGTGTCTGCCGCTTTATTTCTTTGGATTTGGATAAGAACGGGCGGCCGTTAGCTTGGCCATGCATTTTTAATTCGGACGACGACTATAGCGTTCTATTTTTTTTTTAATGAAATAGCAAAACTCGTTTCCGCGAATAAAATGATAAAAATGGTATTTCTATTGTCCAATTTTGCCGTAAAAAGACACGTTATTCCAGACCGCGGCAGCCCATGTGTTAACAGTCAAATTCCATAAGGTGGTTCTGCCATTTTATCATCAGCTGGCACCGCTTGAGGAGCTGCTTTTCTTTCTTCCTCAAGCTAGGGGAGAAGCCTATCTGAGTGAGTGTGCCTCAACCAAGTTACTTCGTTCCTTGGAACTACTGTTGTTAGTTCTTTTAATTGAATAGTTTGATTTGTTCTCTTAAGTGATTGCCCTTGTGACCTAGCTTCCCTTCCTTTCCTTTAGCCGAGGGATTGAATTTCCATACAGGAGTGCTGGCTTTAGCAAGCAAGTCCATTTTTAGAGCTTATAGCCAAACTGAGATCTACTGACAGGGCATGAAAACTGTTTACTTTTCTAATTTCTCACGATTCTATGCTGACTGGGTGTGCAGCAGGATCTTCTGCGGTAAAATCGTATGATAGAAATGTCATTTTTATGATTTCATTTACAATAAGTAATTTTAATTTTTTAAAAAAAATATGACATTTTAGCCAAGACTTATATCGGCTGCCTTGCTGGACCCTTTTATCATCTCTCAACTTCCAGACGGGACGCGCGCGCGGCTGCAAATATCCCTCTCCCTCTCCCTCGGCAGCCAACGCAGCGCCGCCTACGCACGACGCGTGCGTGCGTGCACGTCTTTCCTCTCGAGATGACGCGGTTTTTAGCGTCAGTAGGATGTATGTGCTCGGCAAAATATCCGGCCGTCCGCGAGTCGCCTGTCTCTACGCAGCGTCGGCCTGATTAATTCAGCGCCACAAGAACGCGCGACCCAGCCCTTTGGAGATGCTGCGCTCACACGCGTGTTACGCTCGAGTCTCAACTCTCAACAACGAGCCTATCTATAATCCCATGACCATGCTTGCAGGTTGACGCTTATCGAAAGCTAACGATCTGGTTGGCTGGGAGCGTGAGAGTTGGTATCAATTGCCATGCGGCGTTGAGCGACGCATACATGGATATTGAAGTATAATGTTCATGTTTTCTCATGAGTTTAAAATTTTGGGTGCACCGGTTGGCGCATTAAACCCAACGATAATAGATAATAATGATTGTGGATAGATGGTTTGGTTGCGTTTGCAGCATAGCCGTCAATTTCATTCAGAGATCATTCCGGTTTGTCTCTTGGTATGGAATCGTCGTTATCTAGTGTTCATATATATATATATATATATATATATATATATATATATATATATATATATATATATATATATATATATATATATATATATACACTCTTAGGAATCGTCTTTCACATCTCATATCTACTTAAATTGTATGGTGATACCTCTTTGTTAATTTGAGCATACTCCAATAATGATTATAAGATACTCCAAAGTGAGTTTCATGAAAAAATTTTATTAAAGTTCACTTTTTATAACAAAATTTGTGTATATACTCCTTTTATATATGAAAAAGGGTATATAGCAAAAAAAAACAAAGGGCTCTAATGAAAACATTTCAATCAAGTCGCACTGAAGTATCTTATAAGTGGTATTTAAGCATACTGAAAGTGGTAAAGAAGTATAATATATGAGTTTAAGTGGTATATTGAAAGTGGGAGTACATACTCGAGAATCTGAAATGGGCATCCTATATATATAGTATATATGTATATGTGTGTGTGTCTATATATATATATATAGATTTTTCTATACTCTGGGAGTACTCACTTCTATTATACCACTTAAACGAATATATATACTTCTTTATCACTTTATTTAAATGCTAATTATAGATATCTATACTTGATTGAAAAAATTCATTTTATTATCTTTTATTTTTATATATAAAAAGTGGACTTTAATTAATTTTTCATAGAACTCACTTTTGAGTATCTTATAATCATTATTGAGTATACTCAAATAGATAAAGAGGTATTATCATATGATTTAAGTGGTATATGAGATATGAGTATCTCAGAGCACCATGCCATTTTCCTATATATATATATATATATATATATATATATATATATGAAAATGGTATGGCACTCCTAGGAATACGTACTTTCACTTCTTATATACCTCTTTATCTATTTGAGCATAGTCCAATAATGATTATAAGATACCCCAAAGCGAGTTCCATGAAAAATTTCATAAAAATCCACTTTTTATAGTAAAATTTGTGTATATACTTCTTTTATATATGAAAAAGGGTATATAGCAAAAAAAAACAAAGGGCTCCAATGGAAATTATTCAATGAAATCGCATTGAAGTATCTTATAATTAGTATTTAAGTATATTAAAAATGATAAAGAAGTATAGTATGTACGTTTAAGTGATATATTGGAAGTGAGAGTACATACTCGGGAGTACTAAAGCGAGTATATAAAAGTATATACACAAATTTTGAAATAAAAAGTGGATTTTAATGAAATTTTTCATGGAACTCGCTTTAGGGTATCTTATAATCATTATTGGAGTATGCTCAAATAGATAAAGAGGTATCATCATACGATTTAAGTGGTATATAAGAAGTAGGAGTACCATACCATTTTGATAGATAGATATATATATATATATATATATATATATATATATATATATATATATATATATATATATATATATATACTTCAAATACATAACCATACAATAAAAATGACACATAGTTCAATGACTATAAATACAAAGGTTGTACGTAGTAGTATTGGACTAGGTCTTTCAAGCTAATTCAAATGAGTGATCACATCAATTATGCCAGCTGGTACCGAAATGACTGGAATGGACCAGAATGACTGGTATTGAGGGCATTACGAGATTGAGGCTACTGTGTGCCCCTTTGGGTGTCGGTATGACATGTTTCGGCTGGTACTGAAATGGAATTAATAAGCTTGAGGCTGCATGACTAGAAGTTGGAACACATGAATTTTGCAAAAAAAAAAAAAAAGGAAAAATAAATAGTGTAAATCTTCCAGAATAAAGGAGGACGATCCACTGCTCCCAAGCAAGGGTGCAAAGTGGGCGGGTCATGACAAATTTCACGCCCACCACGCTAACTGTTGAGGCATTCTTGGTGCCACTAGCCCATAATGCAATCTGCGATGCAAGTTGGTGGGTTTGGCGGCAGTCCACAAAGCACCAACCAGCTTTTGCTTAGTACTATAAGTTATTAGCAATACTAATGCTTTAGAAAAATACCAAAATAATACCGAAAAATCTGGAAAAATAAATAAATAATAAAACAAAAAAAAATACATTTGAACCCATAAAAGCATTTTAACAAATAATTAGTTGACATGAATACTTCAATATGCAACCAAAAAAATACTACATCGTCGGCACTTGGGTGTGCTTCATAGCAAATTACACCATCACTTGGATGACATGAATACTTCCAACATTCAACAGAAAATCACTACATGGACAAATTATACTAGCACTTAATAACACTTAAGTTAGGATCTTACTTTCCATCACAAAAGCCAGAAATCTTCAAATAAAAGCAACAGAAGACTGCTACCGATGAACCTCTATTAAGCAATGAAATGACACTTTTTGCTGCAATCCAGGATATAGAATGGTGTTTTGCGGGCAGAATTTCCATCCATCAAGTTCTCGTTTCCCCATAGAACTCAGCTTTGCATCAGATATTGTTGTATTATCAATTCAGCCAAAAGAAGAAGAAGAACTGAACAGTTAACAATTTCTCAATTCACCAAAGAAGAGCTTGTCAATTCAGACAAAGAAGTCTTCAAAGTCTTAACAACTTGTTTGTTGGGAACTCATCAGCAGCTGAGAAGTAAGTTCACAATGTTAATGTAGAAAGTCACACTACTACAAAACAGGCTATAGTAGACGCCCCATCACAGACGGTTCCTTTGGAACCAAATGCGTGTTGGGTATCATGAGCCGACTGCGGGTGGCGCGGGAAGCCTATCACAGGCGGTATTTTTTAGAAATGCTCGTGATAGTCATCTATCACAGATGGTTTGTAAATAGAACAAATCGTGATATTACACGACGGTTCTATTCACAAACCGCCTGCGTGATAATCCCAATCACGAGCGGTTCTATTATAGAAGCGAAATGCGTCGTAATATCCTGAGCGGTTCTTAATAAGGACCGCTGCGCGATTGTGAGATTATCACAGAGCGGTTTTAGTGAGAACCGTCTATGATATTATCTGATGGTTCCAAACGAGAACCGCTCAGTGATAATTAATTATCACAGCGGTTTTTATTAAAACCGTCGTGATATCCTCGCTGGTATAAATTGAGCGCGACACATCCTCTCTGCCAGCTTGCCATGTGGTTCATCGCAAGCTACTGCATTGTGCCTCTGCCTTTGCCTACGCGGCAAGACGGTTTGGATAATCAACGGCTCTATTTGTTGGGCTCCACTTAGATCTGCTAGCTAGCTTCTCCCAGTGCCGAGCCACTTTCCGCCCTAGCTCCTCCAACTGCGGCTCCTCCTCTAATTAAGCAGATGTAATGTCTTGATTATCCTTTATCCACTCTATTGATTAGTGAATTTCCTTATTTTGCTACTCGTATATAGACCCTAATGTTTTGTTTTCTTTGTTGTATTCCTTAATCGGAAGCATAGGGTTTAAGTTTCAATTAATACTACTTGATGGGAAAAGGCAAAACGTACATCTAGCTCTCAATTTGATGGACCCTAATTCGAGAAAATGAAAAGCAAAACATGTAGCCTTTAATTAATCTGATGTAATTCCTTTGTGCAGCGATGAGACAAAAGCGAGTAAATGCGTGCAAAGAAGTGAAAGTCTTAATCGAACTAATTTCATGAGTAGTTTTCTAGAACAGATTAAAAGAAGAATTTATGACACACCAAGATAAGTCACATGTGCAATGATCTATTTTATATTTCCTCCATTTATATCCATGAAGAAACGTCATCACGGTGGTTTATTGTTTCAATTATATCAAAGCGGATACGCGCAATCGCGGATCAACTTGCTAGTTATTAGGATCTTCCTCTTGTCTTTTGTCTTGTATCTAATCAACAATCATGCGAGATAATCAATAATTATCCGTTCGCCCGACTTAAAGAGGAGAAGGTTGGACCCTTGCCCTAAGCGCCTCCAACACCGCCGCCTCCTCCCCATTCGCCACCTTAGAGAGGAGAAGGAAAGGAGAGGAATCGATTTTCTTCGTGAGCTCGAGGGTAACGATCTATAACCCTTTATGTTTGCTATAAATTAATCGCTAATCAATTTTGACACTAATTTGTTACATGCGTGAGTGTAGATGGATCGGCGGATGTACTGATGTGAACCATGTGAGTCAAGAGTACATTAATGGCGTGGTTGCTTTTAGAAGAGCCGCCGAAAGGGATATGTTGAAGAAGTGGATAAATTTTATGTCTTGTCTATGCATTGATTGCGTGTAATGAAGATGTTTAACAACGCGCAAATAGAAGCGCACTTGATTGAAGGGTTTCAAAAAGGGTATACATGTTGGACCGATCCACGGTGAAGAGCAGATTATTACACATGAAGTTAGTAATGACGGCATCGCCAAGAAGTCAACGATATGCTTGGGATGTGGATATCTTGCTTTTGATGAGGATAGGTCACACGATGACAATCTGGATCGGATGCTACTGCGATGCGTAAGAGAACTACTGAGAGAGAGTTTTATAAATTTGAGGGCTTAAGGGAGGACTCGGTGAGACCTTTGTTCCCTGGTTGCAAGCCGGAATAAACAAGGTTGTCAACCGTGCTTGAGCTGGCTGAAATTGAAAGCAAGCAATGGTTGGTCTCGATAAGAGTTTCACGGCGTTGTTAGGTCTCCTAGCGGACATCCTACGGGGAAACGTGTTGCCCGGCACCACCTATCAAGCAAAGAAGGTTATTTGTCCATTGGGAATGGAAGTAGAAAGAATACATGCATGTCCGAACGATTGTATCTCTACCGTAAAGAGTATGCAGACATGCATGTATGTCCGTGTGCAAAGCATCCCGATACAAGCGTCGAACATCGCTAAGGTGAAGCAAAGACCTCCTGCTAAGATGTTGTGGTATCTGCCTGTGATCCCACGTTTGAAGCATTTATTTGCGAACCCAAAGGAGGCAAGATTGCTGCGTTGGCACTCAGAGGAGCGTTTGGATCACGAGAGAGCACAACCGTCGGTTCAACGAATGGTTAAAGGTGCGAATGACTGGGAGGTCATCAAGTGATGATACGCTGCTATGGTTGGCACGAGGGCCACAATTTACAATTGTCGCATGGCAAGGATACGACATAAATGGGTACACATTTTATACGGCAGCTCAGGATAGGAAGAGCACAGTCCAGAACAGCGGTGTCCGCATAGATGCATTCAGTACCGATGGGATGAGGAGCTCCTACTATGGGCAAATAGAGGAGATATGGGAGCTGGACTACGTGCTTTTCAAGATCCCCCTATTTCGGTGCCGTTGGGTCCATCTCCCACAGGTGAAGGTCGACAAGTACGGTGTCACTACCGTGGACCTCGAACGTGTCGGATACAAAGATGAACCATTCGTACTGGCTAACCAAGTTGTTCAAGTCTTCTATGTAACCAACCCGGCAAATAAGAAGCGCCACGTAGTTCTTCATGGAAAAAGGAGGATTGTCGGAGTTGAGAATGTAGTGGACGAGGAAGAATACAATCAATTTGACGAGTTGCCTCCTTTCGGAAATGGCATTATGCTCGAGGAAGAACCCAGTGAGGAAGCTAGCTATATGCGCGTCGATCATCACGAAGGCCTATATCTTAATTAAGAATTTACTCCAATGTAATTAATTTATTCCATAACATCATGTGTTATGGACTTGTAATCTCTCATATATTTTGATGTCAAGCGTGAAATTGTCATGTGTTGATGTGTTATGGACTTGTCATATTTGATATTGATGTCAATGTGGGCGTACATTGTAATGTGGAGTATCAAAATTGGTTTCACTTGATTTGGAGTTGAGTTGAATTGGATATGAAATTTTGAAGTCAAATGTGTTATGAACTTGTTATGGACTTGTCATATTTGATATTGATGTCAATGTGTGGACGTACATTGTAATGTGGAGTATCAAAATTGGTTTCACTTGATTTGGAGTTGAGTTGAATTAGATATGAAATTATGAAGTCAAATGTGTTATGAACTTGTTATGGACTTGTCATCATACTTGTCACCAGGTTAGAATTCATATATATGGACTTGTCATAATTGTCATCATACTTGTCTCACCGGATTCACTATGTTTTGTCAGGATATTTATGTCTCACCGAGTTCACTATGTTTTGTCGAGGATATCATAAATTGTCATCGAGTTTTGGTTATCACGCAGCGGTTTTATAATACAAAATCAGTGATAATAATATCAGAGACGGTTTGTAATAAGAACCGTGCGTGATAATATCACTGAGCGGTTGTAGAATAGAACCGCGTGATATATTATCACGCACGGTTCTTATTACAAACCGTCTGTGATATACTTTTTATAAGGCGGGAAACGCTAGGGTTTTCCTCTCACTTCTCACTTCCTCTCCCGCCCTTACGCTCTCGCCTCGTTACGCCTCCTCTAGGGTTTAGGGCTCGCCTTCACCGCCGACCACGACCTCGGCGTCGCCGCCCGACATTGGCGCCCCGACCTCTGCCCGCCGCCTCGACCTCGGCGCGCCGACCTCGGTGCCGCCCCGACCTCGGCGCCCGTTCACCTCCCGGCCAGTAAGCCCGGCGTCGCCGCCGCCTCGACCTCGGCGCCCGTCCTCCTCCCGTGTCGCCACCCCGACATTGGCGCCTCCGACCTCGACGCATTGCCTCCTCCTCAAGATCGGCCTCTCCCCCTGACTGGCCTCCTCCTTGCACCGTGAGTTCTTGTGCGGCATCCTCTCTGTGAGTATTGCTCCTCTGTGGCGATTCGGTTGATCTTTGCATATATATATATATATATATATATATATATATATATATATATATATATATATATATATATATATATATATTGTGCTAGTTGCAAATTGATCAGTGGTCTTTGTTGACATGCTCGTGATGAACTCATCTTATATTGAGTTGAATGTGATAGTTAGTTCATACTTGAGCTCTATTGTATTACTTGCTACTTGTCAATATGATGTAATTGTTAATTGGTTACTTTCGGTTGAGCTCATAGTTCTATTGCAAATTGATCGAGTTGTATTGACTAGTTTGTGATTCTTCTAGTAGTCTGTATGAGCTCATTCAACTTTTCATTTGCCATCTTGATCTCTGTAGTCAACCTCTGCTTGATCGAAGTTTAATCTGTTTTTAGATTAGCAGTTGAGATCATTTGTGATTAAGCAAAGTATTGTTTAGAGCTCATAGTTTGAATTTATATTATCATATTCATTTAATGAAGAGTATAGACAATAGGATTGAGATGGCAAAGACTTGTTCTTTAGCTACTCTCCTTACGAGAGCACATAATATCATCAATTAATATGTTGGAATAGTGTCTGTGCACCGTGAGTTCTTGTGCGGCATCCTCTCGTGAGTATTGCTCCTCTGTGGCGATTCGGTTGATCTTTGCATATATATATATATATATATATATATATATATATATATATATATATATATATATATATATATATATATATATATATATATATATTTGCTAAAGTGCTAGTTGATACCTTGATCTCGTATTAGTTCTCGATTTCGAGTCTAATATCAAGATATTGCAAATTGATCGCTGGGCTTTGTTGACATGCTCGTGATGAACTACATCTTATCTCGAGATTGAATGTGATAGTTAGTTCATACTTGAGCTCTATTGTATTACTTGCTACCGTCAATATGATGTAATCGTTAATTGGTTACTTTCGGTTGAGCTCATAGTTCTATTGCAAATTGATCAGTTGTATTGACTAGTTTGTGATTCTTCTAGTAGTCTCAGATGAGCTCATTCAACTTTTCATTTGCCATCTTGATCTCTGTAGTCAACCTCTGTTTGTTCGAAGTTTAATCTGTTTTAGCTAACAGCTTGAGATCATTTGACAGTTAAGCAAAGTATTGTTTAGAGCTCATAGTTTGAATTTATATTATCATATTCATTTAATGAAGAGTATAGACAATAGGATTGAGATGGCAAAGACTTGTTCTTTAGCTACTCTCCTTATGAGAGCACATAATATCATCAATCAATATGTTAGAATAGTGTCTGTGCAATCGTTAATCTCTAGACCTTTTATTGGTGAGAGTTTAATCGAGCGGTTCTTATTAAGAACCGCTGTGATTCCTCGCATTTCCTTAGAGAAGCTGGTGGATTAAGGAGTGTTAAATTCTTTAGGAATTATGCTTTAATGCTAATAAATTTTGTTGGGATTAATTCTGAAATTTTGCTAAAAGCGCATTTTTACAACAATCCAAAAAGAAAGTTTTACTTGATTCTATTTTGTTTCTATGTTGGGATTAAACCTTTGCTTAGCATTTCCTTCGTCGATCATTTTACTTGATTCTAGTTCTATGTCTTCATTAAAGGCTAGTCTTACGTACATGAAGCATTAAACCTTTGCTTAGCATTTTCTTCGTCGATCTCGACACACTTGAGTGTACCTTTGCTTCATGCCAATCCTCCACGGCATGAAGCGGATGGTACACTCCAAAGGTGTCGGGCTCGATGAAGTAGGCTCTCTGCAAAGATAGGCTCGAGCAAAAGATTTATATCACTAGTTTCTATCTATACAAAGATCACAAGAGAAGTGGTGGATTAAGGAGTGTTAGGAGTGTTAGAATAGAAGATCGTGGATTAAGGAATGTTAGTAGTCTGTATGAGCTCATTCAACTTTTCATTTGCCATCTTGATCTCTATAGTCAACCTCTGTATTTCTTCCCGAGATTAATTGTTTCATATTTATGCTTTGGAATGTTAGTAGTCTCAGATGAGCTCATTCAACTTTTCATTTGCCATCTTGATCTCTATAGTCAACCTCTCAGATTTACACTCGAGAGCAAGTAAGCGAGATGGCAGAGCCACCGTCTTTGCCGAAATCACACTTACAAGATGCATTCGCAGACCGATGGGTACGCTGGTAAACACGAGGAATGGGCGGCGGAGAAGGAGAACCCGTTTCGATGTCACAGACTCGCGTTCCCTAAGGGTGCTAAAAGCGAGGGCACAAGTCTCGTCTTCGGCAAAGATCTCCTTCACAAACCCCGGAGACCAGAAGTGTCCCAACGTGTGATAAATATGTCGAACTACTAAGTTGTTAATAAGTCCATAACTTCATAGTGCCTATAATAACGTGATGACCTCTTGCGGCGTGACTTGATCGCCCAAGCTTCCCAAGACTCCTTCCATGCGCAGGCGAGGAGAAGGATATACTATCTACGGCCTTGGGAAACAAGGAGCATCCGGTCGCACGCGAGGCCTTGGGGTTAACGCACCTTGGAGTCATGGATTCGCGGACGACTCATCGCACGATAGGACTAGGAAGGGATCCAAGGCCGAGCACGACAACCGGTTAGTGCAGATGATTACTAACCAATTTCAAGTACAGATGGCAAGATTGCAGAGTCAAATGGATATACTCATGAGCCGTGGTGTAAGCCGCCCGCTAATTCGGGAGGCGGTCCTCCTCGACGTCGGAGTAGCGCTCGCGTCCACAAGATAATTGTAAACATGACGACGTCCGACACCGATAGAGCGACATCAAGGTAACGTACATCTATGGAATGCACCAAAGATAGACCTATAGGACGCCTTAGCTAATTGCGTGATCGTTTTGTAGGAGCCGACGCCCAGAAGCTCCAAGTGAGGATGGATGGGTCCTTTGTATTGAGGTCAGCAGTAGGGATGGCGTATCCATATGAGGAAGGGCGGGCAAAGACGGTGCCCGGTGGCGACGGTTACGCCAGGTCCAGTGGATATGGTACATGTCAATTTCGAGCCGCCCCGTGAAGATTTGCCCAACGAAGAGATCACAACACTAGGGATGCCGCCCTCTCTTTTATCCAAATGGCCCAAGAAGGACATCGCCTCGACCCAGAAGGTGCCACAATCCGACACGACCATTCCTCTCCAACGGACCTCGATGACTCCACCTCATGTTTCGCCTCGAAGGCCACCTCTTCGATTCCCGTGGAGAAGACGCCAAGGAACAAAAAAAGCGTGCCGACGTCGGTTCCCGAGTCGTCTCACAAAAAGACGCCAATCGCTAAGGCCAAATCGAAATCAACGAACGTTAAAGCGCCTCCCAAGTCCGGGAAGTCCGCGATACCCGGAACTACATCATCGAAAACCGCAGTGCTCCGTGCAGATAATGCACGCTGGATTTGCTTGTCAAGCTTTGCATGCCCGGTACTTGGACAAGACCCAAAAGAAGGGTTGCGACATCGAATCACCGCCGACACGAGGACAAGCATTTCTTCAACGGACGAGGTACTTCGTCGTGGGCTTCAACGACTTATATGAACTATTCAACCTCGCTGGCCTCGACGCCTCGCTTCTACGATGTTGGACAATCGTAAGTGCGCATAATCAAGTTCTACATTCATGTAATACCGATAAATATCACAACTCATTGCTTATGTATAGATACATCTTTGAAAAATGTCCGGAATGGAAAGAACCGTGGGTTTCTCGACCCACATGTGGTATCGTTGCAAACCATCCAACAAGACTCGCCCTTCGCCGAGAAATACATAACGAGGTCATTGCTTCGTCGATTTAACATGAAGTACATAGTGGTGCCCTACAACCGTGGGTAAGTGTCACTACTTGCTATACAAATTTCATTTGTACTTTATACGCAAAGACTTAACTTAGGTTTAATGACTATAGCGACATACATGAGTAGGTACCATCGATCCTTTTAGTTATTATACCCAAGAGGAACCATGTGATATACCTTGATTCCCTAAACCGCAACAAGCACGACTTCAAAGATTCTAAGAGGAATACTCGAGAGGTATGCTCATTTCCTCCTTACATAACTCTATTGTAGTCTTCATTCGCTTGAAATGGCCGAGGATAACTTTTTGAATCATGTAGGTCGCTCATCAATTATGTTGCCAACAAAGGAATATACGATGGAAAGAGCGCCTAACTAACACACAGATGGATTTTTGAAGACGCTACAATACGATAATCCTATATCATACTTCATAATAACGCGTCTCGAATCGACTATACCTATATATGTAATTCTATTTTTGCAAAGGTCGCCAAAGAAAAAGATGATGAGTTATGTGCAATCTACGTCGCTATCATATGCAACTAATCCTTAGAGCTAGGAAGAAGGATCCTAAGGTTTGTCAATCTCAAATAATTATTTCCTAATTATAAATTTAAATATATATAGCTTACCACTTTACTCTTAATTGGTAGCGATGTGTCTTGGATTTACAATGTGATTCACTCATTGCGGAAGAGATCAAGGACATTCGAGGAAGCTCGACATTTATCAACACGTAAATCATTAACGATAATGGAGAGTTTCACTCCGCCAACCGAGAGCATCACCCGCCGACACCTCTCAACGTAAACAATTGTAATCCAGCTTGTAATTATAGCGACAATACTTGAACAAATGCGATCTTTTGTAATTTATTTTGAGTAATGATCACTTTGAGTTGTTAACAATTGATTATCTCTAATGAATCTGTTTTTGTGCATGCTTGTTTTCAGAGGGCATGGCAAGCAATTCCCGAGGCTAGCCAGAAAACAAAGCAAAATTGTGGTCAGGGAATGAGCTATCACAGACGGTTTTTGTTAAACCGTCGTGAAGGCAAGTATCACGAGCGGTTTATCGAAAACCATCTCGTGATCCGAGAATATCACAGACGGTTATCAAAACAAACCGTGCGTGATCCGAGAATATCACGACGGTTCTAAATAAAAGCCGCCCGTGATATTCACAAATCACGCAGCGCGTTTTATTTAGAACCGCTCGTGATATTCTCGATCACGAGCGGTTTTAGTCCAAACTGCCTCGTGATACTAGCCTTCATGACGGTTTTTAGTAAAACCGCTCGTGATATTTCGTATCACGACGGTTTTTACCGTCTGTAATAATATCCTCGTTATCACGCATCAACAAACATAGACGGTTCGAAACCGTCGTGATGACTGTTTCGAACCGTCTGTGATGTGGCTTCCTGTAGTAGTGTCAGTTAGAGAACAATTGTAAAACAGTAGCATCTCCTGCCAATTGACTTCAACCCGGTATTCACCCAACCACAGCCTTTCTCGTAGCGTTCCTACTGACAATTCATTCAATATAAAGGTTTTAACTGCTAGTCAGGACACAAATTTGAGAACTATAGAAAACTAAACGCTAAAATTAGGTGATAGGACCACCGAAATTGGCGGCAATCTAGGTTTCAACACTAACATGCATTCGAGACTGGTGCACTGGACCACAAAGTCTCAACCTCGGTGGAAAAAAAAAGTCTTGATATGGACTGGAGCAGACACTAGAAATTATTTTAAGACTGCTAATTTTCAAAACAGAACAACAAGATCAATATACTGTTTCCTTTTCTAAAGAATAGGAATTAGCTAATGTTTTCTTTTATACTCAGCAAAACTGAACATCAATATCAATATACTATCATATTCATTTATGTGTAAGCTAAGAAGGAGATTACCTGAAGTTATCAATTAAAGGAGATTATCGTCATCCCCATCATCACTTCTTGTTGTGTTGCCATTAGTGTCCAAAACATTGAAAAGGAATCAATATGGTATTTAACACTATATGATGAGGTGGCGGCGACGGGGTGTGCATGTGCACCCATGCTTGGTGCGGGAGCGTGGACACCCATTGTCATACTTGGTGTTGCATTTTGTACATGTGATAATACATAGAAAATCAGACATAAAAGGAAAGCGTGTTATTTCATGCACCCAATTTTATGCACTCTATTTGAATGT
This sequence comes from Phyllostachys edulis, assembly GCA_036346405.1. NCBI lineage: Eukaryota > Viridiplantae > Streptophyta > Magnoliopsida > Poales > Poaceae > Phyllostachys > Phyllostachys edulis. The sequence continues at coordinate 14,866,762 of CM070550.1, read as the reverse complement.
GACCTATTCTATGAGCGTATCATGAAGACACTGCCAGAGATGACATTCTTTGTTAATTTATCGATTTAATGTGGATGATATTTCTTAATGTTATATTGTATCATATGCTAGATAAACTTGTCTATATACCAACTAAGGGAAAAGCTTGGCATGCATATCATATAATATTGTAACCATACCCTTCAACTCTTGTGCGAATATGCGAGAACGAAACTGCGACAACGACTCGAGCAAGTAGACGACACCTAACTTAGTAGCAAGGGCATAAGGTCACCACCATCCATCAACTCGCCGATCCACCGAGGGCAGCGAAGGGTGGCAATGGCGACGGTTGACATCCAAGTTTGAAGCTGCGTGTGCTATGTTGCACTGTGATTTCATGTGAAAAACTTGTGGAAATTTTTTTTTTTTGGTATACATTTGAAGTTACGTGTGCGAAGTAAAAAGGCCAGAAGAAAAAATTCAAAGAAAAAATGTTTTCGTCTGAATTTTTTTAGTGTTAAATAGTGTTTTAAATAATGCTTAATACAGTGTTCAAATAGTATCAAAATACTGTTCATAAAATTTCAACCACCGTTCACAAATACATTGTTCAGACATGATGGCTCTAATCCTCTGATGCACAAACAAGATATTATATTCGTATTTGTCACAGATAGAAGACCGCTTTGGCTATTTAGAGCGCAGCGCCAAACGTGCCAAAATACCAACCCCACACCCACCCACCGCATTCGCCATCTGCTCCGAGTAACGACGTTTTCTCCCAAAGTATGACAAGAACGGCCGGGACCTGCGAGCCGACGCGCACCGCCGGGTAATTTGATCGTACGAACCGCCCAAAGCCGCAACAGAATACTACGATCTCTTGGAGAATCCTGTGGCGTTCTTCATGTAAACGAACGATCTCCTTCCTCTGCGTGCGTCAACGTGACTCTTTTTGTTAAGTGATTTACTGTTATTTATGAACTCTATAATGTTGGATGGATGTCGGCCACTTGTTCCATCGTCACCATTGTCAGTCCTTCAGTATCAAGCAAGTTATTTCCTTATAGCTACTCTTCCTACTCCATAGTCCATACCCTCTTCTGTAATCTAATGTACTATACATTTAAGTCAAGTGTACTCCATCCTTGATACTATCAATCATTCTGTGTATCCCCTTTCTTCACATCTCGCGAGGAGAACATGACGTACTGCTTGTGATTTTGTACATAAAGATGTCGCTTTAGGCGACACCACCAATCTCCTCCTCCTTAAGACCTTAATTAGCAATGGTGGACTGGAGAATCTGGAGGTCACCCTAGTACTAGCGCTCTCCTCCTAGTACTACTCTATATAGTAGTAGTAGTGGTAGTATGCTAGCCTACGGGGCAATGGAAATGTACATTACAGATATGCGAAGGATGTTGTTTGATGTTTCTGCTTCTACATGATTAAGGAAGGGGATAACTCATATAGTACAGCATAACCAGTTTCAGACAGGGTAAAGTTCTGGCCAACCGCGATGATTACCAAAGATCAGGCCCGTATATATACGAGGGTGACGTCAACCCCCACCCAATTAGGGGGGCATATTTTAAATTCCTCTAGTTCACAAAACAAGTCGTTTTGTAATACGTGCAATTAAACTTTAGAGAGAAAAAACTTTGGCTTATCGATATTTTTTTTAATATGTAGATTGGAAACATAGAAATCACACGTGTATATTCGTCTCGAAAAGTACTTTCATAATATTATAATTTTATTGAGTTTTACAAATATATATTACAATAATAATTAGTTGTCAAAATTATATTTTGGGTGCTGTGTCGATATCCAAAACAATTTATTTTTGTAAACCGGAGGGAGTATTATATAGGCACTTAAGTACTAGGTGATAACTCAAATACTACAGTTATTCTGGAATTTGACCATTGTTAGCACTAAAGAAGCTTGAATTCAATGTTAGTGGTGTTGAACCGCGCTACATTAATTCTGCTTTCATCTCTTTGTCTTGGCATTTTCCTTAAGTTCTTTGAAGGTACACACCATGCCTTCATTTAGAGTACTTCTCTAACGATAATACATTCCTGTGTGAGAATGATGAGTGTTTGTCAACCATTGTCTTTTCTTTTGCAAAATGAAACCCCGTTTGGAACACAATAATTATTTTTCTAACTTTCCGTAGAAATTGAAGTGTTTTATGTTAAATTATTACAAAATTCATGACGAATTTCTACGTTTTAAATGGACATTAGAATATTGGCAAGCTGCTGTTGTGGTATTAGTAAACCGTTGCATGTCATTGTTTTAGCACAGGGCCCCAAATTCTTCCGTACGGCCCTGCCAAAGATGAACTATCCCGCATAGTCCCATGCAGCGATGATCCATGTCTGAACTTGCATTTGTCTACACAAAACTGGGGCGAGCAAATATGTGTACTGATGAAAACGATGATGATCTAGTCTGTCTCCAGAAATGTTGCCAAGCAACAAAAACAAATGGACAGAGGCACTACTACAAAACAGGCTATACTGGATGTTTATCACAGACAGTTCCAAATGGATGGAGGCACTACTACAAAACATGCTATACTGGATGTTTATCACAGACGGTTCCTTTGGAACCATCTGTGATACGTAATTATCACAGACCACTACTACAAAACAGGCTATAGTAGACGCCTTATCACGCATTTGTTCCTATGGAACCTTACGTGTTGGGTCTATCGACCGAAAGATAGTTTATCACGCAGACGGTTCTTATTATGAACCGCTCGTGATACGCACCTATCACGCATTTATTTTTTAATAGAACCGCTCAGGATCATTCACGACGGTTCTATTAAAAAACCGTCTCGATAATCATCAGTATCACCGACGGTTTGTAACTAGAACCGTCATGCGAATGATCCTGCAGCGGTTCTATTAAAAACCGCTCGTGATAGTTACGATCACGACGGTTCTTAACAAGAACCGTCTCGATTGTTGGTGGGAAACGAAAATTTGGACATAATGGGCGGGCTGTCGAAACTCGCTTTATATAACCTTGCGCCTCTACCATCTCTCCTCCTCACACCTCATACCTCCATCTCCTCCTCTGCTGTTTCTCCTTCTCACACCTTGCTCCCGGCCTCCATCGAGCTTGTCGCCTGCATGCCTCCAACTCGCCTGCCTCATCATCACTGGCCTCCTCCGAACTGCCGCCCGGCCCTCCACCTCACCCCGGTCTCTGTCACCGGCCTCCCACGACCTCGCCGCCTCGGCCTCCTCCACTTCGCCGCCCGGCCTCCCACGACCTCTCTCTCTACTCCTTTTGTGATATGGATTACTAAGAGCTAGTGTTAGTGCTCTATAAATGGATTGAGTTGATGCTACTGTGATGCTGTGGTTTATTGTTGGAGGCTCTCTGTGCATGTGTAGTTCATGTTGAGTTATTTGGTTTGAGCAAAAATATAGATGGTAGATCGCGCACTATCCGGTAAAACCATCATAACTTTTGCATAAAAACTCGGATTGCGACGTTCTTTGGCTCGTTGGAAAGCTAACAAAAAGTTCAATCCAAAAATCCATAAGTACATATAAAATCCATTTGCGAGGCTTAGGAGACTCCAGACATAGTGAAAACCCCTAAAAAAGGTCATTTAGGGCCTCAAAACAGTCTCCGAAGTTTTAGCAGTCGTTTTCGGTTTTTTTTGCAACAGAAAAGGCTATCACAGACGGTTCTAAACAAGAATCGCTCAGGAAAACTCATCACAGACGGTTCTTGTTCGTAACCGCTCAGGAAAACTTCATCACAGATGGTTCTCAACAAGAACCGCTCGCGATAATAGCTTTCACGCGGTTTCAACAAAAAAACCGCTCGTGATAATGCGATCACGAGCGATTTTGAACCGCTTAGATAATCGCTGTTATCACGCATCAACAAATATAGACGATTCGGAAACCGTCTGTGATGACGGTTCCGAACCGTCTGCGATGAGGCTTCCTGTAGTAGTGGACGGTTTATAAATAAAACAGTCTGTGATAATTCATAGACGGTTCTTAATAATAACCATCTGTGATAATCGCATACGTCACACACGGTTATTGTTAAAAACCGTCTGTGAATTATCACAGACAGTTCTAATAAGAATCGTCTGTGATATGCAGCCATTATATATACCCAGCCATCCCGATAAACAGCCCTACCCCTGGCGCCTCCTCCCCCATTGCACCACCTTAGAGAGGAGAATGGAGGGAAGCAAGGAGGCGGGGAGGAGAATGAAAGGAGGAAACTAAAGAAAGGAGAAGAGAATGAGGAAGCTAGGGAGGAGGATCTCGCGGGATATTTGGGATTTTCGTCATGATCTCTGAAGGTAATGATTTGTAACCCTTTATATTTGCCCTAGGTTAATCGCTAATCAATTTTAGTATGTTTAGTCAATAGGAAGAGTACTTGCGGTTTATTAATATAATTTAATACTAATTTGTTACGTGCGTAGCATAGATGGACCTAAACTGGATGTACGGTGAGAACCGTGTGAGTGAAAAGTACATTAATGGTGTGTCTGCTTTTAGAAGAGCCCCCCCCCCGGCGAGTAGGATATGTTGAAGAAGAGGATAAAATTTATGTACTGTCCATATGTTGATTGCGGTAATCTGAAGATGTTTAATAACCCAGCGCAGATCGAAGCGCACTTGATTCGAAAGGGTTTCAAAAAGGGATATACATGTTGGACCAGTCACGATGAAGAACATATTATATAGGAAGTTAATAATAATGACATCGCCGATGAAGTCAACGATATACCGGATGTGGATTGTGCTTTTTATGAGGATAGGTCGGACGATGACAATATGAATCAGATGTTACGCGATGCAAAAGGGAACTACAGTGAGAGAGAGTTTGGTAAATCCAAGGGCTTAATAGAGGACTCGAGGAAACCTTTGTTCCCTAGCTGCAAGCCGGAATACACAAGGTTGTCATCCATGCTTGAACTGCTGAAATTGAAGGCAAGCAATGGTTGGTCCGACAAGAGTTTTACAGTGTTGTTAAGTCTCCTAGTGGACATCCTTCCGTAGGGAAATGTGTTGCCCAGCACCATCTACCAAGCCAAGAAGGTACTTTATCCATTGGAAATGGAAGTAGAAAGAATACATGCATGTCCGAACGATTGTATCATCTACTATAAAGAGTATACAGACATGTATGTATGTCCCGCATGCAAAGCATCCCGATACAAGCGTAAGAATCCTACTAAGGTGAAGCGAGAACCTCCTACTAAGATGTTGTGGTATCTGCCTGTAATCCCACATTTGAAGTGTTTATTTGCGAACTGAATGTAGGCAAGATTACTGCGTTGACACTCGGAGGAGCGTAAGAAAGATGGAAAGCTAAGACACCCTGTTGATTCTGCCCAATGGAGAAACTTCGATCGGAGCTTCGAAGAGTTCGATGCGGAACAGAGGAACATAAGGTTAGGGGTGAGTACAGATGAAATGAATCCTTTCGGTAACATGAGCAGCCAACATAGCACCTGGTCCGTGAATCTATGTGTGTACAACCTTCCTTCTTGGCTGTATATAAAGCGGAAGTACATTTTGATGTCACTACTTATCCAAGGGCCGCATCAACTTGGGAACGATATTAATGTGTACCAAGTACCATTGCTAGAAGATCTTGTGACACTGTGGAACGAAGGGGTACAAGTATAGGATATGTACAAACGAAAGAACTTCACTTTACGCACCATATTGTTCTGCACCATCAATGATTTTATTGCCCTTAGTAACCTGTCGGGGTTCAGTACAAAAGGAGCCAAAGCCTGTCCGCATTGCTTAGATGGTACCGAGAGTGTATGGCTGAACAACTCATGCAAAACTGTGTACATGCGTCACCGTAGGTTCATTCCTAGGATTCACTCATACGAAAGATTAAGAAACAATTTGACAAAAATAAGGAGGACGGTTTAGATCCAAGGGCTTTTAGAGGAAAAGAGGTCTATGATATGGTTAATGATATCGATGTTGTGTTTGAAAAGGGACGTAAATTGAGGACCCGTCAGAAGAACATCTGGAAGAAGTGGTCAATTTTTTGGGACTTGCCTTATTGGGAGCACTTAGAAGTTCGCCGCTGCATCGACATCACGCACATGGAGAAGAATGTATGTGATAGCGTGATTGGTCTCTTACTGAACATTAGTGGCAAAACATAGGATAGTGTCAACGCACGGCGTGACTTGGTTGATATGAACATAAGGACCGAGCTAGCACTGAAAGAGACCGATAAAAGCCGAACGTACCTTCCCCCAGCTTGCTACACTCTATCCAAGGCAGAGAGAACTGAACTGTACCAAAGCTTGCATGGTGTGAATGTCTCGCCTGGTTACTCCGCCAGCATTAAGAAACTTGTTTCTATGGAAGATTTAAAATTAATTGGTATGAAGTCTCATAATTGTCATGTGCTGATGACATAAATGCTTTCTGTTGAAATTAGGAGTATCTTGCCGAACAAGATCTGAGTGGCAATCTTGAGGCTGTGTTATTTATTTAACTCAATTGCTCAGAAGGTCATCGATCCCGAATGACTAGATGCTCTGCAGGCCGAGGTGGTGACGACTCTATGTCATCTTAAGATGTATTTTCCTCCGTTATTTTTTGATATCATGGTCCATCTCATTGTTCATCATGTGAAAGAGATAAAGATATGTGGCCTTGTGTTCCTACGTCATATGTACCCGTTCGAGTGGTATATGGGAATTCTCAAGTCCTACGTACGGAATCAATCTCGATTGGAGGGCAGCAACATCGAAGGTTATGCAACCGAAGAGGTTATTGAGTTCTGCATCGGCTACATGGCTCAGGTGGAACCGATAGGTGTGCCTTTATCTCGTCATGAGGGGAGGCTAGAGGGTATCGGGACCATCGGAAGGAAAGCAATCACTCCCGATCTGGATACGTACGCTCAAGCCCATTTCACGTTCTTGCAACACACGACCCAAGTGTCCCCGTACATCGACGAGCATAAAGACATGCTACACCAACAGAATCCACACCGGTCGGAGGTTTGGATCACGAGATAGCACAACCGTCAGTTCAACGAATGGTTAAAGGTGTGATTAACTAGGAGGTCATCAAGTGATGATATGCTGCTATGGTTGGAAAAAGGGCCAAAATTTACAATTGTGATATGGCAAGGATACGACATAAATGGATACATATTTTATACGACAACTCAGGATAGGAAGTGCACAATCCAAAACAGCGGTGTCCACATAGATGCGTTTCACGAGCAGTTCAATACTGCCGGGCCATGTGGGTTGAACTCCTACTATTGGTTCGTAGAGGAGATTTGGGAGCTCGACTACGTACTTTTCAAGATCCCCCTGTTTCGATGCCATTGGGTTAAACTTCCGTAGGGTGTGAAGGTCGACAAGTACGACGTCACTACTGTGAACCTCAAACGTGTCGGATGCAAGTATGAACCATTCGTACTCGCTAAGCAAGTTGTTCAAGTTTTTTATGTAATGGACCCGCCAAATTAGAACCGTCACGTAGTTCTTCATGGAAAAAGAAGGATTGTCGGAGTTGAGAATGTCATGGATGAGGAAGAGTACAATCAATTTGATGAGTTGCCTCCTTTTGGAGACGGCATCAGGCTCGAGGAAGAACCCAATGAGGAAGCTAGCTATATGCGCGTCGATCATCATGAAGGGCAATTTTTTTTAATTAAGAATTTATTCCATTGTAATTTATTCTATAACATGAGACATGATTTGTGTTCTCTACTCTTGGTTATTATTTCGCTGTCAATGTGGACTTGCCATGTGTTATGGACTTATAATCTCATATTTTGATGTCAATGTGGAATTGTCATGTGTTAATGTGTTATGGATTTGTCATCTCTGATTTTGCTGTCAATGTGAACTTCATTGGTCATATTATGCACTTGTACAACCTATTTGTCTCATGTCCTAATATTTCAAATATGATGGACTTAATGTCTCCCTGCTCTTGTATGGCTTATAAAGGTTCCTGTGCTCTCATGCCAAATTATGGATTTATATTGTTATGAACTTGTATGCTACAGAATACTTGTTGCACATATCTCTGAATTTTTTTTAATTCAGAGATATAGAATGAACAATCACATAGTAGCATATCACAAAAGGTTCTATTATGGAACCGTCTGTGATTACTTATCACAGATGGTTTCATAATAGAACTGTCTGTGATATCCCTTTATTAGTAGGGAACTACTAGGGTTTGCGCCCTTATTCTCGTCACTCGCCCGTTCGACTACCCAGAACCACTCTCGCCCGTTACCCTCCCCACTCGAGCGCCGCCCCCACCCGAAGCCTCCTCCTCCACACCGGAGCCATGCCGCTCAACCTCCTCCTCCACACCACTCGATGAACTCTTGTGGTGCTCGGTAGTTTTGAATATCATCGGCTCTGTAAGTATCTCTTTGTTCCAATTACAGTTCACTTTGATTATATATGTGTGTGCTGGATTGGCTTCAAATTCTTAATTTGATTTGACTCATACATTGAAAGACATAACAAAGTGAACTATGTGGGCTTGATCTAATGCTCTGTGATGTTATGGTCTAATACTGAAATTGATAGGATATCTATTTCAGTTTTGAGCTCTAAAGAGGTTTGCTTACTGCTTTCATATTATGTCAATAAGTTCTGGTACTTCTGTAGTGCTTAAACTGATCTCTTGAACTGTTATCCTGCTAATTCTCCTATCAGCCGAAAGCTTTTAGCTGAATCTGAGTTTTCTATGAATTCATTAAAAGTCTATTGGCTTATATCTTGAAGTATTGAATTCAGTGAACCTAGTTTATAGTCTTCTGTAAATGGCAGTAGTGGATTATGTGATTCTTGATGATCATTGACTGTCAAAAAGCAATAGTTTCAACTTCTTATGCATGTGATTAATCTGTCGGACTAGTGAAGCATTGATTAGAGCTCAAAATTTGAATTCTAGTTTTCTTATCCAATTTGTGAAGAGTATAGACTACAGGGCTGAGATGACAAAGATTAATTCCTTTGCAACTTGCCTTCTGAGAGCACTCATCAACATCTTATATCTTAACTTTATGCTAATTTTTTATGCTCTAATAGTGTATTTGTTAAGCATATTATTATCTTTAGATGACTTGGAAGAATTACATGAATACATGTTATTTTGGTCATTTAAATTTTGGTTGAATTATTCTATAATTTCATTTATTTTTTTTATAATCCCAACTGCCAATATGGAGGTGCTAATGTTGTCCGCTACTGCTTCCTTTTTGTACATGTTTCAAGTGCGCTTTTTATTGTTGGTTGGTCTCTTGGTTTGAAGTGTTTACTTTCTTGGGTTTGTATCTCTTGTATGATTGTATACATGATGATTGTATTGAGCATATCATTCTTTATGCAGGATATTATGTTTTTAGTTCATTGGTTGAGTAACTCCTATTTTTTCTGTATAAAATATGTTTCCAAGGGAAATTATCTTCGAAAATACCTAATGGATATCAACTTGCAATCTGTTTTATTTAAACTTTGAATTCTGAAATTTTAGTTCATTGCGTATGTAACTCATATAGATAGCAAGTAAGCGAGATGGCGTCCGCACCATCTTCACCGCCGTCATCGACGTCGCCGAATGCGTCTGGATCTCTGAGAAAAGTGGTACGTAAGCGAGATGGCTGAGGAATATCGAAATTTCCTGCGGGCCGAATGACCATCACGGAGGTCAGTACCTCTGGGGTCCCTCTGAGTCCCAAGAAAGCAGCGGCAAAATTTCAGACCATCCGTCGGATACTTGGAAGGGAACGTGTTCCTATCACCACACCAAGTTGGAAATCTCTGATGGACGTAGAGAGAGGCCAGTTGTGGACTGATATTTCAAGCTCGTTCACCATCCCAGAAGCAGACCAAGCACGTATGTAACGGCAAGCGTTGCTCACGATAGGACACGCGTGGAGGACCTTTAAGATCATGCTTATCACGAAGTACATGAACACGGGTCTGATGTCGTTCACGAAGTACAACTTCTTGCCGCGAGATATATGGGATGCCTTTGTGCGGATGAAGACGACAGCCGAATTTCAGAATCAAAGTGCGGTGCATAAGTCTCTCCAGGCACAAAATACTCACCCCCCACAAACTCGGCACCGTTGGGTAGGCGGGTAAAACCACGCAATGGACGGCGGAGGATGAGAACGCAACCGGACCATTTGTTGGGATCACAGACAAGCGTGCCTGAAGCTGGTTAAGAGCGAGGGCATCCGCCCCGTCTTCGAGCGGCATCTCTTTCACAAACCTGACAGATGAGGAAGTGTTGTTAATAAGTCCATAACTTCATAGTGTCTAAAATAACATGATGGCCTCTTGCAGCACGCATTGACTACCGAATCTTCCCAATGCTCTTTCGAAGCAGTCAGGGAGAAGGATATACTATCTACGACCCTAGAAAACAAGGAGCACTCGGGTCTTACACGAGGTCTTGGGGTTTATGTACCTTAGAGGGGGGATTCTCAAACGACTCCGAGATGTATAGGAGTAGGAAGAGATCCAAGGCCGAGCGCGAGAAACGGTTGGAAGAGATGCTTACTGCAAAATTTCAAGGACAGATAACAAGATTGCAGGATTAAATGAATCAACTCCTCAACCAATCGCAAGCCGTCCCCGTTATTTTGGGAGCCAGTCCTCCTCAACATCGGAGTAGCGTAGCGTTCACGCAAAATTCTGAACATGGCGATGTCCAATTACCTACCGACGACATCAAGGTAATGTACATCTCTGGAATGCTCCAAAGATAGACCTATAGGACGCCTTAGCTAATTATGTATCGTTTTGTAGGAGTCGACGCCCTGCAAGCTCCAAGTGAGGCTGGTTGGGTCCATTTCTATTGAGGTTGGGCGGGGGATGGCGTATCCTTGCCAGGAACGGACAGCATTGCACGGTGCCCAGCTAACGTAGGGTTATGCCAGGGTCCAAGTGGATATGGTACATGACCATTTCATGTCCGTCCCACTGGAGATTTGCCCGAATGAAGACATCATAACACTAGGGGATGCCATGTTCACTTTATCTAGTGGCCCAAGAAGGACATCGCCCTGGACCCTACAGTGCCGCGATCTCGACACGACCATGCATCTCCAACAGGATCCTCGATGACTCCACTTCATCCTTCGCTTCAGAAGGCCGCCTCATCGGTTCCTATAGAGAAGACATTGAAGGAACAAGAAAAGCGTGTCGCTGTATCGGTTCCCGAGTAGTCTCATAGGAAGATGTGTAGCGGGCGAGTAGTTAAGGTCAAATCGAAATCAAAAAATATTAAGGCGCCTCCTAAGCCCGGGACATACTCCCTCGAAAGTCCGTTGGTCCCCGACACAGTATTAGCCCACGTTGTACTAGGTTGCCAGTCTTTGCATATCTGGTACATGCGGAAGACCAAAGAGAAGGGGTGCAACACTGGAATCACTGTCAGATACACGAAGAAGTATTTCTTCCATGAGCCGGGCCACTTCGTCGTGGGCTTCGACGACTTATTCGACCTATTCAACCTCAATGCCCTCAACGCCTCGCTTCTACGATGTTGGACACTGTAAATGTGTACAATCAAGTTTTACATTCACGTAATACCGATAAATGTCACAACCCATTACTTATGTATAGACACATGATGAAAAATGCCCGGCGATGGCAAGAACCGGTGGGTTTCCTCGACCCACACTTGGTCTCTGAGCAATGCATCACCGAAGACGTATCCTACATTGTGAAATACATAACGACGGGATTGCTTGCTCAAGGCGACAAGGGCTACATACTGGTGCCCTACAACCAGAAGTAAGTGCTTCACTACTTGCTATACAAATTTCATTTGTACTTTATACGCAGCACGAACTTAGGTTTAATGACTATAGCGACGTACATAAGTAGGTTCCACTGGATCCTTTTAGTCATTGTACCAAAGAGGAACAAGGTAATATACCTTGATTCCCTACTCAACAAAAACCATGACTTCACCCTTTTGCAATGAATACTCGACATGTATGCTCATTTCCTCTATACATAACTCTATTGTAGTCTTCCTTCGTTTGAAATGGCCGAGGATAAATTTTTGGAATCACGTAGGTCGTTCAGCGCCTATGTTGCTGATGGAGGGACACACAAGGAATCGAGCACCAAACTGCAACACAGGACGCAATTTCCGGTACGCGCTACAACACAATAATCATATATCACACTTTGTAATAATGTGTCTCGAACTGACTATACTTATATATGTAATTCTATTTTTGCAGTGCCACCAACAAAAATAAAATCACATATGTGCATTCTACATTTGCCGTCATATGCAACAAATCATGAGTGCTAAGAAGAATGATCCAGAGGTTTGTCAATCTTGCAATAATTATTTCCTAATTATAAATTTAAATATATATGCTTACTACTTTACTCCTGCTAGCGACAGGGCCTGATACTTGATTTAGATGCATTGGTTATGACCGAAATCTCGAATGTTCGAGGGATACTCTGCAGCTTCATCAAGACGGAGATCATTAATGCCAGTGGAGAGTTTCACTCCGTCGATACCGCTGAATGGCCTTCAAACAATTGATTCAATTGTAATTCATTTTGAGTAGTTGTAATTCAATTGTAACTCTAGCAATAATACTTGAACATATTCTTTTGTAATTGATTTTGAGTTGCAAATGATCACTTTGAGTTGTCAACAATTCATTCATCTGTGATTTATCTGTTTTCTGCTTGCTTGTTTCCAGAGGGCAAGGCTAGCAATTCTTGAGGCTAGCCGAAAATCAGAAAAAATTTAGTTAGGTATAACAAACTTCACAGACGGTTTTATCGTATAAACCGTCTGTGAAGGCCTACTATCACAGACAGTTTCTACCAACAACCATCAGTGATATATCGGATACCACAGACGGTTATTTTTACTAATCGTCTGTGATACTCTCCAATCACACACGGTTTGTGAATAGAACCGTCTGTGATAACCTACATATCACAGACGGTTGTTGGTGGAAACCGACTGTGATAGTAGGCCTTCACAAATAGTTTCAACAAAAAACTGTCTGTGATGTGACTTATCACAGACGGCTTAAAAACTGTCTGTGATAACCGGCGGTTATCACAGACACATAAATTCATACGGTTCAAAAACCGTCTGTAATTACAGTTTGGAGCCGTCTGTGATGACCCTCTTTGTGGTAGTGAGGATAAACTAAACAAAGCAGTGCCTTTTATATTCTTCCAAAAAGAAAGTTGTGGAATCCTAAAGCACACCTGAGGAAATTGGCCCCTCAATTACCTCCAATTGATTTATGAACCTATGAAGTTATTTCTGGAATGCATAGATTTAAGGACTTCTCGGGAGGAATGGCCTAGCTAGATTTTATCAAAGCTCATCATCATCTATCAGCAGTCGACAGCGATAGGTGTAGTGATATAACACATCTCGCAACACTATTCTCTGACAGTTTACGATGCTCTTCCAACATATCTACAGTACGGAAATGCTTCGCATACGATATATGTTATGCAATTGGTACAACGAAGATCTCTCACATGACTAGGCCCACCATGTTATCCCTTTCCTTCTCTTCTCTTGTACTCGCCTTCCCAAAACGAGAGACCCCAACCTTGTCGCCGAGGCATAGAGTCCTCGATCGCTAGGGCTCCGTCCTCGCCCGTGATCCCAACCTTGCCTCCTATCCTTGCATCAACTCTCATCATCGATCGATCTCACCACTAAACATTGCATCCATTCTAAGCATTCTTGCATGTAGAGGTCGTAGGATTGGCATGCAATGCCTTGTCCTTCTTCCATGTTGCTATACTGAGCAAGTGATACTGATGCACGTCAAAGTAGCAAGCTGCACGAAGCAAGCAGCCGCCTATCTGTGTCCTCTCCATCTCCATCTCCTTCTCCTTCTCGCTGTTGTTCTTGCGTCGCGTTGGTCCAGAGCTTCGTCATGTTAATTCTTGCGTACCATGCAATAGTGCAGGCGGAGCAGGGACGGAGCATGGGCTAGGCCAACGTGGGCCATAGTGATGAACCCTAAGGTTCTATTTGTTGGCCCGATCTTTCGATGAGAACGATAAGTCCGGTAGGCGTCGCTCAACCCTCACGATCCTGGCTACGAACACGCAAGGCTCGCAACCACGCAATCGCTGAACTGATCGACTAGTCATTATCAACCGTGCATGAATACCCGGTTGACCTGACCACGAAGGTCGATTCCTGCATACACCGAAGAAGCACGCAAGAACAAGATAATAAGCAATCTGAAATTGCAAATATGATTGAAAGATTTAATTGAATTGGGATTCTGAATAAGGGTCTTAATTGGGTGGTCTCGTCGACACACGCAAAAGATACAAGTTATGCATTTAAGGCAAACTAAACATAAACAAAATCCAAGGAAAACTAAAGGGGTGCGGCCTCCTTAAATAGGGAATGGGGAGCCACAAAACTAACGAACTAGCGAGGTGGTACTAATGGTCGCGGATTACTGTTCATGTGAACAGTACCACGCCCCTGGGTGGGCCGCCGGCAGATGGGCCAAGTTCAGTATAATTACAAAGCCCAGTTTGGCCCAAATAAGTGATATAACGTCTTCTTTTGATGATTGCGATCAGTCCAGAAGGAGTTTGGAGGTGAGGTCAGATCCGTTGGAAAGAGGACGAAATCATCTTTCCATCAAGTACTTGTGGACCTCCAACGGACTTCGTATGTGAAAGTTATGGGTGTTTGAAGTCAGTGCTGTCAGGCTGATTCCGAACTGATCTGCCCAAAATGTATCCAGCTTGAACTCCTGATTGGCACATGCAGTAGCACCATGGCATGTAAACATAGTATCATGGCATGTGGACGTAGACGTAGCACCATGGCATGTAGACGTAGCGCGATCCAATTGGGTAATATGGTGTTGCAGTAGCCGAAAGTCCTATTGGAGAGGATGTTGTTGAAGCAGAGGATGCAGTGCAGCAGGTCGAAGCAGTGGTTGCATCCTTAGAGTCGATGTCCTCATCATCCTCCCTTTCTTGAATTTGAGTCATCCCTGACTCATTTGTTTTCTCCAAGTCATCCCTCTCCTGCAAAAGGTTAGTAGCAATAGGAGACAAAGAAACATGCACTTCTTCTAATGGACACGGAGTTTCTTCACAAATCATAGTATGACATATAGATTCATGTTTTTCCATATCAATACAATCAATTTTTGTAGCTAACAAAACAGGAGCTTTCAATTTAATGTCACTTCGAGCTATAATCTTTTGATCAACTTGTGTCTTCTCCTTATTTGTTCTCTTAGTTCTTTCTAATTCATCCTTTAATATAGCAGCAGGAGACATTGGAACCAAAGTGATTTTCTTTTCTTTATATGTGAAAGTATAATGATTAGATCTACCATGATGTTCAGTATATCTATCATATTGCCAAGGTCTACCTAATAATAATGAACATGCTTGCATAGGTACGACATCGCAATCAACATAATCATGATATGATCCAATAGAAAAGTGCACGCAAGACAAGTTTAGTCACCTTCAACTTACCACAAGAATTGAACCATTGGATGTAGTAAGGATGAGGGTGTTGTGTTGTGGTCAAGCCAAGCTTCTCGACCATGTCTATGCTAGCAAGGTTGTTGCAACTCCCACCATCAATGATGACCTTACATGAACGTTCCTTGATGACGAACTTGGATTGAAACAAAATGTGGCGTTGATTTTGTTCCGCAAGTTCCATTTGGGCACTTAGCACACGCCGAACAACTAGGCTTTGGTACATGTCGATGCCTCATGGTTTATATGTTCTTCTTCGTTTCATCACCGCATTGTTAGTTGCAACCAACACATGTTCTTCCTCAATATCGCTAGTCAAGTGTACTCACCATTGTCCTTGATAAGCAAAGCTCACGACTTGGGCAATCGCGCATCAAGTGCCCAAATCCTTTGCAACGGTGACATTGTACATCTCTCGATCGCTCAGAGAAGCAAATGTAGAAGCACTTTTGTGGGGGCTTGTACTTTTCTTTGGTTTGCTTGCATCAGGTTATGTATAGGAGTTGAAGCGGCGCAGGGGGTGCAGTCGAAGTGGAGGAGGATGCCATGTGATGTTGTTGCTTGGCCGACCGCAAAAGTTCCTCCAATATTGCCCCTAGAGTGAGATTGTCGACCCTGCACTTCTCTCTCAGCTTTGCAAGCAAGATGGAATAAATGGTTGATAGAATCATGTTCTTTATAATCTAAAATGTCCTGAATTTCACGGTTTAAACCTCCCAAAAATCTAGCCATCTTAGCATCTTCAGTTTCTTCTAAACCACAACGCAACAAACCAGTTTGTAATTCTTGATAATAGTCTTCTACAGAACTACTACCTTGTCTTAAGCGTAGTAATTTATTAAGCAAATCACGTGAATAATATGAAGGTACAAACCTACGTCTCATTGCTCTCTTCAAAGCATTCCATGTTCTAGGTATGTCCTGATGAGTACGACCATATTCACTCCACCAAATAGATGCAAAATCGTGAACTCACTAGTAGCACTCTAACCTTCTTATTGTCGAAATTCATGGCATGCAAATTTTGGTCCACAACTAACTCCCATGTGAGATAAGCATCGGGATCATATTTACCAAAAAAGGAGGTATAGTGAATTTAATTTTACCAAGTGAATTATTATAGTCACGCACCTCACGTGGTGGCTCTCTTCTCATACCTTGTCGATTGAAGCGTCGTTGCCGGTGATCACGATCATTGATGGGATTGAAACCACCATCAGACTCCATATCAACAACATATGGGTTCGCTTCATCGTCTACCTCATCGGCCCATGAGCGAGCAACGGATGGGTTATGGCGCGGTTGTGCAACGCCGACAGTAGCGGGGGCGGCAACAGGAGGTGGAGCTCTCTAGTCGCTCCCACACGTAGACAACGCAGCAAGTTCATCAGTGGTGCGATCTAGAATCAACTCCATACATACGAATGTTGATCCAAAGATGCGAGAAAAGCGCCGCATGATTTCTTTTGTGCGAGGACTGAGCGGTGCATCTTCCTCATTGTTGGGCCTGCTATGCTCCTCTTGTGACGATGAACCTGCCATTGTTAGTGTCAAAGCAAAGAGCAAATCATAGTGTATATGTCCCTATGAACTACTAGGTTCTGGAGTTTCACAAGTCACTCACACTCAAGCTTATACCCAGTTCTTACAAGTTCTTACCAATGCAGCAAAGAAATGGTACAACCGGTGGCTGGTTCGTGATACTCTCCTTGCGATCATTAACGATTATGAGGATGGCACTCGCCGAGTTAGTAGGAAGTGGAGCTCTAAGGCTAGTATGTAGCAAAGGAATAGCAATTATTCAATTCAAGATGCAAAATTGAAAAGGTTCAAAGTACTAGTCACAAGTCTTTGGTCCTAGTCTAAACCAAGCCTAGCTAGGGCAACTCGCAAGAACGACTAGTAGAAAAATAGAAGGCCAAATCGAACAATCACGCCAACGAGCAATGGACGACTATGTCAAACAGACACAAAGAAAATAATTCAAAAGAGGCAGCTCTTGATTTTTTTTCTTCCCTCTGTTTTTTTTCTTCTCTGTTTTCTTTCTTCTCTTTTCTTTTCTCTATTTTTTTCTCTCTTTTCCTTTTTTTTTCTTACCCCTTTCTTTTATAACTCACAGGCTTTCCTTTTGCTTTAAAGCCTCAAGAACTTAGTCTCTGGAAAAGAAACCGGACACAAAAAGCTCGATGAAACCGATGTAAAAGTAGGAACCGGCTTGGACCAACCAGTATGGCGGCGATGGCGCCGACGGCCGGATGCGGCGGCGGGCGGCGGTCCGTCAAGGCGGTTCGGTGATGTCTGGGGGCGGCGGCTCGAAGTGGCGCGACCGGTGCATCAAGGCGGCACGGCATGAAGGCAAGAAGAGCACGGCAGAATACGGCGTGGCGCGCTTATGAGTCTGGCGAAGCGGAGGCGTTTCGGGGGGGGCGCGGCGGCGGCGTGGCGGCTGGCTGGCGATGGAGCATGACGGGCGGCGGTGGTGGAGGTGGGCGCTGGGCGAGGTCTGCAAGGTAACGCCAAAGAAGACCGACAAAGAATGGCGGCGGCTCCGATCGATCAGATTGCTGTTTTTTTTGTGTTGTCTGATTTTGCTTGCTGTTGGAATGAGTTGATGCTGCTGGTTGGAACTTTTTGGCCTTGGTGTATCTCGTCCGCAAGTTTAAACCGACCGCTAATCGATCCAAGCGACAGGGAGCCCGAGCCGGTTTTGCATTGCAACAAACCCTAACTCCTGTTCTTTTTTTTTGTGTATGAAGGCTGCTTGCTGTTGTATGAAATCCTTCCACGCGGACACGCGACGCCTGCGCGATGGAGGCGACCGAATTTTTTTTTTTGGGTATGAAGAAAAGACTAGATGATCGAACAACAAACCCTAAAGTGAGACAAATCTAGACAGAAAACCAGCACATGACTCGACGATGTAACAGCAATTCAATAATGCAAACTAAAAAGAACAAATTGCGAAGGCACAAATTGGCTTGGACTATGAACTAAACCTGTTTTTTTTTATTTTGGCTATTTGGACTGTAGGAAAAAAAATTCTCACCGATGAACTGTAGCTCTGATACCACCTGATGAACCCTAAGGTTCTATTTGTTGGCCCGATCTTTCGATGAGAACGATAAGTCCAGAGGCGCCGCCAACCTCACGATCCTCGCTACGAACACGCAAGGCTCGCAACCACGCAATCGCTGAACGATCGATTAGTCGTTATCAACCGTGCACGAATACCCGCTGACTCGACCACGAAGGTCGATTCCTGCATACATCGAAGAAGCACGCAAGAACAAGATAATAAGCAATCTGAAATTGCAAATATGATTGAAAGATTTAATTGAATTGGGATTCTGAATAAGGATCTTAATTGGGTGGTCTCGTCGACACACGCAAAAGATATAAGTTGCGACGAAGGCAAACTAAACTTAAACAAAATCCAAGGAAAACTAAAGGGGTGCGGCCTCCTTAAATAGGGAACGGGGAGCCACAAAACTAACGAACTAGCGAGGTGGTACTAACGGTCGCGGATTACTGTTCATGTGAACAGTACCACGCCCCTGGGTGGGCCGCCGGCAGATGAGCCAAGTTCAGTATAATTACAAAGCCCAGTTTGGCCCAAACAAGTGATATGACGCCTTCTTTTGATGATTGCGATCAGTCCAGAAGGAGTTTGGAGGTGAGGTCAGATCCGTTGGAAAGAGGACGAAATCATCTTTCCATCAAGTACTTGTGGACCTCCAACGGACGTCGTATGTGAAAGTTATGGGTGTTTGAAGTCAGTGCTGTCAGGCTGATTCCGAACTGATCTACCCAAAATGTATCCAACTTGAACTCCTGATTGGCACATGCAGTAGCACCATGGCATGTAGACGTAGCGCGATCCAATTAGGTAATATGGTGTTGCAGTAGCCGAAAGTCCTATTGGAGAGGATGTTGTTGAAGCAGAGGATGCAGTGCAGCAGCTCGAAGCAGTGGTTGCATCCTTAGGGTCGATGTCCTCATCACATAGCCCCTAGCATTTTAGAAATTTTCTTTTGAACACCATGTATGGATCAGGTGGAGGCATCGGCGAGCTGCTCCTACGTATTTCAGTAAGCAAGTGATATGATTAAAACGAAGAACAAACTAGATTCTTGAAGCTGCATCATCAGCAGGTACTGGTCGCCCTGGTACTTCAACATTCAGTAAGCAAGTGATATGATTAAAATAAAGAACAAACTAGAATAGTAAACAATAATTATTTGAGAAGATCATTCTTTTGCTAAGCAGACGTATTTCATGACCAGACATATTCTCTTTGGCCCCCCTTACGATTTTGCTCAAGCACCGTCACTGAGGCGGAGCGCGGCTGATGCTCATGAGGAGAGCGCACGCCGTCTCCCTCTTGGCGACCACGGTGGTGTTGGCGAGTGGTGACGCTGGTGGCCTGATGGCAACGCCGGTGGCTCACATCAGGGTGGAAGAGAAGGGCGACCGCGAGAGGGTCCTTGGTGTCATCAAGTCGATATTTGACCCGAACGAAAAGACCAGGCGGGGAAGGTGCTGCCCAAGGCGTACCTGAAGGAGGCGAGGGAGGTGGTGAGGACGCTCCGGGAGTCACTGGAGGATGACGACGCCGGCGACATGGCCAAGTTTAGGCGGAGCGCCGACGCCGCCAAGGAGTCCAGGAGTCCCTCAGTGGCTGGATGTTGTTTGAAACATGTGTATTGTCTGAAACTTCAGCTTTCTGAAGTTCCTGAAGTTCAGACTGAAAACTACAATATCAATTGTCGATCGATGAACAGTATCTAAACAACAGAACTAAAACAGAGCGATTTCTGGTGCAAATCGGCACACCTCTTTCTGAGTTTTCTCTTCTATTTATACAATATTACATCCTAGATAGGTTAGTACTACTACTAAATCCGACTAGAAAACAGAGACCGATTGAATACCGAAACAGACTCTGAACTTGAGTTAGAAATTGGCTCGGAAACTGAAAGACTTCTACGACTCAAAACAAGAATTGACAGAAGACTCATGGAAGGATTAACTCCAACAAACTCCCCCTAATCCTGACTAGTATCATCAATAATCCGAACACCAATCAGACTACTCATTTTCTAGAAAAAAAATCACTCGCGGCAAAGCTTTTGTCAAGATATCAACCCTTTATTCTGTCGTAGAAACATGCTGCACATTGACAAGGCCTTCTTCCACACATTCTCTTATGAAATGGAATCGTGTGTCAATATGTTTGCTTCTCTCGTGAAACACTGGATTTTTCATTAGTGTCAATGTTGACTTATTATCAACATACAAAACAAACGGTTCGTCGTCTTTTCCTCTCAGTTCATGAAGCAATCTTGTCAACCAAATTCCTTGACAAGCCACTGAGGTTGCTGCCATGAATTCGGCTTCGCAACTGGAAAGAGCTACACTCTTTTGCTTCTGAGAACACCAACTCACAATGTTTCCATATAGATAGAACATCGTTCCAGTTGTACTTTTCCTATCATCATGATCTCCTGCTAGATTACTATCACTATATCCAACTAGCAGAGGTGTCTTATCTCTCTTGTGATAGACTATACCGTGATCAATGGTACCTGCCACATACCTTAGTATATGTTTCAGTGCTTGCTCATGTGTTTTAGTTGGCTTTTCCATAAATCTGCTTGCAACTCCTACTGAATAACTGAGATCTAGTCTGGTGTGCAACAAATATCGCAGACAACCAATTAAGCATCTATATTTTGAAGCATCAACTGGATCTGAACTATCATCCTTCTCCAGTCTGATTTTGGATTCCATTGGATATTTGCATGAATTACAATATGTTAAACCAGCTTTATCAACAATCTTTTTTGCATAAGTTGACTACTTGATTGAGATACAATGTGTTTCCTATTTTACCTCCAAACCAAGATAGAAACTAAGAAGTCACAAATCACTCATCTCAAATTCTTTCATCAACTAATTTTTGATAAACTGAATTTTGTCATCATCAGTACATGTAATAATCATATCATCAACATAGATACCAATTATAATTAGATCAGTATCAATCCTCTTCTTATATAGGGCTTGCTCTTGCTTGCAATCTTTCAAAACCAAACATTTTCAAACTACTGTCTAGTTTATGATTCCAAGCTCTGGGAGCTTGTTTTAGTCCATACAAAGCTTTTGTCAATATGTAAACCTTTTCTTCTTGACCTTTAACCACAAATCCCTCAGGTTGACTAACATATACCTCCTCTGTGAGGTCTCCATTAAGAAATGCAGACTTTACATCCATGTAATGAACCTTCCATCCAGAATGGGCTGCAAGTGCAAGAACAACTCTTGCTATTTCAAGCCTTGTTACTGGAGCAAAAACTTCCTAATAATCAATGCATTGCTTTTGAACATATCCCTTTGCAATAAGTCTTGCTTTGTACCGCACAACATTACCTTTAGGATCTCTTTTCAGTTTATAAACCCACTTCAAGCCAATAGGTTTATGTCCCAAGCCAATAGGTTTATGTCCCTTTGGAAGAGTTGTTAACTCCTAGGTGCCATTTTTCTCAATAGCTTCTAACCTATGTTTCATTGCCTCTTTCCAGTGCTCTCCGATAGATGCTTCATGATAATTAGCAGGTTCTGCATCATCATTAACAAACAATGCTTCCATACTTTCTACTGGTTCAGTATGTTCATATATGTCTCTAAGACTTCTGTATTTTGATGGCATGCTCTCAGGAGTAAATTCTGTCTAGCTCTATGTTGTTTCATCTTCTGTCACATCATTAAGTGGTTCCTGTGATAGTGATTCATCTTGGCTTTGAGATTGTGATACTAGGAAAGATGGAACTGTAGTAGTGGCAGTGGAATCATTGTCATCTTCTCCCTCAACTATGAAAGTAACCCAATTTTCTATCTCCACACCAGGTTCTTGGAAAATTTCCCAATGCCACTACTGCTCCTCCTCAAACACCACATCTCTAGAGATATGTATCTTATTAGTAACTGGATCATAAAGTCGATATGCTTCGCTTCCTTGCTCAACTCCCAAGTAAACCAACTTTTGACTTCTGTTATCAAGCTTCTTCAGTTTGGTTGTAATCTTGGCATGTGCTAAACATCCAAAGATTCTCAGATGCTCCAAATTTGGTTTTCTACCACTCCAGGCTTCATATGGAGTCATCCCATCAAGAGCTTTTGTCTGAATCCTATTGAGAATGTACATTGAATGCCTCACTACCTCAGCCCACAACTTGCGAGGAACTTTCATGAGTAATCTTCCAGACTGATCGTGGAGAAACATATATGAGCCTTGTAGAGCTATCTCACATCCTTCTTCGGTCAATTGGCCAAGACTAATTACTAATCATATTGCTGCACAGTCTTGGAATATAGTATACTTCTAACAAGATTCTTTGTTCACCATTCTTGCGTTGGAGTAGAATAGATCCTTTGCCCTCAATGTGAACAATAGAACCATCTCCAAACTTTACTTGACCTCTGAAATCCAGATTGATCTCACTGAATTTTTCCTTTTGGCCTGTCATGTGGTTTGAAGCTCCATTATCAAGGTACCATAGACTAGAATCGATCATTTCTTCACCAATTTTCAGTAGCTTTGGTTGTACCTTTTCTTCAAGCATGACCAGTCCACATGATTTCTCTTCTCCAATGGCTAGCAATAGAGCCGGCTCTTTCACCTCTTGAGCTTGTGACAGATTTGCTTCAACATTGTTTTTCTTGTTTCGACAGTGTGAAGCATAATGACCAAACTTTTGGCACACAAAACATTTAATATGACTTCGGCACTCAGAAACATAATGTCCAAATTTATCACACTCAAAGTATTTAATTTTTGACTTATCTTGTTTGAACTCATCGTTGCCACATCCTGACTTGTAGTCGCGTCCGGCAAAATCTCCTCGACCACCCCGGCCTCTACCGAATCCATGACCTCCTCGGTAGCGCCAAGTCAACCTCGACCCCTTGTCCCGATTTAACTCTCTCCGATCTGTTTGGCCTCTCCATTCAACTCAGTTTTCACCAATAGTGCTTGATCATTACGAAACTTGCGACCTTTTAGGAGTCCCTCATGAGCTTTGAGAGACCCTGTTACTTCTTCTATCTTCATGTCTGGAAGTTCACTCGAATACAAGAGAGTTGTCACCATTGGCACGAATCTCTCAGGTAAGACTAGCAAGTATTTCTCAACCACCGAAGTTTCTTCCAATTTATCACCAAGAGATCAAATTTCATTGACCACCGCCGATAACTTTCCTACAAACTCGTCAATTGATTGTGTTTCACCTATATGCACTGCCTCATACTCCCCTCGGAGAGTTTGTAGCCACACTGGGGAGGCCAGCAGGCCGTTGCCGCAGAGGTACATATTACATGCACATCTTTCAGCTGTGCAAATACTTGTGCGGTCTTCAAAATTGAACGTTGATTTCAATTACAGTATATTATTCATAACTACAAAATCGTGATCATGAGACATTATTTTCCAATACGAAACCAAAGGTACCACTATTGTGTCACATAAGCCACATTATGTTGGACTAATTATTGATAATAAAAAACTACAAAATGTGAATCTCGAAATTTGTGGGCACCTTATAAAAATGAAGAGGGAGCAGTTGTCAAGAAATGCAGTTTATTCGTTTCTCAATTGAACTACTGCAACGTTTAAATTGAACACTGTTGCGACAAGCATCCGCGACACGGGGGAAGAAGTGAGACTCGTAGTCTCGTTATTAGCATTAACTTTGTTCATGTGAAACGATCTTGAGAGTGATTATGTAGGGTGATTAATTTAACCATTTGTTTTCCTGCGTGTTTATTTCACTTCAGGAGTCGTATGTCGCGTTGGAGAGGGCCGTCAGATCGTTGGCAGAGTTCCACTCCAAGGCAGGACCCTTGGCTTCCGCTTTCGCGGGACGTCAAGAACAAGATCCTGGATGGCCTCCTCAACACCGCGGACGCCGACCTGCAGATTTTGCTTGGAAACATTGTAGACTGTGCTACTACCTCTCACTTCCCAGCTTGATGCAGTGAGATTCCTCGTATTCAACCACAAAATCTCACTTCAGTTGGACTTTGCGACCTGCTGTTGTATGCCAACAACGCCGCGTTCTTCGACAGGAGTTACACACGACTAGAAATCTTGCACCATATTTTCCGATTTGAAACTAAATATGGATTTACTCGCAGCATGACAGAACAGGAAGCCTATTTCTTTCTGCTCGCCCGTACATTAGTATCTTACAGTCATGAGATCGGGTTGCAAAAATGGGCTGGCAAATACAAAGCTATTAACAAATAACAGCTAATTAAACATATAGGGAGATTTGGCGGCACCATTGGCCTTCGGTATCAAGTTATTGGCCCAAAAAAAACACGGAATAAAACTATCATCCCTGTTCTACATGCTGACTTTGAGGGTACCACATAAAGTTAGATGGTCGGAGTCAAACATCTTTCAGTACTGCACAGGCTGGTCCCGAAGTCTTTGACCAGAGTCAATTGAGTCATCAAATTCTGGGCAAAATAACCGAAATACCGCTGCAAGGGATCTTCAAAAAAACGCACCCTCTTTTCAGGTTACTTTCTGCCAGCAGATGCACCGCATGCTGAGCCCAAAAAACAATTATAAAAAAAATGGGTGCTTCATGGCTTCATCGATGTGATGCTCGAGGCTGTCCTTTGGGAAGATGGTACACCTTTTGACTGGCCCAAACAAAATGCAAAGGAAGCTCATCAATCTGCAACAAAGATTAAAAATCATGAAACCCACGTAAAGATGGAGAAATCATAATACTCGTAAATACACCTTTTTCTAGGCACCAAACAAAGATATATTGCATCCTAGCATTGCTATCACCTTCACAGAACATGCTTCAGTGAAGTACTGAACAAAACTTTGCTTGAACGAAGGATGTTATCTCAGACAACTCTATTAATATGTTACAGTACATGGAAGTTTTTCTAGCAATTAACATGGTTGGAAGAAACATTAATTGATTAGGAAACACTATGTACTGGGGTTAATATCTTTCCAAAGGAAAAGGAAAACTAAGATTTCAAATCAAGCTATTTTAAGAATTGTTAGATACCACAACATCATCTTTGCCAGTGTGCCCTTCTACGTTGCACGGATAATTCCCAAAAATCGCGTACCGGTATCAGATACAGCCCCGATACGTATCGGGGATGTATCGGACGATTTTCCTTTTTAAAAAAAAAAGAAAAAGAAAATAATTCTAATACTTCTCGGATACCTTCCCGATACCTCTAAACCCTAACCATCGTTTCCACTCAACTAACACGCACACACCGCCACCCTCTTTTCTCCTCTCTGCTCTCACTCTCTCGTCTCAACTTCTGCTCCCCGGTTTCTCCGCCCCCATGCCCGGCCCCCTCCTTGCCACCCCCACGCCCGGCCACTGCCCCTCCCCCCACGACGCTGGCGGTGAGTACTCACTCTTCTTCTCCCCTTTTCCCTGATTTGCAATTCCTTATTTCCTTTCTCCCCTTTCCCCAGATCCGATGGCTACTGGAGTAGGAAGCTCAAGTGCGTCCAACTGTGGTAGTACGACTTCTGTAGGAGCAATCAATGGAGCTGCTATGGCAAGCAACATCCTGAATGTTGTTCGTGTGATACCTCCAAATGATGATGAAAAGAAGCCCATGTGGAGGTATGTCGAGTTGCTAGAGAAGACTGGAAGAGGTCAAGGGGGGAATACAAGGTCTAGATACAGGCTATGTGATCACATTATCCATGGGAGCAACTCTAGAGTTAAAGCACATCTATTGAAGGTTGGAAATTATGGTGTGAAGTTTTGTCCGAAGGTGACAGTTGATGTTCTTTCTCAACTTCACGACAAAATTGCAAGAGCCGAAGCAGTGCTTGCGAGAAGCCTGCCTAGGGACATTCCACTGCCAACAGAGGGCGTGAGTGCGAGTGCAAGAGAAGGGGTTTCAGCTATTAAATCTAGCTTCAATTTGGAAACCCATAGCACCCTTGATGCTTTGATTGCTAGGATGTTTTATACTGCAGGTTAGCATCTCTTGTGTTCCAGACTTAACACTGTTATTGCATTTAGAAATTGATTTGGACCTTTGGTTGGTTTTCATTTGTAGGTCTGCCTTATAATGTAAGACATGTATTTGTTACTATGTCATTTATATAAACTATGATATGTCTAATGTCTATTTGCAATCTCCTTTGTTGGCATTGGCAGCCGGCGGCCGGCAACATGGAGTATAAACTATATTGGATCCGATTTGGATTCAACCTTCATCAATATTAAGGTATTCCCATATCTCACGTGCCATCGGTAATTTGAATATTTCTGGGATTATATTATTATTATTATTATTATTACACACACACGTGCGTATCGATGTTTTTGGGGAAATGTCGATCGCGTGTCCGTATCGGCATCGGAGTATCCGGGCAACCTAGGTGCCCTTCACTAGCGGAAGTATTTAGTCTTCTGACGATTCAATTCAAGATACATAACAAAAAAAGGAAGTGAAAAATAGATTATAGTGAAAAATCACCGTTGCAAGCGCCAGCATCTTTGCAGTTGTCCACATTATCTGTGACCTCCGAGCCTTGGGTCTCAGCATTTGCGACAGAGCAATGAGAATCTTCATTGGCCACATGAGATGCTTTCCCAGACTTGTCTCCAGGGAAAACAGCACCAGCTGTATAAATGGCCACTCACCATTAAATATAAGTACAAGGAGAAGAATTGAAATATACACAAGGGATATGTTAGCTGTCCCAACCTCCTTCAGAACTTGGCTGTTCCTCAGGCGAAGCCTTCTTCAGCAAAGGCTTCTGAAGAAGACCTGTACCAGGAAAAACTAACATGCTGGTAGACTTGACTTCTTGCTTGTGACACACTTCAAGTGGACTAAATCCAAATTTAGATCTCCAGATGTCCACAAGTTCAGCTATAGCAGGAATGATCAACTTCTCAACTTTGAGAGAATTGAGGATCTGAAATGTAAATAACAAAAGACATTAAGAATATACATCAAAAGTTCAATCAAGCAAAAAAGTCAAGTCAGTTCATCTTTAAACTATTATAGACAAGGTGCATAGACAGGTAATAAACTTGTAGTACTCAATGTTCCCCTAGGCGCAACCCCCCCACCAAGCCGATTTATCCCGCCTAGGCGACGATTAGTTATGATTCGGTACTAAATTAGGAAAACATTGTCAAACATAATACTTTGTTCACAACTTCACAAGTTGGGGTTGGAGCAGTTTCTTAAAGTTTAGGAACTACAGCGAAACATACTGAAGCATTAAGGGACTGCCAAAATACAATCTCAGATAACTGTTGTCCTATATAAGCACCATGAAGAATGCCTAAAAGGTCTGGGCTAAGATCAAGATACCATTTCAATTCCATCTAGAAGTCGACGGCACATCCCTTGGTGCCGATATATATTCCGTGTACCAATGAATGGCATCTCAGCCAACTTGGTTCCATGTATTCTGTTTCAGATAAGAGATAATCACAGTAAAATCGTATTAGAGTCCAGCAATTCAGGTAAAGAAAATAACTCAAAGCAACCAGAGCCTGACTATTTATATTTACTGTTTCATACTAGAGTTCACATAACGATAAGCCAAAAAAGTTATGTGCACAAAAATACAAAGTATAGGACATATCTAGACAGGTGAGCATTAGCAAGCTACAAAATTGCATGCAAAGGGCATTATAAAGTATGCATACTATAACTTCATCAAGCAAACATGAGCTGCATCATCTATAAAGGATGCGTTCAGAACTTCAGCTTCTTAGTAGCTAATGGTATCTTACTAAAATGTGACTTCTCACTGCCATGAAGTTATTCTCTCTAATGCCAAATACTGGACATTGAGACAAATGACTACTTTCGTGAACATTGTTCATAGTAATGATATAGTGAAGTGTCACCAAGCAGCAGCACTAGACGATTAATCATAACTTGCTTTTGCCAAATTTGAATTATGAGTGCCCTATATACAGGTTACTTGAATAATTGTCCCTAGATCTCCTACATTGGAAAATTAGAAATATGAATGCAGCTTGCGCTCCACAGTTAGAGCATATACAACTGCTGACAATCTATGTTTGCAAGCATGCAATCGAAGCACTGGCAGATTATGTCTGCAAACTTGCAATTGGAATAAAATAGCTCAGTTAAGGAGCCAAAATAGTATATATTGTGAGGACGTGCATGTTATGACCCTTAGATCATAACAGGGTAAATGCTGCCAGGAGGATGGGCAGCGTCGGCGAGGATGAGGAGAGGGCAAGACTAAGACTTGGAATGACTTTTCAATTTCTTTCTTGCTTCCTTTGAATGGTGTGGCTCCTCTCTTTGTATAGATGATGTTAGCCCCTAACAATATGGAAACTATCATATCTAATGCAACCAATCAGCAACCAATCAACCTCATATCTAATGCAACCAATCAGCAACCAATCAACTAAGGATAAAATAATATCCATATTTTCTACATATGAAGATATGCATGTAATCATTCCTAATATGAAGATATGCATCTAACTATTCCTAATATAAAGGTATGCATCTAACTATTCCTAATATAGAAGAAACAAATAAGCTAATCTTCGAATGTGTTCGACGCACTATTCGCGCCATTAAACAGTGCACGTGAACAGTCATTCCTACTCGTAACGGTCTCCTTGCATGGCCGTAGCTCCCCCTGGGCCCATGCCCATAGCACTTCATCCCTCCCGAACAAGCAGCTCGTCCTCGAGCTGCAGGGTGGTGGCCATGGCTGTAGCCCTAGGCTGTTGACATCGGTTGACAGCAATGGTGCGGGGGCCTTAACGCTGCCCGTTATCGACGAAGATGTTGCCGACGAGGGCCGCCAGTGTGGGGCAGCCTTGTTCCCCTTCCTGCCACAAAACGCAATGGATGTGCGAGAGACGTGACGACGTCACAACCTTCCACATGTCACCCATTGCACACCGCACCTCCAAAGGCACGTCGTTGGTCGGTCAAAATGACGAGTGACGCACATGCTCCACTAACACCACAGCTGGCTGCGACAACCGTGGGTAGCACCGCTACAAGCTCTGGCATAATTGTGATTGCCACGGCAAGCATTGGCAGTAGCGTGGTAGGCCGTGGCGCTACCACGGCAAGGATCAGCAGGATCTCAGCTATCATGGTGAGCTCTGGTAGTGTCGTGGCAGGCACTGACGAGACCACGGCAGGCATCGGTACCACACCGCGAATCGTGCGGTAATGTGGCGGCGTTAGGGCTACGCCGAGCAAGCCATCGCCCGGTGTGGCGATCGCCGCAGGGTTGCGCCGAAGCAAGCCATCGCTGGTGTGGCAATGATCGCCATGAGTCGCGCAGCGAAGCAAGCCATCGCTTGGTGTGACGGTCCCCGGTTCTCCAGCCTTGGCCTTCTCCAAGCGTGTGATACGCTCGTCATGGTTGTCAAAGTGGAAGTTGACAATTGTGCACCGTGTGCCTCTAGCGTCTTGTTTATCGTCTTCAGCTGCGCGATGATCTCATCGATTTTGGTAGGGTCGACACCACCGCTGCCCATGGACGAAGATGTAGCAGGTGGCTCTGATACCAAGTTGTTATGACCCTTAGATCATAACGGGGTAAACACCACCAGGAGGATAGTCGAACAGCGTCGGCGAGGATAGGGAGGGAGGTAGACTAAGACTTGAAATGACTTTTCTATTTCTTTCTTGCTTCCTTTGAATGGTGTGGTTCCTCTCTTTATATAGATTAGGTTAGCACCTAACAATATGGAAATTACCATATCTAATGCAACCAATCAACTAAGGATAAGATAATATCCATACTTTCTAAATATGAAGATATACATCTAATCATTGCTAATATGAAGATATGCATCTAACTATTCCTAATATGAAGATATGCATCTAACTATTCCTAATATGACGATATGCATCTAACTATTCCTAATATAGAAGAAACTAACTCATCTAATCGAATGTGCTCGGCGCACTGCTCGCACGAATGAACAGTTCACGCAAACAGTAATTTCCTTGCATATCTGTAGCCCCCCCAAATGCCCATAACAATGCATCTCTGGTATCTCCGAATAGTGCATTTGGCTCCATATAGATGGCTACACAGGCATGGGACATAGCATACCAAAACAAAAAAAATGTAAGAAGAAGCAACTCACCTGACTGACGCTGCCGATATTATTTCATCTCCACGTTCCAAAATAAAGATATAGAATCCCCGGAAATCCAGCCGGCCAAAATTTGACCTGCACACAGGCAAAAAATGAGACAGCAATAAAACATCTCTCAAGGATGAAAGTTTCCAGTTCAGCTTGTTGTCAAACACAGAATAAATGACGTAACTGTTAGATAAAAACTTGACCAATGTACCCACCAGCAGCAACTGAAAAGACAATCCAATTAATAGCACATGCCAGTAAATCAACACAAAGTGAACCAGGGGGGGTCTTACCAGTCCACTATATCAAAACCACTCAAGCCACATATGCACCCACATAAGCATTAGCAATAGGTCCACCCGTCAGTCACTTATGTTTCATTTCATCATACTAAGAATATAGCGGTTATGTTTTCCCAAATGGCATTAATCACATAGTGCATTGGTGACTTTTGTTATTTGGTGCGTGTATAGGTGATGCTTTTGGTGCTTAGGTCCTTTTTAGCTGCCTTAATGCATGTATTGTCTATATTTGGCATATATCGCATACCTTTATATGCATAAATATGTCTATTTATGAGCTAAACCGCACATAAGACCACATTTACTGTAACATACTGATATACTATCGTATTAGGGAATATGCCAAAATACGGGCCAAATTTAGCTGGCGCTAGATCAGATCCAAGCCTAAGTGGAATAGTGGATTGCCAAAACATTGCAGATCAACAGTGACTTACAAGCACTGATAGTGATATGTGCACTAATTACATGCATAGTCAATACGGATTACTTCCATGTGTACTTAAGTTCTGAATGAATTGACAGGTGTTCAAGCAAATTAGCTAAAAATTATCCCATACATACTAAAATACTATCATATGTCAGTGCTGCTTCTTGACCCCAGGTTCACGTTGATATGTGCCATGTTGTTCAAGAAGAAAATTGTGGAACAAATAATGAAGATTGTTGTCATCAAATAAGCTCAAATACTACAAAGTCTAAAACGACAGGCAGAAAAACCTTTATCATATCAAGAATAAGCAAAATATTATATCTCAATAATTAAATTTATGACGAGGAAACCGATTAAATGTTCCTGCACCTATCAAGGGCTATACAGTCATGCATTATGCCTTAGGTGAAGAGGATTTTTTTTTTTGACCCAGTTGTAAAGATTACTGGGCACCTGGGCGCCGGTAACTACAGCAATTCTGGGAGGTAAACTCACCCCCACCCACCAAAACACACACCGAGGAAGGAGGGAGAGAAGGTTGTGTGCAAAGAGTTACAAATCCAAAGCAATGTCAACAACACAGGGGTTTTACAAAATCCTTGAGCTTGTTTAGAGTACTGCGAATTTGTGGAAAGAGAGATGCCTACCCACAGTTGTACACAACATTACGTATCAAGTTGATGCCAGTTCTTTGGTCAACAATCGGAAGAAAGCACTCATCCATTAATTTAAGAGCAACTGCAATCTTGGAATTACACTCAACCCTTTCATCCAAAGCAAGGACTGTTTCTGGTACATTTTCATGTATGCGCTGAATAATTCTGCACGAAAATTCTGGTTCAAGATCCTTCTTGACCGCAAGAAGATTCTGCAATTCCTCAAAGAGCTGCATCACAATTCACAATATCACATAAACAGTGATTTTAGATTCTGTAAATAGATAGTACAAACTCCATGGGTAGGATGAGGTTTGAGGGAGGGTATATGCAGATTGATGGAACAGAAGATAAGTTGTTAAAAAAAAATAAAGAACATGTCAGCAACAAGGTTTTAGTTTTCCATACTAGTATACTACAATTCAGCTTTTAGAATGATTAAACACTATGAAGAAACGTTCATTTCCTTAATGATATGGCATTTGACCCCTTTTTTGTTGAGACCAAAGGTCATTAGCCTAGCTTTATCAGAAAACAAAAGGTGCAGTTTTTTATATTTAACAAAAACAAAAGTTGAGACAAACTTTTACTCGTTGGATAAAAAAACTGATTCTTAAGTCGCCAAACGAGAGTTCAAATACCATATTAATATAGTACTTACAATATGTAATCACGTAACAATTGCCAGATATTACTAAAGGGATACAAAAAATAGTACTCCCTCCATTGATTAATGTAAGGCATATTTTTAGTTTGCACAAAGATTAAGAAAGTGATAAACTTGAGAAAGCTATGAGAAGAAATGACCCAAGCACCATCTCATAATTGCTTTGGAAAGATGAGAGAGGATACTTTGTGTGGATGGTAATGAATTAATGCATTCGTAGCTGAAACTATAAAATACCAATGCCAGAATCATACTAATGGGAAACTACATGGTAATGTCCAGAAAGGAAGTCATGGAAAGAAAAAATCGAAAGTTTGACAAGTATTACCAGTCTGCAACTTTGTTGGCAGAATAAATTGCCTGCCTGACTGGAGACACTGGATATGTTATCAATGTCAGGAGAGCAAGCTGGGTGATCTGCAGACATCATCATTGTGGAATACTCAAAAACATGGATTGACTATCACAATATTATAGTAGATAATAATCAAAAGCTGACAAAATAAATTATCCAAGACTTCAAAGTATCAAAGAACTACAAAAGGAAGGATAAACAGAGATCACATACATTTCTCCTCACACAGGGAACAAGTACGCAATGAAGAATCAACGTCAGCAATGTCTTGAGCATCGTGACTAGAATGTTCCTGACAAAATTTACAAGAGCAGTTTGCACAGCGCCAATCATCAGAAGGAAGTGCCTGCAAATTGGAAGTTCATGCTCATTAGAGAATGCTGTGCCAAATACGCTTATCAAGCCTTAGCAGGAAAAGAAATGAAAAATACTGCCAAATTTGCAATGCAATCAAAAGAAATATCACAGTTATTGATCCAGAGTTAAAATGGCATTAAGCCAACAGCCTGACACAATACTTGTATGAAAAGCATTTATTCTTAAATACATACCTCGAGTTCTAGACAACTCATGTGGAATGTTGAGGGGCACCCATCACAACAGATCAAACTGCCTCCATCGCCACAAATACCACATGTGTCATCATTGGGATCATCACCCTCAGTGCTAATCAGAAAGAAAGCCTGCCTTTCAGAATCAGACTGTTTATCCCATGCATTAATGAGACAATGCAAAAGGTCAATGTCCAGCCCATCTACAAGTACATTTCTGTATGGTTTGCTCACTTGACCACCAGCATGAGCCACAAATTCGAGTACTGCAAAGATCTTGCTACAGCAGTTGCAGTTGATTCCATCCCTAGTGACTACACCCTCTAGTAAAACTTTTGAGCGGCTTTCATCCATACATTTTAGTCTGGCGTTAACAGATAGAATATCCAGATCGATCAACCAGGAGAAAACCGTACGTTTCCATTCATATGGAACAAAACCATCAGTGCTGCTTCCAGCCTCCTGGTTTGATTCACGAGCAAGTAGAGCACAGCCACCTCGCTTTTTTCTTTCACTGCCTAAATGCAGCTTTCTTGAATTTGCAATCTTATTCTTCTTATCTTTTCGCTTGCCCTTAGAATTTTTTAACTTTTTCAGCAAACCATGTTTCTTCTTTCTCAATTTCTGAAGCTCAACTTTGGTTCTTCGCTTGTTAACGACAATTCTTTTTAATTTGCTAAGGATCTCCTCTGGTAAAGAACAACCTTCAGAAGCATGCCTTTTTCCAGGGCTACCCACAGCTTTTTTTGATGAACTCTGGCTTTTAGCTCTGCCCTTTTGCTCAGATTCCATATCTTCGAGGAACATGGAATATGCTTTTGTGACTGACCAGTAAGATCCTTTACCACTAGGAGGTATATAGACAGAATCCAAATAATTTCTGCCATTCCTGGGTCTCAAATCAATCTTCCAACCAGCATTTAGAAGTATGCCCTTTATATGTTCACTTATTTTTTGCTTTTCTTCACGAAGACTTCCTGTACTTATTGGCTCACTTGGGCTTGAAGATTTCGCACTGGAAGCCTTGTCTGCCTTTATCTTGCCTTTGGGCGCCTTCATTTTCCCCTTTTCTGCTTGTCGAGGAAAGGATCTAGACTCAGATTTAATCAAAACAGATCTATCCAAACAAGTTGGTTTTGAAGAACCAGAAGAATGCTTTGATCTAGATCCAGCCCTTTGTTTCTGCCCAGAATCTTTCCCTTTTTGCCGGTCTTTTCTCACGGTAATGACTTCCTCAGATTCACTAGAATCCTCTTGTTTTATCAGGACAACAGGAGCACCACTTCGTGTACGCCCTCTATAACTTTTCCTGTAGGAAGTATCACTGTCAATTCCATCATCATCAGATTCATTATGTGAAAGATTACAGGCCTTTTGATTAGAGCGGTTGACAGATCTGCTCAACTCAGCTGCTTGACTGCGATGCTGTCGTTTCATCAAAATACCTTTGGTATCTGAACCACGGTTCTTCCCCGTAAGCTTTTTTCCAGAAGAATTATTTGGTTGTTCTATCTCAGTGTCAGAAGATGTACTTCTCGTCTTTTTCATGGATGGCATCATAACTGGTGACCCTCCGCCAATTTTATCAAGACCTGATTCCAATATCCTCTTCTTACTGGCAACAATCTTAGCACCAACTGATAATACTGATTTCTGCACGGCGGTCTTGTTTTCGGATTTAACTCCTTCAGAATCTGTAAGCTCTGTATCATTTCTTTCAGTGATGGCTGAACTACAAACATTCTGATCCACCGCAGAAACTGCAACTTCTGTTGTTTTCTTAGCAATGCTGCCACTTCTCGTGGGTGGTTGTGACTTCACATTTATCTTTATCTCAGTTTCTGATGCCTTGTTCTTTGTGATATTTGCAGGATCGTCATTGCCAGTGACACCTGAGTTTCTTCGAGCAGAAACCTTTCCTTTTAGTGTCTGCTTCTTTGTATTGGTACCACATTCTGCCAGCTCAGTGTGATGAGCTTTTGAGGATACAGTACCGCTCACTTTCCTTGTATAATGATGAATAACATCTTCCTTCCTCTCTTTGCTTTCCAAGTTAGCCTCGTTATTACTACCTCTGCATGTGCTTCCAGAAACTTCTCTTTGTCTAACTGTAGCTGACCTTGTAACTCTCTTCTCAAATCGAACCTCATCTTCACTATTCACCTGCTTCGCCTCACATGTTTTTCTAGTTATTGACTTTCTCCTTATAAAGACAATGTCAGAAGTTGAAACCTCCTTGTTTTCATTCATAGGGCTGCCCATCCCCTCCTGTTGAGCGCAATCAGTTGGCACGATGTGGGTATCTACTGTGCATCTTCCATTCTCAACAAGAGAAATCTCAGTTTCTTTATGTACATCATCAATGCGACAATCCTTGCCAACTTTCTGATCTCCGCTAAGGAGTACCACTCCCTCAGTACACACCACAGTATCCTCCTGCTCAATAGATTCTGGTCCACTGGTAGGGTTACCTCTCCCACCGCTTGTCCCATCTCCAGACTCATTCGGCTCCTCATGAGTTGCGGGGTAAATCTTCACATCTGCCTTCTCTCTCTTATCATCGGATACCAAAATGTTTCCTTGAGCGTGTAAGCCATTCCCTTCAGCAGCTTCCATCACAGCAACATTAGAACCTTCCACATTATTCTCAGAACACCTAGCCACCTCTTCCGCAGCGTCATTCACTTTCACATCAACCACTTCCCTATCTTCCTCACCATTACAAGCATCAATTGTCAGCACCTCACTTGTGTAAGGCTCAGCAATAGCCTCACAGTGTGTCTTCTCCAGACTTTCACCCTTTCTAACATCCACATCAGCTCCCCCTGCTGTCTCAGCATCCACTTGCTGCTTCATGGAGTCCGACCTCAACACCCTCTTTGCCACGTTCCCATTCTCATCCACAGAACTCCTTCCATCCTTCCTTTTCTTCCCCGTCAGGGTGAGCCCTCCGCCAAGATCCTCATCACCGCCGGCGGAAGATTTGTCTACCTCCAAGGAGGTAGCCTTCTCCAAATCCTTCATCACGCCGTCCCCCATCCCTGCTATTGGACTCCGCTTCGAACTGTTGTGTCCCATTCCAGGACCCTGTGCAAGACCAAAAACCTCATCAAAATGACATCTCTTCCCACCTATTTCTCGCAAAATGTCAGGGTAACCAAACAGCATGATCTACCCTAAACCCTAGTTCGAACCTTCCCCTACTCTATAGAGAAATTTCGAGCAATGCAATACACATGAAATGGGAGGGGGGGGATCCTACCCTCCCTCGTCTCCTCGAAGCAAAAACCCTAGTTCTAAAGCAAACCCCGCACACCAGTAACCCTAGCAAGGAAGCTAATAAAACATCACCCACAAAAACTCACAATTTCGAGAGAGAGAGAGAATCCGAGATGAGCTACTCACCAAAACCCAGCGAAGAAAGGGAGCGCTACGGCGCGAGACACGAGCTCATGTCCCGGATCAGCAGATCGTGCCGCGAAAACCCTAGGGCCCCGCCACCGCGAGCGCCACCGACCTCCACTCTCCCCACCACCACCACACCACCCGAGCGAGAGTGGGAGAGAGAGCGGTTTGCACGCCACGTCCACCCCTCGCCCGTCTGGCCCGCTCCCCCCTCCTCGATCCAGCGACGGCGCGAATCCGCGGCGGAGGCGCCGGATCGGGCGCCGGATTGGGGGGATTCGGGGCTCGAAATGCCGAATTGGGATTTTAGGGGAGGCCGAGGCGAAGGAAGGAGTAGAGGAGGCTCGTCGTGCTATATGCTACAGCGTTGGTTGGGTTTTAATCCTCTTTTCTTTTAAATCGGGGCTTGGGGAGGAGTGGCTTGTCGCTTTGCGTCTCTGTCTGGGGAGTGGGATGAAGTGGGTGTTGTGACTTGGGAATCCATTGGTTTTTTGAATGGAAAGGAAGGCGTGCGAGCATTCGAGTTTTCCCCTCCACTGGCTTTGCTCTCGTGAGGTAGTATTGGAGGCCTTGGAGTAGGCTTGAGGTGATGGTTAAGCGCCATCATTTCTTCGCTAAACTGCTATAATTCATTTGTATGCACATCCCGAACCGTAGCTTCGGATGAGTGCGTATTTATGTCAATGCTCTTTGATCACGTCGTGCTTCAGAAATTGGGAATGGCGATCATAAAAAACGTGTGGGTCAAGTAGACAAACCGTTACAGAAAGGAGTTAAAACACAGCACTCGGACAATTAAGTCGGATAGGTGAACAGGTCGAAATCATGTAGAGCCATAAAAAATAGGGAGTGTAAATAATTTACTAAATGTAGATTTGGCTATCTTTCTTACTACTTGTTTCCACATATATGCATCTATGTTTCCCGGATGTTACGCAATGTGGCCTTTTTTTTGCCAGTACCAGGAAGCTTGGTATCAGTACCACACATTGCAGATGTTCGTACTAACGAAAAAGATTCCTGACACCGGTTTCAAAATTTGCTCCAGTACCAAGCACAAAAACTAATAGTGGCCCCATCGTATATGTAAAGAGAGCAACTATGGTACGCTATACCATTGGGAGTACTTCCCAACAGTATAGCATCCAGCCATCTAGTCCCATGTAGTCTTATGGAGTATCATCGTGTTTCATCTAGTTTCACTCAGATTCAGGCTACTGTTTGAAGTGTTTCATGAAGTTTCATCGTGTTTTATCAAGTCTCATAGAGTATTATCATGTTTCATCCAGTTTCATATAGTTTGATCCCAAAGTACCATTGTTTCATATCATTGTTTCATCACAAGTCTTATGGAGTATCATCGTGTTTCATCAAGTCTCATGGAGTATCATCGTGTTTCATCCAATTTCACTCAGATTCATGCTAATGTTTGAAGTGTTTCATAAAGTTCCATCTCAAGTCTCATGGAGTTTCACCAAGTCTAATGGAGTGTCACCATGTTTCATCAATTTTCACTCGGATTCATACTAATTTTTGAAGTATTTCATGAAGTTTCATCTCAAGTCTCATCCAGTTTCTTCGTGTTTCATCAAGTTTCATAAAGTTTTATCCCAAAGTACCATTGTTTCATCCCAAGTCTCATCGAGTTTTATCGTGTTTTATCAAGTCTCATGCAGTATCATCGTGTTTCATCAAGTCTCATGGAGTTTCATCCCAAGTCTCATGGCGAGCACGATGAAGGTGGTGCTCCCCCGCATGGAGCAGTTGGAGCAGTTGCAGATCCACGCCACCACGCCGCCCGGCGCGCCTCGACCGCCAAGCCGCCGCGGCGATGGCACCACCGTTGTGGACAACATCGTCAGAGCTCATGGCAAACTTAACTAGCTAGTTGTGCACTTGTGCTAAAGAACAGAGCGTAACAGAAAAGATGTCTCATCGATTTGTACGCCTAATGCCGCACGCTTCTCTCTTGTCCACGTAACTGCTTACGTCAGAGTATTCGAGCATGGTGTGTAGTGCATTCGGCGTCGACTTTAGGATGCGCATGTCGCGGGGTTGATCAGATGGCTCCGACCTATCCCGTTGCAGGTTGAGCGAACGATATACCGTGCG
This sequence comes from Phyllostachys edulis, assembly GCA_036346405.1. NCBI lineage: Eukaryota > Viridiplantae > Streptophyta > Magnoliopsida > Poales > Poaceae > Phyllostachys > Phyllostachys edulis. The sequence continues at coordinate 14,827,537 of CM070550.1, read as the reverse complement.
CTAGTATTTCTCATATGTGAAATAGGGAGGAAGAGAGAGTGTGTGGGGTACTGGGCTGGGACAAAAGGGTTGATATTTTATTTAGTAGTAGGTGAGGGCCGTCTCCCCAACTATATATGAATAATCACAGCACCGTTGTAAAAGTAGTTCAAGCCTCACAAAATTCTTAATGGGCAATGTCAAATACACACATCAACTAACCTCGTTAGCCATTTATTCCTATATATTAGCAATCTCGATAAAAATGTATTGTAACAAAATAAATATCGGGAGAGGACGTCGCCGCTTCGGAGAAGCTCTGCTAGCTCTCGCCTTGCCTATCTGTCAGCCTCTTCCCCCACACCAGAGACGACCTACCAACAAGGGGAAGCGGCGATGTGGGCTAGCAAGCGGAGGCATTAACACGGCTCGAGGAAGAAGGGCGGTGCAGGGCTGAGGTGGGGGAGAAAGGCGGCTAAGGGAGAAGAAAAGGCTATCGGTGGGGAACACATGAGAGTGATTAGAGATGGGGGAATTCATTATTTGCCCTCAGCTTAGATCGGTTTTCAGACAATACACTCCTTCCCAATGTAATGCATTTTTTGTCCTCCACTTAGTCAGTTTCTTCGTTATTTACCCTCTTTGCATTATTTTAATCATATGTGTCCGTTTTCCTATTACCCGCCACACGAAATATCTGTTGTACCCTCCTGTTACCATGCGCATCTCCTTGTCCTCCCCCATTACATTCCATTCCTCCTCCCTCCCCATTCCACTTGCCTCCTCCCTCACAGACTCTGAGTGCCTCCCAGCTCTCCCCATCACTCGCCACTTGTGCCCTTGGGAGCCGCATCTTGAGTCAAGACGGGTGGCGCCCTGGCAGGCAGAGCCTGAGGCGGGAGGTGGGGTCGAGGCGGAGGTGTGGCGCCGAGGAGAGGTCGGAGGTGGAGCGTGAGCGAGCATGAGGAACTCGAGGTGCTCATGGCGCCGACGCGGAGGTTCTTGGGACCAGAGCGGCTGGGGGCTTGGCGTGGCGGCACGGGAGGTGACGAGGAAGTAGAGGCGGCCATGAGAGGCGCGTCGGGGCCAGTGGTCCGAGGAGCTCAAGGGTGCGTGGATCTGGGATTGAGTTCGGCTACCACGAGATCCCGAGCTCTGCAAAGACGCCTCCACGTGCTCGAGCTCTGCTACTCCATGAGCAGAGGTTCTGGCTAACCACCGATTGCCGCCAAGGAGGAGTCACAGAGGAGGCGCGGTGGTGGTGCGGCCTCGCCGTCGCAAACCTATGGCCAACTAGAAGATCTCGAGCCCTGGTAAGCAGAGTGTTCAACCTGTGTTTCTCCCCTCAAGATCTACTCAATCCTATACAAAATTCAGTTCTTGATTCATCTCATTCTTGTAGAAGAACCAGTTCTTGATTGTAACAAGAGCTGAACTAATTGGTGATTTGCTCTGTTCACTCTATTCTTAGAGATGGCTATTGAACATTTGAACTCGTGTGTTCTTGGATGTGTTGTTCCAGGGGACAGTCCAGATGAGGTGAAAGCGAGGCTCAAGTACTGGGCATGTGTTCTTGGATATGGCTATTGAACATTTGAACTCATGTGTTCTTGGATTGTTCTTGGATTTGAATATGTGTGGATTTGAACTCATGTACTCTCAATTTTGATCACCAGTGAACACGAGCATGCGATCTGTCAATTTTCCTGGAAATCACATTGCATCATCATTGCCATCACGATCAGCACAAGCTTACACGCATCATATTGTCGAATCTTGTTGATGCGTTTCGGGAGTTTTGCCACGATGTTTGGAAGCGAAGAGGATGGGAGAGACGAAGAGGGTCAAGGGATGCTAATGCCACTACCCATTTCCAATGTTCCACTCATATGAATCCTTGATCCATCGTAGTAGCTGTTCATCTAAACAACATGTATAATCTATTCTTAATTCAATGAAAAAATAACAATATCATTCCATGCTGTGTTGTACCTTCGTTTCTTTTGTCTTTGTTCTTCGACATCTTGCTATGTGCCAGCTACTTCGGGTGCGAGTGGAATAGGGCTGGGATGTGCACAGTCGGGAGGGTAAAACAGACATTTCGCGTGGCTAGTAACGGGAAAACAGGCACATATGATTAAAATAATACAAAGAGAGCAAATAACGAAGAAACTTACTAAGTGGAGGGCAAAAAATGCATTACATTGGGAAGGAGTGTATTTTCTAAAAACCGATCTAAGCTGAGGGCAAATAATGAATTCCCCCATTAGAGATAGGGAAAGAATAGAGGCAGAGGAGGAAGGAGGGCATTTTTGTCTTTTCCCGTCTAACTTAACATCCAACTCACCGTCAAGCGACAATAGTGTAAGAAAGGGAAGATAAAAGGGGGATTTCATTATTTGCCCTCACGTTAGTTAGGTATTCAAAAAATACACTTATTCCCGATGTAATACATTTTTTGCCCACACTTTAGTTTATTTCTTCGTTACTTGCCCTCTTTGCGTTATTTTAATCATTTTTGTCTGTTTTCCCGTTACGAGGCATGCGAAAGTGCCCTTTTAACCCCCTCGTTCACGGGCCAGCCCTGTTCCCCTCATACCCACCCGAGCAAATCTCTTCCGGAGCTGGTCGAAGAAGCGGAGGTCGAACACATCGCCGAGGCTGACGAAGAGGACGACGCCAGTGACGCGGTGGTGTTCGATGTGCTTGTAGGGACCGAACCTCCCCGAGAGGTCTCCCAGGACCACCGGGTGGTCCTAGAGACCTGAACCGGGAGGTCTCGAAGTCCTCTGTGCAGACCGAGCTAGTCCCAAGGATCAGCGGCTAGCTCACACAGTAACAAATGTGGTAAAAACCATCAACACAACTTTATTAACAATAGAGTTGATTACAAGAATGGCTTAAAAGCCGACCAAAACAAACACAACTGAAAATACAAGCAAGTAGACCACTCGATTCACCACAAGCAATCAACTGGAGGGCGTAGCCTAGACATCATGGTCCTCGAGCTCCTCGTAGATGTCCTCTCCTGCTCAAATGAAGCAAGCAAGCGTGAGCACAACCACCGTGCTCGCAAGTCACACCCGTCAAGTAACAGAATGAAGTGCATACAAGGATATCTCAAAGGAAGGCTTATAGAGTTGATTTGCGTAAAGCCATGTTTGTTTCCAAATACATGTACTAAGTTCCAAAGCAGATATACAGTAACTAAAAATTATTTTCTAAATCTCAGTTTTATAGTTGGATAACATTCATCAACAAGTGGTGAAGGATACCCTCCTATCACAAGGCTCCCTGCCCGAAATCTCATTTGGATAGACATCCAAAACCAGTTTGAAGAGGTCTCTTGAAAACAAAACCAAAATCTAACTTGGAGTGGCTTTGTCAGCATATCCATGACCGTGGACACGGCTATTCGAATAGTGTTACACTCTGTAGAGGTTGTACAGCTTTACCCACATGACACAACCTCTCTAGCTTGTTTGGCATCCGCTGATACCACCACTCACTGCCGTAGGTAAGTGGTCTAGAGCACGTGACATGGCCTTTACAATGCGCCATTCCACATGATCCCCCCTCGCTAAGGTTTCACCCCCTTTAGGCTAACCATCCACCGGGTTCAGGCCCTCTCTTGCACCAGGTGGGAATGCATAAAAGTAAGTCGTCAAGACACCCACACATCTAGATGGAACGACCACGGTAAAATGTTGCAAATTAGTTAGCCAGGTCCTGCCCATTTAGAACATGTGGTTGCACGATGGGTCTAGCAAGATGCGGCTCGAAGACCGGTCCTTAACTGACTTGGGCGACTTCCAACAGAACCCTGGTCCTCGATCATAGAAATAACTCGATCCCGTGCATGAACATGCACCCATCCAAACAACCGATTCGCCCAAGTCTAAACCAATTTTTTTTTGCTTTGTTTTTCAAAAACATTTGCAAACTTTCACGACAACCCAATGTCATGGTTAAAACATTTAGATAGCATTGGTCTTTTGGCAGTAAAACTCCCAAATCAAAAGCTTTGGGTCTAAGCTTGACTAAGCACGATTTCTCAAAATGCTCTAGTTCATACTACTGTATCAACTAGGTTTTATATAAGGTGACAAGGGGTGGTCGTACCAATAATCAAGTTTGGATATACAAAGGAATCAGGAATAACTATAAAAGTTAAGACATGGATTTAACATACTGGAATTCAAATAAGCATGCAATAATAATTTGAAACAGAAATTAAATAGTTTGAGATACTAGGACGAATATGATCAAGGGTGTAACTTGCCTTGCTCGAAAGCTTGAGGGCCTTCTTCGAAGTATTCGAGCTCTCCTGAGTCGTCGAAATCTACACATGAGAATGAAGCAAAATCAAATAAAGAACAAATAAGAAATCCAAATGAACTCCAAAGCAAACCAAACTAAAACCAACAGCAAGGGAGGTCCTGAGGAGATCCTGAGGAGGAGGTCCTGAGGAGGTACAAGGAAGGATACGACTACCCAACGTGATCGTAGGAAGGATACAAAAGGATACGACTATGCAACGTAGTCGTAGGGACAAGGGAAGAGAACAGGGCACGGAGAAACTCACCAAGACCGAGAAAGAGAGACCGAAGGAGGAGGGAGAGGATGGCGGGCGACGGTTGAAGATGGCGTAGATGCTCCGGCGAACTCTATGACGACGAGGAGGAGAAACTCCAAGCACGGAGGAGCTGGGCGAGGGCAAGAGAGCTGGGTGTGGAAAAAGGTGGTGAAAGAGGGCTGCTCAGGCTTTTATAGCCAGGGAAGCCAGAGAGAGTCACTGAAAGACTCGGAGGTACACACGAGGTCAAAGGTTGGTGAAGGAGGATATGGGGGTAGGTATGAGAGGAGACAAGAGGGGGAAACATATACTGCAGAAAAGACAGCATTTAATGCAACACAACAACATTTAATGCTCAAGGACCTTTGCGTCAGCAGTGACGCAACGGGAGGAAGAAGAAGGTGAACAGAGTTGACAGGTGGGGCCAGTCAAAACCCGGAAAGGTGGTCCAACCAAGGGGAGGTCGTGACCCAAGGGGTGGTCGTAACCCAAGGGGTAGTCATGACCGGTCTCCAGGACCACTCGGGAGGTCTCTCAGAACCACCCGGGAGGTCTCCAAGACCACCCAGGAGGTCTTGGGCAGAGAGGGAGGTCCAAACGAGAGGGAGGTCTGGACAGAGGGAGAGGTCCAAATGAGAGGGAGGTCTGGACAGAGGGCGAGGTCCAAACGAGAGGGAGGTCTGGACAAAGGGAGAGGGGAGAGGTCCAAACGAGAGGGAGGTCTGGACAAAGGGAGAGGGGAGAGGTCCAAACGAGAGGGAGGTCCGGACAGAGGGAGGGGTCTCTCAGGACCACCCGGGAGGTCCAAACGAGAGAGAGGTCTGGACAGAGGGAGAGGTCCAAACGAGAGGGAGGTCCGAACAGAGGGAGAGGTCCAAACGAGAGGGAGGTCCGTATAGAGGGAGAGGTCCAAACGAGAGGGAGGTCCGCACAGAGGGAGAGGTCCAAACAAGAGAGAGGTCCAGACAGAGGGAGAGGTCCAAACGAGATGGAGGTCCAAACGAGAGGGAAAGGTCCAAACAAGAGGGAGGTCTGGACAGAGGGAGAGGTCCAAACGAGAGGGAGGTCCGGACAGAGGGAGAGGTCCAAACGAGAGGGAAGTCTGGACAGAGGGAGAGGTCCAAACGAGAGGGACACGGAGCGAACAGAGAAAGGGAAAGCAACACCAGAGAAGTCCAACGAGCCCAGAACAAACCAAACTTTTGATTTAGTTGAAGTTTGCTTTAGTCATTTTAAACACTCTTACTTCCAAAATCTCAAGTTAAGCTTTAGGACTCTCATCAAAACCAAATGGTTCTTTTTATTTTGAAATTTTCAAGAAGACCAAAAAAATCGGGATGTTACAGTGCCCGAGCGCGGTGTTGCGCTGGTGGTGGTGCTCCTTGCCCATGGCGGCCTCAGCGGCCGTGAAGTTGTCCTTGTACATCAAGTGCCGGTACATGAGCCCCGTGGCGCCCAGCAACCGCACCATTGTTGACACCTCCGGGGCGGCCTCCACCACCTCCCACAGCAGCGTCGGCGCCACCAGCTACAGCGTGTGCGCCATCCTTGTCAACACCGCCGCATGCTCCCCTGCCGCCGAGGGCGTCAACTCCGTCGTCGTAACCACCAACAGTAGTGGCCGCGGGCCCACGGTCGCGACGGAGCCCCCCAGGTATCCTCTGATCACGCCCTACGCCAACCAACAGGCCTCTAGTTCACAGTTCCATCCGCTGCGGCTGCGTGCAGTGCCCGACGACGTGGCTGCTCCCCACGCCGCCCGCCTCCTACTTCTCTTTCCGTTCCCTCTCTCCTCCCCTTCCCTCTCCCGTTTTTTCTCCTACTTCTCCTCCCGAAGGCTTCTCCTCTCCTCTCTTGGTCTGCTACCTTGGAAGAATTGCTTCTCTCTCTCTGCACACCCACAGTGAGCTTCTGTCGTCCCCTCTCCAAGGCGGCATTTGCGGTTGGTTTCTTGATCAGGGCTCACGGCACTTTCTTGCGGTTCTTGGCCTTGGTTGGGATCGGATCGGAGATTTCCTTTTGTCTGCGTTTCTTGGTGGTGGACGTTGGTGGCGTTTGGTTAGGATTGGGATTAGGGTGGTAAAGGTGTGATCTTGATGCGGTTCGGTTTGAGAATTTTGGTATTTTGATCCACGGAGGGGGAGTCCAGTGCATTGGTTGGGTTATTGCTGCGCGTTTTAGGGATTGGTTTTGCCGCCAAAGGTGGAGTCTTGCATGCATTCTGTTGCTCGAGTTGTTTGCGTTTGTGATTGTTTCTGGAGGAGAAAAAAAGAAGCGAATGTTGATTTCTCGTCATGTGTTTCATGTTGTTTTATTTGGATCTATTGTGATTGCCATGTCAGAAAATTCCATGGTGCGTTCTCTCGATTCCTGGATGGTTCAACATCTTGTGTTGTTTGATTTCACTTTTTTTCTGAATTCAAGATCAAGGTCAAGCGATTGATTTTTTGAACTAAATTTTGCCCAATTGGTACCCAATGCTCTAATGGTGCTGATTTTTTTTGGGTTTGAATTGTAATGTCGTTCTTGCCCTGTTCGAATTGGCTGTCCTATTGGTGATTTTTATCGCATTTCCTTTATCTGGGACGATCTTATATCATTGTGATTAACGCATGCCATGTAATGGTTCTCTAGCTGCTCTAGCCCATGACGAAGCAGAGGCGAGCAAATTTGATCTGGGGTGCGAGGGGAATAGGGCTTGCCCGAACGAGGGGGTAAATGTGTACTTTCGCGTGCCTTATAACGGGAAAAAGGGCAAAAACAATTAAAATAATGCAAACAGGGCAAATAACGAAGAAACAGACTAAGTAAAGGCAAAAAATGTATTACATCGGGAATGAGTGTCTTTTTTGAATACCCAACTAATGTGAGGGCAAATAATGAATTCCCCTTAGATAAAAATAAGCTAGATGCATACGAAGGAAGAGCCTTTTTTTAATGGTAAATCATGAAAACCAGTAACTTTGTATGGCAAATAAGGGAGTCCCAGTTGACCTAGCACCACCGCACTATAAACTTCACGGTTTGCACGGCCCGCCGCCGCCCACAACCACAAGCGGAAGGCCGAAGAGCCATGGCGCAAGCCCGACCCAATTCAGTAATAATTCTAGCATAATCATAAGACAAAAGAGCATTAATCCAACAACATTTAAATGACCAAATCAACATAATCAAATGTAAATCCTCTAAGTCATTTAAACTGATTGAAATGCTAAACATATACCACATGTATATAAAACAAATCAACATATTGCTCAAATTTGAGGAAATTATAGTTGCTCTCAGAAGTGGAGTTGCAGAATATCATGCAAGACTATTATAGTCCGAAAGAATAAACTGCTACTCCCAGATCAAAAGATAGAATGTGAATAATATTCTTAGAGATCAAGTCTAAACTAAATTGTCAAATCAAATTTCAGATTAAGTCTAACTTCATCACAAAGCAAGACAAGGAAACCCACTGACATCACTCTGCACAATATCTCTATCGCACTTCTAATTCAGAAATATGAATCAGACCAGTCCACTTATATACGCAAAGTGATGCACAAGTATGAAACAGAAATACTCACAAATTCGGTGATAATCAAAATCACCAAGATGCAATCAGCAAGACACGTCAATAATACGTTGACCCAGAAAAACTATCGCCTTGCTAATTCGCACAAAAACGAAGTAATCGGAGATACAATGCTGACCTTTGAACTTCTCCCTCAGCAGGATCACCAAGAAGCACAAAGTTGAGGTGTAAGGAAAATTCCGCACAAGACCACAAGAGCGCACTGGCCGAGTGCGTCTGAAGAATCTAGACCCGCCATTTTGTGTTAATGGAGTTTTGGTTATTAATGACAAATCTATTTTTGAGACTAACACTCTTATTGATATATCTATTGTTTAGTCTCAGCTTGGATATAAAAGGAAAAATCCAAACAGGTATGCATTCATTTTGATAAATCTAATTGTGAGACTAACATGTTTATTGATATACCTATTGCTTAGTCTCAAATTGGATATAAAGGTGAAAATCAAAGAGGTATGCATTCTACATTATATTTCTATATATTGTTGCATTCCTCGGATCCAAAATATAGGATGAATTTCACCAAAAGTCTAACTTGAATATGTGCATATGTTCTTATTACACATTTGTGTATGCACACATTTAGGGGGAGTTCACACTATGTTTTGTGGTTTCATTAGTATTGATCCATATTCGTTTCCACATATATTAAGGATCTTTACTTTGAAACATATCCTTGAGTATATATAACTTGTGTAGTTAATATATTCATATGAATATATGAGACTTGTGTAGCTCATACATGCTCATATATCCTTTGAGTATATACAACTTGTGTAGTTCATATATACTCATACCAATCTACATTCAATTATTTGTAATTGAAGTGGTTGTCATCAATTACCAAAGAGGAAAGATTGTGGTATCTTGTCCCACCATTATGAGTTAATGGTATGTTGTGGTAATTAATGACAATCACGTTAATGGAACTAACATTTTCCATGAGTTGGATGAATAGGTTGTGTTCCATGAGGATGAAGACTTTAGATGACATCATGAGTTGATTGTCATCAAGTCAAGACTCGGGATAAAGGAAATCATCGTGTGTTGATGATGTTCAAGTCAGAATACCGAAGTGAAGAAAAACATCATGTGTTGATGATATTGAAGAGCTTGGAGTAAAGGATGCATCATGTGTTGATGTGTATCAAGTTCAAGAAGAGGAGATGATCATGAGTTGATCATCAAGTCAAAAGAAGACCCATCATGTGTTGATGGAAGTCAAGTAAAGGGTGCATCATGTGTTGATGCATATCAAGACTCAGGATGAAGGATGTCATCATGTGTTGATGAGTGTCAAGTCAAGATCCCGAAGCGAAGCTCCATCATGTGTTGATGGAAGTCAAGTAAAGGGTGTATCATGTGTTGATGCATATCAAGACTCGGGACGGAGGATGTCATCATGTGTTGATGAGCGTCAAGTCAAGATCCCGAAGCGAAGCTTCATCATGTGTTGATAAAGGTCAAGTGAAGAACTCATCATGTGTTGATGAGCATTCAAGTCAAGAACCCGGACTTGAAGTGAGGATGTGCGTCATCAAGCTTCAAGTGGTGGCTCAAGGTAAAGGTATGACTAGCTAGGGCTAAGGATGTGTTCCTAGTCTTTTACCGGTCTCGGTGTTTGGTTGGGAGACCGGATTGCTAGTATAGGTTTGCCGTACTATTAAGAGGGGTCTTGTCTAGTAGCTTGAGTCTCATCATGTGTTGATTGCTCAATCTTGCTTGCTCTAGCTCTCCGTGGCATGATGCTATTATTTGCGAATGTGTTTTGCAAATAGCAGAGGCTCATACATTTAATCCTTGTAGCATGTGACTATACTTTGCAAATGTGTTTTGCAAATGGTTGAAGTCCATGTACCTACTCTTTCTTGGCATGATCTAAGTTTGCAAATGTGTTTTGCAAATTGTTGGGTTTCATGCATTTTCTCTTGGCATGGTCTAAGATTGCTTGTTGCTAATACTTTGGACTTAGACCATGGTAGTGGCTCTTTGAGTTGTGCTTTTGATTTGATAAAATGTGTTTGAGATCAAATCAAATAGGTGGGTTGTGTAGCCCTCTGAATAAGCTTTCCATAGAGTCCAATATCACTCAATTCCGACATCGAGTCAAAAGTTATGACCGTTTTTCGAGTGTCTCTGTGCTGAAATCCAGGTGGGTGACCGCCCACATGCTGGATGACCGCCCACATGCCTGGTGACCGCCCTTGTAAGGCCGGTCAACATTTTCGAGAGCATATTTTTGGTTTTCTTGCACGGAAGGCCCGGACTGATTGGGAGTCGGTCGACCAGACCTGTAAGGGCGACCGACCAAGGGAATTGCATCTAACGGCTATTTTTATAGCCGTTGCAGATATAAAGAGGGTGGACCGACGGCCCTATACTCATGATCTGACCGGGTTTCCCCGATTTTCAGCAGATTCTCCTCCAACGGCTAGTTTTTGTGTGTGGGCTATAAATACTCACCTTGGCCGGTTGGAGGGTAACTCTTGGTATCCCATTTCACTCTCTTGAGGTAGTGTGAGCTTCTCCTCTCCATTGTGCATGTGTTGCACCTTGTGAGCAAGGAGAGAGGTCTCTAGTTGCATGTGTTGCATCTAGAGGTGGATTTCGTATCCACTTGAGCTTGTGCATTCGTTGCACGTGGTGAGAGTCAAGCAAGGGGCTTGGCTTATTACTCTTGGTGTTTGCCGACACCTAGGCGGGCGTGGGCGTCGTGGGTGGTGATCTTCTCAAGAAGCTTGTGAGAAGGCCGGCGTGTTGTGAAGGTTGGAGCTCACCTACCCGAGGCGGAAAGAGCTACCACTAGTGGAATCGAGGTGTTTGGCTTAATTCGTGGAGCCGGTCCAATTAGTTTGGGCTTACCTCAACGTGGATTAGGGAGACCGCAAGTTTCCGATCACCACGGTAAAACATCGCCGTGTCAATTGTGGTTTGCATTCTTGTGATTTACATATTGCAATTTATATTCCTTGTATTAAATTGCTTATTTATTGTGTATGAATGCTTGCTTGCTTTGTGCTATTCATATTGCTAATTGAATTGATTACAAGTCATATGCTTAATTGTTACTCTTATCATTAGACTTGTCTTGTTGGTGCACTTAGGTGAACCTAGTTGATTTAGGCTTTAATTGTGCAAAACCGTATTTGTATTAGCTTCCGCATTAGAAATCGGTTTTAGCCAAAGAAGTTTTTAAAACGCCTATTCACCCCCCCTCTAGTCGGCCTCCTCGATCTTACAGCGTCTCACCACCGAGCACCAAGAATCAGGTACTTCTCTTCTCAAATAGATCCTGAGCCTTGCTGCCGTTAGCGCCAAGATGATCCCAGTTGTACAGCAGCCCCCAAAGACCCAAAAACCAAGATCAAAAATTGGGGAGGAAGAAGAATCACACAGGGATTAATTTCGCTGGATTTCCCGATGCAACACACCAAAGAAAAGAGAAGCTATTTAACTCCCAAACCAGAGAAGGAGGATCAGGGGGAGAAGCTAACGCCACCATCGGGCCGTGCAGTACTCGCCCGAGCTGGCCGATCCAACTCCCCGAGTCGCACGCCCTTCAGTTTTGGCCGGAAGACCAAAAAATTGCCGAAGCTTTCTCCCTCACGGTTGGAGATTCCTCACAGTTGCAGATAGAAATCTCCAACCCATATCCCTTCCTCCATTTCAATGACAGGTGGGCTCTCCAACTCCTTTTCTTTTCTTTTTATATTTCTTTTCTCTAATTGGGAAATTCCCAAAAAGCCCTCAAGAAACCAACATAATTGAATTTCGAACCTTCACGAGTCATCCCCCTCCCCGTCACTGGCCTCCCAGAGTCCCGCTGACCTAGCACCACCGCACTATAAACTTCACAGTTTGCACAGCCCGCCGCCGCCCACAACCACAAGCGGAAGGCCGAAGAGCCATGGCGCAAGCCCAACCCAGATGAGAGTGCCAAGCACAGGCCCAGCCTGAGCCTGAGCCCACCAACCACGGCCAGGTGCTCAACACCGAGTTCGTCGCTGAGCAGCTGGAGCACAGTGGCGGCGGCGGCATCGTTGACGAAGGTTACGACACCAAGATCAAGATCGGGGGAGGCGCTGGAGGCGGCGGGGAGGGGTCCGACGCCGCGGCAATACGCGCGGTGGTGGAGCGCGCCGTCAATGCGAGGATAGCCATCCCCGGTGGGGTTGCCGAGCTGGTGCAGGTAGCATCGAACGCCAACGCTCGAACCGCGCACGACGAGGACAAGGTCACCATCACCGACGTCCTCACGATACGTACGTCCATGCGAACCGGCCATTAATTGCATGCGTACATCTGCAATGCTTGAGTGCATCTCTGCATGGAAATGTGGATATCTCGTTTCAGTGGGATGCGACGGCGAAGCTGCCGACGGCCAAGGCGGTGATGAGGGAGGACGTGGCAGTGGTTGTGGAAACGGAGGCAGCGCACAACCCTGGTGCGGCGACCAAGCCATACGGGGTGGGCGCGGCGCTTACAGTGGTGGCAAGGCACAAGCAGGAGGACTTGTAGTAACTAACTCGAGAGGAGAACATGGCCTATATATATATAGGACGCCCATTTCATACTCCCAAGAGTACATACACCCACTTTCAATATACCACTTAAATGAACATATTATACTTCTTTATCATTTTTAGTATACTTAAATACCAATTATAAGATACTCCAAGGCGACTTGATTGAAAAAAAATTCATTGGAGCCCTTTATTTTTGCTATATACCCTTTTTCATATATAAAAGAAGTATATACACAAATTTTGTTGTAAAAGGTGGACTTTAATGAATTTTTTCATGGAACTTACTTTGGAGTATCTTATAATCATTATTAGAGTATGCTCAAGCTGATAAAGAGGTATCATCATACGATTTAAGTGTTATATGACAAGTGGGAGTACGTACTCCCAAGAGTACCATACTGACGAGGATCTAATAATCCTCATTTTATCTTTTATCTATAATTCTTATTATAAGTAAATGTGACGTCATATGGTCCCTGAGTATACCCCTTAATTTTATAAGGGAGGAGCCTACTAGGTGGTCGTAAGTTATTCTACGACCACCCCCATAGTCGTAAGTCATGCTACGACTACCCCATAGTCGTAAGTCTTGCTACGACTACTTTATAGTCGTAAGTTCTTCTACGACCAGGTCAGCCACGACCACCTTATGAACAATTAAACCTACAGACGAGTGGGTCCAATTGATTAAGGAATTCAAGCAGTCATCATACACTGTTATTCTGCGAAGTAATAGCATGTAATGCTCCATTATCTCTGATATATTGATGCGGGGGATGCCCGATCTTCACGACGTAGGATCGTTGATAACTTTGGATCCGTGCAACCTGACGAACCGATGGCGCCAACCACTGTCAAAATAGCAACCTGCGACAAAAGAATTCGCCCAACCACGCTCGTGATCCCGTCTACAGAGCCACACAAAGTATCGTGGCGCCGCTCTGCAAAACACAAGGAATCACAAGAACAACGGGGTTGAGAACGCCCAATTCCCTCTAGGTTGCACTGTATGCCAAACCCTAGGAAGAACAAGCCTATAGCTTTCTCTCAAAATAATAGATTCATATTCGTGCTTCCCGTTACATGGAGTACACCCCTTGGCTTTATAGCCAACAAAAACTCACGTACATATAGCCTAGGGCCGGCGCATAATTTAGTTCAACCAAAAGGAGACCGACCTAGACTCTAACTCACGTAGTGCACTGTCTCGGACTCATAGTCCTTGTTTTCTAATACATGCAGCATTGAGTCCTTGTTTTCTAATACACGCAGCATCTCATGTGTATGTACATAGGAAGCATGTAATCCATACATGCAACAACTTATTAATTCTTTAAGCCACGTGTATTCTTCATACATGCCTTCTTTTAGCTCGGCCAATCACATGCCATCTTTTCTCTTCCTTTCTTTATCTTGCCCTTGATGACGCCTCCCATCCTTGATGCAAATTTGAAGCCGCCTGCTGCCATTCATGTGTGGCAAAGGGGCATCCTCCTGCTAAATGTATGTGTCTTGCATGTGCTCGCCGCCTCGAGAAGCAAAACCGAACCAAAGCAAACCGAGCAAATAATAGATCGAGTTGGTTCTTTCGGGTTCTAAAATCTCCTTATGTATGAATCTGAGCATAATTAAAATACTATTATTAGGTAGTAACCAGTTCTCATGTAAATAAAAATCAAATTCAACTAGGAGCGAGTTCACCTGTTGATTAATCTTTTTAGCTCGTGTTCGTATAATCGGTCCAATCGGGATGTCCTCATCATCCTTCCCCTCTTAAAAAGGAGTCGTCCTCGACGCTGATTGTTCGGGTGCATAAGATGAGTCTGATTGCTCCTTCCGCGGTTGAACTCCGAATATAAGAAATGATATATGTATTCCTTGAGGCCTTGAGCGCATCTTCACTTTAGGCTTATGCAGATCATATATCTGTTGCATATAATTAAATAAAATAGTAGTAGCTCTGTGTCTCTAAGTATGATAATTAAAGACCGAATTAAATTAGAGTTCACTGGTAATATTTATGCGGCTCAATAATTCTTTCGATCAAATAATATATTTAAGCTGAAGCATTACTAAGTGTGTATGCATATCGTATCATCCTCCTTCTTCAAGAAAAGCCGTCCTCGGCTTTTGATAACTCAAAATGTCTTTGAACAAAGAAAACAACGTGTATGCATAGTATATGTATTCATCGTCAATTGTTATAGTATTCCCCTTCTTTTGCACAATGTATTCAACACAATAACCATAAGATAGATGTGATATATTCATCTCAACACTCCTTTCATCCACATTATTCCCCCACCCATGAAAAGAAGTCGTTTTCGACTTTTGTAAGCATGTATGCAAATTATTAATGCACTCATGGCAGGAGAATGGAACGAGGAGAACTAGTTCGACTTGGCAGATTACGCAGACGTCGACATGGATGCCGGTTTCGATTACGAACCGAGTATTGACTCATCAATGGTGCTGCTTGCCTCCGGGATCTTCATGCAGATCCGAGGAGACAATGCCATCGATGGAGGTGAGGAGGATCCTATCCCCACAAGCAGTACATCCAAGGGAGAATCTACCCTCTCAAAGGACAAGGTTCAATTTGACGGGACTACACCCGGTGGACTCACAACCGACGAAAGTTTTTCCTCCAAGTGTCCGAGTCCCTTAAAGTGATCCGACTTGGTGAGACAAGTTCTAGAAGCCACAATTCGAGGACTCCACCCGACATCTGGTGATCCTCTCTCTCCGGATGGCGCTTGAGAGGCGGGATCAAGCATGCTTTTCACGCAAATTCGACCATCTCTCCATGAGATCACATCTGCGGACGGAGGCTGATTATAACCCGAGTTCCCCTACGGAGGGGATTACTCCAAGTCGCCAGATGGTGTCTCTCGACTACTCCTCAAGCGGGGAGGCCTCGAGCGCAAATGACAATCATCAACGGGAGGTCTTCGTCCTTCCCTCAGATTAAGGTCACTCTTCTAGAGACCGAGCTAGGGACACTCCCCGAAGATCACGAACTGCGCCTCCTCGTGACAATGGCAAGGGCACCACCGATGGCGGACAGGACCAACACCTTCATGAACGCGAGGGAAATCCTCGACATACTTGCACTCCATTGAGGCAGTCTCAAGAGTCCGACATGGAAGGTCTCGAGGCTATTCGACAAAAGAAGATTGTAGCCCAGAAGAATTTGCCTGGGCGCATCCAATATCAGTCAGAGGAAGCTCAAGAACTCTAGTACATCAATGACTTGCTCGAGAATCCAACTCGAGAGCTCGCCCGAGCACCAGGATATGATCTCTTCGTCGAGGAGATCGCACAAAGGCTTCGGTCCACAATGGCAAGACTGGAAACACCTCGCCGACATTATTCAGGAAGTCGTAGCAATATAACTTCTTCAGCTACCAGTCGATCGAACATATCACGACGGAGGAATCGACGCAACAGTAAGTCGCCTCGATCCCCTACTCGGAGAAATATTTTTGAGCGGCGATGATCAACAAACTCCTCGGAGGTGATCGCTCACCATTAGGCATGAAATCAACGGCGAGATGAGCTACGAGGAGTATTCCCTCGTAGGGGCGAGTCTATTACAGTCAGTCAACTTTATTCTTTGGGTATCGTCGATACGACCACGATGATATCAACCCTTCTTTTACGCAAAGGCGTCAAGAAGTTATTACGGATGTCGGGCATTTTCGCCGATCTCGAGCCGTCATTAGCCACCTCGTTTTCGACCGGTGAACATGGAGAAGTTCGATGGCTCCCAAAATCCCATCGAATTCCTTCAAATCTATATAACAATTTGTCAGAAGCGGCGGGAGGAGGAGAACATGTGATGGCAAATTACCTTCCAAGCGTGCTCGAAGGATCGCCGATCGTGATTCTTGAACCAACCACTCGAGTCGATCTATTCTTGGCAACACCTCTGTGACCTTCTACTAGCGAATTTTTAAGGCACTTACAATGCATACAGGAAGGAGGACGACTTGCCGGATGAGGCGAGCGACAACGAGACCTTGCGCCAATTCATCAAGCGCTTTAGTCGGGTTCGTAATTCAATTAGGAAGTTTCGATTCATCTGTCATCGGGGCTTTCAAGCAAGGAGTCCGTAGTAGAAGAATAACGAAGATATTGCTTTAAATCCACCTACCATTGTTCGAACTCTTTGAGATGGTGATCGATATCAATCGCGATCGAGGCGTCGAGTGGAACAACACAATCGATCGAGAAGACAATACCTCTCGAGAGCAGGACGACATTGGTAAGAAGAAAGATAAGAAAGCAAAAAGTCCAAGAACAAGGCGAAGGGTCAAAAACTCCAAGCCGGCGGTTCCAAGGAGGTTTTGGTGTGAATGATAAAGAGCCACGCACCTCAAGCCGCACTCAGACCGAGGCAAAGGTAAGCGCCCGATCGGAAAAATGATAAGCCTAGGTGGTGTCCTTTTCATAAAAAGGAAGGACATGACCTTCCATCGCTAGGGTCTTTCAGAAAGCTTGAAGACTACTACAACGACAAGGACCACTTCCCACTCTCGGCGGTAGGACAAGCGAGTGGTCATAAGTCCTCGGATGACGAGGAGGAGATGTCATTCGGGATCCGCAACACACCGTCGAGCACATCTATGGGGATCATCGGCATATGAATCAAAGCGACGACTTAAAGGTCTGCGAGCGTGAGGTAAACTCCATAGATCCTCCTCTTGTCAATAAATTACGAAGTGGTGGAAGTCACCATCTCCTTTGAGAAGGGTGATCGTCCGATTCTTCGACTTGACGGTCGGTATCCGATCGTGGTGAACCCACCATCAACAATTGTCGGGTCAATCGAGTTTTGGTTGATGGTGGCGGCTCGATAAATATTTTATTTACGAGTGCCTAGGCGAGATGCAAGTACCGGGACTAAGGTAAGACCGATACGATACTCTTTCCATGGGATCGTACCGGGATCTTCGGCCAAACCAATTGGCCAAGTTTCTCTTCCTTTAACATTTGGTTCACCAAGTAATTTCATGACAGAGAAAATCTCATTTGATGTGGTCGATTTCGATACGACATATAACGCCATACTCGGACGACCAACTTTGGCAAAATTCCTAATGGCTACTCATTATGGATATCAATGTATTAAGATGCCAGGTCCTAAAGGAGTAATCACAATTCATTGTGACAAGAAGATGGCGCATACCTGCGACCGTCGATCTCTCGAGATGGTTGGACAAATACCAACTCGAGAAGAAAGTCATCCTTCGACTAGCAAGTCGAAGCCTAAAGCTGCACCAAAACCGAACGACAAGGTCAAAGAGGTTCCTCACGGGCCTTGAGGGAGCCCTCGAAGGATTCGCATCGACGGGATACTTCGACCCCAAGTAGGAAGGCGCCCTCATCACCTTCCTCCGAGCTAACGCAGATGTCTTCGTGTGGCAAGCATCCGACATGCCCGGAGTCCTCAAGGAGGTGATCGAGCACAGGCTAGCTTTACGGCCTGACAAAGTACCCGTAAAACAAAAATTACGGAGATTTGCCCCTAATCGACGAGATGCTATCAAATCAGAATTGGATAAGCTACTAAAAGCAGGCTTTATAAGAGAGGTCAACCACCCAGAATGGTTGGCTAATCCTGTAATAGTTAGAAAGTCAAACGGCAAATGGCGTATGTGTGTAGACTTTGCTGATCTTAATAAAGCTTGTCCAAAAGACGATTTTCCTTTACCTCGCATCGATCAGTTGGTTGATTCTACTGCAGGATGTGAAATGTTAAGTTTTTTAGATGCATATTCTGGATACCACCAGATCAATATGTGTCTAGACGATGAAGAAAAGACCGCATTTATTACACCATTTGGTATATTTTGCTATGTCAAAATGCCATTTGTTCTAAAAAATGCCGGCGCTTCTTCTCAACGCTTGATGCAAGCGACTTTTTCATCTCAACTAGGTCGAAATCTAGAGGCCTATGTTGATGATCTAGTCGTCAAAAGTATGAAGAGACTTAATCATATTACTGACCTACAAGAAACATTCGACAACCTCAGAAAACATCACTTAAAACTTAATCCTGAGAAGTGTGTGTTTGGAATCTCTTCAGGAAAATTGCTTGGTTTCCTAGTATCTATACGAGGAATCGAAGCAAATCCCGAAAAGATAAAAGGCCATTCTCCAAATGCGCCCTCCAACCACAGGGAAAGAAGTCCAGAAACTCACGGGGTGTATGGCGGCTTTAAGTCGTTTCATCGCACGACTAGGAGAAAAGGGACTACCTTTCTTTAAACTTCTAAGGAAACACGAAGGTTTTGAGTGGTCGAAAGAGGCAAACGCGCCTTTGAGGATGTCAAGAGGTACCTTACTGAGTGCTCCTATTACGGTCTCTCCAAGGCGGAAGAAACGCTCTTAATTTACCTAGGCGCCATGCCACAGCGAGAAGCGCGATACTAGTCGTAGAGAGCGTGGCATACAACGACGGTTTACTACGTAAGTGAAGTTTTACAGGCCTAAGGGCGTTACCCTCAAGTCCAAAAGCTTCTATATGCCCTCTTCATGTCTTGAAAAGCTGCGGCATTATTTTCAGCGCACAAAATATTTGTCAGGTTGCTCGAGTTTCCTTGGGAGCGATCCTCGAGAATAGGAAATAGCGGGGCGCATGGCAAAATGGTCGATCGAACTTGGGGAGTTCGACATCCATTCGTGTCCCGACGGCCGTTAAATCCTAGATCTTGGCAGACTTTGTCGCCGAATGGACAAATCTGAACACATTCGGGATCCCGATCTGATTCCCATAACCGATGGGCGATGTACTTTGACGGGTCGCTTACTTTAAGTGGCTCGGGTCGGGTGGTCTGGTATCTCCTACGGAGAGACCTTAAAGTATGCCATACAATTAAACTTTCGGGCCACTAACAACGTGGCGAGAATCTGAAGGTTTGCTAGGCGGCATCGAGCAATGAAGCGCTCTCGATTCGCCGACTACTCGTGAGAGAGACTCTCAACTAGTCGTGAATCAAGTCGGGAAAAATACCGGTGCTCTAACGACAATGTCTCGGTATTTATCGGAGTCGTAAGCTAGAAAAGCATTTTTTAGGTTTGAGGCACAATTCATCCTCGAAAGGATAATTTCCTCGTGAGACCGACTTGCTCGAATAGCTTCTCCCGATCTGTAGTACCAAAAGGAGTCTTCTTGGAACAACTCGAGCCGTCAGCGGGTCGACGAACGAGACACCTCCTATTGAGGCGACCTCTCTAGAATACGAGGATACATGGATGGCGCCCATCTATGAGTATCTTGAAGGGTTACAGACCCAAAGATGATCTCGAGGCGGATCTCTTATCGAAAAGCCAAAATGTATACTTTGGTTGAAGGAGTCCTCTATAAGCGAGGTACTCAAGGGGTGCTCATGCGATGCATTCCATAAGCGAAGGATTTACACTCCTTCACGACATATATGATGGCATCTGTGGAAATCATGCTTCCTCTGAGCGCTGGTCGGTAAGGCCTTTCGGCGGGGTTTTCTTGTCGCCATGACCCTTTACGATGCTAAAGAGTTGGTTAAAAAGTGTGTCAATGCCAATTTCATAGCGAGCAAATACACCAACCAGCTCGGGCATTACAAGCGATACCTCTATCTTGGCCTTTTGCAACTTTGGGGTCTCGATATCTTAGGACCGTTCCCCAAAGCTCCGGGAGGTTTGAGTTTCTTTTGTGGCTATTGATATGTTCACAAAATGGATTGAAGCGAACTTTGTATTTGGGATAACAACAAGCGGCAAAAGCGGTTTATGATGAGATGTGTAATTACTCGATTTGGAGTCCGAGTCGAATAATTACAGATAATGGTAAGAAATTTTCGGCGCAAAATTTCGTGAATTTTATGACGAGTTGGGCACCAAGTTGTGTTATGCTTCTATGGCCCATCCCCAAAGTAATGGGGCAGTCGAACGTGCAAACGGCCAAATAATGAGAGGAATTAAGACCCGAGTCTTGACCGGCTCATCAAGCGCTCGGGGCTTGGGTACAAGAGTTACCCTCGGTATTATGGGCAGTTCCTCGACTACCGATCAGACTCTGAGTGAAACACCATTTTTACGGTCTTGAGTGAAGCCATGCTTCCTCGGAATCGAAGATACGATCAACACGAGTCGAAACTTTCAAAGACTCCAATCATGAACAACTTCGAGCGGATGATATTAATCTACTCGAAGAAAGGAGAAACCAGGCCTTAATCCGTTCAGCAGTTTACCAACAAGCCCTGTGCAGATACTACGATCGTAATGTCAACCTCATGACCTTCTTTGTAGGTGACTTAGTATTGAGGCTCGCCAATCCAAGTCTAATCGGAACAAACTTTCTCCCAAGTGGGAAGGTCCTTACGATGGTCGAAGTTACTCGGCGAGTGCATGCGATTGGCAATGGAAGGCGACCGATTCTCTCGAATTCTTGGAACATCGACCGATTCATAAGCTTTATGTGTAACTAACCATTGCACAATAAAGGCTCGTGTTCTTTCTACCTCTATTGTCTTAATTTTGAGTAGTGCTTTCATAATCTTTCAACTACATTCCAAACACCCGATTGCCTTTACTTTGGTGAAAGGAAGGTAACATCATCTAGTCGAAGTCTCTCCTCTCTGCACATGGTCCTGCCCACTAGAAGGAGCTTCCTAATATCGACTCGTTACTCACTTTTGCCGCCAACACAAAGAGCTCGGGTTCTATTTAGTCGAAATATTTTTAAAAGCTAACTTTTTTCACCTTAGATTATTTCTTCAGTTCTTTTGAAAAGTATTCTAAGCAGAGTGCACTTTTTTAGATTTATTCAACTAACTTCGGTGTATTCGATTCGTCTCAAGTAAGTCGGAGGAAGAAACACATCTAGTCGAAGTCTCTCCTCTCTGCACGTGGTCTTGCCCACTAGAAGGAACTTCCTAGCATTGTTTAGTTTCCTACTCTTGCTACCAGGACAGACTTATCGAGTCCTCCAAATAAGGGCGAACGAATTTTTTTGAAGTCCTCTGGATGTTTGTTTAACTCAAGTTGATGTTCTCGATTAAAATAATCTAGTCGGAGATGGTAACATCACCTAGTCGAAGACTTTCCTCTCTGCACGTAGTCCTGCCCACTAGAAGGAACTTCCTAGTGTCGATTCGTTCCCACTTTTTCGACCAGTGCATGATAGTCGTGACCAAAAACTACAAGTTAACCAAACCTCTCTGTTTTCAGAAACCCTTTTTAATACTATTTACTTAGTTTGTCTAAACAGACTAAGCAAATAGTCGGGGGCTAGGATAAAGTTATTAATTTGACTTCAATTCTTAGTCTTTCATTCTTAGTCTTTCATTCGTTAATTATCTTTTGAGTTACTAACTACTCGACAAGATGATTTGAAGGAAATAAGATGGATTATATAATACATCAACAAAAGCTTGTTTTTCATAGGTTTGTTACAAACTACTCTGAAGAGGGAGAGCCCAGTCGCATCTCCTCCGAAACCTTAAACCAAGCGATTGCATTTCTTCCATCGGATGACTTGCTACGCCTCGAGGCGATCGAAATCAACCGATGGGTTGCACATTAAAATTTGGGGTCATGAGCTTTAAGTTTTGCCAATGCATAACTTACTGCAGATTCGACCGCCTCCTTTATCGACTCAGCTTGGTTGACCTTTAGAGTGGTCATCAGTTCTTGCAAAGTCCCGACTTGTTCCCCAATAGTACTTACGTGAGCAGCTATCGTATCATCTTGAGGAGCTTTTCCCTCAGTGCGTAGCTCACCAAGTACATTGTTCAGGAGCGTGATATTGCCTTGAAGATTAATCTTCATCGCCTCCATCTCTTGTTGGGTACGAGTCGAAGCCTCGCGGAGTTGTTTGTTTTCGACCACTTGCTCTGAAAAGAATAAGACTGGTCAAGCAAAAATAAACTCCTAGAGGAAGAGAAAACAAAAATAATCACAGGTAAAAGATTTCCTTATCTGCTAGTCGAGAATCTAACTTCTCGATTTCTGCATTATGGGAAGCAATGGTATCAGCATGCCTCTTCTCCCATGATTTGATGTCCTCTGCATTTGTCTTAGCAATGCGGACAGTCTCGTGATAGATCAAGGTTTTATCCCTAACTCCAGTCTCGAGCCTTCCCAGTTCAAGGTCCATTTCTAAAAAAATGGGAGTAAGAAAAGGAAAGAACTTCAGAAGGACTGCAGTAAAGAATTGCTTACGATAGTGGGATTTTAACCTCGTAATTTCTTGATCTTTATCTTTGGAGATACGAAATCTCGTGAATAACCACGCTTTTATCTTTGACTTCATTACGAAGTTTTCTCATATCATCTTCTTTTTCTAAAAAAGCAACAATCGGTAAAGATCAACAATATAAGCGGTCTTAAGTTCATCACTTCTTCGTTTATCCTTTCTGCACTTTTTGATTCTTGAGTTGGCTTCTTTAAGCTTCCTCAAGAGAATTCTACTTTTTCCCATATATTTCTCGACTCCTCTTTTTCATAATCGGCGAGTGGACGGGGTCTTTTAAATTAAGCTATTTAACTGTAAAGGTTAAAAGTGGACAAGAACATTATTAAATTGGTCGTAAGTTCTTCTACAACCATTGATCCAGTCGTAAGTTCTTCTACAACCATGGATCTAGTCGTAAGTTCTCCTACGACAAAGCATCTGGTCGTAAGCCTTTTACGACTAATACCTAGTCGTGAGTTTTTCCACGACAAACCCGTAAGCACTATATAAATAGTCAAGTCGAAAACAACTACGAAAAATAGTGACTTACCACCTCTCTGCACTTTTGCGAGTTCCTCTTTCTGTCGTAGCTCTAGAAGTTGTCGGTGATATTCACCAACAGCGGCAATTTGTTCTAGAGCTTTACGCAAAAAGAAAGACGAGAAGAAATAAGGAAGACCACATGTATAAGTATCATTAAATACTTACACTCATGGTTGATCGAGCAAATATCGAGTAAATCAGCTCTGGATTCTTCAGCTTGTCCACTCTCTCAACTTAATCCCACCAAACCTTCTCAAAGGCGCTCATTGTCAAAAGTTTCCCTCTATTGGGAATGTCTTTGGGATGAGGGACTCGATGGCGAATCTAAGCGAAGACCCCACTATGGAAGCGGGGCCAAAGAAATCGAGCGAAGTTAAAGTATTCCTCATCTTGATTACGAAATTGCGATTTCTCTTTGGATACCGGGAAGGAGGTGCAGAACGATTTCCTTTCCCTTGCGGTGGTCGGTACATCACGACCTTGGGCGGAAGCCTGCGGCTGCCTCTCTTGGTTCCACGACCTTTTCGGTAGTCATAGTTGTAACCTCGGTGGTAGTGGTGCTACCTCGATGGTTGTAGCCGCTACCTCGATGGTCAGTAGCACGACCTCGGCGGTTGTGGTAACCACTTGAGAGCCACGACTTCTTCCACAACCCGGGTGTGGGCGATCCTTCGACCACTGGCGACACCTCTCCAATTCTTTGGAGGCGGCAATGGGCTTCTTGATAGAAGCCTCCTGGAAATTTGAAGAGTCGGGCTAAAACCAACAAAAGGAAAGCAAGTCAAATTGTGAAAAGCAAAAGGTAAATCTTTGTTCTTACACTTTAGCTCGTTTCACATACCTCGCATCTGGACTTGATCGAGAAACTTAGGAGCTATCTTCCGACGGAAGATTTCTTCGACTTCTTTTCTCACGATCACGCCCGGGTCGTAGCTCAAGTTGGAGAATAGGCTCGGCCACGACCACGTCTGGTCGTGGATCTTGAACAGGGACCATCTCTCTGGTCTCCTGACTTTCCGGAGGGTCGTGATCAGTCTCGACCACTTCATGAGCAGCGCTACCCTCAATGGTAGGCTCGACTGGATCGGTGTTGTCCTTCATAAAAGACATAAACTCCTTCCAGTTCTCCTTTTCTAGTTGCTTGACAAAACTAGGAGTGGCAGAAACTGTGAAAGTTTTCTTGTCAAAATAAAAAGGTACCTTGGCCTTGTGGGCTTTACGCCTAAGAGGTTCTTCAACCTCCTCGGCCTCCTCAGCTGCAGCTGCTTCAGCCTCGGCTTCTGCTGTAGCCATGTCCTTGGCCTTGCGGGCCTTGCGCCTTAGAGGTTCTTGACCTCCTCAACTTCAGAGTTGTTTCAACCTTAACCTGTTGTAAGCAAATGCGTGCATGCAGACTTTGCCGAGGACACAGTGAAATGAGGGGACTTGAGCTTGATCCTCCTTGTCGGCGACTCTTGTAAGTCGACGCTTTTTAGTCAGAGGAGCTGAGTCCTTGTCCGTTATCACCACGACACCAATGGTTATCAGTTCAGGCTCTTCAACATCCTGACGGTTTTCCATGCCTACTTTCTGTAAAGAAAAACAGAAAAAGAAGGATCACTGACCAGTCGTAAGATTTTCTACGACCAGTATCCAGTCGTAAGCTTTTCTACGATATCTCCTTGATTGTAAGATTTTCTACGATCACTACCTAGTCGTAAGTTCTTTCTACGACTATGAAGTCCTAAAGATAAAATCAACTTTTGATTACCTTTAGGCGCTCCATCTTTTCCTCTGTGGATAAAACCGCAAGGATTTGAGGAACTCCCACCCTAGGTGGTGGAGGCTTCTCACAAATGAGTTTGACTCGAACGTTAATCTCTGCCTGTGAAAGATCTGTGTAAAATAGATAAAAACATTCATTAGACAATTTTGAAGAAGACCAAACCGAGAGTTAAGTCGTAAAACTACTTACCCTCCTCGTAGTCACACAGTGGGTCTCCTCGCCCGTGTACCTCCACATGGGAGGTACTCGTTTCTTCAAAGGGCTAATTAGTCAGATGTGATGAAATCCTTCACCACATGCCATCCGGTTAACCCCTTTTCTTTCAAGTCCTTTATGGCTTGAATATAAGAAACAATTAAACCGATATCACGGGAGTCAAATCCCACGAAGGTTTCTTTTCGTGACCTTCCCTCGAAAGTAAGGTCATGTCTTCCGAGGTGACTTTCGGTAAAACCACCTCTTCCTCCATCCCGCCACGAAGACCTAGTAAACATCTGAATATACTCCCTCGACTTCCCGTCATGGAGCTTGAGACCACAACTTCCGGCTATTCGGTTTGTCGAGCCATTCCATAGAAATATTGAAAGAGCTCAAGGTCATTGGAATTCAGTCGCCTCACATAGATACACAAATCGCTTAGCATTGTGATGGAATTGGGACCAAGGTTTACCAATTCCACCCCAAAATCTTTCAGTATGAGTGTGAGAAAGGGTGAGCGAGCAATCGAAGACCACACTCTGTCTGTTGGAAGATTGGAATTTGCTCATCCTCTCCCGATGGCCAATCTTGCCCAAATGCATAAACCACTTCACGAGGATCTTCTCTGGAATCTTCGGCGTCGACCATGGCTTGCATCTTCATCGCATCCATCTCCGACTCGGCCCGCTCGAAACTCCCACCATTTCCCTCGAAAGGGAGATTTTTGTTTGAGTTGGTAGCGGAGAAGACAAGAACTCGACGAACAGTGGAACGATTTGGGGAAAAGTAGAAGTCTAAGTTTTACCCTCGGTAAGTATTTATAACCATGTACCTTGGGCCGAAGGCGTGGCATTCTAAAGGTTGCCACCGCTTCGGGAACCACTCCAACGGACATACTAACGGGAGTCGTTTGCAATTCCCCAACTTGTCCGTTCAGGAAAATCAGGTTCGTTTTTACACCTCAAGCGAAATTACTTCCTTGATCAGATCTTTTTGACCAAAGAAAATGTTAATCGGAAAGGTTTTTCTTCCGATCACGATACTACGACCACCTCGTGATCGTAGGAGTGTTCTACGACTATTTGATAGTCGTAAGCAATCTTCTTGACCAAGCATATTTCGGTCAAAGTAGTACACAAATATCGAAGAGTTTTTCCTTCGATTTGTCTTTCTCTGACCTTCTCGTGGCGTAAGACCATTTATAACTCCTTTACCAAGTAAGTTGCTTTCACTTGAAGTCGGGGGCTAGATGACGAAGATCTAATAATCCTCATTTTATCTTTTATCTATAATTCTTATTATAAGTAAATGTGACGTTATATGGTCCCTGAGTATACCCCTTAATTTTATAAGGGAGGAGGCTACTAGGTGGTCATAAGTTATTCTCGACCACCCCATAGTCGTAACTCATGCTACGACTACCCCATAGCCGTAAGTCTTGCTCGACTACTTTATAGTCGTAAGTTCTTCTCTGACTGTGTCAGCCACGACCACCTTATGATCAATTAAACCTACAAACGAGTGGGTCCAATTGATTAAGGAATTCAAGCAGTCATCATACACTGTTATTCTGCGAAGTAATAGCATGTAATGCTCCATTATCTTTGATATATAGCTGTCAGGCGGCGTGGAGGAGTTAATACGCCGGTGATTACTGCCAACATGCGCCCGTTACAGGATGTGATGAGGCGTCATTTCACCTGGAGAAACGGCCACTCCTTCACGGACTATATAAAGGCGGCAATCAGAGAAGGAAAGGACGATCGAATCAAGGCGTAGACACACGCCAATCAAGGGCCATCAGGAAGACAAGCACTATCATCTGTAATAGTCTTAGTTTTTCTCCTGATTGTTCATAATACACTCAATACCATACACACACAGGAGTAGGGTTGTTATTCTCTCCGGAGAAGGCCTGAACCTGTATAAAAATTCTCGTGTCAAGCTCTCTGCGTGATTCCATTCTAGGAGACCCCCCGAATCAAACAATCTTTACGTAAGATCGGTTCTAAAACACCGACACATACCATTTTCCATACATACATACACACACACTGTCGGACCCGGGATTAACACCCCAAATCCTCTGTGCATTTCTGAACTAGTCCCATGATCAGTAGCTAGTTCACACAGTTAAACAGATATGGTAACATCCATAAATCGCATAACTTTATTAATAATTAACAACAGAATTTATTACAAAAGAGGCTTACAAGCCAACAGGAAATAACACAGCGGAAGACGAAGAAGGTGTAGTAGAGTCCAGTTAATTTGCCACGTGCAATCGATAGGGTAGCGGCCTAGTCGTCGAGATCCACACCGATGGTGAAGTTCTTCTCCTCAAATTTGTTTGCATAAAGCAAGTATGAGCACAACTACGTGCTCGCAAGTTACAGTAAAGTAATGATTGAATGCATGCATAAAGTGAGCAAAGGGTATTGGCGTGGTTTATTTGCATAAGACAAGATTTTCAGTTTAAATACTCTTAGTAATTTCCAAGGCCATTTTAGAATTTAATAAGATCAAAATCATATTTCGATTTCTCAATGTCAAGTGTAGGATGAACCTCCATACACAAATGGTGAAGGACTACCCCTTACACTAGGCTTCGCCCAAACCCATTTTCATAAACCGGTGATAAAGTATTTTCAAACAAAACCGAGACTAACTTCGAGTGGCTTTTGTTAAGCATGTCCATGACCGTGGACACGGCTATTGAATAGATTAATACTCTGCAGAGTTGGTACAGCTTTACCCACAAGAGATAGTTTGCTTATTATGTCGGCCAATACACGCTCAGAGTAGGCGTGCGACTAAGCAGCTATCACGAGGCCTTTACCCTACATTATTTCAACATAATTATGCCCACTAAGGTTTCGTAATCGAAGGCTT
Organism: Phyllostachys edulis; assembly: GCA_036346405.1. Classification (NCBI taxonomy): domain Eukaryota; kingdom Viridiplantae; phylum Streptophyta; class Magnoliopsida; order Poales; family Poaceae; genus Phyllostachys; species Phyllostachys edulis. The sequence continues at coordinate 14,799,256 of CM070550.1, read as the reverse complement.
CGCACCAAACGACTACCCCCTCTTGCGCCATGTGGGTATCATCAATAAGTCTTCACGACTCCCACATCTTTCCAAGACATAAACATGGTGAAATGATATAGCTTATTTGGCCAAGTCTGTCCCATTCCAGACTTATGGTGGTACGAGTTTGGCTTAACATCCGCGGCCCGCAGACCGGTCCTTATATGACTGGGCGACTTCCAAAACAACCTTGGGCCTCAACCATTCACTGTATTGAGCCCGTGCATATACTTGCACCCACCAACAATCCAATTCACCCAAGTCTAAACCAATCTCAATTATTTTTCCTTTGTCAAGACATTTTCCAAACATCTATGGTAAAAACAATACCATAGATTTATTTTGAGAACACTTTGTATTTTGGCAAAATTCCCCAAAACATCTTTTGGTCTAAGCAATGACTAAGCATAATTATCTCAATTATTTTACTAAGGTGACAAGGGCATGGCATTCCAAACATCAATATTGCCTATACGAAGGAATTGGCATAACTAAGAGTGAAAACAGGAATTTAAAATAACTTGAATAAAAATATGCATGCAATAATAACTTTAAAAACAGAATTAATTAACGTTGAAATACTGGGATCAAGATGGTCAAGAGTATAACTTGCCTTCGTTGAAGTCTTGAAGTTCTAAATCCTCAGAAAGATCTAACTCTCCGGAGTCGTCAAAGTCTAAACGCGAAAGTACGACAAATTCAAATAGCAATCAAGTAAAATCCAAATAAAATCCACAAATTATAAAATAAATACTGAACGGAAGATATTGACTTTATATGAATCTAGGAAGTTGAAACGACGGAATCGGAGTTCGTATGAAGGAGAACGAACCCTGAGAAGTTTGGAAATCACATGAAATGATATAATTCTGAAAATTCACTATTCATTGGAAATTGTGGTTTCGGATTGTTTGGGAACAAGGGAGAGCTTTATGGACATGGCGATGGCAACAAAAGCACGACGGGACGAGGCAAACTCAACGGTGTCGACAGCTCGGCGAGAGGACCTTCGATGGCGATATAGTCCGACGGAGAAGACCTTTAGCGGGCGACGGCTGACGTCGGCGTTTCGGGCAAACGGAGATGAGTTAGTGGATGAGGTTTGCGGCGAAACGAAGAGGGAACCGTGGGGAACACAACGCTCGCCTCGGTTAGGGTGGAAAGCGCACAGTCGTCCGGCGGCGGCGATGACGCGCAAAATGGACTAATTAAATAACAGAAAATAAATAAAATCTAAAAATTACGAAATAAAGACTAAAAATGGTAGATGAATTTAGATGAATTTAGGAGAAGGAATCAATGGATTTGGAGCTTGCAAGTGAGAGAACGATTTTTTTGGCAGATTAAAAAGTCTATGTACAAAGTAACAATGCATGACTAGATAATCAACTACTGTTCATTGTCTTCTAGGCGCAAGCATTGGAGCTCTGACCATGGAGGAAAATGGTGCCGACGGTGAGAGAAAGGGAGGATGGCGGCATGAAGCGGCATAAACGGATCGCTTCACCTTATGCACGAGGTCAGAGGAGATGATGCCAGCGAGGACGATCGGTGGTGGCGGCGGCGACGTCAGATGCTCACGGTGGTGCACGAGGTGTGGCGCCCAAGCAGCGGCGGCGGCGGGAAGGAGAGCTGAGGTAGATCACGACGTTGCGGTTTACGGTGGTGACTAGGGTGGCGAGACCCACCAAGGCGCGCTAGAGGCGAAAGACGGCGATCGGCGGTGGTAGAAAAAGCTTGATTGTGGGGAGAAGAAAGGGAGGGAGGAGTTGGGATTTCGGGGGATGGATGAGTGAGATGAGAGGCACCCGATGCTGCTATTTATAGGGGCTAGGGTGAGGCGTAGGCGACGTAGGGCGCAAGAAGGTCGAACGGGATGGTGGCGGTGATTCGGGGATTGGGATGAATATGGAATGGTTTAATGGCCTTAGATGGAGGAGGTGTTGACCGGGGGATTAAATGGCAGCATTTGTGCAAAGAATCGGGGAGAAAATCCCGGGTTTGATGAGCTTGGAAAGCCTCTAATGGTGCTTTGTTGCTTGTAGCGTTGCCCTCTGGTCCAGGGAAGAAGAAAGTGTTTGGGAAGAAAGGGAAAGGATGGAAGAAAGAAAAGAATAAAGAAAGGTACAGAGTGAAGAAAGAAAGAAGGGAAGGTATGGTAGTGTGTTGGAAAGGTTTGGCTGTTAAGTGAGTACGGGTTGGGGCAACAAAAAGATGGGTGACCGTGTGGGAAGGGAATAAAATATTTTTTCCTTTTTAATTTTATTTCTTTTATTTTTGAAATTATTTCAGATTTAAGCAATAAATAAATACAATTTTAGAAGAAAGCAAATAGAGTATATACAACTTGTGTAGTGCTTATATACTCATACCAATCTACATTCAATTATTTGCAATTGAAGTGATTATCATCCATTACCAAAGAGTGAAAGATTGTGGTATCTTGTCCCACCATTATGAGTTAATGGTATGTTGTAGTAATTAATGATAATCATATTGTGGAACTAACATTTTCCATGAGTTGGATAAGCAGGTTAGGTTTCATGATAATGAAGACTTGGGATGACATCATGTGAGGATTGTCATCAAGTCAAGAGGAGTTCCATCATGTGTTGGTGGAAGTCAAGTGAAGGAAATCATCGTGTGTCGATGATGTTCAAGAAGAGGAGATGATCATAAGTTGATCATCAAGTTAAGTGAAGGTCCATCATTTGTTGATGGAGATCAAGTGAATGATGTCATCATGTGTTGATGAGCATCAAGTTAAGATCCCGAAGCAAAGCTTCATCATGTGTTGATGAAGGTCAAGTGAAGAACTCATCATGTGTTGATGAGTATTCAAGTCAAGGACCCGGACTTGAAATGAAGATGTGCATCATCAAGCTTCAAGTGGTTGCGCAAGGCAAATGTATGACTAGCTAGGGTTAAAGATGTGTTCCTAGTCTTTTACCGGTCTCGGTATTTGGTTGGGAGACCGGATTGCTAGTGTTGCCGTACTATTAAGAGGGGTCTTTGACTAGTAGCTTGAGTTAGTCATGTGTTGATAGCTCATTGTGTTTGCTCTAGCTCACCTTAACATGTTGCCAACATTTGCGAATGTGTTTTGCAAATAGTTGATGTCCATGCACCTTGTCCTTGTGGCATGTTGCCAATATTTGCAAATGTGTTTTGCAAATAGTTGTGGCTCATGTATGTTCGTTGTAGCATGTGACTTAAGTTTGCAAATATGTTTTGCAAACGGTTTAGGTCCATGTACCTTATTCATTGTAGTGTGATTCTATAAGTTGGCAAATGTGTTTTGCAACTTGTTGAGAATCTCACTTGAATCCTTGTTTGCACCGCGCATCAATTTGGCAAATCTGTTTTGCAAATTGAGTTGAAGCAGAGTGCAATTTGTGGTATTGATTCTAAAAGTTGGCAAATGTGTTTTGCAACTTGGTAAGAGTTTTGCCTTTGAACCCTTGTTTGCATCACTTGTCAATTGTCAAATGTGTTTTGCAATTGAATTTGTTTTGGATGCAAACTGCTGTTTTTCTCAGGAAAATCGGTTGTACCGACGTGTTATAGGCGATGCGATGACTACCGCAATGATTCAACGGATTTTGGTGCGGTATGACCGCACATAGGTTATTCCGATTTCCAGTTAGTGGTTCAAATAAAACAGTACCGGTGTATTTTGGTTCGATGACTCTCTTGAGAATCGGTAGTACCGCGCTCCTTGAGCGGTATGACTGGACCAAGCGGTAGTACCGCATGTTTGTTGGCGGTCGTACCGCACCGGTGCCCAACGGCTAGTTTTATAACCGTTGGAGGAAGTGCGGTCGTACCGCACCCTAGTTGGCGGTCGTACCGCTCCTGCTGATTTTTCAGCAGACTTGCTCCCAACGGCTAGTTTTTGTGTGTGGGCTATAAATTTCCACTTTGGCCGTGTGTGGGCAAGTTGTTGGTGCCCCTAGACATTCCATTGAGCAAAAAGTAAGCCCTCTACTCTCATTTGTGCATGTGTTGCACTTGTTGAGCTTTGAGAGGCAAATCCTAGTGCATGTGTTGCATTAGGTGGTGGATTTAGTATCCATTGAGCTTTTACACTTGATTAGTTCAAGCGAGAGTTGTAGACTTGTTACTCTTGGTGTTTGCCGACACCTAGACGGCGTGGTGGCGTCATGCGGTGGTGATCTTCTCAAAGAACCTTGTGAGAAGACCCGAGCGATTTGTAAGTGGTGTGGTGCTCGCCATCTCCGGAGTGGAGGAAGGAGCAACCTTAGTGGAGCGAGGTGTTAGTTCGGTTTGGAACCGGTCCAAGTGGTTGGACTTACCTCGGAGACGGGTGCTCAATTCGTGGAGCCGGTCCAATTGGTTTGGGCTTGCCTCAACGTGGATTAGGGGAGACCAGCAAATCTCCGAATACCACGGTAAAGCATCAACGTGTCTTTGTGGTGTGATCTCTTTTGCCTCACTATTGCATTTACATTCATTGTGTATGAATGCTTGTTTTACTTTGTGCAATTTATATTTCTAGAATTAAATTACTTATTCATTGTGTATGATTGCAATAGTTATTCATTACCTTGTGGCTATTGTCTTTGTTAGAATTGAATTGCTTACAAGTCTATGCTTGATTGTTATATTTATCATTGGACTTGTTGTTGGTGCACTTAGTTGAACCTAGTTGATTTAAGCTTTAATTGTGCAAAACCGTATTTGTATTAGCTTCCGCATTAGAAATGGGTTTTAGCCAAAGAAGTTTTTTAAACGCCTATCCACCCCCCTCTAGTCGGCCTCCTCGATCTTACACCCACATATTTGTCTTGCTACTTGAGGCGGAGGCTACTGGAGGTCATTGCGAGCGGACTCTCGGAACTTATTTTCATACCTTTGGTAAACCTCGTATAACTGAGAACGAATTTCTGTAAAATAGTCAGTATAGTCTAGGCTTGTAGCATCACTAAAAAGTTCAAGTACACTACCAAATGCATCAAGTTTACCCCTAGGATATAAAAGAAATGCAAATGCATATAGGTAAGGGATTTCTCTCTAATATTTAAGGTATTTAGATTTCATGGAAACAATAGCATCGCGTAAAACTATGTTATTTTCATACATTTTCAACTGAGTAGCAATATGTAAAATACTATGCACGATTATAGAAGATGTTGGATAGTACACAGTGGAAAAAGCAACAGTGGCCTCATAAAAAATTTCTAAAAACCCTAGTATCGTCTCAGCAACGAACCAATGTTGCTCAGTCGATAGTATACTATCGTCAGTGCTCTGATAGTGCGTTTGAATAAAAACAGAAAAGGTGCTCGTGTATGGTAAAAGATTCTTAAGCATGAGGTAAGTAGAGTTCCACCTTACCTCCATGTCCAAACCGAACTTTCTTGGATGTACACCTATCGCCCTGCAGAAGTTCTTATATTGTGCTATTCCTGTGTTAGAATTATTCAAGAAAGAAATCGCATCGCGAAAAGCTTTAATATACGGACTCAACCTCTTCAAACCACATTTGACTATAAGGTTGATAATATGACAAGCGCATCGTTGATGTAGCAAGAAGGAATCAGCGTATGTACTCAACACTAGAGTAAGAATGTCCATGGCTCTAGAGTTTGAAGCGGCGTTGTCTAAAGTAATTGAGAATATTTTGTCTGTAAGACCAAAGTCTTCCACGACTTTGATAATACAGCTCGCAATATTCATCAATTAATTTCAAACCTATAATCATTTTCTCCATTACCTAGTCATCATTAACATAATGCACAACTACACTAAGATAATCCTCCCTAGCCCGACCACTCCATATGTCTGAGGTCAGGGCCACCGGAAATGTGCATGTACTAAATAGTTTCTTTATTTTATTACGACGTTCATTATAGTATTTTACTAGATCCCTAATTGTTGTCTGTCTAGAAACAGAAGAAAATCTATGATTATGCGCAATCCTAATGTAATTTTGGAAAGAAGCAGACTCGCTAAAGCTTAACGGTAAATCTTTAGAAGCAATTAAACAACAAAGAAATTGGCGGGCTACCTGAGGATTGTAGTCCCAGCTACATACCGTACTGTCGGGGTTGTATTGCAGTTGCGTCTGCCTCATCACCTCATCACCAATCCTTGCTTGGCTCGACATCTTGTAGCATGTCAAGCAAGTGCCCTGTTCCACCTGTAGACTTTGCAGACAATTCATGGCGACAATTTTTACAAATAGCATATGGTACCTTATTTCCTGCTGCGTCTTGCTTGGTTGTCCTATCAAAATTCTCCCCCACTCCCGATGTAGATGGTCTCAACCTCTTTGCTCCAGTTGCCATGGAGCCTGATGCTACCATGGAGCCTGATGACAGAACTCCGCGTTGCCCTTCTTCTGGTGAAACCTCCGGTTGGCTTGAGGCAGCCGCAGCCGCCTCCATGGACGCAATTTCCTCCGGTTAAAGTCTGTAATCACCAAGAGCAAAGCTGTCGTAAAGACTGTCCATAATGAAAACTGCAAAATCGAAACTAACACAATTACTACTTTCATCTTAGCATAACAAGCACTAACAATAAAGTATTACAAAAATAGTATTGTACCTCTTTCGCTGACTTGTGGCCGAAAATTGAATTTTTCAAATTTTGGCACAATTTTTTTGAATTTTGCCAAATTAGCTCAACACGGATTTGAATTTGCACAACACAATTTCAAAGAAAGAATGGAGAATGAAGGTGTGCTGAATGAGGGGGGTATGGTGGCTATTTCTAGAAAAAATTTCAGGATTTTTTAAAAAAAAATTGCTATTTTTTATGACCCAAACAGTAAAAAACGCACAAAAAAGGGCAAAAGGCCCCAACGGTCGATTTTCATTGGGCTGTGTCGTACTAGGCACGGAACACAAGCCCGCCTGGCCTGCCCCGCTGCCTACCCCGCTGCCCACCCCCTTTCTTCTCCCCATGCCCTGCCCACCTGTGCCGCACTGCCACACGCTCGCCTTGCCTCCCTCCGGCCTCCACGTCGTCTCCCTGTCCCTCTGCCTTGCCACCAGCGCCGCCTCCCTCCGTGCCTCCTCGTCCTCACTGCCTCCTCACCTCGCCTCCTCGTCCTCACCGCCGCGCTGCCTCGCCTTTGCACCTCCTCGCCTCCTCGTCCTCACCATCGAGCCGCCTCGCCTCACGGCCCGTACCGGCGCACCGCCTCCTCGCCTCCTCATCCTCACCGCTGAGCTGCCTCCTCGCCGCATGCACATGACCCGCACCGCCTCCTTGTCCTCACCGCCGACTCGCCGAGCCATCTCCTCGCCACACGCACACGACCTGACGGCCCGCACCACCTCCTCCCCTCCTCCCCTCCGCGCGGCCGCACCGTCGGCCGTTCTTCCTCTCCTCCTCCTTCCGGACCTCTCGCATCACCCTTCTTCCTCCGCACCGGCGCCGCCCCGTGCGCTCCCGGGCTCCCGGCTCTAGTGGTGGCTCTCCCTCTCCCTCGGGCCAGATGGGCCGTGTCGAGCTCATCGTGCTCGTGCCGTGCCTAGCCATCGTGTCGTGCCGGCCTGGCCCATGAATAGTGTGGGCTGTGCCGTGCTCAGGTTGGGCCTACAGTGTCGTGCCTTAGGCCGGCTCGGCAGGCACGACCCATCTGGCCAGCTCTATATAGGACGCCTATTTCGTACTCCCGGGAGTATCTACTCTCACTTCCAATATACCACTTAAACACACATATTGTACTTCTTTACCACTTTCAGTATACTTAAATACTAATTATAAGATACTCCAATGAATAATGGGCTCCAATGAATTTTTTTCAATCAACTTGCATTGGAGTATCTTATAATTAGTATTTAAGTATACTGAAAATGCTAAAGAAGTATAATATATGTGTTTAAGTGGTATATTGGAAGTGGGGGTACATACTCCCAAGAGTACGAAATGGGCGTCATATAGGAAGCTTTTTTTCTACTCCTGGGAGTAGTTGCTCCTTATTCCGTATCTCACAACGTACGGAATATCTTGTGCAACCGAGAGTATCTATGTGTAGTATACGAGTATATAAGACCACTTATGTGGTATTTACACCTTTTTAGGGGTGGTATGTATAATTTTTTAGATATACTCCTTTTTATGTGTGAATATGAAGGTATTTACAGAATATGCTAGAAACTATAGACTCTTTTGTAAATTTTTCGTCTGGTTCGCATTGGGGTATCTTATAATTAGTATACGAGTACACCCAAAGTGATAAAGGAGTATGTCAAGTTCTTTTAAAAATTTGCAAGAGATGCCATAGTTTTTAGTATATTTTACTACTACAAAAAAGGCTAATACTGGATGCCTCATCACAGAAAATTGACCAAAATCATCTTTATTACATGCAATCACAGACGGTTTTGGTTTAGAGACTATCTGTGTTACTGGCTGTATTAAAAACCGTCTGTGAAGAGGTAATATCACAGACGGTTCATGTTGAAGACCGTCTGTGAAGTATCATAGACGGTTCTGAACAACAACCGTCTGTAATGCTACTAAATTCACAGACAGTTATTTATTGGAACCGTCTGTAATTAGAAACAATTGATTAGTCGATTTCGACCACTCCTTGGGCCGGATTGATCTTTTGAAGTGGTCGAATTGAAGCTAATTTCCCCAACAGAAGAAAGCAAAAGATATGTAATCCGGTAGGCACCTTATTCCGTGTCATGTGTAACTTCATTATCTTGATGTGTAACTTCCGATCAATAGAAGAAAGCAAAAGTACTTCACGTGATCGATTGATCGGAAGTTACACATCATAGATAGTGAAGTGCTGAGTTGATCGTAGGGATATGATCTGCTACCAATTTCTTGAAGACTTCAAATCCATAGACCAAATTGACTTTCTGACCACCTAAATTAAAGTCATCCATGGATTTTGTTCTTTCCACGGTGGTCAAAAAGTCAATTGTTACGTGAATTTTGTCATACTAGAAGGGTATGGAGATGAGAACTTTAAGAAGAAATGGAAGTAAGAAAAGATGGGAAGTTTGTGAGCAATTTTTTCTTAGTTATGCCCTTTTGATGGTTATTTATAGGTTTAATAACTTGTGGCAAGATTAAATTAACGAAAAAAGACGAAAGTTCGACAGATAGGATTTATTAAAATCTACTCCTAATAAATCATTGGTAACCAAAGCATCACCATCTTTTCGGGAATTGTTTTTCATAAATACGGTTGACACTCCTTTTCCTATGTTTACAACTGAAGCTGGAGGGCTCATCATAGATGGTTTTTAATAAGAACCGTCTATGATTACAGACGTCACAGACGGTTTTTAAATATAACTGTCTGTGATAATTCAATATTTTGGCTCCCGCGCGATGCGTCTCTTCGTCTCGCGCACCGACGTTACGATGCGTCTCTTTGATGTTTTATAAGAATGATCATCACGCGCCATGGTGAGCACACATGGTATTGAATACGTACGCCATGGTGAGCACGCGGAGCATGACGGCGAGGACCAAGGCGAGGAGGTCGGCAATCACCATCGCTTTTCCTCACGATGCTGTCAACCTTGTGGCCGCGAGGTCTCCTCAGCTCATGGCTGACTTCTGCAGCCTACGAGCCACTTACGTATTCTGTTATTTTGTTTTTGTTAGGTCTGAAAGGAGTTAGTATTCTGTTCTGTTTTTGTTCAGAGTCAGTTTCTGAAGATGACTGTAGCGTATCATATCCTAGTCGTCAGAAAGCTTCAGGTGTTCGTTTTGGTTTCAGGTTCCGATAGAGAACCTGATTGTAATTCCTCTAAAAATCTATAAAAAAGAGAAAATTGAAAAGTCGTATCAGTTGATACGGTGCAAAATAATCTCGTGTTGATTTCGTTTTGTGTCTAATATCCAGTTCTAAACTGAATTTCACTAGCAACAACAACTTTGATTTGGCCTTTTAATTTGAGAGATCCAGCAAGAGATTCAGAAAAATCAGCTCCAAAGATTCTACCAACTCTAGAAATCCCAAAAACAAGCTCACCAACAGAATCAAGCACACGACAGACATTTTTCTTAAAACGAGTTTCGTAGCCATCATCAAGAAGCTGCGAAACAAAAAGCAAGTTGTACCTTAGCTTGTCCACAAGGGCGACATCCTTCAAGATGAATCTGTCATTCACCTTGATTGATCTCGTTCCTTCAATTCGCCCTTGTGTATCATCTCCAAAGGTGGTGAAGTCATCACCCTCGATCGCGTGAAGGAAGTGAACCATCTTGAGTCTCCGATCATGTGGCGTGAACAGCCGGAGTCGACGAGCCACGTGTTCTTCCTCCTTCCGCGATGATCCTGAAAATCAAGGCATAAAAGAATGATGTGTCTCAATACTGGGGTTAGTTAAAAGCGACTTGGGAACCCAGTACTGAAACACACGTCTGCAAGTAGTATGCAAACAAAAGTGCTATCCTTGATTTTATTTGAAGTTCTGTTATGGGCAATGGTTACTTTAGCATGAGAAGCATCCTGTCTAGGAACATGATGAGTATGTGAAACAAATCCTAGTCCAGATTTCTTATTTTCTAAGTGACCATGTCTCATAAAAGCTCTAGGTTGATGAGATGAAATTCTAACAATATTTCTCCTAGTATTTTTCAACCTACGCCAACAGAACTCTACCAAATATCCACTCTTCTTGCAATAGGTGCAATGGTATTTGGTACCATTGGGAGAAGCACCTTTTGCCTCAACAGAAGGTTGGACAAAACCTGCAGATTTAAAAATTATTTTTGCAGGTTGGGTTGTGAATTCAACTAAGCCATTTTCCTTGGATTTGTCCTGGGCAGTGTTGTATCCTAAACCTTGCTTCTTATAAGGAGTCTTAGATGTGTCCAGAATCATGTTTAACTGTTTCTTACCTTTATAGAATTTCTCTAATGTGTCCTTAAGGTAAGCATTTTCTTTTGCAAAGTTAACACATGATTCACAAGTCTTGGCCTTAATGACTCTAGCATGTTTCTCCTTAAGATGAGCAATTTCAAGCTTATAGGCTGCATATGAGGTATAAGGTGTAGACTCAATTGTGTTCTTAAGTTTGGCATATTTAGCTCTAACTGCTTCTAAAATGTCCTTAACATCATGTTCACGTTCTATGCAGAAAGAGCAAAAGCTAGATTTAATATTACCAGAAGCATCCAACTTGCTAGACTCTAAGCATTTTTCACAGGGAGCAGATTTGACATCAATTAGCTCAATCCTAGCATTTTCAAGTTGATGCAAAGCAATATCATGAGCAGATTGTAGTTTAGCAAATTCAGAATGTAAAACATGGCAAGATGAACATTCATAAGATTTAAGAGTCTTAGCATTTGCAAGTTCTAACGTCAGATTGTCTACTTGTGACTCTAAGTCCTTGTTCCTAGCCATGGTAAATTCTAATGCCTTATCCTGATTCATGAGTTGTTCAAACATGTTGTCGCATCTAGCAGAAAGAATATCATAGGAGAGAGGTACCTCATCGTTGTCTTGAGGGAGCTCCTCCTCCTTGTCCTCCTCACTCCTGGAGTCCACATCGCTCATGGATTGCTCTCCAAAAGCGGTAAGGACCCGGTGAGCAGCCTTCATGAGCTTGGCAGCATTGTACTTGGGCTTGTTCCCTTGAGGCTTCTTCCAAGCTGGCTTTTTCTCCTTGTGGTTGCTCTTACCTTTCAGCTTGGGACAGTTTGCCCGGATATGATATAGCTCTCCACACTCATAGCACGTCATAGGGCCACCTCTCTTCTTGTTTCTAACATTGTTATATGCTCGTGTGACTTTCTTGACTAAAAGAGCTAAATCAGCATCAGCAAGACTCTCAAACTCTTCTCCTTGAACAACAGATAAACACGCAAGAGAAAAGCCAGAAGAAGACTCAGAAAAACCATCAGGAGTCCCTTTGAGAGGATCAGCCACCAAAGCCATGGTATCCTTCTTAGGAAGACTACCTCTCTTGATCTCATGAGTTTTGAGCTTGCTATAAAGCAGCTCCAAAGTGAGACTAGAGAGATCGACATTCTCCTCAATAGCAGTAGCCTTTATCTCCTACTCCTTGGTGTTGATTGCAGCCAAGAGGTGGGTGGTATTCTCAGATTGAGAGTACTCAATGTCAACAACTCTCATCTGATTGATCACCTTGTTGAAGCGATTAAAAAGGTCATCGATGCTCTCACCAGGATGCATCTCGAATTTGTTATGCTCTCGCTTGTAGACCGTCTGGCGCACTTGCTTGATTTGAGACGATCCCTCATGGTAAGTTTCGAGGGTGTGCCAAATCTCATGTGCGGTCTCAAGGTTGCAAATCCTATCGTACTCTTGTCTACCAAGCCCAGCATATAGAAGGTTCTTTGCCTTGTTGTTGTTAGCCAAAAGGATCGGCTGGCCGTGAAGCAACTCTCGCAAAACGAAAGGGCTCAAACAACCTCCCATATGACTTGTCCTTCGCTCTCAAGGAAGACTCGCGTGCGATTCTTCCAATAGGCATAGTCGAGCCCATCGAAGACATGCGGCTTGGTCGAGTACTTATCCATTGCCAAGTTCAGCGACCGGTTAAAATCAAGATTGAACTAACCGGGCTCTGATACCATTTGTTGGACCGAAAAGGCGACTAGAGGGGGGAGGGGGGAGAATAGGAGCACGCTCACTTTTTCACAAAGATCGGATTCAACACGAATGTCACTCTAATAGCTATGAAGCTATGAAGATCAAACTATAAGTACAACGGAAGACTTGTATTGAATCCAAACTAAAATCCCCAAAGCAAAAACCAAAAACCAAAACCCTAAACAGAGGTGCGGTCTGACCGACGGCCAATGTGCGGTCTGGCCGCTCAGGCCGGACTGACCGGCGGCAAAGACTCGGACTGACTGGTGGCAAAGACGCGGACTGACCGGTGAGCGGACTAACCGGCGGCCAAATCTCGGACTGACCGACTTCACGATGAACAGCGCAAACAGCCCAAAAACCAAAACTCAAATCGGTCTAACTTTTGATTCACATGGCCAAACTCCACGAAACTTAAACCACACCTTCTCTAAGATATTAGGAACCTATTTCAATCAAGGATCTCAGAGATCCATGCCAAAGTTTCTATCTTTTTCAGTTTGAACGAAGGTGGTTCAAAAATCGAGTCAAAATGAAAACATGATCTAGAGACTTGCTTGTGGGTGAATGATGATCAAGATAATCTTAGATGGGTTCCCACATGTTACAGCAAGTTAGATCAAGGTAAGAAATCAAGCAAAAACTCGCGGATCAAAGAAAGACCTCAAATCACCAAATAGAGAGAAAGAGAGCAAATAGACTCATCTCTGATAGAATTTTCTTTGGATTGATTTGATATGGTATTGGTTTACAGCCACTCCATCAATAGAGGACAAAGACTTAATACATAAGCACGAAATCAAATCCAACCCTCTAGAACCCTAACCTCCAACTATCTTATCCCTAAGCACAAAAGCAAAACTAGGGTTTTCAATAATGAAAGGGTTGAAGGGGGTGCAGCCACCTCCCTCCTCTATTTATAGTGGAGGCTTAGACCTTCTAGAGGCATTAACCATAATGGGCTCCCGTTAAGGCCCATACACAAACGGGTCACACACGCACGTATTTTAAAGCGTCGTCTTCATCTCCTCTTGACCTAATCCGCTTCATCATGCGCCGCGGGTTGGCAAAAGGTCACCAAAGCGATATTTGGTAAAATTACCAAAATACCCCTTCTCGATCTTTTTGCAAAGACCGAGTCCCATCTTCGTGAAGCATATCCATGTTTCGCCACGTATAGGTTGATCCAATGGCTCTCATCATGTCGGCAAGTCTCTCCTATCTGGCTCCCACCGAAACCACCATGGCACTTGCACCGACCCCTGCGCCGCTTGATCCAACCCGTCGCACCGAACTGCCCGTTCGGTCACCTTTGTCCCTCTTGCGCCATGCTTGACTCCATTGACCTCACGCGACATCCCCGATCGTTCTGGACCTCAACTCTCCAAGTTTAGTCCCGATCATCCTCGTCGTTGACCGTCATTGACCTCCAAGCAACCTACACAACAATAGACAAAGAAATCGATTCCGGGAACAAACTCTTCACAACTTGACCCACGTTAGTCAAAACATGCATCATGCAACACATATGTCATGAAACCCACGAACTTGACCTAACCCAACACTCATCGCCACTGATTGGCCGATGATCAGCAAGAAATCGATCAGACCGCCATTCAATGGCCGGTCTAACCGCAGTCCGGTCTGACCACGTCCACAACGCCGGTCTGACCGCGTCCACAATGCCGGTCTAACTGCGCCCCCAATGCCGGTCAGACCGCACCTGCCCTAACAGCTTTTCAAACTTTGACGAAAACGCGTGTTTCGACAAACCGTTAATGACATTGCCAATTGTAACATCATCCTAAGATCGTGCACATATCCCCATGATATCTACACTCTCCACCGACCTCCCTGGCTACCTCTCCATTCTCTGTTGCTTCAGTTTTTGGGTTTGAGTTTGGCTTTTTTTTTTACTAATGTGGGTTATTGCTGCTTATGCATACATGAAGGAGATGGATGTGGTGAGCTACTGCCGGTGGTCGATTTGCCGGTTGCACTGGGGTAACTACTCCTCTTTAGTCTCTATCCCTTTCCCTCTCCTTGCTCTGTGATGTAGGTGATGAATGATGTGGGCTATGGTGGGTGTTCTGTGATGGTTGGATGATATGGGTGGGTTCTCTGTGTATGATGTTGGTTCATGAGATGTGGTTCGGATGGGGAAAAATATCAGTCTTTACACATACAAATTTTTGTACACGTAACTAATCTTATGGTATGTTCCTATATGGTATTCTGCTTTTGAAAGCTGCAATTAACTTTTCAGATTTGTAAAGGTTAGGCTAATTTGTAAAGCTGCAATTAACATATAAATTTCTGGAATTTTTACCTAGCTTGTGCCTCTAATCATCAATTATTTATTAATTGGTGTGTATTCTATTCCAAAACAAGACCAAATGAGTCAAAAACTATTACAACACCTCTTCACTTTGCCTCTCGTCATTCATTTCACCTTTATGCGTATGTAAGTGTTCATCTTGGGTCAAGTTCTCCTCCTTGCATCCAGTGCACGTCCTACTATTCTATTCTCGACCTCTTCTTTATAAAGTCTCCCAAGCAGTGACTGCCAAGGTAGTTAAAATCGCGATTCTACTCGTAAAGTCGTACGATCCTACGATCCCACGACGACCTAACGATCCAGATCGCACTGCGGATCGGAATCAGGTAGGATCGTGGTAGAGTCGCGATCCAAATGGTAGAATCGTGTAGAATCGCAGAGTAGGATCGTGGTAGAGTCGTAAATTTTTTTTGCATTTTTTTTTTTGCATTTTTTTAGGGGCCCGATTTTGCTGATATTTTGTTATGACATGAGCAATCTTGAGCTTGATAATCATAAGCTATTTTTATTCCTGTAGTATGTCTAGCTGCTTTTAAGGAACATGCAAGCGTTGCAATTAGATATTGATTTACAAAACTTGTGAACATTTCTCATTAATTGTAGTAAACTAATCAAGGCCATTGGTTGTTCTCTCAGTAGTTCGAACTATATCACCCATCATGTCGCATTACCATTATGTTTTTTACATTGTGTGATAAGAAGTGTTTTGCCCTTTTTGGTAATAAGTAAGTGGTAAACCTTATAAGAATCATACAAACTTATAGTATAGATGTTAAATATGTGTATTTTTACAAATCAGTAGAATCGCCGATTCTACGATTCGATCTCTGATTCGATCCTCTGGGAGGCAAATCGATCCGACTCGGGATCTCGACTCGACTACCTTGGTGACTGCTTGTGCCTTTAAAACTGGCTTCATATATGTATTATATATATTGTTCGTAGTCCCCTAGCCACTTTCGAGGGGTCGTCCACGCAACATGAGGAGGATGAGACAGCAGCCACGGGCAACTTCATCGAGCCTGCAAGTTCAAGAAGCATGGCTATCAGGAGAGCATGTGAACATTCAATTACCTGGATGTCGTCGATAGTTAATTAGACGTCGCTATGTTAAGAAAATGGCGTGGACACGCAGATACATCAAAGAATGGCTGGTTGCTGATACATGATGTAGTGGCTGGGGACTACGAAGCCGGTTTTAAAGGCACAGACAGCCACTGCTTGGAGACTTTATAGAGAAGTATCATCATAGACGGTTTCATCTGCAGACCGCTCGTGATATATCGACTATCACTGCATCGTTTCATCTACAAGCGATGCGGATACATCGATTATCGCTGAGCGATTACGTGTTAATAACGATCAGTGATAATCGCATCACGCGGTTCAAAACCGCTCGTGATGATCTCATGTCATTACTGACCCATAAACTCAGACGGCTCACGAATCAATATGTGATGACGTTTTTGAACCGTCTGTGAAGACATTTTCTGTAGTAATGTTTTGTAAATACCTTCGTATTTGCATATAAAAGGGGTATGTCTAAAAATTGTAAATATCACCCCTAAAAATGTATAAATATCACCTAAGTAGTCTTATATACTCGTATACTACACATATATACTCTTGATTGTGCAAGATACTCTCTACGTTGTGAGATACAGAATACGGAATGACTACTTCTCGGAGTAGAAATATGTGTGTGCGTGTGTGTATATGTGCGCCCTGTTTTAAGCATACGCATGCCGGGTGTACATTAATTTAGCATTGGAAGTGCTGGAAACGTGAAAGTGTTGTTCCGAGTAAAAAAGGATTCCAAAACAACCAAGTTGATAGCAGAGTCTTTTGCTTGCGTACTTACACGTACAGAACATTTTGGGAGTAATCGAGTATGCTTCACAGTAGAAGTACTAGCTTTTCTGTACGGTGTTTGTCAGTACTGGTAAATTTTGGAGTGTACTCCCCCATCCTGACATGCATGGAAACTTCACTCTATTCCAACGACAAGAAAACTATTCTGGACGACAAGAAAAAAAAAAGGAGAGGACTAGCGCTCGGTCGTCCCGTCGGACACAATCACCGTTGGATCGCACTTAAAATGTAAATCCTAGCCCTTCGATCTATGCAACAAAAATACTATTACACGCAACAATTTATTACTAAGCTTGTACCAAAAACCTCCCCTCAATGCAACAAACACAAAAGCATAAGTAAAAAGCAACAAAATAAGAACTATCAATGCAACATTACAAGAAAAATACTCCAACACAAAGGTGGTGACTTCTTGGTGGGTTTTTAGATTTACCCCTTATGAATAAAACGATGCACTCGTCTAGTCGTCTCTTGTAGAAGATGTGAAATCAGCAGTATCCAAACAATAATACATATGTTGAACAAATTCTATGTATTGTGCTTGTTTGCCTCTCCGAGATTGATATGGAGTACAAAATTATACCAAACTCACAATGACTGATATGGAGCACACAAATATACCAACAAGATTATCGAAGGAATTACTCAACGGGAGAAAATTTTATGTTAATGTACATTCACCATATGCTGTGCAACCTAAACTTGCTGTCTTTACACAGGAACAGGGGCTCGACGCTGCAAACCATTACAAAAAAAATTGATGAACTTTTAACTAGGTTTCTAACAACAGTTGCGCAATTCCTTCTCAAGCTTACTCCGGAGCCACATCTACAAGGGGGAGGGAGAATGCTTTGTAAGTTGTAACAACTTTTACTCTTCCAACTTTGAGGAACATCTCTTAAGAATTACACGAAATGCTCGTTGCAAACATCTAAACATCTGTCAGAATTATTGATGATACAATCATGACATAGGCAAGGAAGAAGAACATGACAATCTGGATGAAGAACTTGGGGTTGTCCCTCAAGCTTGGGGCTGCCACTGATCTACTGCTTGAGAAGACAAGAGTACGCTATCAGTCACGTACGGTCAACAGTGGAAAAAGATGTGTTGCAGCATCTTACCTCGCGATGCGCTGTGAGAGTCGATGGAAGGGTAGACTCTGAATGAAAACCACACCTGGTCCTGTGAGAGATGCTGTTAGCTGGTTGTCGCCCTGCATAAGACGATGGCCCTCAATCCTCAGTGCAAAGAAAGAAAGGAATTCTCAACAAGAAGAAACATAAGGTAACAAGCAGTTGGGGAAGGAGAAAGGGTCTCACCCCAAAGACTGCTCTTCTCAGCTGGTTAGGGTTCTTCAACTGAAAGTTGATGGTGGTTGTCATAGCCACAATACAAGCAGCATCAACAGTAATTACCTCACCAGGAGCAAGAATTTTCTGCATTACTAACAAAAGAAAAGAGCAAAAGCTCCAAAAGTTAGGACCCGTCAAAGTTACCAGCGTTAACAATAACTTGCTTGTGACAGAACAAAAAGGGTATGGCGTAACAGGTTTCATGCTTGTGTGCAATAAATCAGAGATTTACTGCTTATAGAACATCTAGCTGATAACAGAATTATGTAAACGTATTCCAAATTAGATGTTGCAGAAGTATTGCTATACCCACAACATCCATATCATGTTAATGTAAAATGAGGCATTAATTCCAACCTTGCCATGTCATCTTTCAGCAATATATTCTTTCAACATGTCCTACACCTTTTACAGAATCACAACTTGTAATTTTTAACACCTAAAATATTCTGATACTTGTCCAATCTACATTGCTAGAGAGCATAACTAATATTGAAGATTCAAATACTGATATCTATTTCAAGACTGTGACGCAAGGCAGAAATGAATTGTACCTGATCCACCACCAAGAAGGAAAGCCATCCCTTGACCCCTAAGCTTCTGTTTGAGGATCATCTGTACAAGAAATGCACATCTTTCATTTCCCAACAAGCAAGTTGACTAGTAGCATGCCAAAAAGAACTAAAAAAACTTGTGGGTCCCACATGATCTCCAAATCAATAAGGTACCTACCTCTGCACCAATTTCAATGTTTCGCGGCCTCTGATCAACTGTACTTGTGACTGACACATCATTGATCGAGCAGAGAAAAGCACCTGCCTGCAAGGATAATTTGGTGCATCATGAGGTTCTTGGGATTGTTTTCAAGCACATAACTAGCTTATAGACAGAACTGACCTGGCTAAGAAGTTCTCCGCCAAAGTTCGCAAGATCTATCTGTAACAAAAGCAAGCAATTATAGCGAGACTAAGATTTTTTTTAAAAAAAATACATTTTTTAAATAGAATTACAGAAATAATGCTCGTTTAATAAAATTACAAATATGGGCTCCTGTAGCCCACCGAACAGTGCCAAAAACCTATGTCACTATTTGGAATGGCGACACAACCACCCCTATAATAGACCCACCAAATTCGACCAAAATTCACTTTTATTCCGAAAAAAAGAAAGAGTGGAGGAGCATAGAGTAGAGGGGAGGGGAAGAGCTAGCGAAGCGCTGTCCGTCCGGCGGTCTACCTTGCAGGTAATTTTTTTTAACTAAATAGATTAGATAGTTTTAGATGTATAGTTACGTAGGTCTTGTTTGGCATAGCTCATACTCCCAGCTTCTTAGTTAGAGTAGGTGGAGTCGTGCCAAACCAGATAACTCCACAAAAAATCAGGAGTTAGAAAACCCTGGAGTGGAGCAGCCCCTAGTACAATTTTCGGGAGCAGGTGAAACCTTGCTCCAAGTAGAGATCAGTGGGCCAACAAAGCAAAATGCCCACTGGAGTTGGGATAAATTACCCGCAAAATGCCCCTCGACTACCCCTTCGCACCCGGCACCCCTTCCCCCCTCGCACGCATTTCTCCTCCCGATTCCCAAATCCACAGCCCAGAGAACCCTAGAGCAACGGCGACCAGGGCGGCAACGGCGTCTTCCTCCCCGACGTCCTCGTCCTCTCCCTGTCCTCCGCGGCCTCTTCTTTGTCCCCGTTGTCCCTGACGTCCTCGTCGTCTCCGGCGTTCGCGTTTCTCTCCCCGGCGCATGCGGCTACTCCCTCCCCAGCCTCCCCATCCCCTGCTTCATCCCCTCCACCGACCGCGCCTCCCCTCTCAAGGCGTCATGTGCCGACGCCGCGGAGCCGCCCGCCCCCACCGCCTAGCCCGTCGCCTGTGTGCACGACGTCTCCTACCCCGAAGACTACGACCTGTCCACCTCCTCCTCCCACCTGATCTCCGGCGGCGGCGATAGCGCCAGGCCAACAAAGACGTTCCCGTTCTAGCTCGATCCCTTCCAAGCTGAGGCCATCCGCTGCCTCAACAACGACGAATCCGTCATGGTAATTACGATGCTTTGGTTTTGTTAGTCCTAGTGATTTCAGTGTTACTTGCTCCGCATCTTGGATTGGACAATTTGTCTCGCTGTTAGATTTTTATTTTTGCACGAATGTGATGGATTATTAGCTCATCGATATTAATGATTTTGGTATTGTTGCTAAATTTTTGGTAACAATTAATTGACTGCTAATTTGGTAGATGATTAGTGTGGTCATACAAATCATTACATGGGTTGAGTGATGCGGTACTAGTTCAACAAGCATAAAGAATTTCCCAGATGAACTCTTGAAGCTTGATACTAAAAAAAGAAACTGTTTGAATCTGGTATTGCTTTAGTCAAAAACAGGTAATGATACATCGATACTACATGATTGCAACTGGAGTCTGTGGACCCTTTCTCAAAGAAGTTAACTGTATATTCAATGTGATAGTTTGATATATCATCCCAGGAACATTTACATTCATTAGGCTGTCTCCATATGGTGCATGAGTATGAATTGCAGAGGTCATTGGGTGCAGCTGCCCAAAAGATGTTCTCCTGAACAAATAACATAGATGATTATAGTCATTTATCATGCTATTAAACTCTCTTTTAGTACCTGTTCTCACAAATTCATTGATAATGGCTTTTAGAATTCCTCAAGTTCTAGGTAATGTTTTATCTGAAATTGTGCGGATTGTTGAGAATGAGCTTAATTTCTGAGAAGCATCGGTATTGACAGTTACGTCTACCAATTCCCTTTATGAACTGTGACATTCTTAGAATCTTCATATCTTTGCTAAAAACATATACTTACTTGAGTTACCTGTGGGAACTCTGGCACAAACCTGAGCATCAATTGCGATTTAACCAGATAGATACATGAATGTTACAGCATGACAGCATTTTAGCTATCTGTTTAACTAGGATAGTGTGGCTTCAACTAATTATTTTCTCATAAACTTTGAATTAAGTATCTTCTACAGTTACTCATACAGTCCGTTTCTGTTGTCCTGCAAAAGCAGCTTCACCTTTTCTCATAACGACTGCCCAGCACATTCTGAATTTTATTTAGTTTGCACCACGAATGCTAATACACTAGACTGGTTTATCAGTTGGTGGATTTTTTTTTTTGCATGTCCCAGTGTTTACCGATTCGCTGCTTTATATGGACACTTGCTGACCATCTTCTGTAAGATTTTATCCCCTCTCCCCCGTAGGTTTTAGCCCACTGTAAGGTTTATTCATCTTCTTCTTTTGCACAGAAAAGTATGGGGAGAATGAATGTAATCCTTTGGATTTTAACATATCTACATTTCCCTTTCTTGTACGATAATTTGGGATACATTCAAATGATGACCCTGCATCTATGATCTAATCTGGTTTCCACAGGGCAATTTTCCAAAGACCGCCAGAACTTTTGAGTCTGTCTTCAAGATGTCAAGGAAGACCTTTGACTACCTTTGCTCTCTGATTAAAGATGACTTCACAAGAAAGACACAAAGTTTCAGAAATTTCAGGTTTGGAGACAAGGTGATTCTAGGCGTGGAGGATCAAGTAGCTGTTGCTCTGTTAAGACTGACCACCGGTGAGTCACTCTTTAGCATAGGGAACCGCTTTGGGATGAACCACTCAGCCATCTCAAGGGAGAGCTGTGGAGGCCCGACAAGCACCGGTTGCCGAGGATCATCTACGTCTGCTGCCTGCTCACCAACATCATGAGCGACCTGGAGGATGCGGCGAGCAACGGTACGCCGGCGTCGCACAATCATGACAACAGCTACATGCAGCAGTTCAGCGATGTGGCTGACGACGGTGCGGTCATGCAAAGAAATCTGTTGTGCCAGTATGTCAGCAGGCTCAGGCAGCAAATTGCCAGAGTGATTCCAGCCCTCTAGCTGCTTACTGTGTTTTTTTATCTCTCGTTGACATGAAACAAAGGATATCGACAAGTGATAGAATGTAATGCGAATTTTGGTTATTTCGGAGATGGACAGCTTTGGTCATTATTGGCCTCAAATTAGCAGACAAGGTCGTTATTACCTGTAGGTTGTAACATCTTGTCATTGATCAGATTGATTTTCTATCCAAGACATATGTTTGTCTTTGTTATGGACTTTTGTTATGATACTCATTGAATTAGAACCTTTGTTATGAACTTCATAAGTTGTATGTTTTATTTATTTTTTTCGAGTAAGAGTTTCAATTGTGAGTGAAAAAGATAGCACAACATGGAGAGAAAAAACCACAACATGACTTAAATCAACTTACTAAATTGTTATAAGTTATGCAATACGAAAAAAGTTACAAGTCACAAAACGATGGTAGTGCAGTCTTTCTACATACATCCACCTCATTCCTAGAGCTAGAGTCAACTTTCTAACCAAACACCTCCTCAGACTGCTCCAACTTCTCATAAAAGTGGATCCAATAATAGAGTTAGTTGGAGCTGCAAAAACTTGAAGCAGAACCATACCAAACAGGCCCGTAGTGTAGTATGTTGTAGTACATCCTTTTATGTGTGTGTAGTTTAGTTTTAGATATGTGATTAATTATGTAAATCTTGTTTATGGTGCAGTACGTCGAATATGTTGGACGCAATCAATTTCAAAATTTAATACGGTCAAAGGATTGTTATGGAGGGTCCTGAGGGGGTTGACTTGCGTTATTTCCGATCGGTGATCATCAGCCTAACAAGATCAGAGCAACGTACATGAGACGTTGTGATGCGGTGGTTATATTACACCTTCAAGTTAGACCATGCTTTGCACGATCTAAAATCGAGTTGCCTTGTCACCCGGTCACTACAGGGCAGACATTGAGAGTTATTGCAATTGAAGGGAACGAGGTCATGGCAGTCATACTTAAGCAAGGCGAGGGATCTCGGGTGAGATTTGGTCCTTCTGGTCCAAGCATATGTCAAAGCTTCGTCTGCATCTGCGACTGAACAAGGGGTAGTTGGTGGTGATGCCGAAGAAGTTGGGAACTCCAGCCATCGCTGGCGCACAACTGTGATCGAAGGTCGGGCGCACGAGGTCGCCGATGAAGACGGGGTCAAAGAAGCTCCTTTGGCCCGGGAAGCTAGTGGGATTGTAGACGAAGGTGAGGAGATTGAAGCCCTAGTCAGAAGGATGGCGCTCGAAGACCAGGACTACGAGGCATTATCGAAAGATGAAGGTTCTGATGATAAGCATGGTGGGGGAACAGCAGGCGGTTCCATCCGAGTGGAACACATATCAATTCGACAACCTCGTCATGGACAAATGATCTCGTGTACTGTGGGAGTAACACCAGAACGAGGTCAGTCATGGAACCTTATACAAATGTAAGGAGGAGGTCCAGGAAGCTGTGAAATTCTAGGCCTTGTCGCTGTGACGCACATTCACAGTAGTGAAGTCTAACCCAAGGTGCTACGATGTGAATTGTGAGATAGCGGGATCCCCTTGGCGAGTGCACACATTCCAGCCTAAGTGGGACACCTACTGAAAATGCTCTATAGTAATACCTCACACATGTGTCGTCTCTGAGACAATGCAATCTCACAAAAACCTATCATCGGCCTTCATTGCGAATGTCATGTAAGGCGAGATCGTGGATAACCTGGATTTCGAGTCACGATCCATCATTCGGACAATAGGGTCAAGGTTTCAGTACACAATCAGTTATGTTAAGGCGTGGAGGGCAAATAAGAAAGCATTGGAAACAAGGCTGGATACGTTACAGGACTCCTACCACAACCTGCTGGGTCAACTCCGAGTCATACAGGATAGGAATCCCGATACTCATGTCGACCTTCAAGATGACACGCATCCACGGTTCGTCGGGAAGAGGGTACTAAAGCAAGTATTGCTGTTCGATCTTCTGCGTGGATAACACGTTCCTGACTAGAAAGTACAAAGGGCAGATACTTACTGCAATTACGACGAACGGGAACAATCAGGTTCTTCTTCCCGTGGCCATCGCATTCGTTAAAAGTGAGAACGCGGGCAATTGGTTGTGGTTTATGAGGAACGTGAAGATTTTTGTTGTACATGGCCGTCCTAACGTATGTCTCATACATGATCGGTATACGGGTTTGTTGAGTGCAATAACTCAGCTACAACAAGGGGAATACGAGCCACTTCCATGGGTGGATCTGCAAAGTAGGTAGTGCATGAGGCACTTGGGTGCAAACTTTTACAAGCAATTTCACAATAAGGACTTCATGAACCTTTTCAAGCAGCTATGCAACCAAAACCAGCAAAAAAAGTTCGATATATTCTGGAAAACTCTAGATGAGCGGACGAGGACGCTCAGAAGGGAGGTAGCGAAAAAGCCTGCTACAAGCATTGATAATCTCCCCGAGGCATTGCCCGAGTTACCCACAGATGGTCCTAGTGTGACGAGAAAGACCAGGGGTAGGTGACATGCTTCTCAGACTGGATTGAGCACGAGCCTAAAATGAAGTGGTCATTGCTACATGACAAGAATGGTGCTCTTCATGGTGTCATATACACTTGTAACAAGATACTTCTTCTGCATAGGCCATGCTCACATGTGATGGCCGCATGTTCGACGTTAGCGTAGCATCCCGGCCAATACCTTTATGAATATTTCACCAAGGAAGAGCTGATACTAACCTGGAGTGCAGAGTTGTATGGTTACGACGTGGTTGGCTATTTCACCGGCCATCCTATCTGGGAGCAGCTGATCTAAGTCGCGGACATTGATAGGTTGAAGAGAATTAGAGAACGGTTGGCCGGTGGCAGAGACGGCATATCAAGAACGACATAGATGCAGCAGAAGCCGGACGAAGTGCTCTATTTGCTGGGAGTCCGGGCATACGAGAAATGAACAACATGAAGGAGAGGTCGGCAGTCCAGACAGCACCGCAGGGACCTCATCCAACCGCCCCACTCGAGACGGGCACGGTGGAGGTCGACATGACGGATGTTGAGGTAGCGACCACAGGGATGGTTTATCTTATTGAAATATGTTGTGATGAATGTTTTGCTTACTATTATTGTGATTTGTCGAACAACGAGAAAATTGCAATTATAGGACAGCAAACAATGCGCTTCGCAATTATAGGACTCCAAACATCGACTCCGTTGAAATGACCCTTGAAACGTTGGCTTCTTGTTTTTCATGACATTTGGTGTATTAAGTCTCTTTTCTCATCTAAATACATGTATTTGTTACCCAAAGTGACCCTTTTGCCCTTCAGCCATTACGTATCATTGATCCATCGATTCATCGCTGACGTTCCTCGCCCGACGCTTCTAACTGGCGAGAATCTGACGATCGTATTCTCTGCCCGACGTTCTCGCCGCCGTTCCTCCCGCTCGACGCCACCGTTCTCCTCCGCCGACCCGACACCGCCGTTCTCCTCTGCTGATGGATCGCGCGCAGAAGATGATGATGGCCGCCGATCGCCATGGAGGGCAGCGGCCATGACCACCTGGCGACCTCTGGCCTGCTGCAGCGTCTTGACGGGTCGGGCTTGTATTGGCGAGGAACTGGCGCTGCCGGTGATGGCCGTGTTTCGCCGGCATGGAGGCCCTCCCGACGCCATGTCGATCTTTGTCAGAGCCTAGCGAGTAACGTTCTTGCCATTGCTCCTCTTCCCGATGAGAGTACAACCTTCTGTTCTTGAAGTGCAAAGGTATTGGCCTTAATGATTTCTATTTTTTTTACCACGATAGTAGTAGAGCGATAGTAAAATTGATTTCACTTGTTTAGTTCCCAAGTAGATCATGTGGAAAATATGGAAAGAGTTGATTGGGATAACATACTGAGATAGTGGAGACACATGATGACGAAGGTCGTATTGCACTAATGAGTGAGAATCGATTTGTGAGCTTTTAGGCTTGCAGAGGAGGAGACAACAAATATACTGCATGGGGCTTTGATTGCGAATGGATGAGCAGGGCATGATAATGAGCTTGGGCAAGATAATGATGGTCTTGCCATTCCTACTAGTGATGCCATACCGGGTGAGATGGTCATTTCATATGATAAGAACAACCCATCAATGGATATTGGTGCAGTGTACCCAACAATGGAGGAGTTCAAGATGGCGGTCGGCAATTTGCCATCAATAAGGAGTTTGATTTAGGAACAGAGAAGTCATGTAAGGCGAGATATAGGGCTTATTGCAAGTCCGGTGATGAAGATTGCCCTTGCCCTTGGAGGATAAATGGCACCAAACATAAAGGCCAAAGCACCTTTGTGGAGGTGAATAAATTTATTTTTCTTTCATTAATTTTACTTTTTATGTAAATTAATATGAATCTCATTGATTTTTTGTTTTGCAGTGTAAGTCTTAGTCGATAACCATACATGTGTGTCTAGCATGAGGCGTATAACTACAACTCCAAATCTGAAGTGGGTAGCTAGCAAGGCCGTGAGTATCCTTAGAGATGATCCAAATATTGGTGCTAAGAAATTGCAAAAGAAGTTGCAGACAGATCACAAGTGTCAAATTGCATATGACCTTTGTATGGCGGGTAAAGAAAGAGCTCTTGCTAAGGTTTATGGCAAATGGGAAGAGAGTTTTGAGTTGTTGTTTAGGTGGAAGGCCGAGGTAATGAAGCGGTGCCGGGAGTGTCGTTGAGATTGGCGTGCTTGAGGTGGATGGTCAAGTATATTTCCACCGTTTTTTACGTGCTCTTAAACCATGCATTGATGGTTTCTTGGAAGGTTGTAGGCCTCGTTTGAGCATAGATGCTCTGACTTAATGGAAGGTGGAATGGTCACTTGGCGCATGACTATAGCGATTGATGGTCACAATTGGATGTACCCACTCGCTTATGGCTTCATAGCTTCAAACAACAGACAACCGGACTTGGTTCATGGAACAATTAAAGAAGGCAATAGGTGATCCTCCACTCCTTCTTTGTTTGTTACGATGCTTGCAAGGGCTTGGAGAATGCGATGAAGAATGTATTTCCAAATCAGAGCAAAGAGAATGCTTTTATCATCTTGTCGAAAATTTTGGAAGAGATATAGAGGTTTGGCGGATATATCCTGCGGCAAGGGCTTACAGAGAAGACATATTCTATGACAATATAGCAAAAATGGTAAGTGAATCAGCAGAAGCAGTAAAATGGTTACAGACCAATCATAAGCTATTATGGTATAGGTGTGCTTTCAATCCAGAAATTAAGTGTGACTACATAACTAGTAATATTGCTGAATCATTTAATAACTGGATTAGAGACCATAAAGACTTACATTCTTGACCTTCTTGATAAGATTAGAGAAATGATCATGGTACTTTGGAACAAGAGAAGAAATATTGCATACAGGCTACCTGAAGGCAGGATACTTCCAGCTATTATGCATAAGCTCAAGGCAAATACTAGAGGTTTGGGACACTTGAAAATTGTACCATGTTCTAATTGGAGTCTTGCAGAGGTGTGGGACCATAGCGCAGAGTTGAGAGGCATATTGTCAAGTTACACCAAAGGACTGTACTTGTCTCGAATGGCGACTGTTGGTAAGCCTTGTCAACATGTATTGGCCTATGTAACCCGCCAACGGGGAGTTGACCTTGAGCAGTTTGTGCATGACTATTACTCGGTGAATATATTCAGAGTCGCTTATGGTAGAGATTGGTAGATGATGAGACAAAACACAATGGCCACAAGTTGACCTACCATTTTTAGTTGGTGCACCTCTTGCTAAATTACTGTTGGAAGGCGAAGGAAACTAAGAAGGAAGGGATGGATGGAAGGTGGCCACAAGAAGAAAGGTTCCAAAGATAGTGAATGTACCAACGAGGGTGAAGGTCAGAATGGATGTGACAACGATACTGCTCCAACAAATGGAAAGGGAAAGAAGATGATCAGAGGACATATGACTTGCAAAAATGCGGAGAAAAAGGTCACGAGCAAGCTAGTGCCAAGTGCCCGCTCAATGGAACGAAAAAAAAGAGGTAAAATCTTGATTTTCTTTATCAAGAAACTTGAATGAAAATTTCAATATTAATTTATTTGTTTACTTGTAGAAAGCGTAGGCAACCTAGGAAGAATGCTACAAAAGTGCGCCCGTGAACCTAGCACCTGAGGCCGACTAGAGAAGAAATCCTACGGGATAGTCCGGGAAGGGTCACTAGAAGGTAAGGAATATTAACACATTTACAGTACACTAATTCTTTCCATACATCTAATTGTCGATCGTATTTATATGCGACAAGCTTGCGATGTTATTAGGAGAGGCACATCTTCACTGGCCGACACCACTAGTCCGTGAGGATGCCTACTCTGGCGGCACCAAAAAGATGACTCCAAAGAGAAAGCTACACATTGGATGAATTATTTTAGTTGTCATGAGATGTAAACTCATGCTTTATTTCATATGACTTGGATCTCGTTTGGAACTAAATTATGGTCTTCTGAGATGAACTTGTTTATGCTACAATCATGGTTTTATGAGATGAGCTCATTTGTGCTAAATTCATGGTTTTATCTATTACTTGTATTTGCGTATGGATCATCTTTGTTAATTTGTATTACATATTAAACTATACATGGCGGCCTGACCATGCCAAAGCGATTGACCATGCCCAAAGTGATGCCACCAACCCGAACCCGGGCGGCGGCGGCCAGTAAGCCATGGCGATAGCTGCCAATACGACCACGTCCTTTTAATCTCACAAGGGCAAAAGGGTCACTTTGGGTAACAAGTACATGTATTTAGATGAGAAAAGAGACTTAATACACCAAATGTCATGAAAAACAAGAAGCCAACGTTTCAAAGGTCATTTTAACGAAGTCGATGTTTGGAGTCCTATAATTGCGAAGCGCATTGTTTGCTGTCCTATAATTGCAATTTTCCCGTCGAACAACTATGTAATGACATCTGTCATATTTAGTTGTGTTGTTCGATGTACTGATGTTATGTCGTGTGTCGAGTTATTACGTGTAACCTATGTACTGTCACTAATATTGTTTCTTATTACTTTTTGTTTTTGTTTCTTACTATGAACAATGTAACACCTAGTTTTCTGTCTTCTGCTTACTGCTACTTTCATTTTTTTTTTGAGAAAAAAATCCAAATCATGCCATCATTTGGACTGGCGACAGGAGCTTGTCGCCAATTCAAATGGCGACTTAAGTCTCTGCCGCCATTCCAAATGGTGGCAAAGATATTTCACACTGTTTGCATGGCAATAGAAGCCCATATTTGTAATTTTACTAAACGGGCTTTTATTTCTGTAATTCTTTTTTTAAAATGTATTTAAAAAAAATACGTGAGACTACGATAGCAGTTTTGAGCCATAATACAATACTTTGTTCCTTGAGATAATATGACCATTAAATCAGGTATATATATATTCGCAAAGAGTGCATTAGTTTGCTGGTTTAACATGATAACGCCTCATCTACCCATCCAGATATATACCTCTTGTACAGCTTAACAGATGCAGGCTTACGGCCAACATCATCAAGTAGTCTTCTTAAACAAACTCATATGTATGTGTAACTATGGTGTCAATGCCCCCCTAGTACTGAGCAAAAGTTGAGTATATTATTATTGACTGCTAAAGGGCCAAATTTTAATATATGCAGGCGAGGTTAACTGGTAACTAAACAACTAATATCACAAGGCACTCTTAAATTTTTATTAATCAATAAATCATATAGTTCAAGTGGTAAAGATTGGTAAACAATTGAGTGACAGAACAAGTTGGAAGTGGAGGGTTTAACTTGAACAAAAGAACTAACACGTCCTTGTCAGACAGTTATAAGTTCTGAACCACAATTATTGAGGAATCATGGAATTTTTCACAACTAGGAGCTGTAATCTTGTTTATTTTAAGAGGACAATAGTGATGTAATCCTCATGAACAACCTATGGCTTTGTATGAAAAGTGGAGAAACGGCTCAGAGCTAAGCTACAAAAAAGAAAGGGTGATACAAAGATTTTAAACAACATAATGACTTTACTAAGAAGAGATACTAACAGGCAGTATCCTCCCAGGAAATGGCGCAGAAATCCCAACATATCCATCATCAGGGCCAGGATTGAAGAAAACAGTGCTGCTTATGCTTTTTCCAAAAATCCACTGCCACACACCTCCATCGTTTTCAGGCAAGTAATTATTGTCCATTTGAATGTTCCCGGACATGTAGCACATTGTACCTAAATAATACAACAATGATGAAATTACACACTACCAATCTCTAGGAACATCACAGGACTCACAGCAAACAAATAAGCAATATAACAGGGCACCTTGTAGTAACAACTATCAAAACACGGTTGATGCACTATGATTTTTCAGGACAGGCTACGGTCAAAAAGCGCTACTGAACAAAACCATGATGAAATTGCTCACAGATAGCATCGTGGTATGGCGGTAACTTATAATTTCTGCCACTGTAACACATGATTACAAGACTAGCACACACTACTAACTAAAGTTAATTCAGCATCTAATACTATAAAGTATACTGGTTACGCAGGAAAGCTGCAAAGATTTCAGCTGCAGAACTCAATCGAGTCAATTAAGTTACCTGGTTTCACAATCAACTTCTCCTGTGACTTCACCATCACCTAAAAATCATTTTCCCCCGATAATCACAAATCAGCAGGGCTCAAATCATCTTAGGAGATAAGAGGAGAATAAGAAATTTAGCACCAGAAACTACCTGCACGACCTGCACATCTCCACCGGATATCTGAAACGCCGTCACAGATCCCTGTTGGCTCTGAAAACAACCCACGAATTCAAACCGAGTCAGATCACCACGCAATTCAATCCAATAAGGAATCAAATGCTACGGATCGGGTGGATCCAGCCCCACGATCTCGAATCTAGCCCTAACATCTACGCGAGGATGAGACCGTGTGAGAGAAAAAAGGATCAGATCGTGCAGAGAAGGAGCCCGCACCTGGTAGACGTAGGGCTGGAAGGGCGTGGAGAAGAAGGGCGCGGCCATGGCGGGCTGGAGATTTCTGGAAGCTTCTAGAAGAGATCAGTGAGAGCCGACTAGGAGCGTCGTCTTCGGGTTCGAGGGAGTTGCCATTCGCAGACAACGAGCTCTGAACTTTTTTTTGTTAAATAATCTTTTTTTAACTTTTATTTTAAAATTAACCTAGGCGCACTTTATTTTTAAAAATAACCCCTTTGCACACACCACCACCCATGTGACTAAAATATCTTTATCCACGTTAGAAAACTCTTGTCATGTCATAGGATAAGTCAGTAAAAAACCTCTTTGGTCGCATTCATCCATAGTGTGACCAAACAATATCATCACGTCACCACCTATGGTGTGACAAGAATTTCTTTCGAAAGCAATTTGGCGTGGCGGTGTTGTTTAGTCACACTATAGGTGGTGACGTGACCAAAGGGGTTATTTTTAAAAATAAAATGCGTCGGAGGTTAATTTTAAAATAAAAGTTAAAAAAAGATTATTTAATAAAAAAAGTTCACGAGCTCTCGATGGGTTTCGACTTCTGAGCTTAATTACGAGAGCATTTTACTTATTTTATTCTCCGTTTCTTACGTGGGATTATCTAGGCCGTCGGCTGTGTTCTGGACGGCAGGTTGATGCGCGAGGGGTGCTTGCGTGTCTAGTCCACGTAGACTTCCTTGTCTACGTGGCTGTGTGCTGTTGGTTGGTGTGGCTTGGCACGACGTATCCTGCGCATGTTGTGTTGCATTTTCATCGTAACTATTATTCCATTCTGGTACCAGCCAAAATAGCTAGAACATACCATATCGGCACCTAAACCGACACACTGTAGCCTCGATCTCATACAGACCTCAATACCGGTCAATCCAGTACCTGTCAAAAAAAAATCAAAATTGAAGTAACCACTTATTTGAATCAGTTCAGAAGGCCGAGTCTAACACTACTCCTTCGGTAAGTGAAATTATGTTAGACTATGAAAAAAAAAATGTATAAAATTATAAACTTATTTTGTATTATTTAACTACATACGACCTTTATATTTATGAAGTAATTGAACGATGTGTCATTTTTATTATATGGTTATGTATTTAAAGTGAAATTATGCGTACATACATACATACATACATACATACATACATATATATATATATATAGACAAACACACTCCTGTGAGTACCATACCGTTTTCATATATATATATATATATATATATATATATATATATATATATATATATATATATATAATCTTGAACAATCTGTTTGAATAGACCGCATCGCGTATTCCATACCAAGAGACAAATCGGAATGCCCCACAGAATGGAATTTATAACTATGATTTCCATGTCAAGTTTATCTGTTTATCTATGGATCTTTTCTGCCTTTTTATTCTGACCGTTTTATGGACTCTAAATTTACCTCAATTGGCAGAGTACTTCGATCAAATTCTTTTTAAGGCCTTGTTTGGGTAAACAGGGGGAGATTTCCCCTGCGAGAAAAATACCCACATGGATTTTTTTTGGTCATATAGGATCCCATGGACAATAAACCCCAAGAAAATTAATCCCCGTGGCCATTTGGAAAACTAGGGACAGAAATCCACCACGTTCACCGCCCTCAATGGCGGCGCAGGCGCTCAGCGGCCAGGACATTGGGCAGCAGCTACACCCAGCACTGCTACTCTGCTAGTGCTTGATACAATCAAGCGAGTGATCCGTATCACAGGCCCAACTCGCCATGGCCACAGCAGCAAGGTTCGGCAGCGTTGCTGTCCTCGCCAGCCATCGCTCGGGCCACTGTGAGTTCAAGCTCCACTAATTGGTTTAAGTGATTAATGATAAATCCAGATGTGAGACTAACTCGTTTGTTGAGTATAATATTGTTTAATCTTATTTGGATGAAAAGGTAGAAATTATAGAGATATACATTCGATATCATATTCTTATATCTTGTTGCATTTCTCGGATCCAAAATATATGTTGAACTCCACTAAAGATTTAATTTGAATATGTGCATATGTTTTTATTACACATTCGTGTATGCACACATTTAGGAGGGTTCACTCTACATTTTGAGGTTTCGTTAGTATTAATCATTGTTCTTTATCCACTTATATTGGAATCTCTACTTTGAAACATATCTTTTGAGCATATAAAATTTGCGTAGTTCATATATACTCATATTGTTTTATATTCAATTATTTACAATTGTGGTAGTTGTCATTAATTACCAAAAATAGGAAGATTAAAGAATATAGACCTACCATTATGAGTTAATGGTATGTTTTGGTAATTAATGTCAATCATATTGTGGGACTAACATTTTCTATGGGTTGGGTAAATAGATTATGTTCCATGATGATAAAGACCTTGGATGGTATCAGAAATTGATCGTCATCAAGTCAAGGTTCAAGAAGATGATGCATCATGTGTTGATGCATATCAAGATCTCGAAGAGAAGATGATCATGAGTTAATCATCAAGTCAATAGAAGACCCATTATGTGCTGATAGAGGCCACGTGGAGGATGCATCATGGGTTAATGCATATCAAGACAATGATCCGGACTTAAAGTGAAGATATGCGTCATCAAGCTCTAAGATAGATGCTCAAGGCAAAGGTATGACTAGCACAGGCTAAGGGTGTGTTTCTAGTCTTTTACCGGTCTCGGTGTTTGGTTGAAAGACCGGATTGCTAGTATAGATTGTCATATTATTAAGAGAGGTTTTGTCTAGTAGCTTGAGTCTCATCATGTGTTGATAACTCAATCTCACTTGCTCTAGCTCTTCTAGGCATGATGCTATTATTTGTGAATGTGCTTTGCAAATAGTTGAAGCTCATGCATTAACTCTTTGTAGCATAAGACTATAATTTGTAAATATGTTTTGCAAATGGTTGAAGTTCATGCACCTTCTCCTTGTGGCATTATACTAAAGTTTGCAAATGTATTTTGCAAATAGTTGAGACTCATGCATAATCTTTGTAGCATGTGACTATAATTTGCAAATGGTTGAAGTCCATGCACCTACTCCTTATGGTATGATACTAAAGTCTGCAAATGTGTTTTTCAAATTGTTGAAGTTCATGCATCTAGTACTGCTTTTGAAAATAAATTGTCAGTGAAAACGGTATGACTGCTTTTGAGAAATGGTTGTACCGTAGTACGTTATGACCGTAGTTGATGAGTGGTACTACCGCAGAGCGGTAGTACCGAATTCTAGTTAGTGGTATGTAAATTCCAGAGAGCATGTTTTTGAGAGTTTTTCCTCCCTTAGAAATCGGTAGTATCGATTGAGTCGAGGTACCGGACCTTGTGAGGCAGCTCATTGTAACAGCTAGTTCAGAAGCATTAAATGCACCCTTTGTTATCGTTCAATAGTGTGTGCGGTAGCACCGACCGATCAATATCGGTAGTACTGCACCTGCTGATTTTTCAAGGAATCTCCTCCAGTGGCTAGTTTTTGGTGTGTGGGCTATAACTACTCACCTTGGCCGGTTGGGAGGTATCTCTTGGCACTCCACTTCATTCTCTTGAGCTAGTGCGAGCTTCTCATCTCAACTGTGCATGTGTTGCACCTATGAGCAAGGAGAGAGGTCTATAGTTACAGGGGGAATATCTGGTGGACATGGGCCAAAGCGTGAACATATGCACATGGGCCATCCTAACGGTCCATCGCGGAATCAACGGCGCAACGTGGGCGAGCGAGGGCGAGCGCGGCCGAGCGAGCGTTTATGCGTTCCACCCCCTGGCGCCCGAATGAGCTTTGCGTTCTTCCCACTGATAGCACCTCGCTCCTCTTCCGCGCTAGGGTTGCTCTCATCTGAGTCGCCGCCGCCACTGCGTTGCCCCGCTGCTGTGCTCGCACAGGCTTCTTCGCTCCATTCGACCCTCCTCCCGAGCCCCAATCCTCAGCTGCTGTGCGCCGCCGCCCCTGCGTCGCTCGCCCTGCGCTGCGCTCGTCTGGAACGATTTTGGTTGGGACCAGGTGTACTTGATGCTAGTCTGCTAATCATTCTGATATGTTTTCTACTTTTCTTTGGTTGATAACTCTGTGTAGTCTTCTTTCTGTTTGGGTATTAGTCTTGTTTCTGTTTGGGTATTGGTCATTGCAGAATCGAATCGATCTATGTTGATCACCAACCGGATCGGGTTCACTCTGACCCGATTCACGAGACACCGGTCACAATGAAGCTAGCGTTAGCAATGACTGTATGATTTCTGCGGTAATGATTATTCTTGTTGGGACAGGTGCATTGGTTTGATGTTTAGTTGAAATGTTATGACATGCGATCTGGGTCGACCCAGAGGTGAACGTCTGTTGTACAAATGCTTCATATAGTCTTAATGCTCAGAGTTAACATCTTTGCTTAGTTATGTTATCCAAGTTGCAAATTTGTAGTAGGACATTGATGCTACGAACACAACAGTAGCTTTCAGATATGCTACCTTTCTAAACCAAAAAATAAGGGTTCCATTTATTGTGTTGCCAAGGTTAATTAGGCAAGGAGTTTACGTAAACTAGAATGACAATACTTAAAACTTGTGATAATGTAGATGCAAAAGTGGCCTTTTGTATTTTTATGATAAATTCTGTTCCTTGCATGTTACTCTGTGTGACATTGATCGCCTTATTCGTTGAACACCCAAAGTATGCTAAAATGATTTCTATATAACTAGGGAATCATATGTCTTTGGGCACTACATTCCTCGCCTTTGCAAGTCGTGGTGCACCGGGGAACAAGAACGATGAAGGCATTCACATCAATTTGAAGGTTTTGGTTTTCTCTTTAGGAAGCATCTATGTTGTTTTGTGTTATACGAGATTATCGTCGTGGTGTAAACCCGACTTTCTATGATTTTTCGGGGTTTTGCGGTTGGCAGCAGACTACGAGATCCAAAGAATACTGGTACAAGGCATACTCGACATTCTGCGTTGGACATGAGGTTGATTACACAATCACAGTTTAACAGGATTAATAAAATAGTTCAAACTTGTGAATTTGCCACCAAGCTTTGTGGTATGTCCTGGTTTGCTTGTGTGTAAATCTCTTCGATTATTAACAAATTTAACCTCTTGGCCTGGCATAGTTATCTAAAATCCAAAATTTTGTTCAGAAATGAGTTCATAAGCATCCTTGCATCTTTGTTTTGTTATCCATTTGTTTTTAAAAGAAAAGCCATGCTCAGCTCTGATGCCCTGTAATATGTGTGTACTGAACTTAATTATTTTCTCTGGTCTGTAGTACCAAAATTGTGGTGAAAGCACAATTTGGAAACATGTTATAGCTCGCTTAAATAAGACATCCCAGGCAATGGTAAGAAAGTAGTAAGTACCTTGCTTTTCATGATGTGTTTATTGTACATAATGGCAAGAACACATATGTCAATTATTGAAATATACTAACATGTGTATGCGTTGGTTAAAGATATTGGTCGTGCCTCACTGTATACACAGCGAGGATTATAGATCAAAGGCTTGTTGCTTAGTGTGTTATTACTTGAGCAATTTGCACTCACCATGAAACTAACTAGAGATGTTTTGGGCATCAGGTCCACGATTCGGGTCACATGGCACCGATAGATCAACCGAAAGCCACTTTGGAGATGCTCAGGAGGTGGACTTCAGGAAACCTTTCGGACCCATCTTCAAGCTTTCAGAGGCTCGATTTTACCATGTAATCCACACGCACCTATTAGACGTCCAGAGGAACATGGCTTCCCCTTGAACTAGTGTAAAGTATTTTTGCGTGCGTCGTCGAGATGATCTTAGGTGACGAAGAGCTCGTTATGCATCAGTAGACATTATTTCCCTTATGCGGTGCTTGGTATCCATGATACAACTCGACGAGCATGTAATAAAGCTTTTAGAGAACTGTTCATGTCCAGATCTTGTAACATGTACTTTATACATGAATCTTTGTCGATGCGTGACAAGCGAGTCCATTCAACTACATGATAAACAAGCATGAGTGGTGCCGTGATCGATCAAATCTGCGATTATTTTTGTTGCCAATTTAGTGGTTACAGAATATAAATCTGCTGAAAATCTACTTACCCAATCATCGGGTTATGTAAATTTTTATTAACGGGGCGATTACAAGCGGTTGGTGAGGAATCAGATAACCAAATTATACAGGACAAAAAGAGAATTGAGCATAATGACGATTAATAGATTTGAATTTTATGCGGCTCAAGGATGCCGATAGCGGTGATAAAAAGTTAAAAGACCTAAGGGCAAATCCTTAGGATTTAGTCCAAATTTGAACTATATCCCAAAAATCCCCAAACCAATCTCCTCATCCAAACAAATCCTCTAAATGAATTTTAAGTATAGAATGGCATGAAAATAAGGAAAACAATATTTCCATCATCAATAAAGACAAGTATAACAGACTAATGACAATTGAAACTACGTCGGTCATGATATCTTGCTAAAATTACCAACACAGATATATCCATAGCAAGTCCAGATATTACGTGATATCGTTTTCATCATAACACAAGTTTGCAAGAAGTTCATAGACTAGCGCCTTTAGCTTTAGGAAGAGCTCTGGAACAAAATCATGAACCACCAGGAAGAACCTTCTACCGTTTCTTGTATTCTGCTTAATCTTCTTTCTTCTCTTTCTTTGGAGCAGGCTTTTGGTACATCAGTATCTGACCCAAGAGTGTGCCATTCATCACGATGCCGATTGCAGAGCCCGTAATCACTTTCGAGGGGTTAAGGGTCGAGACAAAGTATAACAATGACAAAGCAGTACGTAAAGTAGGGAAGTGGGCAAAATAGTTGAGAAAAACAATTTGGTTGATATTAGACACCAGCAAGGAGCAAATAATAATGTATCTATGTTACTAATTACCATTACTGTATTCTTTCAGAAGCATGCGAGCTACACATGTTTCAAATCAACTTCAACTATGAGAATTTTGAATGAATGCAACTTGGGCAAGCTAGCACAATAATTCAATGGGTTCCCTACAAATGGGTAACTGCAACATAAGATTAAATTAAGTTTGGTACACACATATTACAGGGCATCAGGGCTGAGCATGGCTTTTCTTTTAAAAACAAATAGATAACAAAACAAAGATGTAAGGATGCTTATGAACTCATTTCTGAACAACATTTTATATTTTAGATAACTATGCCAGGCCAAGAGGTTAAATTTGTTAATAATCGAAGAGATTTACACAAGCTTGATAGCAAATTCACAAGTTTGAACTATTTTATTAATCCTGTTAAACTGTGATTGTGTATGTCCAACGCAGAATCGGTGTATGCCTTGTCTTTGTATTCTCAGATTGTTAGTCCGCTGCCAATTGCAAAACCACGAAAAATCATAGAAAGTTGGGTTTACACCACGACGATAATCTCGTATAACACAAAACAACATAGATGCTTCCTAAAGAGAAAACTAAAACCTTCAAATTGATGTGAATGCCTTCATTGTTCTTGTTCCCCGGTGCACACGACTTGCAAAGGCAGAATGTAGTGCCCAACATATGATTCCCGTTATATAGAAATCATTTTAGCATACTTTGGGTGTTCGTGAAGAAGGCTGTCAATATCACACAAAGTAACATGCAAGGAAATGAATTTATCATAAAAATACAGAAGGCCACTTTTGCATCTACATTATCACAAGTTTTAAGTATTGTCATTTTAGTTTACGTAAACTCCTTGCCTAATTAACCTTGGCAACACAATAGATGGAACCCTTATTTTTTGGTTTAGAAAGGTAGCATATCCGAAAGCTACTGTTGTGTTCGTAGCATCAATGTCCTACTACAAATTTGCAACTTGGTCATTGCTAACGCTAGCTTCATTGTGACGGGTGTCTCTGAATCGGAGTCAGAGTGAACCCGATCCGGTGTGTTGATCAACATAGATCGATTCGATTCCTACAACAACCAATACCCAAGCGAGAAGAAGACTAATACCCAAACAGAAAGAAGACTACATAGAGTTATCAACCAAAGAAAAGTAGAAAACATATCAGAATGATTAGCAGACAAGCATCAAGTACACCGTCCCAACCAAAATCGTTCGAGACGAAGCGCGAACGCAGGCGGCGGACGCAGGCGCAAGCAACACAGTGTGAGGATTGGGGCTCGGGAGGAGGGTCGAATGGAGCGAAGAAACCTGCGCGAGCACAACAATGGGCAACGCATGATGGCGGCGGCTTCTCAGATGAGAACAACCTAAGCGGAAGAGAGCGAGGTGCTATCAGTGGGAAGAACGCAAAGCTCATTCGGGCGCCAGGGGGTGGAACGCATAAACGCTCGCTCGGCCGCGCTCGCCCTCGCTCGCCCGCGTTGCGCCGTCAATTCCGCGATGGACCGCTAGGATGGCCTATGTGCATATGTTCACGCTTTGGCCCATGTCCACCAGATATTCCCCCATAGTAACATGTGTTGCATCTAGAGGTGGATTTCGTATCCACTTGAGTTTGTGCATTCGTTGCACGTGGTGAGAGTCAAGTAAGGAGCTTGACTTATTACTCTTGGAGGTTGCCAACTCCTAGACAGCGTTGGAGGCGTTGTATCCAGTAATCTCTTCAAAGAAGATTGTGAAGAGGCCCGACGTGTTGTGAAAGTTGGAGCTCACCTATCCGAAGCGGGAAAGAGCTACCACTAGTAGAATTGAGTTGTTTGGCTATATTCGTGAAGCTGGTCCAATTTGTTTGGACTTACGTCAACATGGACTAGGGGAGACCAGCAAGTATCCAAACATCATGATAAAAAGAAACCGTGTTATTGTGGTTTGCTTTATTGTGCTCAATTTATATTCAAGCTTTTTACATTCTTAGAATTAAATTGATTGCTTGTCATCCTAGAATTGCAAACTTTGACATAGACTTAGGTTGTTGCTGCACCTAGTGAGACTAGTTGATTTAGGTCTTAATTGTTCAAAACCGATTTGATTTACTCTTTCGCACATAAACTCGGTTTTAGCTAAAGAAAATTTAAAAACCGCCTATTCACCCCCTCTAGTCGGCCTCCTCAATCTTACAGCCACGCCGCGACGTTCGTCCATATTTGGAGAGATTGTCTTTGTAACATCCCAATCTTCCAGAGTTCTTGAAGTTTTCAAAACCAAAATAACCATTCGGTTTTGTTGAATTTCCTAAGCTTAACTTGAAGATTTTGGAAAATTTGGAGATTTAACATGACTTAATCGAGCTTCAACTAATGCGAAAGTTTGATTTATTTGGAGTTGTTCGAGTTTTGGTCTTGTTTTCCTCTCTCTTTGTTCGATCAGACCTCTCTGGACCTCCCTTGACCTCTTTAGACCTCTTCCCCGTTTCGACCTCCTCTTTGGTTCAAAACTCCTCTTCGTTTAGACCTCCTTTTCTGTTTAGACCATCTCTTTTGTCTAGACCTCCTTTTCCTGTTCGTGTTGTTTCCTCCTAGGCTCAGCAGACCTCCATTGCGGTTCGGACCTGCCTCCCAGTCTAGACCATCCTTTGGTTTTGACCTCCCCTTGGGTCACAACCACCCCCGAGGTGCTCCAAGTTCGGGTTTGTGTTTCAAATATCCTTGATTTCTGAAATTCAAGGTTCAGGTTGAATTTCTTCTTTCTAGACCCTCTTCCCGCTCAACCCTCTTTCCTTCGCGGGCTCAGGACCTCCCTTGATTCCATCTTGACCGTTAGGACCTCCCTTGTGTTTATATTGACCGTCAAGACCTCCCTTATGTGTCATCTTGACCGTCAGGACCTCCCTTGTGTTCCATCTTGACCGTTTCTCCTTTCTGGACCCTCTTCCCGCTCAACCCTCTTTCCTTCGTGGGCTCAGGACCTCCCTTGATTCCATCTTAATCGTCAGAACCTCCCTTGTGTTCCATCTTGACCGTGAGGACCTCCCTTGTATTCATCTTGACCATCAGGACCTCTCTTGTGTTCCATCTTGACCGTCGGACCTCCCCCTTAGTCTAGAGCTTCCCTTTTGTTTGGACCTCCCCGCCTATCGATCCTTTTCTCTCTCTCCGTGCGAGCGCGCTCAATCCGAGCCATCTGATCGTGCTTGAACGATCCGATGGCGCTGTGCCACTCCACTGGTCCGAACGTCCCATCCTTTTTGGATCGTCCGATCGAGCTTGGACGGCCCGA
Organism: Phyllostachys edulis; assembly: GCA_036346405.1. Classification (NCBI taxonomy): domain Eukaryota; kingdom Viridiplantae; phylum Streptophyta; class Magnoliopsida; order Poales; family Poaceae; genus Phyllostachys; species Phyllostachys edulis. Next base: position 14,758,068 of record CM070550.1, on the reverse strand, counting down.
TTTGATGAAGCGTTTGGGTGGTCCGAACGTTTGCATCATTTTGGAGCGCCTGATCAAAATCAGATGGCCCCGCTTCGCCGCGCCTTAACTTGTTCCTCAGGACCTCCTCGTCCTCAGGATCTTGTGGTCTTTTTGCAAAGACCACCCTTGTGGTCTTTTTGCAAAGACCACCCTCCTGGTCCGCGACCACCTCTTGGTCCGCGACCTCCTCTCTTTTATCGTTTTGCCGCGACCACCTCCTCGGTCTTTTTGCAAAGACCACCCTCCTAGTCTTTTTGCAAAGACCAGCCTTTTGGGTCACACCCTCCCTTGAGGTCTAGACCTCTCTTTTGGGTCGCGACCTCCCCTTTGGTCTTTTTACAAAGACCACCCTCTTGGTCTTTTTACAAAGACCACCCTCGTGGTCAAGACCACCCCTTATGGTCGGGACCTCTTCCCCTGGGTTACGACATCCCTTTTGGTCATGACCTCTCCTTCGGTCTTTTTGCAAAGACCACCTCCCTTGGTCAAGGCCGCCCTCTGTGGTCATAACCACCGTTCTAGTGGGACCACCCTCTCAGGTCCCCTGCTCACCTTCCTCTTCCTCTCATCGTGTCTCAAGACCACGGAGTCCTCACAAGATTAAATGTCTGTTGCCACATTAAATTTGTCGCCTCCAGAGCGACGACGTCGATTTAATGTCATTGCCTCTGCTGAACCTCGCCGCGCCTCCGCGGATCTTGCCGCTTCGTCCGGTCGCCCGGGTCTGCCCCCTTTTCCACTACAAATAGAGTGCCTGGGAGCTCTTTTGCCCTCCTTTTTGCTCCCTCTCACTCACCCTCATTAGCCCTCCCGGTCACCTTTGTTCAAGCTCTCTTTTGAAGTGGTTCCACTTCTGTCCTTCGTCAAATTCTTGGCTTTCTTTCAGCTCTGGTTTGGTGAGCTCTTTGGTTTTCTTTTGAAGTTGTTTTTATTGACTTGGCTTTTTAAAACGTAGGATCCATTTGTTCAAGACCTCTCGACCCTACCTTCTCAACCGAAGAAGCTTAGTTCTGCAGCAAAGGCAAGTCATAGACCTTTGGTCATGTTGAACCCATTTTGCAAAAAGTATATTGTTTTGTTATGAACATGCATGGCTAGTTTTATAAAAATGGCTTCGGGAATAGTTACATCACCTTCTTGCTGGTAAGAGCTCCTTGAATAATTGAAAACCACATGTTGGCATGTACCCTTGGATATCCGTAGGATGGGTTATCTTAGTTGGATATGTTTTTGTATACCAACAAGGGTGCATTTTATTACTTAGCCATGCTCTAGTAGACATTGGTCTCTCGATCTCATGACTCAAAGAATGTTGAACTTGACTAAAGAGCTATGGAATCGTGGCAATGCCACTGTTGTTAAAATTTGTAAGCTATGACCAGAGTGGTCATTTGGCAGGGTTCAACCGAAAACGATTTATGCTCGGGCGAGTGGCTGGTGGTGAGTGTGGGTGCCTTGAGTACTCTGGGATGTGGATAGTCCCGTCTGAGCAGCCAAATAAGGACTTAACCTTGTACGTCATCGATCTGGGTCTTTTACCGTGTAACCACAAGTCCATTATGGGGTGGTCCTGGTCAACTAATTAGCGAGATTCTGATGCAGTTCCGTCGTGGTGGTCGAAATGGCGCAAGAGGGGGCCTAAGCATGGCGAATCCTTAGCGTAAGCGTAACCAAGTCGATCGACCTTTGTAAAGGCCTTGTCTCGAGCTCTAGACTGCTTACCAAAGGAAGTGAGCAGGGGCATCGACGGGTGCCCAACCAACTAGAGGACTTCGTGTCTTGTGGGTAAAGTGCACAACCTCTCGCAAAGTGTAAAATCTATTCAATAGCCGCGTTTTGCTATGGACATGCACATGCAGTTTTTTCACGCAAGGTAGACTTTTTTTCAAAGTGGTCGTGGTACGTGTTCTCGAGTGGTTTGGCTCATGACTAGGTGGTCGTGAGAAGTTTGGGCACCGACCGGGGTGGTCGTGTGTTGTTTTCAAAGAACTTGTTTACTTATGTATTACCTCTTTCAACTATGCTTTGCAATCTACTTATTGTATTTCCAATAAATGCTGCTTTGTGCAAACTAACCATACAACTTTCTTTGTCAAGCCTTGCATAAATGTTATTGCATTCTTTTCCCTATGGCTTGCTGAGTATATTCAAAGTACTCATGGCTTGTGCCCTCTAGTTAATCAGCAGCTGAAGACCTCCCCGGGTGCTCCGAGCACTATGAGGAGTTCTTGGAAGACTTCATGGACTAGGGGACGTCCTCCACTCGATAGCCTGTGGCTCGCCAAGTGGCTCATACGTGTTTTGTTCCATGAAAGTGTTCCTTTGATGTTTGCCCTGTGGCACCTCTCAGAAACAAGCTTGACCGTAAGGTCTTTTGTTATATATATTAATTTATCTCGCTTGCCTTAAGTTTGTTGTATGGATGTGATGACACCGATGTTGAGTCTGTGCGAGCTAGCGATCTGATCTTGGGACTAGCTCATTGTGCACAAAGATTGGGACCTCTGGGTGGTCTTGGTGGACCTCTAGGTGGACTTTCGAGTCCTCCTGGGTGGTCTTGGAGGCCCTCCGGGAGGTCCTGGGGGACCTCTTGGGAGGTCTTGGAGGACATTCCCAAACCTCCGGGTGGTTCGGTTGGACCTCCTGGGTGGTCCTGAGAGACCCCTCCGGGTCCTCTCGAGTCAGGTCCCGACAGACTTCCCCATCGTCGTTTCGTCACCACCAGCGAGCCTAGCCTCTGTCGCCAGTCTCCGTGTGGAGTAGCATCGCCATGCTCCTCGTTGAGTAGGGCCATTGTCACAATCTTCCCTTCTCTGACTTGGCAACTCTGCGTCGTCCTTCACCCTCTGGAGCAGCGCAGCTGCAACCCTCGATCCTGGGGCTTGTGGGCCAATATGCACGGGGCACGGACTAGGGTGCCTCACCGCCCGCCCTGGTGCTCCCTAGTTCTCGCTAGGATCGATGGGTGTAGTAGTGAGCGTGTGGTAGCGAAGGTGTTAAGCAAAGGCGGAGGCAGCGAAAGCGGCTGCTAGTGAGGTCGCGAGGAGTTGCGTCGAGAGGGGCGGGGTGAGAAGAGCTGCGAGTTGTGTGGGGAAAATATTCCTGGCTTGAGGAGTTGTTTTCTCTCCCCCATGGTTTAGGCCAGGATTTCCAAGTTGTCACTAGTATTTCCCCCTCCAAGTCGTCACCCAAATGCACTAGCTAGTAGGTCGACCTGATTTTTTTGCCACGGGTGAGATTTTCCCTGAGATTAGGCTTGGATCCCGGAGAAGATTGGGCCTCCCAAACAAGCCCTAAGTGGTTGTTTGGATTAGCTGGATTAGAAATGAGTTTTCAGAAAACAGGTTTTAGTATGATTTTTAGGAAAATCGGTTTTAAGTTGTTATTATGTTATTGTGGGTTTGTAGATTACTTTGTTTGGATCAGAAAAACTAAAAAGAGTTTTCAGCAATACAGTGTTTGGTTAAGATTATAACACAATGCATTTTTAAGAAGAATGCTAAATCTTCCATTCCTATTCTAGTGAGCTAGCAAGTCAACTAGCTCGTCATTGGAGCATCCCTTCTCTCTGCTATTGAATCATCCAGCACGTCATTTGCAAACCGTCCTATCTATAGGGGCTCGAGCGGAGCGAGCAGCAATACTGCAGTGGATAACGTAGCCCCATGCCCCTTCCTCCCCCAAGCTCTAGCACCGCGATGCTCGCCCACACGCGCCTCCCACCTCCGCCTCCCACCCCAACCCCTCCCGTCCCTGCTCACCTCCCCTCCCGACGAGCCACTCGGCTTCCTCTCCGCCGCTGCGCCACTCCCACCCCCTCCTCCGCGCTGCCTCTCTATCTCCAAAGAAAAAGAAGAAAGGGGGAGAGAGCTCATCAGATCAGCTCGGATCGGCCGCGATGAGGAAGATGGCGGCCTCCTCCTCCACAGGCCGGTGGCCGTCAGGCGGCTTGAACTTCAACGTGGTTGTTCTGCTTGTCCATGGTGGCCACCAACCTCTTTGTTGCCTCTACCACCTCTCCATCTGCAAGATCCACCGTCGTCAGAGCTCCTCCTCCATCTGCATCAAAGACGGAGAAGACCAAAGAGCTCCTCCGCCACTCGACGCCATCCGCCAAAGATCTCCCACCTCAACCACCTCCCTCCTCCTCCCTTCCTCCTCCCCGCCCGAGCTCCTCCTCTACTCCCGCCTCGCCGCCGTCGCCTCCGCCTCCGCCCACCCCGACCTCCTCCACCGCTTCATGCCCCACGGCCCTTCACCCCCGCCCGATGACGCCCTCTCGTCAGCCGAGCCTCATCCTCCGCGGCCGCCACTCCGCTCCCCATGCGAGGTGCTTCTCCCCACGCCATCGCTTGGCGCGGCTCCCGCCTCCCGGCCGACCCCTTCTCCCCGCTCCCCGACTTCGCCGCGCGATGGCCAGCGGACCCATGGCTGTCGTCGTCGAGTCACCGCCGGAGCGCCATTTCTCTCTTCAACCCGAAGCGCCGCCTCTTCGGTTTCCTCCGCGCGCTTGCCCAACCGCGTTCGCACTTGCTTGACCCCACTGGAGCTACCGTGTCTAGCGCCACCACCACCGTTGGACTCGCTAGAGCTCCGCCATCGCCGGCCATCACCGGAGATGCTCGCGCCAGCAAGCCATGTAGCGAGATGTGGTGGGCTGTTGGGAACGAGTACAGTGAAAACTCGTTTTCAAAAAAATAGCGTCCACTGGTTTTTGATAAAACCTGAAATTCTAGTTTTAAAGAAAACATGTTTTCGCTATCCACAGAGTTAGTTGCGGTAACCAAACAGAGTTTTCCTAAAATTGGGCTAAAACCAGTTTAAGGAAATCTAGTTTTCACAAAATTCGAGATCCAAACAAGCCCTAAGAGTAGAGGGATATCAGAAAATACTCTTCAATGAAATATGCTAATTGATTCACTTGAGGTAAAATTAGAAAGGATCTTACTAGCGGGAGGACAGCCATCTGCTACCTCCCTAATAACAAATAAAGTTGTTGGTATACACACGACGTTTCAACCAAAATATAGTTGTCGGTATGCATTAATATCAATCATACACTAGAGATTGCCAATGCAAGAATTGTCGTATCTATGGTGTAAAGCCAATCAAGACATTTTGGAGTATGTTAAAGGTTGGATAATAAAACCAGATATGAATAATACAATACGTCACTCACCACACTACGACAACTTTCATATAAGGAAAAACACAACTCTCCTCAACGTAGACTATACGAAGTTTTACCACAACTCTTCTCATTACCTGGTTGCTTGTGCCTCGTGTCGGGAAATCTCGCCAGTTGTATTTAACCGTACATTGACATAGTATATACTTACGGTATGTAAACTAGGGAGTTTTTGGCAGATACGACACGTTTTCATCTCAGATTTATGATCGATCATGGCGCTGTTGCACCAACGCCGCCAGCACTGACGCCTTACCATGACTCGCCTCCACCTCACTCGACGCCGCCACACCTCACCACGCCAGCCTCTTGGCGATGGCACCATGCGCCACACACACAGTAGCAATTAGGTTTGATTAGGTAGGTTAATTATTTAATTAGTGAATAGGTTAGTTAGTTTTAGGCTGAAATTTGGAGGAATTTTAAAATATAGCAAATGAGTCCAAAAAATTACAAAATTTTTTGTGGAGCCTCTCAACACCGTGTACTTGCTTTTGTAAATTTTTCATAATTTTATTCATTCAGAATTGTTATCGCTATTTCGTATAAGTGTCCTGTTCGTATGAATCAATAAATGTAGAAAATGAGCTCAACAAATTATGACGAAAATTTCGATTTTAGGTTTTGGAAATTAGGGTTTCATGATTTCATGTGACTCGGAATGTAGAAAAAGGCTACATTGCAACTCCATTGGAGATATCGATATACAATATGGCGCTGGAGTACACACGTAATAACCAAAATACGCATACAAATATAGCAAAACAAAATATGAATACAAATATATCCAAATATATCCAAACATAATTGCATAACACGAGATATACCAAAGTTTAGATAAGCTTGTGTGTGAATCGGGATGAAGGAGGAGGGTATTATGACATGTAACTCGATCAAATAGGATACTCTTTGTTTATTTATCGGTTTGGTGTGGATGATGTTATTTAATACTGTATTGTACGACAGGCTAGATAAGATTGTGTATGAACCAACTGAGGGAAATAAGTGGCATGCAGATCATATAATGATGTACAGTAACCTTCGACTCATATGCGTTTCGGCTGAGGGAAATACGTGGCATGCCTGATGTGGCGACATGCACCTGCAACAAGCTGAAGCTCCTCCACAAGCCATGCTCGCATGTCTACAAAGCGTGTACGCAAATGAGACAGATGTCTATGCCGTACATCTCCAAGAGCTGCTGTTGCTCACCCTCACCATCGACCACATCCTCCCGTCAAACCACTGCAAACAACACCACGTGGTTCAGCTGGCTGATTTGGCCAAAGGAAAGACTGGTTCTTGGCATTGCTAGTGTTTCTGTCGGTTACCTCAGTGATCTCGCCGAAGAGGAGGGTGAGGTGCCGTGCCGAGAGAATAGACGAGAGGAGGCCAGAGGTGAGGAGAGGACTCCCCCAGACGCTGACCTCCTTCGCGACCGACTTGTACACCGTGCAGCGTCAATCAATTGTCTCTAAGACCAAACCAAAACTAGACGTGCAAGAACGACAACATTGGCGAACCTTCTCGAATCGCCAGACGGAGTCCTGCTAGCAGCAGTTGGAGATCATCTCGCCACCGACAAAACTTCCCGGTCCTTCGCTCCAAGATGCGCAATCTATGCTCCAGACCGCCAAGTGCGAGGCGCGCCTCTTCACCAAGCCACGTCACGGTCTCCGGTGACAGCTTCAGCCCAAACCCCCTAGCCACAACGTCCAGGACGAACCTCGTGTCCACCCACAGCAGAAGCATGAACCCAAGAACTGTCGCCACATAGAGGGCCCAGTCAGGCAATCCCCTGCCATTCTTCCCGGCCCCTGCCGCCTCCTTGGGCCTCCTGGACTTCACAGTGGATCGCATCGGCGATGTCCATGGCTCGGTCACCGTGGAGCCGGACGGCGGCATGTTGCAGTCGGGAAAGAGTGAGCGGGAGGCAGGCTTCCTATCCCTTGCGGTGGCGGTGAAGCACCTCCGCGCGGAGGCGGCCTCGGGGGAGGAGGTCTCGCGTGGCGTGGATGCTGGTGAGCAAATCTCACAGGCGCAGTTGTTGTCCTTGCGGCAGCCCGGGTAGTAGCAGCCGCCGGCGCCCCCCGCCCATGGCACGATGATGGTGGGCGGTGAAGTCGAAATCTCCTTCCGAGCAGGTGTAGTCGAAACCTCCTTCCGACCACAATTGTTGAAACAATGAACAATACTTGAATCAAAACAACGAATAGAGGAATTTTGCGGGGCCGAACTGCACACCCTTTCTAAGTTTTCTTTGCTATTTATACTCTATAGTACAGCCTAAAAATACATTATTTAGAATCCGAGTGCAACTCTGATACTGACTTGACTCAGAAACTAAAACCGAAATCTCTACGACTCAAACACGAATTGAACAAACTATTACAGGAAGGATTAATTCCAACAAACTCCCTGACGAGGATTAAAACCTCTGTGTATTACTTTAATACACAATGAAGACCATATGTCTTCGTGGTCGTAACCTCTAAGGCTAACGATCCCTCTGGTCGTAAGGATTCCAGAGGTTACATAATAAGTACCTTGGTTGGATAAGGTCCTATATCTAAGCCTTGACTAGATGACTGCTCGTAGAAGTAATGAACTGGTAATGGATCTAACTTCGGGTACACTTCCAACAGGCGTCCCTTCAAGAAGTAACTGCCGCCTCTTTGACGGTTATTTAAAGATGAAGCACGAAGGAACGAGGGAGGGATCAGACGACATCAGATTGAAACAAGGCAATCATCATTATATTCATGTTTCAAGTCTGATTCAACTGCATAACAAGCATTACGCTCAGTGTAATTAGGATTAGTCCACAGCCTTGTCGAGGGCACCCCTTGTAATAGCTAGTTCATATCAATAAAAGAGTAGTCACATTCTCTTCCAAGAACTCTTTGCCATTTTTCTCTGTTTATTCGTAAGATCGGCGACTCGATCGTCGACACCCCCCCTAATCCTGACTATCATCAGTGAGAACATGAATACCAATTAAATCACACATCTTCTAAAATTGCACACGCGACAAAGCTTTTGTCAGGATATCAACCTTCTGTTCATCTATTGGCACATGATGTACATCGACCAGTCCCTCCTTAACACATTCTCTTATAAAATGAAACATGTATCAATATGTTTACTCCTCCCGTGAAACACTGGGTTCTTCATTAATGCCAGGCTGCCTTGTTGTCGACATACAACTCAAACGGTCCATCATCTTTCCCTCTCAGTTCTTGAAGAAATCTTTTCAGCCAGATTCCCTAACACGCCGCCGAGGTTGCTACCATGAATTCGGCCTCGCAACTGGATAAAGCTACACTTTTCTGCTTCTGAGAACACCAAGTCACCAAATTACCATACAGATAAAAGATAGTTCCTGTGGTGCCTTTTCTATCAACGAAATCTCCAGCCAAGTTACTGTCGCTATATCCAACTAGCAACGGTGCATGATCCATCCTGGAATAAATCAACTCGTGATCAATAGAGCTAGCCACGTATCTCAGAATATGCTTCAAAGCCTGCTCATGTGTTTTGGTTGGCCTTTCCATAAATCTGCTTGCAACTTCGACTGCATAACTTAAATCTGGTTGGGTGTGTAGCAAATAGCGCAAACAACTAATCAAGCTTCTATAATTAGAAGCATCGACTGGATCTGCATCATCGCCCTTCTCCAATCTGATTTTTTATTCCATTGGATGCTTGCATGAATTGCAACCTGCCAGCCCAGCCTTATCAAGGATCTTCTTTGCATAAACTGTCTGTTTGATCATAATGTTGTGATTTCATTGTTCTACCTCCAGACCTAGATAGAAACTGAGAAGTCCCAAATCACTCATTTTGAACTCTCTCATCATCTAATGTTTGAATGAATGAACCTTTGCAACAATAGTGCTTGTGACAATCAAGTCATCCATGTAGACACCTATTGTGACCATGTTTGTGTCTTCCTGTTTCTTATAAAGGGTTTGCTCCTGCTTGCATTTGTCAAAACCAATTTTCTTCAAACTATCATCTTGCTTGCGGTTCCAGGCCCTAGACGCTTGTTTGAGCCCGTACAATGCCTTTGACAATTTGTAAACCTTGTCTTCTTGGCCCTTTATAGTATAATCTTCAGGTTGATTGTCATACACTCCCTCAGTGAGATCACCATTTAAGAATGCCGATTTGACGTCCATGTGATGAACTTCCCAACCAAAGTGTGCGGCAAATGCAAGAAGTACTCTCACCGTTTCAATTCTTGTCACATGTGCAAAAACCTCTTCATAATCAACTCCTTGTTTTTGAACATACCCCTTAGCAACTAGTCTCACCTTGTATCGTATAACATTGCCTTCAACATCCTTTTTCAATTTGTAAATCCACTTTAAACCAATAGCTTTATGACCAAGTGGAAGGGATGTTAACTTCCAGGTGCTATTTTTCTCTATAGTTTCCAGCTCATGCTTCATTGCATTTCTCCAATGCTCCCCCTTCGACGCTTCCTGAAAATCAGTAGGCTCTTCTACATCCATCATATGAAAATCTCCCATATGATCCATCGGCTCAATGTGGCCATATATTTCCTGCAAGCTTCTGTATTTAGGTGCTACACTTTCTGGAGTAGACTTCGGTAGAGTTTTGGTTGCCCTATTCTCGATCAAGATTCGCAAACGTTGTATCCAGTATTTGTGATTGCGACACAGTTGGCGTTGTAGGGGAAATAAGTGAAGTAGGTTCATCATTCTCCTCTTCATATACAGTGAAAGTGACCCATTTTCGCATCTCTTGACTTACTTCTTGATTGTCTTCCCACACCCATTGTTGATCTTCCTGAAAGATAACATCTCTGGAAACAACAATCTTACTGTCAATAGGGTAAAACAAATGATGAGCCTTGCTGCCTAGCTCGATGCACAAGTATATCAACTTTTGGCTTTTGTCGTCGAGTTTCTTCAAGTATGTAGTCGCCTTAGCATATGCTAAGCAACCAAACACTCTTAAGTGTTCCAGGTTTGGTTTTCTTTCACTCCATGCTTCATATGGTGTGATGTCATCCAACGCTTTTGTTGGAACTCGATTGAGAATATACACCGCATGTCTTACTGCCTCAGCCCAAAATTTGCACGGCATGGACTTGCTTTTCAACAGGTTTCGTGCCATGTCCATCACCATCCTGTTTCTTCGCTCCACCACTCCGTTTTGCTGAGGGCTGTAAGGAGCAACGAATAATCGGGTGATGCCTCTTGTCTCACAAATTGACTCAAATTCATTGGATAGGAATTCTCCTCCTTGGTCTAATCTCAAAGCCTTTAACTTGTGTTCGGTCTCAATGTCAGCAAGGTTGACAAACTTCTGGAACACATCTTTAGCCTCACTCTTCTTCTTAAGCATATAAACCCACATCACTCTTGAATAATCGTCAACCAGGAGCAAAAATACCTGTTTACAACATCAGTAGAAGGATTATTTGGCCCACATATATCAATGTACACCAGCTCCAAAGGTCGTGTTGCTCTGTAATTCGCATGTGTTGGGAATGCAATCCTTGTCTGTTTAGCAATGATACAACCTTCACAGACTTGAGTGGGATGATCAATGTGTGGTAGACCAAGGAGCATCTTTTTGTATGAAATCTGTTTTAATGACCGAAAGTTCACATTCCCCAATCTTGCATGCCATAACCACGCCGGGTTATTAAGACTTGAATTCAGACATATAGATTTGCATGTATCCAATTGAATCTTGTATAGCCTGTTCGGTGTACGAGTGACTTTCATCAGTAGCTTTCCAGCATAATCATGTAACAACAGCAAAGAGCCTTGGAGTGCTACATCACAACCATCTTCAGTTAATTGACCAAGGTTGATGATATTGTTGCAAAGTCTTAGGATGTAGTAAACATCTGACAATAGCCTTTGCTCTCCATTCTTTTTTTGACCAAAAACAACAGAACCATCTCCGAATTTAACCTGCCCACGGAACTCCTGATCGAGCTCTCTGAATTTTCCCATCTGTCCAATCATGTGATTAGAAGCTCTATTATCAAGGTATCAAACATCGGTGTCGACCACCTCTTCACCAATTTCCAATAGCTTTGGGTGAATCCCTTCTTCAAGCATGACCAGTCCAGACAATTTCTCTTCACCAATGGTTAGCAATAGAGCCGGTTCTGCCTCCTCTTGAGCTTGTGATAAATTTGCTTCCACCTTGTCTTTCTTGTTTCAACGGTGAAAGGCATAATGGCCAAACTTTTGGCACTCAAAATATTTAATATATATGACTTCGACACTCAGAGGCATAATGTCCAAATTTATCACACTCAAAGTATTTAACTTTTGACTTATCTTATTTGAACTCACCGTTGCCACGTCCAGGCTTGTAGCCGCGTCCAGCAAAATCTCCTCGACCACCTCGGCCACGACCGTGACTACGACCTCCTCGGTCGCGCCAAGCAAAACCTCGACCACTTTGATTTGATGAATAATCTCGCTTAGTTTGCTTGTTCTCTCCCTTCAGCTCAGCTTTCACAAATAACGCTTGATCGTTGCGAGCCTTGCAGCCTTTCAGTAGCCCATCATGTGCTTTAAGAGACCCAGGTAATACTTGCAAATATTTCTCGACCACCTCAATTTCCTCTAATTTATCGCCAAGGGCTCAAAGTTCATTGACCACCGCTGTCAATTTTCCTGCGAACTCATCTACTAATTGAGTTTCGCCCATATGCAGTGCCTCATACTCCCCTCGAAGAGTGTGCATACGAACTTTCGTTACTCGATCCACACCCTCGTGCATTGTATGAAGAGCGATATAGGCCTCCCGAGCTATATCTTTCCCGACAAGTTGATTGAGTTTTGATTCGGGTATTGCAGCGTAGATCAGCGCCAATGCTGTTTGATCTGTCTTCAACTCGACATCCACAGCCTTTCTTTTAGATCGATTTTCCCTTTAGAGTCGACCGGATCAGCCACTGCATCCTAGTCCTAGACCCCCTGGGCATGCATATTCACCCGCATCTTCATAGCCCAAGCCGGGTAATTCTCTAAATTGAGAATCGGGCACGGGAGCGAATTCTGACCATCTTTCGTTGTCGACGAAGATCCATTGGGAGCCATCTTCTCCTTCCTTCTCTAGAGTCGAAGACTTGATTTTCAAGCACCCATTCTGATACCGCGTGAAGTCGAAACCTCCTTCCGACCAGGTGTAGTCGAAACCTCCTTCTGACCACAATTGTCAAAACGATGAACAGTACTCGAATCAGAACAGTGAACAGAGGAATTTTACGGTGCTGAACTACGCACCCTTTTCTAAGTTTTCTTCACTATTTATACTCGATATTACAGCCTAAAATCGACAGATATTCAGAATCCGAGCGCAACTCTAATACTGACTTGACTCCGAAACTAAAACCAAAATCTCTACGACTCAAACATGAATTGAACAAACTATTACAGGAAGGATTAATTCCAACTAGCAGTGGCTGAGACGCTGGGGTTGGAGCAGGAGGAGGCGGTGGAGCAGTGCGTGGCAGTGGAGGTGGTTGTAGATGCTCGCCTGCATGGTGGCATCAGCGGCTCTGGCCTCACGATCTCCCTCTCGTCCATGAATGGATTGGCTTGGCTGGTTTCTTGGGTTGGTGTGGCTCGGTGTTATGTTAATACCGCTATGACACGTGGAGAAGTAGAGGGGAGGAGGAGACCAAGAAGGCGTTCGAAATTCGACTCGACCTGGGTTTCTTTCTGTTTCTGGGGAGATCTGGCGATGGGAATGGAAACGTAGTGGGACTGACAGGCGGGGCCCGGAGCTGGCCTAGGAGGCTCTATGAGAAAGGAACAGTACCGGAAGCGTGGGAACTGGAGAATTGGAGATCATAAGTAGTACTTTTTTGAGTCTGCGGGAGATCATAAGTACTGCACCACTGTCCACTGCATTGTCTTTTAATGGCCGTCATTGACAACCCAGATCTCTTAGCCATATGCTACGATAACAACATCAAAACTGGAGTACTACCATCAGTCCATCACACTGAAGTAATCATCAGATTGGGTAGAGTAGATGCTTGATGACAGGATGAGAACTACTGTATATCGGCATGTTTCGAGACCCGATTATGTGTGCACACTTTACTTAAACAAAAGCTTATTAGAAGAGCTATTGGCCATAAGGCTCATTAGTCCGTTTAGTCTCATATCTATTATTATATTATTAATGCGATAGAAAATGAAGCTGATATTGTTCCTTTCTCAAGGGCTATAAATTCCCTGGTTAATCGGTGGAAAAAGAGAAAGATTTACACCGTTAATTATAATAGGTACAGATTATAACGGTACAAATACCTCTTTTAGCTTTACAAATTTAACCAGAGTTCTATTGAGTAATAGATGACATATACCAATCCTTTTTAGATAGTCCAGGATGTTGCTCTAAGTATTATTTGGTATGTATCCAGTCGCGATACTAACACGCGGAAATCAACATGTCTTAGCCCCCAACCCACCAGTACAAGGTTTGATGATTCCAACCAGTAAACGTGCCGGTGATCTAGAACTGATCTTACGTATGATTGTTTGATTTAGGGAGGTCTCCTAGATAAGAATCACACAGAGAATGACACGGGAATTTTATATAGGTTCAGGCCTTCTCCAGAGAGAATAACAACGCTACTCCTGTGTGGCTATATTGACTATGCTGATTACAATCAAGAGAAAGACTAGGGCTTGTGCTCTAGATTGCGTTTTTCTCCTTCTGCCTTCTGACTTTAACCTTATATAACGTATGAAGAGGTGGCAGTTCCTCCAGATGAAGAGGCGTTCTAACGTTCCAATTGACGAACCGCTTGATGGAAGTTGCCGCTAGGGATATGGCATCCCCATTTTGCTAGGCAGTTGTTGTTAGAGACAAAAGTAATTTATGCAGTTACTCATAGAGAGTAACAGCGTATATTAAGTACCCTATGTGTCAAACATGACGCATAATATTTTCTAACTGATTAGGCCCACAAGTCAGCAAGCTTTATCAATTACAGGGTTGTCGAAGCTAGGCTGGTCGAAGCCAACTGTAACATCCTAATTTTCTGAGCTTTAAAAATCCTTTAAATAGTTGGTAGAGAGAAAATTCACTATTTGGATTTATTTGAATTTAATTCAAAAGCTTAAATATGGACTTTGAGTAACGAAACAATTTAATATGACTAAAGTCAACATGAACATTGGTCAAAACTATTTTATTTGGATTCTATGTGCTTGGATATATTTTCTAGAATTTTTCCAAGTTTATGTGCTAATTTCTATTGCTTATTTGAATTCTCAGTATTTTCTAAAATGGAAAAGCTATTTAAAATCTCCCAATGACTTGGTAGAATTCCATCGGCCTAGTTCCTTTCCTCGTCGTGGCCGCTTATGCCCATTCAAGACGCTTCTCAAACCTATCTCGTCGTGCCCCTATCCGTGGCCGTCCGATTGGTTTGGATGCTCAGGATCACCGCCGTCGCATGCATGTGTCTCTCGCGCCCGCACGACGTAGGGCTCCGCCCGAGGTAAATGCCTCGAGCCGATCTCTTCCTCGACGCGGCGCCGCGTCGCCATTTTCGAACCTCCAAGCTCCATTCGACAACGGTGCTAACAACCCCGATTTCGTGCGCGGACGAGCCCTTCTAGAAGCTCTATCCTTCCCGCACCCGATTCAAATGAATTTGAATTTCAAATTCGCCTCTATCTCCTATTCCTCCGCGAGCTCTTTTTGAGTTGTTTTGACCGCCGCCGCCAACACGCCACCCTGGCCATCCTCGACGCCTATAAATAGCCCCCCCAGCATCGCCCTGCCACCCTTTCCAAAACCCCTCACCCAATTACCCCTCCCGAGCCATTGCGCCGCCGCATTTCCCCATCTAGGGTTTTCAGCCGCGTTTTGTCTTCATCGAATTGTGCCGCCTCCATGGTCGCCTCGTCGCCGTCGAGCACGCAGCTGAGTCCGCCGCCGCCGCCCTACCTCTTGAGCCCCTTCGCTGCTCCGGAACGCCTTTGGTTGTCATCCCCGACAAGACCGTGCCTTCGTCCTCCGCTCCGGCACCAATTCCGGCCACCTCCGTCCCTCTCTGGTGCCAAAGAAGGTATCCCTGGGTGCGCAATAACCCCCTCTATCTTTTGCGTGCGTCCGTTGCGAGTCCCGCGCCGCCACTCGCCGTTGTCGCCGCCGTCCAGAAGCGTCACCAGCGAGCTGATGTCATCGATGACATGGTGTCCACGCGTGTAGCCAAGTCAGCCTCCCAGCCTTCGTGTCGCCCTCGTGGCAACATGTCAGTGCCACGTGTGCACGTGTGCGCCACGCTAGCCCCAACCCAGATCCCAAAGCTGCATGGACTTAGTCCACGGTGTACTGAGCCGCCGACATGTGGGACCCACCTATCAGGTGGAGCACTGTGCGGTCAAATCCTTTGCTGACGTCAGCAGTTGCGCAATATTCCGATTTTTCTTTTAAGAAATAATTCGGATTATTCTGGAAATAGGATTTTCTTTAGATTCAAACTTCCAAAGCCCATATCTTTTGCATCCGAACTCCAAATTAGTCCATTCAAATGTCTAAATTCATCTAAATTCAAGATCTCTCTATATGAGATTTTTATTTAATTTTTGGAGTTGTTTTGCTTCTGTTATTTATTTTGTTTGTTTGTTTACTGCGTTTGCGAGTAGACTTCGACACTTCTGGAAGATTTGAAGAAGAAGGAGCACCTCAAGACCAAGATCAATTTCTAGACATGTTCCAAGGCAAGCTATACCTTTGACCATCTTGAATCCCAGTTTGCTAAAAGTTATTTTATTTCAAATTATTGCATTTAATTCAAATAATTATTAAAATGCTTTTGGGTATAGTTAATGATGCAAATTGTTATACCTTCCTTGTATAATTGATATGTCTTAATCCTTTGTCACCCTAGTTGGTATTTTAGTTGATGATATTGTAGCACCAACGTGGGATTGGTTAGATGCGATTAGATTGCTTAGTCATGCCACGAATCATCTGTTCATGTAAAGTTGCAATTATCAACTTGACTAAGTGACTATGGAACTTTGTGATAATCTGTGTGTACTATGTGCTATTATGGTATGTGTTGCACTTAACCAACTGGATGGTAAAAGGTTTGGACCGAGGCAAGTGGTGGAAACTGTGTGACATGGTGGCTATGTGATATGGGAATACGAATCTATGTGTCAAAATAATCTGTGTGCCTTAGTTAGAATTTGGAAGTCTTGCCTTGGTCAATTAAGGACTGAACTTTGTGTGCCATTGAACTGAGCCCTTCTGTACGACTACATGCCTGTTATGGGATGGGCCTAGCTTAGTAAGATACGAATTCTTGACATTGATTGCTCAGGCAGTAGGTTAGGCTATGTGAAAAGGGTGGAGGTGTGTGCTACCATGTAGTCGCGTCGTGGGACGGTTCGCCACTTCCCTGTCCAAAGGTGTGTGTCGTACCATCCACTGTGTATATTTTGGTATGACGTAAGCACATCGGGAGTGTCAATGTTAAGATGAAGTTTCTGAACCGTTTTGTTATGACTAGTCCTTGCTACACTAATTGTATCTTGTAGGTAAAGTGTACAACCTCTGCAGAGTGTTAAACGATCTATTCGAATAGCCGCGTCCGCGGTCATGGACATGCTCGGGGATTTCACACGAGGGGTAGATCTTCATAAAATGTGTGGGAAGGGAGTTGTGTGATCTAAATCATATGGCTATGTGAATAATTTGTTTAGGATGTGTGTCTTTGTGAAATCAAATTGTTAAATTATTATTGTCTATTTGTTTTACTTATGCTTTCAATCTATTATCTGTATTCAGTTGCAAATGTTGCATTTTTGCAAAAGAACCACAGAATGCCATTCCTTTGTATTAGGCCTGCATGTATAATTGTATTTCTGTGGTATGACTTGCGAGTACGGTTGTGTACTCATGCTTGTTGTAAAACATGCAATGAAGAGGAGGAGTCTTCGCCAAGATTCGAGGAGGAGTTCATCGAAGGTGCTCGATCATAGGGTCTTGATCGATCGGTTGCTGTGGTGAATTGATGGGATGTCATTGCCGTTCTGTTTCATTGCTTTATTTCTCTGTTAGCCTGCAGCGGCTTAATAAATGTCAACTCGTAGTAAGGTCACAACCCTTATTTGTTAATCAAAATTATTCGTTTATGTTATTAATCGTTTGTGTGGATCGATATCCATCTTTGTTGATACTATGCGCACTAATTTGATCCTGGACTAGTGTATTATACACAAAGGGTCCAAAATTGTATTTTTGGGTCCCGACAGAGGTGGTATCAGAGTCATACTGACTGTAGGTCTAGACCTTAGTTAGATCGGCCGTTTGAGTGTCCAAATTATTTTCTAAAGAAAAATTTAACTTGCAAGACTAAATGAATTGCTTAACTCCTCTCACATCTTTCTTGACTCATCTCTTGCTAGAATTTTTCCTTTCCCTGCTGTTTTAACTTGGTTCCTGCCTCTTGCCTGTCTTGACAGATGCCTTACCTTTAGACCTTCGGAGATCGCAATGGAGGACTTGCCGCAGAGCTTTGGAAGCTGCTGCAAACGCTTAGAGGCTTCGACTGCCCAATGTACCGTGGGAGCGAGTACCGGTCAAGCCAGGCGAGATCGTGGTGTGATCTGCCGTCGACGATCTCGCCGGGAGGAACACTAGAGCCGACCACCGTTGGACATCTCGATCGGGAGTATCACCTTACGCAAGGAATCCAGAGTAAATCACGCTGGCCATCCTCCGAGTCTGCAACGTCTACGCGCAAGAGCTGCAGAACACCGTCTTTCGCTACCATCCTAGATCTTCTTCAGTGGAGCTATCTGCTCGCTTTCCGTCTACAAATGGGGAAGGCAACGCCACAGTGGTGCATCTTGCTCAGTTTACAGCTGCTCAAGAGGAGTCGCTGGAGTTGGTCGCCACCGAGCTGGAGTGCGCCTACGAGGCCTGGGAAAGAGCCGAGGAAAGGATCGCCATCCTAGAGCAAGCTCTCTACGGTCAGCATGAGCCCGAAGATGATCAAGAAGAAGATCCGGAGGATCCAGAGGAAGATCCAGAGGAAGTTCCAGAGGATCCAGCAGAGGCTGCACAGCTAGAGGGAGCCAGCAGAAGCTGCACAGCGAGAGGAGCTAGCAGAAGCTGCAGAGCCGAAGGAGCCAGCTGAGCTTGCACCCAGCATGCCTGCTCCTGCTGCACCAGTCCCGGGGCATCAGAACCAGTTCGCGAGGATGCCAACTCATTTCCAAGTCTACAGCAGGCAGGAGCGCCGCCGTGGCAGTGGAGGTTACCTTAGCGGCTGAGTTCGCTAGAGTTTCAGTTTGTCAGGCTTAGCCAGTTTTCCTTCTTCAGAGTCGCCCTTTAGGCGGTAGCTTGTGTGCTTAGGTTCGTGTTATTTCCTTGTGTGCAAGTGTGAGCTGCAAATGCCCTTAGGTATTTGTTGCAGCCATGCTAAGACCCTAATAATAAAGTTATTTCATTTGAGTTTCTTAAGCTGTATTTATTGGGTTTAATCTACCCCCTTGTTTAGTTCTTAACTCATCTTGTGCTTGCTACCTTATCTAACCTATGGAGCTTCACCAGATGGTTCAGACTCATCACACTGCTGCAAGTGGATCCGGTAGCCCAGCGTTCGAAGAAAATGATCAAATCCTCGCAGGAACAGTGCCACCCCAAGAACCCCCTCTCGACCTGCAGAACTTTGGAGCTTTCATGGCAGCGCAAACGCAGATGATGTATACCATGATGAACCAGATGCAGGCTATGAACAACAACAACAACAACAATCATCATGGAGGAGCCCCAGCCGCTCATGGTCACGAGGACCATCAAGTTGGTCAATTCATGAGGACCCATCCACCAACTTTCTCTGGACATGTCTCGCCAGTAGAAGCTGATAATTGGCTTCGCGTAATTGAAAGGAAGCTGCTGATCACTCAATGCAGCGATCACGAGAAAGTTTTCTATGCCACTCATCAGATGGAGGGCATAGGCTGGCGAGTGGTGGGAGAATTTTTGCCTGCGCATGAGGCACATGAGAATATCACTTGGGAAGAATTCTCCATGACCTTTCGCCGATATCATGTACCTGAAGGGATCATGGATTTAAAGACAGATGAGTTCCGTGCTCTTAAGCAAGGAGCTATGTCAGTGACTGAATACCTGAATAAGTTTTCTCAGCTAGCTCGCTATGCTGCAGAGGACGTCGCTATTGACAAGGCTCGTCAGAGTCGTTTCTTGAAGGGATTGAACTTAGGACTACAGGTCAATCTGCTTGTCCATACTTTCCCAGATTTCCAGGAATTGATTAATAAGGTGTTGGTTATGGAGGACAAACGCAAATAAATGGAGGACCACCGCAAGCATAGGATGGTTCAACAGGGAAGCCACCAGTCACAACAGCAGAGAGCAAGAGTAGTGCCACCGCAGTTTAATCGTTTCCAGCCGCAGAGTTCTTTTAGGACACCTGCACCGCCTTCAGCACCTCATCCAGCTGTTTAGAATTTTCGCAACTCAACACCAGTCAACCCCACCCCAGGGAACAACCGGCAGAATGAACCAAGAGTGTGTTACAGTTGCCGTCAACTAGGGCATTTCGCCAATCAGTGCCCTCAGAAGGGAACAATCACTCCAATCCGCTTCAACCTTGGAGCAACACCTGCCAAGACCCCAGTGCAGAGCAACCAAGGAGTTTCTCAAGGAACCAGTCAACCAGGAGGAGTGCCTCAGTCAGTTTTCAGAGGTCGTGTTAATCACGTCACTCTGGAAGGACCCCAGGAAACACCGGACGTCGTACTGGGTAAGTTCCTAGTAAATTCAGTACCTGCATCAGTTTTGTTTGATTCTGGAGCTTCGCATTCGTTTGTTTCTGGAGTTTTTGCAACTAAGAATAAATTAGAAGTTATGCATCTTAAGCATACTCTGTTAGTCCAGTTGCTTGGAGCAGAGCTAAGTTCTAAAGTGGGTTGTTTAGGGGCTAAGTTACTCATAGCTGGAGTTGAGTTTCTAGCCAACCTAATTGTTCTAGACACCCAAACCATAGATGTCATTCTTGGCATGGATTGGTTAACCAAGCACAAAGCCGTGCTAGAATGTGGCCGAAGAGCCGTTACAATCGAGGATACCAAAGGAAACAAGGTAGAGTTCCTAGCTACCTCAGTGCGTAATGAACATCTGCTAGTCAATAGCCTGAAGACCGTTGCTTTGGAAGATGTGCCTATTGTCAGAGAGTATCCAGATGTGTTTCTGGAAGTGTTACCAGGGATGCCACCAGAGATGGATTCATCCAAGATCAATGCTTTGGTCGCTGTCGAGAAGATTTTGAAGAGGGAATTCGTGAAGTGGATTAAGGCTGTCGGGCAACATTGGCCGTTGGGGGAGATCGGTATGATCCCTGTCTTTCAGGCGTACTGCGAGTGTGGCCTTCGGCTGCCCACTCATCCCTTCCTTACACTCATACTCGAGCACTTTGGGGTGGAGTTAGTGAACCTTGTTCCCAATTCCATCACAATATTAAGTGTGTTCGTGTACTTGTGCGAAGCTTACCTTGGGATCCTTCCAGACCTAGAGCTCCTCCAATACTACTATGGAATGAGCAGACAATCTGGAATCATCGGGTGCTGTGGTCTGAAGCTCCACGACAGGAAGACCAAGGAGTACATTCAGATGTTCACCTGGTCATCGTGGTCGGGGTGGAAGAAGAAGTGGTTCTATTGGGAAACGACCAGTGAAGACAGCCTTTCCTTCGTAGAGAAGACTACTGAGAAGATTTCTTTCTGGGATTCAACTCCCAAGGATCTTGGCCGGATCACCCCCTATATTCAAGCCATAAAAGACTTGAAAGAAGAGGGGCTCACCAGATGGTATGTGGTGAAGGATTTCATTACGCATCGCATCAGCCCTTTGAAGAAACAAGGACATCCCATGTGGAGGTATTCGGGGGCTAAGGATTCGACCAGAGATTATGAGGAAGGTAAGTAATCGTTCAACTTAGCTTTATTTTGGTTAATCTCAAGCCTAACCGCTAAATATTTTATTTGCTTGCGCAGATCTCCCTCAAACAGAGATTGACACCCAAGTAAAACTCGTTTGCGAGAAAAGTCCACCACCTGATGTGGTGGCTCCTCGAATCCTAGCGGTCGTATCCGCAAAGGAGAAGAAGGAACGCCTAAAGGTAACCAAGGATTGATTCTTTCTTTGGACCCTCGTAGTCGTAGGAAACGACAACTAAATAATGTTTCTCTTTCTGACCTTTACAGAAAGTAGGCATGGAAGACCGTTAGGACGACCAAGAGGTCAAATTGATGGTTATTGGTACGGAGGCGGAGCAAGTGATAGCTCTTCCTACCAAAAAAGCGTTGACTTGTAAAGACCGTCGACAAGCAAGAGGCGGGCTCAAGTTTTGATCCGACTAGGCCCTTTGCGTAATTCTTTACAGACATAGTTGCTGCGGAGAAAGCAAAGGCGATTGAAGCCCTTAAGCACAAAGCCCCTAATACCAAGGTACCATTCTACTACGATGATAAGAATTTTTTAGTCTCAACTTCTCACGACTTTGTTAAGCGACTAGAAAAGGAGAACTGAAAAAGCTTTGTATCTTTTGTGAAGGATACCGCTGCGTCGGTAGAGCTTATGGTTGAGGGAAGTACTACTCCTGAGGTGGTCGAAACAGGTTTCGACCCGGAGAGTCAAGAGGGCCAAGGAGCGGCAGTTCTCGCTCAACACCCACGACCAGACGTGGTTTTGGCGGACCCCATTCATCAGCTCGAATTTCGACCAGACGTGGTCGAAGAGAAGAAGTCAAAGAAATCTTCCTTAAGGAAGGTTTCTTCTAGATTCAAGATCAAGTCTAGGAAATGAAGATATATAAAAAGACAAAAGTACAAGAACAATATTTACATTTTGGTTTCTACAAATTTGACATGTTTTCCTTTTTGTGATCTTAGCTCGACCCCTCCAGCCCCCGAGGACGCTTCTGTCAAGAAGCTCGCTGCCCTTTCTTTTGCTGTCGAGGAAACGACAGCGAGACTGGCCACGACTACGGCCACTTTCTCTGTGGTGGAAGAAGTCGCTGCCACTCAAGCGACTACGGCCACGGAGGTAGTCGTGGGATCGACCGTGGTTCCTCCGGTGGAGGTGGTCGTTCCTGCCAAAGCAACCACGACCACTGAAGTGGTTACGGAGGTAGAGGCGAAGATGACGAATGATGCGGCGGAAGCATCTGGGAAAGGTGGCGGAACTTCCGATCATCGTGCCGAAAAGGAAGTCATTGCGGATGTTCCCTTAGGCTCCTAAGGAAAAACTGACAACGCTGTCATCACCGAAGAAGAAGAAGAAGAAGAAGAAGAAGAAGAAGAAGAAGAAGAGTACCTTAACTTGTTCTCTGAGTTCTTTGGACTTGCTTCCATTGTGGGATTTTCCACATTTAGGTCTCATAACCGAGTTTCTCACCCTAAGGACATTCCTAACAGGGGGAATATTTTCGATGACATGCGTCTCGAAAATGTGTGGTGGAACCGAGTCGAAGAGATCGATGAATTGAAGGATCCCATAAGGGTATTCTCCATGTTTGCTCGAACAAGCATAAATATAAGCATCTGATGCAAAACATTTACATATGTGGTTTGTCTCTCGCTTTTCATTGTCTTTCTTTATGCAGATAGCTTTGGAACAAATTGTCACTGTTGGTGATTACAACCGATGACTTATACAGCTACGACAACAAAAAGCGGAACTCTATGAGCAGGTAGAGAGATGGTAAGCAACTGTCATTCGTAATCATTTTTTACTTGACTCTTTGTGCATTTCTCATATCTATCTTTAACCTTTGCATGTTTAAGAGTGATGAAAAATCCCTGGCTGACGCACTCGACCACGAGAAAGTCGAGACAGAGAGGCTAAGGGATGAAAATCTTGATCTGAGGAAGAAACTTTAGGAGGTTAAGTCTACAGCTCTTAGTCTGCAAAGTGAGATAAACAGTAAGTTCTGAACTTAAGACTACTTATGATAATAATCTCTGTTCTTTCTCTAACTCTTGTTTCTTTTAAAAAAAGAGGTCGAAATGGGTAGGCTCCAAACCGAGATCAACGAAAATGCCTTGGTTGTTCACGAACTATCCCGTCCTACCAAAGAAAAAGATCAGGTGATAATGTCATGGGCAGAACAATTTACGAAGAAGGATGCATCCCATGACAACGAAATTAAGCAACTTGATGCTCGACTGATGGGTAAGTAACTCTTTATCCACGACCAGTGTTGCTTACGAGTTGTTTAGGGATATGCTTCTGACTGGTCGTACTCTATTTCAAAGAAATTAGTCGAAATCAAGCGACTCCACGAAGCTTCGACTCGTAGTTAGGAGGAGACGAAGTCGTCGAAGATCAACCTTCAAGACAACATCTCACTTCTAAATAACGTACTCATTGGGCTTGGTGCTGGGGAAGTAACTCCTCTTGAGAACACCCCAAGTGCTTAATCGAGTATTGTTGGACAGCAAGTCAGAGCCTTAAGGGAGCTGATAACTACTTTGAAGGCCAACCAGGCTGACTCGATAAGAGAAGCAGTCGAATGTGCAGTAGGTTATGCCTTGGCAAAACTTAAGGCACACGACTGTAATCTCAATCTTCAACCAAGCGAGGACGACTTCGACTGCTCCGAAGCAGAAGCAACTCGTCTGATCGAAGATGTGAAGCCAGTCAGCAAGAAGGTCGTGGAGGAGATGCAAATTATATCTCCTTCATCAGAGTAGATTGTAATAGGAAAACTTGTAAAGACAAGTCTTTTAGTTATGAATATATATACTTGTTTGTTCCTGCAAATTATCTTGTCGAGTAGTTAGTAACTCATAAGATAATGAATAGAAAAGGAAATTGAATTTAAGACTAAGAATTAGAGTTATATTAATGGCTTTATCCTAGTCCCCGACTATTTGCTTAGTTTATATAGATAAACTAAGTAAATAGTGTATATAAGAGTTTGCTTAAAAAAGTTTTTCCTACTTGTGTTGTCGATCTTGATTGTTATGTTCTGGTTGTAAGAGCAGATAGTCACTAGAAAATTCCTTCTAGTGGGCAGGACCACGTGCAGAGAGGAAAGACTTCGACTAGTGAAGC
The DNA here is from genome assembly GCA_036346405.1 of Phyllostachys edulis. Taxonomy (NCBI): domain Eukaryota; kingdom Viridiplantae; phylum Streptophyta; class Magnoliopsida; order Poales; family Poaceae; genus Phyllostachys; species Phyllostachys edulis. The sequence goes on along the minus strand of CM070550.1, from coordinate 14,733,740 downwards.
TACGTTCTCTGACCATAGTAATCGAATCAAGAGCATCAACACAAGTGAGATAAACTCTCTGGAGTGCTTAAAAATTTATTCAACCGTTTATAGTAAACTCAATTTGTTTGACACTAATAGCAAGAGTTGGAAACAGTACGACGCTAGGAAGTTCCTTCTAGTGGGCATGACCACATGTAGAGAGGAAATATTTTGACTAGGTGTTGCATCTTTCTTTGACCAGTCTAAACACATTCGAGGTTACTAAAAGAAGTCAAACAAACTATAAAAGTATACCCCACTTAGAGAATTTTTCAAAAGTACTGAAGAAATAAAATATGATTAAAAAGAGATGGATTTGAGAATGTTTCGACTAGTTTTGTTAAACCCAGTCTCTTTGTATTGGTGGCAAAAGTTAGGAACAAGGCGACACTAGAAAGTTCCTTCTAGTGGGCAGGACCACGTGCAGAGAGGAATACTTCAACTAGGTGATGTCACCCTTCTTCGACCAGTGTAAAGAAAAACTGAGTGTATAAAAATGATCGAAAGACTATCAAGCACTACTCAAAAGTAAGACAATAAAGAGTGAAGAAACCTTAAACTTTATTGATATAGTAAGGAGTTACACATAAAATTTGCGTAACTGGTCGATGTTCCAAGAATTGGAGAGAAACCGGCTATCTTCCATTGCCAGTCGTACCGAACCTGGTCGCGTAACTTCGACCATTGTGTAAGGACCCTTCCACTTGGGGGAAAGTTTATTCCGATTAGACTGGGATTGAATCTTCTTCAATACCAAGTCACCTGCAGCAAGGCTGCGAGGTTGGACCTTACGATCGTAGTATTTGCGCAGGGCTTGTTGGCAAACCGCTGAACGGATTAGGGCTTGATTCCTCTTTTCTTCGAGCAGGTTGATGTCATCCGCTCGAAGTTATTCCTAGGTAGAGTAGCTGAAGATTTTGACCCTTGTCGACCGAATTTTTAGTTCTGGTGGAAGTATGGCTTCAGCCCCAAAAACTAGGAAAAAAGGTGTTTCACCAGAGTCTGACTTGCGATCATCGAATCGCCCATATATCGAGGGTAATTCTTGTACCTAAGCCCCCGAGCGCTTGACAAGCTGGTCGAACACTCGGGTTTTTATGCCTTGCATTATTTGGTCATTCGCTCTTTGAACTGCCCCATTACTCTGTGGGTAGGCAACGGAAGCATAACATAACTTGGTACCCAACTTATCGCAAAATTCCTGAAATTTTGCGCTTGATTTTTTTTTACCATTATCTGTAATTATTCGACTAAAAACACCAAATCGAGTAATCACGCCTCTCATCATGAACCTTTTTGTGGCTTCCGTTGTTTTTCTAGTCACAGGTTCGGCTTCGATCCATTTTGTGAACGTATTAATAGCCACAAAAAGGAACTCAAAGCCCCTTGGTGCTTTTGGAACGGCCCTAGGATATCGAGACCCTAGGTCACAAAAGGCCATAAAAGAAGAATAATTTGCAATACTTGAGCCGGTTGGTGTATTTGCTTGCTATGAAACTAGCATTGTAAACACTTTTGAACCAACTCTTTGGCATCATAGAGGGCCGTTGGCCAATTAAAACATTGCCGGAAGGCTTTACCGGCCAATGCTCTATAAGAAGCATGAGTTCCACCGATGCCTCCGTGTATGTCGTGAAGGAGATTTAATCCTTCTTTCTGTGATATACATCGCATGAGAACCCATTGAGTACCTCTTTTACAGAGGACTCCTTCAACCATAGTATACATTTTGGCCTTCTGGGATAAACGATCTGCCTTGATATCATCATCGGGTAGTGTACCCTTCTGAAGATAGTCGTAGATGGGATTCATCCAGGTATTCTTGTACTCTAGAGAGGCTGTCTCAATAAAAGCTGTCTCTAAAAATCCTTGTGGTACTTGAGATCGGGAAGAGGCTATTCGAGCTAACTGGTCAGCGAGAAAATTATCCTTTCGAGGGATATATTGCAACTCAAAACCGAAAAAAATGCTTTTCAAGCCTTTGGACTTCCGATAAGTACTGAGATATGGTCGGATTAGAGCATTGTTACTCTTTTTCGACCTGATTCATGACCAGTTGAGAGTCTCCTCTCACGAGTAGTCGTTAAATCCTGAGCGCTTTCGCTGCTCGTATGCTAGCCAACAAATCTTCGTATTTTGCCATGTTGTTAGTGGTAGAAAAGTGTAATTGAATAGCATACTTTAAGGTCTCTCCGGTAGGAGATTTCAGGACCACCCCAGCCCTCGAGCCACTCAACGTAAGTGACCCGTCAAAGTACATCACCCACTGGTCGTGGGTATCATACTAAGGATCCTGAACAGGTTCAGGATTTGTCCATTCGGCGACAAAGTCTGCCAAGATCTGGGATGTAATGGTCATTCAGGACACGAATCGGAGGTTGAACTCTCCAAGTTCTACTGACCATTTTTTCATGCTTCCTGCTGCTTTCATGTTCTGGAGGACCACTCCTAAGGGAAACTCAGACGACACAATTATCTTGCGCGCCTGAAATAATGCCGTAGTTTCCTCGAAGACATGAGGAGGGCATATAGAAGTTTTTGAACCTGAGGGTATCGCTACTTAGGCCCGTGTAAAACTTCACATATATAGTAAACTGGTCGTTGGACGTTTTCACGTTCTGCGACCAGTACTGCGCTCACTACCTGTGGCGTATCAGCTAGATAAATTAAGAGCGTCTCTTCTGGTTTCAGAGAAACCAAAACAGGAGCACTTATAAGATACCTCTTGACATCCTCAAAGGTTGTGTTTGCCTCTTTTGACCACTCGAAACCCTCATATTTCCTTAGAAGTTTGAAGAAAGGAATGCATTTTTTCTCCCAGTCGTGCGATGAAACGACTTAAAGTCGCCATACACCCTGTGAGCTTATGGATTTCTTTCTTCGTGGTCGAAGGGTGCATTGTTTCAATGGCCTTTATATTTTTCAGGATTTGCTTCAATACCTCGTGCAAAGACAAGGAATCCAAGCAATTTTCCTGAAGAGACTCTGAACACGCACTTTTCGGGATTGAGTTTCAAACGGTGTTTTCTGAGGTTGTCGAATGTTTTTGCAAGTCAGAAATATGATTAAGTTGCTTGATGCTTTTTACGACTAGATCATCAACATAGGCTTTCAAATTTCGGCCTAGTTGAGGTGAAAAAGTCGTTTGCATCAAGCGTTGAAAAGAAGCACCAATATTTTTTGAGGCCAAATGGCATTTTGACATAGCAAAATATTCCAAATGGTGTAATAAATGTGGTCACTTCTTTATCATATAAACACATACTAATCTAATGATAACCAAAGTATGCATCTAGAAAACTTAATACTTCGCAACCAGCAGTAGAATCAACCAACTGATCAATACGAGGTAAAAGAAAACCATCTTTTGGACAAACTTTATTGAGATCAGTAAAGTCTACACACATACGCCACTTACTATTAGACTTTCTAACCATTACAGGGTTAGCCAATCACTCTCGGTGGTTGACTTCTCTTATAAAGCTTACTCTAAGTAACTTGTATAATTCTGATTTGATGGCTTCTCGTCAATCAGGTGCAAATCTCCGTAATTTTTGTTTTACGGGTTTCTTGTCATGCTGTAGAGCTAGCCTGTGCTCGATCACTTCCCTGGGGATTCCGGGTATGTCAGATGCTTGCCACGCGAAAACATCTGCGTTAGCTTAGAGAAAAGTAACGAGGGCGTCTTCCTATTTGAGGTCGAAAGTAACCCCGATGCGAATAGTCTTTGAGGGCTCCTCTGGATTTAAAGAAACTTTCTTGACTTGATCGTTCAGCATCGGCACAGCTTTAGGCTTCGACTGCTTGGTCGAAGGCTACCCCTTGCTTGCTTCTTGAGTCGGTATCTGGACAACCATCTCGAGGGACTTGTGGTCGCATGTAAGCGCCATCTTCTTGTCACAGTGTACTGTGATCACTCCTTTGGGACTTGGCATCTTAAGACATTGACACCCGTAGTGAGTAGCCATTAAGAATCGTGCCAAAGTTGGTTGTCCGAGTATGGCATTATACGCCGTATTGAAATCGACCACATCAAAGGAGATTTTCTCTCTTCTAAAATTGCTTGGAGAACCAAACCTGATAGGAAGAAAAACTTGACCTATGGGTTTAGCCGAAGACCCTGGTACAATCCCACAGAATGAGTATCGTACATGTTTTATTCTAGTTCGAGGTACTTGCATCTCGTCTAGGGCACTCATAAATAGAATATTTTATGAACTGCTACTATCAACTAACATGTGATTCACTCGACAGTTATTGATGGTGGGCTCGACTATGATCGGATATCGACCTGGTTGTGTGGAAGGGATTGGATAGTCCGCCTTCTCGAAAGAGATGGGAACTTTCAACCACTTCGGTGATTTAATGACAAGAGGAGCGTCAATAGAGTTTACCTCTCATGCGACGGCCTTGAACTGTCGCTTTGCCTCGTCGTCGTTCGACTGCTTACGACCACTCATTTGTCCTACCTCCTCGAGTGTAGGGAGTGGTCCTTTACTGGTGTAGTAGTCCTCAAGTTTTCTTTGAAAAACCCGGCAGTTGTGAAGGTCATGTCCTTTCTTTTTATGAAAAGGACACCACCAGGGCTTGTCGTTCTTCCGCTCGGGGCGCTTACCTTTGCCCCGTTCGGAGTACGACTTAGAATTTTGTGACTCCTTATCACTTGCAGCCAAGACTTCTTTAGAACTGTTGACTTGAGGGTTTTGACCCTTCGCCTTGTTTTTGGATTTCTTTACCTTCTTATCCTTATTCTTGCTGCTTTTGCCCGCTTCTTGAGGATCTTTGTCATCCCGATCGATGGTTTTGTTCCACTCGATCGCTTCAATGCAAGACAAGATATTGATCGGCCATCTCAAGAGCTCAAATGACGAGTCGGGATTCAAAGCGATGTCCTCCGTAATCCTTCTACAACGGATTCCTTGCTTAAAGGCTCTTATAACAGATGAGTCAGAAACCTCTAGAATCGAATTGCGAACCTGACTGAAACGCCTAATGAATCGGCATAAGGTCTCGTGGTCATTTTGTCTCATCCTATGCAGATCGTTCTCCTTTCCAGGGCGATTGTAAGTGCCCTCAAAGTTGGCCAGCAGAAGTTCGTAGAGGTGTTGCCATGAATAGATCGACTCGAGTGGTTGGTTTAGGAATCACGATCGAGCGGACCCTTCGAGCACAGTTGGAAAATTTGGCATGACATGCTCTCCTCCTCCTCCTGGTCAGACATCGGTCGTATAAATTTGAAGGAATTCGATGGGATTCTGTGATCCATCAAACTTCTCCATGTTCATTGGTCGAAACCACAGCGACCAGCGAACAGCTCGGGGATCAGACGAAAACGCCCAACATCTGGTAATGACATCATACCGCCTTCTCTGTAGAAAAGAAGGGTTGATATCACCAGGTGATCGTAGTCGCCGATACCCGATCGTGGGTGGACCCGACCTATGATAGGTCTCAGTCCTACGAGGGTAATACTCCTCGTACTCCATCTGCCGTTGCAGATTTCTGGGTCGTAGTGGTGAATGATCATCTCCCCTGGGAGCTTATCGATCATCAAATGTTCGAAGAACTCTTCTCCGACCAGAGTTAAGGTTAGGGAAATGGCGTAATCTGTTGTCGCGCCGATCTCCATGAGGCGAGTTGTTCGAACGACTAGTAGTCGATGGAGTCGTACCACTAAGACTTCCAGAATGATGTCGGGGATGATCCTCAAGTCTTGCTATCATGCTTCAGAGCCTTCACATGATCTCTTCGGCGAAGAGGTCGTACCCTAGCGCTCGTGCGAGTTCTTGAGTTGGGTTCTCGAGCAGATCATTTATGTGTTGGAGTTCCCGAGCCTCCTCCAACTGATATTGAACGCGCCCAGGTAAATTTCTGAGCCGCCATTCTTCTCCTTCGGGTTGTCTTAGGATCATCTACATCTGATCCTTGAGTTTTCCTTAATAGAGTACGATCATTTCAAGGATTTCTCCCATACTCATCAGAGTGTTGATCCCATTCATTGGCGGAGGCATCCTCATCATCGCCACGAGGGGTCGTATGGTGTGCTCGGTGGGGAGCATCCTCAGGCCTGCTTCTAAGAGAGAGATCATGATCTGAGGGTAGGGTGAAGACCTCCTGTATATGATTTCCACTTGCGCTTAAGGTCTCCTGGCTTGAAGAGTGGTCAAATGACACCGTCTGACGACTTAGAGTAAACCCCTCTAGGAAGGGGAACTCTGGGTTATAACTGTCTGTGCCCGCTGGTGAGCCCTACGAACGTGTGGTCGAACTCGTAGGAATAGGGTGCTCCCCTATATCCTCTGTGAGGGTAGCCGTAGAGTTACGATCACCAGATGTTGATGGAGTCCCGGAATGATGGCTTCTAGGATTTGCCTTGCCAGGTCAGACTACCTTAGGTGGACTCGAACATTCGGAGGGAGAACCCTTGTCATGTTTTGAGCCTGCCTGGTTGTAGTCCTGATTGCGGTCGGATAGACCATTGCCCTCCGAGGAAACTGGTCCTTCGGTTGGACGTACTGTTTTGGGGGAAAAGGATCCCTCCTCAACTCCATCGGTGGCATAGTCTCCTGGATCTGACGAATGATCTCTGGAGGCAGCATTACCATCAGATGAAATGATACTTGGCTCATAGTTGAAGCCGGCATCCATATCGATGTCTGCGAAGTCGGCCAAGTCGAACCAATTCTCCTCGTTCCACTCTCCTGCCATGGAAGCATTAGGAAAAAAGGAGAGTTTCTTGACAAGGAATCACCGGAGAGACCCCACGGACGGCGCCAACTGTTGGTGATCTAGAACCAATTTTACATATGATTGTTTGATTTGGGGGATCTCCTAGATAAGAATCACGCAGAGAATGATACGGGGATTTTATACAGGTTCAGGCCTTCTCCGGAGAGAATAACAACCCTATTCTTGTGTGGCTATATTGAGTATGCTTATTACAATCAAGAGAAAGACTAGGGCTTGTGCTCCAGATTGTGTTTTTCTCCTTCTGCCTCCTGACTTCAACCTTATATAACGTATGAAGAGGTGGCAGTTCCTCCATACGAAGAGGCGTCCCAATGTTCCAATTGACGAACCGTTTGATGGAAGTTGCCACCAGGGACGTGGCACCCCCACGTTGGTAGGTAGTTGTTGTCAGAGACAAAAGTAATTCATGCGGTTACTTACAGAGAGTAACAACGTATATTAAGTACCCCATGTGTTAAACATGGCGCATAATATTCTCTAGCTGATTAGGACCACAAGTCAGCAAGCCTTATCAATTACAGGGTTGTCAAAGTTAAGCTGGTCAAAGCCAATCGAGTCGTAGAAGATCTTACAACTGCTCGATAGTCGTAGAAAGGCTTACGACTATACCATGGTCGTAGGAAGACTCACGACCATAGAGTGGTTTACAGCCAGGCAGCTTGACCACTCCCTTATAAATATTAAGGGGTATACTTAAGACTAATATGGAGATGTTAATATCTATAATAAGAATTACAGGATAAATAAATAAATGAGGATTATTAGATCCTCGTCAAAACGTTTTGATGATTTCGATAACAATAAGTACTTCATGACCATATAGGTCCAAAAGAGGTCTCCACATGACAATAAATACATAGGTACCATAACAACCCTCAACACACGACACAACACCTTCCAAGGAAAAAAACATAGTACCTAGCAAAACACACACACAAACACATGATTTACTTATCGCCGAAAATGTCAATTAGCCTTTTCGCCATATTATTTTGCTCTTCTTCAAGTCGCTGAAAAGTTGCTGCTATCTTAGAGTCAAATTACCCTTCTCGCCGATTTTTTTTACTATTTTTCAGGTCACTGACGTAACTTCTAGTATGCTTCATTGCAACATCTTCATAATGTCTTCTACTACTCACATGTCTATTAGGAATCAGGATTCTCTACCGTTGCAACTAGCAACGGGAGAGGCGCATAGTGTCCTCTACATTAACACTCCTCAGCCGTTAGATAGAATGTGGACGACCGATATCGATCGCCACAGCGCAATATGAACATCGTTTTGCTACAATATTTTATCTGTAGGGTTTACATTGATTTGCTACAGTACCTACGGTAATGCTGCAATGCTACTACAAATCCTTGTTTGTACGCTTGAAATTACTGTGCGCACAGTGATCCTCTGCAGTACTGCAGATGATCCATATCCGTCTATTAGATATCATGTGCTAACAACTTCATTGCCTCATGTGTCCCTGTCTACATGTGCACACCTTCACTTCTATAATTATAATGATATCTATTGGAAATCATGAACGACCATCTTCGTTGCATCCTGTTTGTAGAGTAATAAAAACTCATACTATTAGAAATCATGTACTAACATTTTCACTACTGTAAAAGTAACTTTTTGTATAATAATATAGATTTTATTTGTCAACTCAACGTTGCATTTATTATTCGCTTATTCATGCATCACACTATATAAAGGGAGCTGTGAGTTCTCATTGTACGCACAAATATTTCGATAAAGAGATCAATAAAGATAGTGGGTAGGACTATATTATTATGTTCTTGTCTATTGTTATTATTTACAAGTTAATAGCTTTTTTTTTCGTTGGTAACACGATCTCAAATATACAACAAGAACGAGTCAACGAGGTAAGCATGGCATGGCTCAATTGCTGGGGTATCAATTAAACTAAACTCACGTTGAATCCGATTGCCTGGTTGGAGTGACACATGTGCTACTAACTTGGCTGGGCCTTGGTTAGCTTGGAAGCCGATTTCTCTGGCCCTCCCCCGAGCCGCACATTAGTGGGGGGATGGACGGTGATAGGGGAGGGGCCTCCTCTAAGGCTCTTTCCATAGAATTTTTTTTTTGTTAGCTTGAAATCAACTAGGCCACTTTACCATTTTTTTCTTCTTCTTCTTCTCGAGAGATGCCATTTTGAAATTTGCGAGTTACACTGGGGTCAAATCTAAGGAAAGAATCCCACGGTCCAGATCGTGAACTCCGGCGGAGTGGATAAGTAAAATAGAAATGCTAGAAGGAACTATAGTGTTTTTTCTTAATCCAACAGTACAATAAATCTATGTCCGATCAAACCATGTGTCCTGCTCATATCTAACCGATTTCGAGGCATGGGACCACTTCATCAACCTTATCCTTTCCCTGACTCCAACCGCGTTGCATCCATCTCCCTTTCCATAACAATCTCTCTCTTGTCAATCACTCAATCCCAATCCAAGCCGGTTGAATTGCCGCTGACGCTAGTGTGTATCCATGCGCCATCCCACATTAGGGCGGCTGAGGGCAGAGGGCATGGCCACGCGTCGTCGTGGGAAGGTGAGGAGGCGCGGCGTGGAGTGGGGGCCATGATGGACCAACGGATGGACGCGATGTCGTGGTGGGAAGCCTACACGCCACCGCGTCACATCGCTGCCTCAGTTTCCATGTTCCGTCGCGCCCACACGCGTGATGATATCGCCTGCTGCAAGCGTTGTCATTGCCAATCCAACGCCACCCGCCGTTGTAGGTGGGAAGACCAACAGTCGCGATGTCCTAGCGAGTTGTCGCATGGCAGCAGGTGAGCACATCAAGATTTTTTTGCTCTTTTTTGATTTTTTATGAAACATGTTGAAACTTGCTAAAACTCTTTGAAACTTTTTTTTGTCTAAAACTTGTTGAAACTTGAGTTACAAAATATGAAACTTCTCCATACATGTTGAAACTTGCCGAAACTTCCCGAAACTTTTCTGTCTGAAACTCATTGAAACTTGAGTTCCAAAATCCAAAGCTTGTTGAAATTTCTTGAAACATGTTAAAACTTGCCGTAACTTCTTGAAACTTTTTTTGTCTGAAACTTGAGTTCCAAAATCCGAAACTTGTTGAAACTTCTAGAAACATGTTGAAATTTCTTGAAACTCTTTTGTCTGAAACTTAGGTTTGAAACTTTTTTGAAATCTTCTAGAAATACGCGAAACTCATCGAAACCTGAAACTTTCAAAATATTTCACGAGACTTTTTGAAACTTCATGAAACCTGCTGAAACTTCTTAAAACTCTTTTGTCTAAAACTTCTATAAATACGCGAAACTCATTGAAACTTGAAACTTTTAAAATATTTTCATGAGACTTCTCGAAACTTCTTGAAACTCTTTTGTCTGAAACATCTAGAAATACGCGAAACCCACTGAAACCTGAAACTTTTAAAATACTTTTCACAGGACTTCTTGAAACTTGCTGAAACTTCTTGAACTCTTTTGTCTGAAACTTATTAAAACTTGAGTTCTAAAATATGAAACTTGGGCTTGAAACTTTCTTAAAATCTTCTGGAAACTTTTAAAAACACGAAACATAGTCGAAACTTCAAACTCGAAATCCAGAACTTTTAAACAAATGAAACTTCACGAAACTACTATAATCTAACTGTATAGCGCGGGCTAGCAGCTCCCTAGGTAAAAACTGCATAAAATACATACGCTCCATAAAATACATACGCTCCAAACTTGTTCATGGGATACGTATCCGTCACTCCGTCAGGAACGAGGTTGCCAGCGCGGGAACTGGGAGCGTCGCTGTTCCGACCGCGGCGTAAGCGGAGGCCTCCTACGGAGCAAAGACGACGAACATGTGTATAAAGACGTGTTTCTGCCACGCCGTGTGCGTAAGAAAAGAAAACCCCCACGCACCGGCCCACCGGTGGATCGGATCGATTCCACCCGCCGCGCCGGGAGAGCATAGCGCTAGCGCCTAACAGCATTTCCTCACGTTTTTAACCAGTCGGGTGGTAGAAATCCCGCTGCTCTCCTGTGAACGGCAGCAGGGGGTGCGCGTCGTGCCACAGTGCCACCCAACCAACGCGTCGCCCTCGTAATCCGCCATCTGTTTCACATGGGGGCACAAGCAAGCGCCATTTCCACCGCACATCACATCGGATCGACGAAATCCGCCATCTGTTTCACATGGGGGCACAAGCAAGCGCCATTTCCACCGCACATCACATCGGATCGACGAAATCCGCCATCTGTTTCACATGGGGGCACAAGCAAGCGCCATTTCCACCGCACATCACATCGGATTGGATCGGAAATCAGGTAAATCAGAACCTGACCGCACACCGCGGTCTGTACGTGAGAACACCAGCGTGGCACTTCAAACCGAGTACACCGCGGCAACGCGTTCTGCCTCTGTTGGTTTCTTCTGGGGAGGGTGACGCCGACCAGTACATGTCAGCACAGTTTTTATTTTGCAGTCTTCCTTTCCCTTTCGTTTCTGTCCAAGCGACTCCTAGGTTGTTTGCAAGTGTCATCGTGTATATAATTGATCTCTGCGTTTCTTAATTTTCGGATCGTCAGTTTGCTTGATCATCTTGGAAGCTTCTGCATTTTACTAAGTACAATACGAAAGTGTCATTGTCAGTGAGGCAAGGAGGAGCTTAGCTTCTTTTGACTGGGGTGAGCATGCATGGAGTAGATCCATACTTCGCTGTGAAGGAAGCAATGATCCCGAATTGAGAAAAATGCTAATTAACTGTCGCCTAAAAACCGTTCAGGATAATGAATTGCTCTGCGGCACTATGGATCTCATCTACTGCATAAAAAAAGTGTTTGCTAATCGATCGTCCTAGCTAATTATGATCGGTAGAACCATCGAAAGCTAGCGTGTATGCACTTTCTCCAGCTCACTGATGACTAGCAGGTGTCAAACCAAGATGCAAGCCTTTTGTCTTCAGGATCAGGACAAACTTATAGCATACTACAAAGTGCAAACACACGTCTTTTGACCGACTCGTTATTGTCAAATCTGTATATCCTTTTCGGAAATCCTCACATAAAGGCACTTTAATTGTGTGCCTAATCATTTCATTGGAATGGTGTAGGAGACATCCGTCAAGTTTTACACTTCCACTGAAAGAGGAAGTATCACAGCAAACTTCTAGGGCACTGCGCACAGCTCATCTCACCGGGGCAACAATTCAGTGAAGAAACCATGTAGTAGCACAGTGGTCTATGGTTCAGTGTAAGACGCATTTTTTGCCCTCCAATTGAAAGGTGGTCGAACTGAGCAAAGGGCATCATCAGTTGATCAAAATACTCCATCAACTAATCTGTACAGATGTTGTCTAGGACTTCATCAAGAGTATTTGTTGAGAAAATCTGGCTGACTTTATCTATCTAGCCCATAGCTGGCCAGGTGTAGGAAAGCAGTTGCTACTCATAAGAATGTGTACCTATTCTCATTTTTTCAAACATGGGAGATGGGTGATGTGTCATGGTGGACTGGTGGTGGTTGAGAAATGAGCTGAGGATAAACTTATGCTTTTTCTGAATTTCTTGAAAAGCATTAAGGAAGAAAAAAAGATTATTGGATCTTGTGCATTTTAGCTCTCCCCTCTCTGTTTATTTGTCCACAGGTGAACCATATGCAACTCAAGAATGAAGACATCTTTTTTTCTGCACGTGTGTTGAGAGTGAGGATACAGAAAACAACCGGTGACCGGTGACAAAGGCGTCTCTGTTTGAAGAGGGGTTGCATGGGGTCTTTTCTGAAACCTTTGCTAAGCATAAATATTTTGCATGCTCAATTTCAGCAAGAAACCAAATGTAGTGCCTGTCCAGGAAAGATTCGAAAGAATAGACAGAGAACAAAAAGATTCTGTTCCAATCAGCATTAACAATAACATGGTACAAATTCTCAAGAAGAAAATTCAGAAAGAAACAAGCCCTGTACCATTCGACGATCGGGAAGGCAAGAAACCAACCATCGAGTGATGGAGACGGCACCAGCGGCTCAATGCCGCATGCACTTCTCCGGCGAAGCGGAGAGGCCCGCTTCCCCGGAGCTATGTGCAGCACGCGCCTCAAATTCTCGTCGGAGCGCTTGGCCAGGGCTCCTCCACGCCCGGCGCCGTCGTCCCCGAGCACTGGAGGCTGTGGCAGTGGAGGCGGAGGAAGTGGGTGCCTGGGTGGCGAGGCAGTTGAAAGAATGTAAAACGGACTAATGTAAGGGTCTCTTTAGAAAAACGCCCCCTACGTCAGCGGAGAATTTCCTATTTGATCTGGACCACTGAAACACAATCCAACGGCGTATAGATCGCGATGAATATTCGCGATCCAGATCGGGGCTATAAACGATAGAATGAAGTAATACGAAGGCGTATTCGAAAAAATTACCTCCTGTAGTATCCCGAATTTTTTTTTCAAATAATCTATTTTTTATTATTAATTACAATATTATACCTGCGATAATATTTTTCTGAATATACTCGCAGCCATTTCGGTGGTTGGATTGGATCGATCATTGCCGAGCGACCTGGTCCCAGAAATTTCAACGGTTGACGACTAAGACCTAATCGGCACAATGCATGCCCGACTAGATAAGTGAAGTCAGATATTAGACCAACCGCTGAGCGACAAGTGTCGATCGCTCGGCGATTGGTCCAATCGCTTAAGCGATTGGTCAAATACCAACGATTGGGATGCGAGGTATATTTCAGAAAAATATTATCGCGCGATAATGTTGTAATTAATAATAAAAAATAGATTATTTGAAAAAAAAAATTCTAGTATCCCATACTCGATCTGGACCGCTAGAAGGCGTATTCGAACGGTTCCCAGAAAAGCTGAGGCAGTAACGGACGGGCTCGTACTGGCGCCGCGCCGGCGTGAACGCCGGAGTCGACTGGCGCCGCGCCAAGGCTCAACGCCGGAGTCCTTGCCAGTCCTACGTTATCCTACGTGCAAACAGGCAGGCCGATGGGCGACGGCGAGATCTGCGGCCGGCGACGGCCTCTTCGCGGGAGAAGACGGAGGTGCTCAAAGTTTCAGGAAAAAAACCATAAGATCCGCCAAAACAAATTCTTAAGAACGCGAAGAAAGATTCTAACCAAGAGCGAATAACCACAAAGAAGAAAAACAAACTGATCAATTAACCCCTGCACCATTCGATGATCAAGGGATCGAAGCCAAGAACAGCCACCGAACAGATCGCCTATCGATTTCTTGATCAAAACCATCATGTGAAAATTATACTTGATTACACATATGTACACCTCGTTTACCGTAATTAACTCACTGGATTCAAAACTTACACAGAAGTTACTAATACTAGTGTCTAGTGAGGCGAGGATTAAGACGAAGCATGGACATGCACCTCACAAGAGCCAAACATGCACAACGCCTCCCTAACGATCAGAGCCCGACAGACAGCGGCGACGCGCGGTGGCGGTCCGCCGCAGTGCGCGGCGAAGACGACGAGGCACGCTGCTTCCCGGAGGCGGTGCGCAGCATCTGGCACATGCCCTCGGCGACGCGCTCGGCGGGACCGCCGCGCTTGAGCATGCGGCAGAAGGCCATGTGCGCGCGCACGGCCTCCTCCACGTCCGGCGCCGCCCCCACGCACTTGCCGGCCTCGTACTTGACGGCCTCCGAGCACAGCCCGCAGAGCCACCGGCCCCCGAAGTAGGCCCTCACGCCACCGATGTACTCGCCGGTGCACTCCTCCTCCAGCCCGCAGCACTCGCAGCTCACCACCGACTCCTCCTCCATGTCGCATCCACCACTCCTGCTCCTACCGATCACGCAACAACGGCAACCACCTCCGAACGTATTCGTTCTTGATCCACAAAACTATATGCAAGAACTATTAATCCCGAGTTCTTTGGACTGGAATGATTTGAGGCTAACTGGTCTGAGTTGTGTTGCTTAGCTAATTGCTGTTGTGTCGTGCATTGCTTGGGTTGGGTTGGTTTATATTGCTTGGATATGGTTCCTTTCACTGTCACGACGACCTGCATTTAATTAAGCGTATTGTTTTCATGGAGAAAATAAAAAGATTGTCTTTTCGGCACATGGAGAGCACCCATGAGATGATCCATCAGATGCATATATGCTGGGCCATTTACTACTCGAGCTACTATTCTCATGAAGAGTAGAATTACAGTCATCAGTACAGTAGTACTAGTCTGCGTGTTAATTTATTGCCTTTTGCCCTGATGATAAGGGAACGGGGAAAAAAGTACAGTTCTGCAGAATCTTCGAATCAACCAGCTTACTATTTCATGATTTCACACTGATAGATCGCCTTTGCTTACTGCCATGTAGTATTATGTGTGTGTATGCCACTGTATGGTCGTGTTTTTAGCTTGTTTTGGTCACATGGGTGATACTTTGTCGTAGATTTCGCGTTAATTTCCAAGTCAAAGTTGCGAGGAAAAATTATGTCTGTCCTAGTTCTCAGGTTAGATCGACACCATGTTTCCAATATCTTCCATATTGTGTTTGCTTTTGTCGAAGGGCATGTGTAGCACCCTAACCTGAAACTTTTCAAGAAATTAGATACATGAATATAGGTGCGTCTATACAACATTTGACTGATTTTTTCTTGAAAATCAGTCACTTTTTGAGCTATCAGATGGAGATCCAATACCCCAGTTATCACCCCCTCTATATCCCCAATCCAATCTCACTTCCCACCCTCTCTCCCCCCCCTCTCACCAATAATAGAGCGCATCGGACGGCCTCTCCCTCTCTCTCGCCAATCACAAAGCGCATCCAACGGTCTAAAAATTGACTGATTTCCAAAAAAATTTCAGTCAACAGATTTTTAGCAATTCCCATTCATATATCCTCAAAATGAAAATCAAGTTCTGATGA
This sequence comes from Phyllostachys edulis, assembly GCA_036346405.1. Lineage (NCBI taxonomy): Eukaryota > Viridiplantae > Streptophyta > Magnoliopsida > Poales > Poaceae > Phyllostachys > Phyllostachys edulis. The sequence goes on along the minus strand of CM070550.1, from coordinate 14,718,090 downwards.
TAATGCTCAGTTCAAGTCCTCGATGACATGGTATGGTCGATGGGCCCTACCACGTACTGGCTAGTTGCTTACAAAGTCTACTACGACATACGTGCTGAACTATCAACATGACTAATAGGTAGTAGTAGTAGTAATCCACCTAGCTATAGCTAGCACATATAGCATTTCACCAGGACAAATCCAAAGAGCACGAAGGTTGAAAGCGACGCAGCCAATGACTGAATCGTACGTGAAGATCGATCTCAGTGTCGGACACCATGACACTAGAGAGTTCATGCAGCTGGTGTAGCAATAGCATCAGGTGTACAGTACAGTCGGTACTACAGTACAGCTGGTTGGAGTGACTGATCTAGTAGTTGGCCATGGAGATAACGCCTGGTAGCAGTGTTTGGTCGCAATGGCTCAACAAACTTATCGATCCACACACATGTAGACTAGTCTCGACGTGATTGGAGGTCACCGTAGCGAAGCGATGACCCAATCTTAGATCGGCGCGCCTCACTGACATATAGGGCGGGAGAAGGCACGGAGTGGAACCGTGCATATCTACGACTTATATTGAGGGAGGGACGGACCCAAGCCTGGTGCTAGATAGGCTGAAACACCAGGCCAGCCCAATCGGCCTCATGTATTAGGCCCACATAGCATCCTCAAGTTCCAACAGGTCAACCCTAATTCCCTCTCGGTCCTAGCCTCCCGTCAGCCTCAGCTCCCACATGCGCATCCCCCGACTGCCCTTGTCGTCGCCCGACGCTCTGAGCCCCCCACCGCCCAACCCCTCCTCCCTCCGGCCGGCTCTACCACCACCCTCCGCCCCTGCCTCAGCTCCCGCACATGCATTCCCCGACCGCCCCTGCCCTCTGCCCTCCGCACACCCTCCCTTCGGCCTTCTCCTCCTCCTCACATGACGCCTGACTCACTTGTCGCCTCGAGGTCCGAGCCTCGCCGGCCGGTGGTGGCGACCGCCTCGCCTCGTCCTCTAGAGTCTGCCTGCGCCATGCCGCCTCCTCCTCCGGCCAGCGTGGACGCTTGACTCCCGCCGCCCCGAGGCTCGAGCCCCGACCGGCGACGATGACCTCCCTACTCTGCCCTCTAGAGTCTACCCCCCATGCTCCGTCCGGCCTCCTTCCTCCACTGGTCCACAGTCCGCTTGACCTCCTCCGATCCCCCCTACGAGCTCTGGCCTACTCCCTTCGCAGGTGTGCACTTAGGAAGTTTTGTTCATTAGATAGTTTGTAGATGATGAGCCAACTGCTAAGAATAGTTCATAGATGATGAACCAAGAATAGTTCATGAGAATAGCTCTAGGATTTCGGCAATTCCCAAATTTCAACTCGGCAATTCTAAATTTCAGTAACTAATTATAATTGTACATTGTTATTTCTAGAATTTTGGCTAGATGGAGAAATATTGTTCAAAATAGACCTCTAAGAAAAGTTTAGCAACTCAAGGTAGCCACGTTGAGCAAAAAAGACCATGTATTGAGCTTAATATGGATGGTATTGTTGTTGTTCTGGGGCTTCAGAAGCCAATTGAAGAGTTTGATCCTGATATTAGAGATGATGCTAGGAGAGCATTTTTGGATATGGGTCCATTTAAACCATTTGGCCATGATTTTCCACGCAAAGATTAGGGGATCCAAACAAGGGCCTTTGTAAATTCATAGTTAACCAAATTTGTTTGGCTAGAGTACTACGGTGTGTATAAAGATGCAGTTTATTGCTTTTATGTTACCTCTTTAAGCCACCAAGGACTGACAACTTTGGGAATGGTGCATTTACTAAAAAAAGGGTATACTAATTGGAGGAGAGCATTTGAATCTTTCAACGATCATGTTGGAGGAGTTAATAGTACTCACAATAAAGCAAGAAGGCATGCTGCCGATTACAACAATCAGAGACAAAGTGTGGCTCATGTGTGGTATGGGGAAAGTGGGGAGAAGGAGGAGCAATATAAAGCTTGCTTGATTATTGTTTTAGGTGTTATAAGATTTCTCCTTTTGCAGGCTCTTACTTTTCGTAGACATGATGAGTCTTCAAGCTCGAGCAATAAGGGGAACTTTCTGGAAATGCTGGACTGGTACAGAGAGAAGGATCCCAAAGTTGCAAATGCACTTGGTGACAATGCTCCTGGGAATAATCAAATGACTAGTCACAAGATATAAAAGGAATTAGTAAGGGCTTGTCCAGAGGAGACAAGGAGTGCTATTATTTCTGAGATGGGAGATCGCCTTTTTGCAGTGTTTGTTGACGAGTCTTGTGATGCATCCATAAAGGAGCAAATGGTTGTGATTTTGAGGTTCGTAGGCTCATAGCTACCTTTGTTTTCTCTATGTTTCAGATTGATCTTGTTATCAATTGTCATTTGTCAGTAACTATTCTTTTTATCGTGTAGGTATGTCAACGATCAAGGGCATGTGATTGAGAGGTTCCTTGGGGCTCAGCATGTTTCTGATACTACATCGTCTTCACTGAAGGTAGCTCTTGATTCTATGTTTGCAACACATGGTTTATCTATTTCTAGATTGCGAGGGCAAGGATACGATGGAGCCTCAAATATGAGAGGACATTTTTATGGGTTGCAGAGACGCATATTGGACGAAAACCTGCATGCTTTTTTACATCCATTGTTTTGCCCATCAATTGTAGTTAGTGGCAATTTCTGTTGCCAAGTGTTGTAGTTCTGTCTTGGATTTCTTTAAATTCCCCAACTTTGATTGTCAACACTGTTAGTGTTTCTTGCAAGAGAAGAGATCAACTTCTCGAAGATCACCATGACAAACTTGTGGGCCAATTACATAGTGGTGAGATTTTTGCAGGAAGAGGAAAAACCAAGAAACTAATCTTGCAAGGCCTAGTGATACTCGGTGGGGCACACACCACGAAACTTTGGCTCGTCTTCAACTAATGTGGACCTCTCTATTGGAGGTATTGGAGAATATTAGTGAAGATACAAAGAATGTAGAGAAGAAACTCAAGCACTGGGTTTGATAGAAAAAAAATGGAGAGTTTGAATTTGTACTTATATTGCATCTTATGATCAGAGTGCTGGGGAAGACCCAAGAACTGTCAGAATGCTTGCAAAGGAAAAATCAGAACATTGTTCGTGTTGTAGGATTGATGGGGTATGTGTTGAAGAATATGAATGACATGAGAATGATATTTTTGAGGAGGTAAAGAGCTTATGTCCCAAAAGGAATATAATTATGCCAAATATGGAAGATACAATACCAGTTAGGGGTTGTAGCGCCAAATTGGTAAGTTACTACCATAATGGAATTTTCATCGTGGTGCTTGACCAAATTCCTATTGAGTTAAACAATCATTTTGCTAAAAGATCAACTTAGTTGTTGAGATGCATTACTTGTCTTGATCTGTAGAATTCTTTTTTTTTTCCAACTTTGATGAAGACAAACTAATCCAACTTGCTAAGATTTATGTTGCAGACTTCTCTAAATATGATTGTGTAGTCCTAAGGGACTAACTTGGCACATTCATTGATGTGAGATGATGAAGATTTCTCAAATTGTAATGATTTTGGAAATCTTGCTGTGAAGATGGTTCAAACTGATAGACATATATGTTACCCATTGGTGTATCGTCTCATTGAACTTACCTTGATTTTGCCCGTGGCAACAACGAAGTTGAACGAGTTTTTTCTGCTATGAATCTTATTAAGATTGAGCTGAGAGATAAAATGGGCGACAATTGGATGAATGATAGTATGTTATGCTATATTGAGCGAGACATGTTTGCAACGATTAAAGATCATAGCATTTTGCATCATTTTCAAAGTATGAAATCACGTCGAAAAAAGTTACCTTGTGCTATAACTTAGTGCTATGTTTCATTGTTTTATATTTGTGAATTTATCATTCATGTCGTTTGTCATTCTGGTTTATGATTCATATATGCCAATGTAGCGTGGAGACATGAATGTCATGGCTTATGTGGGTTTGGTGGACTGAATCTCCCTTAATTCAGTATTTATTCTGGCTAGAATTATCTTTTTTTCATTGTCATTTATGTGTTTCACTATAATACCAGTTGTTGGGTCAATGGTTATGTACGTTTTGTTGTGTTATAGTTTAATTGCAATGCAGTGAGACTTCTAGCCTGTCATGAGTTAGCTTCATTTTTGGGTCTGCCACTGGCAGATTGAACCGGGGACATATGGCGTAACTTGGAAGATGGAGCTCCGAACCCGTGGCCGGCCAACACCACCATGGTACATGAAGGCAATGAATCTCTATCCAGTTGGACTTGGTGTTTAGCCCATCTCTCCGAGTAGTGTGAGGTGATCTGCTCGAGTCTCATCACCAATCAGGGGGATATAATATGCATGGATAATGTCGAGGATTAAAATATCAAAAATATTACTATCGGTGTTTTAGAATCGATCTTACGTAATGATTGTTTGATTCGGGGGGTCTCCAAGACTCAAATCACACAGAGAGAATGACACAGGGATTTTTATACAGGTTCGTGCCTTCTCCGAAGAGAATAACAACCCTACTCCTGTGTGTATGTATTGAGTATGCTGGTTTACAGATCAAGAGAAAGACTTGAGTATGATGTCTTGTGCTCCTCTTTTTCTCGCCCCCTGTTCTGATGATTCCGCCTTTTATACAATATTCGAAGTAGGTTGCCGTTTCTCCAGTTCAAAGGGCGTCTTAATGCTTCAGATGATGAAGCCGTTAACAAATATTATTGTGGGAGTAGTAACATTCCCACGTCGTCAAGCAGTTATCACCAGGACAGAGAGTTAGATCATGCCATTATTTTAGATAATAACAGCGTAATTAACTGCACATATCTTTAGATATGGGGAAGAAGATTCCCTGATCGACTAGGCCCATATGTCTGTAAGCCCTATCGACTAGAGACTGGTCGTAGAAGAGTTTACGACCAGGTAGTGGTCGTAGTAAAACTTACGACCACAGACTGATCGTAGGAGGACATGATCAGGGGATAGTCGTAGAAAGACCACACACTTCTTAGGATTGAGTTTCAGGCGGTGTTTTATGAGGTTGTCGAATGCTTCTTGTAAGTCAGAAACATGATTAAGCCACTTGATGCTTTTTACGACTAGATCGTCAACATAGGCCTCCAAATTTCGGCCTAGTTGAGGTGAAAAAAATCGATTGCATCAAGCGTTGAAAAGAAGCGCTAGCATTTCTTAGACCAAATGGCATTTTGACATAACAAAATGTTCCAAATGGAGTAATAAATGCGGTCTGTTTCTTCATCTTCTAGACACATATTAATCTGATGGTAGCCAGAACATGCATCTAGAAAACTTAATGTTTCGCAACCAGCAGTAGAACGAACCAACTGATCGATACGAGGTAAAGGGAAATCATCTTTTGGACAAGATTTATTAAGATCAGTGAAGTCTACACACATTCGCCACTTGCCATTAGACTTCCTGACCATTACAGGGTTGGTCAACCACTTTGGGTGGTCGACTTCTCTTATAAAACCTGCTTTAAGTAGCTTGCCTAATTCTGATCTTATAGCATCTCGTCGATCAGGGGAAAATCTCAGTAATTTTTGTTTTACAGGTACTTTGTCAGGCCGTAAAGCTAGCCTGTGTTCGATCACTTCCCTGGGGACTCCGGGCATGTCGAATGCTTGCCACGCGAAGATATCTGCGTTTTCCCGGAGGAAAGTGACGAGGGCATCTTTCTATTTGGCGTCGGAAGTATCCCCGATGCAAACAGTCTTCGAGGGCTCCTCTGGATCCAGAGGAACCTCATTGACCTGGTCGTTTGGCTTAGGTGCAGCTGTAGGCTTCGACTGCTTGGTCGAAGGCAGCCCTTTGTTTTCTTCTCAAGTTGGTATCTGGTCAACCGTCTCGAGGGATCAACGGTCACACGTATGCGCCATCTTTTTATTACAATGAATTGTGATCACTCCTTTGGGACCTAGCATCTTAAGACATTAATACCCATAATGAGTAGCGATTAAGAATTTTGCCAAAGTTGGTTGTCCGAGTATGGCGTTATATGTCGTATCGAAATTGACCACATCAAAGGATATCTTCTCTGTCTTGAAATTACTTGGAGAACCAAATGTTAAAATAAGAGAAACTTGGCCAATAGGTTTGGTCGAAGACCCCGGTACAATACCATGAAAAGAGTATCGTACCAGTCTTACCTTGGTCCTGGGAACTTGCATCTCATCCAAGGTACTCTTAAACAGAATGTTTAACGAGCTGCCACCATCAACCAACACTCGATTTACTTGACAGTTGTTGATGGTGGGTTCGACCAGGATCAGAACACGACCTGGTCGAGTAGAAGGGATCAGGCAGTCACTCTTCTCAAAAGAGATGGTGACTTCCGACCACTTCAGCAACTTATTGACAAGGGGAGGGTTAATAGAGTTTACCTCGAGTTCGACAGCCTTAAGCTGTCGTTTTGACTCGTATGCCGATGATCCCCCGTAGATATGCTCGATGGTATGATCGGGATCTTGGAATGTCATCTCCTAGTTGTCGTCCGACTACGTACGACCACTGGCTTGCCCCACCTCCTCGAGGGTAGAAAGTGGTCCTTTGCCGTTGTAGTAGTCCTCGAGTTTTTGTTGAAAAACTCGGCAGTTGCGAACGTCATGTCCTTCCTTTTTATGGAAAGGACACCACCTAAGCTTGTCGTTCTTCCGCTCGGGGCACTTACCTTTGCCTCGATTGGGATATTACTTGGAACTTCGTGGCTCCTTGTCGTTTACAGCCAAGACCTCCTTAGAACTGTTGGTTTAAGGTTTTTGGCTCTTCTCCTTGTTCTTGGATTTCTTGACCTTTTTATCCTTCTTGCTACTTCCGTCCGCTTCTTAGAGATTCTTGTCATCTCGATCGATGGTTTTATTCCACTCGACTGCTTCTGTAGCAGTCGTGTATCGATCGGCCATCTCGAAGAGTTTAGCGACAATATCCGGAGGATTTAAAGTGATGTCTTCTGTAATTCTTCTGCTGAAGACTCCCTTCTTAAAGGCTCTGATAACAGATTAGTCGGAAACATCAGGAATTGAATTTTGAACCTAACTGAAACACCTGTTCAATTGGTGTAAGGTTTTGTGGTCGTTTTGTCTTATCCTGTGCAGGTCGTCCTCCTTTCTAGGACAATTGTAGGTACCCTAGAAGTTGGCCAGCAGAAGGTCACAGAAGTGTTGCCACGAGTAGATCGACTTGAATGGTTGGTTCAGCAACCACGATCGAGCGGACCCTTCGAGCATAGTCGGAAGGTAATTCGCCATGATACACTCTCCTCCTCTTGTTGCTCGGACATCGGTCGTGTAGATTTAGAGGAACTCGATGGGATTCTGAGACCCATCGAACTTCTCCATGTTCGTTGGTCAAAACAGCGGTGGCTAGCGAACTGCTCGGAGGTCAGGCGAGAATGCCCTACATCCGGTAATCACACCATAACGCCTTCTTTACCGGAAAGAAGGGTTTGATCGTACATGACGATACTTGGTAGTGGGTGAACCTGACTTATGATAAGTCTCGGCTCTACGAGGGTAATACTCCTCGTATTTTATCTACTGTTGCAGACTTCTAGGTCGGAGTGGTGAACGATTACCTCTCCTGGGAGCTTGTTGATCATTAGGCGTTTGAGGAACTCTTTTCGGACTGGAGTGAAGATCAGGAGAGTGTCGTGACCTGTTGTCGCGCCGAGCTCCACATGGTGAGTTGTTCGAACGACTAGGAGCTGATGGAGTCGTACCGCCACGACTTCTGGGTTGATGTCGGCGAGGGTGCTCGAGTCTGGCCATCGTGCTTCTAAGCCTTTGTGCGATCTTTTCAGCGAAGAGGTCGTAGCCAGACGTTTGAGCAAGTTCTCGAGATGGGTTCTTGAGAAGATAATTGACGTGCTGGAGTTCTTGAGCTTCCTCCGACTAATAGTGAATGCGCCCAGGCAGATTTCTTTGAGCCATGATTCTTCTCTATCAGGTTGTCTCAGGAATGTCCATACTGCGTCCTCGAGTTTGCCACAAAGGAGTGTGAGTATTTCGAGAATCTCACGCACGCTCATCAGAGTGTTGACCCTATTCATCGCCAGAGGTGTCCTCATCATTGCCACGAGGGGTCGTAGTGTGTGATTGTTGGGGAGCATCCTCAGTCCTGTCTCTAAGAGAGTGATCATCACCTGAGGGAAGCACGAAGACCTCCCGTTGATGATCTCTACCTGCGCTTGAGGCCTCCTCGCTTGAGGAATAGTTGAAAGACATTATCTGGCGGCTTAGAGAAAACCCCTCTAGGAAGGGGAATTCCGGATTATAACTGTCTCTGTCCGCAGGTAAGCCCTGCGATGGGATGGTCGAACTCATAGGAAAAGCAAGTTCAATCCCATCCTTTGTAGGGTTAACCTGAGAGAGACAACCACTAGGTGCTGATGAAGCTCCGGAATGATGGCTTCCAGGGTTTATCGTGCCAGGTCGGACTGTTTTAGACGGACTTGAACACTTGGAGGGGAACCCTCACCATGCTCTGAGCCTGTCTTGGTACAATCCTGATTGTGGTCGGATTGACCCTTGCCCTATGACGAAACTGGTCCCTCATTCGGACGTATGGCTGTGGAGGATAAGGATCCCTCCTCAACTCCATCGGTGGTATGGTCTTCTGGAGAATGATCTCCAGAGGCGACATCACCATCGAATGTTATAATACTCAGCTCGTAGTCGAAACTGTCATCCATATCGATATCTGCGTAATCGGCCAAGTCGAACTAGTTCTCCTCATTCCACTCTCCTGCCGTGGAAGCATTAGAGTTGGAAAAAATTGAAGGAAACCTGATGACTAGAAGATCCCCACGGTCGATACCACCAACTGTCGGTGTTTTAGAACCGATCTTACGTAATGATTGTTTGATTCGGGGAGTCTCTAAGACTTAAATCACGCAGAGAGAATGACACTGGGATTTTTATACAGGTTCGGGCCTTCTCCGGAGAGAATAACAACCCTACTCCTGTGTGTATGTATTGAGAATGCTGGTTTATAGATTAAGAGAAAGACTCGAGTATGATGTCTTGTGCTCCTCCTCTTTTTCTTTTTCCCCCCTCTGATGATTCCGCCTTTTATACAGTATTCGAAGTAGGCTACCGTTTCTCCAGTTCAAAGGGCGCCTTAATGCTTCAGATGATGGAGCCGTTACCGGAGATTATTGTGGGAGCAGTAACATTCCCACGTCGCCAGGCAGTTATCACCAGGACAGAGAGTTAGATCATGCCAATATTTTAGAGAATAACAGCGTAATTAACTGCCCATATCTTTAGATATGGGGCAGAAGATTCTCTGATCGACTAGGCCCACATGTTTGTAAGCCCTATTGTCGGTGTTTTAGAACCGAACTTACGTAAAGATTATTTGATTCAGGGGTTACTCTAGGCTCAAAATCACACAGAGATGGAGACACGGGGATTTTTATACAGGTTTGGGCCTTCTCCTGGGAGAATAACAACCCTACTCCTGTGTGTATGTATTGAGTATCTTTGGATTACAAGATGGAATCAGAGACTAGAGTATTGTCCTTCTAACCTTCTTTTCGCCTCCCCCCTTTTCCCGATGATCCTTGCCTTTATATCGTGTCACGGTGCGTTGTTGGATCTTCAAAGATAAAGGTCACATTAACGCACAGATCGTGGAGCCGCACGGAGGTTATTACGGAGTTGTAACGCTCCCACGCTGCGTGCAATTATCACCATAACAAGGAGTTAAGTCGTCGGCCGTTATTCCAGGAATAACAACAGAATTGATTGCTCATATCCTTGGATACGATGCGTGAGATTCCCCGATCGACTAGGCCCACATGTCTATGAGTCTTATCGATAGAGGATCGGTCAGAAGAGCTTACTGACCGGTGGTGGTCGAGGAGAGCTTACAACCACAGATCGATCGTAGTAGAGCTTACGATCACGCAGGATAGTCGAGAAGAGCTTACGACTATAGGGTAGTCGAGGAAGACCCACGACTACTGTGGTGGTCGAGGAGAACTTACGACTTCCAGCTTCTCCCTTATGAATATTAAGGGGTATACTCAAGAGTTATATGACGTCATTATTATCCATAATATGAATTATAGATATATAATAAATTAAGGATTGTTGTATCCTCATCATCTAGCCCCCCAGCTTAAGCGAAAATTACTTACTTGGAAAAGGAGTAGTAGATGTTCTTATGACCAGTAAGTGGTCGTAGGGAAATGGTCGAAGGAAGAACTCTTCGACTAGTGTTTCATTTGACCAGAAATTTACTTGGTCAAGAAAGTTGTGAAATAATATTGCGACTTACAAGGTGGTCGTGGGAGATCTAACGGTCACCGAGTGGTCGCAGTACTATGGCTAGAAGCAAGATCTTTCTAGTCGCTGTTGCATTTTGACCAGAAAAAGACTTGGTCAAGGAGGTAATTTCGCTTGAGGTGTAAAAACAGATCTGACTTCCTCGAGCAGACAAATTTAAGAATCCCAATTGATTCCCTTACCCTTGTCTGCTAGAGCAGTTCCCGAAGCGTTGGCAACCGTTAGAGTAGCCACGTCTTTTGGACTTCGGGTGTGTGGTTATAAATCTTCATCGTGGGTGAGGATAAGGTCCTTTACCTTCCCCCGAATTGTTTTTGCTGTTTGAACTCTCGAGTTCTCCGCCGCCGACCAAATCAAGCTTTCTTCTTCAATCTTTCCACATCCAAATCTTGACTTTTTGGGAGAAATGGCCGAGCCGCTTCGATGGGCGAATCGAGATGGATGCGACAAAATCAGAGCTTTGGTCGACTCCGAGAAGATTCCGAAGATGGAATTCGTGCGGTGGATTGAGGCCGTCGGGCTGCATTGGCCGTCGGAGGAGATTGGGCAAATTCTCATTTTCCAAGCATTCTGTGAGTGTGGTCTTCGTTTACCCGCTCATCCTTTTCTCACATTGGTACTCGAATATTTCCAAGTGGAGTTGGTGAACCTTATCCCTAATTCTATCACAATGTTGGGGGTGTTCGTGTACCTGTGTGAGGCCTACCTGGGGATTCCAGCTGATCTGGAGTTGCTTCGGTATTTCTACGGAATGACCCGATTAAGTGGAATCGCTAGTAGTTGTAGTCTGAATCTCCATGACGGGAAGTCGAGGGAGTACATTCAGATGTTTACCCGGTCGTCGTGGCCGGGGTGGAAGAAGAGGTCGTTTTATTGGGAGATCACCAACGAGGACAACCTCTCTTTCGCCGGGAAGCCTGCCAAGAAGGTTCCCGCTTGGGATTCGATTCCCAAGGATCTTGGCCGGATCGCCCCTTTCATTCAAGCTATTGCAGATTAGAAGGAAGAGAGGCTTACCGGATGACACGTGGTGAAGGATTTCATCACGCTGCAGACGACCCTCCAAGAAGAGGGCTCATCAGATGTGGAGGTACTCGGGCCCGACGGACCCGACGAGGGACTACGCGGAGGGTAAGTAAACCTTGAGTTTTAGCCTTCTTTCTGTTAGTTTTAAATTAGGCTTACTGAAGGTTCTCTTATCCCTGCAGACCTCTCAATAGAGGAGATTGACGCTCGGATCAAGCTCATTTGTGAGAAGACCCCAGCCCATGTTGTGGCACCTCCAATTCTGGCTGACTTGTCTCCAGAGAACAAGGTGGAGCGCCTAAAGGTAATCAAGAGTCGATTTCGTCTTTATGACTTTGTAGTCATAGAAGAACTTATGACTGGGTTCTGATCATAGGAAGGCTTACGATCAGGTTCTGGTCGTAGAAAAACTTACGACCAGGGGGTTGTCGTAGAATGGCTTACGACATGGTGATAGTTGTAGAAGAACTTACAACGGCTTTATACTATCTCTCTTTCTGATTTCTGCAGAAAGTAGGTAAGGAGGACCATCAAGACGACGAAGAAGTCAAACTGATGGTCGTTGGTGCGGCCGAAGAGCAGTTTGTTTCTCCCCCGGCCAAGAGACGCCGGCTTGTTAAGGCCGCCGACAAGGGAGGCTCGAGCTCGAGCCCTGCTGTTGGCAAGAAGATGCTCCTCAGACCAGGGGGAGGAGGCTCGCACAAGCTGTTGATGAGGGCGGTGTAAGCTCGAGCTCCGCCATCTGCTCAAGACTTTGGCTAATCTTGCCGCGGAAATAATTGCTGCAGAGGAAGCAATCACGGCAGGAATAGCTGAAGTATTCAAACCTAGGGCCCCCAAGACCAAGGTACCCTTCTATTATGACAGTAAAACCTTCGCAGTTTCTGCCTCTCGTGGCTTTATCAAGCGATTAGAAAAGAAGAACTGGAAGAGTTTCATGTCTTTTGTGAAGGAGACTGCTGCGCCAGCAGTGCCCGTGGTAGAGGATAGTGCCGCTGTTGAGATGGTCGAGACAGGTCTCGGCCAACCAGAGAGCCAAGAGGCTCAAGGAGCAATGGTGCTCGATCAAGCTCCACGATCAGACGTGGTCATGACTTTTCCTCAACTTAAGTCTCGACCAGACGTGGTTGAGAAAAAGTCGAAGAAACCTTCCTTAGGGAGGGTTGTTTCCAAACTTAAGATCAATCCGACACTCAGAGGTACGTAAAAGAGACAAAAGTGTAAGAACAACATTTACCTTTTGCTTTTTACCATCTGATCATGTTTTCCCTTTTTATGATCTTAGCTTGGCTCCTTTTATCATTAAGGACGTTCCTGCCAAGGAATCCACTACAGTTTCTTCGGCAGGCAAAGAAACAACAGTGGCGGTGGTCGAAGGATCATCCACCGTTCGAGCAGTGGAGGGTGTCATTGGTGCTAACTCGGCCACGACTACTGGAGTGGTCGTAGGGTCAGAGACGGCTACAACCACTGGGGCGGTCGTAGATGCAGGGGTGAAGATGGTAGCGGCGGACACATCCGGCCATGGGGGTGAAACATTAATTCACCGTGCTGGGAAGGAGGTTGCTACGGTTGATCCTCCTAGCTCCCAAGGCCAAGCTACTGGTGTCACCACCTCCGAAGGAGAAGAAGAGTTCGAGCTCTTCACCATACCTTCGGTTCTTCGCTCCCGCCATTGCTAGGGGCTCCGTGCTCAGATCTCGTGATCGTATTCCTCGCCCTAAGGACATTCCTAACAGAAGGGATGTCTTTGATGACAAGCGTCTCGAAAGGGTTTGGTGGAACCGAGTTGATGAGATTGATGAACTGAGGGACCCTACGAGGGTGGTATCTTCGTTCGCTCGGACAACTATGAATATAAGTACGAAATTTGGTATTTACATCTATACTTTTTCGCTTTCATCGCTTTTCTTTGTGCGTAACTCATTTGGAATAAATTGTCACTATTCCTGAATATAACAGGCAACTTGTCCAGCTACAACAAGACAAAGCGCTACTCTGCGAGCAGGCGAAGAGGTTGTAAGTAACTGCTTTTTGTAGCCTTTCATGTTTTGACCACTTACACAGTACTTACGGGGGTTTGTCGTAGAAGATCTTACTTCTAGGTACTGGTCGTAGGAGGACTTACGACCAGGGTTCCGTCGTAGAAATACTTACGACAAGGAACTTACCTCCAGGATATTGTCGTAGAAGAACTTACGACCAGGATATTGTCGTAGAAAGACTTATGACAAGGAGCTGATCACAGAAGAACTTATGACTAGGAATTATGCTGGCGTCTACCATTTCCCTTTTCAGGCTCAAGAGTAACGAGAAGTCCTTAGCTGATTCTCTCGACTTTGAGAGAGCCGAGAATAAAAAGCTAAGTGAGAAGGTTGAAGACCTCCGGAAGAAGCTTCAGGAGGCAAACTCTGCAAACCAAAAGTTGCAGGGACGACTAAGCGGTAAGTGCTGAACTTAGGACCGCCTTGCCAAGATCTGGGATTTAATGGCCATTCGGGACACGAAATGGAGGTCGAACTCCCCAAGTTCTATTGCCTATTTAGACATGTGTCCCGCTGCTTCCCTATTTTGGAGGATCACTCCTAAGGGAAACTCAGACGGCACAATTATCTTATGCACCTAAAAATAATGCCTCAGTTTCCTCGAAGGCATAGAGAAGCTTTTGGACCTGAGGGTAACGCTCCTTAGGTCTGTGTATGTAACATCCCTATTTTCTGGCCTTTTTGAAAATTTTGAAAACTTTAAAAAGGAACCATTTGGGTTTATTAAATTGCCCCAGCTTAAATTGTAATTTAGAATTTCAAAAGTGGTTTAATTTGAATTAACTAAAACTTCAATTAATTAAAGTTGGTTTAGTGAGTTTAGTTGATTTTAATTTGGTTTTTCCTTTGGCCTTATGTTAAAAATAATTAATTGCCAAAATTAAAAGCAATAGTGAGGTGAAACTATTTTTACTAAGTCCTAAATAATTCAAGGGATTTTTGTGAATTTTCCTAGAATTTTTGGACAGCTTAAGCTATTTTCTAAAAATGCTTTTGCTTTTCTCGCTATTTTCTAAAAAGAAAAGGCTTAGGAAAATCCTCTCGGTTTGGGCGATTTCCTCGGCCCATTCTTTCGCGCCCGCTGCCCACTCTGTGGCGCCCTCCTCCTCTCCACCGTCCGATTTGGATCGGACGGATCTCTAGCCACACCCTTCTCTCTCTCTCTGCGCCACCGGGGCCCTTTGTCGCCTCACCTCTTGGGTCATCCCCTACCTCCGCCTCCTCCGCCCTCGCTCCTCGCCCTTGAGACCCGCCAGTGCGCCTGCAAGGCCGCCCCTAGCCCTCCCGTGTCCCCGGTTGGTGCGCCACCCTTCCGCCTCCGCCGACCCTCGTGCCCCCTTCTTCCCCCCTCCTCGCGTTCCCCAAGGCTTATTATATTAAAACGCCATGAGAGCTCTCGCTCCCCTCCGGACCCCCCTCCGCCTATTTAAGAGCGCAGGACCGCCCGAAGCTCCTCCTCGTTCCTCACCTCTCCCTCTCCTCCGGCCGGATTTGTTTAGACTTTCCTGCTTGCTGTGGAGTTCACTTGCCTTGCCCTTGCCATCAGCGCCCTCCATGCGCCGTCGTCACCACCTCCAAGCATCACAGGCAGCGCTTGCTAGGCGCGACTCTCCTGCCGCCGAACCCCGCCGAGCTCCTTCCGCCGTCGAGCCGCCGCCTCCTCCCACAGACGCTCTCTGCCGACCTTCTCTCGCCGCCGCGTCCTCGCTGTCACATCCCGGCTCCTTGGCGTCGCTCTTCGCAATGGTGCTCGCGCGCCCGCCAGCTTGCCACGTTAAGAAGCCCTAGGCCGGCGCCGCCGCCTCGGGTCGGCGTGGCGACCACGTGGCGCCACCTCGGTGCCCGTCGGCCACATCGACCTCTTCTTTGAGGTGGCGGCCGTCGATTGTCGACGTGGCATTTCCCGGGTTTTCCGTTGAAAATTAATTCTACTGAATTTAAAACCTCCACGACGTCCACAAGAATAATCTGATTTTCCTTTAGGAAAATAATTCCAGAAATCAGGAAAATCCTTTTTTCTTGATTTTATGTATTTTCCAACTTCCTTTGGCCATAACTTCTTCATTCGAACTCCGATTCGAGTGATTCAAATTTCTAAATTCATCTAAAATCCTTGTATTCCTATTAGTATTTATTTGGTATTTATTTGGATTTTATTTGGAGTTGTTTTATTTATTTAGCTTTGTTTTGCCAGATAGGTTCCGGCGTTTTGGAAGATTTCAGAATCCCATTTAATCAAAGCACCGCTACTCTTCAACGAAGGCAAGTCATAGACCTTTGATCATATTGAACCCATCTTTATAAAAGTATATTGTTTGATATAAACATGCATGGCTAATTTTATAATAAATGGTTTCGGGTTTAGTTAATTACCTAATTGCCATCATACCTCCTTGATAATTTGTAATTGACATGTTTCCTTGAATGACATAAATCCTTGGACACCCTAGGATGGTAAATTATTAGTTGGACATTATTGTGCTACCAACATGGGTACGATTTATTGCTTAGTCATGCTCTAATAGACGTTGGTCCCGATCTCAGGAATCAATAAAGGTTGATTTGCCCTAGCGCACATGGTTTGTGGCTTGTGTAGTAACGACCTGTGTTGCTAATAATGCGAAGTGTGGTCCTGTGTGAGACCTTGACATTTGTTGTCACCTTACTAAAATCTGTGGTGCCGGGACTAGGGTGGTCCTCGGGCCGGGTTGAACCCAACATGTTGAATTTGACTAAAGGAAAATATGGAACCGTGGCGGAGCCACTTTTGTTAAAAGATGTTGTGCCATGACTAGGGTGGTCATTTGGCCGGGTTGAATGAAAATGATTTATGCTCGGACGAGTGGGTGGTGGAAAGAGGTGGGTGCCGTAACGCACACTTGAAATGTGGAACCGTCTCGTCTGAGCATCCAACTAAGGACTTAACCTTGAATCATTGATCTGGGCCATTATCGTGCAACCACATGTCTAGATTGGGATAGACTGGTGACTAATTAGCAATGTCTTGGTTCGGTTCTGTTTTGGTTGGGAACGGCGCAAGAGGGGCCGATGGAGGCGTAAACCTTAGCGAACGTAATCGAGTCAAAACAGAACTTTGTAAAGCCTTGTCACGTGTTCTAGGCGCTTACCTAAGGTAGTGGCGGTGGCATAGATATATCTTGGGACAAACTAGAGAATTCGTGTCTTGTGGGTCAAGCTGTACAACCTCTGCAGAGTGTAAAACTATTCGAATAGCCGTGTCCTCGGTTATGGACATGCCTGGTGATTTCACGCAAGGGGTAGAACTTTTGTCGAAAATGATGGAATGGTTTGGTCGAATCTTGTTGATGGTCGATGGTTGGAAAGTGAACAGGGTGTTCACTAGTTGTTTCAAAGAAAATTGCTTACTTATGTATTAGTCTTTTAAATTATGCTTTGCAATCTACTTATTGTATTTACTGTCAAATAATGCTTTCCGCAAATTAGCCATAAAGCTATCCTTGTTAAGCCTTGCATGAATATTACTTGCATACATTTCTCTATGACTTCTTGAGTACATTCCAAGTACTCATGGCCTTGCGCCCTCTGTTTAAATCAAGCAGAGGAGGGTGAACCGATGAACTCGAGTTCTATGAAGAAGACTTCTTTGAAGACTATGCGAACTAGGTCGCGTCCCTCACTCGATTGCGGTGGGCATATTGGGTGACCTCCACGTGGTTGTGTTTCCATTGCAAGCTCTCTTTTGTTGCTTAGCCGTGTGGCTAACCGTTGTAAGACTTGACCATAAGGTCTCTTTTGGTTAATAATATTAATTTGTGCGCTTCATCTTTAGTTTGGTTGTGTGGATTTGATTACACTAATGTTGCAAGCTGTGTGAGCTAGCTATCGATCATGGGACTAGTTCGAGAATACGAGAGGGTCCTAGGGTTGCATACCGGGTCCCGCGATGTAAAACTTCACTTACGTAGTACAATGGTCGTTGAACGTTTTCACGTTCTACAACTAATCTTCGCTCCATCGCTCGTGGCGTGGCGACTAGATAAATTAAGAGCGTCTCTTACGTTTCGGGAAATCGAGCAGAGCACTCGTAAGATATCTCTTGACATCCTCGAAGGCAGCATTTGCCTCTTCTAACCACTCGAAACCCTCGTGTTTCCTTAGAAGTTTGAAAAAAGGTAGTCCTTTTTCCCCCAGTCATGCTATGAAACGACTTAAAGTCGCCATACACCCTTTGAGCTTTTGGACTTCTTTCTTCGTGGTTGGAGAGCGCATTTGAACAATGGCTTTTATCTTTTCGGGATTTGCTTTGATCCCTTGTACGGAGACCAGAAATCCAAGCAATTTTCCCTAAGAGACTCCAAACACACACTTCTCAAAATTGAGTTTCAAGCGGTGTTTTCTGAGGTTGTCGAACGTCTCCTGCAAGTCCGAAATATGATCAAGCCATTTGATGTTTTTTACGACTAGATCGTCAACATAGGCTTCCAAATTTCGGCCTAGATGAGGTGAAAAAGTTGATTGCATCAAACGTTGAAAAGAAGCGCCAGCATTTTTTAGACCAAATGGCATTTTGACATAGCAAAATATACCAAATAGAGTAATAAATGCGGTCTTTTCTTCATCTTCCAGACACATTAATCTGATGGTAGCCAGAATATGTATCTAGAAAACTTAATGTTTTGCAACGGCAGTAGAGTCAACCAACTGATCGATACGAGGTAAAGGGAAATCATCTTTTGGACAAGCTTTATTAAGATCAGTGAAGTCTACGCACATTCACCACTTGCCGTTAGACTTTCTAACCATTACAGGGTTGGCCAACCACTCTGAGTGGTCGACTTCTCTTATAAAGTCTGCTTTAAGTAGCTTGTCCAATTCTGACCTTATAGCATCTCGTCGATCAGGGGCAAGTCTCCGTAATTTTTGTTTTACGTGTACTTTGTCAGGCCGTAAAGCTAGCCTGTGCTCGATCACTTCTCTGGGGACTCCGGGCATGTCGGATGCTTGCCACGCGAAGATATCTGCGTTTGCTCGGAGGAAAGTGATGAGGGTGTCTTCCTATTTGGGGTCAGAAGTATCCCCGATGCGAACAGTCTTCGAAGGTTCCTCCTGATTCAGGGGAACTTCTTTGACTTGGTCATTCGGCTTGGGCGCAGCTTTAGGCTTCGAGCTCTTGGTCGAAGGCTGCCCATTTTCTTCCCGAGCTGGTATCTGACCCACCATCTCGAGGGATCGACGGTCACATGTGTGCGCCATCTTCTTATCACAATGAATTGTGATTACTCCTTTGGGACCTGGCATCTTAATACATTGATACCCATAATGAGTTGCCATTAAGAATTTTGCCAAAGTTGGTCGTCCGAGTATGGCGTTATATGTCGTATCGAAATCGACCACATCAAAGGAGATTTTCTCCGTCCTAAAATTACTTGGTGAACCAAATGTTAAAGGAAGAGAAACTTGACCAATGGGTTTGGCTGAAGACCTTGGTACAATACCATGAAATGAATATCTTACCGGTCTTACCTTGGTCCTGGGTACTTGCATTTCGTCCAGGGTGCTCATAAACATAATGTTTAACGAGCTACCACCATCAATCAACGCTCGATTTACTCGACAGTTGTTGATGGTGGGTTTGACCACGATCGAAAAATGACCAGGTCGGGTTGAAGGGATCGGGCAGTCACCCTTCTCGAAAGAGATGGTGACTTTCGATCACCTCGGTACTTTATTGACAAGAGGAGAGTCAATGGAGTTTACCTCACGTTCGTCTGCCTTAAGCTGTCGTCTTGACTCGTACGCCGATGATCCTCCAAAGATGTGCTCGATGGTGTGCTCGGGAACTTGAAATGGCATGTCCTCGTTGTCATCCGACTGTGTATGACCACTAGCTTGCCCTACTTCTTCGAGGGTAGGAAGTGGCTCTTTGCCATTGTAATAGTCTTCAAGTTTTCGTTGGAAAACTCGGCAGTTGCGCATGTCATGCCCTTCCTTTTTTATGGAAAGGGCACCACCTAGGCTTATCGTTCTTCCATTCGGGGTGCTTACCTTTGCCTCGATCGGGGTATTGCTTGTCAGTTCGTGGCTCCTTATCGCTTACGGCCAGGATCTTCTTAGAAGCATTGGCTTGAAGCTTTTGTGCCTTTGCCTTGTTTTTGGATTTCTTGGCCTTCTTATCCTTCTTTTTTCTACCTTCACCAGTCTCCTGAGGGTGCTGGTCATCTCGATCGATGATTTTGGTCCACTCAACTACGCCGTCGCCGATGGCGTCCGATTAGCCATCTCAAGAGTTCACTCTGATGGCGGGATGGTTCAAAGCGACGTCCTCCATGATCCTTCTGCTACGGACTCCCTGCTTGAAGGCTCTGATAACAGATGCATCAGAAACCTCAGGAATAGAATTGTGAACCTAACTGAAACGCCTGATGAATTGGCATAGTGTTTCGTGGTCATTTTGTCGCATCCTGTGTAGTTCATCCTCCTTTCCAGGGCGATGGTAGGTGCCTTGAAAATTAGCCAGCAATAGATCACAGAGGTGTTACCACGAGTAGATCGACTCGACTGGTTGGTTTAATAACCACGATCGAGCAGACCCTTCGAGCACAGTCGAAAGGTAATTCGCCATGACACACTCTCCTCCTCCTGCTGCTCGGACAGCGGTTGTGTTGATCTGAAGAAACTTGATGGGATTTTGAGACCCATCAAATTTCTCCATGTTCCCTGGTCGAAATCGTGGCGGCCAGTCAACTGCTAGGAGGTTAGGCGAGAATGCCCGACATCCGGTAATCACATCGTAACGCCTCCTTTGTAGAAAAGAGGGGTTGACGTCGCTAGGTGATCGTAGTCGACGATATCCAGCAAGGGGTGAATCTGACTTATAACAAGTCTCGATCTTACGAGGGTAATACTCCTCGTATCTTGTCTGCTGTTGCAAACCTCTCGGTTGGAGTGGTGAATAATCACCTCTCCTGAGAGCTTTATGATCGTCAGGCATTCGAGGAACTCTTTTCTGGATTGGGGAGCGACGCACCTTGCGGTGATCTCCATGCGGCGAGTTATTCGATTGACTGGAAGCTAATGGAGTTGTACTGCCACGACTCCTGGAATGACGCCGGTGGGGTCGTTCGAACTTGCTCATCGTACTCCGCAGCCTTTGTGTGATCTTTTTGGCGAAGAGGTCGTAACCAGGTGCTCGGGCAAGTTCTCGAGATGGGTTCTCGAGTAGGTCGTTGATATGCTGAAGTTCCTAAGCTTCTTCCGACTAGTATTGAGCGCGCCCAGGCAATTTTCTCTGAGCTGCGACTCATTTTCGTCGGTTTATTTCAGAATCATTCATACCTGATCCTTGGGCTTGCCTCAATGGAGTGCGATAATCTCGAGAATTTCCCGTACGCTCATCAGAGTATTGACTCTGGTTGTCGTCGATGGTGTCTTTGTCATTGCCACAAGCGATCGTAGGGTGTGATCTTCGGGGAGCATCTGCAGCCTCGTCTCTAGGAGAGTTATTGCTACCTGAGGGCAGGACGAAGACCTCCCGTTGATGATCTCCACTTGCGCTAGAGGCCTCCTCACTTGAGGAGTCGTCGAATGACACCATCTGGTGTCTTGGAGTAAACCCCTCCAGGAAAGGGAATTCCGGGTTATAACCATCTCTGTTGGCAAGCGAGTCCTGCGTTGGGATGGTCGAACTCGCAGGAAGAGCGTGTTCGATCGCATTCTTGGCTGGGCTAACCGGAGAGAGAGAATCACCAGATGTTGATGAAGATCTGGAATTACGACTTCAGGAGTTGTTGCGCCAGGTCGGACTGTCTTAGACGAACTTGGACATTTGGAGAGGGAACCCTCACCGTGTCGCGAGTCTGCCTTGGGACAGCCTTCATTGTGGTCGGATTGACCCTTGTCCTCTGAGGAAGCTGGTTCCCCATCTGGACATATAGTTGTGGGGGATAAGGATCCCTCCTCAACTCCATCGATGGTAAGGTCTCCTGGAGAAAGATCTCCGGAGGCGATATCACCATCGGATAATGCGTCGCTCGGCTCATAGTCGAAACCGACATCCATGTCGATATCTACATAATCGGCCAAGTCGAACCAGTTCTCCTCGTTCCACTCTCCTGCCATGAGAGCATGAGAATCGGAAAGACAAAGGAAAGCTGATGACTCAAAGATCCCCACGGTCGGTGCCAACTGTCGGTGTTTTAGAACCGAACTTACGTAAAGATTATTTGATTTGGGGGTTCCTCTAGGCTCAAAATCACACAGAGTTGGAGACACGGGGATTTTTATATAGGTTCGGGCCTTCTCCTGGGAGAATAACAACCCTACTCCTGTGTGTATGTATGGAGTATACTGGATTACAAGATGGAATCAGAGACTAGAGTATTGTCCTTCTAATCTTCTTTTCGTCTCCCCCCTTTTCCTGATGATCCTTGCCTTTTATACTGTCCTCGGGGTGCGCCATTGGATCTTCAGTATAAAGGTCACATTAACGCACCAGATCGTGGAGCCGTTACCGGAGGTTATTACGGGAGTTGTAACGTTCCCACGTTGCCAGGCAATTATCACCATAACAGGGAGTTAAGTCGTGTTGTTATTCCAGGGAATAACAGCGTAATTGATTGCTCATATCCTTGGATACGGTATATGAGATTATCTGATCGACTAGGCCCACATGTCTGTGAGTCTTATCGACAGAGGACTGGTCGTAGAAGAGCTTACGACCAGGTGGTGGTCGTAGGAGAGCCTACAACCACAGATCGATCGTAGTAGAGCTTACGATCACAGGATAGTCGTAGAAGGGCTTACGACTATGGGGTAGTCGTATGAAGACCCACGACTACAGGGTGGTCGTAGGAGAACTTACGACTTCCAGGTTCTCCCTTATGAATATTAAGGGGTATACTCAAGAGTTATATGACATCATTATTATCCATAATATGAATTATAGATATATAATAAATTAAGGATTGTTATATCCTCGTCACCTATCGATTAGAGACTAGCCGTAGAAGAGCTTACGACTAGGTGGTGGTCGTAATAAAGCTTACGACCACTGACCGATCGTAGGAGGACATACGATCAGGGGAAAGTCATAGAAAGACTTACGACTATGGGATAGTTGTAGAAGGACTTATGACTATGAGGTGGTCATAGGTGAACTTACGACCTCCAGCTTCTCCCTAATGAATATTAAGGGGTATACTCAAGAACCATATGACGGTATTATTATCCATAATATGAATTACAGATAAATAAATAAATGAGGATTATTAGATCCTCGTCAATTATTTTAATATTTAATTAAAGACATCATATCCTTCGTGGTCGTAACCCCTAAGGCTAATGACCCCTTGGTACCTTGGTCGGAGAGGTCCTGTATTTGCTACCCGACCAGATGACTGCTCGTAGAAGCTTTGAACTAGCACTTGGACTTGGTTCCAAGTATATTCCTCTCATGTGATGAATAGAACATGTGTCATATTAACTCTAAACCACACGATGCTTGACAGTCCTAAGTCACTGATAATAACCATCATATGGTTATTATCTCCCATTGGCATCAACTGCTGGACAATTGGCTCTTTGCCAACTTGATAGCATCTAGGCCTCTAAAAATTGTTTTAGTAATTAATGACATTATGCGTTATGGGACTAACATGTTTGTTAAGTGTTTAAAAAGGTTTAGTCCCAATGATGAATATAACAACCTGGAGATGCATGCTAAAGGTCAACATGAATATCAATATGGCTCAAAAACAAGATACAAGTAGTCTAGGATCCTTTTTGTATTTACCGGTCTTAGGAGAAAAGGATGGAAGACCAGATTTTAGGTTAAATATCGTACTATTAAGAGGGATCATGACTAGTAACTTGATAGCATGTTCTTGTGCCATTTCGATCAATATAGGATCATGCATGCACTTAGTTTGTTTTGGAAGTCAACTATGCATTTCTCAGAAAGATTGGTAATACCGACGTGTTGTTGGCGGTACTACCACACAACGGTATGACCAGGATAGTGGTGCGGTACTACCGCAACCCGGTCGGATCGAAGATTAGTTGGCAGTACGTATTTTACAGAGTGTACCCCTTTTGAGCTTGTTGCTCACCTGGTAAGTGGTAGTTCCGGAGCTTACTTGGCGGAACTACCTCATTGTGGTATGATCACATATCTTAAGTAGAACTACCGCATCCCAGTCCGTTTGAAAGATAGTAAGCAGTACGTTATTTCCAATGAGTGCCTGTTTTGGTCCTCAAAGTGGAGCGGTAGTACCGCCCTTGTGTTTTAGTATGACTGGTAAGAGGAACTACCGCATGATCAATTGCAGTAGTACCGTGCCAAATTTCCAACGGCTCTTTCAGAGGCAGTTAATGCGTCTGCGCTAGCCGTTACTGTGTATTTTGGGAAGGTGCATTAGTATCGGCCATTGAACGACAGTACTACCGCTCGTGCTGAAACTTCCCGTATTTTGCCTCCAACGATCGTATTTGTTTGTGGGGGATATAAATACCCCTCCACCGGTTGTAGGACAAAGTGAGATACCTCATTTAACATCTTTGAGCTTAGAGCTTTCTCTCTACACCTCATATACACTTGTTGCATTCATTGTGAGGTGGTTGAGCAAAATTCAAGTGCATTCATTCTAGATTGATCCTTTGCACTTGATTGCCCTCAAGCGAAGATTGTGGTTCTTTACTCTTGGTGTTTGCCAACACCTAGACGGCTTGGTAGGAGTTCGTACGGTGATCTCTTCAAAGAGATTGTGAAGAGGCCCGACGCCGAATTATGAGTGGTTTGGTGTTCACCATCTTCGGAGTGGAGGAAGAATAACTACTAGTGAAATCGAGGTGAAGGCTTAATTTGTG
The DNA here is from genome assembly GCA_036346405.1 of Phyllostachys edulis. Taxonomy (NCBI): domain Eukaryota; kingdom Viridiplantae; phylum Streptophyta; class Magnoliopsida; order Poales; family Poaceae; genus Phyllostachys; species Phyllostachys edulis. The sequence continues at coordinate 14,693,876 of CM070550.1, read as the reverse complement.
GAGCCAACTTGATTAGTTCAAGCTTCCTCAACGTGGACTACTGAAGACCGACAAGTCTTCGACACCACGGGAAAAACTTTATTGTTTCCTTTGTGGTTTATTGTTGTCTTTACTACTTCTGCATTTACATTTCTAGCAATTTTCTTGTGTATAATTGCTTAGCTAGAATTGTATCTAGTTTAGACTTAGTCCATAATTGTCTTAAATTGTTAATTAGTTCAAAAATTTTAAAACCTCCTATTCATCCCCTTTAGTCGGTTATCCTTGATCCTACAAGTGGTATCAGAGCTTGATCTCTTATTAATTTAGACTTAACCGTCTAAGAGTGAAAAGGATGGCTAGTGAGGGAATTGCTATAGGAAGGGCTCCTTTATTTGATGGCTCAAATTATGCTTATTGGAAAATTAGAATGTCTATTTATTTAAAGGCTATGAGTTCGAGCATATGAAAAATCGTAAATGAGGGTTACGTTATGCCTTTTGATCCACTACATCCCATGGAACTTGGGGCGTAATGCTCATTTAGATGCTCAAGCTATGAATGCTCTCTTTGGAGCTTTGAACGTGTATGAGTTCAATAGAGTAAGCAATTTGGAAACCGCTCATGATATTTGGACTGCCCTTTCGGAAATCCATGAGGAAACATCCACGGTCAAAGAAACCAAATTGCATAGGCTCCGGATTAAGTATGAGACATTTATAATGTTGCCTCATGAGGATATAAATGAAATGTACTCTCGCCTCAACAACATTGTAAATGAACTCAAAGGCCTAGGCACTTCACTAACCAATGTTGATATTGTGAGGAAAATACTTAGGGCTTTGCCGGAGAAGTATGAAACCTTGGTGACTCTATTTCTCAATTCATCCGAATTGCCAAGAATGATGTTAATCGATCTCTTGGGCAATCTCATCACCAATGAGTTATACAAGAAGGACAAGAAAGAGCTTTTGGAGTCATCTTCCTCAAAGAAGAAGATTACCGCTTTCAAGGCAAAGGCGGAATCAAGTGATGAAGAAGATGAAGAAGAAGACTCCGAAGAAGAATTCGCTCTCCTTGTGAGGAGAATGAAGAAATTGATGAGAAGACTTCTATATCGAAGCTTTAACTTTGACAAGAGCAAGAAAGAGCAATCCTCCAATGACAACAAGTGCTATAGAAACATCCGTTGCTATAAGTGCAATGAGAAGGGATACATTGCCTCTTATTGCCCCCATAAAGAAGGATGACAAGGGCAAGTCATCCAAGAAGGAGTTCGATGGAAAGAAGAATATTTTTAAGAAGCTTCACAAGAATGGCAATAATAAAGCTCACATTGGAGAATGGAACTCCGATGAGGAGTACACCGACTCCGACTCCGATGAGGATGAGTCCCCCAAGAAGAAGGGACTTGTCGGCATCGCCATCAAAGAGGCTCCATCACTCTTCTCATCTCCTACATGCCTCATGGCAAAAGGAGATAAGGTAAAATTCTTTGATAACGATGAATCTTCATATGATGAGCTCATAGATATGTTAGAAGATTTGAATGAATATCTTGGAAAAGAAAAGACAAAACTTAAGGTCTTGAAGAGAGAACATCTTTCTCTTAAAGGCTCTTATGAGGTGCTAAAGGAAGCTCATGACTTGCTTATCTAAGAAAATTCAAGCAAGTATTGCACTAGTGTTGGAATCACATGTGATATTTTTTATAAAATGCCTAGTGTAGAAATTGCAAGAGCTGGTACATCTACTTCATGTAATGATCTACTTCTCATGCCATGTAGCTATAATATTAATTCTAATCATGATAATGATAAGTCTCTTGATGCAAAGCTTGTTGTTGAAAATAATGAGCTAAAGGAGCAAGTAACCAAGCTAAGCAAAAGTTTAGAACGATACTTCAAGGGTAAGGCCACCCTTGACAAACTTTTGAGTGAGCAAAGGTGCTCATTCAACAAAGGACTTGGGTATGTGTCCAAGACAGGTAAGAAGCCAATTTACAAACCCACAAGGTTTATAAAAGAAAATGGCAAATATTACAATAAATGTCGTAAGGTAAGACATTTGTCAAATGCATGCTTAAATGTTAATACTAAGTTCTATGGTATTTATGATTCTTGCTACATGCCTAAGATAACTAAGGATGGTAAAGTTATTGCAAGATTTATTGGCACTTCAATTCTAGGTGCTAAAAAGAATGCTATTTGGGTGCCTAAAACCTTGGTCACTAACCTCCAAGGATCCAAACAAATTTGGATACCTATAAGAACTTGATTCTTGTTTTGTAGGTGAACTATAAGACCGGTGCAAAACATTGGGTGCTAGATAGTGGATGCACTCAACATATGACCGGTGATAGAAAAATATTCACCACATTCGAGAATGGAAAAAGAATTGACAAGATCACATTTGGTGAAAATAGCAAAGGAAAGGTAATAGGATTGGGTAAAATTGCTATCTCAAATGATATTTCCATTCTAATTTATCTTTAGTTGAGTCCCTAAATTTCAATTTATTATCTGTTGCTGTGATCTTGGCTTGATTTGCTCATTCTCTAATGAAGGTGTTTCAATTTCAAATGAAAAGGATAATTCTTTAATTTTCAAAGGATTTATATTTGGAAATCTTTACTTTGTTGATTTTTCTTCAAATGATTCATGCTTGAAAACTTGTTTAATCGCAAAAATCTCTTTGGGTTGGATTTGGCATTGAAGGCTAGCTCATGTTGGTATGATTCAACTTAAAAAGATTTTCAAACATGATTTAGTCGTTAGCTTGAAGGATGTGAAGTTTGAGAAAAATAGACTTTGTAGTGCTTGTCAAGCCGGTAAACAAGTCACTAATTCTCATCATTCTAAAAGTATCATGTCAACTTCTAGACCATTAGAACTCTTACATATGGATTTATTTGGGCCAACAACCTATAAGAGTATCAGAGGTAATAGCTATTGTTTAGTCATTGTGGATGATTACACTACATATACATGGATATTCTTCCTAGATGACAAAACCGAAACCTCTCGTATTTTCAAAAGTTTTGCAAAATAGGTTCAAAATGAATTTGATTTCAAAATTAAGAAAATCTGTAGTGATAATGGTTTCGATTTCAAAAACACTAAAGTTGAAGATTTTTGTGATGAACTTGGAATAAAGTATGAACATTCCACAACCTACACTCCGGAGCAAAATGGAGTTGTAGAAAGAAAAAATAGAACATTAATTGAAATGGCTAGGACAATGCTTGATGAATATAATACTTTCGATAGATTTTGGACGGACGCAATCAATACCGCTTGTCATGCCATAAATCATCTTTATTTGCATCGTCTTTTGAAAAAGACTTCTTATGAGCTTCTTGTTGGAAGAAAACCAAACATCTCTTATTTTCGCGTATTTGGTTGCAAATGTTATATTTTGAAAAAGGGTGTTCGTATTTCAAAATTTGCAAGTCGATGTGATGTTGGTTTCTTGCTTGGATATTCTTCAAATAGTAAAGCCTATCGTGTCTTCTATCAAAACTCTGGTTTAGTTGAAGAAAAATATGATGTTCAATTTGATGAAACTAATGGCTCTCAAGAAGAGCATGGGAATTAGGATGATATACGAAATGAAGCGTTAAGAAAAGCTATGGAAAATATGCAAATTGGAGATATCAAACCAAAAAAAGATCCAAATACTCCATCATCTTCCATTCAAGTTGAACCTCCTACCTCTTCCATAACAAGTCAAATTCAAATTAATGAAGAGGACAACAAGGAAGATGATCAACCATCCTACTTACCACCAAGAATCCATAATGCAATTGTAAAAGATCATCCAATAGACCAAATATTGGGTGATGTAAGTAAGGGTGTTCAAACTCGATCTCATGTCGCTTCTTTTTGTGAACATTACTATTTTGTCTCTTCTATTGAGCCAAAACATTTAGAAGAAGCACTCGATGATCTGGATTGGTTGAATACAATGCATGAAGCACTCAGTAACTTCATCCGAAATGAAGTTTGTGTTGGGCCACGGGTAGGCTACAATAGCAACAAACAATTTTTTTCTACCACGCAATCCAGGAAGCCAAGCAAGTAGATAATCATAGATCGTTACCACCAAACGCGCAGAGCAGCGGAAGAAGGGTTGGAGCAGCCTGGTCCAACGTAGAGCGCGTCGATGTAGTGGTCGTAGTCAATCGTCCAACGTCCTCGCGATTCGATCGTCTCCTCTAGTAACGTCTGCAGTTCCTTGTGAAGATCGCGGATCGTCCTCAAGCGCAACAGTCGCAGTAACGCCTCTACGGTATCCACCCGTCCAGGGAAGGAACAACCATACGTCGGTGTACTAGCACCAAGTTGCACGGCAGAGCTCTCAGGAAGATGGCGGCTAGGGTTTCGGTGATGTAAAAAACTTGTAACGCCCAACAGCCTCATGCATCTCCTTATATAGTGCTCGTGGACGGATCCTATCCCAACACATTTGACTTAATCAGATATCAGATCTTGGTTTGTTCCAACCCGTTAAGTGTGTGACCCAGAGGTTCATGCGTGTCGGTTGTGACTCGAAACCCTTCCGACCACGAGTCTGGCGGTTCCTAGCGTAACATAGCGATTCCCAAATACACATAAATTATATCGGACGAACCTTGATGCAATATGATCTCGACCGTGTCCTCATCACTTACGACCATGTCTTATCTCTATAACGACTAGTTCGTAACTCCCACGACCGTGTTCACGGCCACTCTGTGATTACGCTCAACCAGTCACGATCAGTCCTCATCACTTACGACCAAGTCTTATCTCTATCTGACCAGTTCAGATTTGGTCATGACCATTCAGAACTCCTCACGACGTGTTACGACCACTCTGTGATTACGCTCGACCGATCTATGACCAGCTCAGATTCCATACGACCAAATCAGAATCGTGAACTAACCGACCTACTCGTGTATACTCTCTTTGCCTCACGATGTCTGGTTGAACTCCAGGTGAGATGTTGTGTCATCCATGGACTGTTCAATACTTTCTCGATCAAGTGTCAGATAACTTTACGTGGTCGAACACTTCAACCACTAGTGGCATGGCCATGCACTTTCTTTATCCGACCACAATGAGGAGCCCAGAGACATCTCTCCTGTTATGTTAGGAGGGGCAAATCTCATATCCGACCAGTCACATTCCTCTGTATGTTTCATAGAATACCCGAAAGCTACCTTTATAACTACCCAGTTACGGTGTAGCGTTTGGCAACCCCTAAGAGTGCTATTACACATGTAGGAAACCATGCTGATCTCAGGTCTAAGGATTATACATCATCATCGCTTGAGACCAACTAACGACACATAGAATCATAACAATCTCAATAGTGTCTCAAGGTGGGTCTAATCCAACATCATGTTCTCTAACATGTGTCCATATTATTGGTTTGATATCTCCATATCCATGACCCGTGAAACATAGTCATCAACCAATAGATATGCTAGTCTATTCATATGTGTCCTCATATGTTTCCGACCAGGGATTGTATAAGAATAATTATCGCAGAAATATAGAGTTTCACAATCAAGTCACATACTTGATAATAAATATTAACAATATTATTCTAGGAACGAGATATCATATTATCCAATATTATGAACATAATGAAATATAATCATCTCTATGATTGCCTCTAGGGCATATTTTCAACAGTTTGGACAATGGCGGATAGGCCCAAGGAACACAACGTAATCGGTACAAAATGGGTCTTAAGGAATAAGCACGATGAAAGTGGAATGGTTGTGAGAAACAAAGCAAGATTGGTCGTTCAAAGATTCTCTCAAGTCAAATGCTTAGATTTTGGTGAAACCTTTGCTACCGTAGCTAGACTTGAATCAATTAAGATATTACTTGCTTTTGCATCATGCTTTGATATTAAATTATTTCAAATGGATGTTAAAAGTGTTTTTCTAAATAGAAAAATATCCGAACTTGTATTTGTTGAGCAACCACCCGATTTTGAAGATCATAAGAATCCAAATCATGTCTATAAACTCTCCAAGGCGCTCTATGGTCTTAAACAGGCTCCTAGAGCATGGTATGAACGCCTTAGAGATTTTCTAATTTCAAAAGGATTCAAAATTGGAAAAATTGATTCAACTTTTTTTACTAAATTTTTAGATGATGATTTCTTTGTATGCCAAATGTATATTGATGATATCGTTTTTGGGTCTACTAATCAAGACTTTTGCAAAGATTTTGGTGATATGATGTCTAGGAAATTCGAAATGTCCATGATCGGAGAACTTAGCTATTTCCTTAGACTTCAAATCAAGCAACTCAAAGATGGAACCTTTGTGAGCCAAACAAGATACGCAAAAGATTTGATCAGGAGGTTTGGCATGGAATATGCAAAACCCATCAAGACTCCAATGGTAACCAACGGTCATCTCAACCTTAATGAGGGAGGTAAATTGGTAGATTTAATGTTTTATAGCTCTGAGGATCTAATAATCCTCATTTTATCTTTTATCTATAATTCTTATTATAAGTAAATATGACGTCATATGGTCCCTGAGTATACCCCTTAATTTTATAAGGGAGGAGCCTACTAGGTGGTCGTAAGTTATTCTACGACCACCCCCATAGTCGTAATTCATGCTACGACTACCACATAGTCGTAAGTCTTGCTACGACTACCTTATGGTCGTAAGTTCTTCTACGACCAAGTCAGCCACGACCACCTTATGGTCAATTAAACCTACAGACGAGTGGGTCCAATTGATTAAGGAATTCAAACAGTCATCATACGCTGTTACTCTGCCAAGTAATAGCACGTAATGCTCCATTATCTCTGGTATATAGCTGTTAGGCGACATGGAGGAGTTAATACGACGGTGATTACTACCAACGTGCGCCCGTTACAGGATGTGATGAGGCGCCGCTTCACCTGGAGAAACTGCCGCTCCTTCACGTACTATATAAAGGTGACAATCAGAGAAGGAAAGGGCAATCGAATCAGGCCATCAGGAAGACAAGCACTATCATCTGTAATAGTCTTAGTTTTTCCCCTGGTTGTTCAGAATACACTCAATACCATACACACACAGGAGTAGAGTTATTATTCTCTCCGGAGAAGGCCTGAACCTGTATAAAAATCCCCGTGTCAATCTCTCTGCGTGATTCCATTCTAGGAGACCCCCCGAATCAAACAATCTTTACGTAAGTTCGGTTCTAAAACACCGACAGTTGGCGCCGTCCGTGGGGATCTTCCGGTAATCTCTTGTCAACATACTCTCTGTTTTCCAAATCTCATGCACTCATGGTAGGAGAATGGAACGAGGAGAACTGGTTCGACTTGGCAGATTACGCAGACGTCGACATGGATGCCGGTTTCGATTACGAGCCGAGTGATGACTTATCCACGGTACTGCCGCCTCCAAAGGATCTTCCCGCAGATCTAGGAGACAATGTCACCGATGGAGTTGAGGAGGATCCATATCCCCACAACAAGACGCCCAAGAGAGGAATCTACCCTCTCAAAGGACAAGGGTCAATCGACCAGACTACACCAGTGGACTCACAACACGACGAGAGTTTTACTCGAAATGTCCGAGTCCCCTAAGGCGTCCGACTTGGTGAGGCAAGTTCGAAGCCACAATTCCAGGACTTCACCAAAGATCTGGTGATTCTCTCTCTCAGATGACACCAGAGAGCGGGATCAAGCATGCTTTTCCGCAAATTCGACCATCTCTCCGCAGATCCCACCGCCGACGGAGGCAAGTTATAACCCGGAGTTCCCCTACCGAGGATTACTCCAAGTCGCCAGATGGTGTCTTTCGACTACTCCTCAAGCGGGAGGCCTCGAGCGCAAGTGAGAATCATCAACGGAGGTCTTTGTCCTTCCTCGGATCAAGGTCACTCTCCTAGAAACCGAGATGGAGACGCTCCCCGAAGATCATGCACTACGCCCCCTCATGGCAGTGGCAAGAACACCACCGATGTCGGACACGACCAACACCTTCATGAACGTGAACGAAATCCTCGACATACTCGCACTTCATTGAGGCAGTCTCAAGAGTCTGACAGGGAAGATCTTGAAGCTACTCGACGAAGGAAGATTGCGGCCCAGAAGAGTTTACCTGGGCGCATTCAATATCGGTCAGAGGAAGCTCAAGAACTCCAGCACATCAGTGATTTGCTCGAGAATCCAACTCGAGAGCTCACCCGAGCGCTGGGGTACGACCTCTTCGTTGAGGAGATCGCACAAAAGCTTCGGTCTACGATGGAAAAGTTGGAAGCACCTCGCCGGCATCATTCAGGAAATCGTAGCAATACGACTTCTTCAGCTACCAGTCGATCGATCATATCACCACAAAGGAATCGACGCAACAGTAAGTCGCATCGATCTCCTACTCAAAGAAATTTCTTTCGAACGATTGATGATCAACAAACCCCTCGGAGAGGTGATCGCTCACCATACCGACATGGGAATCTGCAGCAACGGATGAACTACAAGGAGTATTCCCTCAGAGGGGCGAGACCTATTACAGTCGAGTCAACCTATTATCGGGTATCGCCGAGTACGACCACCGATGATATCAACCCTTCTTTTCTACAAAGGAGGCGTCAAGAAGTTACATCGATGTCGGGCATTCTCGCCGATCTTCGAGCCGTTTCATCGCCACCTCGCTTTCGACCAGTGAACATGGAGAAATTTGATGGATCCCAAAATCCTATCGAATTTCTTCAAATCTACACAACAGCTGTCCTAGCGGCAGAAGGACGAGAACATGTGATGGCAAATTACCTTCCAACTATGCTCGAAGGGTCTGCTCGATCGTGGTTATTGAACCAACCACTCGAGTTGATTCATTCTTAGCAACACCTCTGCGATCTTCTACTGGCAAACTTTCAGGGCACTTACAATCGCCCTGGGAAGGAGGACGACTTGCACCGGATGAGACAGAACGACAACGAGACTTTGTGCCAATTCATCAAGCGATTTAGTCAGGTTCATAACTCAATTCCGGAAGTTTCTGATTCATCTGTCATCAGGGCTTTCAAGCAAGGAGTCCGCAGTAGAAGGATAACAGAAGACATTGCTTTGAATCCACCTACTTACGCCGAACTCTTTGAGATGGCTGATCGATATGCAACTGCCTCTGAGGCGGTCGAGTGGAACAACACAATAGATCGAGAAGACAATACCTCTCGAGAGCCAAGCGACATTGGTAAGAAGAAAGATAAGAAAGCAAAAAAGTCCAAGAACAAGGCGAAGGGTCAAAAACTCCAAGACAGCAGTTCCAAGGAGGTTTTGGCTGTGAATGATAAAGAGCCACGCACCTCCAAGCTGCACTCTGACCGAGGCAAAGGTAAGCGCCCCGATCGGAAAAATGATAAACCTAGGTGGTGTCCTTTCTATAAAAAGGAGGGACATGACCTTCAAGAATAGGGTCTTTCAACGAAAGCTTGAAGACCACTACAACCAAGAAGAACCCCTTCCTACTCTCGGCGGTAGGACAAACGAGTGGTCATAAGACTTGGATGATGAGCGGGAGATGCCGCCTGTGATCCGTAACACACCGTCGAGCACATCTATGGAGGATCATCTAAGATACGAATCAAAGCGACAGCTTAAAGCTGCTGAACGTGAGGTAAACTCCATAGATCCTCCTCTTGTCAATAAATTACTGAAGTGGTCAGAAGTTACCATCTCCTTTGAGAAGGGTGACTGTCTGATTACTTCGACTCGACCGGGTCGGTATCCGATCGTGGTCGAACCCACCATCAACAATTGTCGGGTCAATCGAGTTTTGGTTGATGGTGGAAGCTCGTTAAATATTTTATTTACGAGTGCCCTGGACGAAATGCAAGTACCCAGGACTAAGGTAAGACCGGTACGATACTCTTTCCATGGAATCGTACCGGGATCTTCGGCCAAACCGATTGGTCAAGTTTCTCTTCCTTTAACATTTGGTTCACCAAGTAATTTCAGGACAGAGAAAATCTCCTTTGATGTGGTCGATTTCGATCAAGATATAACGCCATACTCGGACGACCAACTTTGACAAAATTCTTAATGGCTACTCATTATGGATATCAATGTATTAAGATGCGAGTCCCAAAGGAGTAATCACAATTCATTGTGACAAGAAGATGGCGATACTGCGGCCGTCGATCCTCGAGATAGTTGGACAAATACCAGCTCGAGAAGAAAGTCAGCCTTCGACTAGCAAGTCGAATCCTAAAGCTGCACCGAAGCCGAACGACAAGGTCAAAGAGGTTCCTCTGGACGTAGGGGAGCCCTCGAAGACTGTTCGCATTGGAGAAACTTCCGACACCAAATAGGAACACGCCATCATCGCCTTCCTCCGAGCTAACACAGATGTCTTCGTGTGGCAAGCATCCGACATGCCCGGAGTCCCCAGGGAGGTGATCGAGCACAAAGCTAGCTTTCTCGCTCGACAAAGTACCAGAAACAAAAATTACGGAGATTTGCCCGATCGACGAGATGCTATCAAATCGTAATGGGATAAGCTACTTAAAGCGGGCTTTATAGAGAGGTCAATCATCCGAATGGTTGGCTAATCTGTAATGGTTAGAAAGTCAAACGGCAAATGGCATATGTGCGAGACTTTCTCGATCTTAATAAAGCTTGTCCAAAAGACGATTTTCCTTTACCTCGTAGACGATCGGTTGGTTGATTCTACTGTAGGTTGTGAAATGTTAAGTTTTTTAGATGCATATTCCGGATACCACCAGATCAATATGTGTCTAGACGATGAAGAAAAGACCGCATATATTACACCATTTGGTATATTTTGCTATGTCAAAATACCATTTGGTCTAAAAAATGCCGGCGCTTCTTTTCAACGCTTAATGCAAGCAACTTTTTCATCTCAATTAGGCCGAAATCTAGAGGCCTATGTTGATGATCTAGTTGTTAAAAGCATCAAGAGACTTAATCATATTACTAACCTACAAGAAACATTCGATAACCTCAGAAAACATCGCTTAAAACTCAATCCTGAGAAGTGTGTGTTCGGAATCTCTTCAGGAAAATTGCTTGGATTCTTAGTATCTATACGAGGAATCGAAGCAAATCCCAAAAAGATCAAGGCCATTCTCCAAATCGCCCTCAACCACAAGGAAAGAAGTTCGAAACTCCTTTGGGTGCATGGCGGCTTTAAGTCGTTTCATTGCAAGGCGGGAGAAAAGGACTACCTTTCTTTAAACTTCTAAGGAAACACGAAGTTTTTGAGTGGTCGAAGAGGCAACGCTGCCTTTGAGGATGTCAAGAGGTACCTTACGAGTGCTCCTATTCGGTCTCTTGAAGCGGAAGAAACACTCTTAATTTACCTAGCCGCCACGCCACAGCAAGAAGCGCGAGATTGGTTGTAGAACGTGAAAACGCATAACGACCGGTTTACTACGTGAGTGAAGTTTTACGGGCCTAAGGGCGTTACCCTCAGTCCAAAAGCTTCTATATGCCCTCCTCATGTCTTCGAGAAAGCTGCGGCATTATTTTCAGCGCACAAAATAGTTTGTTGCCCGAGTTTCCCTTGGGAGCGATCCTCCGAATAGGGAAGCAATGGGGACGATGGCAAAATGGTCGGTCGAACTTGGGGAGTTTGACATCCATTTCGTGTCGAACGCCGTTAAATCCAGATCTTGGCGGACTTTGTCGCCGAATGGACAAATCTGAACTGTTAGGGATCCCCGATCTGATTCCCGACCACCAATGGGCGATGTACTTTAACGGGTCGCTTACTTTAAGTGGCTCGGGGGCTGGGGTGGTCCTGGTATCTCCTACCGGAGAGACCTTAAAGTATGCCATACAATTAAACTTTTAGGCCACTAACAACGTGGTAGAATACGAAGGTTTGCTAGCTGGTATACGAGCAGCGAAAGCACTCTCAATTCGTCGACTACTCGTGAGAGGAGACACTCAACTAGTCGTGAATCAAATCGGAAAAGAGTATCAGTGCTCTAACCCGACAATGTCTTGGTACTTATCGAAGTCGTAAGCTAGAAAAGCATTTTTAGGTTTGAGGCACAATTCATCCCTCGAAGGATAATTTTTTTCGCACCGGCTTGCTCGAATAGCTTCTTCGATCTGTAGTACCAAAAGGAGTCTTCTTGGAACAACTCGAGGCGCCACCGGTCGATGAACCGGTGACACCTCCTATTGAGATGACCTCTCAAGAATACGAGGATACATGGATGGCACCCATCTATGAATATCTTGAAGGGTTTCATGACCAAGGCGATCTCGAGGCGGATCGCTTATCGAAAAAGCCAAAATGTATACTTTGGTTGAAGGAGTCCTCTATAAACGAGGTACTCAAGGGGTGCTCATGCGATGCATTCATGAGAGCGAAGGATTAACACTCCTTCACGACATACATGGTGGCATCTGTGGAAATCATGCTTCCTATAGAACGCTGGTGGAAGGCCTTTCGACAAGGTTTTCTCGCCAATGACCCATTACGATGCTAAAGAGTTGGTTAAAAGTGTGTCGATGCGGTTTCATAGCAGCACAAATACACCAACCAGCTCGGGCATTACAAACAATACCTCTATCTTGGCCTTTTGCACTGGGGTCTCGATATCCTAGGACCGTTCCCCAAAGCTCCGGGAGGTTTGAGTTCTTTTTGTGGCTATTGATCGTTCACAAAATGGATTGAAGCGAACTGTGGAGGATAACAACGAAGCGCAAAAGCGGTTTATGATGAGATCGTAATTACTCGATTTGGTGTACCGAGTCGAATAATTACATATAATGGTAAGCAATTTTCGAGCGCAAAATTTAGGAATTTTGCGACGAGTTGGGTACCAAGTTGTGTTATGCTTCTGTGGCCCATCCCCAAAGTAATGGGGTAGTCGAACATGCAAACGGCCAAATAATGAGAGGAATTAAGACTCGAGTCTTCGACCAGCTCATCAAACACTCGGGGGCTTGGGTACAAGAGTTACCCTCCGTATTATGGGCGGTTAAACGATCGCCGATCGAGCTCTGGTGAAACACCATTTTTCTAGTCTTCGGAGCTGAAGGCATGCTTCCTCCGGAACTAAAAATAAGGTCAACACGAGTCGAAACTTTCAAAGACTCCAACCAGGAACAACTTCGAGCAGATGATATTAATCTACTTGAGGAAAGGAGAAACCAGGCCTTAATCCGTTCAGCGGTCTACCAACAAGCCCTCTGCAGATACTACGATCGTAAGGTCCAACCTCATGACCTTCTTTGAGGTGACTTAGTATTGAGGCTCTGCCAATCCAAGTCTAATCGGAACAAACTTTCTCCCAAGTGGGAAGGTCCTTACACAGTGGTCGAAGTTACTCGTCCAGGGTCGGTACGATTGGCAATGGAAGACGGCCAAGTTCTCTCAAATTCTTGGAACATCGACCAGTTACGCAAGTTTTATGTGTAACTAACCGTTCAGACAATAAAGACTCAGGTTCTCTCTACCTCTATAGTCTTACTTTTGAGTAGTGCTTTCATAATCTTTCGACTATATTTGAAACACCCATTATCTTTTACCGGTCGAAAGGCAGGTAACATCACCTAGTTGAAGCCTCTCCTTTCTGCATGTGGTCCTGCCCACTAGAAGGAGCTTCCTAGTGTCGACTCGTTACTCACTTTTCGCCAACACAAAGAGCTCGGGTTCTATTTAGTGAAATATTTTTAAAGCCTCCTCTTTTCACCTTAGTTTATTTCTTGATTCTTTTGAAAAATATTCTAAGTCGAGTGCACTTTCTTAGATTTATTCAAGCGCTTTTGGGGTATTCGATTAAATGCAGGCGGTGGGAGGAAGAGACCCATCTAGTCAAGTCTTTCCTCTCGCACGTGGTCCCGCCCACTAGAAGGAACTTCCTAGCATTGTTGATTTCCTACTCTTGCTACCATGACAGACTTATCGAGTCCTCCAAAGAAAGGCGAACGAATTTTTGGAAGTCCTCTGGATGTTTGTTTAACTCAAATTCTTGTTCTCGATTAATTAATCTAGCCGGAGATGGTAACATCACCTAGTCGAAGACTTTCCTATCTGCGTGGTCACGCCCACTAGAAGGAACTTCCTAGTGTCGATTCGCTCCCACTTTTTTGACCGGTGCATGATAGTCGTAACTTAAACTACAAGTTAACCAAACCTCTCTTTTGAAACCCTTTTAATACTATTTACTTAGTTTGTTTAAACAAACTAAGCAAATAATCGAGGGCTAGGATAAAGTTATTAATTTGACTTCAATTCTTAGTCTTTCATTCATCTTTCATTTGTTAATTATCTTTTGAGTTACTAACTACTCGACAAGATGATTTGCGGGAAAAAGATGCATTATATAATACATCAACAAAAGCTTGTTTTTCACAGGTTTTTTACAAATCACTCTGAAGAAGGAGAGCCTAGTCGCATTTCCTCCGAAACTTTTTTACCGAGTGGTTGCATTTCTTCAATAAGACGACTTGCTTCTACTTCGGGGCAGTCGAAGTCGACTTCGATTGGTTGCACATTAAAATTTGGGTCTTGAGCTTTAAGTTTTACCAATGCGTAACTTATAGCACTTTCGACCGCCTCCTTGATGGACTCGGTTTGATTGGCCTTGAGTGGTCACAGTTCTTGCAAAGTCGACTTGTTCCCCAATAGTACTTACGTGGCGACTATCGTATCATCTTGAGGAGCTTTTCCTCGAGACGTAGCTCACTAAGTACATTGTTCAGAGCATGATATTGTCTTGAAGATTAATCTTCATCGCCTCCATGACTTTGGTAGTGCAGTGAAGCCTCATGAGTTGTTTGTTTTCGACCACTTGTTACGACAAGAATAAGGTAGTCGAGTAAATAAACTTATAGAGGAGAGAATAAAATAGTCACTGGTAAAAGAATTTCTTACGCTAGGCGAGAATCTAACTTCGATTTACGCATTATGAGAAACAGCGGTCTCGACATCGCCCTTCCATAACTTGACTTCCTCTGTGTTTGCTTTAGCAATGCGGACAGTCTCGTTATAAATCTAAGTCTTACCCCCGGTAAGTATTTATAACCGCGTACCTTGGGCCGGAGGCGTGGCATTCCAAAGGTTACCACCGCCTCAAGAACCGCTCCAACGGACAGACTAACGGGAGTCGTTTGAAATTCCCTAACTTGTCCGTTCAAGAAAATCAGGTTTGCTTTTACACCTCAAGCGAAATTACTTCCTTGGTTAGATCTTTTTTACCAAAGGAAATGTTAATTGGAAAGGTTTTTTCTTCCGATCACCATACTACGATCACCTCGTGATCATAGGAGTGTTCTACGACTATTTGATAGTCGTAAGCAGTCTTCTTGACCAAGCATATTTCTGGTCAAAGTAGTACACAAATATCGAAGAGTTTTTCCTTTGACGATCTTTCTACGACCCTCTCGTGGCCGTAAGACCATCTATAACTCCCTTACCAAGTAAGTTGCTTTCACTTGAAGCTGGGGGGCTAGATGACGAGGATCTAATAATCCTCATTTTATCTTTTATCTATAATTCTTATTATAAGTAAATATGACATCATATGGTCCTTGAGTATACCCTTAATTTTATAAGGAGGAGTCTACTAGGTGGTCGTAAGTTATTCTCGACCACCCCCATAGTCGTAATTCATGCTACGACTACCACATAGTCGTAAGTCTTGCTACGACTACCTTATGGTCGTAAGTTCTTCTACGACCTGTGTCACCACGACCACCTTATGGTCAATTAAACCTCTGAGACAAGTGGGTCCAATTGATTATGAATTCAAGCAGTCATTACATTTGTTACTCGCCAAGTAATAGCACGTAATGCTCCATTATCTCGGTATATAGTGTTAGGCGACGTGGAGGAGTTAATACGACGGTGATTACTACCAACGTCTTGAATTCTGAGATGTGATGAGGCGCCGCTTCACTGGAGAAACTGCCGCTCCTTCACGTACTATATAAAGGCGGCAATCAGAGAAGGAAAGAGCGATCGAATCAGGCCATCAGGAAGACAAACACTATCATCTGTAATAGTCTTAGTTTTTCCCCTGGTTGTTCAGAATACACTCAATACCATACACACACAGGAGTAGGGTTATTATTCTCTCCGGAGAAGGCCTGAACCTGTATAAAAATCCCCGTGTCAATCTCTCTGCGTGATTCCATTCTAGGAGACCCCCCGAATTAAACAATCTTTACGTAAGTTCGGTTCTAAAACACCGACAAGCTCTATGATTGGTAGTTTGCTATATCTTACCGCATCTAGGCCCGATATTATGTTTATTGTTTGCATGTGTGCACGTTTTCAAGCAACACCAAAAGAATGTCATTTGGTGGCCGTAAAAAGAGTTCTAAGATATTTAAAGCATTCCTCAAGCATTGGCTTATGGTATCCAAAATGTGCAAAATTTGATTTAATTGGATATTCAGATTCCGATTATGCGGGTTGCAAAGTGGATAGAAAAAACACCTCGGGTAGTTGTCAATTGTTAGGAAGATCCTTAGTATCATGGTCATTCAAGAAATAAAATTCTGTAGCTTTATCCACCACCGAAGCCGAATATATTTCCGCGGGTAGTTATTGTGCTCAATTGCTATGGATGAGGCAAACCTTGATGGATAATGGAATCAAATTCGATAAAATGCCTCTTTTGTATGATAATGATAGTACCGTGAAAATAGCCAATAATCCAATCCAACACTCAAGAACCAAGCATATAGATATACAACACCATTTCTTGAGAGATCATGTGAGCAAGAGAGATATTGAAATTAGCCACATTCGGACTGAAGACCAATTAGCGGATATTTTCACCAAACAGTTAGATGAAGGCCACTTTTGTAAGTTGAGGAATGAATTAAATGTCATAGACTATTCAAATATTATTTGAACACATGCTTCATGCACTTTGTTCCTACTTTGTTCTATTTGAAGCTTTTAAGAAAGATATTTTTAAATATTTTCTTAAAAACCTCTATGATCATAAAAACTATGTTCTTGGATAGACATTAGTCTCCTCAATTCATAATGATCCTGAATGTTATTTATTTAAGTGCAAAACTAAGGATCATTTGCATAATTCTCTTTTCCAAACCCTGTTCCTGAAGTTCCAGAAAAATCAGAACTACCAGCGGTTTAACAACGGTACTATTGTGTTGCGGTACTACCGACGTGTAACCTACGGTACTACCGCATCGGTTGTAAAAGGGCATTAACTACTCTCGCACGGTGTTTACCCTTTCACCTTCCGAGCGGTCCTTCCACACTAGTTCCGCACCCGTTTGCTCTCCTATCTCTCTAACCGAAGAAGCTCTCAAAACCTCTCAAGAAATCCTCAAATCTCTTCTAGATTTCTTCGATTCTTGTCGATTTCTTGCATCCTAAGGGTTCCTCTCCCTTGGATCTCAAGGTAAAAATTTTCAAATCCCCTCTTTTGCCTTACCTTCAAACCCTAGGTCACAATTCGGGTTAATTAGGAATGTGGATGATTCAATTAGTTTTTCTCGGGAAAATTGCTACGCAAGTGTCTTGTGATGTCGATGCATCTATTACATGGATTCAATCCATTAAAGACACCAAAAAATCCAAGCAATTTCGTGCCCTAGAACATGTTTAGAGAAGTGGTACTACCGCTCGTCGTGCGTGGAACTATCGCGATGCGGTCATACCGGCCAGTGAACAATGGTACTTTCGCATCCCGGTACTACCGCCACTTGAACATTAGTACTACCGATTTCTCTGATAAAACAGACAGTTCATTCCATTCAAAATTAAACATATTTTGGTTAATCTCTTATTCTCTCTATAATCTAGCCTCTCTATTTGAAGATGCCAAGGACAAGGATCATCACTCACAAGTCCTATGGCCCTCCAAGAGGTCAAACATCTTCTCAGCCACCTGCAGCTCCTGCTCCTGAAGAAAATCCAGAGGAACGACGAAAAGGAAGCGAAGATGGAGGACAAGGTCCTGCTCCCACTGATACAAAAAATGAGGAGAGTTCAACTCAAGCAGAAACAAAATCTGAGGCTGCAACTGAGGTAGATGAGGAAATAAGAGAACCTGAGGAGCAACAAATAAATTTGAGGACAATCACTGCTGATGAATATGCTTTAATGCGTCATAGAAATCAATTTGTGCTTCCAGATTCATCTACAAATCCTAAGTTCCACACTAAATTTCAGGAATTGGTGTATGAGCAAATGTATGGTCCCCACAAGCAGTTTGCTAATCATAAGTTTGTGGATTGGCCGCATCTTAATTCTCTGGACAAGTATGATGAAACATATTCAAAGAGCTGGTATTCATGACCTTGTAGCACTCAGGTGTGACTACGAGGAGGAGATTATCAGACAATTCTATGCTACATTGTATGTATCTCCTAATTTCAGTCGGTTAGCATGGATGACAGGGACCAGTTATTTGGATTGCCACAAGCATGAGTTTGAGCTTGCTCTAAAGACAACGTCAAGCAGCTATGAGAAAGTTTATGAGAGACCTACTCTTTTAGTTCCAGCCTGGACAGAGTACTATGATCAGAATGTCAGATATACTCCAGGAAAAATAGGCGGTCTCCTGCCTATTCCACGTTTGGTCAACAGGATCATCAACCATACCATTCTTTCTAAGAGCGGGAACTTTGATGCCATAAGAAGACATGCTTGGAATTTAATAGATAATATTATGCATGGGAGGAAATTTGATGTGGTAGATGTTATCCTTAGGGAAATTGCTTCTTCCAAAAATGATCAAGTCAAGAGAATCAACTATGCTCCTTACATTATGACTTTTGATCCTTTGGAAGACTGATTATCGTGGAGGCTTGGGATCTGTCCACAAGCCATACAAGCCACGTGAGGGTCCTCCTATTCCTGCAGCTGTTCATTCTCAGGTTCAGCAAAGGGAAGCTGCTCAAGAAGATGCTCCAGCAGAAGGACAAGTTTCCCTCTCTCAAATCTATTCGGCTATTCTAGAGATTAGAAATTCTCAGCAAGAATTTCAATCTAAAACCAATAATAGGCTAGCAGCTTTGATAGAGAGTGTGAGTGCACTTGAGCAAGCCTTGACCACTCCAAATCGCTATGGACGACGTCGCTCAACACACCTCCAATGGCTTCAACCTCTCAAGCTCCACCACCTCCTCAAGATCCCGCTGAGTGACTTTTTGGTATTTTGATGCCAAAGGCGGAGAAGTTAGGAGGAGAAAGGATTGAAAGATTAAGGGGGAGTCAAGAAGTTTGAGCTGCTGCTACTATCTATTATATAATCTATGTTGAACATGTTGTGTTTAATACTTGGAACTTGTGTGCTTGTAATAGCCTAGTTTAAACATTGTTATGGTATTATGTTCTCTTCTCTTTATGATATCTTGTTGAACTTGGTTATGGATATTATGGTTAAGTTACTCTCGATGAATTGCAATTTTTATCTCATGGTTATTTATAATATTGTCAATTCTCTCAAGTTTCAACAAGCAAAAGAAACTCCGCCAATATTTTTTAAAATATCTACATGTGCTTGTAAAAACATCCTCTCATTTATATGCACAAGTTTAGGGAGAGCTTTCTTTGTAATGACTGTAACAAGCAAATAATTCTCAAAAATGTTTAAGCTCATTGAAAGAATTATTTTGTTAAAGTCACAACAAGAATATACAACTCGTTTCACAACAAGTGCTATATTCAAAACTATATCTTTCTCACACATTGATTGGGTTGTCATCAATTACCAAAAAGGGGGAGATTGAAAGCATCTAGGCCCCTAAAAATTATTTTGGTAATTAATGACATTATGTGTTATGGGACTAATATGTTTATTGAGTGTTTAAAAAGGTTTAGTCTCGATGACGAATATAACAACCTGGAGATGCATGCTAAAGGTCAACATGAAGATCAATATGGTTCAAAGACAAGGTATAAGTAGTCTAGAATCCTTTTTGTATTTATCGGTCTTAGGAGAAAAGGATGGAAGGCCGGATTTTAGGTTAAATGACATACTATTAAGAGGGATCATGACTAGTAACTTGATAGCATATTCTTGTGCCATTTGGATCAATATAGGATCATGCATGCACTTAGATTTTATTTTGGAAGCCAACTATGCATTTCTCAGAAAGATCGGTGGTACCGACGTGTTGGTGGTGGTACTACCGCACAGCGGTATGATTGGGATAGTAGTGTGGTACTACCGCAACCCGGTCCGACTGAAGATTAGTTGGCAGTACGTATTTAAAGGCAGATGATGGACATCGAAAAGAGATAGATTCGACACATCAGATAACAATCATCAGAGAAGACATATAAGCAATTGTATACGATCCGAAGCATAGCACACCACATTCTCAGTGTAATTATGATTGGTCCTCTGCCTTGTCGAAGGCACCCCTGTAAAGGATCCAGTTCATTGCAATAAAGAGCAATCTTATTCTCTCCCAAAAACTCTTTGCCATTTTTCTCTATTTATTTCGGAAGATCGGCGACTCGATCGTTGACAGCTGACGCCGTCCGTGGGGAAGAAGGCGTTGAGTTCTCGAAGACTACTTCACTCACAATCCTCATTCACTTTCCTTCGCTCCATCATCACTCATGCGATCATGACGAGGACTTGGGATGAGGAAAACCGGTTCGACCTGACGGACTACTCCAACCTTGACATGGACACATGCATCCACACTATGGAGGAAAACAGGATGTCGTCATCATCCTCTTCCGTCGGCTCGCCACTCGCTGAGACTAGCGAGATCGACCGAATAGATGAGGATTCACCACCACCATCCGTGGTGCTCCCAGAGGAACTGGTCGTTCTGACCAGTTCGAAATGTTCGAACACCTCTACAAGCCCATTCCACCCGACCGGCAAGATTGGCGACAGAAGCCCAACACTGCAATCAGAGAGTCCATGTACTCTCGATATTGTCATGGGCGACCAGTATTCACCAACGGCTCCTATGGATTCCAGGGGGCCAACCGACATCTTGTGAAGGTGTCAATGAAGTTATCACCGATCGCAGTCCAAGTGGGCATGGTAAAACTCAGCATACGGTCGGCAATCCACTGCATCATGTTGAGTCCACCACAAAGCCCACTGAAGGTGGTAATCTCAAACCGCTCCCCATCATGGAGGATCCTTGCAGAAGCACTGGAAGGCTCTCCCTTAGTTACAACAGGAGCTCATCGGAGGATTGCTGTTGGCGCCATGAGGTTAACGCAATCGAAGATACCAATCAAGATGTTGTGCATAGTCCTCCAAGGCTTGTCCCACCACCACTTGTTGATGAAAATGGTGCGGACGCTTAAGCACCAACTGGCGGAGGCGAACGAACTGATGGACATCGATCAGTTAATTCGTCTGTTCCTACCTCACAACGCGTGATAGGTCGGACAGGACAAACCAGAAGGTCAGAGGGACATTCAACTCATCGAATGCCCTTCACAGGCGGGAATTCTCCAAGACCTTCGGTAACGATTCAAAACCTGCATCGGGTTCATGACATTCTAAATAACCCAGATCCTACTCTGGCAGAGACTCCGAGTTACGTTCAACTTGTAGGGCAGGTGTCGGAGATTCTCCAACAGACCATGCAGTGTATAGAAATATACTGGGAGCAAAGGAACTCACAAAGTCAGATGATGACTTCGTCCTAGCGTTCCTCTCTCAGTAGAGGACAACATGGTCAGACGGAGGACCGAAAGATACCAAGACCCTATTGTAGATTCTGATTAGGGAGTCACGAGGGAAGATGGCTCTTCCCAGCAGTCACTTATCCTCCTCGTCAAGAGGAACAACCGCTTGGGTCAGGTGATCTTCGACATCACCTGAACCAAGCAGGTGGTCAAAGATGTTTTTCCAATGTCCACGACAGGATTAGGACACCGGATACTAGGTACTCTAATCTAAGGAACCGGTCTCCAACCGACTACAATACGGCTCCTTTTCAAAGAAGGCGCCACGATTCTATTACGGACTGTCGAGCATTCTCGGCAGGGCTCCAAGCTGTTCGTTGGCTAGACAGGTTTCGATTAGCCAACATAGAGAAGTTTAATGGGACTTAGAACCCAATAGAATTTCTTTAGATTTATACTACCGTCATCAAAGTTGCTGGTGGTAATGACAAAGTGATGGCAAACTACTTGCCCACAGTCCTAGAAGGATCTGCCCGGTCATGGTTGCCTAACCTACCGATCGGATCTATCTACACTTGGGAGCAGCTCTGCGATTTACTGATCGCAAATTTCCATGGGACATACGACCGCCCCAGAAAAGATGACATTCTACATCGGATCAGGCAAAAGACCAATAAAACTCTTCATTAATATATCAAGAGGTTTAGGCAGGTTCGAAACACTATTCCAGAGGTCGCAGAGTCTTCCGTTATCTAGGCTTTGAAAGCAGGATTGAGGAATCGACGGTTTACGGAGGATATTGCAATGAAGCCTCTACACACAACCGTCGAACTTTTTGACATGGCTGACAAATATGCAGCAGCTAGTGAATCGGTCGAATGGAGCGAAGCCATTGATCGAAAAGAGAAAATTCCCCAGCATGGCCTGGAGAAACAAGAGAATAAGCATAAAAAGGCTCACAAGGGTAAGAAGAATCACAAGACCGACAACAAATAAGTTTTTGCGATTCCAGAAAAGTTTACCCAGGGTAAGAAAGACTATTCCAGTTGAAACAAGGCAAAAGCCCCAACCGACGAATACAAGAAGAATAAGAAGTGATGTCCACTTTATCAGGTAGCGGGGCATGATTTGCGCACCTGCCGGGCCTGGCAAAAGAAGCTGGAGGACTATTACTCAGGTAAAGGTCCCTTCTCTTCCATATAGGAACTTGGAGAACCAAGATCCAAGAAGGACAAAGATGATGACGAAGAAATGGAGTACCAGGAGCCTTAGCACACTGTGGATATGATCTTCAGTGGATCTTCGTCGTACGAATCAAGGCACCATCTGAAGGTCGTGGAGCGGGAGGTGAACCTTGCTGAGTCTCCGATCACCGTCAAGCCATCCAGGTGGTCGAAAACAATCATCTCCTTCAACAAAGAAGACTATCTCATCCCGTCGACTCGACCAGGTAGGTTCCCTATAGTTGTTGAACCTACAATTAATAATTGCAAAGTTAATCGAGTCTTGATAGATGGAGGTAGCTCTTTAAATATTTTATTTACGAGAGCATTGGAACAAATGCAAATTCCCAAGACAAAAGTAAAACCTGTGAAATATGCCTTCCATGACATAGTTCCTGGTTTTACTGCTAAACTGATAGGTTAATTGTACCTACCGGTTACGTTCGGAAGACCTAACAACTTTCGAACAGAAAATATTCCATTTGATGTGGTGGATTTCGAAACCGCATACATTGGAATCCTTGGTCTTCCGGCATTGGCTAAATTCTTGATAGCTACGCATTACAACTATCAGAGATTAAATATGTCAGGACCAAAAAGAGTCATCACGGTTCAAGGAGATAGAAAAATGGCATATGCATACGATCGGAAATCCCTAGAACTGGTCGACGAGCTTTCGACCAGGGAAACTAATCCGCCTTCCATGCAGGTCAAGCACTCAAGACCAAAGATGGTCCCAAAGCCTTCCGACCAGACCAAGAAGGTTCCATTCGATAAAGGCGCTTCTCTGGAAAGCGTCCAAATGAAGTCTGGGTCAGGAAATGCTAACGCATCTGCCCAAAAGGTACTGGTTGGGGTAGGACTCAACTCCAAATAGGAAGAGTCGCTCGTCTCCTTCCTTCAAGCAAACCTGGACGTATTCACCTGGCAGGCGTCTCACATGCCCAGAGTCCTTAGGGAGGTGATCGAGCACATGCTACCTCTCCAACCTGACAAAAAGCTGGTCAAGCAGAAGGTAAGGCTCTGCGCACCTGATCGGAAGGAAGCAATCTAGTCGGAGATCGACAAGCTCCTCAAGGCTAGATTCTTTCGTGAAGTCGACCACCCAGAGTGGCTCACCAATCCTGTAATGGTTAGAAAAAGCAATGGAAAATGACGAATGTGTATTGACTTCACAGATCTTAATAAAGCTTGTCTGAAGGATGACTTTCCCCTTCCACGCATTGATCAACTTGTAGACTTTACTTCCGGGTGTGAGTTGTTAAGTTTTTGGATGCGTATTCAGGGTACCACCAGATTAATATGAGTAAGGATGATGAAGAGAAAACTTCCTTCATCACTCTATATGGCACTTACTGCTATGTTAAGATGCCATTTGGACTTAAGAATGCTGGTGCAACTTTTCAGAGGTTAATGCAAAAACCTTTAATCCTAAGATAGGTCGAAATCTGGAAGCCTGCATTGATGACTTGGTTGTGAAAAGCATCAATGCTGGTGACCACATTTCTGACCTATAAGAAACTTTTAATAACTTAAGAAGATATAACCTTAAGTTAAATCCAGACAAGTGCATGTTTGGAATTTCTTCTGGAAAGCTTCTTAGGTTCCTAGTTTCGGCTAAAGGAATTGAAGAAAACCCAACAAAATTTTGGCCATCGACCAGATGTGCCCTCCAACCACAAAGAAAAAAGTCCAAAAACTAACTGATTGTATGGCAGCGCTGAGTCGTTTCATAGCATGGTTAGAAGAAAAATGATTACATTTCTTCAAGCTTCTCCGAAAATATGGAAGTTTCGAATAGACTAAAGAGGCAAACGATGCATTTGAAGAGCTTAAGAAGTACCTTTTGAGTGCCCTAGTCTTAGTGTCTCCAAGATCGAGAGAAATATTGTTGATGTACATGGCTGCAACGCCACAAACGGTCAGTGCAGTACTGGTCGTTGAGCGTGACAACATCCAACGACCGGTATATTACGTAAGTGAAGTCTTACATAGACCAAAGGAACGATATCCACGAGTACAAAAGTTGCTATATGGTCTCCTTATGGCTTCGAGGAAACTAAGACATTACTTTCAAGCCCACAGAGTGGTCGTACCTACTGGATATCCCCTTAGTCAAGTTCTCAAAAATAGGGAATCAAGAGGACGAATAGCAAAATAGGCGGTCAAGCTTGGGCCGTTTGACCTCTATTTTATCTCATGAACAGCGATAAAGTCCTAGGCTTTAGTAGAATTCATTGTCGAATGGGCGAACCCTGAACCCACCCAAGGGCTCGAGTACGAACACCAAGATGAGTGGACAATGTGCTTTGACAGTTTCTTGATGCTTAAAGATATAGGGGCTAGAGTTGTTTTGATACCCTCTACTGGAGAACAGATCAAATACGTCATTCAATTAAACTTTTCTGCTACAAACAATGTGGCGAAATACGAAGGTTTACTTGTAAGACTCCGAGCAGCCAGAGCGCTCAGGATTCGCAGATTACTAGTGAAAGGCGATTCTCAACTAGTAGCGAATCAAGTCAGGAAAGAGTATCAATGCTCAAGTACCAAGATACCATCTTATTTGGCGGAAGTACGGAAACTCGAAAAGCACTTCTTCGGTTTCCATATCCAACACATTCCTAGAAAGGAAAACTTTCTGGCAGACCAGTTGGTGCGGATGGCCTCCACAAGGTCACCTGTCCTGCTCGGAGTTTTCTGCGAGCAACTCGATTCACCCTCGGTGGTCGAGCATTTTGAGGACTTAGATGCTTCACTAGAGGGCGTACAAATTGATCCTAGTAGCAATTGGATGATGTCGATCTACAATTATCTTTAGCATGACATTATTCCCGAAGATGATATAGAGGCTGATCGTATAGCTAAAAAAGACAAACCATACACTCTAATCAAAAGTACCCTTTATAAACAGGGATCTCACGGAGTGTTGATAAGATGCATATCTCAAGCGGATGGTATTAAGTTGCCATCCGACATACATGGAGGAGTATGTAGAGCACATCATTCTTATAGAACACTGGTCGGTAAAGTCTTCAGGTAAGGATACTACTGGCCAACTGCCCTTCATGATGCAAAAGAGCTCGTGACGAAGTGTGTACAATATCAATTTCATAGTCGGCAAGTACATCAGCAGGCACAAGCTTTGCAAATAATACCTCTTTCTTGGCCTTTTGCAACCTGGGGACTAGATATTTTGGGACCTTTCCCAAAAGCACCTAGGGGCTTTGAATTCCTATTTGTAATGATTGATACATTCCCAAAATGGATGGAAGCCGAACCAGTTGTTAAAACAACAACTGAGGCTGCTAAGAGGTTCCTCACAAAAACGTGATCACACGATTTGGCATACCCAGTCGTATAATCATGGATAATGGTACCCAGTTCTCGAGCGAAAATTTTTAGGAATTCTGCGAAGATCTAGGTATCAAGATACATTTCGCTTCTATCGCTCATCCGCAGAGCAACGGAGCAGTCGAGCGAGCTAATGGTATAATAATGCAAGGAGTGAAACATCGAGTGTTCGACTAGTTAACAAAACGATCAGGGGCTTGGGTTCAAGAACTTCCTTCTGTGTTATGGGCCATTCGAACCACGACCAGTCGTGCGACCGGTGGAACACCATTTTTTTTTTGTTTATGGTGCTAAAGCCATGCTTCCTCCGGAATTGATAATTAGCTCAAGGAGAACGACGACTCGACGACATCAATTTTCTTGAGGAATGACGAAACCAAGCCTTGATACGATCGGCGGTTTACCAACAAGTCATGCGAAGGTACTACAGTCATAAGATGCAACCTCGCAGCCTAGCTATGGGTGACCTGGTTCTTAGAAAAATTCAGAGCTAGACAAATCACGACAAACTTTCTCCAAAATGGGAAGGTCCATACACTATGGTCGAAGTCACCAAATGTAACACCCTAGCTATGCGAAAGCCAAGATGCAACCTAAACTACTAACATCAATCAACTCTATAATTTTTTTCTCAACAAATCAACAACTAATAAAAGCTAAACTTCATCACACAACAATTCTGATGTCTTAACAAACATAAATTTCAGCAAGCATTTAAGCACTAAATTTTAGTTTATAACAATTCAATCAAGACGAACAATAATATGAATATGTCCGAATAATTTTAAACCATCAACTATGTAACACCCCAGCCCAACATAGAGCCTAGGATGCTACCAAAAACTCTACTGAACCAGCTTATCTCAACATCTTAATAAACATTCAACCAAGCATTCATTCAAGAATGGCATAAAGCTAATACTCAACACTAGCACAATCTATAATTACTCAATAGAAGCATATCATCTATCAATTGAATAAAAATCAAACCATGAAGCCTTCTCTTTAACAACTAGTCTAAAGCAATCCAACATTGCTATGCTCAAGCAGCTAATGATCAACTAGATACGTCTAAAGCATCAATGACCAGCAAAACAACGAGGATGATAGAATAATCAAATCAAACATTCTAGAATTAAGAACATAAATTGATCATCCACGATCACAGCCAAAACATCCACCACGAAGGATGGTCACAACACTGATTTTAAAGTAATTATCAAGAATATGGATTGTGGATAATTGGACTAGTTTATTCATTGTGGTTTGTGTTTATGTGACGTGCACCACGTCTACCCCTTCCCATATATGTCGCTGCCTCGAGAGGTACCTAGAAAGCACAATACAACAAGCGTGAGTCCATGACTTAGCAAAGTGCAATAGCAATAAATAACTTAGTATCATAATCAGCCAAAGGGAATAAACAATCCCATCATGAACAACCGCATTATATACCACAAACCCATCTCTTATGATAGCATCACAAGTAGTCAAAGAAAATAAACAATCCCATCATGAACAACAGCATTATATACCACAAATCCATCTCTTATGATAGCATCATAAGTAGTCAAAGGAAATAAAAAATCCCATCATGAACAATAGCATTATATACCACAAATACATCTCTTATGCAGAAATGCAATGAACATGTCATGAATGCACTTTCTTCAACTTCTTTGTAATTATCAGTAATGCCGAGTAATGTATCCGTCGATACATACTCAAGGCCTGTGCCCTCTAGGCATAGGGATCCAATGCCCACACTCTACGAGTGTGGGGACCCAAGCCCGTCCAATGCATGACGGGGATCCGATACATACTCAAGACCTGTGCCCTCTAGGCACAGGGATCCAATGCCCATACTCCACGAGTGTGGGGACCCAAGCCCGTCCAGTGCATGACGGGGATTTCAGAAGAACAAACCTTGGCTACCATGTAGACCAAGATACAGAAATGTATGCCATGATGCAAGATTTAAAGTATGATATCAACTCATCATGAAAAGTAATGCTCATCAGCATTATCAAACTTAAAGCTTCATCATTAAACCATGGCATTCATCAATTATGAAATAAAGCAACACATTATTACTATATGCACTTGCCTCAATCGTGAGACAGAAGACAAAAGGCGAAACGCTCTAGCACCGGGGTTCACCACCACCTCAACAAGATGCAGGCCAACTGCTGACGTTGCACACGTCCTTGTAATAGATCCTGTATTTCCTAGGATCTATGAAGTATAATTACAGTTCAGTGAAACTAGTAGCTCAAAATCCCAAATGACCAACTCACTACTTTAACTTGCCAAATGTTCATTACCTCTCTATTTCCACATAGCAGAAAAGTACAGGTAGGATATACTATGTATTGCCCCTCCATTCATTTGCATAGTGATAAGACTAGTAATTCACTAGACCAAACCCAATGTACTAGCACTAATTCTAAGCCACATGCCTCTCAATTTTGAACTTAGAATAGTAGAAAGGCTACATAATTTCATAGGAACTAGCAAAGTAGCAATGCCTACAAATTGAGCTCACAACCACAATCAACAGTAGAGATGCCCACGTTCAACCATACAACATTAATCGAACACAGAAGAAAAGGTCGCAAACCGAGCAGTTACCAGAGGGGAAACCAACACCACATGGAGCATCCTCTTAGCGCGCGTGACCTCCGCGCCGCTCCCCACGGGACCAACCATAGCTCCATTGCCACTGGCAGCAAGGGAGCAGAAGGCAAGGGAAGAGGAGGCAGGTGGCGCTTGGTGTGTAGGTGGGTGGGTCGACGGCAGAAGCGCCGAGAGGCGCCTTGCCTTCGGAGCGGCCGAGAACTGGCGGCAGCGACGAAAGCGCCAAGAAGAGGAGCCGCATAGGTGGCACAAGGCCAGAGCGGGAGGCGCGTGGAGGAGGAGCCGCATTGGCAGCCGGGTAGGAGAACCAGGACGTGCAGGGAGCTGGAGGTGCTGCGCGCATAGAGGCAAGCCGAGGGGGAGCGAGGGCACACTGGAGACCAAGGGCGGCGTCGGTGCAGGGCAGGAACCCGTACGTCATCTCGCACACCCCCTCCTTCCCGGCCAACGGTGTTGGCTCCCCCGCCGACGGGAGGCATAGCACGGTCTGGGCCACGGCGGCGCTAGCGCTGGCGCTTCCCGGGATGAGGCCGTTGGAGAAGAGGCGGCCATGGGCGAGGAGGGGCGCTACGGCGCCGACGAGGAGAGCGAGGAGGATGAGGAGGCGCGGCGGCGGCATCAAGAGCGCTAGGGCTGGCGGCTGCAAGAGGGGAGGGTTGAGGCGGGCGGATGAAGAAATAGGCAAAGGCGGTGGCTGCTGGAAAAAAAATTGGCAGCTAGGTTTTAGGGGCAGCCAGCCCCTCTCATGGCCCATGGCCATGGGCCGAAGGCCCACCTCTATTTTCCTCTGTATTTTTTTCTCTAAATTTTCCATTTTAAATCCTAAAATTATTCCTTTAATTCTATTTAATTTCTATTTTAATTCATTTAGTCCCACTTATGAAATTCGGGATATTACATTCTACCCCCCTTAACAGAATTCGACCCCGAATTCTAACCGTAGACATAAACAAAAGAACAACTGCCACTAAACGAAACTACAAATAACAAGTACCCGTCGTGAATAGATTCGAATACTGCTCGCGCATGCGAGACTCTAGGTCCCAAGTGGCCTCTCTCTCGGACTGATGAGACCACAACACTTTGACGTAAACCGACGTCTGCCTTAACACTCGTCCCGACATTTGCAGGTACACTCATCGGATGAAACTCGAAGGTAAGATCCTACTCGATGGTCAACGACATTAACGAAAACTCAAGCTTCAGATCTTCCAGGTACTCACATGGCACCAGAATATACCAAATGTTGCATACACCGCGTATGGACCCGAGACAGTCCTAGCGATACGCCAACTTTCGAATCCCCGTGACTAGCGAAATAACCCAATGTATCTTGGGCCAACTTCTCCCTTGGTACCAAAGCACGCAACATGCACAACACACACGGAACACTTGTCTCATTTCTCAATCGATTTCTTCATCTTAATAAGGAGCACCTCCTTTAACCAGGAACACACAATAGAACTTGCTTTGAACAACTCCATTATAAACCGAGTCAACTAAAAGTAAAGGATTCTCATCGCAACCACGCAATGCTAACTCTCCACCAAAAGGGTCAAATCCAAAATCGAAGATTCATCACAAAAACCATTCCACTTTCTAATTATGCAATTTGCAAATGAACACCACGAGAAATCACTCGAACGCTGCAAGAGGGGAGGGCCGAGGCGGGTGGATGAAGAAATAGGCAGAGGCGGCGGCTGCCGAAAAAAAACTGGCAACTAGGTTTTAGGGGCAGCCAGCCCCTCTCATGGGCCATGGCCATGGGCCGAAGGCCCACCTCTATTTTCCTCTCTATTTTTTTTACTGAATTGTCCATTTAAATTATGAAATTACTCCTTTAATTCTATTTAATTTCTATTTTAGTTCATTTAATCCCACTTATGAAATTCGGGATATTACACCATACTTGATTCGGTATGACTAGCATGTCAGACGGGCGTGTTTTGTCAAATTCTTGAAACATTGATCAATTGTGTAAGTTCTTTGTATAAATGTATTTTACATTTTTAATTTCACTAAAGATTCATTTTTTTCTTTACTTTTTGATGAGTGATGTTGTTTATATGTCTGTTATCCATTATCTGGTCATATACTATTGTTGTTTAACTAGTCGGAGAAGAACCAACTCTCTCCTGTATCCTTCTAAAAGGATCTCTTTTACTTTTTTGGCCTTGACATAATCGTCACGAGCCATAAAGATCCTAGTCGTGACCATCACAGCTATGGTTCTCACGCTCGACCATACACTCTTTTCTTAAAGAAGCAAACAAGTAAATGAACATAACACAAACAACTACATATAGTTACATGCTTAAAACTTCGAAGACTAATTTCTTCATTTCAACATCCTGTTCTACTTTTGTTTGGCTACTAATCGAGACACGGAAAGCCTCCTAGTTGAAATATCTCCTCTCTGTATGTGATCCTGCCCACTGGAAGGAGTTTCCTAGCGACGGTCATTTTCTTATGATCTTCGCTGTAGTCAAAGCTTGGGAATGAGCACATTTCGCGAAGTGTCTATCATGTCTTTAGTTCTTAGCAACTTTTACGACCAATTTGGATAATGTGTATAAACAAGACCACTTATCGTTTATGCATACATTTTTTGAATGATTTCTTTTCATCAGTACAAGTCTTATCACATCTTCCGACCACACAATGTACTATGCAATATTTTTTATTATGAAAATAGATCTAAAGCTAATCGAAATCATACACTGGTTCTGACCAAATTGATTTCCTAGTGTAGATTAGATCTTTTTCATAACATAATCATCACATACTTTGTACTATAGTCGTAGCTTTTGCTCTTTTTCTTGGTCTACTACTTCTTTAGTAAGTTTTTCTACTAACACAAGCAGTCGGGGGCTAAGAAATATTTGAGTATTCAGCAAAGTTGAAAAGAAGAACAAATACTTTATTGATGATAAAAGGTAAGTTTTAACATTTACAATTCAATTACTACAACCATCTACTCTTTAGGACCACCAGACTGATCGCTGCGAGTCGACGATCCGACCTCTATTTCTTCCGCAACCTTGTTTCCGAGAGGCATTATTTCCTCGAATAACTTGGCTGCTTCATCCACTGAGCAGTTGAAGTCCGCTTCAACAACTTGGAGTTGAATGGAGGGGTCGGAAGCTTTGAGCTTTGCCAAAGTAAGGCTAACTCCGCTAGCCACATCGTCCTTCATGGTCTGTGCGTAGTTCTTCCGAGTTGTTTCGAGCAGGCTTTTGAGATCTTCAAGTTAAAGGCCAACGTAATTTATCTTCTCCACTAGATCTTTTAAGATGGGCAGACTTGATCCTGATCCCATGTCGAAGAGCATTTTATTGAAAGCCTTGACCTTCTCTTCAAGACTTTGCCCAAATTATGCCTCCTTGCTACGCTCGAACTCAAGAGCTTTTTCTAGCTTTTGAACTTGCTCTGCACGAGTGGTTCAAAGGTTAATGAAATATAATTATAATACATAATAACCTGGTCACATTTATGACTAGTTACCTTGATGGCTTCCTTGTGCTTAAGAGAGATGCTTCATTAAACCTGGTCAACCAATCTTCGATCGACCGGTCTTTAGCTCGACACCCCTCTTCAAGCATAGTTATCATGGCTCTCTTAGCCACAACCTCCTCCTCAAGTTTTTTGAATTTTGTCAAATATGACAAAGGAAAAAACTGAGTAGCAAGCGAGGAACCAAAAAGAAAGAATAAATCAAGAAGGAGTTCCTACTCTTTAGTTCGGAGTTCTTTCTCTCAAAACGAGCTTAGCACGGTCGGTTCTCCACCACAATAGTAGCTTCCAACATATGATATAAAAGAATGATATTCTTTTAGCTTCAAATAAAACTTCATAAAAATGCCATAGGAGCGGTCAAAAGAAGTTTACCTGGATTGCCTTATCCACATACATGGAGCACAAGCTCATAGATTCCACATTTGATTGACAGATTGTGATCTTCTTCCAAACCTCCTTGAGTTTTTTGTCATAAAAAATCTGAGAAAGATTGCGAATGTCTTGGGGATTTGGAGACCTCCTAACTGAAGGACCCCCCTCCGTGAGGTCGACCATTTCGACCACTTTGGTCCCAGCAGCAGGCAAAACTTGCTGGGACTTGTCTTCTACCGTCACCTCCGAAGGCATGGTCGGAGCCGCCATAGGTTTCTGAGTAGGCGCTGGCACTACCACCTGCTCGGGGGCTGGCTCGACCACCCTTTCCTTTGGAGCTTTCCCCTGAGGGGTGCTTTGATCGGAGACGATCGGAATACCAAAGGACCTATGAAGACAGAAGAAAGAAGAATCAAGATTTTAGAATACCAGAAGCCCTAAAGGTATACACTTATATAAGTTTCTTTCATGTGTACATACCTGGTTGTTCTTTTGGTTTTTATCTTGAAACACCCTGGAGCAAAATCCATGATGCTTGCCTTTCTTTTCTTTTCAACCGATTTCACCGGTTCCGAACCGGTAGGGCTGGTTAAACCCCCCACATCCTTCGACTAGGGATCAACCTCGACCAATCGATCGAGGACAAGATCCCTGACCATCTGGTCAGAGATGGTGTCTTCGTTGACCTCCGGAACAGTTGCTTCGGTAGCAACTGCTTGGTCATGCGCGACCACTCCTGGGCCTATGACCTCCGCAGCTTCGGGTTGCGGGTTCCCCTTCCTTCCCACCTGAATTATGAATTAAATTCAATTAGGTGATGAAAATTTCCATCTCAAATATATGTACTCTTTTTCCAATGCTCTTTTTACCTCTGGGAGACCATCATCTTGTGTGGTCACCGAGCAGGAGTCAGTCAAAACAATGGTTGGAGTAGAGCCCTCACTAGACTCTTTTTCCCTCAACCCGATCGTCTGCATATTAGAGTAGAGTTATATACCGATCGAAGAATATATATAAAAAAGATGAAGAAAAAATTGTTATTTACCTTAAGTCTCTTTATTCTCTCTTCTTCAGAGACAACAGCTAGAATACGGGGAAAAGCAGCCTTGGCATTAGGCTCCCCAGCACAGATCATTTTGATCCGCTCTCTGACTTCATCAGGGGAAATGGCTTCAAAAATAGAATAAAGAAATGTCAATGCTATAAAATAATCAACTGAATAAACCATACTGGACGGGATTTTTCAGAACTTACCTTCCCTAGAATCCTTGGTCACGTCGTCACGACTAATGTACTAGAGCATGGAATGTGCTTGGAACTTCAAGGGACTTATCCGGCGCATCGAGAGGTCCCTCACCACGTGCCAAGAAGTCAAGCCCTTGGCACTTAGGTCTTTGATGGATTCAGTCCATCTTCCGACCTTTCCCATCTTCTTCACGTTGGATCTCTAGTTTGGATTCTCGCTCGCCACCTTGCCGACGAAGTAGAGGTAGCCATCCTTCGTGACCGCCATATAGAACCAGCTCTTTTCCATGACGACCACGAAGACTTTGAGTACATTCGGATGTACTCATCAGCCTTCCCGTCGTGGAGGCACAGCGAGCACTCCCCAAGTTCGGCCGTCGACTTCCCCGACCTCACCATCTTGTAAAAGTACCTGAAGACCTTCAGATTCGGTTGGATCCCCAGGTACGCCTCGCAGAGGTAGATGAAGATGGTGATGTTGGCGATTGAGTTGGGGGGCCAAGTTCACCAATTCAACTCCATAGTATTCAAGAACCTTGGAGAGGAATTTGTGTGACGGCAACCCGAATCCACACTCAATGTAGGCGAGAAAGACAGAGATCTCTTCACCTTCGTCGCTCGGGAAATGCTCTCCGGTTGCTGATCTCCAAGAAATTAGATTATTGTCCGGGAGCACCCCAATCTTCTCCAAAGCCTCGAGCTTCTTCACGCTCAGGTCAGAAACCAACCATTTGGTAATCGAGTCCGACATGGTTGGATTTTGGGCAAGAGGATGAAGGGAGGTCGGAAAGGTTTTTGGCGACAGGATGAGAGGAGTCGAAGGAGATCTCCTGTGAAAAGATGAAGGAAAACCTGAGAGCATAAAAACCCTAAAGTTGTGCGCGATGGGGATTTTATAGCCATACTCTCAGTAACTGCAATGGGGAGTTATCCAAAGTCCAACAGATAGAAAACATATTCGGTTTCCTAGACAGTTCCTCAACTTTAAAGTGAATACAGACCTTTATGTCATTAAATGAGGGCCTGCCCGATACGACTTTGTCGAAGAAGTGTTCACATTCATTTAAAGTTAGGGGGCTAGCTGACGAGTATTAAAATCTCTAAATATTACTTTAATATTTAATTAAAGACCACATGTCCTTCGTGGTCGTAACTCCTAAGACTAACGACCCCTGGTCGTGAGGATTCCAGAAGTTACTTTATGGGTACCCTGGTCGGAGAGGTCTTGTACCTGCTACCCAACCAGATGACTGCTCGTAGAAGCTTTGAACTGGTACTTGGACTTGGTTCCAAGTATATTTCTCCTGTGTGATGAATAGAGCATGTGTCATATTTACTCTAAACCACGCGATGTTTGACAGTCCTAAGTCACTGACAATAACCATCATATGGTTATTATCTCCTACTGGCATCAATTGCTGGGCAGTTGGCTCTTTGCCAACTACCACCATTTCTCCGACCAGACGCAACGCTTTCAACAGGCGTCTTCCTTCAGGAGTAACTATCACTCCTTTCACTGGTATTTAAAGGCGGATGATGGACAGAGAAAAGAGATAGATTCGACACATCAGATAACAATCATCGAAGAAGACATACAAGCAATTGTATATGATCTGAAATATAGTACACCACATTCTCAGTGTAATTTGGAGTCGTCCTCTGCCTTGTCGAAGATACTCCTATAAAGGATCAGTTTATTACAATAAAGAACAATTATATTCTCTTTTAAAAAAAATTTATTATTTTTTTCTA
Source organism: Phyllostachys edulis (assembly GCA_036346405.1). Classification (NCBI taxonomy): domain Eukaryota; kingdom Viridiplantae; phylum Streptophyta; class Magnoliopsida; order Poales; family Poaceae; genus Phyllostachys; species Phyllostachys edulis. The sequence continues at coordinate 14,658,218 of CM070550.1, read as the reverse complement.
TTTATTTTGTAAGATTAACGACTGAATCGTGGACAGAATAGCTCAGGTGCGAGACACGCATGATCGACGTACACACGGCTGAGTTCCATCCATGGTCATATCTCATCTCGTGTACGCTCATCTGGTACTGTTAATGATCTTTGCTTTCAGGTGTACCTAACACCTGCATGGACGATGGCCAACATCAGGAGATGTGTTGTCGGAATGGCTCTGAAAACCTGCTCTCGAGTACTATTTTAGTATTATAACTGGGTTCTTGGCTACGTTGTCAGTGTCAGTAGGCCGCTGATTGCGAGCAGTGTCTGATACAAGCAAGACGTTTCTCCTCCAGAAGGCACCTGAGAGTGAGACCAGCTGACTGACATGGTCGTGAACGCCTTCCCCATGTCTCCTCAAGATGGCACCCTTGTACGTGTTAAAACACAACACCAGATCCTACACATATATTTACCTGTGAACACACACTACACGAGAGAGACGAGGAACAGAAACACACGGAGAGAATTTCCCGACACGAACTCGACTTGCGCCGAATTTTCTCTTGTCTTTTTATTCCATCGCACTCAACTTACTCAACAGATTACATGACTTAAATAGCCTCACTCACACACGCACACGACTAATCACCAACCCACCCGGGTCCTATGCCACACGCACTACCCGGACTCCACTACCTAGTCATGCGCATGCAACTAACAACTCTGGAGACTCACTCCACTAACCACTAACACACATGTACATGCAAGGCTTAACTTCACTCCGTGTAAGGCCACACGTTCGGCCATTAATTAACCAACTCAGAGACCATGACTTGGCCCAACTAGTTGGTCACCTATGCAACTAACAAGCTCATGTGTGCACTGACTCCGCACAGCACGTAGCAACCAACTACATGCACTCGGGCACACCCAGTGGCGTAGCCAGTATTGGGCCTGGCCTCGGGCCAGCCCAGCCAATTCTGGTCCAAATATGATTTTACATGGCAGTTTCAGCTATATTTATATGAGATTTTGCTGCTGGGCCTCGGGCCATGGCCCGAAAGGCCTGAGGCCCAGCTCCGCCCCTGGCCACACCTACTAACTAACTACATGCAAACGCATAACACATGTACAAACACAAATAAAACTTTGTCAAGATTAATTCCAACAGTATGCTCACTCACTTCTTATCATCTCGCTTCGATATCTGTCGTTGCTAGGTGTCGAAGATCTAAGGTGGAATTTTTTCGACCAGGCCTAAAATTTCACCCTTAGAGGCCTCTCCTCAGATTTTGACATCTACCATCACAGAGCTCAAAGCCTCTCTTCTTCCACGTGCCTTCTCCGGTTCTAGTTCCCAGCTTCTCTTCACCGATTCCACCCACCCCACCTTGTTGCCATGGCTGCCCACCAAGAAGCAACCCACGTCCACGATCCCACCACCACGCTCGTCCCGGACGCGGCAGCAAAGCGCCCGACGGGTTCAAGTGGGAGTCATACCGCGACGAGGAGGACGCGCTCGTCCAGCGTGCGCCGGCCGCCTCCGGCGGGCGAGGAGAAGGGCTCTCATACATGTTCGTTGTTCGGACGCACATGCTAATGCTAATTGTTCGCACGCACACATACGTACGTGTTAATGCTAATTTTATTTTATTTTGAATGAAAATTAATGCTAATTTTATGAACACGCGTAGATTGAGAAGGGTCTGCTCTCGTACGTGACTACATGTTAATGCCAATTGTTCCGACGTACACACGTACATGTAGGAGAGGGATCTGCTCTCAGCACGGCTTCACGACGTGGGCGACGAAGAGGCCGCAGTGGGGAGAGGATGGGGACGAGGTGGAGCTCCTGGAGGGCGGCGCCGCCTCGTCCGGGACGAGCGTGACTGTGGATCAGCTGGTGGCCTTGCGCCGCGCCCGCCCAATCGCCGGTGGCCTCGGCCTTGCCGGACACGGGAGAGGGAGACCACGAGCAGATGATAGAGAGAGGGTAGGAAAATTTTTCAGGAGCTGGCTGCCTGGCTGCTTGGCTAGTGGCGACAATGGAGGAGAACGGGAGAAGGCATGGTGAAGAAAAGAGGCTTTTAGGCCCTGATCCATAGAATTTCCCCCGTTCTCGCACAGTGTCAGGAACTTGTATGGACCAGTTCAGCCAAGATTTTTCTTCTTCTGAACTCGGTTAAGCAACAACCGGAGACAGCTTCTTTACCGAGTGCCTTAGGCACTCGGCAAAGGCCGATATACACTCGGCAAAGGTTTTGTCGAGTGCTACACTCGGCAAAGGGCGCTCGGTAAATAGTTTATCGGCAAAGACCCCTTTGCCAAGTGCACTTTATCGGGCACTCGGCAAAGGCTTTGCCGAGTGCTAATCGACACTCGGCAAAGAAAAATCGCCGTGACGGCGAAGCGCCACTGCGGACGCCGCCTTTGCCGAGTGTCAAGGTCAAGCACTCAAGAAGGTCTCCGCTTTGCCGAGTGCCATTGAATCAAACACTTTCGGCAAAGGTGGCGTCGGCCGAAAGTGCCACCGGAGGACACTCGAAGAAGCAGCCATCTTTGCCGAGTGCTGCCCGTGGCACTTTCGGAAAGCATGTCTCAGTGGTCACTTTGCCGAGTGTCATGGCCATTGCACTCGCAAAGTATTTGAAAACAACCTTTTTATTTGTTTTTACATCCCATCCAAACAAATGTAAGATATATATATAACAAACATCATCAACATCACATATATATCATCAACAAAGACATATATATCACCAACACCACATATATATCACAAACGCCACATGTCTCACAATATATCACAAATAACTTCACAAGTAATCCAAGTGCTCCATCATCTACAACCATAATTGCAAATAGAAGTACCATTAACAACCACAAGTAGTATCACCAAGATGGCCAATGAGACCGATTTGGTGAAGGATTCATCAAGCATGAGGATCGCTCGATCCCGCCGATTGATTCTGCACAAAGGAGAAGAGATTGCATGTGTGAGACAAGATAAATATATACCATACATGAATAAAACTTTCATACTCCACTAGGTTTGACCGTAAGCATGAACATACAAACTAAAACATTTATACTCACAGAGTAGAATAGTAAGGAGGTGGAGGTGGAGGTGGAGCGAATAGCGAAGGTGGCGGAGCTACACCAGAAGCGGCGCCAAGACTTTGCATGTATCAAGAATCTCCGCCATCCTCCGCTCGGCCTCCGCTCGGCCTCCACCCTCTCCATCTTCGCTTTGCATCTGCTCCCAGATCCTCCTCTCTTGTTCCAAATTGGGCCTACAATATATTCACCCCAATGTTACAATAATGCAAAAGAAAGGTATGAAAAAAACCAATGAAGCATTTAATAAACCAGAATAACCTCGAGTGCCTCCACCCGGTGGTGTGAAGTGTCTCGCCGAGGTCGATGGCGGGCTCGTGCTCGGCCGCTTGCTCGAATCTGGGAGAGATCGAGTAGCGGCCGAGTCGATTCTGCGCTGCCGCCAATCCAAGACGCCTATGCTTCTTGCCTCCTCCCACCCTCATGACGACTTCTCCATCAAGGTCCTCGGTGCTCGGATCGTACTCGCCCATGGACCTCCCTTGCCATCGATGTGTACTCACTAAGGCGGTTGTAGGATTTCGTCGCATTGTCAGACACCTCGGCCCGTCCTCCGGGTTGTAGTCGACGCGGACGTCGCCTTGCCCTTGTGGGCCATAGCAAATGCCTTGAAGATGGAGCAAGGATGGCCACCATGTGACGCCGACCGCGAGAAAAACAAAGAAGATGATTAGAAATCATGCGAATTGAGCGTTAGAATAAATAAATGAATTCACGTACCCATGTTTCACAGATCCCCGAGGTTGCGGCTACCTTGATGGTGTGCTACACTGCATCATCAAACGCCGCCCCGGCACAAGTTGTCGTCTCCTCCACTCGCGTGAGCACCACTTGTGCACCATCTGCTCTCAAAGATCGGGATGCGCGCGACCAATAAGGAATCATCTACAGCCATCAAGTACATGACATATCGAAGATGAAATTAAGCCTACTTAATCTCAAAAGGAATCAGATAATGTTCAGATTTACTGCAGTATCGTCCCGGTCGTCATGGTTCTTGCGTCCCTTTTGGTGACCTTCGTTCCAAGGACGGTCCCGTGGTAAGTTACGACGGCCTAGATGCGCGCATTTTGAAGTTTTTCTTTGTAGCTCGGTCGTATGTCCATACTCCTTCCTCCCAAGCACGGACCAATTCATCAATCACAGGCTCCATGAACACACCCATATTATTCCCCGTGTTCAGAATTATCAACGACAAGAATACGCTCGTCGCTGAAAGCATACGGGGGAGATTGAGGGGATAACGAACACGGCCAACATGTGTATGGGGCAGCCATCATTCCATAAGGATTGAAACCATCTGCTGCCGCCGCAACACGCACATTACGAGCCTCTTTAGCTTTCTCATGATGAATGCCATCAAAGTGGGTCCATGCTTCACCATCGGATGCATGTACCATCCGTCAGATTGTATCGCTTGCCATTTTGTGCCATGTCATACATTTCATGATTCCTCGGCCATGTATAGCCGTTGGATCCTCAGATGAACGGAAGGTGCCGAGGATTGTCACGAATGTCAAGTCGCCTCTTCCGACCATCACCGTAATCTACCTCCGTGAACCTAGATGATTTACACTTTGGACAAGATTTTGCTTCCACGTATTCGCTCCTAAATAGGACGCACTCTTCGCAAGCATGTATCCGCTCATACGGCATCTTAAGTGCACGAAGGAGTTTCGTGACTCGTGCATGCTCTTGGCGTAAGGTGACCCTCCGAAGCGGTCGCCAATAATCATCAACATACCATCGGCGTCTCGACTCAAAGCTATCGACTTTAACGCCATTATGCGTCCAATGGCATCCAGTTGAGAAACCTTTGTCCGCCGTGAAGGGTTTACGTCGCGGCAAACATGTCGAGAACGCCTTTGCGGTTGCTCTCGCTCCTCCGCACGCCCTTCAAATAATCGTGCCTCGTGATAGTCATTTAACATGTCTCGCTACCCCGCATCAACATCATAATCCTCGACGCGTGGTCTCACCACCTCCTCTCTCATACGACGGCTTCACCATGGTAGACCCACCGTATAGTCTGCCAGAATCCATTCTTCCAAAGATGTTCCCCATGACCTTCTTCGCTTGTCTTTTTCTCGCTTGCACATTTGTCGCAGGACATCAAATTTTACTCGCTCCTTTAGCGTACCACGCCAAATGCCCGCTCCAAGAAAGCATCGGTCTTGTCGATCCATTCATTGGTGACGACCGACTTGCGCGCCCGTGTACATCCACTCACGATCCTCCATCCTCTAACATATATATAGCGAGTAATATAAACATCAATTGCATCTACACGACGTTCCTACTATCTAATAGGTGAGGATAGGTCCTAATCCACGCTGAGATCCGTAGATGAGGTTAGTTTCATGTTCTACTCCTATTCGAGATGTATTTTGAAGATTTTCACCGTTCTCCAAATACACGCCCCGCCAGGAGAGTGTGTATCCGGAGAACAATAGGGAGATGATGCCAAACTCGTCTCGGACGGAAAGCACCATGGAAACTAACCCCACCTACGCATCCGCGTCATCCAAAAACGTGGACAATTCAAACAGACATGAGTTTTAGATATGGAAATATTCAGATATTTCCAACCGTATCTCTTTCGAACGGAGACGCTTAATCGGGTTACGTGATCTACGCACCATGATACGGAAAGAGGGGTTATACCTAGGGTGGCGGTGGAGTCAAAGAAGCGTGGCCGTGGCGGGTGGGCAAAGGGCGAGGCGACGTGCAGCAGCAGCACTCCAAGAATGGCGAGGAAGGCGATCGGGTCGCCGAGGTACTCGGCGCCGCCCGACCGGCTCTTCTCTCGCAAAAAAGAAACATAAACTGTCAATACAAAATTTGGTAGCACCTCCTCGCACGGTGAGGTTTCCAAAACCGCAAGAAAACCAACACGCACGATGGCTACATACACATATATATGAACAAGACGATGGCCGACATGCACAAGATTATATCCAACCACATATATATAACAATGTCACAACCACTCCTACGACTACTTAGACTACCACCACTACTACTCTACCACTACTACTACCAAGAACTACTAGTAATACTACTGACGATTTACGGACGGTATGGCATACCTAGCGGGCGTCGTGAGGAGGCAGTGGTGAAGGGCCAAGGCGCCGGTGGACATATGCGACGGCTGGGAAGCGTCGGGGACGTGGCAAGCGGCGGTACGGGCACCTCCTCCTCCTCCTCCTCCTTCCTCCTTCCTCCTTCTTCCTTTCATAAACAAATTAGTTTAAGGTGACTCAAGTTTTGACTCAACTAGACAAATCCTTTCATAAACAAATAGCTCTGACAATCCAAATTTTAAAGCGAGATCAATCTTTTTATGCAAAAATCACTCCCTAATTCACCAAGAACAAGATAGTTTGATAGCTTGGTGCTACAAGAATGGATACTAATGTACAAACTACCATTATAAAAGAACAATAGTAGCAGGTATTAACGAACAGCAACCTCAAGGTGTTGTAGCGTCTTGCAAGACATGGGGTCATAATATTACTCACAGATATAAAGGTGAACAAAGCTACAAAAGGATATCAACACCATTGTGTCTTTTAGCCTCAATAAACCACGAGTTGGCAACAATTATCACCAGAAGCTATTTAACTCGCGCAGAGCTCAACATGTATCCAATGGGTAGTGTCTAATACGGAGTTCACTTCATCAATTACGTTTGTTTCTGAAGAGAAATGAATTTGAGAAAACATTCGCACGTTCAAGATAACGTGAATCTCAGAATGCACAACCAATCACACATAATTTTCTATGGGCCCAAGTAGCCATTGGCTCTGGGCTCCATCTATGGGCCGGGCTGCAACTTCCAGATACTCCTGTGTGACACTGGCCGTTGGGCCCCACGAGCGAGCCACCCATAAACCCTAATCCCCCGAACTCTCCGCCTCGCCCATCTCGCGCTCGATTCGAACCCAACCGCCGAGCCACGCCACGCTACGCTCGCTTCTGGTTCGGTCGCCGTTTGGTTGCCGCCATGGAGGACGCCGCGGTCGAGGAGGCAGAGGTGAGCGGCGCGGCGGAGTTCGCGCCAGCGCTCGTCGCCGCCCACCCGCTCGGCCACTCCGTCGCCGTCGCCGTCGGGCCCGAGCTCCGCGTGTTCGATCTCAAGTAAGGGATGCTCTCTTCGCTTCTAGCGCGGCGTCCTGCCTAATCTCGGATCTTATGCGTAGCGAAGTTCGTGTTTTGATTACAGTATTGTTAGGCTTCAGCGGAGATTGGGTAGTAATGCGTTTTTGAGCTGAGCCTAACTGCTTATCTTGTACTAATAGTGGTTATGCATACCTTAGTCTCCTGTGGGGAAGAATGACAACTTCTTGTGAGGCAGATTGTGAATCACGTCATTTCTTGTGCCTGAGCTGAGAGGCTGTGTGAGGAAAGACCATAGCTCGCTGCTAATTCCTAGCTTCGTGGGTGGTCTTTTGTGCCTCTGGTGATAAAAATGTCTAAGACTTAAACCTCAAACCAAAGTTTCAGATGTGTAAAATCTTACAACTGATATTTTTTTTTAAAGCTCTGGTTCTTAGTTTTGCACCGTCTAGTGCGTATGTCTCAGTGCAAAGTGAAAACATTTTTTTTTCATTTTGCTTGGCGAACTATTCAAATGAAGATTTATTTTGTGCATCCAGGGCCGGCTGCGCAGTTTCGTTGTCAGATGATTCTGGTAGTTCTTCTCATTCGGATGCTATAAGAGTTATTTCGTTTAATGCGAATGGTGTCTTGTTCGCATCCGCCGGTGATGATAAGCTTGTGAAGGTTTGGAAGACTGATTCATGGTGCTGCATCCGAACTATGTAAGTGCTGCTCTTTGTTTTGTTCTCAATGCAACTTAACACAATGGAGACACTAAATTAGCGGACCTTTTATTTTGCATGTGTTTTGTCTATAAGTGTCCTTCTGTTATTTATTTGTATGGTGTATGAGAACCTGCACCTTATCTTTGATTGGCACACTTTTACCTAGCAATGCCCTAGCAGCATAGCATTATGAACTCTGCAAACGATTTTCATTGTGTTGCTTGTTAATAGTATTAAATTCGTCGTGCATGGATATGATTTCTTTTGCAATACTTTCACTTTTGCAGAACTTCTGAAAAGAGGGTCAGTGCAGTTGCTATTAGCAACGATGGCCTGTATGTAACTTTTGCAGATAAATTTGGCGTTGTTTGGTTAGTTACTGCGGGGGAAGATGGTGGAGGGCAGGTGTCAGCTGAAAACAAACCTGTGCCAATTTTTGGTCACTACTGCAGTATTATTACTAGCATGGTACGGATAAGCTTTGACCCTTTATATCATCTGTGATATATTTGTACCTCCTATATTTCATTCTATTAATGAATTGTAAGCCCATTGAAAAATTAAAGGAAGTCTGTCACACTTAAGTGTTGTGAGTTTTCATATCATGTCCCATATGACCATGCTTACTTATATCATTTGTTTGAGAACACAGAAGTTCCCACCAGATGGACGGTTCATTGCTACCGCTGATCGGGACTTTAAAATTCGAGTATGGAACTTCTTTACTTTGCAGTAATTGCCTTGGTGGAGCATAATTCTGACTTCTGAGTTATTTCTCTTACTGTCATGCAATTATTTTTGTAGGTTACATTATTCCCAAAGAATCCTACAAAAGGGGCTCATGAAATACAGAGCTTTTGTCTTGGACATACAGAGTATGTTCAGAATACAATGTCACTGTTATTCTTTATTTTGCACAGTTTTCAAGTTCTTGCAATATCTACAGGACATTGGATTTTATTGATCATGATCCCAGTTGTTGCAGTTTCAAAATGTTGCAACGTATTAGTTAATGTATTTGATAATTGCTGTGATTACTCGTGCAGCTTTGTATCATGCATTGCCTTCACATGTCTTTCAGAAGGTCCGAGCTTTCTATTATCTGGAGGCGGTGATTCAACTGTGTGTACATATTCATTTTGGAATACTGGCACGTTGTTTCAACAAGCTTTCCAAAGCTTCTCATGATGCTGTTTCATTTATTTATTTAGGTTCGCCTATGGGACTACATAAATGGCTGCCTCCTTGATACATGTCAAGTCAGAGACAAGGTAACAGCTGGAAGATATTTTTTTCAAGCTTGTTTAGTAGTGTTCATGAAGGCGCTAGGTGCTAGTTGAGCGGTGGACTAGCGCCTAGGCACCGCCTAGGCAGCTGACTCAAGAGGAAAGGGAGCAGTCGAGCAAAGCAAGCGCCGGCGATGGGGAAGCCGAGGGGGGCGCCGTGGGGAAGCAGAACTCCGCCTTGGCCACTCCACGCGAGGGGTGTGCGGTGCCACCCCGGTCCTGTAGCCTGCCGATTAGGGGCAAATCGCAGTGGCAGGCTGGCATCGAGCGCCTAGGCGGCCACCTAGGAGAACACTGTTTTTTAGAAGGAAAACATTGCAAACAATTTGTTTACGTCAGTTCACAATTTTTCAAGCTATTCTGTAGTTAACTATTTCTTAAAACAACTTACAGGTGGGAGAACTCTTAGAGCCAAATGAAACTGAAGACGGCAATCTAGCCATTGCGGATATATGTCCGACTAATGATGGCTCGTTGGTTGCTGTAGCTATTCAAGGGTAAGCTTGACTGGTGGCATTTCTCCATTAAATATATAATTTATTTTGCTCGTTAAACATGTGGGTTTTTTAAAACACTGCAGTTTGAACGGTGTAATGCTCTTAGCATGTGATCTCATAGCAAAGAAGTTATCTGTTCTAAAGGTACGTCTCTTTGGTAGACAATTTTTCATGTTCTTCAAGGTAACTGACCCGGAAACAAGAGCATAATCGGAGTCTTGTTTTAAAACGAGATTTCTCGTACCTTTACTACTGCTGATAGCCCAATGCTGATCAATGGCTGAGTGTTGATTTTTACAAGGATCGGTGCTGATGCTGGTCACTTGCTACTTTGCTAGGCCTTGGTTCCAGAAAAGTTTTTTTCGTACTGTTCTAGGCTTCTAGCAGTGATATTAGTTTCTGGCTGGTTCTATTATACTTGTTTTACTGGCTAGGAAGCCTAGCGCATGCCTTTGCAGTTATAATAACTGGTACGAATATGCCATTCTTACTAGTTAATTGTGCTTTTTTAGTGGATCTAGTTAATATTTATTTGGAACAGTCTTGCAAGATCTGGTAACTAGTCAGAGAAATCGAAAGATTTGAGGCTCAGATAGAATATCTTGTTGACTTGCAACCAAATCTCTTGTTGGTTCAGCTGTATCCTGTTATTTTGTATCCTGTTGAGTGTTGACGTACCTATACCTCTTGGCCGCTTGCAGGTGATTACAATGGAAAAGAGCTACATCCCTACTAGCTTAGCTTCCAGCTTCTCAGCAGATCTCCTGTGGACTGTCATGGGCGCATCAAACATGCCTAACCAGGCTGCCTCCCAGTTACTAACCCGTTTAAGAATCATCCCCCTCTTCCAAAAGGATCTATTAGCCTCTTCTGATCACGGTCCTGCAATCCTTGAAGACAGTGAAGTACCACATGGTGAGAAGCTTCTTTTGGCGCTGCAAGGAAGTCTTGATGTTGCAAATCAAGATGTGGTGTTAGCTTCAGTGCTAGCTGCCCTGAAAGTTTCAATGCACAAGATGCTAGTGAAGAAGCACTACTCGGAGGAGAGGAGAGAGCAGAGGAAGAGGGGCAGAAATGATAAGAAGATCAAGAAGTAGCTTGACCTGCGGCTTTAACAAAAACAGGTCTTTGTACTTGTTCCATGAGAAGTTTAGAACACTAGAGGTATATTGACAATTGTAAGAGTAAATCTAGCAACCATTTTCTTATGATCCGTACAGTAACGGCTGCTCATGCCGATTGCTTCAGTCGAAATGCCACATTTTTTGCTGTCTGTGACTTGAAATATTACTTACCTATGTTAACCATGCTGCTGCTGTTCAAAGGTAACTGCATGCGTTATTGTGTGATAATCGCTCGCAGGAGATCGTTTTTGCAATGCATCAAATTGCTGCTGGCCTGCTGCTTTAACTACACCCTGATCGTTTCTTCTTGTCGTGGTCTCGACTGATGGCTGGGACGTGAAGATCAATCAATAAAGAGCATGAGGATTCCGGCTCCGTTCTTTCTTTCTTTTCATGAATCCTTACACAGTACATGACATGATCGCTGATATGACGCCGGTAAGGACAAGATTTCTGTTCCTTTGCTTTGCAAAAGCTTCCGTGTACTGATTTGAGTGTGATGCGTCTGATGGTTTTGCTCTGGCAGGAAGAATATTTGCAGCCCCTCCGATCGCCGGTTTGTCGCCTACACGTGAACTGAACCGCGGTTCAGCGGAATTTTGCGGAAAACAGTGTAATTCTTGTAAGATCTTTATGAAATTTCCATGTTTCAAACGGAGCTTTAGCGTTTCTTTCCTTCGGCAGTATTGTCCATTGAGGAGAAGGGCTAAAGAAGAGCAGTTAGGAATTTATTCCGACTCAGAAGAGAGGACTAAACAAGGGAAGTCTAGGAACTCATTCTGACCTAAAAACCTTATCCAGTAGTGAGCAGAGATGCAAAGACAAACACGGTCGATAAGATAGATAAGAGTTCTCCACAAGAAAGTTAATTCCCATGGTCAACACACATGATGGCTGCTTGCTGCATTTGTTCTCTTCCAGATGCAACCTCTATTAAAAACAGGCAACTCACTCACTCATTCGTGGTGTAAACAATGTTATCCTCTTTGATGCAGCTGATCTGCCCTCTATTTGGTTCTCCAACCATGAACCCAGATCGCCTACCTACCTTGTTTATACATCTAGATGTAAGGACCTTGGATCATGTCTTTTAGTTCCAGTTGCACAAGCCACTCCCAGAGTGATCGAACCGTCCAATCAAGAGTCAATGCTCGCGATTAGAACAACGAATAAATTACGAAACCTCTGACAAGCGAAATTCGATCAGATGGCATGCACGCATTAGTTTAGTTCATCTCAGTATTCCAATGCATGCACGTAGCGAAAGGCGGCAACACAACCATACCAAAGCAAAATGTCTATCTATGAACAGTAGCGACAATAATCGAGAACAAGAAGCCAAAACCGATCAACTCTCGGGTTTTGACAATCCAGCGACTTTGTAATTAAGCGCCGCCACGGCAACATTGGTCTACGCACTTCCGCAGCAGGCTGCACATAGAGTGATTTCTATTGGTTTCTTTTTTCTTTACCTGAAAGCTCTGCATGATTCATGAAGCTTCCATGATGCAAGCTCATGCACTGTAACTCGCAGTGGTTAACTTTGTTCTTTCCTCCACATTAAGCTGATGCTTCTTACTGAAGGCGAAAGGGAGACAAACACGCATGCTAGATCCATTTCACCGACCCAGCAACAACCTAGTGTAGTCTGCCTTCTACCACTAAATATATATATATATATATATATATATATATGAAAATGATATGGTACTCTTAGGAGTACGTACTCTCACATCTCATATATCACTTAAATTGTATGATGATACCTCTTTATCTATTTAAGTATACTCTAATTATGATTATAAGATACTCCAAAATGAGTTCCATAAAAAAATCATTATATATATATATATATACACACACACGAACTGTGAGCTCACAGAAAGCTGATTTAATTAGGCTTTGCTCAGTTGGTTTCTTCACCATCGCTTTGTTTTTTTTTTACAAAGATCTGCCCTGTCACTGCACTGTTGGTGCATGTGCAAGCGTATCTGGTAGAATTTGCAACTGCATCAATCAGTCTAGGAGTGCATAAAGAGGACAGGTTCAGGTTAGGTACCCCTCCCTTTCACCCTTTCGGGGTGGGCAGTGCCAAGAAAGAAGAGGGTAATGTCATGATGCGTTGTCCTGCAGAAAAAGAAAAGACTAAACTGTTTCTGTACATGATTAAAGAGATTTATATGCGATGAATCTTTTTGAAACCAATATGTGTGATGAATCTGCTGATGCCATGGTTACTTAATTTCTTGCTTTGGACCAAGTACCAAAGGAACGGCAATTCTTTACACCTGCCATTTCCTCTCCCTTCCAATGTGCCATTGCACTACCGTGCCGGCGGCCCACAAGATTCTGCCTGGCAGGCGGCAGCTGGCATGCCGCTGTCAAAAAATGCAATCAGGAGAAGCCATGTTGCCTCTGAAAAAAATTACTGTCGTTGACCTAAGACAGTAACCAGCTGCTGATTTCCCTTCGGATCCATGGTTCTTAATCACATGCGTGTATATAATAGTGAATAGTCACACGATTGCATCGTTCTGTACTATCGACTTCACTGATGTAAGATTGTAGCACCGAAGTCAATAGTTATACGAGTTTTTGGTTTATTTAGCATGTTTTTTAAGCAAAATAGCAAAAATAGCTTTCCGCAAATGAAATGACAAACATAACATCTCTATCACGCAAAAACGCCATAGCAGAGAGCGGCACACCTAAAGTGCGACAGGACATATGGTGACGTCCCAGTCGGTGGTAGACGGCCTGCCGCGTACCCAGACTGCGATAGGTGTGCCGTAGTGTTTTCGCACGGTTAAAGTGCCATTTTTGCTACCATTTAATTTTTTTTCGAGAGACACTATTTCTGCTCTTTCGCTTCGAAAAGAGACTGAATGAACCAAGAACCTCGTTATCCAGCGTCAGATAAAGTTTTGAGTGAACTGTATGATAAACAAGAGCACTGGTTGCTGTATATATGTAAATATTCATGAGAGTACTTTTATGAAGGGTGATTTGCGTATATTAATATGCTACTGAACGTCGTCTATCAACGTCGAACCCCATCTGTCAGAGAATGCTTATAAAAAATGTCAGTATATAACTACTGTCACGGTAGCACCATCCTGGTAGAAATTGCACGCCAATGCCTTTCTGCCCCGTCACTCACTTTGCACTGTTCACTATACAAAACAAAACTAATACTCCATTAATAAAATGTATACTAGCCATAATCGATGTCTCAGGACGGTTGCCATTTCCCAGGATTGGGATCCTCTGCATCGAAAGAGTTAATACAAAGATCTACAGAGTTAAAGGATTAGGAGAGATCTCTACCGTCTGATAAAAAAATCGAAAGCCAAGATCGATTGCTATAGTATTTTTTTACAGTGTTTTTTGCCATCATACTTTCCACACTGTTGCTACAGTATTATGTTAGAGCACTGTGCGCATGGTGATCTCTACGTTACTTCAGAGGATCCGAATCCGCAGCAGAGGCATGGCCCATGGTCAATAGCTACAGGTGCTGGTCTAAAAAAATGGCTACAGGTGCTAGAATTGAATCACAATGTTAACGCATCCCCGGTGCAGGTGTCAGTACTGGCCTTAATTTTTCTTGCGAAGAATGTGACACTCGTAGCATTTGCAAATTCTGGCATCACACAAGAATATGCATGCGAAAAGTACATATACCTGTAATGTAACTCAACCACATTTACTACTGAAATATTGTCAAGAGTTAAAGCTACATTCTATGATCATGTTGCAACCATCTTCCTCCTTTTCTTTCCAGTTTTCACCTCCAAAGGTAGAGATGTCCACACACAAGAAGATGATGTTGCCAAAATTAAAAAAAGAAGAAGTGCAATTCTGCAGATTAATCTAGTTTGGTTGGATTAGGTACCCCCGGTTACTATCTTATCTCTTATGCCTAGCCTGACCCACACTCTTTGCAGGGCCACCATTAGCCCCCCAATTTAGATGGGTCAAATGCCATAATATGGTGCTATTTCGGTCGTTTTAGGCGGGGGACGTGGCGGACGAAGAGTGGGGAAGCCCACTGCAGCACGCATGGCGTGGGGGCGGTGCAGAGAAGAGAAGCAAACAAACGCAAATGGCACATCCTACGTACTACGTCTCAATACCGGACAAACAGTTAGCGACAGGGCTATAATTGCAATGCTGTCATTGCGCAGAGAGTTATTTTTTCAGGAGATAAAAATGCGCATGGCGAAATCTTGTCCATGCCCGTTGTCCACGAGCATACCTGTTTACCCACGAAGACATGATACAGTTCTTAACCAAGTAACACCACATTCTGAAGCTTTCAATTTGACCTTAAACTTCTTACATAATGTTGTCAGATAACATGTACTAAGAAAGAACATTGATTTACACTTTACACAAATAATCGACACATAGTTTAACTTGAATAACCTCAACGCATGCCCTATTTCTCTGAAGGGACAAGCTCTTTAGCAACTGGTTAGTGCATGAAGATAAACTGGGTGAGAATTCAACTATACCATTCTCAAGAGCTTCCTCGCATTCTCTAAAGTAACAAAATTGATTTGGCGATGGGTCAAGACTGAATGCATCCCTAATCCGTTTCACCCTTCCCAACACTCCTCATCACCATCCATTGTGTCCTCAACATCAAGATCATCGAATCACCACTTCCCGGACCACCGCGACGGTGGAGGACTTGTTGCTCTGGTCCTCGCTATTGTCTGAGTTTGCGGCAGCTTCTTGCCGATCGAGAAGCCCGGAGGCGATGAGAGGCCAAGATCCGGTCCAGCTTTTGCCGACACCGGCGCGGCGACAGCTCTCGCGAGATTTAGCGGGACTCGACGGAGGCGGTGGAGCTCTCCTCGACAACTATCCCGTGCTTCCTTCAAGACGTCAATGGCGAGGGTAGCTTGCTTATGAGTGCGTGGAGTCCTCATCGCCCCCGGTATCGCCAGTGGAGGAGGCGGCCCCGGCGGCGACCTCGTCAGCCGTGAACTTTCCCTTAGCCTTGCCGATGGCCTGGGGGTGACGAAGATTGAGGAAGCGGCGCCTGGGTGAGACGAGGAGGCCGGGCCAAGAGGAGGAGGACAGGCCGACGGGTGTCGGGGGCCGATCTGGACTACGGCCGACCGAGAGGAGGACGAGGCTGGCTATTGGCCAGGAGGAGGATGGGATAGCGGCTGGCCGGATCTGGAGTTCTTGGGTAGCTGGCCGGAGCAGACGGGGGCGGTAGATCTGGAGTTCCGAATAGGGGCGACGGATGTGGAGTTCCTGGGTGGCTGGCCGGGAGGCCGGGAGGAGGACGAGTGACGGGGGCGGCGGTTGGGCTGGCTGGCCGGACTGGGGGAGGACTGGAGGAAGATCTTGTGTGGGGATGGGGGGGCACGGGATGGGAGGGGTCTTTTGGCGGCTGGGAGATGGGAAGTGGGCTGGGAGCATGGGATGCATTCTGGTGCTGGTGGGACTTGGAGCAAGTTGACCGAGCGGTGACTTAGGGTTTTAGATAGTGGCTCTACTTGTCAGTGTAGGTTACGGGTAATCGGGCGAAGTGGGTGCAGGTGGAGCTTACCCATGCCCGCACTCGTTTACCCGATGGGCAAGGGATTGTGCCCGTTTCTATGCCCACGGGCAAAGAAAGACATCCATACCTGCCTCCATTAGGGTATTCGCCCGCGAGCACATGGGTAATCGGGCATGATTGCCATCCCTAGTACCTACAATGTAGTGCTCCGAGTTAGGGGTGAAAATGGATTAGATACGGACGGATAATGACTCTGTCATATTTGTTTTCATATTTTTTTTAGGATACGGATACAAATACGGATACCCCGGGATACGAAAACGGATGCGAATAATATCGAATACAAATACAGAGCGAATACGAATCGAAACAAATACGGTCACGGATATTTTTTCGGAACATAAAAACTCCTTAAATTGCATGCCAAAAATTAATGAAAACATATAACTAATTTGTTTGATGCAAACATTCATGAATTGTTCATATTTTCAGCAACCACATATAACATTGGCACTAGCAAGGAGCATTAATTAATTCATCACAAACACAACACTTAGTGTACTACATTTAGCTCATAAGTCATAACTCACAAGTTAACATACATAAAACTTAGTTCATCACATACATAAAACATAGTTCACACTTAGCTCATCACACCTAGTTCATTCATGACATGCATAGTTCAATAACATCAGTATCACCAGTTCACCACCAGACCAGCACCACAAATCAAAATGAATAAATCAAGACTACTCTTAAAAACCAAAAATAACCAGGAAGGGGAGGGGAACCAAATCCACTAGGGAAGGACTGGAGACGGCCGAGCCGAGGCGGCCAGAGACTGGTCGACCGGCAAGACGGGCGCGGATTTGGCTGAACCGGGGACACCCACGCGAGGTCGAGCTGTGGCTCGGGTGAGCTCAAGCGAGGTGCAGGAGGCGTAAGGTTGAGCTAGGTCAGGGGGAGGCCGAAGGTGGTGGTGCCAGGCTGAAATAGGGGCAGAAGGAGGCGGCCCCAGCCCCCAATGGAACCAAGAGCAACCTGGAGAGGCAAGGGGAGAGAAAGAAGGGAAATGGGGAAAGTATTGAGGAGGAAGAAGAAAGGATGGGAGCCTGGGATATTTCGACAGGGAGGCTCTCCTCTGTACACTTGCTTCCTTTGATGCTCAATGGCTCAAGAAGAAGAGGGAGAGGAGAGGAGAGGTAAAGAAGAAGAAGGGCGGACGGAGCAAGCAAAGCAAAGATCAAGAACTCGACTGGCCTTTGGCGGCGACGACTCTCTCATCGCCTTGAGGCCCATCTCCATATCGCTTGCTGCAGCCAGAAAGCAGCCGCCGCAGGTCGCTATTCTTCCCGCCTCCACAACGGCCGCGACCCTTTAATAGGTCCAAAGGCCGAAAAGCGACGAGGCGGAGGTGGACGAGGTGGCATGGCGTAGGCGAGGACCGAGTAGCCGAGTGCCCGAGCGGTGGCGTCGCTGCGTGAGGGAGCATAAGGCCATGCCGTGAGGGGATCCAATGTAGGAGAGCCGGTGAGGCGGCAACGGGCCGGCGTGAGGCGGCGACTGAAGTAGCCGAGCGACGGCGTCACGCAAGATAGCCTTGGCCCTCGCTCACCGTGGAATTGTGGAAGAACTGAAGAAGGAATGCAAGAAGACAATAACCCTAAGTTAGGTCAAGGTGACTAAGAGTAGTGGATCGTGGTGGGCTGGCTAGTGAGTGGGTTGGGCTCAGCTGTTCCGAAAATTCCGAATATTCGGATGTGCTCTTATCTGGATAATCTGAATTTGTATTCGTATCCGTTGGATATCACGCCTGCCGTATTCGTTTCCATTTCCGACAAAAAAATCCGAATCCGTTTCCGATCTGAAAATTATCCGATCCGGGGCCATCCGAATCTGTTTCCATCCAGATCGGACGGAAACTATTTGATCTGTTTTCACCCCTACTCGGAGTGAGGCATGGTGCCTCGTAGGCCCACCTAGGCTCGGACACCATGGTGGACGTGAGTGAGTGTCTCATAGGGTGTTAAAGCTCCTTCTGCAAGTTGCGGCCTGCGGGTGCTTCCTTGTCCAAGGTAAAGGGAGAGAGAGAGGGGAAAGAGGGGGAAATCTAGACACTATTACCCCCCCCACGTCACCCTAATTCCTAAACTAGCCCCCTCACCCATGAAATTCTGAATTTAGCCCCTCTCGGCTACTCATTGGTCTGCACAACAAAGAATAAAGATATCGCCATCCCTATGGCAAGACTAAGGTTCTGCCCTCCCACATGGCATGAGGTACAAGGAGAGAGAAAGAAAAGGAAAAAAGAAAAGTGAAAAAAAACTGATTTTTTTTTAAAAAAAATCAGAAAATTCCAAAAAAAACTTGGAACATGAAAAGATTTAATTAAAAAATGAATTTAATTGAAGTTTATTTTATTCATTTAAATTGTTTTTCATTTTCTGAAATTTGCAATTAAGCTCTAATTAATCCAATAAAATACAAATGATTTTTTTATGCTTTCAAAATACTCTGAAAAATGGGAGAACTGAAAAAAATAATATCTTGGTCGCTACGGTTCTTGATCACGTTACTTCACTAGGAGAGAGGGGCACCTCATCGCGAGTCCATGTGTGCGCGAGCTCAGACAACAGAGGCGATGGCAGCCTTGACGCCAGAGGTGGCAGCGACTAGAGCTCTAAGGGCTAGGACGAGGATGGCCTGATCTGACAAGCTGGGCCCAGGTGAGGCGAGGCCAGCGGCGGCCAGATCTGGTAAGGCAAGGTCGGCGGCGGCCGAATCCGAGGGCAAGGAGGTGGCGCGTGCATGAGAGGACGATGGCAAGGAGGATGGAGCTTTTGGAGGAGGAGCGCGAGGATCCAAAGCCAAAGTAGCACGGTGAAGACTAGATTTGGACGACGACAACAAGGAGCTACACCTACACGACAGGGCGGGGGTGAGCGAATCGGTGAGGGATGAAGGGGGAAGTGAAGAAATGAGAGAGAGGGGGAAGGAGAGAGTGGTGGAAGAGAAGGGTGACAGATGGGGCAGATGATAGGTGGGACAAGGGCCTAGTTTGTAACGGATTTTTTTGATTCTAGGGTTCTTTATGTAAAATTTCATACTAGAGTAATACTCCCTTCGTATTTTAATACATGACGTCCCAAGCACAAGTTGTTATTGTCTTGAGGTCAAGTATATGTACTCCGGAGGGAGTAATAGAAAGAAAGCAAAGACTGAAATGGAAAAATTAAAGGGCTAAAATGCAAAGTTCTTCGTGGCCCCTCGAAGCTACCGTGCATTAGATGTGTAGGAGTTTAGATGGTGGCTTGATTGGTCTGGAGTCTGGGTGGAGGATGAAACCACTGCCTAAGACTAACATGCATTTTACATGCCATGTAGTACAGCGGTGGAAAATTCTGTGTTTTCTGACAGTAATTTCCCAGAGGTATAAGCATGCAGTTGGAGTTGTGTAGACAAAATGAACAGCGTGTAGTGTGAGAAATCACGGTGTTTTAACAATTCAACTCAGTGCATGATCTATCTGTTTCTACTTACTGCTCTAGCTCATAAGGGGGAAAAAGGTGAAATGAACCAATCATAGAATCATCTGATGAGCGGCATGACAAGATTTTGCTGCACCATCCATAGGTCGGCAGCGAATCTACTTGTTGTGCAGTGTGTGCCCCAAAAGAATCTACCGTTGTGTGCACGGGCTCAATGGGAGCAGTAACACACAGCACAAGAAGGCAGCAGCAAGGGCAGGGAAAGAAAACGATGGGAACTGAAGATAACGACCTGCCTTTTGGAAGCAAGCACACACAAACTAGCAATGACGTCACAGGGAAGAGAAGAAGAGGAGAGCCTCCTTTAAGATCATGACCCTCTCCATTGTGCTATCACCAACCCCTCTCTCTCGTCTTCTTCTCGCCCGGTGGTTAGTGCCGTGGTTGTGTCACTCAAGAAAGGGTCGTAGAAACTAGTAATTGACGAGTTGTTTCTTTCTTTGAGTGCAATAACACTACTACAAATTAAACAAGATCATGATCATGGTATGATACCTTCACGGTCTTACCAAAGCTTGCCGTAAGGTCCCATTGTGCTTCTCTCCCTTAGCTTGATACTGCGTTTGGGTGCACTTCTGAGGTTTTCATTGGCCTCGTGCTCCGTACTTGAACTCCCCACTTCGATCGTCATTGGAGCCTGCAAGATCTACCGGTTCTTGCTAGCGTCTGCTGCTTCTTGTAGCCCGGGAGAAGAGGTATCGAGTTCAGTCTGATCAGTTCATTCACTGAGATTCACTTCCTTCTCTGAAATACGATCAGTTCTTGGTACGTTCCTGACAGCAAAGATCCAAGAACTGAACATCTGAACTTGACAATTCTTTTGTGCTACCATTTGTGCATGCAGATAATTGATTGTTCGGTCCATTCGGTTCCTGATATGTTCCTGAGATCAAAGGTCCAAGAGATGATTCTGAGGAGGTCCAGGTGAATGAGCAACAGCGGCGGCGCGCAGCAGAGCCACTTCCCCAGCCAGCACACAAGCTCATCGACGATTCCATGCGACGGCGGCGGCGGCGGCGGCGGCGGCAAGAGTAGTGCGTTGTTCGCCTCTCCGAGGCTGTTGCACTCTTCCTCTCTCCCTTCCGGCAACTGCACGGCCAAGAACCCCATGTCCGACTCCGAGACGCCCTACTCCATGAGCCCGACCTCCGTGCTCGACGCGGCGGCGGCGGCCTTGGCGTCCAGCCCTGACGCCGGCAATAAGCGTCGGCCGTGGGGCGTCGGCCCGCACGGCCTCGCCGACGCGCTGGACTGCACCGACGACCAGCAGAAAAGAAGCGTTCTTCCGGCGGCGTCGCGGGTCGTCAAGGCGCAGGCGCCTCTGATCAGGTCGTGCTCCATCGACCGCCGTGTCGAATTCGGCGTCAAGAACAAGAGCTCGTGGCTGCCGCTGCGCGGCGGCCGCGAGGAGGCGGCGGCGGCGCCGGGGGAGATGGAAACGTCGTCGGAGGACTACACGTGCGTCATCTCCTGTGGGCCGAACCCGAGGACGGTGCACATCTTCGGCGACCGTGTCGTGGAGGGCGGCTGCGGCGGCGAGAGACCAGGAGAGCTCGCCGCGGCCGATAAATTTGCCGGCGCGTGGAGCTAGAGGTTTCTTGAGCTTGATGATGCATAGGTAAAGCTACTTATTGAGGACTATTAAGTTCAGTCGTTGTGTTGTTATATTGTATTGGTTGTTCAATCTTGATCAGATGATCAAACCGATGCTTTCTTGATCAGATGATTAAATAGATGCTTTCTTGATCAGATGATCACATAGACGGCTCTATAAATTCAAGTTGAGCTGAAGCTGTAATAGAAATTCTTTGCTTCAGTATGTTGGCACTGGAGCAAAATCTGAACCTGTAAATTAGTTTCTAAATGAACTATGAATATGACGAACTTAATCTCCATGACAAGCTTAGCTGCTCTTGGTCGCTAAACTACCTGTGAGTCCTGCATCCTGACAAGAATTATGATCAGAATTTCAGAACATTTTTCCCATGAAGGTGTGAGAACCCAAGTTTTTAGGCCTAATCGTGTAGCAGTAATCGGTAATTAGCGGTAATTAATTTCATCTTAGCAGTGAGCTAACTATAGTGTCATATCGTTATTGAGCAACTGAATTAATATTAACTCGTTAGTATTTTCGAGTTTCCTTTTGTAAGCGTTGCATTATTATTCATCTATATTAGTATCCCATCATCCATTTTCACTCTCAGCATTCAATGCAAAAATCTATTGCATTTTCCAGTAAAACAGTAGAATTATAGTCATAATAAAAATTACAATCTCCATTTCCATTAGAGCAATAAATCAATAAATGAATTGTTTACAAAAGCATTTTACAACAAATCAAACTATAAGCATATTGTATCATTGAATTGAGCAGCATCAGCATCTCTACATTTCCTTCTATCCTTCTCTTCTCCAATGTATAGCAAGCAGCACCACTTCCTATGCATTGACCCATCCCCCCTTGAGCATTCTATGGCCTTTCCTCTTGTGTCTTCAGGCCAACACACCCACTATTCACAAGCAGCATTCACAAGCAGCACATTCACAAGCAGCACAGCCACCTTCCAGAGCCCTCTTAGCCTCATTCATCCCCCCCCTCTTCACAGCTTCCAAGCATCAAAAGCCACACCACCATTTCACATGCCACACAGAAGCACTCTCCAGAGCCTTCATATTCCCATTCATCCCCCCTTCCATTCACAAAGCTCCCATTCACCTCCCATTTCACAGCCTCTACATTCATCCCCTTCCCATTCACAGCTCCTAGCACATTGCCTCCATACCAAGACCACACCAGTTCCAGCCCAAGCCAGAGGGAGAAGGAGCCAAGAAGGAAACCAAGGAGCAAGGCACCGCCAGAACCAGCAGGAGGGCGACCACATCCTCACCGCCGACATCACCATCCTGCACATCGCCGACCACCATTGCCAATCATCAACCCCAAACCAGCTCAATCCCCAACCATCAGGTAAAATGCATTTGCATATTGAGCTTTAAGTGAGTTCATACCTTAGTAGCAGCCTCCTCCAGTAGCTTTGTTCACTCCAAAGCCGCCATTTATCTCTGCATTCATACATCAACAGCAAGCATCAGCACTTCAATCATCTGTGCATATTAAGTAGAACAGCTGAGCATAAACTTGGAGGTTTTGGGAAGGGAGGAAGGCTTCTGTGCCATGGCGCCGGCGGTCGGGAGGCCGAGCCGGAGCCCACTAGGTTGGTAAACCGAGGCGGGCCGGGCGTGAAGGCTTAGGCGCGGGTCGAGCTGCAGGATCGGAGGTCAGGCGCGTGAGAGGCGAGCCGGAGGACCGAGCGACGGCGCCATGGGGCCGGCCGCAGACCAGAGGCGGCGTTGGCCTTTCAACCACGCCGGAGGAGGAGGAGGTGGGGAGTCAAGGAAGCGGCTGGGACCGAGCCGAGCGATGGCGGAGAGAAGCGTGCATCGGGCCACGCTAGAGGCCGGGGGAGTCGGGGAGGCCGTGGCGGCGTCTGGGCCGGCAAGGTCGGCGAAGGTGGCTAGGCCGGCAGGGGGCACCGGTGACGACGGCAGGTGATTGGGGAGAGGAGAGGAAGCTTTGGGGGGAAGAAGAGGAAGTGTGGGAGCTATGTGCGTGGGGTGTGTGGGCCGATCGAGTACATGTGAGAGAGAGAGAGTGAGGTTAGGAAGTAGGGGGATTAGGTTTAGAAGGTTTCTTAGGAAAGTGAGTGGATTCTAATTAATTGTTATAATTAATGTCTGTATCAGTAACAGTTGTCATTAAAATAAATAGTTGTTAGTTGCTTATTCTTGTGATTGAATGTTTTAACTTGGGTCTTTTCAGATTAACCAACTTAAAATCAATCTGTTGATTTATTACTAAAATAAATTGAGTTACCGTTAGTTCTGTTTTTAGCAAGTTATTTTGCTTGCGTGTCAATCTTGTGCGTCGCTGGCATTAGTCGGGTAGATTGAACTATTTTAGTCTTGTTGGTTTACTTAAACGCGAACTTCGGGTTTTTCGACCATAGCGCGATTAGACAGTAGAACGGCTATAAGGGGGAGTGCTAACTTAGTAGAGGACTCGAAAAGATTTATTTAAATTAAATTGTGCTAATAAGTTAGAAGCCACTGACTTATGTATCCATAATATCACTCAAAATCAACTGTGCATTTAGTTATATTGTTATTCGTACGCCAGATTGCTACTGTAGATCTAACCAAAGACCGACGGAGCGATTGACCGAGATTCGTCGACACCGACCTTTCCTACATCTACGAAGGCAAGCGATCCTCTTGAACATAAATATAGTTAATTTAAATGTAAACCGTATATTGCAGTATTATGTGTATTTCATTCAAAATTGTTTTCTCAAAACTTAAATCAAATGATTGAGATGAAAATGATTAAGATGAATATGAAAGAATTGAGAATGATGAAAGGAAAGTGATATGAGAATATTATGGCTGGTAAAGAGGGTCTTTGGCAGGTAAGAAATGAGGCAGGAAGTGGGACCCTTTACACATGGTTAAAATATAAGGACCAACAAAACTCTTACTCGGTCAGAAGCCGTAAATTCAGTACCAACCATTTTCCTGTTTTGACGGACAGAAAATGATACCTTGTTACGTGACTATGCTCTCCACAATGAGTAAGTAATACGTATGAGTGTGATGGAGAAACCCAGGACTGGTAGGAGAAGTCCGGAAATGGGGGATCCAAGGCGCTATAGCACTAAGGTGGAGTGTTGAGTGCAGGATAGAAACTACCTCAACCAACATTACCAGAACTCGGTGGGTGACAAGGTCAACACCGACGAAAAGTAATAGGTGGAGAAATTAATTCACATAATCTGAAAAACGTTCTGTATTCTGATCTTGAACCCGCATCAAAGGAAATACGGCGGACCCTGTTCACAAAGAGTTCAGAATAGCTATGGGTAAAGTGGTGCAAAGCCTGCGCAGTGCTAAATAAAATCATGAATTCATGCCAGTCTCTAGGATTGGAGTCTACGGAAACCACATGGGTTCTATCTTCTCTCCGAGTGACTAGTATTGTTTTCAGTATTAAAATCTGCCACCTAAATGTTTTAATGAGCTATTTTCAGAAATGAGATGACTTAGAAATTATGATAACAAACAGAGATAGTTCATTCAGTGCATCCTTTGCTATTAATGCTTGCTGAATACTTTTGCACTCAACCTTGTTAGTATTCTCCTTTGTAGATCCTAGTCCGACCGAGAACTCTCCCGAGTGGGACGAGGGCCGTGCAGGTGCAGATGAGCCCACAGGAGTCGAGGACCCTTACTACGAGGAACAGGACGAGGTGAACGCCTTATTCGACACCTGGGACGACTAGGAGGCCATTTGAGCTTGGCAGGCAAGAGGGGGTTCTAGTCCCATTTTAGATATGTAAATTATTATGTGTAATGTAAGGCCGTAGCCATGTGTGGTTAACTGTTGCAATAAATAACAGTTATATCTTATTTTTCTGCTGCGTCAACTCTAGTAAGACTTACTATTCGTTGAAACGGTATTCTACCTTATAGATGAATAGTAATCCATTGACTAAGTGTAATTACGCATTGAGGGAATAACACGGGGGCATAAGCTGCTGTGTCTCCTCCAATCATTGATGGTTCTTGCAGAAGTATTACCGAAAAGGAATCCAATGATTGATGTTCCTTGTGGTGACTGGTGAGCCCTGCCTGCACATCCAAATCAGATGATGAGCTCTGTTCGGCGGCAGTGGCCAATGTGCCTGCCAACTTGAACGGTGCATCGTCGCTGTCAGGGCCCCGGATTTGGCAAACGGTTGCAGCAACCTGCGGGTAAGTTCTCCGGGTCAGGCTCATGCTTTCTTTGTTGTCTTCGGTGGGGTTAATTAATTACGATTAAATAATTACATTGTAGATTAATTAATTAACTTACATAATTAATTAGTTATAATTAATTGGCTGTAATCAATTTAATTTTGGTCAATTAGCCGTAATTAATTTAGTCTTAACTAATTATTCATACTTAGTTAGTTATAGTTAGTTAGTCTTAATTATTTGCTCATAATCAATTTAGTCGTAATTAATTAGCAAAATGAGCCCCCTACGAGGAGCGCGGACAAGGGAGACATGTGTCGGAAGTCCCCTCCCCTGTGGAGGGGATGAGGGCGATCGCGCACTTGTGGTACAGACAGGGATACGTGTCGCCTGCCGGCGAGTCTAAAGTGCTATGTTTGGCTTTGATCTTCGGAAGAGAGGCTAGATTTGCTATTTCGTGTGTAATTAGTATCATTTAAGCCAAAAACTCTTGAATTGATGCCCAGTTTTTTTAGTGGTTGTGGTATGTATCATCATTCTTTCTCAGCTGATGTGATTGGTATTGACGAGTTTTAAAACCTCTCTTTGTTGCAGGGGGGAAGAGGATTCTAAACTCATTCGATGATTGATGAAGGGGAGTTAGAGCACCGAGGAAGGGATTCTTGAGGATTTTAGTTTTAGTTGTACTGTAAAATTATTGTAAAATGAAGTAAACTATTTTATTAGTTAGTTTCTTTTGGAAGGGGTGGTGATGTTATTCTAGCTTATAGTACTGGACCGCCATGATCTTCTACTGCTGCAAATATGAAGTTTGTGATTCACAGGTTGCAGCTGTTTAGTTGCTGTTCTGAACATTTGTGCTGTGCCTCCTGCATCCACAACGGCACAACGCAAACCTCTACTAAATCAGCTCAATAGGAACAAGTACTCATGCATCAGATGCAAATGCATAACTCGAGTCAGAGGCAGACTAACTTCACTGCTTTGAACATAAGCACAACTCAAGTCTAATTGACACCTGATATAAAACCTTGCAAAAAAGAACCCCTAATGAGAGACTGCTCATAATTCAAAGCTACATGTCCACTCCAATTGTCCAAACGCATAATTCTGCTCCATTTCCAGTTGCTTTACAGTCTTACAAACCTGCAAAGGTACAGTGATGATACAGCTAGATTGCTAGCTGTATGTCCACTTCTCTTGCAGCTTGCTGAGGTAAAGAAATGATTTTGCTCACCTTGTTCATCATAATGTGACCTAATATAACCTTTCACTAAAGACAATCCCATATTAGTCTACAACATCTCAACTGATCCGAAGAAGACAAAATGAAGTTTCATACTAAGACAATTGAAAAAATAGTATTCATATGCACTTCCTATGGTAGTATGGAGAATGGATTTACCCATTTAAAGCCAATGCTATTTTCCTTAACGTTGGCCAAGGTTTGCTGTTGTGAATGGTTATCCACTAATTTGCCCTCAATAATAACCCACAGATAAATCAGCTATCGCGCATCCTAAAACCTACACAAACTTGAATATTGTTGCCTTGAAAAGCTTGCAACCATTCATAACCTGCAACAGATGACAGAGGAAAATAAGTCACTGTGTCATACCGTGATTTTTTATATTTACAATTGCTTAGAAACTAACTAAGACATTTACATGTAAACTAGTGTTTTCAATTAAGAAGAGAGACAAACATTAACATACTGAAGCGAAACTCTCCAGATCCTGGATTGGATGACCAAAGGAACCATAGATCTCAAGCCCATATATAAATATGATTCTTGTCGGCGGTGGCAAGAGGTCCTAAACCACACCATGCACTTGAAAGGACTGGTGAAGAATGGCCCTCTAGGATGGTCGGCACCTCATCCCTCAATCTTGACCATATGTAAACAGATCCATCAGAAGCGCCAGCGGAAATGCAGTTTTCATCAGGGCTTATACAAGGTCTGCCCCAGCTGCCAACCACTCTGTTACCTGTGGCCCTGAATGTTCCACAAACCTCCAATGTTCTAACATCAAAAAGGTTGTGCACGCTATCCCTCCCACTTGTAAGAACAAAATTTTTGCTCCGTGACACACAGACGGAGCTGATATCAAGATGAGCAGCTATCTGGGTAGTGCATTTCCCACTACGGATGTCCCATAACCGAAGGTTTCCATCCCTATGACCTGAGCAAATGATATCACCATCAATGAAAGCTAGTGAGTTGGGGTTGCTCGCTGACATTATGGTGCTTTTGCAGAAGCCAGTCTGGAGATCCCAAATCTTGATAGTACGATCATTGGATGAACTAGCAACAATGCAGCTCTTCACCCAGCTTGCATCTACAGAAGAAACATTTTTCGTGTGACCAGTCAGCGTGTGACGAGGACGTGCTCCATTAACTTCCCATACAAACAACTTGTTAGAGCTACATGCAGCAATCACAAACTTGTTGTCATTGGTCACAGCAAGATCGTTGACAGACCCCAAGCAACCTTGTAGAGTTGAGGTTAAAGCACCAGTATGTGCAGACCATATCTTGACAGTTTGATCCTGGCCACCACTGATTAGCTTGTCTGTGCTATGCTGGAACATTATAGATCCACACCCACCATCATGAGCACGGATGGTGATTCTGCATGTAGACGGGATTGGTGTTTCCATGATGTCCATGTACCCAGCTTCAGATCGACGAATGATGCCATCGGCTTCTTGTTGTGCATTGTGTTGTATACCGCCAACTCCAGCTGTCTTTAGCTTTAGGACCATCTCCTCATACATTGCATTGGCCTGAACAAAATTTCCCACACCATTTAAAGCGATAATTTCTTGGTACATACTAGTAGAGTGGGCACAGTTCACAATGTAAAACATACTGATAAATAAAAGGTCTTTGACTGCTAAAAACCATAGGGATTTAGTTAGTTTATATTTCCACACTTGTTACAGAAGCAAAAGAGTTTAAACATTAGATACAGTTAAGAAAGGATTGAACTTTCGTGGAACTGGAACATTTGTTTGGTTTCATATAATCAAGGGGGGCAAATATTCAAAGACTGCTGTAAGAAAAGTCACTTTCAAGGATCACGCTACAGTAGTCGTGCAAACTTAAATTGATGAAATATTCTAACAAGCAAACTTAAATTGATGAAATATTCTAACAAGAGTAAATTGACAATTTGTCATTTAAATGGAATTAAAGATCACCAACAATAATGCACCATGTCTGCTGTGTTATGTCATGGTAAGCATGCAGGTATTTGAAGTATCTCCGTTGCAGATCCACTGAAACTAGAGAAGGGGTAATATATATTGCTAACAGGTAAGAAGTTTTTCTTTATCATATTAGTGAACCTACCAGGCGCTTAAAAGGCAAGCGCAATAGTTGAAAAATCCCTGAATTATGATACCATGTACTGGAAAGGTGCAGTTTTAGCAATGAAGAGACAATAGGTACCTCGTTAAGCCTCTCCGCATCCTTCATCTTCTCTAGCATCCATCGATCGATCAGATTCTTGTTTTCATCCTCCGCAGCTTTCAGTTTTGTTAATGTCTGTTCAAGTTCGGCTTTAGTTGTCTGGTGCTCCTGAATTAGAAGATCTAAAGCATTTGTTTTTTCCTCAAGTGACTGCTTTAGCTGCACATTTTCTTCGCTGCAAAATTTTGGCACAAACATCAAGTGACAATGTTTTCTACAACCACAGCCAAGCAGTAAGCAAGCTATCCATCACATTCAATACCTAGTTTGCTCAAGTTCACTCTGCAAAGTTGTAATCAGTGCCTCCTTCTCTTTGAGCAGTGCTTTTGATGCTTTCCCCTCTTCTATCTCGGTGACGAGCTGCTCGGACAAACGTGATTGAGCTTTATAGCACTGCTGCAGCTCCAACTCATGCTTCTCAGCCTTTTCTTTCCACTCCAAAGCCTACAAGGGGTCGACAAAACAGTCACTACATATAAAAGAAAACACAGAAATTCCACATGCAAGAATTACTACATTCTTGATTTTATTTCTTTTGGATTGCTAAGTGAAAGCAGAGAGGATAGTCAGCTTCACACTGCCGACGCCATTAGCACATTCTTTTGCACACTCGATACGGCTCGAGTGTGTGTGTAACGTGTGCTCATTAATGAGATCAAAGTGCCCCGATTCGACTCTACAAACACAGATTGGTATTACGTGGGCGGCGAAGGGCCGGGTGAGCGCCTCGATGGCGGGACGGTGAGCACCCTCCTCTACGAGGTGCCTCCGCCGCAGCGACAGCAGGGCGCGCCGGATCGCCGCCTTGCCGGCCTCGGCCTCCGCCATCGTCCTGTAACAACAAATCACTGCCCGTTAAGCAAAACAGCAAAGTAAACATAGATTAGCTCCTGGTTAGAATAAACCCTCACATTCTCGTGTGGATTCCGGCGGCGGCGGCCGGCGGAGATCGCGTGTCCGGTGGTGGCTTCGTCGGTTTAGCAAGGGCAGCTTCGGTGGACGGGGCGAAAGAGAAGAGGAAAGCAAAGGAGAAGGAAGCGTCCGGGCCGCGAGTTGGACTCGGACTCGTGTTGGATACTATGGGCTCGGCCCGAGACGTGTTGGGCTTGGACTCAAGGATTCGAAACTTATAAGCCCACTTATAACATAGATGGGCCCAAGGTAACTGGGCCGAGACGCGAATGGAATATTCCGGCCTTGGCAACCACGCGAGCCTTTAATTCCTCCGCTTCCTGCGCCGCCTAGCTTCCCGGCGAAAGCCACGGCCGCCTCCTCCACCCCCACGGCCCCACCCCGCGTGCTTCGCACGTAAGCGCATTGGTGCCTTCCTCCCCTGCCTCACCGGGCTGGTATTGGTGCCTCACCTTAGCCCGTTAGCCGTCGCCTCCCTCTGAGTTGTGCACCGAGGGAAGGAAGGAAGTATACGGTGCAATGGCGGTTGCCGCGCTCCTGCGCCGGAGGGCGTTCTCTTGGTGTCGCCATGGTTAGTTATTGCTTTCCTTGATGGGCTGTTGGATTCTTGGGCGTCCTGCGTGTGGTCCGTGGAGGTTAATCGTTTTTTCTTGTCGCTGGGGTGCACGGTATGTGTTTGGCGGAATGCCAAAACCAGGCGCGCGCTCTGCGACCATTCTTGATCACGGCAGTAGTGGTATCAGCGATTAGCATCCATTTGCATGTCATGTAGTAGCTTTATGTTGTGTGCTTGTCTGCTTGATTGGAGAAGGGGCAATCAAGAAAAGGACATGTTTTTCCCTGTCGCTCGTGGTTGGTTGTTGTTCTGATGAATAGAGCATAGCTATGGAGAAATTTACCTTGTTAGGCAATACAACCTTTTGATCTTACTGTTAAACACAGCGAGAAAAATTCTATTTGGGGTGGACGTGGTATCAAAGGAAGCAATTGTAATATAGCGTGATTACGTGATGTTGGATGTTATTTGTACAACTCTGCCATGTGCACTAAACTTTATTTCAGTGTCAAAACTTTGGTGGGTCTGTCCATTGTATAGTTGTTATGCAATGAGATTTGCTAAAAACTTTTGTCTAACACGGTCCACTCTCTTTACAGATGTTTATATTCACTCCCTTCTCTCCAATTGTGATCTATATTCCTTTGCCAATTCTACCAATTTGAGATTATGGAGGGATTACCACAATTCTGGGAAATTTGATTTGACTGATATGACGTAAGAATCCATTTGGCTCCCCTTCCTTTATGTAATATCCAAGTTTTCTCTACATATTCGTGTCTGGATGTCCGTTTCTTCGATGGAATCCATTTCTCAACTTTTTAAAACAATCTTCCATTGTGAGATGCTGGTATCCAACATTATTCATCTGACCAACGTAAACACCAAAATAAAGTAACATATTATTGTAGCTTGAAATATGACAACTGGTGACACAACAGTGGTGCACATGTTATTTTAGTTTCGTTAAATTTGCCTAATATTATCATACTGAAGAGTAATGTAAGTCTTCAAGATTAATTTATATGCCAAGATATAGTGTAAAACACTGTATGTTCTCATTTGCTATCCTGTTAAGAATTGAATTAAGTTCTGTGCTATCTTAAATAACAGCCATCCTCATATGTGGTACCCGAATGCCCGAGAAAAGAAGCGCAATGTATTTTTACATGTCGGTCCTACAAACAGTGGGAAAACACATAATGCTCTCAAGCGATTAGAAGCAAGCTCTTCAGGTACTATTTTGATCTACTCAGTGAAACTGAAAGAACTTCCATTTACAGTGACTGCTCAAAATTCTCATCAAATGCTGTAGGAGTGTACTGTGGACCTCTGAGATTGTTAGCACGGGAGGTAGCAAAAAGATTAAACAAAGCTAATGTCCCTTGTAACTTGATTACGGGACAAGAAAGGGAAGAAATTAAAGGTGCAAAGCATAACTCAGTGACAGTTGAGATAGCTGATGTGACAACTGAGTATCAATGTGCTGTTATTGATGAAATTCAGGTGCGTGAAGTAACTCGCATTTTATAGACCTGCTAGGGAGATGTATATTTACACTACAAATAGGTATGTAGAGCATTATGAAGCTATCTTCTGGACAAAACCATCCAACCAATCATATTTCCATTGTCTATGAAGTGTTGTTTGGAATATTCGTCATCATTCCCATCTTATTTGCTTCTATGTAATAGATGGTTGGCTGTAGAACAAGGGGTTTTTCATTCACACGTGCGCTTCTGGGGCTTCGTTCAGATGAGCTTCATGTTTGTGGTGATCCAGCTGCTGTTCCTCTTATTCAGCGAATACTTGAAGCTACTGGTGATGTGGTTACGGTAATTGAATTGAAACTCACCTAATGTGTACTGAATACCGATATTATATGTACTTTCTGCTCCACATATGGTAGTTGTCACATCGAAGGTGTATTATGGGTGCCAATTATGTTGCTCTGCCAAGATAATACAGTAGTTATGAAATTGGATTTGTGACATGGACAGACACTTTAGTTTTTTGTACAAGGGGAGTACAGGCAATGCAGTTACTCAGTATAGGATGAAACATTAGTAACTATCACATCTCATGTTTCACATATGAAACATTAGTAACTATCACATCTCATGTTTCACATTCTCTCCCCTTGAACTTAAGACAGACTATGCTTTTCTAAACTTATCATATATGCCTTTCATACATAATTTCATATGATGAATATCATGGATAACACCCGCAGTCTATCTTAGGCCCTTGCCCAAGTTATGCCTTGTGTCGAGCTACTCAAGTTATGCCTTGCCACATACCAATTCTAGGTCCATGCCCAGAATTTAGGTTGCAACCCTCTTGTGTAGTAAGTAGTAACACTACTTTTGGACCTCCACGTGAGAATTACGTGTGGTCATATGCATCTGCTTTTTGTTGGTGATACGATGTTGTTTTGTGCTTGCAGAGAATATTCCAAGTGAACTTGAGAAACTTGTACTGCTTTTTGCATAATATTTATTTTCGGTGTTAATACTGCTGAAGCACTGATTGAAATATCTAGACAGCATGCTGACTGTTGTAGTGTAGCAAATATCCTAACTTCTTGTTTCTATGTTGCCATCAGGTTCAATATTATGAGAGACTATCTCCTTTGGTTCCTCTGAAGACCACACTTGGGTCTTTCTCTAACATCAAGGCAGGGGATTGCATGGTAACGTTCTCACGACCTCAGATATATAAGCTCAAGGTTGGTATTCTTCAAGTGACTGTTGCAACAATGCTTCATTATTTTTGTAAGATATCATAAATAGTATTTATCTGATTTATTTCACATATCTAAAAGAGTAAAAGTATAGGGTTTCTGCAAATTCTTGGGAAAAAAGCTGACAAAGTCTCATATTAACTATTGGATTTGTGGGGAAGGAGCAAAATCTTTAATGTCAACTTTGTTAGGCCTATCAGGCTATCAGCACAACTTGATCTCAACATATAAATTTGGAAATGATCAAACTCTCGCACTCAAGTATGACAAAACCCTTGAATCTATAGCTGCTTGGCAGTTGGCACTCTACTCAATTTCAACACTGCACTTTTTTTAATCTCCCAGTAAAAAGGTAAGGGCACTTATTTGACTTAGAAAATGGAGCTCTTTATGGCTATGTACTTGCTTTATGCTAGTATGCTCAATGAAGGAACAAGAGAACCTCCAGTACCAAAATGTTGAAAAGGAAAAAAAACTTGTACATCATCAGATATCCACAAAAACAAAATAAATAGGAGCCTTGATAGTTTTGGTAGAAAGAACCTGTTATTCTAAGGGGGGCATAGAATTTCAACAGTTTGCACACCAGTGCTTTATAGGACTTGCAGATGTCAAAAGTTAAGAGCAGACAAACTATTTTATCAAACCAAGTTGTGATATTCGCATTTGCTTGAATTCAAATCTCCAAACATGGAGAAGATTGGATCATTGAAATAGCCTGAATAAAATGTCAAAAACGTAAGTTGGGGACCCTGTAAAGCTGTGAAAGCAATGCAACAATGTAAAGAATAGCACAACATTTGCACCCAGTAATAGGGAGAGTTGTGTTGTAATTTTGTTATGTTGCGATGGCTGCGAATTGTGTTGTAATTTTGTTATGTTGCGATGGCTGGGAATTTATGTGACAGGACAGATAGCCCAATTGATAGCAGCCCGGCTATTTTTCATAAATTTGATCTGAGGAAACCTGTTTTTCTAGTTAGCAACCATCAAAGCATCTTTGTTCTCCTTTTGCTTTTCATAATACTTGCTAATTGAATACTCTAAATAAATTGAAGTAGTGAAAATCAAAATGCAAACCCATGGCCATGTCAAAAAATATGCACAATTAAGCCAGGGGCCAATTCAATGTACAAGGATGGGGGTCCAGTGATCCCAACGCTTCCTAGCCTAACCCAAGAAGAAGTTGATGCTCATAGACCCATAGTGACAACTGTTAGTTTATACACCCATGGTGTGTGTGTGACCACAATAACTTTCCCCCTAGACCCACCCCTGAGTTAAGCGGCTATGTATCCGGATGCATGGCACTGTTTTTTTTTTTTGGAGAAATAATACATGACACTGATAGAAATGCATCCTTCTGTTGATCTACAGACTACAGAATGCTATGTATGATTATTAAGTTTCAGCTACCTTTCTTATATTGCAAATTTTCATGCATGCAGAAAAGAATTGAAATGGAGGGAAAACATCTTTGTTCTGTAGTCTATGGATCGTTGCCACCAGACACTCGAACGAAACAGGTAATTTCTTTACATTTGGTATTTGCTATCGTACTATTATATCATATGCCTCATTGTCATGTGCCTCTTGGTCCCCATCTAATAATAAGTGAAATACCACACCTTCCATTTGAGCACATTGGCATGCATCTCAGCATATGTAATTTGTTAGCCTAATACTTAATATATATTGCACAATGTCATCCAACTAAAATTTGATTAGCAAAATTAATGTCTTCTGTGAAAGCTGAGTCAGACAAAGGTTATCTGAATCTTTACTATTTAAAAAGAAAACGTAGTGGTGGTGGTTGCTGGTACGTTCTCCCCTCCCAACTCGCTTTCCCATCTCCCTAAAAAATCTCTAACAAAACAGAAAAAACCATCTACCAATAAACAAATTACATCTCCTAAAAATTTTCTAACAAGAAAAAAAATCAACAATGCTCTACCGGCATACGGTGATGCCACCTTTGTCAGAGCTCGGCCGAGCACAGAAGCGGGGATGAGGGTGTGGCCCAGGCAGGATGATCTCCACGATATCGACTCCACTCGACGTGTTAGGGGTAATATAATTTTTTTATCCGTAGTAGCAAAGCACGGACATTCAGCTAGTAATGAAACAATTTTTACATTGACAAAGTTGGCAATGTCAATGCTGCTTTATATGCTAAGGAATTGAGCATACTGTTCAATGTTCAGGAGATGGACTTTCAGTTACCTATTTTGTTGATTCGTACCTACTATTGATAATGGAGAACACGATCAACCACCTTTTAGTTTGTTTATATAATTAATGCCACGAGCTCATGGTTTTTAGCAAGAATTTTGAGAGATTACCGGTTATGGTTGCAGGTGTTAAGGGTATTTGTGGTATTCCACTATTAGTCTAGGGTTCCCTTCTCAATTTAATATGATATAGAGCTAAGGTTTAAACCCTAGCTTTCATCCTCTTTCGCTGCCTCTGCCCCTGGAAGGAGCAATCTTCACTTCCGAGGGCGGCCACCTCTTAGTTGTAGTTCGTCCAACACATCAAGCAGTAAGCAGCAGTCTTCACCGAAGCCGGTGTGCCATCGCCTCCTTGGTCGCAGTGCCGCCGCCACCATCGCCTTCTTGGATCCGAGCTTTATCTTCCTTGTCATCGTTGCCGACCATCGGCTCAGCCTCATCCTCGCCGGATCCGGCCCGGCTCGTCGCCGCTTGCTCATCCTCATGTGAACTGGCGCCACCAAGCTCGGTATTCAACGCGTCGTCGTCCTCTTCATGGTCTGGCTGGGAAGAGAAGAGACCGGATCCGGCCATTCTTCTTGCCGCTCGCCGACGCATGTGAGCCTCTCTCGCTCCGCTGCCCCGACGACCATGGCTGCCCCGAAGTCTCCTCTGCTCCGAGCCATCTGCCTCGCCGCCTAACGATCACGAGCACTGGATCGAGCCACCGCACTCTCGAGCTCGGCCGTCGCCGCCACCGCATCACCACCTGGGCACGCACAGAGGCGCTCGGCCACCGCCTCTTCTGGCTCCACCCATTGTCGGCCACCGCTAGTGGGGAAGAAAGGGAGAGGGAGAACATAGTGGTAATCTGGTTTATAACCAGATCTGGCCAGAGCCGCTCCGGCTTTTCCGGCTCCGGATTCTCTACTGACTCCAGCTTCAGCTGATCTTGCTCCAGCTTCTCCTCTAGATATAGCTGGCTTCGGCTTCTCTAGCTCCAGCCTCTTGTAGCTTCTTCCGCTGTTAAAGAGTGTTGTTGCCAGTATCTGCTACTCCTTTGAGTCCTTTTTCCCTTTGAGTCCATCCAAGTCTGTAACACTTTATCTTTGAGTTCGTCTAAGCCGCGCGAGTCCACAAATTTCTTGTCAGTCAGTCGATTGCTTCGTGGCCCACTCCTTCCCTTTTGCATGGCAGCAACCGCCGCTCTTCTCTCTGAGCCGCTGCAGATCGTAGAAGTTGTTATAATGCTGTCGCTTCTCTCTGAGCCACCGTCCCGAGCTTCTAAGGTCGTCACTCTTCTTTCACACAGCACCTCTGCCGTGCTTCTTATGCACTGCGCCGTCGCCATCTCGGGGTTCGATCTGTGCCGCTATGTTTCTATCTATTCCTCTTCGGTTTGATTTCACAGCTCTATCCATTACTGTCGGTTTCATCATCTTCTTCGTCGTGTTGCCGTGATCAACTTTGCTCCCGCTTGCCTCTGCTTTCTTAGCACGTGCACCTTGTGTTTTATGGGTTGTTGCACGACCCTGGATGGGAGATCTTTTTGATACTCGACATATTTTCCAAGAGCTGCACACTACGACAACATTATCAAGACTCAAACTTTGGAATTTTTCTATTTTAGTGTCAACTCTTTCAAATGCAATGCTATTGCATATGCTTTGTATTTGAGGGAGAGTGTTAAGGGTATTTGTGGTATTCTACTCATAGTATAGGGTTTACTCTTGTGTGTGTTTTTGTACTATATATTGCCTCTTAGGCTATTGCAATACAACTAACCATTCACATTTGCTCTCCCCCTCTCTATCTAACAGCAGGCAGTAAAAAATATTTTTTGGCATGTTATGCTTTATTCTCGATAAACGTCTTATTATGTTCCCTAAGCTTGCAGGCGACATTGTTCAATGATGAAACCAGTGACCTTAATGTGCTAGTGGCTAGTGATGCTATTGGAATGGGTCTTAATCTGAACATTTCTAGAATTATTTTCTCTACACTAAAGAAGTTTGATGGCGTCTGCACCAGGGAGTTAACTGTGGCTGAGATCAAACAGATTGCTGGTATTAGATTTGCTTCTTAATGATTTTACCTCTGGCAGTTTTCTCTTCTTTTTTCCTTATTGCACAGGCACTTTAGCTGCAGATTGAGTTTGAGCACATTCTGCATATTTCATACTGTCCTATTTTTGTAGGCAGGGCTGGGAGATATGGGTCTAAATTCCCAGTTGGCGAAGTGACCTGTTTAGATGCTGAAGATCTCCCATTAATACACTCATCTCTGACATCACCTTCCCCTATTGTAGAGGTGCATTGCACACCCATTTCCGTGCAATACATTGCTTTCCAGCACTTGTTATATGATGAAAACTGCAAGAAGCTCTGTATAATTCATAGCTTAGTAAAGATAACGACAAATGCTGGCATTGCTTTTATTTGCAGCGTGCTGGACTTTTCCCCACATTCGATTTATTGTCTCTGTATTCACGATTGCATGGAACTGACTTTTTTCACCCTATACTGGTAAGCTAAACAAACCATCTTTCTTGGTATTATATATGGTAAATGCCTTGATGCAAGTACAGAGCACCTTCATACTTTTATAACATGTGAACTGTCAATGGAAAAGTTAAATGTTATACTGCATAAACAATTATATGATGATATCCTTTTGGTTGTGCTAGTTTGGATGGCACAGTGAGTTACTTTGCTATTTTTGTATAGATATCAGAATTTTCTAGCACTTTAGCTGCTCAATAGTTGTTCTGGTGGTTGGTTCAATCAATTGTGTCCTGATAACTTTTGCAGTGGCATGAATTGAATTGCCCCTACAATAATTTGGCTATATTTTGAGGTATCCTGTTGTATTTGTTTAGACTTCAGCTTGACATTGCTTGTTCACAACAATTGTATAGTAACTTTTTAAAGAATATCTACCTCTTGATCAATAACTTGTTATCTTCTTCTTTCCCATTAAATGTATGTCAATGCTTTCTGTCTAGTTACAGCTATTTCCTCTGGTCAGGAAATGCGTGTTACTTTTCCTTATGTTGTACTGCAGGAACGTTTCTTAGAGAAGGCTAAACTATCGTCAGACTATTTTATCTCTGATTGTGAAGATATGCTGGTATTTTTTTTCTTCAAAAGCATCTTTTTCTATATTTGGTCAAATCCTCTATAAGGGACACTCTATAAAATCAAAACAAGATCACCTGGTTAGAAAAAGCACTGACTCCCTGCTTGAAAAAACAACAACATAACATTATCTTTAAATTTACAATAATAGTGAACTTTACCAGGTAGATTATGTTTTCTGTTGAGTTGCCGGTTCATTCAATATTCTATTAACATTTTTCTTCCCACTGTTAACAGAAAGTTGCTGCTATTGTTGACGAGTTACCTCTTGGGTTGTATGATAAATACCTCTTTTGTCTCAGGTGATATGTAATACTGTGATACTAGACCAATTCTCTTGTATATCTACTTTTTTCATATTCTCTTGCTCCACATCTTATTGTCAATTATCTGACCACTTTCTGATGCTTCATATTGCAGTCCAGTGGACGTGGGTGATGATATATCTACTCAAGGATTAATTCAGGCAAGTATTTCTATCTGTCTTTCTTTCTATGTTTTTGCGGAATTAGGAAACGATATCACTAATTTCTTCGAGATGCAGTTTGCAGAAAATTATGCAAAGAAAGGCACTGTTCGACTTAAAGAGATATTTACACCTGGAACACTCCGAGTGCCTAATTCACACAATCAACTCAAGGAGCTTGAATCAGTTCACAAGGTTACTGTACCTTTTTTTTTTCTCCAGTACAAATTTTATCAATAGATACTACTTGTAACTTGTCAGTC
Organism: Phyllostachys edulis; assembly: GCA_036346405.1. Classification (NCBI taxonomy): domain Eukaryota; kingdom Viridiplantae; phylum Streptophyta; class Magnoliopsida; order Poales; family Poaceae; genus Phyllostachys; species Phyllostachys edulis. Next base: position 14,618,769 of record CM070550.1, on the reverse strand, counting down.
AATAGTCAATATTACTATGTATCTTGTCAAGGTCTTCTGAACACAAATTCCTTTGTTCTTTATGTTTATCTTAGGCAGTAAACATGTGCATGCACATTTTCTATTCCTTTGTGAAGGCAGCTCTCAATCTATTCTACATTCATATAAAATTTCAAGTTCAAATCAATCTATGATCAGAGGAACAAAAACGGAAATTCTGACAGACAAATTATCCACAGAAAAAAAAAACACTTCTGTTTCTCCTAGCACCATTTGAATTTGAACTTGAAATTTTAAGGATGATACAACACTTATGCAAACATGGTACCTTTTATATTCAGGCCTAGTGAGAATGAGATCTTACTTATTTTAGTTGTTCTTGTGCATGTAGCATTAAATGCAGTTACCAATTCTAAATAAGATCAAATGTGTCAGAGTTGAACATCAAAATGGCAAGTATGATTAAGAAAGTCATCCAAATATGGATTATCCCATATGGTCCTAAGAACGAGACATTAAAATTAAGGCATGAAAAGGTAATTGATAAATAGGACTTTGCTAGTGGATTGTTAATACAATCTAACTACAGCTCATGATGAATATCGCAGTTAGTACAAACTATCTTAGAGCCAGCCAGCTCATAATTGACTGGGAGTGCTGAAACTAAAACTTTTTACAGTATGCTTCTCTAAACATTGTTGGATGATGGATCCACAATTTCGTACTTGCGGGGTCTAACTTATAATTACATAATTTAGTGGGTTTGTCCTTTATTCTAGTGCATTGGATCTTTTCATAAATTTGTATGTAAGATAAGTTTTTTTTTGGCAAAAAAGCTGTGGGCTAGACACTTTCCATTTCGGTATACCATTAACTCCAAACAGTTTCTACAGCAAGATTAATCACGTAGCTTTCCATTTTCGGTACACCATTGTCTCCAAACTATTTCTACAATGAGATTAATCGCCATCTCATATGGTGATAAGTGCAGGTCCTAGAGTTGTATGTGTGGTTAAGCTTCAGACTGGAGGACTCCTTTCCAGACCGTGGATTGGCGGATTCCCAAAAGTCGATCTGTAGCATGTGAGTTCCATATAGAGCTTCTTCTTCTTTTTTTCGGTTTTGTGATAAATTCTTTGGAGGTCTCATTGCTGGTAATATCAGGTTGATTGAAGAATATCTGCAGAGGTTAGGATGGCAGCAACAAGGGCAAAGAAAGTTTTTGCATAGTCCAGAGAAATTGCACCAAGAATATGATGCATCTCAATTGTATGAAACCCTTTTCCAGAAATGCCTGATATTTTGTCATTTAAAAAGGGGAATGACTATGCTAGAAACCTTTCTACACTTCCACAATTCTCCACTTAAGTCCACTCCCACTTTTGGTATAAGTAGTGATGGTTAAAAAAAATGTATTTCTAGTGCATCAATTACAAACACATGTACCTGTTGGAATGAGGCTTCATGTCTATTCCAATAGGCCAAATGGTCAATATATAACATGTACTAGGTTGTCAACATGCAAAGAACACCCTAGGCTATATACATATCTAGCAACCCCCGCAAACTCATGGTGGATCAACAACACTGAGTTTGGAGAGGTAGAAGCTATGCTGAACTCTAGTCTGTGCCTTGATGAAGAAATCTGCTAACTGAAGCTCTGAAGGCACATAATGAAGATCAATAACTTGGTATTGCATCTGCGATTGCGTGTACGAAGCATCCACTCCAATGTGTTTGGTGAGCTCATACTGATTGCATAAGTACTATCTGATAAGAGAGGAGTCAGCGCAGAAGTGGAAACATCGAAATCCTCAAGTAGCCACCGAAGCCAGGTGATCTTAGCTGTCAATAACGCCATGGCTCTCAACTCAGCCTCAACGTTCAAAAGAGAAACAACAGTCTGCTTCTTGGTCTTCCAGGCAATCAAAGAGGAACCAAGGAAAACGCAGTAGGCAGAAAGAGACCGGCGATCAGAATGATTGCTAGCCTAGGTCGTATCAGAGTATGCCTGAAGCTACAAAGAACTGGAATGAGGAAAGAAAATGCGACGAGTGATGGTCTTGCGAAGATATCTCAGAACACAAAGAAGGTGACTGTAGTAGTGTAGTGGAGCTGAGTGGGAGCAGAGACGAACTGACTCGGGATGTGAACTGGGTGAGAGATGTCAGTGCGAGTGATCCCAAGATAGACAAGGTTCCTGACAAGACGGCGGTAGCGAGTGGGATCCTCAAGAGGCTCACCATCAGTAGGCCGAAGGTGAACACCAAGCTCCATCGGAGTATCCACCACGAGCTGACCAATGAGACTAGCGTGAGTAAGGATATCCTGAATGTACTTCTCCTGGGAGAGATAGTAGCCATCAGGCGTAGAAGTGATCTCAATCTCAAGGAAGAAACGAAGAGGACCCAAATCAGACATCAAGAACTGCTCACTGAGATGCTCCTTCACAAAGACAATATACTGAGAGTCATCTTCAGTGATGATCATATCATCCACATAGAGAAGGAAGAGCGTCCGATCCCGAGGAGAGGTGTACAAAGAGGGCAGGGTCGTGATCACTGGCGGAGAAGCCGGCAGCAGTGACAACAGAGGAGAAGCGGTCAAACCAAGCACGAGGGGCTTGTTTGAGCCCATAGAGAGAGCGACGAAGGCGACAAACCATACCATCAGGGACAGAATACCCAGGGGGCGGCTACGTGTAGACCTCCTCACGCAACTCGCCATTGAGAAAGTCATTCTTAACGTCCAACTGAGAGATGGGCCACTGTCAAACAGAGGCCACAAAAAGGAGAGTGCGAACAGTGGTCATGTGAGCAACAGGAGCGAAGGTCTCATCGTAGTCACGACCATGCTCCTGCTGAAAACCACGTGCTACAAGACGAGCCTTATAGCACTCAAGGGAACCATCTGAGTTGGTCTTGATCTTATACACCCACTTGCACATGATGAGAGTGACATGCGCAGGTAGGGGCATAAGATCCCAAGTGCTAGTACGCTCCAAAGCAGCAATCTCCTCAGACATCGCGAGCTGCCACTCGTGGTGATCAATTTACCCAGAGGTCAGAGGCTCGGAAGGAGCAATGTTGCAAAACCATAAGCGCCAGCGGCTCGACAAGATGACGATCACGAAGATCGTATCTGGGAGAAAAAGGCGGAGCTGGACCCAGCAAGGATGGAGAAGACGAGCTAGGAACAGGGCCTAGCACTCAGGGTGATCAAGCCCCACCAGTGGTCAGAGGCTCGGAGGAGCAAAGGCGGTACGCAAAGCTCAGAAGCGCTTAGACGGCCTGACAGTGTGACGATCACGAAGATCGTATCTGGGAGAAAAAGGTGGAGCGGGACCTAGCAAAGACGGAGAAGACGAGCTAGGAACAGGGCCTAGCAAAGACAGAGGGTCAACTGGAGGAGTAGGCCGAGGACGACGAGAGTAGTGCAGAGGAGAAGGTGGAATCTCAACAAAAGAGCGGGAAGGAACCCCGACGAAGGTGGAACAGGTGTAGCCGGAGGAGAGGGAGGCGAAGAAGGTGGAGGAGGAAGCAAAACAGTAGTGGAAGGCAGAGAGTCAGGAAAAGTCAAAAAGGAGATCGACTCAACAAGAGAATCTGACCTGACTATGGGGGAACGAGGGTAGTAAGGTTGGGACTCGTCGAAAGTGACATCCCGAGAGATCCTCATCCGACGAGCAACAGGGTCGTAGCAACGATAACCCTTATACTCAAGACTGTAGCCAAGGAAAGCACACTCAACCGATCGAAAGGCATAAACTTTAGTGCGCTCACGAGGTGGAAGAAGGATTTAAAAGAACCATGTACCAAATCTGCTAAGGTAATCGTACTCACGGGGCTCGATCATAGAGGCGCTCAACAGGAGAACCCTGAAGAGCAGTGGAAGGTTGCATGTTGATGAGAAAAGCAGCAGTGAAAACAGCCTCGACCCAGAAGTGAGGGGGAACAGAGGAGGCTAGCATGAGAGCGCGAGCGGTCTCAAGCAAGTGACGATGCTTACGCTCAGAGGTATCGTTCTGAGCGTGAGTACCAGGACGAGTACTGGGGAAGAGTACCCTGCTCAGCGAGAAAACAACGCAAAGCAGCAGATAGATACTCACCAACAGAGTCGGCTCGAAACAAACGAATGGCTGAATTAAACTGAGTGCGAACCATGGTGGCGAACATCTGGTAAATAGAGAGAACCTGACTGTGAGAGAACATGAAGTAGATCCAAGTATGATGAGAATAATCATTAATAAAGATCACATAGTATCGATGACCCCCTTTCGAAACGAAGGGAATCGGACCCCAAACATCAGAGTGGACAATATTAAAAGGACGAGTAAAAATAGAATCACTAGAGGGATAGGGGAGCTGCAGCTGTTTGTCAAGCTTGCAACCCATACAATGTAAAGAGGTGTCCCTAGAAACAGACCCAAGAACACCACGACCTATTAGTGGCGATAGACACGATCCACAGAGATGACCGAGATGATGGTGCCACTGAGCGAAGAAGGTAGTAGAGGACGCGGCAAGACCAGAGGTAGTGGTAGTGGCTGACTAGCCGATAGAGACAGCGGAAGGAAATGAAGCTAGTCGAGCTCCCAAAGACGCTGCGAATCACGGCGCCGAGAGACAGTACCAAGCAGAGTCCCTGTGCGGTGGTCCTGAACACAACAAGAGTTAGACTCAAGAACAATACGATAGTCGTGATCGGTGATCTGATCAACCGACATAAGTGGCATAGTAAGCTGAGGAACATGAGAGATTGCAAGAACATAAAAAGAAGTGGAAAGGGTGTTTCGGCCTGCAGCACGAAGAGAGGTACCATCTGCAGTCTGAACAGTGAAAGAAAAAACTGTGGAACGAATGGAAGTGAGGTGGGTAGAATCTGGTGTCATGTGAAAGGAAGCACCAGAGTCCAAGATTTACAGAGACAAGATACCTGACAAGGGAGGAGGCGGAGGCGAGTAAGACTGCTGAGAAGTAAGAGCCAGACGAGCAGAACCCGAGGAGTCTGAGGACGAGTTGACACCAAGGCGCTGGAGCAGTGAGAGGAGCTGCTGAGTGGTGTCACCGGAGGAGCCCTGGCGAGAGGTGCTAGCTCTTGAGTGGGAGGAACCTTCAGAGTCCTTCGAGGGACGTCCACCCCGACGACCCTGGTCCCTCCCCCGCTTGTAGCAGTCCTGATACTTGTGGCCGCCCTGCTGGCGATGAGGTGCAGTGGAGACCAGAGAGAGGCAAAGAACCCTTTGGTACGCTGGGAGCTTGAGGAGGCATCACGGTTGGTGTTGAAGAAAAACAGGCGAAGGAGCATGTGTTGAAGCAGACAAGATAACCTGCACTGAGCTACGCCACGGTGACGAATCTCCTTAGCACGCACACCCGTGAGAGCCTCCACCAAGCTCGGGTGCGGGTGGTGAGTCAGGAGCTGAGCACGCACAGTCTCGAACTCAGGCCGGAGACGCATCAGGAAGTCGTAGAGACGGTGGGTCTCCTGGTGAGTGCGGAGCCGCACACAGCAGGAACAGGTCCGTCAGACATCTAGCCCCAGAGAGTCAAGCTGACGCCACACCTCAGACATCTGCTGGTAGAAGTCATCCACAATGGCATCGAGCTGCTGAAGAGAATGCGCCTGGTACACGATTGAGAGGTACATAGCATCACTTGTCGGTTGGTAGTGAGCTCGGAGGCGCTCCCACATAAGCTGTGTCGTCGGCAGCTCTGCCACATCCATGGAGATGGCCACAGGCATGCTACCCACCAGGATGGCGGTAGCACGAGCCTCGGCATCCTGCCAGTGCTTGTAGGCGCAGCTGCTCGAGCCAAGCAGTCTGACCTCTGACGATTTGCACCAAAGAGAAGAGCAGCAAAATCTGGCGGTGTAGGGCGAGGCGGACAGGGGTGCTCGCCGGTGAGATGACCCCGAGACGCCGGTCGTTGAGGTGAATCTCGGTGAATAGCCCATTCGGAAGTTCGCCCGTTGAACCGAATCGAGGGAGCGGATGGCGAAGCGCCTCCGCGAAGCCATCGATGATGATTGGTAGAGAAGCCAGAGCCGAGGTGAAGCCGAATTTGAAACCACCGGCTCCACGTAGATCGGGGAGCTGGAGAGAAGCCGAATCCGCTGACTCCATGCAAATCAGGGAGCTGTCGGCTTCACGCAGATCACTGAAGCCGAAGTGAAGCTGAAGCCGAAGCCGCCGGCTCCACGTGGATCGGTGTAGCCGGTGAGAAGCTGAAGTTGGCAGCTCCAAGAAAACAGAGCAGGGGCTTTGCTCTGCTCGGCGGATTCACTGGCAGCAGCAGCGGTGACGACGTCGAGGAGGGGAGCTGGCCGAGTTGAAGGCGAAGCACTCTGGCGGCGCAGCTCCCAGTAGAGGCCGAGCTCCGCGCGGAGGAGAGCGCGGGCCGGCGACGGGTGGCCCGGATCCGGCGATAGGGAAGGGCCAGCGGTGGGATCCGGCGGTGGCGCCCAAGATCCAGCGCGGGAGGCTTGCGGTGGGAGCAGAGGAACCGAGGGATGAACAGCAGTGGTAGAAAAAATAGAGGAAGAAGACGGGGAGGGTGGCAGCAATGGCGGCGGTGGCGGCTGGTAAACCCTAGCCGTAACCTTGCTCTGATACCATGTTGAAATGAGGCTTCATGTCTATTCCAATAGGCCAAAGAGCCAATATATAACATGTACATGGTTGCCAATATGTAAAGAACACCCTAAGCTATATACATATCTAACAGTACCATAGTTATGCTGTTAATATTTTCCTCACGTTTCGGCATTTTACATCAGAATATTTTATCTATGCCTACACAATTGATTTTCACTAAGCGGTTATGACTTGCACTGTGCGCACTTGTTTGTGGGCACATGTTTTTCTTTATGTTTTGTGGGAGGGATGCATTCACAATCTTGATATTATACATAACTGTGCTAGATTTCCTAGAGGCTTTTTAAAAAATTAGTGGTAGTGCTATACTGCATCATGTATATAGTATTGTAGTTTTATGTACCATATTACAATAATTTCCATGCCTTTCTGCTGTTGTCTGCCTCTAATGCACCTTACCTCATAATATTGCTGTTTGTTAAAAGCCACTGTTGCTGAATTTTCCAAAAAAAAAATATGTATGAGAATATGCTGCTACATTCAATTAGTAATTTGGTATCATTGCTATCTCTATTTTAAGAACAGTTATTTCTTGATGTAACCATCTTGAGGTTAATGAACAGGCGCAAGTATTTTCGAGAAGTTGGTGCAAGATCAAGATAGAGGCTGATACAACAAAAGGCACCTCGCCGCTTTCAGTCCAGATTTGAGCAAACGTCCAGAGCATGCATTTACCTCTTCTGATTAGATACCTGATCGCCGACAAGCAGTGACAATAGCACTTTGGATGACAGGAGCTACTTGGACTCAGCTTTCACCCTAACTATTTAGGGTGACTTAAGCAGTCAATATGGCAGCGGATATGCTCCATCCACTAGATTTTGTAGTTATGGTTTCAGTCGCATTTTCTGTACCTCGTACGAATGGACCTGCACACAGCCAGTGGAATATGTCATGGTTCGTTAAGTTGTATAACTTATAAGATGCCAGCAGAATATGTGCTGGTTCAAGTTATAAGATGGACAGAGACATGAAGAAGGCATTTGTTAGATTACACGGCACTGACAGATATGTAGAATGACAGTAACTTGCATGGCAGTCTTGAGTTCAAAGAGAGGCTGTAATAGCGGCTGTAACTCCGTGTGCTATAAAAAGGCGTAAATATGTTGGTTCAAATGTTGAATAAGAAAGGCGTAATCATGTTGGTAAAGTGGCTAGTTTTGTTAATGCGAGATTTGAGTGCTGTCCCTTTGATAGCTACACAGGTTTTCTTTTCTGCATTTTCAGTTGCTCTTCCGTGGATGACTTCTGTATTTATGCATACTTTAGCAGGGCTCACGGGAACATGTTTACATATGTTGAAACAAGCAACGTTTCGTTTCTCTTATATGTCAGACATTGACGCAAATGAACTTAAGAATGATATCGGTCGTTGTTGGTAGGTCACATTTTTTTCTCCATCAAGGCCCTTAGGGTTTGTTTGGATCTCGAGTTTTATCGAAACTAGATTTTACTAAACACGTTTAAGCACCTAACAACCTAAAAACATGTTTGGAAGGAGAGGATAAAACCAACGTAACAAAAACTGGTTTTTGTTAAAACTTAAAATACTAGTTTTGTGAAAAACGACTTTATCATGTTTTTCAGAAAACAAGTTTTGTGTATCCACATTCGTAACAACTCAACGTCAAACTCAAAATTGATGGACTTTAACAAACAATGAACATAAATCAATCTAGCAGAGGCTCCTCTTCATCATCTCGTTGTACTGCAGCCAAGAGATCTGCCACTGCAGCTTCATCTGCGAGTGAACTTGGCGATGAACTCCTCCGCCGCGTCGACGGTGCCCGTGCAGCTCTCCATCGTCGCCCACTCGAAAGCATTGCCGCGTCTGCGCCACCGTCGCCGCCCTCCTCGCCGTCACACTCGTTCGGCTCGGCGTCGTAGTACCCGAGGCAAAGATTCCGCCGCCTCCTCTCGCGGCGCCGCAGGTTAAATAGCGGTCATCGCCGTAGACGCCCGGTGTCCGGACGGCAGGCCAATGCAAGGGATGAGGTGGAACACGCGCGGAGGGGTTCGAACCGAACACGGCGTCTCGTCGATGGAGAACTTCGCGCCGCCAGAGCGCAGCCGGTCGCTTGCCGCCGCCAATGCCGAGGCCGCAGATGTCGAGCGCCCGAGGAGGCGGAGGTCAGGCGCGCTTCCCTGCGCGCCTAGAGCACCGCCGCCGACGCAGCAGCCGCCACGCCGCCTCTGAACATCGCCTTCTTCGCCGCCTTTTGTTACTCGGCCTTCCCAAGATGATGGTATAGTCGTGGAGCCGGAAGGCGTGGTGGCGGCTCTTCCTCTCGAGCCATCGCAACCTACAACGGCATGGTCGGCACACCTAATCGCCGTGTGCACGCCCGGCCGTCATGACGGGTACACCTCGGACACGCCGAGGAGGGCCGGCGATCCGAAGCGGATCGCAAGAACAAGAAGGTGATGGTGGACGAGTTGCCGCCGCCGCCGCCGATCCCCAACCAGTGGGTCGCCTTCTCCGCCGAGAACTCCCTCCGCGACCGCGTCAGCGCGTGGGTGAACAGCATCGAGAACGAGCCGTTCCACTTCCACGCCCAGGGTACTCCGCCCGGCCGCCTCGTCCTCGTGCCGCCGCCAACTTGACTCCGGCGCCTCTCCTCCCTGTCCTCTTCTTCCTGGCGACGAGGGGGAGGGGAAGCACGGGTACTCCGCCCGTCCGGCCCGACCCCGTGCCACCACCGACTCGGCTCCTCGGCCTCTCCGCCCTGGAGGACTATTTTGGAGTTGGATCGAGGAAAGCCGGAAAGGAGACGACGATGGAATTGGGAGAGATGGAGAAAAGAGTCGGTAAACCGATCCAAAAAAAAAAACTGGTGTTGGTTTCATAACTCGGAAGATTCAGCATTCTTCTTAAAAATACATTATGTTATAATCTTAACCAAACACTATATTGCTGAAAACTCGTTTTAGTTTTTTTTATCCAAACAAAGTAATCTACAAACCCACAATAACATAATAACAACTAAAAACCGGTTTTCCTAAAAATCCTACTAAAACCTATTTTCTGAAAACTCATTTCTAATCCAAACAACCACTTAGTGTCCATGGAAACTCTGGTGTTATAAACAGAGCACTAGAACTGTAGCAGAGCACTAGCATGCTAATCACTGTTGCATTTGCATGAATATATTAAATAAGCAGTGTATATTAGTGATTTCCTTTTTCTTTCTTCCTCTCCATTTGTTCTAAGATTCAGGACCACAAGTGTCCGACAATACAGCACAATGTTGTCTAACGTCACCATCCTCTCTCAAATAAGAGAAGCCAGCGTGCTTCCGAGCTGCTATCTGCATCCCCAGAAGCTGAATCTCTCTTTGCTGAATGCAGATCCCTCTTCTCAAGCTTCTCCATCACAAGATCAAATGTCTCCTGCTTTGGAGTAAAACCCTTCGACACCATCTCCTCCAAGAACAGGCAAGACTGAGCAAGCTTCCCATTTCGGCATAGCCAGCTCACCAACAAGGTATAAGTGCTGAAATCAGGGCTAATGTCCTTCCTGGCCATATGACAAATCAGGAACAGAAGTATCTTTACCCACTGCCTTTTACAGCACAACTTCAGCAAGGGAGTGTATGTCTTTATGTCAGGCTTGCATGACTGCTCCTCCATCTTAACCAGCAGCTTCAGGGCATTCTCTGCCTGAGAGTGATCACAAGCAGCAAAAATCAGGGTGTTGAATGTAGTAACGTTGGGGGAAACTCCAGTTCTGCACATCCCATCAACCACAGAGGTTGCATCTTCCAACCACCCAGCTCCGCCAAGTATATATATCAGAGTTGTAGAAGGAAGCATCTGGGGTACAACCATCCTCTTTCACCTTGTCAAATGTATCCAAAGCTTCTTGTGTTCTCTCTGCCTTTCCTAATGCGTGCATCACGATTGTGTATGTGATGAGATTTGGAGGGCATCCCTTGGAGCGCATTTCGTCCAAGATAGCGTAAACTGTCTGAAAATCTTTCTCCATGAAGTACGCTTCTATCAGGCTTGTGTAAGTTATCACTGAAGGACTGAAGCAATGTTCCTTCATCTCCTTCATCGTCTCTCGAGCCTCCTTCAGCATCCGTGCCTTGCACCACCCATGGACCAGCGTGTTGAAGCTACTCTTGTCGGGAGGTAGAATCCCCCTAAGTCTTGGAAGGCGCTTTTGGCGCGCTTCACGCTCCTCTCCATGCACAATGTGTCCAGGAGCACATTCATGGCCTTTGTGTCCCTCACAACCCCAAACTGGTCCATTTTATGGAAGGCGTCTATGGCGTCAGTCCACCGATTGGCCCCGGCGAGCCTCCTCATCACCTTCGTCAACGTTGCCAGCGACACCAAGCCCCCGACCATGTCCGTCTGACTGATCAAACCCCACATCAAATCAAACTGTTTGAACTTGCCCAGTATGTCAACCATCAAGTCGTATGAATCAGTACAATGGGAGGGGCCTCCTTGAGCCCAGGCCCACATGAAGAACCCGAACGCTGCCACCCAATCGTTGCTGAACCTCCTCAGAATCTTGTCCACAAGGCGGCCCGAGACCTTGACAGGGCAGCAGTCCATGGTTATCACGATGGCCTCGGGAGACGCAAAGCGAGAGCTCAGGATCCTGCTGACTTCGTCGACGTCGGCCTCGAACTCGGCGTCCTCGTGCGAGGCTGGCGCGGGACAGCCGGGGCGGATCGACGGCAGTTTGGAGCCGCCGCCGTGGCTCCGCTCTTCCAAGGAGTCGGATTTAGTCGGGAGCACAAAGTCGTCGTCGTCATCGTCCAAGCCAGCATAAGTACCATCATCCTTTGGGTTCCTGAACCAGTCGGGTAGGTCGAACCCCGCAGTAGAGAAGCGCGAGGCGACGCCCTCGCCGCTGCGCAGCACGAACTTAGGTGACGGCGACAGAAGAACCCGGCAGCACCGGCGCATCCTTCAGCTCGGTAGCCAAGCGGGCAAATCGTCGAGCACCTCGTGTGCGAGACCGAACAACGCCGCCCTTGGCGGACAGAGGGGCCTCAAGCGGCCAAGGATTACAAGATTGGGAGGTGGCGACCTACAGGGGGTGACGCGGCGTACACCACGCCGGCGCGCGTGGGTTAGGGAGGCGGGGAGCGGCAAGTCCGGAAGTCCGGGAGAGGACGGCGGCGGCGCGGGAGAAGTCGTCGTCATCGTCGTCCAAGCCAGCATAAGTACCATCATTCTTTAAATACCTATCCTACATGGCATCTCGTGATGGCTGTAACCGCAGTTCTTTTTTTTTTTTTTTTGTGATAACAGAGTCCGTTATAGTACTCCAGTGTCCGATCCACGCAAATATTGTTGCCACTCCCAGCCCGAGAACTTTTTTTTTATTAATTAACCCCTTTTAAATTTTATTTTAAAGTTAACCTCCCACGCACTTTATTATCAATTATGATCTCTTTGGTCACGCTAACACCCAAGATATGACAAAACAACGCTGTCACACCATAGGATGAGTCCGCTAAATAGCACTTTTGATCAAGCCACTGGTCGTGGCATGATCAAACAATACTGTCACGCCACGGGTGGTGGCATGACAAGAGCTTACCCCAGATACGAGCTGGCGTGACAGCGTTGTTTTGTCACGCCACGGGTGGTGGCGTGGCCAAAGAAGTCAGAATTAGAAATAAAGTGCGCCGGGGGTTAACTTTAAAATAAATTTTAAAAAATGATTAATTAATCAAAAAATCCCCAGCCGAAGGACATGTTGTGGTCACAAAGGCTTCAAGTGGCCACAAATAGTCAGGCACTATATATCTCTACTACTTAAAAATTAAAGTTGATGATTGTCCGTCCTCCCATTGTAAGGAACGGCGTTGGTTGTGGCCCCTTTATTTACCATGTCTCGGTTGGTTCCATGGCTACCTATTCTCGCCCGCCGATGCGGAGGACATCCTCATCCGCCGCTCTAGCTTGAGCTCTTGCAACCGGAGATACGAAGAAGATTGCAGCGACGGTGCTTGGCGGAGTCAAGGAAAGTGATGGCGGTGAGTTCACAAGAAATTGCGACATGTAAATCGGAGGGGGCACCGCCGCCACGTGAGGAGAGCCGAAACACTAGCGTGCCAAGGCAGCGGAGGGAGGCACATAGGATATGGCAGGGGTAGTTGCGCCAACAACAGCATGGTCATCGGTGCCCTCAACTTCTTCCAAGACCCACCACCGGTAATATACCTAATCTATGAAACTATGTGCTTTGTGTAGTCCTCTGTCTCCCCTCCTAAATCACCTTTCGGTGGGGTCACGACGGTGACATGTCAACTGAGCCCATGGATGGCTGCTCTGTGGGGGTAATATGGTTCTTTTTTATCCATAGCAATGCAAGGACATTGAATGTAACGAAAATGTAATGTTGAGAAAAAAAAACTGTTGGGTTGAAATGCAAAATATTTGTGGTTCTAGACTCCTAGAGTTTATCATATGAAACTATGTGCTTTGTGTAGTCCTCTATCTCCCCTCCTAAATCACCTGTAGCAACGCACGGGGGTTGAACTAGTACGCATATATAGCCGAGAAGAACAAGATGCACAATATGATTCAATTCTGCGTAACAAGGCTGGCAGACAATCACAATTTTAGGCGAGCATGGATTTCACCCACAACCAAGTACCGACGGTACAATTCATCGCAAACAAGTCCACATCCATGGAAAATAAGAGAAAGAGGAGACCAACTAAGATACTGATCCATGCTGACAACAGTTTAGATCATAGTGTGAAAAACCGGACCGGCAAGCGAACCGCTCATGTTATCGGTTCACGGTTTACTAGTCCAATAGTTGGTTTCTTTCGGTCGAACCACGGTTTAATAGTAATACTATTTAAATATTTGACGGCAGAATCAATTGAAAAATCAATGGGGAGAATATCATTTACCAGATAATGTAACATAATAAAGATATTTATGCCCATTTAGACATGTTGGATTTTTTAGGGCTTTTTGGTAATTTCTCATTTTTGGGAAAAGAAGAAATGAAAAGGAAAGGGAAAGAGTGGGGCCCACCTGTCGGTGGGAGAGAAGAAGGGATAAGGCTGGAGACCTAGTCTCCAGCCCGATCCGATTGCGCGCTTGGCTCGCTCGGTGTGGGGAGAAGGTCTTGGCGGCGGCGACGTGAGAGGCTCCAGCGGCTCGGGTGCTTCGGTGCCGACCGTTGGAAGCAGCCGTGCCTTGCCCACTCCAGTTCCTCTCTTTAAGCCGCCTCTTGCTCCTCTAGTTGGCTCTTAAAAATCAATGAGTTCCTCCCAAAATTTGGTGTGTTCTTCCTCCCGATTTGGTTTTTTCGGATTTGGGCTATTGGACCCCCTGCGTTGCCATGTGTGACTCGGTGTCGTTGGTGGTGAGCTTCGGACCTCTCTTTGTGTGCATCCCGTCGGTTCTATTCTGGTGCCATCTCCTCTCCATTGGCGCTGAGTTTGGGAACCGGGAACTTGTACGCTTTGGTGTCGGTTTTGGCCGGCTGTGGGCTTGATCTCAGGGAGGAAGAACTTCGATTTGGTTCCTAGTGATTGGTATGCGGCATTTTTGTACCTCGACTTTGCAGTTTCAGTGTGTCCCGGATTGCGAAGATCGGTATTGTATCTTAGTCAACCTTGTCTTGTATTCACGGCACAACGAGGCAATTGGTTTTCTAAGACAACGCCATTTAGCGTGCCTTGTCTGGTTCTACTCGTTGGCTTTGAGTGCCTTCGGCTATGTGAGTATCTTAGTATTCCATTTTGAGCATTACTTTGCATATATGTGTTGTACTAGTCAAAATCTGGAATTGGATTAATTCTAGTACTTGCAGATATTGCATGGTAATATTGTGGGTTCGGATTACTACTTGGTGATGATGTTTGTCATATTATGAAATTAAATTGGTAACCAAATCAGACTTGAGCTATTAGAATTGCTTATTGTTGTCAAATTATTTCTTATAGCTTGGCTTTGGTACTTTATGTTTTCGGTTGTAAATGAGTTAATCTTGTTCATTTGATTATGTGATCCTACTGTTCCTCTGTTAGTCGATTGGCTTACTTTGCTGAAATAAGTGATCTCTTTATTCTGTCAGATGATCAATACTCAATTTGTTGAATGATTTATGTGTTGATAGAGTGATTCCTTCTGCACTGTTAATCACATAATCCTCTGTTGACTGAAAGTAATAAATTGTTGTTTTGAGATAATTCTTGACTTATTCAGTAAATCATTATTTTTGAGCTCGTAGTCTGATTTATTGTTATCACATTTAGTGAAGAATCTTGACCAAAATAGCGAGAAGGCCAAGATTACATCTTGTGCAACTCTACATCTAAGAGCAAATATATAACATTCTAAATCTGAGCAATATGCCGATTTTGTATGTTTTCTTGTCCTATTTTTGAGTATATTATCATGTCTAATTGATATGCATAAATTGCATGTTTATATGTTATTTTTGTCAATTATATGCTGTTGGCATTATGCTTTAATTATTGTTAATTATGCTGGAATTAATTCTGAATATTTGCTAAAACTGCTAATTCTACAACAATTCAGAAAACCAATACTTAAAGAAATGGCTTCCTCGTCTGATGTCGTTAAGCTAGAAGTGTTTGATGGTGCCAACTTCAAAGGTTGGTAGGCTAAAACTAAGTTATGGCTGACTGAACTCAGACTTTTCTAGGCCATTGCAAATCCTCTAATGTTCCCATTAGAAACCGCTAAAATGACGCAGTGGGAGGATGCGAACAACTCGGTCTTAGCTCGTTTGTTAGCCATCTTATCCAACCGGCTGTTTGACGTATATGTTAACTTCAAGAATGCTAAACAACTTTGGAACGAACTTGATGAGAAATATTCCGAATGGGATAACGGGAATAAGTATTTTATTACTGCTACCCACTTGAACTTTAAGATTGTAGAGGGGCGATCGGTGAAGGAGCAACTCCATGAGCTACAACTCCATATACATGACCTAAATCAGTACGACTACCTCCTACCAGATAATTTTCAAGTAAATGTCATCTTGGCTAAGTTATCGCCCTCGTGGCGTGACTTTGTGACCGTCCGTAGACATATAAAGGTACGCTTGACACTCAATGAGCTGTCAGCTGCTATTAATATCGAAGAGCGTGCAAGAGCCAGTGATGGTACAAAAAAGGATCAAGTTCAGGCTCATCAGGTGGAGGTCAAGAGTGATGGAGGCTTTGGGAAACAGAAGGTTAAGAACCGGCCCAGAACAAGCTCCAATGAAAGAAAATGAAGAAGAAGAAGAAGGAGTACATTGTCTGCTTTGTGTGCAGAGCGGTTGGTTAGAAAGCCAACCATTACCGCAATTGTAAAGGCAATTGTCCTTCTTCTGGTCAGCATAAAGGCCGTAAGGCTGAAGTGAATGTCGCACTGGTTAGTTCTAGTTCTAAATGGTATGTACCTCATGCCTGCCTTATAGCAAATCCATCTATGATTGGTGGATTGATACAAGTGTTACTAGACATATATATCAATCGTGTTTCGCTTCATTTCAGAGTGAAGGTGGTGGATCCATCCTGATGGGGAACGGAGCCGCTGCTACAGTATATGGGATTAGGCAGGTTTGTTTGAAGCTCATTTAAGGCAAAACACTCATTCTGTCCTGGTTTTTTCACCGGTTTTTTTTGTTGCAAATGATCCAAAGAGCAAACCAGACCGGATCTGGCATCGTTCCCGGTTTTTTCTGATAGGACCGCCGGTCAGATCCGTTTTTTGGGTTTGAACTCGAAACGGATTTGAGCTCGAGCTCGTTAGGTGCTGCCCGCGAAGCCCAAGCAAGAGCACCCCTGCGCGGTGTGCTCCGGCACAGGCGTCATGCCCTTGCCCCGGGCAGTGTCCATCTTCTCTAGCAGCGCCACTGTGAGAACCCGCGTAATTAATCTAATCTAAGCAACAGTAATCGATAATTAACGTTTAATAAAACCCGTTAAACATTGATGAAACTCATAATCTCAGTTCCATTAAGCATGTAATTATCACAATTGTTTATATGAATCAAGGTAAAATCAGTACATCGATATCATTATCATTATCATTACATCGTCATCATCATCCGCATCATCTCAATAAATCCATTATTATATAAGTTGTATATTACAAACATGATGCTTGGTACAAAAATTATTTTACAACAGCTTGCAATGTTTTTTGGTAACAATTAATTAATTTACAATTCATTCATATCATTCAGGTAGTAGTAGACATTTGCCATCCTTGCCTCCTTGTCTTTTTAGCGCCAGTCCATAGAACCATCTTGCGATCCATTTTCCTCGCTCATTAGAAAAATCAGAAAAATGGTTAGCAAGTTTAGTTGAAAGCAGTGGTTGTGAGTACTAGAATATAGGAAGTGGCCGTCAGAATTTCCCGAAGTACAATAGGACTCCCATATCAACCTAGGTCAAACGGTCTCGATCACTAAGGTATCCGACCAACCTTTGAGTTAGTCGGCTCCTTTAGTAATCAAGATATCGAGATCAACGAGTCAATAAGTACCAATTACTTCGAGGGTCTCATCATCCCAAGACTTTAGAATCCAACACCCACCTTACGCATTTACATAATCGCAAATATAATCCCACAAGACACATCCCATTAAATCTTACCCTCACCGAGCATCATAGGGTCCCACAAGCCCACATTTCACATTCCATTAAACCCAACCCTCAGCCAAAGCATCATCGGGTATGCCAAAACCAGCAACATTAGTACCCATGGGGTGCAGTCAGCATAAGTCCACATTTAGTATTATCCTGTTTCCATCCCAGCTGAAGGCAACACAAACCCATCCAAAAATGCATCCTCATCTAGAAATAATGGACCAACAGGTCCTTGTCTCATTTGGGATCATGAGAGCGCAATAAAGATAAGGCAAGGGTATGATCACCAGCATGTTACAAGGAAGCCAGCCAAAATACATCCCTCTAATAAGCCTCAATTCTCAAAAGTAGTATACAAGTTCTTATATACAAAGCTACTACCAGTCAGCACCAGCAAAACAAGAGCATAAGAATAGCCTCACAAAAGTTTACAGGGCCAAATAATACCATCATTTCTCCTCACCACTGACCCAGCCCAAGCATGCATCACAAAGGAGCATAGGAAGATGATCAAATAGAGCACAGTGGAGTGCAGTGAGGAGATAAGATTAGGGTAAAAAGGATTGAGGTAAATAGGAATAGGGAGGCTATAAAAATGAAGTTACCACATCAAGGATAAGACCAACCACAGCCAAGGATGAGACCAACACAGCTCCACCAGAGCAAATGCAAGCAGCCTTATAAGCTCAAGACTGCATCCAAAAGAGGAGCTCAATATGGTCAAATGGATGCACAGGAGGAAGAGAAGACCCAGGGGATAAGGGCATGGTAAGAAAAAGAATAGAAGATTGGTAAAAAGAGAATCCACAAGCACTGGATAAGGCAGCCCAACTATTTCCCATTGCCAGCCGAAGGCATTGTCTCTGTAAGACATTCCCCTTCTCATAAGATAAGCACACAAGCCTCACCAACCTTTCCCATTTCCATTCTCTCCTCAGCCAAAGGCAAGAAATCACCACCCAGTAGCAAGTTAAGCAAAACTCCCAAGAGCAACCTTTGATCTTTGGACCAAGCCAAAGAAATCCAACAAAGCCCCAATCAGCACAACCCACAACCACAGGAATAATCAATATCACCACCATTCCTCAACCACTACCATCACCAAACCATAAGAAGGAAGGAGGAAGGGAGCAAGGGGGAAGAGCAAGACCTGCAGAACCAAGGTCATCGCATTACCAGTCATCAAGCCCACAAGAAGGATGAGCAAGCTCAGAGTTCATATCATCATCGCTTGCAAACCGATCGCAGCGAGGGTGAAGAGAAGAGCACCAGCACGAAGCCTGCACTACCATTCTCTTTCCCCACCTCAATTCCCCACCAAAGGTAACCCCAGTTACCTCTCAGTATGCCTTACACATACACATCACTCACAAGTAGACATCAGCACCAACAACTAGCTCTCAGCTCACCACATCACAGAGCAGTAGGGGAGAGAGAGTAGAGGAAAGGAGGTAGGGGAGGTAGCACCTCAGTGTAACCAGCCAAGTCACCACCATAACTTCACTAGGGCATAATCATATAGCCACCTCCATTAGCATTCATGCATAAGCAATAAACCGACATCAGTAAGCAAACCTGTACAAATTAATGCATTAAATCAATCTCAGTAAGCATAAGTAATTGAATCAACCAAAGCATGTAAATCTGATTAATCGGAAGTGGGGGTTAGGGGAGGTAAGGAAAAATTTGAGCACGTGAGGCGAGCGGTCAGAGGGGCGAAAGCCACGTGGTCTTGCAGCGAGTAGGGGAAAAGGAGGAGCTAGGAGGCAACCGGAGGGTAAGAGGTGGGCCGAGCCGAGGCGGGGACGGCGGCAAGTTGGCGGATGGAGGACGAGAGAGGAGAAGCACCGAGTGGGCCGAGCACCGAGGAGGCGGGTCGAGGTCGGCGTTGGCCTCGGCCGCGCCATGGGGAAACCGGAGGAGGAGCATCCTGAGCGGTGGCGTCGGGTAGGAGGGGCTGAGCAGGAGCGCGGCGGCAAGCGGCGGGCGGCGCTTGCGAAGGGAGGCGGCACTGCCAAGGGCGGATCCAGGCGAAGTCGCATGGGAGGAGCAGTGGGCCGACAACGCAGGGGAGCTGGGGTGGTGGCGGCACCGTGAGCTGGCCGGGAGGGAGGAGGCCGTAGGGAGAAATGCGGGCGCCATTGCCGGGTGGGCAGCCGACACACGAAGCGGATCTGATGGTGCATGCTTCGGGCTAGGGGGCAGCGGCTTCATGGAGGAGGAGGAGGAGGAGCCGTGGGGACGGCGCCATGGAAAGGCGGCGGTGGCTTCAGGGAGATGGAAATGAGGAAAGAGAGATGAAGAAATGAATGGGTGGGTTAGTATTGGTGGCCGGTTAGAGAAATAGGAAATAGGGTTAAAAGATCTAGGGTTAGATAGAAATAGAAATAGGTTAGGGTTTTAAGTGAAGTTAAAAATAAATTAGGATTAGAAACTAGGATTTGAATGTTAATTTTTTAGTACATCTAGATTAGACTAATTATTCGACACGTTAGTAATCATTTAGACAGATTTGAATAACTAGGATAATTATCTTTGTAGTATTTAGAAAGTTGAACAATTTATTTCCGCGCTTAAATAAAATCCAATAGAATTTTGCGCGCAAATAAAACTTGTCAGATTTAGTACTATGCGATTATGTGTAGTTTTTATTTTCGTCTAATAAAACGTGAATGTCAACCATCCTAACTCTAGAATAGATATTCTAGAACGACCATAGTTGGGGAGTGCTAACTCAGCGGGGTTTCGAAACAGTTATTAAATTAAAATCCGCTAGCAAAACGAATCATTCGGCTAGTATGCACGGTAAGTATTTAATTATGTATTTATTATTTCACACCGTCGTATATATTGCAGCGGGTGAACCAACAGGAATAGCTAATATCGATTTCGTCGACGACGATCTTTCCTACAATTCCGCAGGCAGGCTACTCCCTTGTTCATAAACATAGCTATTTTAAATATAAACTATATATTGCTCTATCATATCTGTATTGCATCAAAACTATTTTCTCAAAACTAAATTGGATTATGATGAAATTGGGAAGATAAGAAATGCAATGAAAGAAAGAAAGAAATGAAAGTTAATAGGTTGATAAAAGGGGGCCCGGGCGAGGAAACACGACGACGATGATGACGATGATGATGAGGTAAGAGGTGGACCCCTTTTTACGGATGGTTATAATATAAGGACCAACAAAACTCTTACTCGGTCAGAGACCGTAATTCAGTACCAACCATTTTCTCGTTTCGACGGGCAGAAAGGTTACCTTTTATGTGATTATGTTCTCCACAACGGGCAAGTCATATTGCATGGGTTGAGTTAGGGAAGAACCCAGAACCGGTAACCAGTCCGGAAGTGGGGGATCCGGGGCGTTATAGGAATGCATGGTGGAGTGTTGGGTGGCGTCCCAACCAACATTACATGAACTCGGTGTATGATGAGGTCAGCAACGTGATTAAGTCAGCACTGACGGAAAGTAATGGGTGGAGACTTGATCACGTAAGTGGAAAACGTTCTGTATTCTGAACTCGAACCCGCATCTAAGGAAATGCTGGGGACCCAGTTCATTTAGAGCTCAGAATTACTATGGATAAAGTGGTACAAGCCTGCGCAGTGCTATCAAAATCATGAATTCATGCCAGTCTCCTGGATTGGAGTCTACGGGAACCGCCGGGGGTCTTTCTTCTCTTCGAGTAATCAAGTAATCTCTTCAGAAGTAAAATTGCAACCTAAGTTTTGAAAACTATTTTCAGAATAAGAGATGAGGTAGGAATTTTGATAAGGACGAAATTTAGAGTCATCAAATACATTTTAGCTATTAATGCTTATTGAGTACACTATAGTACTCACTCTTGCTATCTCTCCCCTTGCTTAGCTCCTAATCCGACCGGGAGTTATCCCGAGTGGGATGAGGAATTTTTGCAGGTACCAAAAAGGCCGCAGGTGACGAGGGCTTTGGGTACGAGGAGTAGAACAAGGTGATCGCCTCATTCGACTCGTGGAACGAGGAGACCGTCGGAGGAACCTAACAGTAATTAGCGGGAAGTGTTTTCCCCTTTGTAGTTAAGTAATTGTATTCATAACCCTAGACTTGTGTGGCTACTGTTGAAATAAAGAGCAGTTTCTATTTTATTGTTCTGCTGCGTTATCTCTGATAAATGGCTTACTATTCGTTGGAGCAGTGTTCTACTGGACAAACGAATAGTAATCCGTATGTCTAAGTGTGATTACCCTTGAGGTAATGACACGGGGCGTCGCAGCCACCACCTCCGACATCTCAGGCCGGTTGTCCGGGTTGCCGTCCCAGCACCGCGTCATGATGTCCGCCAGCTCCTTGGGGCAGCACCGCGGAATGTCCGGCCGGATGCCCAGCCATGCAGCACAGACACGCACATAAGCTGACATTGATGCTGCTCAAAACAAACAAAAGGAATCCGTGGCGATCGATCATAGATTGATGACGGACGTACCAGCTGGACCTGGACGACGTGGTAGGAGATATCGGCGAAGCTGTAGTTAGGCCATGGAACAGCAGTAGGTCTCCCACAGCAGGACGTAGAAGCTGTAGACGTCACACTTGTGGTCGTATGGCTTGCCCTGAAGCACCTCCGGCGCCATGTACCCGAGCCGCCGAGCGTGCCGGTCTGACCAGTCGTGTCGTCATCTTGAGCCTCCACACACGCCACGCCGAAGTCGGCGATCTTCAGTGTCTTCTTCCTGTCCAGCAGCATATTCTCCGCCTTCACGTCGCGGTGCATAATCTTCTTAAGAGTGCAGGATGCTCAGCTCGTAGATTAAGTAAAACAGATTTGCTATTTCTAAGTCGTCTTAAATTTTCTTAAGTTTAAGTCAATTATTATGACCACTGGATTTATATAGAGATTGATACGCTATATGATTGGATGTTGATCTAATAGATAAAAAATATAACCTATACTAAAAAATTCTGTTATCGTACGAATACACAATCCCTAAGTAAAAAATGCATGATCACAACAACGTATGTGCATGATGTAATGCAGCAATTTGGTCGGCAGTGCTCACCCCTCGGCGAGGTCGAGCGCGAGCAGGATGACCTTCTTGTAGGACAGCAGCTTGTGGCGGTGCTTTTATAGGAGCGTCTTCAGGGTGCCGCCGTGCTGGAACTCCACCACCACCACGCAGCGCTCGTTCGGCACGGCCGGCGGCCCCAGAGCATGAGTCCTCCGTCTTTGGGATCTTCAGCTGGGACGTCCCCATCGACGCACCCACAAACTAAGTACATACGACCAAACACACAGAATTACTACAATACCGAATAAATTCAACAATGACGAAGATGACAATCCATGATTCTTGCTTAATTACCTTGGTGACATTAGGGTGATCAAGCTTCTGTCATACGGCGACCTCCTTCTCGAAGGCCTCCCGAGTCCCGATGCTTCGCTGTCGTCTCCTGCCGTTCTTGCTCCCAGTCCAACACCTTCACTGCAATACACACACACAATATAATAAAGGTAAAACACTACTATCGCAACATGACCGTGACAAAAAAAAAATGTATCTTTGCGAATCTAATGGTCATAAATTTCGTGTTGTTAACTCACACAATATAATAAAGGTAAAACACTACTATCGCAACATGACCGTGACAAAAAAAAATGTATCTTTGCGAATCTAATGGTCATAAATTTCGTGTTGTTAACTGGTTAATCAATAGTAAGAATGATGCGAGTAGATTCGTCTAATAACAAATTCTTTTCACCCTGGAAGCGTGTTCCGAACTGATTGTTGATGTGTAATAATGTTTGGGCTAGTCACATAAAAATGATATTAGTAACCTCATTGTGAAAAAAAGATATTATATTTTTTATAAATCTTACAAGTTAAGGGGTAGCTAGTACTAACTTTTAACTAAAAAAAAGTTATGAGTAGATTCATTGTAGAAAACAATAGAATCTTATAATTTTATATGATACGAGTAGATTCATTGTAAAAAAAGTATACTAGAATCTTATAATTTTATATGATACGAGTAGATTCAAGAATCTTGTACTTTTACAAATTTTACAAGGAATGACTACTGTACCAAGAACTTCTAAATACAAAAAAGTTTCTCAAGCTTTCCACTGTCAAATATTTTTTTCCCACTTCTTCCATTTCCACTAGTAGAATAGGTAGAAGATGGTGGAAAAAAATTATATGAAGTGCATAAAATAAAATAAAAACATGAAATATAGTAACTACTGTTAGACAAAACTGCATATCAGATGTCATTTAAAAAAAATAAAAACCGTCAAAAAATTTTACCGGAGGGAATAACATTTTTATGTTAATTTTTTTTTTAGGAAATGGACAGAGCCATTATTGCATTACAGGAAGGGTAATATACAGAGGCTGAGTAAAAAGCCCCCCACAGTCGGGGGAAAAAACACAGGGACATCCCGTCAGAGGTTGTCCTGATGGTGAACAGTAACTCAACGAAAATACGACTAACTAGGATGAACACCAGAAGCAAGAAGGAATGAAGGAAACAAACAGGTCCACTTGGTACTTGCTACTCTGGCTTCTAGCAGCCTTCCTGGCACAGCTTCGTAGGTAGCTTGCGGCGGCGCCCTGACCTCTGCAAGGAATGCAATCTCAGGGGAGGGATACTTACCCCGGAATCTGCCAGTTTTTGTTCTTCTTTGCTGCAGTTAGCAGCAATGGACAGACAAAAAAGAGAGCCAAAAAACACAGTCGGATAGTGGTCTGTGTGTGAAGCGTGTGTCCCTCCGGAAGGTACGTTGCTAGCTGAGACGCTCCGCTTAGGACCCAGGCTCGGGATTCTTCTTTTATGATCGCGATTATCCCGGTAGGTTCGTTTCTTTGGTGTTGAAATATTCTCTCGTTCCTTTCCTTCCATAGCTCCCATAGAACAAGGATGATTAAGGAAGCTTGGCCTTTGTTTCTTGCTGGCTGTTTTGCTTGTGTTCTATCCAGCCACCAAGCAGTTACATTATCTCGGGGATTCCAGTGCATCGGGTTTAGTACACTTCAGTGCACCTAGGTGGCTGCCAGGGTCCAGATTGCCTTGGCATAGACGCATTCGATGAACAAGTGGACTGCTGTCTCCTGGTGGGCATCGCAGAATGAGTACCAGAAGTCATTAGGAATTTGACGGGTCGCTAAATACATCTGATGTTGGCAGTCTATGTTGGGTCAGAAGCCATGCAAAGATCTTGCATTCTGTGGCGCCCACGGCTTCCAGGTGATTCTTCCATACGGTTTTTTTTTACCGACCCATTGAATTGAGACAAATATGTCGATTTTGCAGAGTAATCCCCACTGAACGTCCATTTCCAAATGATCTTGTCTGGATCATGATGTGTTAGGGTCACCCGATCCAGCTGTGTATACAGGGTTGCAAAATCAGTTAGGTGTTCTACCGTTATCCTCCTAAGATCTGCGATCCACTTTTGGTTGTTCAGTGCCCGTCGAACCGTTCTGTTCTTCCTTACCGCTATTCGCTATAGGGCCAGCATCGTCTCGCGTAGCGGCATGTGGTGGAGCCAAGTGTTGTTCCAAAAAATTTCATTGTTACCGTTGCCTAGCGATATTGTCGTAGAGGCTCGGAACAAGACGTAGTTCATCTCGTCTATTGGTAGTTGTGTCCCATTCTACTAGTGGTGGCACGATGCAGGCCGACCCAGCACGGCGAGGGCACAATGCGGCCTGGCCTATATCGGCATGGTTCATCGTAACCCGACTAATAGATGGGCCGTACCGTGTTGGTCTATGTGCTAAGGAGATAGCCTAGGTATGGCCCGATGGCCTGCCGTACCAGGCCGACCTGAGCCCATTTAGCCCAACGGGCCAGTTGCGACCCACTTGGTCTGTTAGGCCCGAAAATGTAAAAAAAAAACAGAAAAAACCAAAAAAATCTCAAAAATTAGAAAAAATATGTAGAATTCAGAAATAGCTATGAAAATTATTTAAAAAAATGAGACACGCATATTGAAAATGTAATAAAGAGCTTTATTAATATTCAAATGGCTGCCTCGTTAAAACCTTTGCCAAGTAAAAAACTCAACATGAGAAAACCTTGGCAAAAGAGAAAAGAGTACAACCTATAGCTCTACATATATCCTTGTTCTACGTGTCGTTGTCTAGGTATAAATTTTCGAACACCTTTGACAACTTTGGATTTTCCACAAAGTGTTGTGTTCATGAATCAACTTGTTTCCAATCCTTCACGGTTAGAAGTATATCCACTATCTCACTCGTGAGACATATTCTTATCTCCTCCAATATTCTTCCAAAAAGACTGAAAGTGGACTCGGAGGAAACCGTCAAGATTGGAACAGTTAAAACATCACATGCAAGTATAGATAGCACGGGATATGCTAACTTATGCTAATGCCACCAGTGCAAAATTTCAAAGTTTTCTCGGTTGAAATCCATCGTATCGCTGTCTAGATATGCGGATAGCTCCCTACTGCTTGGGTGAGAGGTTGATCTTGGACTTTGTTGAGAAGGTGCCACTATAGAAGAAGAAGACCTGGACTTGGAGGAAGAGCCGCCTTGTCGGTGTTTTAGAACCGATCTTAAGTAAAGATTGTTTGATTCAGGGGGTCTCCTAGAATGGAATCACGCAGAGAGATTAACACGGGTATTTTTATACAGGTTCAGGCCTTCTCCAGAAAGAATAACAACCCTACTCCTGTGTGTGTATGGTATTGAGTGTGTTTCGTGCAATCGGGAGAAAAGACTAAGGCTATTACAAAAGATAGTGTCTAACTGTCTTCCTGATTGCTTGTTGTCTCCTCCGATCCCCTCTTTTCCCTCTCTGACTGCTGCCTTTATATAGTCATGAAGGAATAGCCGTTTTCCCCTGGTGAAGAGGCGCCTTATCAAATCCAGTAACGGGCGCATGTTTGCAGTAATCATCGGAGTAGTAACCCCTTCACGCCGCTTGACAGTTACTTGTCAGAGATAATGGGGTATTACGTGCTATTACTTCGTATAGTACAACGTATGCTGACTGCTTGGATTCCTTAATCAATTGGACCCACTCGTCTATAGGTTTTATTGATCATAAGGTAGTCGTGGCTGACCTGGTCGTAGAAGAACTTATGACTATGAGGTAGTCGTAAAATTACTTACGACTGGATAGTGATCGTAGAAGAACTTACGATCATAAGGTAGTCGTAGCAAGGCTTATGACTATGGGGGTGGTCGTAGAAAAACTTACGACCACCTGGTAGGCTTCTCCCTTGTAAATATAAGGGGTATACCTAGGGACCACATGACATCATATTTATTCATAATAAGAATTATAGATAAAAGATAAAATGAGGGTTATTAGATCCTCGTCAAGCCTGACGAGGATTAAAATCTCTATGTATTACTTTAATACATAATAAAAGATTGTATGTCTTCATGATCGTAACCCCTAAGGCTAACGACCCCTGTGGTCGTAAGGATTCCAGAGGTTACATAATGGGTACCTAAGTCGGAGAGGTCCTGTGCCTAATACCTGACCAGCTGACTACTTGTAGAAGCAACAAACTAGCATCTGGATCTAACCCCAAGTATATTCCTTACCGTGTGATGAATGGAACACATATCATATTTGCTCCATACCACACGGCGTTTCATGGTCCTGAGACATTGACAATAACCACTATACGGTTTAGTGTCTCACAGACAATAGCAATCGCCATCGATTCTTCATTAATCAGAATCGATCCTCCGACTAGATGCGTCACTTCCAACAAGCGTCTTCTCCAGGAGTAACTACCACCCCTTTGATGGTTATTTAAAGATGGAGCACAGATGAACAAAGGAATGAGATTGAAGCATAACAATTGGCATTAGATTTATGTTTCAAGTCTGATTCAATAGCAAAGCAATCAGTACACCAAGTGTAATTAGGGCTAGTCCACTGCCTTGTCAAGAGCACCATCTATAAAGGATCCACTTCATAGCAATAAAGAGCAATCACATTATCTCCCAAGAACTCTTTTCCATTTTTCTCTATTTATTTTGTAAGATCAACGACTCGATCATCAACAGCTGGCACCGTCCATGGGGAGGAAGGCGTTGAATTCTTGAAAATTACTTTGCTCGGCATTCCTCATTTGCTTTCCTTCCCTCCATCATCACTCATGCGAACATGGCGGGGACATGGGACGAGGAAAACTGGTTCGACCTGATGGACTACTCCAACCTCAACATGGACGCATGCATCTACGCTGTGGAAGAACACAGGATGTCGTCGTCATCCTCCTCCGGTGGCTCTCCATTCGCTGAGGTTAGCGAGGTCGACCAGATAGATGAGGATTCACCGCCACCATCCATGGTGCTCCCAGAGGAACCAGTCGTTTTGACCAGTTCGGAACGTCTGAGCATCTCCACAAGCCTGGTCCATCCGACCGGCAAGAACGACAACGGGAGCCCAACGTTGCAATCAGAGAGTCCATGTACTCTCGATATTGTCATGGGCGTCGCCAACGGCTCCTATGTATTCCTGGGGCCAACCGACATCTTGTGAGGGTGTCAATGAAATTATCACCAATCATAGGCCAAGTGAGCACGGTGAAACTTAGCATACGGTTGGCAATTCACCGGATCAGGCTGAGTCCACCACAAAGCCCACTGGATGTGGTAATCTCCGACCGCTCCACATCATGGAGACTCCTTGCGGAAGCAATGGAAGGCCCTCCCTTAGTTACAACGGGAGCTTGTCGGAGGATTGATGTTGGCGCTACGAGGTTAATGCGATCGGAGATACCCATCAAGATATCGTGCATAGTCCTCCACAGCTTGACCCGCCACCACATACTAATGGAAATGGTACGGGCACTCAAGCACCACTTGCCGGAGGCGAACGAACTAATAGACGTTGATCAGTTAATTCACCTATTCCTGTCTCGCAACGCATAACAGGTTGAACAGGTCAAGACAGAAGGTCGAAGGACATTCGACTAATGAAATGGCCACTGCTAGTCAGAACCCTCCGAGACATTCGGTAACCATACAAAACCTGCAACGAGACCGGGATATTTTGAATAATTTAGATCCTGCTCTAGCAGGAACTCCAGGTTATGCTCAACTTGCAGGTCAGGTGTCGGAGATCCTCTAACAAACCATGCAGCGTACAGAAATGTACCAGGAGCAAAGGCATTCGCAATGTCAGACGATGACTTCATCCCAGTACCCCTTTCTCAGTAGAGGACAATATGGTCGGACGGATGACCGAACGATACCAAGACCCCCTCGTAGATTCCGACCAAGGAGTCACCAGGGAAGGCGGCTCTTCCCAGCAGCCACTCCTCTTCGTCAAGAGGAAAGACCGCTTGGTTCCGATGACATTCAGTATCATCTAAACTAGACAGGTGGTCAAAGGCGCAACAGTAATGTCCCTGACCGGATCGGGACACCGGATACTAGGTATGCAAACCTAAGGAATCGGTCTCCAACCGATTATAATCTGGCTCCTTTTCAAAGAAGGCGCCACGACTACATTACGGGTTGTCGAGCATTCTCGGTAGGATACCAAGCTATGCATTGGCCGGACAGGTTCCGACCAGCCAACATAGAGAAGTTCAATGAGACTCAGAACCCATTAGAATTTCTTCAAATCTATACTACCACCATCAAAGCTGTTGGTGGTAATGACAACGTGATGGCAAATGACTTGCCCATGGTCCTTGAAGGGTCTGTTTGGTCGTGGTTGCTCAACCTACCAGTCGGATCTATCTACACTTGGGAGCAGCTATACGATACTCTGATCGCCAACTTTCAAGGGACGTACGATCGCCTCAGAAAGGAGGATGATCTCCATCAGATCTGGCAAAAGACCAATGAAACTCTTCATCAATATATCAAGAGGTTTAGCCAGGTTCGAAACTCTATCCTAGAGGTCACAGAGTCTTTTGTCATCCAGGATTTTAAAGCAGAGCTGAGGAACCGGTGGTTTACGGAGGATATTGCAATGAATCCTCCACGAATGACCGTCGAACTTTTCGACATGGCTGACAAATTTGCAGCCGCTAGTGAAGCGGTTGAATGATGCGAAGCTATTGATCGAAAAGACAAAATCCCTCAACCTGGCTTGTTGAAAAAAGAGAAGAAAAGTAAGAAGAATCGCAAGCCTGACAGCAAAGAAGTTCTTGCGATTCTAGAAAAGTTTTTCAAGGGCAAGAAAGACTTTTCCGGTCGAACAAGGCTAAGGCTCCAACCGACGACTACAAGAAGAACAAGAAGTGGTGTCCACTTCACCAGACGGCAGGGCATGATCTGCGCACCTGCCGAGCCTGGCAAAAGAAACTGGAGGATTACTACTCAGGTAAGGGTCCCTTCCCCTCCATAAGAGAACTCAGAGAACCAAGCTCCAAGAAGGGCAAAGATGGCAACGAAGAGATGGTGTACCAGGAGCCGCAGCACACTGTCGATATGATTTTCGGTGGATCCTCCTTGTATGAGTCAAGATGTCATCTGAAGGCCGTAGAGCGGGAGGTCAACCTTGCCGAGTCCCCGATCACTGTCAAGCCATCCAGATGGTTAGAAACGGTTATCTCCTTTGGCAAAAAGCTGCCCCATCCCGTCAACTCGACCAGGTAAGTTCTATATCGTAGTTGAACCTACTATTAGCAATTGTAATGTTAATCGAGTCTTAATAGATGGAGGTAGCTCTTTAAATATTTTATTTACAGGAGTATTGAAAGAAATGCAAATTCTCAGGTCAAAGGTAAAACCTGTGAAATATGTCTTCTATGGCACAGTTCCTGGTTCTACCGCCAAACCAATAGGGTAACTATCCCTACCGGTTACGTTCGGAAGACTCGACAACTTTCGAACGGAAAATATTCCATTTGACGTGGTGGATTTTGAAACAACATACAATGGAATCCTCAGTCATCCGGCATTGATAAAATTACTGATAGCCACACATTACAGTTATTAGAGTTTAGAAATGCCAGGACCGAAGGGAGTCATCACGGTTCGAGCATATCGAAAAAATGCTTATGTATGTGATCGAAAATCCTTAGAACTGGTCAACAAATTTTCGACTAGGGAAACTAATCCACCTACCATGTAGGTCAAGGACTCGAGGCCAAAGATGGCGCCAAAGCCTTTCGACGAGACCAAGGAGGTACCACTCGACAAAGGCGCTTCCTTGGAAAGCGCCCAAATGCCGTCTGGGTTAGGAAAGGCTAACACAACTACTCGAAAGGTACTGGTCGGGGCAGGATTCGACCACAAATAGGAAGGGTCGCTCGTCTCCTTCCTCCGAGCAAACCTGGACGTATTCGCCTGGTAGGCGTCCGACATGCCCGAAGTCCCCAGGGAGGTGATCGAGCACATGCTAGCTCTCCAGCTTGATAAAAAACCAGTCAAGCAGAAGCTAAAGTGCTTCGCACCTGATCGGAAGGAGGCAATCCAATTGGAGATCAACAAGCTTTTTGAGACTGGATTCATTCGTGATGTCGACCACCCAGAGTGGCTCGCCAATCCTGTAATGGTTAGGAAAAGCAATGGGAAATGACGAATGTGTATTGACTTCACAGATCTTAATAAAGCTTATCCGAATGATGACTTTCCCCTTCCACGCATTGATCAACTCATAGATTCTACCTTTATGTGTGAGTTGTTAAGTTTTTTAGATGCGTATTTAGGGTACCACCAAATCAACAAGAGTAAAGATGATGAAGAGAAAACTTCCTTTATCACTCCATATGGCACTTACTGTTATATTAAGATGTCATTTGGGCTAAAAAATACTGGTGCGACTTTTCAGAGGTTAATGCAAAAAAAACATTTATTCCTCGGATAGGTCAAAAATCTGGAATCCTACGTTGATGACTTGATTGTGAAAAGCATCAATGCTGGCGACCACAGTTTTGACCTACACGAAACTTTCAATAACTTTAGAAGGCATAACCGTATGTTAAATCCAGAGAAGTGTGTGTTCGGAGTTTCTTCTGGAAAACTTCTTGGGTTCCTAGTTTCGACTAGAGGGATTGAAGCAAACTCAACAAAAATATCGATCATCGATCAGATGCGCCCTCCGACCACAAACAAAGAAGTTTAAAAACTAACCAGCTGTATGGCAGCACTAAGTCGTTTCATAGCAAGGTTAGGTGAAAAGGGACTACCTTTCTTCAAACTTCTTCGAAAACATGGAAGTTTTGAATGGACTAAAGAGGCAAACGATGTCTTTAAAGAACTTAAAAAGTGCCTTATGAGTACTCCTATCTTAGTATCTTCAAGATCAAGAAAAACATTGCTGATATACGTGGCTGCAACACCGCAAGCGGTCAGTGTAGTACTAGTTAGTTGAGCGTGACAGCATCCAACGACCAGTATATTACGTATGCGAAGTCTTACATGGACCAAAAGAACGATATCCACAGGTACAAAAGTTGCTCTATGGTCTCCTTATGGCTTCAAGAAAACTAAGTTATTACTTTCAGGCCCACAGAGTAGTCGTATCGACCGGATATCCCCTTGGTCAAGTTCTCAGAAATAGGAACTCATCAGGACGAATAGCAAAATGGGTGGTCGAGCTTGGGGCAGTCGACCTCCATTTCATCTCACGAACGGCAATCAAGTCCCAAGCAATAACAGAATTCATTGCCAAATGGACAAACCCTGAACCCACCCAAGGGCCCGAGTACGAATACCACGACGAGTGGACAATGTACTTTAACGGTTCCTTGATGCTTAAAGGCTCGAGGGCTAGAGTTGTCTTGATATAACCTACTAGAGAACACATCAAATATGCCATTCAATTAAACTTTCCTGCTACAAACAATGTAGCAGAATACTAACGTTTACTGGTAGGACTCTGAGTAGCCAGAGTGCTTGGGATTCGCAGATTACTAGTGAAACACGATTCTCAACTAGTACTGAATCAAGTTAGTAAAGAGTATCAATGCTCAAGTACCAAGATGTCATCTTATTTAGCGGAAGTACAAAAACTTGAAAAGCACGTCTTCGGTTTCCAGATCCAACATATTCCTACAAAGGAAAACCTTTTGGTAGACCAGTTGGCATGGATGGCTTCCACAAGGTCACCCGTCCCGCTTGGAGTGTTCCTCGAGCAACTTGATTCACCCTCGGTGGTTGTGCCTTTTGAGGACTTAGATGCTCCTCTAGAGGTCGTGCAAATTGACCCTAGTAGCAATTGGATGGTTATCTTCAGCATGGTATTATTCCTGAAGATGATGTAGAGGCTGATCGTATAGCTTGAAAATCCAAATCATACACTCTGATCGAAAGTACCCTTTATAAATGGGGATCTCATGGGGTTTTGATGAGATACATATCTCAAACAGATGATATTAAGTTGTTAACCGACATTCATGGAGGAGTCTGTGGAGCACATCATTCCTACAGAACACTGGTCGATAAAGCCTTCAGGCAAGGATACTACTGGCCAACTGCCCATCATGATGCAAAAGAGCTCGTGACGAAGTACGTACATTGTTAGTTTCACAGTCGACAAGTATATTAGTCGGAACAAGCTTCGCAAACAATACATCTTTCTTGGTCTTTTGTAACCTGGGGATTAGACATTCAGGGACCTTTCCCAAAAGCACCCGGGGGCTTCGAGTTCCTTTTCATCATGATTGACATGTTTACAAAATGGATAGAAGTCAAGCCAGTTGTCAAAACAACAACTGAAGCCGCTAAGAGGTTCCTCACCAAAAATATGATCACACGATTCGGTATACCCATTTGTATAATCACAGATAACGGTACCCAGTTCTCTGGCAGAAATTTTCAGGAATTCTGCGAGGATCTAGGTATCAAGATATATTTTGCTTCTGTTGCTCATCCGTAGAGAAACAGAATAGTCGAGCGAGCTAATGGAAACACAATGCAAGGAATAAAACGCTAAGTGTTCGACCAGTTAATAAAACGGTCGAGAGCTTGGGTTCAAGAACTTCCTTCTGTATTATGGGCCATTCGAACCACAAGCTATCGTGCGACCGGTAAAACACCATTTTTGCTGGTTTACGGTACCGAAGCCATGCTTCTTCCGGAACTGACAATTAGCTCTGCTCAAACTAATTGTTTTAATGAAAATGATCAAGAACAACGAAGACTCGATGACATCAATTTCCTTGAAGAACGATGAAACAAAGCCCTTATACGATCGGTGGTTTACCAACAAGCCATGTGAAGGTATCACAGTCATAAGGTGCAGCATCACAGCCTAGTTGTAGAAGATCTGGTTCTCAGAAAAATTCAAAGCCAGACTAATTGCAATAAACTTTCTCCCAAATGGAAAAGTCCATACACTGTGGTCGAAGTCACCAGACCTGGTTCGGTACGACTAGCCATGTCAAATGTGTGTGTTTTGTCAAATTCTTGGAACATTGACCAATTGTGTAAGTTCTTTGTATAAATGTATTTTACATTTTGTCAATTTTAATAAAGATTCATTCTTTTTTCTTTTCTCGATGGGTGATATTGTTTATATATCTATTATCGATTGACTGGTCATATACTATTATTGTTTAAACTAGTCGGAGAAGACCCAATTCTCTCTAATATCCTTCCAAAAGGATCTCTTTTACTTTTTCTGGCTTTGACTTAATTGTCATAAGCCAAAAAGGTCACAGTCGTGACCATTACAACTATGGTTCTCACGTGTGATCATGCACTCTTTTCCTAAAGAAGCAAACAAATAAATAAGCATAAAAAACAACTGATATAGTTCCTTACATGCTTAAGATTTTGAAGACTTTCATTTCAACATTCTGTTATGCTCTCGTTTGGCTACTGGTTGAGACACGAAAAACCTCCTAGTTGAAATATGTCGTCTCTGCACGTGGTCCAACCCACTGGAAAGGGTTTCCAAGTGACGGTCCTTTTCCTACGATCTTTGCTGCCAATCGGACTTGAGCATGAGCACGTTTCGTGAAGTGTTTTTCTTGTCTTCAGTTCTTAGCAATCCTTACGAGCAGTTTGGATAATGTCTATAAACAAGACAACTTATTGTTTATTGGATACATCCTTGCATAATTTTTTCTTATCAAGGCAAGTCTTATCTTCCGACCATACAGTATATCGTTTGGTATTTCGATTATGGAAAATAGATCTACAACTAGTCGAAGTCATACACCGGTTCCGACCAAAATTGATTTCCTAATATTAATACGATCAGTTTTGTCTAGGGATGCAAGTGGCATGGTCATGCGGACAGCCCATAACCCACCCCTGACCGCGATAGGCAGATCCCCACCCGCCAACCCTTTGTGGCACCCCCACCCACTTGACCCGACCCCCACTGCATATAGCCCGCAAGCTTCCCCTCCCCTCCACCCCACTAGCAAATCTGGAGCTCCCCACGCGAATCCCTCACCCCCGACCTCCACCATGCCCCACCCCGCCAGCAAATCTAGAGCTTCCCACGCGAATCCCTCGCCCCCCGACCTCCAGCGCACCCACGCGCCGCCGCTCCACAAAGCTGAAAGCCCAAATTCCCATTCCAATCCACAGCCCTGGTGCCATGGAGCTGGAGCTCAAAGCAGGCAGCGCATGTGGCCGAACAAATAGGGTTGTGCCCCTCTTTGGCAACGCCGAGATGGCCGAACTCGACTGCAGCGACCTGGGGCCGGCCGAGGCCCCACCCGCCGATCACAATGACTCGCGCTGCCACGTGTCCCTCTGCTTCCTCGGCGGCGGGGATCACAGGGTCGCCTTCGAGGTCGTTGGCAGGAACCACCGCGCCGAGGCGGGCGAGCTCCGGGCCAGGGACGGGCTATCGCTATCACTGAAAGCACCGTCGTTCTGGGCGGTGCAGAGGACGAACAGGGACGAGAGGGGGATATGGACGCTGCTGAAAGCATCTAGGCCCCTAAAAATGGTTTTGGTAATTAATGATAATACGTGAATATGGGATTAACTTGTTTATTGAGTATTTATAAGGTTAAGTCCCATTGGTGAGTTTAATGTCTTGAAGATACATGCTAAAGGACAACATGAAGATCTTTTGGATAAAAGACAAGGTACAAATAGTCTAGGATCCTTTTTGTATTTTACCGGTCTTAGGAGAAATGGTTGGAAGACCGGATTATAGGTTAAATGCTGTACTATTAAGAGGGATCATGACTAGTAGCTTGATAGCATGTTCTTGTGCTATTTGGATCAATTTAGGATCATGCATGCATTTGAATTTGAATTTGAATTTAAAAGCTCTTTGTGAAATTGTCTGCACAAACAGGAGTACCGTGGTTTAATGGGCGGAACTGCCGCTTTGCGGTATAACCGCGTATCTCTTGGCGGTATTGTCGTGGGCCATTCGGACCGTCCGAACAGCACATGATCATGTGGTTTAAACGCATGGTCCAAACAGCCCAATGGATCTGGAGCGTCCACGTGTGTAGTCCAATAGTGCCTGTGAACTTATTTGTGGAGCGGTACTACCGCCCTTGTGAGCGGTACGACCGCATCACGGTAATTCCGTTTTGTAGTTGACGGTACGTAAAATCCAGAGAGACTCCTTTTTTGTTAAGTTTGCAAAACTCCTGAAATGGTAGTATCGCCGTTGTTTAAACGGTACTACCGCTTTAACGGTACTTCCGCAAATTGGAGCGGAACGTATTTTCCAGATAGACTCGTTTTTGGTTCTGTGCCTCATCCCTTGGAACGGTAGTACCGGTGTTTTCTTGGTGTAACTACCACGTAGCGGTATTACCGCACTTCCTTTGTCGGTACTACCGTGGGCCGTTCGGATTGTCTGAAAAGTTCAAGATCGTGTGGTTTAAACGCATGGTCCGAACAACCCATTTAATCTAAGCCATCCACGTGGCCAACACGTTTGGATGTGCCTATTCAAATAAGGGTTGCGGTAGTACCGAAGATTTAATGGCGGAACTACCGTTCCACGATAATTCTGAATTTTATGTGGTGATACGTAAATTCCAGAGAAGCACCCTTTTCGTTTGAGATTGTAAACCCTGTGAACGGTAGTACCGCGCCTGTGAGTGGTATGACCAGGCAAAGCGGTATGACCGCATGATAGTTGGCGGTAGTACCGCGCCGCATTTAAAACGGCTATGTTGGAGGCAGTTAATGCTCCTGTTGTAGCCATTACAAAGCGGTTGGCGAGAAACAGTAGCACCACACCTTGGTTGGCGGTAATACCGTATTTCGCTGAAAAACTGGGGTTTCTCTCATAACGGTTGGATTTTATTGTGGGGGTTATAAATACCCCCCCCTTACCTGCTTTAGGACAGAGTAACTCTTCATTTTAACATTCTTAGAGCCAAGAGCATTCACTCAACACCTCAAATACACTTGTGCATTCATTGTGAGGTAGTTGAGCCAATTCAAGTGCATTCATTCTAGTTGATCCATTTTCACTTGAGTACCATCAAGCAAAGGTCATCGATTTGTTACTCTTGGAGTTTTGCTGAACTCCTAGACGGCTTGGTGGTGAGAGCAAGGTGATCTCTTCAAGAAGCTTGTGAAGAGGCCTGGTGCCAAGATCGTGAGTGGCTCGGTGTTCACCATCTCCAGAGAGGAGGAAGAACAACCAATAGTGATCAAGGGAAGGTTTAATTCGTGGAGCCAGCTTGATTCGTTCAAGCTTCCTCAACATGGATTAGTGAAGACCAGCAAGTCTTCAATACCATGGGAAAACATCGCTTGTCTCATTTGTGGTTATTTCTTGTCTTTACTTATTCCGCATTTATAATTCTAGCATTTATCTTGTGTTAAATTGCTTAGCTAGAATTGTATCTAGTTTAGACATTATTCATAATTGGCTTAAATTGTTAATTTGCTAAAAAGTTTAAAAACCTTCTATTCACCCCCTCTAGTCGGTTATCCTTGATCCCTACAGTCTTTGGGCCGACGCGTGGCGCTTGGCAGAGAGGCGGTGGGGGCTCGTTGTTGGAAATATGCCCTAGAGGCAATCATATAGATGATTATATTTCCTTATGTTCATAATATTGGATAAAATGTTATCTTGTTCCAAGAATAATATTGTTAATATTGATTATCAAGTATGTGACTTGATTGTGAAACTCTATATTTCTACGATAATTATTCTTATACGATCCCTGGTCAGAAACATATGAGGACACATATGAATAGATTAGCATATGTATTGGGATGACTATGTTTCACGGGTCATAGATATGGAGATATAAAACCAATAATATGGACACATGTTAGAGAACATGATGTTGGATTAGACCAACCTTGAGATATGTCGGACCCGAGATTAACACCCTAAATCCTCTGTGCATTTCTGAACTAGTCCTATGATCAGTAGCTAGTTCACACAATTAAACAGATATGGTAACATCCATAAATCACAATATTTTATTGATAATCAACAGAGTTTATTACAAAAGAGGCTTACAGGCCAACAGTAAAGAACACAATGGAAGACGAAGAAGTAGTGGAGTCTAGTTGATCTGCCATAGGCAATCGACTGGGGTAGCGGCCTAGTCGTCAAGATCCACACTGGAGCGAAGTCCTTCTCCTCTGAAATTTGTTTGCATAAAGCAAGTATAAGCACTACTACCGTGCTCGCAAGTTACACCCGTCAAATAACAGAATGACATGTATACATGGATATCTCAAAGGAAGGCTTAATATGGTTGATTTGCGCAAAAGCAATATTTGACAATTTAAATACAATACTAAGTTTAGAAGCACAATTTTACAATTACTAAATTTTATTTTGAATGAATAAAGATAGTGTAGGCATCAACCTAACACTAACATCAACACGGGCACCAACCCGGAGTTTCAACCCATAACTTTTCTCATGGACACCCATCCATGTCAAAACTGTTTTACAAAATCATTTTGAAATCAAAAACCAAAGTCTAACTTTGAGTGGCTTTGCTAAGCATGTCCTTGATCGTGGACATGGCTATTCGAATAGTTCTTAACACTCTGCAGAGGTTGTGCAGCTTTACCCACAAGACACGAGTTCTCTAGTTTGTTTGGCTTCCGTCGATACCACTACTCACTACCTTTGGTAAGCAGTCTAGAGCACGTGATGAGGCCTTTACAAAGCGTCATTCCACCGTAGTTCCCCCTCGCTAAGGTTTCACCCCCTTTGGGCTCCAACCCGCCGGGTTTGTGGCCCCCTCTTGCGCCAGGTGGGACTAACGTGGTCGTAACATGACTACCCACCGCATCAGAAGGGAAAAACCATGGTGGAACATTGCTAATTAATTAGCCAAGTCTATCCCATACCAGACTTGTGGTGATACGATAAGCTGTAGCAAAGAAACGCTCGAAGACCGGTCCTTAACTGACTTGGGCGACTTTCCAAATAACCTCTAGGCCTCAACCCTAACCGGATTGAGCTTGTGCATTGACATGCACCAACCAAACAACCATTTTGCCCAAGTACAAACCATCATTTTATTTCATTTTTCAAAGTCATTTATAAACTTCCATAACACACCAATGTCATAGATACAATTTAAAGCATATTTGATTTTTGGCTGAAATCCCCCAAATCAAACATTTTTGGGTCTAAGCATCGCTAAGCATAAGTTTTCCAAATGATCCTAGTTCATACTATCGTATCAACCAGGTTTTGTCTAGGGTGACAATATGTTTGATTCAATTATCAAATTTGGCCATACAAAGGATTTAGACATATCTATAAATTTAAAACAGGAATTTAAATTACTGAATATAAATAAGCATGCAATAATAATTTAAAATAGAATTTAAATAATTTTAAATAATGGGTGCAAATATGGTCAAGAATGTAACTTGCCTTGCTCAATGGATTAGTTGTTCTCAAACGACGTCGAATTCTGACTCACCGAAGTCATCGAAATCTATACGCGAAAATAAGCTGAATTCATACAAAATTCAAATGAAGATTCAAATGAACTCCAAATTAAATAATTTTAGTTTAGTTAGCTAGATCTTGAATTTATATGAATTTAGAAATTTGAATCGACGAAATCGGAGATCGTATGAAGGAG
The DNA here is from genome assembly GCA_036346405.1 of Phyllostachys edulis. Taxonomy (NCBI): domain Eukaryota; kingdom Viridiplantae; phylum Streptophyta; class Magnoliopsida; order Poales; family Poaceae; genus Phyllostachys; species Phyllostachys edulis. Next base: position 14,579,583 of record CM070550.1, on the reverse strand, counting down.
AACAAACCCCAGGAAGTTTGAAGCTGAAATAAAACCCTAAATTGGATTTTATAGAATTTCCTGATTTATTTTTCTATAGGAAAATCAAAATACTGCGCACTGATGACGTCAGCCCTCAGGGTTTTCTGATTTTCATCTGGATTTATTTTAAACGAAAATCTATTAGTCAATGGCATGTGGGACCGCGGGTCAATGGACCCGGTCCATGATCGGTCAAGGCTCACGGTAAACCCGGTGCACAGCACAGTGCACGCGGGGTGGTGTGTGTGGATTCCGTGGCACACGTGGTGCCACGTAGGATCCACGTAGGATCCTACGCTGATGTGGAGCTGAGGTGGCTCCGACATGGCCTTGCCACGCAGGCTCCGACGAGGGGTGGCGCTTGGGGATGGGCTCGCCGGCGCGTTGCGCCACAGCGAACCGTGCAGTTGTGCACAAAAGAACAAGGGTGGTGTGGCGGTCCTGGTGCTTACCACAACTGCGGCAGAGGGTGGCGAGATGGCCATCGGTGAGGTATTTGGCGGCGGTGAGGTTCGGTCGACGGCGGCGAAGGCGCTCGGGGGGTGCTCTGGCGAGGCTAGTGCGCGCACGGGGTCGGCATCGTCGCAGTGATGCCGTTGGTGTGGTCGGCGACGGTGGGGCGGCGGTGTCGACGCCGGAATCGAAGAAGAAAGCATTTGCGACGGCGCACAAGAAAACTCCAAATCACGGCGATTGGAGGGAGGAGGAGAAGGGTGAGTGAGGGGGTTTGGATGTGCGAAGAGAGGCGCTCCCGGTGCTCCTATTTATAGGGCGTGGGAGTGGCCGGGGGAGGAGATCGAGTCCGCGAGGCCAGCGGCGGTCATGGAGTGATTTCGGCGAACGCGTGTGGTAAAGGGGGAGAGGTGGCCTGGAGTGGGCGCGGTAATGGCAGGCGGTTTAAATGCGCACGTCCGCGCGAGAAGAAGGGGCGGGAAAGGCGGCGAGATTGGAGCTCCCATGGCCGAAAATGGCGGCGGCCAGTTCCTACGCGAGGTAGAAGGGGCGGGAGGTAGAAGATGGGCGCGGGCTGTCGGATTGAGATCGGGTGGCCGAGAATCAAGGGAGTGGCGTGTCGGCGCGCTGGCCGTCGGATCTCCATCCGACGGTCGCGACCGGAGGGGAGGGTTTGGCCGGTGCGGGTGGGCCGATTAGGGCCGTGCACACGGGGGAAGGGAATGGGCCGGAGGGGATTTGGCCCAAAGACTATTCATGGATTTTCTTTGATTTACCAATTTAAAATAATCCAATTAATTCATTTAAGCTTTAGAAAATAGTAAATAAAATCCAACAATTCTAGAGAAATTCACAGAAATCCCTAGAGTTATTTTGGACTTAATAAAATTATTTCCAACTTAGAATTGGTAATAGTTTTTGCAAATAAATTTGCTTTGGTTTTAAAATAATTAGGAAAAGCTTTTAAAAATTCCAGAAATTAATTTAATTTTCATTTTTCAACTTTAACTCAAATAAAACTTCAAAAGCTTTAATAAACTTTACTTTTGACTTATAAAACTTTAGAAATTCAAATAAAGCAATCAAACTCTTTCAAATTCGAGAAAATCCAATAAAATAATAATTTTATTTATTTTTATTAATTTTAATTTTGGTAACATAACTTTGGAATGTTACAAGATACTATTGAGATTGTTACGATTCTATGTGTCGTTAGTTGGTCTCAAGCAATGTTGATGTATAATCCTTAGACCTGAGATCAACATGGTTTCCTACATATATAATAGCACTCTTAGGGGTTGCCAAACGCTACATCAGAATCGGTAGTTATAAAGGCTGATTTTCGGTATGCTATGAAACATGCAGAGGAAAGTGACGGTCGGATATGGATTTGCCCCTCCTAACATAACAGGAGAGATGTCTCTGAGCCCCTCGTTGTGGTCGGATAAAGAAAGTGCATGGCCATGCCACTAGTAGTCGAAGTGTTCGACCACGTGAAGTAATCCGACACTCGATCGAGAAAGTATTGAACAGTCCATGGATGACACAACATCTCACCTGGAGTTCAACCAGACATCGTGAGGCAAAGGGAGTATACACGAGTAGGTCGTTTAGTTCAAACGATTCTGGTAGTCGTATGGAGATACGAGTGGTCGTAGATCGTCGAACGTAGTCCACAGGTGGTCGTAACACGGTCGTAAGGAATTACGAATAGTCGTGACCAAATCTGAATCGTCAGATAGAGATAGGACACAGGTCGTAAGTGATGAGGACTGGTCAAGATCATATTGCATTAAGGTTCGTCCGATATAATTTGTGTGTATTCGGAATCGCTATGTTCTGCTAGGAGCCGCTACGACTCGTGATCGGAAAGGGTTTCCGAGTCACAACCGATTACACATGAACCTACAGGGCCACACACTTAACGGGTTGGAACAAACCAATACGAATACGATTCGTCAAACGTGTTCGGATAGGATCCGTCATGAGCACTATATAAGGAGATGCATGAGGCTGTTGGGGACGTAAGTTTTTACACCTCCGAAACCCTAGCCGCCATCTTCCTAAGAGCTCCACCGTGCGACTTGGTGCTAGCACATCGGCGCATGGTTGTTCCTTCCCTGGACGTGTGGATACCGTAGAGGCGCTACTGCGGCTGTTGCACTTGAGGATGATCCGCGATCTTCACAAGGAACTGCAGAGGTTGCTAGAGGAGACGATCGACTCGCGAGGATGCTGGACGATCGACTGCGACCACTGCATCGACTTGCTCTACGCTGGACAATCGACTACGACCACTGCATCGACTTGCTCGACACTGGACGATTGACTACGACCACTGCATCGATGCGTTCTACGTTGGACCATGCTACTCCAACCCTTCTTTCGCTGCTCTGCGTGTCTGGTGGTAACGATCTGTGATCATCTACTTGCTTGGCTTCCTGGTTTGCGTGGTAGAAATTTTTGATTTGTAGCTATCGTAGCCTACCCGTGGCCCAACACTCGTGTAGGTTGCTGCTCGATGAGTTGGGGGAGAAGGGCGCGGTGCTGTGGAACAAGCACGTGGTGATGCTGTCTAAGGCGGAGGAGTGGGGTGAGGCGATCAGCGGGTGAGGAATGACCAAGCGAGCAATGCGGGTCGGCCTGCTTTAGAATGCTATGATTTGGTGGGCTATTGTGGACTATTTAGTGGGCTGTTTTTACGAGGCGGGCTAGCGGCTTAGCGGACAGGCCCGCCCTACTTGCAACCCTAGTTTTGTCACATAATCAACACATACTTTATACAGTGGTCATGACTTTTACTCTTTTTCTTGGCATACTGCTCCTTTAGTAAAGTTTTTCTACTATACAAGTAGTCGGGGGCTAGAAAATATATGAGTACATCATAAGTCAAAAGGATAAACAACCCACTAAATAACTTGGTTGCTTCTTCACCTGAGCAGTTAAAGTCTTCTTCAATAGCTTGGAAGTGAATAGAGAGGTCGGAAGCCTTTAGTTTCGCCAGAGCAAGGCTAACTCCGTTTGTTACAGCATCCTTCATTGTCTGTGTGTGATTCCTCCGAGTAGTCTCGAGCAAACGTTTGAGGTCTTCGAGTTGTAAGCCAAGGAAGTTTATCTTCTCTGTTGGATCTCCTAGGAGAGGCAGTTGAGATCCCGACCCCATGCTGAAGAGCATCTTATTGAGGGCCTTGACCTTCTCTTCATGATTCTGCTCAAAGGCTGCCTCCTTGCCATGCTCGAACTCAATAGCTTTTTCTGCTATCTTCAATGCTTGATTTTGCTCTGCACGAGTATACCAAAGAATAAATACATATAATTAGAAAAGATAGTATGCTGGTCGAGTTTACGACCAGTTACCATGGTTCTTCTTCTCGAAAGTCTCAATGACTTCCTTGTGCCTGGTCGTCAAGTATTTGATCGACTGGTCCTTGTTTTGGCATTCTTTTTTAAGTTTGGCTATTATGGCTTCCTTAGCCATAACCTCTTCTTTAAGTTTCTCCAAATCTATCAAATATGATAAAGTGATAGATTAATCAATAAGAAAGAAGACATATGGTAAAGAAAGAGAGGGGAAGACACAAAGAAAGTACTTACTTTCTAATTCGGTGTTCTTTCTCTCCAAAAGTTTTATTCGTTGTGTCAGTCCTTCGACCACAGCGAAATTTTCCACCAAATGCTACAAAAATAGCAGACTCCTTTAAGTTTTTGATAAAGTTTAAGCGAAAAGCTATTAAAAGTGGTCGTGGATGCTTACCTAGATCGCCATGTTATTGTATTCAGTGAAAATGGAGTCTAGACTCGTCTCTGCTTGACGGTCCGATATTCTTCCCCAAGACTCATCAAGTTCTTCATCATTGAAGATCCAAGGGCGATGAGAAAAACTGCCGGGGAGAGGAGATTTCCCAGAAGTGGTCGGAACCTGCCGGGATTCCTAAAGAACCTCCACCTGCATAGGAGGGGTTGGAGCCACCACATGTTCCTCAGCAGGCACTGGCATTGCCACCTGCTCAGGGGCTGGCTCAATCTCTTTTTCCTCAGGAATCTTTTTCTGAGGAGTGCTTTGGTCGGAGGCGACCGGAACACCAAAGGATCTATAAAAGCAGAAGAAAGGAAAATCAAGGTTTTAGAACTCCGGAGATACAAAAGGTACGTATTTTTCATAAAAATCTTTCATGTATACATACTTGGTTGTCTTCTTAGTCTTGATCTTGAAACGCGCCGAAGCAAAATCTGTGGTGCCTGCCTTCCTTTTCTTCTCGACTGATTTTACCGGTTCTCTACCGGTAGGGTTGGTTATACCCTTCATGTTTTTCGACCTCCAGTCAGAAGTGATATCCTCGACTAGGTGGTCGATGTCCCTGACCAGTTGGTCGGATACGGTGTCTTGGTCGGCTTCTGGGATGGTTGTTTTGGTAGCAACTGTTAGGTCATGAAAGACCATTCCAGGCCCTACGACCTCCGCGGTTCTAGTCTGCGGATCCTCCTTCTCTCCCACCTAATCAAAAAACCAGTTTTAATTAGGTGATAAATTTTTTCCATCTAAAGTATATACTCCTTGTCAAACGCTCTTCTACCTTCGGGAGATCATCATTTACATTGATCGCCGAGAAGGAGTCGGTCGGAACAACTGATGGTGAAGAGCCCCAATTAGACTCTTCTAGCCTCAGCCCGACCGCCTATGTAGTTAGAATAGAATTATTGGAGAATATATAAACGATGAAGAACAAATTGTTATTTACCTTGAGTCTCCTCGCCTTCTCTTCGAAAGAGACAACAACCAAAATGTTAGGAAATGTAGCCTTCATATCATGCTCCCTAGCGCAGATCAGTTTGATCTGCTCCCTGATCTCATTAGGGGAAAGGGTTTCAAAAAGAAAAGAGATTTCAAGGTTACAAAATAATTAGCTAAATAAACCATACTGGTTGGGAGTCTTCGAGACTTACCTTCCCTAGGATCCTTAGTCGCGTCGTCACGACCAATGTACTAGAACATGGTATGGTTTCAGAGCGTCAAGGGACTTATCCGACACATGGAAAAGTCCATCACCACGTGCCAAGAGGTCAAACCTCTGGTACTTAGATCTTGGATGGCTTCAATCCATCTTCCGACCCTTCCTTCCTTCTTCACTGTGGACCGTCACTTGAGATTTTCGCTCACCGTCTTGTCGGCGAAGTAGAGGCCGTCATTCTTCGTGACCGTCATGTAGAACTAGCACATCTTTCATGATGACCACGAGGACTTCGAGTACATTCGAATGTACTCGTCGGCCTTCCCATCGTGAAGGCATAGTGAACACTCCCCAGGTCCAGCCTCTGACTTTCCCGACCTCGCCATCTTATAGAAGTACCTGAAGACTTTCAGATTTGGTCGAATCCCCAGGTTCGCCTCACAGAGGTAGACAAAGATACTGAGGTTGGTGATGGATTTGGGGGCTAGGTTCACCAGCTCGACATCATAGTACTCGAGAACTTGGGATATGAACTTGTGCACCGAAAATCTGAGCCCACACTCGATGTAGGCCAGAAAAACAGGTATTTCCCCTTCTTCTCTGCTCGGGTAGTTTTCTCTGGCTGCTGACCTCCATTTGATCAGATTCTTGTCCGGAAGCATCCTAATCTCCTCCAAAGCCTTGAGCTTCTTTTCGCTTAGATCAGAAACCAACTACTTGGTGATCGAGTCTGACAAAGTTGGATTTCGGCAAGGGAATGAAAAGAGGCCAGAGAAGCTTTTGGCAAGAAAGCAAAAGGTGGTCAAAGAAAGCTTTGGGCACGAAGGTGAAAAGGGATTCAAGGAAGAACCGAGGATGTAAAAATCCTAAAGCCTTGCGCTGAAGGAATTTTATAGTCGCAATTCCTTAACTACAATCGGGAGTTACCCAAAGTCCTACGGACACAGACGTTTTTCTCGAACAGACAGAAAAACTCTTCGGTTCCCAAGGCAGTTTCTCAACTTTAAAGTGAATATAGATCACCTCGTTTGTCGCAGCATTGAATGAGGGTCTGCCCGATACGACTTTTCATCAGAGGTTCACATGACCAATTCATTTTAAAGTTACTCTATGTATTACTTTAATACATAATAAAAGACCATATGTCTTCGTGGTCATAACCCCTAAGGCTAACAACCCTTATGGTTGTAAGGATTCCAGAGGTTACATAATGGGTACCCTGGTCGGAGAGGTCCTATGCCTAATACCCGACCAGATGACTGCTCGTAGAAGCAATGAACTAGCATCTGGATCTAACTCCAAGTATATTCCTTACCGTGTGATGAATGGAACATATGTCATATTTGCTCCATACCACGCGACGTTTCATGGTCCTAAGACACTAACAATAACAACTATACGGTTTTGTGTCTCACAGACAACAATTGACGATCAGTTATTGTTTCATTAACTGTAACTAACCCTCCGACCGGACGCGTCACTTCCAATAGACATCTTCTCCAGAAGTAACTGCCACCCCTTCGATGGTTATTTAAAGATGGAGCACGGAGGAACAAAGGAATGATATTTAAGTATCACAATCAACATTAGATTCATGTTTCAAGTCTGATTCAATAGCATAGCAATTAGTACATCAAGTGTAATTATGGCTAGTCCACTGCCTTGTCAAGAGCACCCTCTGTAAAGGATCCAGTTCATAGCAATAAATAGCAATCACATTCTGTCCCAAGAACTCTTTGCCATTTTCCTCTATTTATTTCATAAGATAGGCGACTCGATCGTCGACACCACCAAAGATCTTGCCCCACGTATTTGTCTTGCTACTTGAGGTAGGGGCTACTGGAGGTCGTTGCAAGTGGACTCCCTGGAACTTATTTTCATACCTTTGGTAAATCTCGTGTAATCGAGAACGAACTTCTGCAAAATAGTTAGAATAGTCTAGCCCTGTAGAATCACTAAGAAGATCAAGAACATTAGCAAATGCTTCAAGTTTACCTCTAGGATCTAAAATAAATGCAAATGTATATAGGAAAGGGATTTCCCTCCAAAATTTAAGGTATTTACTTTTCATAGCAACAATAGTGTCATGTAAAACTATGTCATTTTCAATTGAGTAGCAATCTGTAAAATACTATGCATGATAATAGGCAATATTGGATAGTAGACAGCGGACAAAGCAACAGTGGCCTCATAAAAATTTCTAAAAACTATATCATCATCATCTCAGCAATGAACCAATATTGCTCAGTGAGTAGTATCATACTGTTAGCGCTCTGATAGTGCATCTGAATAAAAACAGAAAAATGCTCTTATATGGTAAAAGACTCTTAAGCATTTAGTAAGTAGAGTTCTATCTTACCGGCATGTCCAAACTAAATTTTCTTGGTCGTACACCCATCGCCCTGTAGAAATTCTTATATGCTGCTATTCTTACGTTAGAATTATTCAAGAAAGAAACTGCATCTTGAAAAGCTTTAATATACAGATTCAACCTCTTCAAACCACATTTGACTATAAGATTTATAATATGACAAGTGCGTCACTGATGTAGCAAAAAGGAATTGTGTAAGTTCAAGCTCCATTAGTTTAGTTTTGGTGATTAATGACAAATCTATATATGAGACTAATATGTTTGTTGACTATGATATTATTTAGTCTCAGTTGGATGAAAATGTGAAAATCATGGAGGTATGCATTCGACATCATATTCTTATATCTCGTTGCATTCCTTGGATCCAAAATATAGGTTGAACTCCACTAAAAGTTTAACTTGAGTCTCCACCATCACCTCGCCTAGATCCGGGGGTTCATACCCTCCTGTAGCAGAGATGTAAGTCGCAAAGGCTACTTGCCTGCCGAGGGGGGAGAACTACCTAGTATCAAGAAAGCCTTGAGGACGTCAGCGATGTGTTATAGGGACGTCTTGCGATCTTGCTTCTAGAGTACGTACGGGAACATCCAATTGAGTGCCTAACCTTGGGTGCTCCGATCTTGGCATATGTTTTTATTACACATCCATGTATGCACACATTTAGGGGGACTTCACTCTATATTTTGAGGTTTCATTAGTATTGATCCATATTTCTTTATCCACTTATATTGGGATCTCTACTTTGGAACATATCCTTTGAGTATATAAAACTTATGTAGTTCATATATACTCATATTCCTTTATATCCAATTATTTGCAATGTGATAAGGAACTAACATGTGTGCTGAGATGTTTAAAGGTTTTATCATAGATTATGGATGACAACATGGAAATAGCATGCAAAGACAATAGAGGAATCATGGCTAGTTGCTTGAAAGTTTAATTAGGTGCCATCTTGATCAACTAGGAATCATGCATTGCATTTGTTTGTGCTTTTGGAAAATTGTTCAAAAAAATCAGTATGGCCGCAAGTGATCAACAGTATTACCGCAAGTCGGTAGTACCGAAATCTAGTTGGCGGTATGTATTTTCAAGTGTGCATGCTTTTGGAAGTTTTCCTGAAAACCCAAAATTGGTATGACCACATTTGATGAGTGGTATTATCGTAAGTCAGTAGTACCGAAATCTAGTTGGCGGTATGTATTTTCTAGTGAACATGTTTTTGGGAGTTTTTCTTGAATTCCACAACGGTATGACCACAATTCTTGAGCGGTACTACCGGAATGCGGTAGTATCAAGTTTTACATGGCGGTACGCTATTTCCAGAGAGGGTGTTTTCTTGAGTTTTTCAATCCTCTGGAAATCGGTAATACCGATCTAGCCGAGCATTATTACCGCTGTGTGGTAGTACCAGTTTCTAGTTGGCGGTAGTACTGCACCTGGAAGTAATGGCTATATTTTTGTAACATCCCAAACTAATGGTGTGTGTTTCAAATGTAATATTATGAGGATGAATTAAAAACATTTGATGCCTCATGATGTCATTGCAAATTTTCTAGGAATCTTCCCCTAGTATTTCCTATTTCCAACAACACAATGTTTCTATTGATGGAAATAGTCAATCTTTAAAACTCCAAGATCAAAAGTCATGATCATCCTCTGGAAATATTTTTTCTATCATCTTAAATATCCTAGTAACCTCTCTGCAAAATCTCATATTGTTTAGATTTTGTTTGCTATTTCAAATGGGCTAGTCAAACCAGTTTGGATTCTGGTCAAACCCCTAGCCCAGCAGCTTGTGAATTTTCTGGAGAATAATGCAGTGCATTAAAACTTTTGGAAAAATTACACAAGGTTGTAGTCTGATCCAGCAAGCTTCCATAAAAATTTCGGAATTTTCGGAGCTCTCTCTAAAAATTCCCTATCTTCTCAGCCTTTAAAACAAAACCTGAAATCCCTGTTCATCGGGCTCAGACCCGAGCCCGACTCAAACCCAAAGCTAACCTGGCTCAGCCAAACCCACTAGAAGTACCATCACATGCAGCCATCCGATCTTCAATCAAGCGCCCTGATTTCTTGACCGTTCCGCACAGTCCGAACGTTTCTCTAGATCTGAGCCGTCCGATCGCGCATCAACGGCCGCGATTGTGTACCCCTTCGCCCCGTTTTAAAAACTTTGCGCACGTTGTCGGCCGTGGGATCTAGATCCAACGGCCTGTCTCGTTTTCCTCTCGTCTGAGCTCGCGGTCGCGTTGGTGTCGCTGGCGGGTGGGCCCTCTCCGCTGGTCTTCGTCAAGCTCGCGCTGGCGAGCGCGAGCAGAGGTCTAGCACCACGTCGCCGCGCTCGCCAGTGGCCACCGGGCGCTACCGTCATCATCAGCGACCCGCCCCTGGTTTTGGACCACCGCCCCTGGTTTCCTCACCTCGGCCGCATCGTGTACGCGCGTCCGTGCTCGACCCCACTTGTCTGGACTTCCTCTCCACGCGGCCGCGCCGCTCTGCCGCGCCCCCGTCGCTGCCTGGTCACGCTGTGAAGCCACCGCCCGCGTTGACCTATCCGGGTGTTTCCTCGCGTAACACCGCCTTCTTCTCCGTCCCTTGCCTCGCACAAAACTCCCTCTTTCCCCTCGAATTGCTCACTTTCCCTCTCGGTGGCTGAGGGAAGGGAGGCTCGCCTGGGTGCATCTCTCAAGTGAGCTTCGGTCCAGTAGCTCCTCTCGTTTCCATCTTTGATGATGATTCCTTTTTGCTAATGCGAGCACTTCGTTTTGCTTGTGGCCCCTGGTTCCATCTCGTGCTCTCGGCTTTGCCAGAGCGTGCTCCGAGCGACATCACCGTGTCATCTCCAACCCCGGTGAGCTCCCTCCCTTTTCTTGTGCGTCACCTTATGCGCTTGGCTTCGAGGAGTAAAACCCCTCATCTAATTTCCCGAATGATTCAACAGGGTTGTCGAATTTGGGATTTTATCATTTTTTGCCGAGGAGCGCTATTCCTCTTCTCCATCTCCGGTAAGGGGCTCCTTTTCCAAATTCCTTCCTCTGACATCACCTTATGGCCTCACTGAAGCTATCCCTACCTCCCTTGTTTCTTGTGGTTGCCCAGGGTGAGCTCCCCTCAGTGAAGCCCCTCCGCTGCCGCTGCTCATCGTCGACGGCCTAGCTCCGGCATTCCCTCCACCTCCGGGTCATCCCTGTAAGCTCACAGAACCTCCTTGTTGTTTATGCGCGCGCTAGCTAGGTCTTTTAGCCATCAGGTTGTATCTTGCACCGTCGCCGTAGTAGCTCCTCCGCTCTTCGCCGTCGCGCCGCCGCGTCGGGCCACCTCCGGCCTCGCCACCAGTGCCGTCGTGTGCGCCAGGTGGTGGGCTTCCCATTTTGGGCACCCTCGGCCGCCATGGCGAAGCGGCTGGCGGCGGCGAGCAAGCTCTTCATCGCGTCGCAGCTGGCGTGCGGCACTTCGGACCGCATCAGAGCGCCAATGATTAGAGTTAACGATGTTGATTAGTAATTAATGGCGCATCTTTGTCGGCAAATCAATCATTAGATGATTCTTGTGTGGCTGACATGTGGGGCCGCCTCCTTTCTCTCTCTCGGGCGCGCATTTGAACTGGGGTCAATGTGCGCCGTCCGATTTTGGAGTGACGACCTAGATCTGTGGGCCGTTCGGACCACTCCAATCGGCTCAGCTCATGTCAGCCGTCCATCGATCGATCAACGTCTGAGATTGAGTGAACGTTCGGACCATGAACAGTGCTCAATCAATCTTGGCCGTCGATTTTGATCTCAACCGCTTGTTGTTTTTCGTAAGGGTGCGACTATGCGCGGTAGCGCCGTGGACCGTCGGATTCCAAATTGGTGGCCCACGTTCGCCCACGTCATTTCCTTCAGTTATAATTGTTTTAATTTCCTGGTAGACTTTATTTATCAACTGAAAATTCTTCTAAACTTCAAAATTGCATAAGTAATTCATTTTAGCTCCAAAATTGATGATTCAAATTTTGTTGGTCTCATTTTTAAATGTACTTTATGTTAAAAATGGTTATAATCATGTTACTGTTACAGAAAACATTTTTGGTGAAATTACTTTATGTTAGTATTATTGTTGCACTAAAAATTGCTCTAACTTTGAAAATGCATAAGTATTTCTCTGTAACTCCAAAAAGAGTAAACTCAATTTTGTTAGAATCCTCTATTACTGTAATTTCTTGTAAAATAGGTTATAAACATGATACTATTACTGAACATCTCATTTTGCATGTAACATAAGTACTACTTTCACAACTTTGAAAAATCATAGAAAAATCATCTTAGCTCCAAATGAGGTGAATCAAATTCCATTGTTCATCTCATGTGGTTCTCTTCATATCATAAAAATTTCAAGTGCACCACTGTTCTGGAAATTTTCACCAAGATAATTAATTTAGATAAACAGTAACCGGTTACAATTAAAACTGGATTTTCCTGAAAACTGGCATTCAAACTGTTATAACTTTTGCATAGAACATCCAAATGAGTTGATTCTTGTTGATAAATTCATCTAAATTCATTCTCTACCTTCTGTAAATTTTTCATAATTTTTGGATGAATTTGGATTTTTGCGTCTTTTTGGTGTTATTCGTTCTTATTGTGATATTGGGTTTCTTTCGCTAGGTTCTAACGATAATATTGATAGCGAGAGTGCTCCTCTGCAGCAAGATAATCCACCACTGCAAGGCAAGCAGTTTGATCATAAATGTCCTATTATTTTCCAGTCTAATACTTTGTTTCAATTGTATGTATGCATGCTTTTGTGTCAAAGTAATTTTCCCAATTAGAGGTAGCTATTCCTATTGCATGGTTGCCCTCAAATTGTTATCCCCTGCCACAAAACATAAGTTATTAATATCGCTGGTGAATTAGAGCCCGGTGATTTAATTATGCCCTTTTATTGTCCTTACGGTGTCATGCTTAGAAATGCTTAGCTACCGGTAGTATTGGGCGGTTATCGACTTAGTCGGTAACCTTGATCACACAAATCATTTTATTACTCTTTGATCAACACCTTGTGCTAAATTGCTTTGAAAACTAAAAGTGCAAATAAAATGATTCAGACTTGGGCAAGTGGTTGAATGGTGGTATTTTGGGTTTGTGTATGTCTTGCCCAGGTCAACAAGGACCGAACATCTTGTTTCACCAAAACCAAGCATTATTTGTGTGCTAACCACATGGGAGGAATATGGGACCTCTCTTGATTTAGTACTTTGGCGTGTGTTAGCTTCGGGTCGCATGGTGGATGTGTGCGTTGTGTTGTGTCGAAAAAGAAACTTGTGTGTGTTTGGGTGAGTAGTGGTGGAAGTTATCCACTGCAAGGAGCATCGTCCTTTAAAGGAGATGAGCATATTTGATGACTCCGCATCAACATATGTGGCTTCCTCCCATATGGGCGACTCGTAGTTAATACACAATATTGGAAAGGTCTCGTAGGACTTAGCCTTGCCGGCATACCAAAGGTAGTGTGCTAAATCTAGTGGCATAAGAGGCGGTCTGACATGTGGGTACATTGGTACACCCCTGCAGGGTATAAACTATTCGAATAGCCTCGTCCTAGGTTATGGACACGCTTGGAATTGGATTTGCAGGAGTTAGACTCAACACTTTGGAATTCTTAATTAAAACTTGATGTGGGTGGCAGGAATGGGGAGTTCATGCTATTGTTGTGGTGGCTATTGGGTTAGCCACTTCCTGGATGTTTTATTATTATTGTTACTCCTTTATCGCTGTTTTTATGAAATAAAATCAGATTGTAAAATGGCTTTCAATCTATTACATTATTGCAAATGGAAACTTGCTTTATGCTAAAATTTGTGTCTAGAGCCTGCTCCACTTAAATAAGCTTGCATGTAGCTATTTATATAGGTCTGTTATTCTACACGTCAGTCTTACGAGTACATTTTTGTACTCATTTGCTATGCTTTAAATTAAATTGTAGCAGAGGAGGAAGTGGAACCCCAAGGGTTACACTTTTGTGAGCTGTGCTTCGGCTTCGAGGACTAGGTTGGTGGCGTGCTTGGATTGGTTGCCTTGTGGGTTATGGCACACTAATCAGCTTTTGTTATCACCATCTTATGGCCATTTGCTTCCGCTGTTATGTTAGACTCTTTAGTTGAATTTGGCCGGTCGGCTCGTTTGTAATAACTATATACTGTATATCTTTTGGATTGTTATGTCATATTTTGGATTCTATGTGATTGAATGGAGTTGATGCTTAATTTTTGTATGGGGTATGTGTACTGCATTCTGGGAAGTACATATATGCCGAGAGTCGTGATATTTGATTTGTAATGCTTAAATCATCTTTATGGTTAAGTATTACAAGTTAAATACCCTGGGTTCTCACAATTTTGGTAATTAATGATAATCACATTGTGGGACTAACATTTTCCATGAGTTGGATGAATAGGTTATATTCCATGATGATGGAGACTTTGGTTGGCATCATCAGTTGATCGTCGTCAAGTCAAGGTTCAAGAAGATGATGCATCATGTGTTGATGTGTATCAAGATCTCAAACAGGAGATGATCATGAGTTGATCATTAAGTCAAGAGAAGACCCATCATGTGTTGATGGAGGGCACGTGAAGGATGCATCATGGGTTGATGCATATGAAGATAATGACCCGAACTTGAAGTGAAGATGTGCGATATCAAGCTTCAAGAGGATGCTCAAGGCAAATGTATAACTAGTTAGGGCTAAGGATGTGTTCCTAGTTTTTTACCAGTCTTGGTGTTTGGTTGGAAGACCGGATTGCTAGTATAGTTTGTTATACTATTAAGAGGGGTCTTGTCTAGTAGCTTGAGTCTCATCATGTGTAGATAGCTCAATGTCACTTGCTCTAGCTCTCCATGGCATGATGCTATTATTTGCGAATATGTTTTGCAAATAGCTGAGGCTCATGCATCTAATCGTTGTAGCATGTAACTATACTTTTCAAATGTGTTTTGCAAATGGTTGAAGTCTATGTACCTACTCCTTGTGGCATGATCTAAGTTTGCAAATGTGTTTTGCAAATTGTTGGAATTCATGCGTTTTGCCTTGGCATGGTCTAAGATTGCTCGTTGCTATTTCCTTGGACTTAGACCATGGTGTTGGCTCTTCAGAGTTGTACTTTTTGATTTGATTAAATGTGTTTGAGATTAATCAAATAGGTGGTATGTGTAGCCCTCTGAATAATATTCCCATAAAGTCAAAGATCACTCAATTTCGACATCGGAGTCAAAAGTTATGATATTTTTCCTGAGTGTCGTCTGTGCTAAAAATTGGCCTGCAGTAATACCATATGAGATGAGTGGTATTACCGCCGAGCGGTAATACCGGATTTGTACAGCGGTACTGCCGCACCAAAACAAAAAACGGCTAGTTTTTTAGCATTTAATGCACCATTTCCGACTATTGAGCAGTAACCACGGTAGTACCGGGTTTCTACAGCGGTATTACCGTAAATCCTGATTTTTGGGGATTTCTGCTCTCAACGGCTAGTTTTTGTGTTGGGGGGCTATAAATACCCCCTTGGCCGGTTGAGAGATAATCTTGGGCATCCCATTTCACTCACTTGAGTTAGTGTGAGCTTCTCCTCTCAATTGTGCATATGTTGCACCTTGTGAGCAAGGAGAGAAGTCTCTTGTCGGTGTTTTAGAACCGATCTTATGTAAAGATTGTTTGATTCGGGGGTCTCCAAGACTGAAATCATGCAGAGAGATTGACAAGGGGATTTTTATACAGGTTCAGGCCTTCTCCGGAAAGAATAACAACCTTACTCCTGTGTGTATGTATTGAGTATACTGGTTACAATTAGTAGAAAATGCTACGATTTTCCCTGCTACTCAGTATGTATGTCCGATTGTATGTCTCTAATCCACCTCTCCTCATTATCTCTGGTCATAGCCCTTTATAGTGTTCAAAGAGGTAGCCGTTTCTCCAGGCCAAGAGGCGCCTCATCATTCCAAGTAATGGGCGAATTGTTGGTAGTAATCGCCGAGGTATTAACTCCTCCACGTCGCCTGGCAGTTTCTAGTCAGAGATAATGGTGTGTAACGTGCAGTTATTCCGGAGAATAACAGCGTATATTGTCTGCTTAGATTCCCCAATCAATTGGGCCTACTTGTCCGCAGGCTTTATTATCATAGGGTGGTCGTAGCTGACTTAGTCGTAAAAGGGCTTACGACCATGAAGTAGTCGTGGAATAACTTATGACTTGGGGCTAGTCGTAGAACTTACGACTAGATGGTGATCGTAGCAGCACTTACGATCATGAAATAGTCGTAGAAAGACTTACGACTATGAGGATGGTCGTAGAAGAGCTTACGACCAGCTGGTTGGCTTCTCCTTTATGATTATAAGGGGTATACTCAAGAACTGTATGACGTCATATTCACCCATAATAAGAATTATAGATAAATAATAAAATGAGGTTTATTAGATCCTTGTCGTCTTTAATTGCATGTGTTGCATCTAGAGGTGGATTTCGTATCCACTTGAGCTTGTGCATTCGTTGCACGTGGTGAGAGTCAAACAAGGGGTTTGGCTTATTATTCTTGGTGTTTGCCAACACCTAGACGGTGTGGAGGCGTCGTGGACCGGTGATCTTCTTAAAAAGTTTGTGAGAA
Organism: Phyllostachys edulis; assembly: GCA_036346405.1. Classification (NCBI taxonomy): domain Eukaryota; kingdom Viridiplantae; phylum Streptophyta; class Magnoliopsida; order Poales; family Poaceae; genus Phyllostachys; species Phyllostachys edulis. Next base: position 14,563,147 of record CM070550.1, on the reverse strand, counting down.
GGTCCGGCGTGTTGTGAAGGTTGGAGCTCACCTACCCGGAGCGAGAAAAAGTTACCACTAGTGGAATTGAGGTGTTTGGCTTAATTCGTGGAGCCGGTCCAATTCATTTGGGCTTACCTCAATGTGGATTAGGGGAGATCGGCAAGTCTCCGAACACCACGGTAAAACATCCTTGTGTCATTGTGGTTTGCTCTCTTGCGATTTACTTTGTGCAATTTACATTCCTAGAATTAATTTGCTTACATGTCTTTATTTGTTTGCTATCATTATCAATAGTCTTATATTGTTGGTACACTTAGTCAAGACTAGTTGATTTAGGTTTTAATTAAGAATAACCGAATTGATTTACAATTCCGCATAAAACTCAGTTTTAGCCAAAGATTTTAAAAACCACCTATTCACCCCCCTCTAGTCGGCATCCTCGATCTTACAAATCAGCGTATGTATTCAACACTGGAGTAAGAATAACCATGGCCCCAGAGTTCAAAGAGGCATTGTCTAAAATAATTGAGAATATTTTGTTTGTAAGACCAAAGTCTTCGACGACTTTGATAATACAGTCTGCAATATTCTCACCAGTGTTTGCTACATCAATTAATTTCAAATCTATAATTCTTTTCTCCATTACCCTGTCTTCATTAACATAATGAGTGACTACACTAAGATAATCCTCCCTAGCCCGACCACTCTATATGTCCGCGGTCAGGGCCACCGAAAATGTGCACGTACTAAATAGTGTGCACGTACTAAATAGTTCCTTTCTTTTATTACAGCGTTCATTGTAGTATTTTACTATATCTCTAGTTATTTTTTGTCTAGAAACGACAAAAAATCTAGGATTATGCGCAGTCCTAATGTAATTTTGGAAAGCAATAGACTCCCCAAAGCCTAATGGTAAATCCTCATATGTAATTAAACGATAGACAAATTGGTGGGATACCTCAGGATCATAGTCCCAGCTATGTACCTTCAGGGTTGAACTGCACCTGCGCCTACCTCATCACCAATCTTTGCTTGGCCTTACATCTTGTAGCATGTCTAAGCAAGTGTTATGTTCCTCCTATAGACCTTGCAGACAATTCATTGTGATAAATTTTGCAAATAGCATATTGACAAGGATCTAATAATCCTCATTTATTTATTTATCTGTAATTCTTATTATAGATATTAATATCTCCATATTGGTCTTAAGTATACCCCTTAATATTTATAAGAGAGATGCCAAGCTGTCTGGTCATAAACCACACCATGGTCATGAGTCTTTCTATTACTATGGTATAGTCGTAAGCCTTTCTACGACTATTGTGTAGTCGTAAGATCTTCTACGACTCGTTTGGCTTCGACCAGCCTGATTTCGATAACCCTATAGCTAACATGTGAGCCTAATCAGTTTGAGAGTCTTATACGATGTGTTTAACACATGGGGTATTTAATATGCGCTGTTATTCTCTATGAATAACTGCATGAATAACTTATGTCCTTGACAATACCTGCCTGGCGACATGGGGGTGCCACGTCCCTAGCGAAAACCTTCATCAAGCGGTTCATCATTTGGAACGTTGAGTAGGGTTGTTATTCTCTCTGGAGAAGGTCCGAACCTGTATAAAATCCTTGTGTCATTCTCTGGATGGCTTTATTTTCCAGGAATCCCCTCGAATCAAACAATCATGGGTAAGATCGGTTCTAGATCACCGATAGTTGGCGCTGTCCATGGGGTATTTTCGGTGATTCCTTGTCAAAAAATTCTCTTTTTTCCTAATGCTTACATGGCAGGAGAGTAGAACGAGGAGAATTGGTTTGACTTGGCCGACTACACAGACATCGACATGGATGCCGGCTTTGACTAGAGCCGAGTATCATTTCGTCTGATGGTAATGCCGCCTCTAGAGATCATTCGCCAGATCCAGGAGATCATGCCACCGATGGAGTTGAGGAGGGATCATTTTTCCTCACAACAGTACATCCAAATGAGTGACCAGTTTTCTCAGAGGGCAAGAATCTATCCGATCACAATCAGGACTGCACTAAGGCAGGCTCACAACATAACAAGGGTTTTTCCTCTAAATGTTTGAGTCCACCTAAGGCAGTCCGACCTGGTGCAGCAAGTCCTGAAAGCCATCATTCTAGGACTCCATCAACATCTGGTGGTCGTAACTCTTCGGTTACCCCCGTAGAGGATATGGGGGGCACGCTGTTCCTACGAGTTCGACCACACATTCGCAGGGCACACCTGTAGATGCAGACGGTTATAATCCGTAATTCTCCTTCTTGGAGGGGTTTACTCCAAGTCGCTAGACGGTGTCATTTGACCACTCTTCAAGGCAGAAGGCCTCAAGCACAAGTGGAGATCACATACAGGAGGTCTTTGTCCTCCCCTCAGATCACGATTTCTCTCCTAGAAGCAGGTTTGAGGATGCTCCCCGCTGATCACACCCTACGACCCCTCGTGGGAATGGTGAGAAGGCCTCTAGCAATGAACGGGATCAGTACTCTCATGAGCGTGGGAGAAATCCTCGAAATGATCGTACCCCATTGAGGCAAACTCAAGGATCAGATATGGATGATCCCGAGACAACCCAAAGGAGACGAACTGCGGCTCACAGAAATTTGCCTGGGCGCGTTCAATATCAGTCAGAGGAAGCTCGGGAACTCCAACATATAAACGATCTACTCAAGAATCCAACCCAAGAACTGGCTCAAATGGCAAGGTATGACCTCTTCACTGAAGAGATTGTGCAAAGGCTTCGAAGCACGATGGCAAGACTTTAACATCCTCGCCGACATCATTCTAGAAGTTGTAGTGGTACGACTCCATCGATCACAGTCGCTCAAACAACTCACCTCATGTAGATCGACGCGACAATAGGTTACGCCGTTCTTCTAACCTTAACTCCAGTCAGAGAAGAGTTCTTTGAACGTCTGACGATCGACAAGCTCCCAAGGGAGGTGATTGTTCACCATTCCAACACAGAAATCTGCAACAGCAGATGGGATACGAAGAGTATTACCCTCGTAGGACTGAGACCTATCATAGGCTGGGTCCACATACGACCGGGTAACGTCATCTACGATCACCTAGTGATATCAACCCTCATTTTCTATAGAGAAGGCAGTATGATGTCATTACCAGATGTTGGACGTTTTCGCCGAATCTCCAAGCTGTACGCTGGTCGCCGCGGTTTCGACCAGTGAACATGGAGAAATTTGATGGATCACAGATTCCCAAAGAATTTCTTCAAATCTACACAACCACTGTCCGAGCGGCAGGAGGAGGAGAGCACATCATGACAAATTACCTTCCAACTGTGCTCGAAGAATCTACTCGATCGTGGTTGTTAAACCAACAACTAGAGTCGATCTATTCGTGACAACAACTCTGTGACCTTCTACTGGCCAACTTCTAAGGCACCTACCATCGACCCGGGAAGGAGGACAATCTACACAGGATGAGACAAAATGGCCACAAGCCCCTACACCAGTTCATCAGGCATTTCAGTCATGTTAGTAATTCCATACGTGAGGTTTCTGATTCCTCTGTTATCAGAGCATTTAAGCAGGGAATCCACAGTAGAAAGATCACAGAGGACATCGCTTTGAATCATTCGGCTACTGTTGCCGAGCTCTTAGAGATGGCTGATCGATATACGACCGCTGCTGAAGCGGTCGACTGGAACAAAATAATCGATCGGGAAGACAACATTCCTCAAGAAGCAGGCGAAAGTAGCAAGAAGAAGGATAAGAAGGCCAAGAAATCCAAGAACAAAACTAAAGGCCGGAAGCCTCAAGCCAACAATTCTAAGGAAGTCTTAGCTGCAAGCGAAAAGGAAGGACATGACCTTCACAATTGCCGAGTTTTCCAATAAAAGCTCGAGGACTATTACACCGGCAAGGGACCGCTTCCTACTCTCGAGGAGGTAGGGCAAGCAAGTGGTCGAAAGCAGTCGGACGACGAGGAGGAGATATCGTTTCAGGATTCGAAGCACACCATTGACCATATTTTTGTGGGATCTTTGGTGTACGAGTCAAAGCGACAACTCAAGGCCATCGCATGAGAGGTAAACTCCATTGACCCTCCCCTTGTCAATAAATTGCCGAACTAGTCGGAGGTCACTATCTCCTTTGAGAAAATTGATTGTCCGATCCCTTCCACTCAACCTGGAGGTTTTCGATTATGGTCGAGCCCACCATCAACAACTGTCGAGTAAATCGAGTATTGGTTGATGGTGGCAGTTCATTAAATATTTTATTTACAAGTGCCCTAGACAAGATGCAAGTCCCTCAGACCAAAATAAAACATGTACGATACTCATTCCATGGGATCGTACCAGGTTCTTCAGCCAAACCAATTGGTCAAGTTTCCCTGCCTATCATGTTTGGTTCACTAAGCAATTTCTGGACAGAAAAAATCTCTTTTGATGTGGTCGATTTTGATACAGCGTATAAGGCTATACTCGGACGACCAACTTTGGCACGATTCTTAATGGCTGCTCATTATGAGTATCAATGTCTTAAGATGCCAGGTCACAAAGGAGTAATCACAGTCCGCTGTGATAAGAAGATGGCGCATACATGCGACCACAAATCCCTTGAGATGGTTGGCCAGATACCAACTCGAGAAGCAAGCAAGGGGCATCCTTCAACTAAGCAAATGAAGCCTAAAGCACAGAATGTTTCAAAGTTACATTACCAATTTAAATTAATTAAAGTTATCAATTTATTGGATTTTCTGAAATTTGAAAGAGTTTCATTGCTTTATTTGAATTTCTGAAGTTTTAAAAGTCAAAAGTAAAATTTATTAAAGTTGTTAAAGTTTTATTTAAGTTAAAGTTGAAAATTAAAAATTAAATTAATTTCGGAATTTTAAAAGCTTTTTCCTAAATCTTTTAAAAGCAAAATAATTTATTTGCAAAGTTAAAAGCCAAATTTAAGTTGGGAATAATTTTATTAAGTCCAAAAATAAATAAGGGAATTTCTGTGAATTTTTCCATTTTTTTTGGATTTGTTTTGCTATTTTCTAAAACCTAATTGAATTATCTGAATTAAATAAATTGGTAAAGCAATTTAAAAACCCCTAAACCCCTTTGGGCCTAAACCTCCCGACCCACTTCTCTGTTTCCCTCCCCTCCGGCCCGCTTGGCACCTGACCACTCACCCCCACCACCCGACCTCCCATCCGCCTCTCAGACTTTCTCTCCCAGCATGGGATCCCCATCCGACGGACACCACCGCCCCACGTCACCCCGCCTCCCTGCACCGTTGGATGCAAATCCAACGACGCGCGACCCTTCTCCCTCCCCCGTCTTCTTCTCCAACAGGCAACCAGACGCCCCGCCATTTTCGCCCTCGAGCTCAGAGCGGCCACGGTCCTCTCCTCGACCAAGACGCGCGGCGCTTCATCCCCCACGACCTCAACCGCCACCACCCCGCCCACCTTTCCCTCTCCCCGCGCGCCGGTTTGCCCGCGTGCCCCAACCGCCGCCGCCACTACGCCACCCACGATCTCCTCCACCGGTTGCTCCCGTGCCCTATAAAGGGGAGCACGGTGAGCCCCTTAAGTCCCTCATCCCTTCCCCCCAACCCACTCTCTCTTCCCCGCTCTCTTTTCGCCGAAATCGAAGAACCGTCGCCGACCACCGTGGGCTTCACCGCTTTAGCGCCGTCTCGGCGACGATCGGCCTCGCCGCCGCCACCTCGGCACCGCCATCATGGCGCGCCCGTCTGTAGCCGCTTCGCCGAGCACCGCCCGAGCCGCCAGGCCACCACGACCTGTTTGCACCGCCGCTCAACACCTCGTCGCCGCCACCGCCTCGCGCCTTGCGCCACCTCGGTGAGCACCCACACCCCCACACGCCTCTTGCTTTTGGCACCCTCATGGGACCTCGCAGGCCGCCGTTCACGGGCCATACAAACCCGAGCCGTCTTGGGCCTTGTGCCGACGTGGCCATGCCACGTGGCTGCCACCTTGGCGCCAGGTCAGCGCCACCTCGCCTCCTCGCTCACGTGTCCGCCCACGTGGCACGCCCGCGTGGCCGGTCCATTCCCTCCCTCAGCCTCAAACACCGTGGACTTAGTCCACATGAGCCGTGAGACCGACATGTGGGTCCCACATGTCGGAATTCGTTTTTATTCTTTTAATTTCCGAAAATCAGCTGCTGACGTCAGCCTTGCGCAATAATTCATTTTTTCCTTTAGAAGAATAATTCAGGAAATCCTTTTAATTTCAGATTTAGGTTTAAATTTGTAAAATTCATAACTTTTACATCTTAGCTCCAAAATAGATGATTCAAATTGCTAAAATCTTAGAAAATTATTGTCTAACTAAATAAAATATAATTATTCAATTTGGAGTTCAGTTTAGTTCTGTTTTAGAATTTAGAAATTCATTTAAATTCCAAATTTAGGTTAAAATTTGTAAAATTCATATCATCTGAATTCCAACTCCAAATTTAGTGAATTAAATTTCTAAAATTTTATAAAATGATTATCTAGCTTAATAAATTAAAATTTGTTTATTTGGAATTAGTTTAAATTGTCATTTTGAAGTTGAAACTATTTAAATTGCAAATTTAGGATTTAAACTTGTAAAATTCATACCTTTTGTTTCCTAATTCCAAATTGAGTGTTTCAAATTTATAAAATTTTATAAAATTATTATCTAGCTAAATAAAATAGAATTATTTAGTTTTGAGTTAATTTGAATTGCCTTTTTGATTTGTTATTTGAATTTCGTTTGAATTTGGATCGTTTCGCGTATAGATTTGAGCGACTTGAACGTCGAGTTTTCAACGTAGTTGGAGACCATATAAGAGGATTGATTTTGACTGTATGATCATCGTGGTTGTACACACAAGCAACTTTGGAGAGAGTGTTTGTGAGTACTAGGTGACTGTTAAGAAAACAACATCACCAAGCAAGGCAAGTTACACCCTTGACCATATTTGCACCCATTATTTTACATTATTTAAATTCTGTTTTAAATTATTATTGCATGCGATTTATATTCAAGTAATTTAAATCCTGTTTTAAGCTTTATAGTTATTCCCTATTCCATTGTATAGCCAAATATTGTCGGTATAGACCATATGGAGAACCATTAGAATGTGATATATATCTTTGGAGGTAGAAAGTGAAAATATTGGATTATAAGATAACATGATCGTTGGATATGAGATTAAAGAAATTGATTTGTTGTTGAGATTAAATTATAGAAATATATTATTGGGCATCAGAATATGGGAGATGGAAGTATAGGATTACACAATTGATGGACATGGGATTGTAGATATGCATTATGGATGGATATTGAATTATAGAATCACGTGTTTACTGGATATTAGATTATATGAATACATGATGCTTAGTTATTGATTATGCAATTATACAATTGTTGATCGATAGATTATAGGAAAAATAACGGTTGGAGATTGGATCTGAAGGACCAGAAAGGCGACTAGAGGGGGGGGTGAATAGGAGCACATAAACTTTTTTCGCAAAGAATGGATTCAACTTGTAAATCACTCCAATAGCTATGAGAGCTATGAAGATCAAAGATTAAGCACAGAGGAAGTCTTATGTTGAATCCACTCCTCACCCCATTTCGACAAACAAAAGCAGAAGTTACGAACAAATCGGGACAATCGGTACAACCATAACAAGCGGCGGTTGTACCGCGATCGGCTACAACCGCGAACAAGCGGCGGTCGTTCAAGATCGGTACAACCGTAGTGTTACGGCGGTCGTTCGATTGTCTGGAGCAGTAAAATCAGCTCGGGTTTCAAAACGAAAATCGATCAAACTTTTGATCTCGCGCCAAACTTGACCAAAATTGAACCACACCTTCACGAAGATATTAGGAACCTATTCCAAGCAACGATTTCAGAGATCCATGCCAAGGTTCCTATCCTTTTGTATTTGAGCGAAGGTGGGTTCAAAAGCCGCAAAAACAAAACTTGATCTAACGACTTGCTCGTGGGTGGATGATGATCTAGATGACCTTAGATAGGTTCTCACATGTCCCAGCAAGCAAGATCAAGAGGAAGAACCAAGCAAAAAAACTCCCGAATTGAAAGCCCCAAAAATCACAAAAAGGAGAGCGAAGAGCGAGAGCACGAATAGAAGAAAACTTGATTTCCATTCATTGAATCAAGAGCGAAATACAAAGAGATACATCCCCATACGCATGGACATTAAAACAAGAGGAATGATTACAAGTTCATCAATCCATCCTCTCCCTCTCCCTAAGCCAAGAACTCACATGGGAGAGCTACAAAGGAACAAGCGAGGAGCACCCACCGCCTCCACCAACACTCTCAACCACTAAAGCCTAAAGCAAAAACGACCACTAAAGACTCTTTTGACTCTAGCAAAACCCTAATTCCTTTTCAAGTGCTCAAGAGGGCATGCAGCCCTCCAATCCTTTATATAGCCTTGGCTAACGGGTCTCCTCCCGTTCGCCCGCTAAGTCCAACGGAGCCCGCCCGCTTGTGCGGCCTTGCAATTTCGATTCGCTTCTACGCACCTTAAGGAAGCTTCAGCGCTCCTTGTCTCAAGACGCCCGCAACCACCTCGAGTCCACGTCGTCTTGACACATCGACCGTTCGACCTCGGCGCCACTGCGCCTAGTCCGATCCACCGTGTCTCGCCACGACTCCGCTCGGCGTCCTGCAGACCACGAGACAAGAAACACGAAACCGGGAACAAGTTCTTCACAACTTGACCTAACGTTAGCTCAAACATGCAATATGCAACACATATGCATGAACACACTGGATATGACTTATCCAAAACTCAAAACACCAAAATGGCGAACCTCACAATACAATCGGTACAACCGCCATGTTACCGGCGGATCAACCGCACTCGGTCGTCTGGCTCCAATACTGCGGTCGTTCCGATTTCAATGAAGACCGAACACGAAAAACAACTTCTCTCGAATTCTTCAACCGCCATTTACCAATCGGTACAACCGCCTCATGGTCGTATCGCCCATAACACGCCGGTCGTTCGATTTTCTGACGGCTCGAGAATGACTTCACGAAAAAGCGTGAACCACGCATAGCGACAAGGTCCGACCACACAAACCAAACTCGTCGACCTAAAACCTTTGTCAATTACTCATCACTTTCATGGAGACACGACCACATGGTCTCTCAATCTCCCCTTGATGAGAATATTGACAAACCGAAAAAAGCTTTTAAGAAGAGTTTGAGTTTGAAGAAACCAACATGGTCCAAGAAATGAAATGAAGCTAATGACCATGTCGATGGAAGGAACATAAGAGCAACAACTGAAAGAGCAAATTGATCTCCAAAGCTCTAAAGCTGTTCCCCACAGACTTTTCTTCTCTATTCTCCCCTTTTGGCAATAAACGCATCAAGATGCAATAGAGAGAATATGACATGTTAATGGATGAAAATGGCTGAAGTTTGTTTATTTAAGCATTTTGAGCCATGAGAATTATCCATAATGACCAACATGTAATACACCAAGCCATAACTTAATAAAAAGGCTATCTAGATCATGACAAGATATGTATAAGCTAGCTAGAACACATAGATGACAATCTAAAAATGAGGTACATTATGTGAGCAAGTCAAGGCATCAATGAGCAAAGTCTCGCTAGAGATATCCAAGGATGATGCAGGCCATGTCAATAAGCTAAGCGGAACTAAGAAGCTTAAACTGAGACCAAAAAGAGTGCTATAAGCTCAAGATTGAAACATTGGTTAAGTACTTGATTCTTTTGATAGCTTTAAGCAAATTTGGGCACAAATGATATATTATCTTTGAAATTCAAGGTTGTTGACAACCAGATTTTTGTTTTATCATGTGCTAGACCTCAAGCCTTATGCGACTACTCCAAGCGAGAAGCTTAAGAAGATAGTCTAGGTCACCCAAAACTCCCCCTAAGTTCATGCCAAGTGCAATGGCAAGCCGTCTCATAGGAGAGAATTGGTGAGATCGGTTTTCAAGCACAAAAGAGATCTTTTTGCCTTTTAACAAGTTGTACTAACTCATGCATCACCAAGAGACTAAAACAGCTCTTTCTAAGGCTCAATATAGATTCATCACTCTACCCAGCCTATTTGACATGGCATGAATCATAAAAGGATAGCTCAAGAAAGACTAATCTCGAGTGCTAACATGACAAGTTTTAGTTTAAGTTGAGCAATTTTAATTAACTTATCATGGCAAAAGCTAGGCTACACATATGAAGTCATGATAAATCTAGCAAATAAGCACAAGTCATGGCAAGGTGTAAAGCATTGTAAACATGTCATAGCGGGATAATAATCAAGGCTCAATGTAGTTATATTACAATGCAGAAGATCCGGCTCCCCTCAACATTAGATGCAACTTTTAGTTCAAGTTGAGTTAAGTCAATATTAAGCTCGAAGCTCCCAAATGAACTCCTTGAACCAAAACAATAAATCGAGAAGTCGCAAAGAAAACATAAAGCAGTGAGTCCTTAAAGCATAGATAAGATATAGAGAATACTATGGCTCGATGACTCTCATCTACCCCATATGACTCTAGGACTATCAAGCGCCCACTTAACACACCTAGGAGCAAACCGCATTCTGCCTGTCTGCAGGGTGGCCCAACCCTCGCTAGAACCTACAAGAAGTGAGTGAGCTCAACCTAGTGAGATAAGTAATGACTAATAAGCGACATCCTAGAATCACAAGATAAGAGCAGAAATCTAAACAACTAGACAAAAGAAGCACTCTAATCTATGCTAGGAGGACTAATCCCAAATGCACCCAAAATGCAATGCAACAAACAAGGAGCAAGAGCATAAATAATATAGTAGAGCATAAAACCCAAAGCTCCCTCACTATAGTCCATAAGGACAAACCACCCCAAGCTCTCCCATGAGTGAAAACCTCGAACTATCCAATGGCTTGGTGAAAATGTCGATAGCTGGTGGTCACTCTCCTGGCTGGAGCACTATATCGCCCTTCTCTACATGGTCTCTAAGGAAGTGGAAGCGAATATCGATGTGCTTGGTCCCGAATGTTGCTTTGGGTTCTTGGCAATGTTAATCGCATGAAGTGTTATCACAAAAGAGTGGAACACTGCCGATAACTAACCCAAAGTCCCGCAGGTCGAAGCCATCGAGCACTTGACTCAAAGAATCGGCTGCTGACAACATACTCGGCCTCTGCGGTGGATCATGTAACACCGGATCGCTTCCTTGAAGACCAGAAACAAGAGAAGTGCCAAGAAATTGGCGGTGCAGTGCTCTTCCTATCTATCCTCTGACCCGTGAAGTCGTGATCCGAGAAGGCTCTCAAGGAAAGACGGGATGAGGAAGAGTACCAGATACCATAGTCAATGGTAGCTCGCAGTGCCGAAGATCGCTTCACGCTTTGGCGGAGAAACGCGAGGAGAAGCTCAAACGAGCGCACAAACACACGAGAAAAATGTATGTCCGGTCTCGGCGTTGAGGTACAAGAGGAGCCAATCATGCCGCGAAACTCCTTTTGATCAAGCGGCTCGCCATCCTCATCTCGGGTCAAGATAAATTTGTAGAAGCCATGGGAGTCGACACAAGCTTACCATCACTCATGTCGAAGCGGCCAGAGGTCACGAGTGTACTTTCCTTGATGAAGAAATGTACCCTCCGAGTGCGCTTGATTTGGAAGCCAAGGAAGAAGGTCAACTCACCCATCATACTCATCTCAAACTCGGTGCTCATGACATCCGAGGCGGGGAAACAGTATGGGAAGAGCCGCCAAAGATAATGTCATCGACATAGATCCGACGAAAGCGGAAGGTCGATGCCATCTTGGCGGATGAACAAGGTCTTGTCAACTATACCCATCTCAAAACCATGACTTATCAAGTAGGACTTAAGCCTCTCATACCAAGCTCGGGAGCACTGCTAAGTCCATCTGGCTTTTGGAAAGCTTGAAGACATGGTTAGGGTATTTGGGGTTCTCGAAACCTGGAGGCTGTCGGACGTAGACTTCCTCCTCAATAAGACCATTGAGGAAAGCACTCTTCACGTCCATCTGGTAAAGCTTGAAACCCTTAGAAGCTGCAAAGGCAAGCAGGATTCTAATGGCTTCAAGTCGAGCTACAGGGGCAAAGGTCTCCTCAAAGTCTAGACCCTCAACCTGGGAAAACCCCTGAGCTACCAATCTCGCCTTGTTTCGGATGATTACCCCATCCTCACTCTGCTTGTTCTTGAACACCCACTTGGTTCCAATGATATTGTGGCCTCGTGGGGGCTCAACAAGCGACCAGACCTTGTTCCTCTCGAAATTTTCTAGCTCCTCATGCATGGCATTGACCCATGACTCATCAGATAAAGCATGAGAAACATCTTTGGGCTCAAAAGAGGCAATGAAGGCAGAATGGAGACAGAATTGAGATAAGCCAGATTTTGAGCGGGTAACACGCTCGAAAAGATCTCCAATGATCTGCTCTGAAGGATGAACTTTCTGGAAGTGTCTAGGAGGTCCTGGGAGAGATGAAGAAGTGGCCTCTACCTCATGAGTGACGAGGTAGGAGCAGAGCCACTAGCTCCAGAGGAAGCGAAGGCAGGGTCGATCACCTCGAGGTGCGGTGGAAGACGGCACCTCAAGGAGTGGATGAGGGACAGGATCAGGTAGACAACCGTCATCTCCATCGTCCTCATCATCCACAAAGATGGTCTCGGACTGCTCTAAAGAACCTGAGATATCTGGCCTAGTCCCCGGACTGGCCTCGTCAAAAGTCACCTCGCAGGTCTCTACCATTTTGCTAGACTCGCAGTTCCAGACCCTATAAGCCCGCGAAGAAGTCGAGTAGCCTAGAAAGATACCGTCACAGGAACGTGACTCGAACTTATCTAGGTTCCCAGACTTCAAAATAAAGCACTTGCAACCAAACACACGAAAATGAGAGACGCTGGCTTTAGCGTATCTCGACTCATAAGAAGCGATGAAGGAGTGCCCAAGAAAAACTCGATTGAAACATGGCACTTGTGTCGCAATGGCCTCACCCAAAACTTCCTCGGCGTAGAGTACTCATCAAGCATCGTCCCGCCATCTCGACCAAGGTACGGTTCTTCCTCTCCTAGCGCCATTTCTTTGAGGAACGTATGGAGAAGAGAAGGCGGTGCTCTACACTGTCTCACCTTGAAACTCTCAAAGTAGGAATTCTTGAACTCCGTGCCATTGTCATTGCGGATCGCTCGTAAGGCACCCGGGAGCTCAACAGACTGACCTACTAAAAGACCTCGGAAATGTGTAAATGTCTCGTCCTTCGAGGCTAAGAAAACACCCAAGAGTACCTCGAGAAGTCATCGACCACAACAAGAACATACCACTTCCTCCCTTGCCGATCAAGATTTGGTCCAAGCTGTGTCCATGTGGAGCAATTGTCTGGTGCATCGGTCATAATAATTGTGTGGGAGGATGAGAAGCGGCAACCATCTTGCCGTCTTGGCATGGAGTGCAAACAAGATCTTTGACCATCTTGAGTTTCGCGGACCACGAATGAGATCATGGTCGCTAACTTTCGGGTCAAATGGTCAAATCAATATGACCAAGTCTCCTATGCGAGAAGGAGAGATCGCGGGACTCGAAGCAACTAAACACCGAGAGGATCGCGGAAGACTCAGAGAACTCAGACGAAAGATCCTCCCATAACGAGAAATCCATAAACCGGACTACAGAAGAATCAAGAATTTTGCAAGCGTTTTCTTGAAGCTCACCTCGAAACCGTCATCAGAAGTCGAGAAAGCGGAAAGCAAATTGTCTGCAGACTTACTAACCAAGGCAACATCCTTAAGAATAAAAGAAGCATTAATACGCGACAAGTACCTTTGGCGATGACGCCCAGACGAAGCGTCTCAAGGTGATCGTCTCATCACTGGGAGCGCGGGCTAGGAGGAGAACCAACGGAGTCTCCGGTCATATGACGAGAACAACCGAGTCTACAAGCCAAACCTTCTCCTTCCCTACCCGTGAACCCGAGTCAAGCAGAGAGTAAAGTCTCAAGATCTTGGGATAAATCAACAATGATTTTGGCACCCAATCTTGAATAACACGTCGGCGAGATGAAGTAGTCAAGCACGATCGACCTCTATCTACCCTACGCTCTCTGTAACTCAAAGCGAAGGTCTAAGAGTAGACAGAAGGTCGTTCTTTGGGTTCGATCGCTCTGAAGGAGCGAGTCGAGCACACGCAACATCTTGAACACGCCATGGTAGCTATCTCGATGGGGAAAAGCGAGATCTACCCTCGGGACGGCGGAAGTCACGATCGAAAGCAAAGATGAGAACGAAAACCGTAAAACTTCGGAAAAACCAAGTCCTCGATCTTCGCACAAACCCATCGGAAGAAACAAGCCTAGACCTCGTGTTGGTCTTAGGTGCACTCAAAGTCCGGGGCCGACCAGATGCGCCTAAGAGACTCAACATGGTCTCTGTAGCGATCTTGGCGCTCAAGCATCGACGATTGTGTGTCCATCCTTCGGATGAAGGTGCGGTGATACTTCACCTTCGAGAGGTAGAAGCGACATGTGAAATTACCTTCTTGTCGAAATCCTGGACATAGCCCGCCGACTTGAAATGGACTTTCTCGGTCACAGGCTCGGTCTCGATCACACACAGTGCTATGGAGTGCGAGCACGGCGGTGGATGCTTCCTCATGTCCTCAAAGAAGTCATATCCTAGACCACGATTAAATCTGCAAATCTTAGATTGGTCTAGAATAAGATTGAGCTTCTTCTTGCCTCCTACAAATCTCTCGAGAGTGTTCATAAGGTCTTGACACTCCTAAAGAGAGAGGTGCAAGAAGAGCAGGGGAAGAAGAGGCAATGAGAAGGTAAGGGAGCAAAAGAAGAACCAAAGAGAGAGGGAAGAATGGCTTGTGCATGCACACCGACTCTGAAGGGAGACCCCTCGCTAGCCGGTTGGTTCACGTTGCTAAGCGCCTCATCCTTACCACAGGGCTTCTCCCCTTCTCCATAATCATATTGCAAGCACAATGTGGCTTCTCTAGAAGATCCTTAGTTAGCTTCACACATTTCTCATCCAAAGCAATCAAGTCGATTTTAGTTTGTTACACTTAATGCATGGTGAGCTAACAGGTCCTTAGAAGCAAAGCGAGCCAACTTCCTTTCATGATCAATCATATCTTGAAAGCTGTTTGGAGACGACCTCAAGTTCAAGCAGATTAACTTAGGACAGTTCAAGCATGAAACAATTGGCTCAAGTAAAGAAGCTTGTAGTTCAACAATTTTATGATCCGCCTGCTTTAAGTTCATCTTCAAGTTATTGCAATTTTCACAAGACTCAGCAGATCAAGAAGCATGGCATAAGATCCTCTAGCGACAATGTCCTTACCCTCACATGAGGTGGGAGAAGTAGTCTCATCAAGTAATAAGTAGGGTAATGACCATCCTACTCAACTCTAACTCAAAGAAGCGGACTAACATTCTCCACCTTAACACTATCAAGTTTGGAGGACACACTATCATGTGAGGTCCTTAACTTCTCCATATCAACCAAAGAAAGCGAGCATGTATCACAATCATCACTAGAAGGAGCGGATGTAAGAGCAATAATCTCTAGTGACAGTCTATCTATTTCCTTCTCTAACTCAAAGACACCTAGCCTTAGCTTTAGCATGAAAACCTCCTAGCTTAAGAAAAGCATGATTGAGTTGTTCGTAGGTGGGATCTACCTCGTCCGAGTCGGAGTACAGCTCGCTGTCGCTGAGTTCGCCCTCGAGGGCCATGAAGCACATGCCGGAGAAGTCGTCGCCGCCATCCTTGGGCTCTTGGTCACCCGTCCCGTCATCGTCGCTCCATCCCTCCACCTCGCTGAGGTCGAGGTCGTCGAAGGCGGTGAGGACGCGGTGGAAGAGCTTCTTGGCTTTGCCAAAGTTGCGGAACTTCTTCTTGCTGGGCGTCTGAGCTGGAGGCTTCTTGTTGCGGTTCTTGTCGGTGTAGTCGTTCTTGCCCGAACCGCCGTAGTCGTTCTTGCCCTTCTCCAGCTTGGGGCAGTTTGCCCGAATGTGGTTGGGGCCACCACACTCGAAGCAAATCACGGGTCCTCCTCTCTTTCTGTCCCTCCTCCCTTTGTAAGCGTGGGAGAATCTACGAGCAAGGAGGGCAAGCCGCTCATCCGAAGTCGCTCTAAGCGATCATCGCTATGTCACGAGAGAGCAAAGAAGGAGAAATTGCAAGAGGACTCGAAAAGTTGAATCGATCGGTGACCAAGGCCATCGATTGTGACTTCGACCTCACGAGACAACGTCAATCTCGTGAGTCTTGAGGCGTGAGTCTGGCGCATCAAGAGTCAAGGTCGAGAGGTCTGTCGTGTCTTTGATGGTGGTCACTTTCATCTCCCAAACACGCAGATCGAGTGCCGTGAGCATCGACGAGCATTGTCCGAAGTCGGGTATGTGAGACCGACCGCTCGGAGGTTGCTCAAGATCTTGTGAAAACGCTGAAGCACTCATCTAGGGACTCACCAAAGAAGCATCTCAAATTTGTTGTATTCTCGTTTGAACCGGTCTGTCGAACCGTCTTGATCTGGGTGGTGCCCTCATGGTATGCGTCGAGGGTCACCCAGATATCGAGGCGGACGACAGTGAGATATGCGTCAAACTCACTACGACTCAAACCCCGGATGATGATGTTCCTTGCCTTTGCATTCGCCTCAACATCAACCATGTTCCGGCATTGATGTTCTCATCGGCAGAACAATGAATCGAACCTTGACCTTTCGCCAGATGGCATACCCCAGGCTGGATGTATGTCTCCATTCGGCTCTTCCGAAGGGTAATCGATGCCATCAAAAACAAAGCGGCTTGGTCGAGTACTTGTCCATCGCCACGGCTCTTGAGACGGTTAAGATCTATTGAAAAGAGCTAACCGCTCGATACCAATTGAAGGACCGGAAAGGCGACTAGAGGGGGTGAATAGGAGCACATAAACTTTTTTCGCAAAGAATGGATTCAACTTGTAAATCACTCCAATAGCTATGAGAGCTATGAAGATCAAAGATTAAGCCACAGAGGAAGTCTTATGTTGAATCCACTCACCCCCCCCACTCAAACAAACAAAAACAGAAGTTACGAACAAATCGGGACAATCGGTACAACCGCGAGCAAACGGCGGTTGTCACGCATGATCAGACAACCATGAGTAAACGGCGGTCGTTCGCATGAGGCGATACAACCGTAGTGTTACGGCGGTCGTTCCGATTGTCTGGAGCAGTAAAATCAGCTCGGTTTCAAAACGAAAATCGATCAAACTTTTGATCTACGCGCCAAACTTGACCAAAATTGAACCACACCTTCCGAAGATATTAGGAACCTATTCCAAGCAACGATTTCAGAGATCCATGCCAAGGTTCCTATCCTTTGTATTTGAACGAAGGTGGGTTCAAAACCGCAAAAACAAAACTTGATCTAACGACTTGCTCGTGGGTGGATGATGATCTAGATGACCTTAGATAGGTTCTCACATGTCCCAGCAAGCAAGATCAAGAGGAAGAACCAAGCAAAAAAACTCCCGAATTGAATGAAAGCCCCAAAAATCACAAAAAGGAGAACGAAGAACAGAGAGCACGAATAGAAGAAAACTTGATTTCCATTCATTGAATCAAGAGCGAAATACAAAGAGATACATCCCCATACGCATGGACATTAAAACAAGAGGAATGATTACAAGTTCATCAATCCATCCTCTCCTCTCCCTAAGCCAAGAACTCACATGGGAGAGCTACAAAGGGAACAAGCAGGAGCACCCACCGCCTCCACCAACACTCTCAACCACTAAAGCCTAAAGCAAAAACAGACCACTAAAGACTCTTTTGACTCTAGCAAAACCCTAATTCCTTTTCAAGTGCTCAAGAGGGCATGCAGCCCTCCAATCCTTTATATAGCCTTGGCTAACGGGTCTCCTCCCGTACGCCCGCTAAGTCCAACGGAGCCCGCCCCGCTTGTGCGACCTTGCGATTTCCGATTCGCCTTCAGACCTTCCGAAGCTTCAGCGCTCCTTGTCTCGACGCCCGCAACCACCTCGAGTCCACGCTCGTCTTCGACACATCGACCGTTCGACCTCGGCGCCACTGCGCCTAGTCCGATCCACCGTGTCTCGCCACGACTCCGCTCGGCGCCCTGCAGACCACACGCATAAGAACACGAAACCGGAACAAGTTCTTCACAACTTGACCTAACGTTAGCTCAAACATGCAATATGCAACACATATGCATGAACACACCGATATGACTTATCCAAAACTCAAAACACCAAAATGGCGAACCTCACAATACAATCGGTACAACCGCCATGTTACCGGCGGATCAACCGCACCGGTCAGATCGCTCCAATACTGCGGTCGTTCGATTTCCAATGAAGACCGAACACGAAAAACAACTTCTCCGAATTCTTCAACCGCCATTTACCAATCGGTACAACCGCCTCATGGATCGCATCCCATATAACACGCCGGTCGTTCGATTTTCCGACAAATCGTAATGACTTCACGAAAAAGCGTGAACCACGCAAGCGACAAGGTCCGACCACACAAACCAAACTCGACTGACCTAAAACCTTTGTCAATTACTCATCACTTTCATGGAGACACGACCACATGGTCTCTCAGGATCATATGAATGCATTAATGACGGATGTAGAAATAAGTGATCAATGGATATTGAATGGTAGAGATAGCTAATTAATGATATTGGACTATTAAGATTGAATTACAGAAGTAGTCATTGTAGAATATTGATTTGCTTGGAGGTTGGATTATAAGATTAAATCTTGGTGGGATTATAGAAATAAAACTTGATTAGATTCTATGAGTAGATAATTGTTGATAATGGATTATTGAAGAATAGATTATAGAAATAGATTGTTATTGGATATCGGATTATCCGATAATTTGATTATAGGAGTACATAGTCATTGGATTGATGTGGAATTAGTAGAAGTAGTTTATTTAGAAATAATGGATTGATGGATATCGAATTATAGAATTAGAGTATAGTTAGATGTTGGATCAATTGAAGTTGGATTATAGAAATAGACGTATATGGTGTAAATTGGACTAATTGATATTGGAGTATAGGATTTTACAATTGCTGGAGATTGGATGATCATAGTACGGATGGTTCACATACTGGTCTCGTACCTGACAATACCTTGACATTGAATCCCTCACCCCTTGTCACCCTAGATAAAACCTAGTTGATACAATAGTATGAACTAGGATCATTTGAAAATGTTGCATAGACATGCTTAGACCAAAAATGTTGATTTGGGGAATTTCAGCCAAAAATCAAATACCGTTTAAATTGTATCCATGGCATTGGTGTGTTATGGAAGTTTATAAATGACTTTGAAAAATAAAATAAAATGATGGTTTGTACTTGGGCGAAATGGTTGTTTGGTTGGTGCATGTCAATGCATGGGCTCAATCTGGTTAGGGTTGAAGCCCAGGGGTTATTTGGAAAGTCGCCCAAGTCAGTTAAGGACCGATCTTCGAGCCGCATCTTGCTATGCCATATCGTGCAACCACATGTCCCGAGTATGGGTAGGGACTGCCGACTAATTTGCAAGTGCTATCGCGGTCGATCCCATGGATTGTGTGGGTCCATCTCGGATGGCTGGTCGATATGACCTCGTTAGTCCCATTGGCGTAAGAGGGGCCCTACAAACTCGCGGATTTCTATCCAAGGAGGGATGCTGAAACCTTAACGGGTGGATCTGCGGTGGGATGGCGCATTGTAAAAGCCTTGGCATGTGCTCTAGGCGCTTACCTAAGGTAGTGGCGGTGGCATAGATATATGCTTGGGACAAACTAGAGAATTAGTGTCTTGTGGGTAAAGTGTACAACCTCTGCAGAGTGTAAAACTATTGAATAGCAGCGTCATGATCATGGACATGCTAGCAAAGCCACTTAAAGTTAGACTTGGATTTTGATTTCAAAAGACTTTGTCAAATGGTTTATCCAAATGGGAATTGGGCAGAAGCCATGTGATAGGAGGGTATCCTTCACCATTCATGTGTGAATGTTATCGACTATAAAATTGATTTAGAAAATGAATTTTAGTTATGTAATAACTGCTTTGGAACTTAGTACAAGTATTTAAAGAAAATGTTTGCTTATGCAAATTCAACCATATTAAGCTTTCCTTTGAGATATCTATATATGCATGTCATTCTGTTATTTGACGGGTGTAACTTGCGAGCACGGTAGTTGTGCTCATTCTTGCTTAATGCAAATAATTTCAAAGGAGAAGGACTTTGCTACGGTGTGGATCTCGACGACTAGGCCGCTTCGATTGATTGCCTGTGGCGATTAACAGACCCTACTACTTCTTCGCCTTCATTTGTGTTTATTTTATTGTTGGCCCAGAAGCCTCATTTGTAATCAACTCCGTTGTTATTTATTAATAAAGTTGTGATATGATTTTGTTACCATATTTGTTTACTGTGTGAACTAGCTACTGATCATGGGACTAGTTCAGAAATGCACAGAGGATTCGGGAGTGTTAATCCCGGGTCTTACAGCCGCGCCCAAGCTGAACGACCAGGTCAAAGAAGTTCCACCAGATCCAAAGGAGCCTTTGAAGACTGTTCACATCGGGGTTACTTCCGACCCCAAATAGGAAGACGCCCTAGTCACTTTCCTCCAAGCTAACGCAGATGTCTTCGCGTAGCAAGCATCTGACATGCCTGGAGTCCCCAGGGAAGTGATCGAGCACAGGCTAGCTCTACGGCTTGACAAAAAACCAGTAAAACAGAAATTATGGAGATCTGCACCTGGTCGACGGGAGGCTATTGTCGGGACCCAAAAATACATCTCAGGAACCCTCTGTGTATGCTGAACTAGTCCCAGATCAGTAGCTAGCTCACACAGGAAACAGTGATGAAATACCATCCATTTATTCGATTTAACTAAAAAGATCTCAAAGTAACAGATAATAATAGTAATGCTGGACCTTATGGTCAACGCTATTTAACTTTATACGCAGGCTAAAGAAACAAATAAAACTCTTGCAGCGGAACAAAACTCTTCAAATGGCCAATCAACATGCCCACAGGCAATCGAGTGGAGAACGCATCCTAATCCGCAAAACCTTCAAGATCCACCTTGGCGAAGAACTCTTGAGCAATTTTGATAATCGTCGATCGCCGATTAACTGAGGCGAAGCCATGAGTACTTTTGAATGTACTCAGCAAACCGTAGGGAAATGTATGCAAATAATATTCATGCATGGCTTGACAAGGTTAGTTGTATGGCTCTTTTGCAGAAAGCAGCATTTAAGATAAATACAATAAATAGATTGAAATGCGCAGTTGAAAACAATAATAAATAAGTAAACAATTTCTTTGAAACAACTAGTGAACTTCCCATTCACTTCCCAACCAAACCGATGATAAGTGAATCCACTATTCACCCATCGACACAAACCACCAAGTGAAATCCCTGTTCACCAAACAAACATTATATTCATCAAGTGAACATCTCATTCACACTCCGACTCATTTTAGAAGAAACTCTATCTCCCGTGTGAAATCCCCGAGCACGTCCATAACCGCGGACACGGCTATTCGAATAGTTTGACACTCTGCAGAGGTTGTACAGCTTGACCCACAAGACACGAATTCTCTAGTTTGTTCGGCATATATCTATGCCACCGCTCACTACCTTAGGTAAGCAGCCTAGAGCACGTGACAAGGCTTTTACAAAGTCCTGTTTTGATCCAGTTCTGCTCGCTAAGGATTCGCCCCTCTGGCCCCCTCTTGCGCCGTTCCCAACCAAAACAGAACCGAACCAAGACATCGCTAATTAATTAGCCAGGTCCGTCCCATACCAGACATGTGGTTGTACGGTTAAGGCCCAGTTCAATGGCGCACAAGATTAAGTCCTTGACAAGTTACTCAGGCGATCTTTCCACAACCCATACCGTGCTAAACCACACCCACAATCCCCCATCCTGCTCGCCCGAGCGAAAACCATTTTGTTTAACTACAACCAATGACATTCCCCTGTCATGATACACAATTTTTAACAAGAGTGGCTCACCACCACGATTCCATATATCATTAAGTCAAAATTAATTAATAAGACACATGTGATGATAACCCATCGTATCTAAGCTGAACTAAGCATTAATACGCTACCCATGTTGGCAATAGGAATATGTCCAACTAAAATTACCCATGCTAAGGTGACAAAGGATTCAGGGCATTCAAATAATCAAAGGAGGCATAATGACAATAGGTAATAACTAAACCCAAAACAATTTATATAAAGATAGCATGCAATTGTATAAAACAATATACTTTTGAAATCATAGGTTCAATATGATCAAGGGACTACGGCTTGCCTTGAAATAAATCCTGAGATTGATCTTGATCTTGGTAGACTCCTCCTTGCTCGAAGCTTCCCGAAGTATCAACGTCTAACGTAAACAAGCAAACAAACAAAATAAATAAAAACAGAGAGCAAATAAACTCCAAAAATTAAATAAAAATCTCATATAGCTAGTTCTTGAATTTAGATGAATTTAGGAATTTGAATGGACTCAAACGGAGTTCGGATGCAAAAGATATGAGCTTCGGAAGATTGAAATCACATAAATTGATGAAAATCAGATTTAAGGATTTACCGGATTTATTTTTCTACTGAAAAAAAAATCAATTAATGATGTCGGCTGACGTCATCAACGAAATTTCAGCCGAAAACAAATAAAGAAAAGAGAAATTGAGACGTGGGTCCCACTGTCATAGATAGGGTGCACCATGGACCGAGTCCATGAACCCTCGGATCTGGTGGGGTGGCACTCACGCGCTGAGATGGCGCCACGCGGGATCAAAAGACGACGTGGCGGCTTAGCTGGCGATGCGGTGGCACACGAGCACGAGCGGGGAAGGGCGGCCATGACCGGCGGCTACGATGCTCAACGGTGAGGCAACCGGAGACGAGAGGGCTCGGACATATCCCAAAATGAGATCCCGAATGCACGGCGATGCTCTGGGTGGCTTGGTCCAGGCTCCAGCGGCGACGTGGCGGCGACGGCGACGTGGCGGCGACGGCGACGACTTAGGCGGCGGCGAGGCGCACTGATGTGGTGGTCTCGGTGAAACATGAGCGCCCGAGAGGAATGAACGCAAGCACCGGGTTGGCGCGACGACGAGGATCACCGAGAGCACCTCGAGGAGACCTAAGATGAACCTCCAGCGACGGAATCGGACGGAGAAGCTTGCGGCCGCTTCTTTGCTCTCTGGGGAAATCCGACAAAACAAAGAGAGGACCCGAGGCGGCGCCTTAGGGTTTCGGAGGAGGGCTTTGGTGCGCTTCTTGTGACGCGGTCGGCTCCTTTTAAAGTCACCGGAGGAGGAGAGTCCGGGTTGGAGCTGGCGGCTGCAGCGCTCGTGTTGCCTTGGGACTCCAGGAGAGCCCAGGAGGAAGACGAGAAGAGCTGGCTAGGGCGGGTCCCACTGGCAGAGACGTAAGGGAAAAAGGCAAGGAAGCTGGTGCGGCTCGGGCCATACCAAACGGGAAAAGGCCAATGTGGCTGGGCTGGCCTGGGCCTGCACGGGAAAGAAAGCACGGGCTGGCCTTGGTTTGCTCCCGCGTGAAAGGAACAGAGGCGGCAACTTTGCACGTGCGTGTGTGGGAAAGCAACCGGGATCGGGCTGGTTCGGCGCTGCTGGGCTGCAACTGGTCTCCCGTGCAAGGAAAAGGGCGAGCGGGAGAGGGATGTGGCTGGGCTTCCGCATGCGCACAAAGGGGCGGCAGCGGCTGGACCGGCTCGGGCCAAGGAAAGGTGGAGCGGGCCAGGCTTGAGGGAAAAACAGGAGTGGGCTTAAGGAAATAGGAATGGGCTTCGGCCCGAATCAAATTTGAGATTTTAATATTAGTTTTTCTTTTTAGAAAATAGCAGAAATTCCAAATAGCAAAAAGAAAATAGCGAATGCACTCAGAAAAATTCTAGATAAATCTAGAAAATATATCCAAGCACATAAGATCTAAATAAAATAATTTTGATAATAATTGATAATAGTTGATGTTGACATTAATCACATTAAATTGTTTTTGAACTCTGAAAATTCTAATTAAGCTTTTAACTTTAGCAAGAAAATTCAAATGGTTCTTTTTCTTTTAAAACTTTAAAACAGACCAAATTTTTGGGATGTTACAGCTATGCGATCAGAATTGGACAAGCTACTTAGTGCTGGCTTTATAAGAGAAGTCGACCACCCAGAGTGGTTGACTAACACTGTAATGGTTAGAAAGTCTAATGGTAAGTGGCGTATATGTGTAGACTTTACTGATGGCAATAAAGTTTGTCTAACAGATGTTTTTCCTTTACCTCGTATCGATCAGTTGGTTGATTCTACTACAGGTTGTGAAATATTAAGTTTCTATATGCATACTCTGGTTATGATTAGATTGATATGTGTTTAGATGATGAAGAAAAGACCGTATTTATTACACCATTTGGAATATTTTATTATGTCAAAATGTCATTTTGTTTAAAAAATACTGGTGCTTCTTTTCAACGCATGATGCAAACAACTTTTTCACCTCAACTAGGCCAAAATTTGGAAGCCCATGTTGACGATCTAGTCAAAAAAAGCATCAAGCGACTTAATCATATTTCCAACTTGTAAGAAACATTCAACAACCTTAGAAAACACCGCTTGAAACTCAATCCCGAGAAGTGTGTGTTCAGAGTCTCTTCAGAAAAATTGCTTGGATTCATTATCTCCGCATGAGGAATCAAAGGAAATCTAGAAAAGATAAAGGCTATTGAACAAATACGCCCTCCGACCACGAAGAAAGAAGTGTAGAAACTCACAGGGTGCATGGCGGCTTTAAGTCATTTTATCGCATGACTGGGAGAGAAAGGACTTCCTTTCTTTAAGCTTCTCAGGAAGCATGAGGGTTTCGAGTGGTCAGAAGAGGCAAACACAGTCTTTGAGGATATCAAGAGATATATAACAAGTGCTCCTGTTCTGGTTTCTCCGAAATCAGAAGAGGCACTCTTAATACATTTAGCTGCTATGCCACAGACAGTGAGCGCAGTATTGGTCGCAGAACGTGAAAACGTCTAACGACTAGTTTACTACGTAAGTAAAGTTTTACACGGGTCTAAGGAACGATACCCTCAGGTCCAAAAACTTCTATATGCCCTCCTCATGTCTTCGAGAAAACCGCGGCATTATTTTTAGGCACACAAGATAATTGTGCCATCTGAGTTTCCCTTAGGAGTGGTCCTCTAGAACAGGGAAGCAGCGGGATACATGGCAAAATGGTCAGTAGAACTTGGGGAGTTCCTTAGACAAAATCTAGTTAGTACAATAGTATGAACTAGAATATTTCGGGAAAAATTATGCTTAGCCATGCTTAGACCTGAAATATTTGATTTGAAAATTTACAGCCAAAAATCAAATGTTGTTTAAATTGTATCCATGACATTGGCGTGTCATGGAAGTTTATAAATGATTTTTAAAATTAAAGTAAAACAAACTGGTTTGGACTTGAACGAAATAGATAGTTGGTGGGTGTAGGTTTATGCATGGGCTCAATTCGGGAATGGTTGAGGCCCAGAGGTTATTCTGGAAGTCACCCAAGTTAATTAAGGACCGGTCTTCAAGCGTATTTTGCTACGCCCCACCGTACTACCACAAGTCTGGAATGGGACAGGCTAGGCTAAATAATTTACAATGTTCCATTATTAGTTGTGCCATTTTAATATGTAGGTGTCAGTTAGACAGTATTCCCACTTGGCGCAAGAAGGGCTTCCGGCGGGTGGTTAGCCCAATGGAAGTGAAACCTTAGTGGTGCAAGAGTGGGCTTCTAACGGATGGTTAGTCCAAAGGAAGTGAAACCTTAGCGGGCATAACTACTTTGCAATGTCGCATTGTAAAGGCCTCGTGATAATCACATAGTCGCACACCTACGAAAGTGTGTGAAGCGGACATTAAAAGTTGATTATCTCTTGTGGGTAAAGTTGTACAACCTCTACAGAGTGTAAAACTATTCGAATAGCCGTGTTCGCGGTAAGGGACATGCTGGGCAAAGCCACTCAAAGTTAGACTTTGGTTTTGATTTCAAAATATTTTGATAAATGATTTTGGATGGTTTATCCAATTAGAAAATTGGGCAGTTAGCTATGTGATAGGAGGGTATCCATCACCATATTTCATATGGAGGTTATCCTACTATAAAACTTGAGAGTTTATAAAATGAATTTTAGTTATAGAATAACTGCTTTGGAACTTAGTACAAATATTTAAAGAAAACATTGCTTTATGCAAATTCAACCAATAAGCCTTCCTTTGATAAATCCCTGCATGCATTATAATCTGTTATTGGGTGTAACTTGTGGAGCATGGTTGTTTGTGCTCACCCTTGCTTAATGCAAAAAAAAACAGAGGAGAAGGACTTCACTACCGGTGTGGATCTCGATGACTAGGCCGCTACCCCAGTCGATTGCCTGTGGCGGATCAGCAGGAATCCACTACTTCTTCTTCGTCTTCTGTTGTGTTTGTTTATTGGTGGCTTGTAAGCCTTTCTTGAAATCAACTCTGATATTTATTAATAAACTTATGCGAATTATGGATGTTACCATATTTGTTTGCTATGTAAACTAGCTACTGTTCATGGGACTAGTTCAAAAATATACAGAGGATTTGGGGGTGTTACTCTCGGGTACGACAGTACGCGAAAATAAGCCAAATTCAAACAAAATTCAAATAAACTCCAAATTAAATAATTTAGGTTTAGTTTGTTATATCTTGAATTTATAAATTTGAATCATCAAAATCGGAGCTCGTATGAAGGAGAGCGAGTCCCTGGAAGTTCAAACCCTAAAGAAAATACTAAAAACGTATTTGTGGAATTAGCCGATTTATTTTACTAAGGGAAATTCACTTTATGGCATATGTTGACGTCAGCGACGGGTGATCAATTTCGGCTGAATTAAATTTTCCACTGAAAATATTTTCTATCCATGACATGTGGGCTGTTGGTCAATAGACCAGGTCCACGGGTGGTCAAAGGTCCACTATGGACTTGGCTCACGGAACAGTACTCAATTTTGAGGGCTGACGCGTGCGGCCACGTGGGTGCAGACACGGATGCACGCGCTGAGCTGGTGATGATTTGGCGCCACATGGCGCCACCTGGGCTGCCACGCTAGCGCCCGGAGAGGCGGCACTCTGGACCCAAGGCTCGTCGGCGCTACACGCCACGACGAGCTCCGGCGATGGGCTCAACGATGAGAGGATGAGTCAAGGATCACATGGCTCACCTTGGTGGAGCTAGGGCACAAAGAAATCGTCGACGGTGAGGAATTAGGCAGTAGTACGGTTAGGGAAAAGGGGTCGTGGTGCTCCGGTGGTCTTC
Source organism: Phyllostachys edulis (assembly GCA_036346405.1). NCBI lineage: Eukaryota > Viridiplantae > Streptophyta > Magnoliopsida > Poales > Poaceae > Phyllostachys > Phyllostachys edulis. The sequence continues at coordinate 14,535,768 of CM070550.1, read as the reverse complement.
GGGCCAAGAGAGTGCGTGCATGGGGACGAGTGTGAGATGGCGATGCTGAAAATAGGGTCTAGTGCCGCCGCCGTTGTCATTCCCGCCGATGTGGACGCCGAGTCCCCCGGCCACCTCAGCCTGTGTGCATGCGTGTCAGCCACGTAGGCGCCGTGTCTGCGCCACGCATGCGCGAGTGCGCCACGCCATCCCCGACCTGATCCAACCGGCTCGGTGGACTTGGTCCACCGTGAGCCGTGTCACTGACGTGTGGGTCCCACACGTCAGGTTTTTCTTTTTATTTATATTTTCTGGAAATTCCTTCACTGACGCCAGCATTGCGCAATAATCCGGGTTTTTCCTTTAAAGAATAATTCGGAATTTCAGTAAATTCAATTTCTAGGGTTTTTCTTTAGATTCCAACTTCCAAACCTCATAACTTTTGCATCCTAACTCCAAATCAGCCCATTCAAATTTCTAAATTCGTCTAAAATCAAGATCTATCTATTGGAGATTTTTTTTGGAGTTATTTGCTTTTGTTATTTATTTAGTTTGTTTTTGTGCTTCGTTTGCGAGTAGACTTCGACGCTGCTGGAAGAGTTGAAGAAGAAGGAGCTTTCCAAGACCAGAACCAGCACCTAGACCTGTTCCAAGGCAAGCTATACCCTTGACCATCTTGCTTCCCAGTTTGCCAAAAGTATTTTATTTCAAATTACTGTATTTTAATTCAAGTAATTATTCAAATGCTTTTGGGTGTAGTAGTTAATTCCAAATTGTAATGCCTTCCTTATATAATTGTTATGCCTTGATCCTTTGTCACCCTAGTTGATATTTAGTTGGTAAATATTGTAGCACCAACGTGGATTGGTTAGTACGATTAGATTGCTTAGCCATGCCACAAATCATTTATTCATGTGAGGCTGCAATTATTAACCTGACTAAGTGAATATGCAATCTTGTAATAATCTGTGTGTACTATGTGTCTTTGTGGCATGTGTTGCACTTAAATCAACCGGGTGATAAAAAGGATTTGGACTGAGGCAAGGGGGTGGATACTGTGTGAAATGGTGGACTGTGTGAACTGTGTGAGCTGTGTGCATGGGAATTAATCTGTGTGGCATAGTAGCATATGGTAGTCTTGCCTTGGTCAATTAAGGACCTCACCATGTGCGCCATTGAACTGAGCCCATCTGTACGACCACATGCCTGTTATGGGATGGGCCTAGCATAGTAAGATGAAGTTCCGAAATGCTTTGTTATGCTTAGTGCTAGCTACACTAAGTATATCTTGTGGGTAAAGTGTACAAACTCTTCAGAGTGTAATTTAATCTATTGAATAGCAGCGTCATGATCATGGACAATGCTCGGGATTTCACACTAGGGTAGATCTTCATAAAACTGTGTGGGAAGGGAGCTATGTGATTTAAATCATCTAGCTATGTGAATAATCTGTTTAGGCTGTGTGTGTGTGTGTCTTTGTGAAATCAATTGTTAAAATTATTGTTATCTATTTGTTTTACTTGTTTTCAATCTATTAATAGTATTCAATTGCAAACATTGTATTTCTGCAAAAGAACCACAGAATGCCTTTCCCTTGTAAAAAGCCAACATGTATATATTGTATTTCTGTGGTGTGGCTTGCGAGTACGGTGTGTACTCACACTTGTTTTGATGAATCAAGCAGAAGAGGAGGAGTCTTCACCAGCTTTCGAGGACGAGTACATCGAAGGTGCTTGATCGTGAGGTCTTGATCCCAGTCGGTTGCCTGTGGTGAATCGATGGGATGCCACTACCGTTTCTGTTTCCGCTGCTTTATTTCTCTGTTAGCCCTGCGTGGCTTAAATAAATGTAAACTCGACCGTAAGGTCAAACCATTATTTATTAATCAAATTATCGTTTATGCTATTATTCGCTTGTGTGGATCGATATCCACCTTTATTGACACTGTGTGCACTAGCGTGATCCTAGACTAGTGCATTAAACACAGAGGGTTCCGAATTGTAATTTTGGGTCCCGACACTGAGGTTGGGCCGAAGGCGCGGAGAAAAAGGGAATGGGTAGAGGAAATTTCGGCCCAAAGGTTTAACCGGAATTTTAAATTGATTTTCTAATTTCAGTAATTGGGTTAATACAAGATAGCTTCTCGAAAATAGTAAATTAAGTCCAAAAATTATGGAAAAATTCACAGAAACTCCCTGATTTATTTTTGGACTTAATAAAAGTACTTCCAACATAAAGTTAGATTTTATTTTGCACATAATTTATTTTTAATTTCTAGAAAATAGGCAAAACCTTTTTAAAATCCAGAAAATTCCAGAAATTAATTAAATTTTCCTTTTTACTTTTAAATCCAACAAAACCCAGATAAACTCAATAAATTTTATTTTTGACTTTTAAAATTTAGGAAATTCAAGAAAAGTAATAAAACTCTTTTAAGTTTCAGAAAATCCAATAAAATAATAACTTTATTAATTTTATTTTTGGTAACAGAACTTTGGGATGTTATAGTTCGACCTCCATTTCGTGTCCCAGACGGCCATTAAATCCCAGATCTTGGCAGACTTTGTCGTTGAATGGATAAATCCTAAACTTGTTCAGGATCCCCAGGATGATTCCCACAACCAATGGATGATATACTTTGACGGGTCACTTATGTTAAGTGGCTCGGGAACTAGGTTGGTCCTGGAATCTCCTACAAGAGAGACCTTAAAGTATGCCATTTAGTTACACTTTCCTGCCAATAACAACGTGGCAGAATATGAAGGTTTATTGGTTGGCATGCGAGCAGCGAAAGCGCTCGAGATTCGACGACTACTCGTGAAAGGAGACTCTCAACTAGTCGTGAATCAAGTCAAAAAAGAGTACCAGTGCTCTAATCCGATAATGTCTCGGTACTTATCGAAAGTCAGAAAGCTTGATAAGCATTTTTTTTAGTTTCGAGGTACAATACATCCCTCAAAAGGATAATTTTCTCGCTGACTAGTTAGCTCGAATAGCTTCTTCCCGATCTCAAGTACCACAAGGAGTCTTCTTGGAGCAGCTCCAGAAGCCGTCTCTGGTCGAAACACCAGAAACACCTTCTATTGAGATAGCCTCTCTAGAATACGAAGATACCTGGATGAATCCCATCTACGAGTATCTTCAGAAGGGTACAATACCCGATGATGATCTCGAGGTGGATTGTTTATCCCATAAGGCCAAAATGTATACTTTGGTCGAAGGAGTCCTCCACAAAATGGGTACTCAAGGGGTTCTCATGCGATGCATATCGCAGAAAAAATGATTAAATCTTCTTCACGACATACACGGGAGCATCTGTGGAACTCATGCTTCTTACAGAATGTTAGTCGGAAAAGCCTTTCGACAAGGATTTTCTTAGCCAACAGCCCTTTATGATATCAAAGAAGAGTTGGTTAAAAAGTGTGCACAATGCCAGTTTCATAGTAGGCAAATCCACCAACTGGCTCAGGCATTGCAAACTATTCCTCTTTCATGGCCTTTTGCGACCTGGGGTCTCGATATCCTTGGACCATTCCCAAAAGCACCAGGGAGCTTCGAGTACCTTTTTATGGCTATTGATACGTTCACAAAATGGATTGAACACGAACTTATGACTGGGATACCAAAGGAAGTAGCTGAAAGATTCATGATGAGAAGCGTAATTACTCGATTTGGTGTTCCAAGTCGAATAATTACAGATAATGGTAAACAATTTTCCAGCGCAAAATTTCAGGAATTTTGTGACGAGTTGGGTACCAAGTTATGTTATGCCTCTGTTGCCCACCCACAAAGCAATGGCACAGTCTAACGAGCGAATTGTCGGACCCAGGAGTAACACCCCTAAATCCTCTGTGTATTTCTGAACTAGTCCCATGATCAGTAGCTAGTTCACATAGTAAACTAATATGGTAACATCCATAAATCGCACAATTTTATTTATAATCAACAGAATTTATTACAAGAAAGGCTTACAAGTCAACAATAAACAAACACAGCGAAAGACAAAGAAGAAGTAGTAGAGTCCAGCTGATCTGCCATAGGCAATCGACTGGGGGAGCGGCATAGTCATCGCAATCCACACCGATAGCAAGTCCTTCTCCTCTGAAATTTATTTGCATTAAGCAAGGGTGAGCACAACTTCCGTGCTCGCAAGTTACACCTAATAACAGTTTATAATGCATGCAAGGATATATTAAAGGAAGGCTTATTGGTTGAATTTGCATAAAGTAATGTTTTCTTTAAATATTGGTACTATGTTCCAAAGCAGTTATTCTATAACTAAAATTTATTTTTATAAATTCTCAAGTTTTGTAGTAGGATAACCTCCATATGAAATATGGTGATGGATACCCTCCTATCACATGGCCAACCACTCAATTTCCCAATTGGATAAAATATCCAAAATCCTTTGTCAAAATGTTTTGAAATCAAAACCAAAGTCTAACTTTGAGTGGCTTTGATCAGCATGTCCATAACCGTGGATACGGCTATTCAAATAGTTTTACACTCTGTAAAGGTTGTACAACTTTACCCACATGACACGACTTCTCTAGTCTATTTGGCATCTGTCGATACCACCGCTCACTACCTTAGGAAAGCAATCTAGAGTACGTGTCAAGGCCTTTACAATGCATCCTCCAGTGTAAGTTACACCCGCTAAGGTTACACCTGACGACACCCAGGCCCCCTCTTGTGCCACATGACGGCTTACCGAATGACACGACCCGTGTCCACGACGGCTTAACCAGCGACACGACTCGTGGGTCACTCCAATGGTGCAACTCGCATTGGTGGATACAAATTATTTAGCCAGGTCCCGCCCATTCAGGACATGTGGTAGTATAGTGTGGCTTAGCAAGATGCAGTTTGAAGACCGGTCCCTAACTGACTTGGGCGACTTTCACTAAAAATCCTAGGTCTCAACCCTACCCGGATTGAACCCGTGTATAAACCTGCACCCACCAACTATCCATTTCGCCCTAGTCCAAACCAATTTTTGATTTTATTTCATTTTTCAAAGCATTTATAAACTTCCATGACACACCAATGCCATGGATACAATTTAAACAATATTTGATTTTTGGCTATAAATTCTCAAATCAAAGATTTCAGGTCTAAGCATGGCTAAGCATAATTTTTCCCAAAATGTTCTAGTTCATACTATTGCATAAACTAGATTTTCATCTAAGGTGTCAAGGTAGGTTTATTTCAATGTCAAGATTGGCAGTACAAAGGATTTAGGCAAAACTATAATTTAAAAGCAGGTATTTAAATTACATTGAATAGAAATATGCATGCGATAATAATTTAAAATAGAATTTAAATAATTTAAAATAATGAGATCAAATATGATCAAAGGTATAACTTACCTTGCTTGATTAATCGTTGTTCTCAAACGGCATCAAAATCCGGTTGTCCGAAGTCGTCGAAATCTATACGCGAAAACGAGCCAAATTCAAACAAATTCAAGTAAAATCCAAATAAAATACAAAATTATAAAATAAATACTACAAGGAATATATTGACTTTATATGAATTTAGGGATTTGAATCAACAAAATCGGAGTTCGTATGAGGGAGAACGAATTTTCGGAAGGTTGAGAGTCACATGAAATAATAGAATTCCGATAATTGTACTGTTCTGGAATTGATTCGGCCGTACATTTTGGATGGAAAAAAATCTGGGGTGTGTGTGGGGCCTGGCTGTCATTGTCGCAAGGAAAAGAATGGTAATCTAGAAAACCATGGCGTTTCCAAGACTTGAACCCAAAACCTAAACCTAACGGCACGGGAGGACTTAGCTTGGCCCATGTAACCAACTAAGCCAAAGCACTTATGTGACAAGTGCTAAAGCCAAATTACTTGAAGCAAAAGGAACAAATAGACTTCAAGTAAAAGAAAGAAGAGAAGTGTGAGGACCCTAGTATTGGATCAGTTTAAAGTTAAAAGATTTATACCAGAGGCATAACTTTTAACAGGAAACAAACCCAATGTCAGGTTCCCGGATATGTGTCTCACATTAGTTCCCAAGATCAAGACTAATGTGCACATATCCTTTACAACATTCGTACACGGTCATACAAGGCATACATATAACATAAATTTTTATAAGACTAGTGTTCGGTACAACTTATCCAATGACCAGCAGTCATCAAACATAAGTTTTGCAGTGGAAACAATATAAACAACAAAAGAACCACCAAGTGTGCCTCACACCCTCAGGCAATTGAGTGGAGGTAGAAACAGCGTCACTCGTTAGCGTCGCCCTGATCGGCGCTAATGGATGGGTCGTAAACATAACCATCCTCATCTGCAACAAGTGGTTAAAGCACCTGAGTACAGAAGGTACTCGCAAGACTTACACGAAACTACTAAAAGAAAGTGTTTAGTAGGACCTAACCAAAGGATTAGAACTTTTATATGCTTAAGGCTGATCAAAGGGAAAGTTATAATGGCATTAGTTTTGCGTAAAGCAACCAATTTTATTCCTACACTTGCTAAGTTTTGCTAAGGCAATTTTATAAACAAGTTCGGACTAAAACAACAAGTAATTTAAGAATTAATCAACAAACAAAACAATGTCAAAGTGGTTGTCCACTTTGACGAATTAACATGCATGAACAACCATGTTCATGCCGGTACCAAGTATTCCCATGTCTAAATTTTTCTCAGAGTTTAACAATGATGTCAACCAAAACAAGTGTCGTCCGTAACCGTAGACACGGCTATTCGAATAGTTTTAACCCTGTAGGGGTGTACATCTTTACCCACATGACTTGGTCAACCTGTAAGCCCCCAGGAGACTAGCACACTACCTTAGGTATGCCGGCCGGGTAAACCAAGACTCAGTATTTTTCAGCAAGTCGATATTATTGAGTTGAATCACCCATGTGTGACGAATCTCGCTTAGTACAAGCTACTGATAGAGCTTGCTAACCGGGGTACACATGTTGTGTCGGGAATGCCAATCCAGTGAACTAAATATAAACTATGCTTTCACCCGCACATATTAAATTGCAATCGGAGCCCTATGAACACGGGAACAAACACCAATGTCCTCACTCCACCAGTTTTTCAACTCAATAACATCTCCCCCTTACTTAACCAAGCAGTGCCCTTACACCGCATGCGGAAGTACGTAAGGTACTTGAAATGACTACCTCAAAGTTCGGTCCTTAACAATCCGGACAAGACTACCACAATACCCAATCTCGTGCACGAAGGCACCATCACTATCAAGCACTTGTCCAGATCTAAACCAAGTTTTTATCAAACAAAACTTAGCTTAACTTTAAATTTTAACAAGCTGAACAAGAAACCAAAAATAGAATTCATTTAGTGTTTCCCATGATCGACAAGATAAGCTTGCCAATCAAACTATTGCTCTACTGACTTGCATGGCTAAGCAAAAATCTAAAGACCAAGTATTTCAACAAATGATTACAACCTTAAGCTTAAGTGTATGAACAGATTAAAGGTAAGCCACAAAGATTGGGATAAATAACTAACTAACTCACAAATTATTGGTACTTCAAAATAGCATGCACACAGTTATCACTGCATTTCAAAATACTAAAGTATCAAAACTAGGATCAACATGGTGCAAGAAGATGCTTGCCTTGATAATAAATCACTTGTTTGGTTGCTCAGTAATATATTCACTATAACGTCCTAAAATTTGGCTTTTCAAAAATCTTTTGAGTAGTTTAGGTCTCTGAAAAATTTCACCAATTTTATTTGAATTAATAAAGCTTAATTGGGAATTTCCTAAATTATAAATATTTAATTTGACTAATCTAAATATCAATTAAATAAAAACCTGTGTTATTTGGCTTCCTTGTATTCCAAGGAATTTTCTGGTATTTTCGGAGATTTTTCTAGATTTGTTTACTATTTATTTGGCCTCCTTGATTTTTGGGATTCTCTTTAATTCCAAAGATCTTTTCTTTTCTCTCTCATATCAGTGCTACAGTACCGCGTGGTACTGTTCATTCGCGATCTCAATCGATCGACCAAACCGATCATAACTCCTCTGCGTGTACGTGAGGCACTCAAACTTCCAAAATCAAAAATCCTCTTTTCTCTCTCGTGCCCACGTGCTACAGTACCGTCGGGCGCTATTCACGTCAGATATCAAACCGGCGAGTTCCCGGCCGAACCCGATTCTTGTTTCGTCGCACCTCCTCCAAGCGAAGCATTCCGAGACGTGGTCGTTTCAAACTCAAAATTCAAAATTCCATATCTCCTCGGTGCGTATAAAAGTGAACCATTTGCGCTCACGTGCCCGTCTTGATCTCCTCTTCCAATCCCCTGAATTGGTTTCCTCCAAACCAATCTATTTTCATCACCATCTGCAAAATACCGAGCTCTACCCAAAGGATCTTCTTCGGCGAGTTGCACCTTCATCCGACGTCTGCCGACCGAACCGTTTGCGGCGTTGGCTTCGTCTCGTCGCCCTCTACATCATGGTTCCATCCACTTCACCCGAAGATCGCTAGAGCTATGTCAAGCTGTAAAGCCGAACCACGTTCGTCGCGTTGCTTGCTTCCTCGGTGAGTTTTTCCAAAATCTGATCACACCATCGCGTCCGGCTCATCGTTTCCTTTCCGTTTTGCACCTTCACCGCTGCTACGTCGCCTCCAGCCGCCGGCCATCGCGTGCGCATGAATCAACCATGCACTGTTCGCGCATGTGTACAGTGCATGCGTTTCTTCCTGTTGCGTTTCATCTCATGTGTTGCTTTCTTTGTTCTCTGTTAATGCTCAGGGCTAATCCTTTCCCTTTGCTTTGCCATGTTAGCTGCCTCCATACGACCGGAAGACAGGCCACATGAACTCCAGCATGTTATTCTATTATTTCATTTCTCCTCTAAGCTTCTCTGTTATTTCTTCTATGCGTTGTCTTCTCTGTTAATTCTTTCTATCAATTGCCATCTCATGCACAGAGCTGCCATCTCAATGCCACCATCTTGTGTCAGGAATCATCCGCCCCATCTTTTCTCTGTTTGTTGTATTCGGTTCTCAATTCCTTTCTGAACCAACGCAGGTAGTATTTCTCTAATACATGCCTCGCTGTTAATTCTTTGATTAGCCCTTGCTTTGCCATCTAAATCTAAAAATCTGCCATCCCATGCCATGATGCGCCATAGCAGGTCGAGCAGCTCCTTGCTCTCGATGATGTTGCCCTCTGTTGGTTTTCTTTTGGTCGATCCTTGTCTGATGATTGGGCCAAGCATCATCATAATTTCTCTTATATTAATCCTCTATTTCTTGCTTTGCCATCTCTCTGTCATGGCAATGCCTTCAAGCACCAGAACCGATCGGCAGCTCTGTAGCTATTGTCTTCGTTTCTCTTGTCTGTTGAACCAGTTTAGTGCTCTCAGATGCCAGCCACATTGATGCCTTTCTTCTCTATTAGCCGATGCCATCTGCATGCACCAATCTCATCTTGCCCTCTGTTCCTGTTCATAGCCATGGTGCAGTGTGTGTGTTCAATTCTATTGTGTTCCGTTCTATTGCTTCTCTGTCTTTCTCTAATCCTTGCTTGCCTTCTCCTGTTAGCATGCCGACGCCACCATGCGCATAGATCAGGCCGAACATGCTCCTCTGATGTTTTTCGTCTCTGGAGTCCAAGCAGCGCAGGTGCTCTATGTTTTCCCCTATTAGTTCGATCTGTGCTTTCAGTCCTGACTGCTTGCATGTTGGCTTCCTTCCATTCCTCTCTTCCATGAGGGTCCCAACAGTATATACCTTTACCTATGTGCACCCTTGGACCATGCAAGCATGAAGTAGATGTCAGTACAAGATGTGTGTATGTGTGCCAGAACAGATGCATTTTCATTGTCTGACCTTCTAATGTGTGGCCCTCTTGCCACTCATTTAATCCAAACCATATATCCAACTCTCTCTCTTACATGTTGATCCCACATGTCATCCTCTCAATCAAAAACCCTAGATCAGCTCTCTCTCTTACATGCGAGTCCCGCATGTCAGTCAACCCTTGGTCAAACCCTAGTCATGAGCTTGGTTCACCGTGGACTAGCATATCTTTGTGGACCTGGTCCATAGACCAGTGGCCCACATGTCATTCACCACCTTTGTTCTCTTTCACTTACCAGTGGACCCCATATGTAAGTCTCCAATTCATTTTATTCTAATCCAAAGGAATGTTCTCTGAATATTCTTTTCTCTATTAATTTCATCATTTCATGTGATCTTCCAAAGCTCATATCTTTTGAATCCGAACTCTGATTGAGTTCATTCAAATTTCAAAATTCATCTAAATTCTAGATCTATTTATCTGAGATTATTATTTAATTTTTGGAGTTGTGTGCTCTCTGTTAGTTATTTATTTGGTTTATTTACTTGTTGCTAGTAGACGTTGATACTGCGAGAAGTGCTGATCAAGAAGGAGCTGAAGATCAAGGAAGTAGAAGAATAAAGATTAATAAGATCGTCATTGCTGTAGCAAGGCAAGTCATACCTTTGATCATATTGAATCCCAGTTTTTAAAAGTTATATTGATTCAAATTATTGCATTTACTTTAAGTATTTATTTAAATGCTTTTGGGTTTAGTTATTAATCCAATTTGTTATATCCTCCTTGTCTATATTGATATGTCATAATCTTTTGTCACCCTAGCTTGGTTATTTATTTAGTTGGTAATATTGTAGCACCAACGTGGGTTGGTTAGAGGCGATTAGATTGCTTAGCCATGCCACGAATCACCTTTCATGTAAAGTTGCAATTATCAACTTGACTAAGTGACTATGGAACTATGTGATAAAACTGTGTGTACTGTGTGCTATTATGGCATGTGTTGCACTTAACCAACTGGGTGGGAAAAGGTTTAGACTAAGGCAAGTGGTGGATACTGTGTGACATAGTGGCTGTGTGAATGGGAATATTAATCTGTGTGTCTTAGTTAGAAATTGGAAGTCTTGCCTTGGTCAATTAAGGACTTAACTTTGTGCGCCATTGAACTGAGCCTTACTGTACGACCACATGCCTAGTATGGGACGGGCCTAACTTAGTAAGTTATGGATTCTTGACATTGATTACTCAGTAGTAGGTTAGGCTGTGTGAATGGGTGGAGGTGTGTTCTACCAAGTAGTCACATCGTGGGACGGTTCGCCGCTTCCCTGTCCAACGGTGTGTGTCGTACCATCCACTGTGTATAGTTTGGCATGACGGTTCGTAAGCACACTGGGAGTGTCAATGTTGAGATGAAGTTTCTGAAAGGTTTTGTTGTGATCAGCTCTGTACAAGTTGATTGCATCGTGTGGGTAAAGTGTACAAACTCTGCAGAGTGTTAAATCAATTTATTCGAATAGCCGCGTCCGCGGTCATGGACATGCTCGGGGTAGATTTTCATAAAACAGTTGAGAAGGGAGCTGTGTGATCTAAATCATATGGCTATGTGAATAATTTGTTTAGGCTGTGTATCTTTGTGAAATCAAATTGTTAAACTATTATTGTTTATTCGTTTTACTGTATGCTTTCAATCTATTATTTGTATTCAATTGCAAATGTTGCATTTCTACAAAAGAACCACAGATTGCCATTCCTTTGGAATAAGCCTGCATGTATAATTGTATTTCTGTGGTGTGACTTGCGAGTACGGTTGTGTACTCATGCTTGCTTTAATAAATCAAGCAGAAGTGAAGGAGTCGTCAGTCAACGAGGTCTACTTCAAGGATCGTGGAGAACTAGGTCGCGCACCCCAGCCGATTGCCTGTGGGCATATGGATGGGCTTCACTTGGGTTATTCTGCTTGTTCACCGCAGACTTCATTGAGTTATTTGCCTTCTGAGACATTAATTGTAAGCTTTGACCTTAAGGTCTTTACTCTGATATTTATTGTATTTGTCTATTTATTAGTCATCTTTGTATATGGAATTGATATTTCACTGATGTTGTCACTGTGTGCACTAGCGTGATCCTGGACTACTGCAGTATACACAGATGGTCCAGAATTGTATTTTTTGGTCCCGACAGATGTGGTATCAGAGCCAGGTCGACTGTAGGTCGTGACCTTAGTTAGAATGGCCGTTGATTAAGGAAAACTTCAAAACTTATTTTACAAATGAAAAACCTCAATAATGTGCTATTCTCATCTTGTCTAGCTTCTATACTCTTCCATTATATTCCTTTCTCATCTATACTCTTACTCACCATTTTGAGTATTAAATTGGACTCGCTTCCCTCATAACCTCTATAGTTGTCTTTATCTGTACCAAATGTCTCGGTGGATGCCCAAGAGCTGTTTTGAGCAACTCTTCGAAGACCGTGCAACCAACAACAACGTATCAGCATCTCCCCAGGTGTTCAAGACAAGTTCATCGCAAGAATTGAAGACAGAAGAAGTTGTGCGTCGCCCCGTCTTTCTCCAAGATTCGCCTGCAAGGATCGTAAGTAGTCAACGTTTGATGAAGACCGTAACCAATTCGAGTTGTCTTTAGACCAGCCATATAGGATAAATCAGCGTTGGTTCCTCCCGTGAGTTGAGCCAAGTCACCCAGCTAAGTTAGAGTTTAATCGACTAGACGATTAGATTTCGTCTTCTTTCTCTTGTCTGTAGTTTGTCTGTGAGTTTTATGCTTCTTAATAGCTTTCCGGCTATTTGTGTTTCTTGGTGTTCCTTGGGTTAAATCTACTCCCCTTAGTAGATTGTCTTCCCTTACCTTATGCTTTTCCCTCTCATCTATTAGCCCTGGTCAGCAAGCAGATGAAGAGCCCAGTGAAGCCAACCGTGTCAGTAATCTTGAAACAGTCTATGCCAGCTCAGATCTTGTCAATCCCAGTGGACAGTTGTCAGTACCAGATCAGATGTCAACCAGCAACTATCTCCAGTGCTAGTAGTGAAACATCAGAACCTGAGCCAGTTCCCTGCCACCCAGAATCAGCTGATGTCGGCGATGATGCAACCGTCGAACAGTAGTAACCTCTGCAATGATGCACAACTCGTTGTCATCCCAACAGCAAGCCCTCAGACCAAGTTTGTGAAGTTCATGATGACCAAGCCACCCGTCTTTGAAGGATCAACCGCACTCAATGATGCAGAATCTTGGATTTGCACCATAGAAGAAAAGCTAACTGTTGCATAATGCAACGACAATGAGAAAGTTCTCTATGCTACTCATCAATTGGAAGGACTTGCATTAGAATGGTGGGAAAAATTTTGCGCCACCTATTAGGACAAGCAAACCATCACCTGGTCAGAGTTCACCGCTGCTTTTCGTCAACAGCATGCGACATCAAGCAAGAGTGATTAAGAGAAACCTGATATTCTAACATCCTACACCAAATCTAGCTGTTGTCACCTGAAGTGCTGCCAACCAGATAAATCAGAAGATTGTGCATGTATCCATTGTGGAGAAATAGGCCATAGCGTCGATGAGCACAATATCAATTGTTCCAGTTGTGAAGGAAACCATTCCGTTGGAGAATGTCCAATGAGCAAGATCACCTGTTTCTTATGTGAAGGCGATGATCATTGTCCGAGCCAGTGCTCCATGTACTCAGTGCTGACTCTGCAACACAATGTCAGCGAGAAAATTTCTGAGCCACAGTCAGAGCATTAACAAAAGAAGGCAAACCATTGTCAGTGCAAGGTAGGTCAGCTAAAGAATCACAAAAGCAGAATGTTAACCTTGGCAACCCACCTCAAAAGAGAAGCAAGCAAGTATCGTTGGTGGAGTATTTCGAGTATGGTAAGCAAGATCATTATGCCAAGCAATGCCCTGCAAAGCGACAAGCTTCAACCTTCAGGAAGGATAATCGTTCTACCGTAGTCTTGTCAGATAAGTCACAAGGTTCGACCCGTGTATGCTACAGTTGTCATGGAAAAGGTCACTACATCAGCCGGTGTCCTCAGAAGAACCAGTCACTCACTCCAGACGCCAGAATGACAGAAGGAATTACATCAGAGATGAACTATGACAAAAGTTGTTAAAAGAGTTTGCATGACATCTCTTCATCGATCCTTCACACCCTCTCCAAGTCTTTGAATCACCAGTGTCACCTCCATCCTTATATTCCACCATTGCCGACCACTAGTGCTTGGCCGGTCACCAACTAGCCAAGCTTCTCCTAGACTAGTCACCACCCAACCGAGCTCGCCATACACACCGCCGGCCAGTCCTCTTCCACCTTGTAATGTCGTCACCATGAGCTTTTGCTTCGGTTGCATGCTTTTGCTTCACTTCTTCAGCATAGCCATTTTTTTTTTGCTTTCTGGTCGACATGGAGAAGAAAGCTAAACACTGCATGCATCTAGTTCATGCTGGTCCTTTGTTCAAGTGCTCTAACATCTAGTATTCACTTTGATCCTATTCATCTTCGGATGTAGCATGCTGATTTGCTTGCTGTGCTTGTTGTTTTGCTTCATTCATTCGGCTGCAGTAGCTAAAGCCTTCTATTCTCGCAAGCTTGAAGAAGCATGAACAGTGCTGGCCACTAGATAATCCCACATGCTACTTTGTACATGCATCTTTTTTTGAGATTTTATTTTTCCACAATTTCGTTCGTTCTCATACGAACTCCAAATCCAACGATTCTTTCTCCTAAATTCATATAAATTCATTCTCTACTTTCAGTATTTATTTTATAATTTTTGGATTTTATTTAGATTTTATTTGAATGTTATTTGAATTTGGATCGTTTACGCGTATAGATTTCGACGACTTCCGACAACTGGATTTCAGCACCATTTGAGAGCATCGATTAATCAAGCAAGGCAAGTTACATCTTTGATCCTATTTGAACTCATTATTTCAAATTATTTAAATTCTGTTTTAAATTATTATTGCATGCTTATTTATATTCAGTAATTTAAATCCCTGTTTTAAATTTATAGTTATTCCTAATTCCTTTGTACATCCGAATTTTGACATTGAACAGACATACCTTGATACCTTAGATGAAAATCTAGTTTATGCAATAGTATGAACTAGAATATTTTGAGAAAAATTATGCTTAGCGATGCTTAGACCCAAAATTATTCAATTTAGGAACTTTCAGCCAAAATCAAATGTTGTTTAAAAGTCAATGGCATTGGTTTGTCATGGAAGATTTTGTAAATGATTTTGAAAAGCAAAAAGGAAAAGTTGGTTTGTACTTGAGCGAAATGGATGGTTGGTGGGTGCAGGTTTATGCACGAGCTCAACCCGGTCAGGGTTGAGGCTCAGGGTTTTTATTGGAAGTCACCCAAGTCAGTTAAGGACCGGCCTGAGAGCCACTTTTGCTAAACTCCACTGTACTACTACATGTCCTAAGTGGGCAGGACTAGGCTTAATAATTTGCAATACTCTACTGTTATTTGTGTCATGTGTTGTGTTGGTGTTGGTTAGACAGTATTCCCACCTAGCGCAAGAGGGGGCTTCTGGAGGATGGTCAGTCCAATGGAAGTGAAACCTTAGCGGGTATAAATACTTTAGGGTAGAGCATTGTAACAGCCTTGTGATAATTGCTTAGTCGCACGCCTTCGGAAGCATGTATTGACCGACATCAAAAGCAAATTATCTCTTATGGATAAAGTTGTACAACCTCTGCAGAGTGTAAATCTATTCGAATAGCCATGTCCACGGTCATGGACATGTTTAGCATTTGCTACTCAAAGTTAGACTTTGGTTTTGATTTCAAAATGATTTGACACAAATGATTTTGGATGTTTATCCAAATGGGAATTGGGCAGGAAGCCATGTGATAGGAGGGTATCCTTCACCATTTTTGTGTGAATGTTATCTGACTATAAAACTTGAGAATTTATAAAATAAATTTTAGTTATAGCATAACTGCTTTGGAACTTAGTACAGATATTTAAAGAAAACATTGCTTTATGCAAACTCAACCAATAAGCCTTCCTTTGATATATCCTTGCATGCATTAACTCTGTTATTGGGTGTAACTTGCGAGCACGGAAGTTGTGCTCATCCTTACTTATTGCAAATAAATTTCACAGGAGAAGGACTTCGCTGTGTGGATCTCGACGACTAGGCTGCTACCCCAGTTGATTGCCTGTAGCAGATCAACTGGACTCCACTATTTCTTCGTCTTCCGCTATGTTTGTTTATTATTGGCTTGTAAGCCTTTCTTGTAATAAACTCTGTTGATTATTAATATAATTGTGCGATTTATGGATGTTACCATATCTGTTTACTGTGTGAACTAACTATTGATCATGGGACTAGTTCAGAAATGCACAGAGGATTTGGGGTGTTATTCCCGGGTCCGACAATAACCGACAGGGATTAAAGGTTAACTAACGAACTACAGTTCTGGTCGGAAATCCGACAACAGAAACTAGCTACCATGAGCTTGCTTGGCAAATTGCCGGAGCTGTGGTCCAAGGCGGTGCTAACTGAAAATCAAAATGGATTCACAATAGTGCAACAAACCTAATGGTGGTTGGAACATGGCTGGAGTTTGGCCGGAGCGGCGGCGCGGCAATGAATTGCAGCGGCACTCAAACGACACAAGCGGCTATGTCATCCCGACAATGATTTAAACGATTTGAAACATGCTTAAGCATTTAAGGATCACAAGGAAACTACCTGAGCTAAGAAAACGGCCAGAGATCCCTAAGATAGCTCTGTCGATGGCGACCGAAAAGATGGAATGAGAGCTTCACACAAACAAGATAACCTAGACCAAATCAAATGAAATGAGTGGTCAGGATAGCTTAAGTAAAGCTCCAAGATGCTCTGAAACGAAGGGATCGAACAATGGCTCACCAGTTTAGAAATGAGGATGAAAGAACCGATGTTGACCGGAATGGAGAAAAATCCCAATTCCTAGTAACCTTGTGAATCAAAAGATAAATTGATTGAGGGGTTTTACTCAATAAACCCTAAGACAAGATATGACGCACAAAGATTACGATGGAACTCACTGGAGTGAAGAATTCCACAACAACGGTGCTCCAGGCGCGCTCTGGACAACTCAAAAGACAAGCTCGTGATCCCAATGTTGTGCTGCACAAAAGAGATCCGGCTTAGCATGAATGAGAACGACAAGTAAGAAGAAAAAGAACAGCGTAGAGAACGGAGGATTTGCCTCAGTGAAGAGGATGGAAATGCCGGCTTGCCTACATGGCCATGAGTGGAAACAATGAGTTTTGATGAAGCTTTTTCGTCGGAGCAAACAGTGATGGCCAATTGTGGCAGCAACAGAGCAAGCTTAGTCATCACAGTGAGGCCAAGTGGCATTTGTATGCAACGAAAATGCGGGCGCGAAGCCACCTCACGCACGTTGTGCTCGACGCTGGCTCAATGGCGCGGAGAAGACGAAGAAGAGAGGCTGACGAGTGGGCCCGAGTTGTCAGTCTCAGCGGTGAAGGATGTGGTTGGCTCAAATGCATGCGGATGGTCCGATAGCAAATGAACAGCCCAGATTGAGTGGGGTGTACGGATGGTCCGAACGGCCCAACTCATATTGACCGTGCGATCAAAATCTGACGGTCACGAAAAAGAGGCGCGCTTTGGTTTCAAGCCCAAATAAGATGGCACGGTCCGATCTAGATTCAACGGTCACGATCAAAGGGCTGTTCGGATGGTCCGAACGTACCACTCGATGTGGGCGGTTCGATCTAGATTCAACGGTCCAAAAGCAATGCGCGTTCGGACGGTCCGAACGTCACACTCGATCTTGGTGGTTGAATTTTGTTGGACCGAAAAGGCGACTAGAGGGGGGTGAATAGGAGCACGCTCACTTTTTCACTTTGACCAGATTCAACACAAATGTCACTCCAATAGCTATAGAAGCTATGAAGATCAATATACCAGTACAGCGGAAAACTAGTATTGAATCTGATCCAAAATCCCCAAAACAAAAGACCAAAAACCAAAAGCAATCTGGAGGGCTGTCAGACCGGCGGCCAATGGGCGGTCAGACCGGAGGTTGGTGTGACCGATGTGCTGCTGGCGGTTTGACTGGCTGATTCCAGAACAGTGAGTTCGGCCTGAAAAATTAAACTCAAATTGATCTAACTTTTGATCTATTTGGCCAAACTCCCTGAAACTTGACACACACCTTCTCAAAGATATTTGGAACCTATTCCAATCAAAGATCATATAGATCCATGCCAAAGTTCCTATCTTTTTCAGATTGAAGGAAGGTGGGTTCAAAACTGAGTCAAAACGAAAAGATGATCTAGAAACTTGCTCGTGGTTGAATGATGATCTAGATGATCCTAGATAGGTTTCCATAAGTCAGAGCAAGTTAGATCAAGGCAAGAAACCAAGTAAAAACTCGTGAATCAAAGAGAAACTTAAATCACCAAATAGAGAGAAAGAAAACAAATACTTCCTCTGTTCTTTTTTACTTGACTTCCTAGAATCCGTGTGGTCAAATTTTTTTAAGTTTGGCTACCAATAGATTTAAAACTATCTAGATTGACTATATAAAAATTATATCATTAGATTTGTCGTTAAAAATACTATCATAATATTATAATTTTATTACTACCTCTTAATGTAAAGTTATAAAAAGTAACAGTCAAAGTCGCATCTCGAAGACCGTAAAAAGTCAAAAACGTCAAATAAAAAAGAACGGAGGGAGTAGATTCATCTTTGAGAGAACTTTCTTTGGATTGATTTGATATGGTATTGGTTTACAGCCCTCCATCAATGGAGGACAAAGACTCAATACATGAGCACAAAATCAAATCCAACTCCCTAGAACCCTAACTTCCACTTTCCTCTCCCTAAGCACAAAAGCAAACTAGAGTTTCACTAAATGAAAGGGTTGAAGGGGGTGCAGCCACCTCCCTCCTCTATTTATAGAGGAGGCTAAACCTTCTAGAAGAGTCAACCCTAATGGGCTCTCGTTAAGGCCCACAACAAACGGGTTACATACGCACGTATTTTAAAGCGTCGTCTTCATCTCTTCTTGACCTAATCCACTTCTCCACGCACCGTCTTGCGCCGAGGGTTGGCAAAAGGTCACCAAGGCGGTATTTGGTAAAATTACCAAAATACCCCTTCTCGATCTTTTTCAAGACCGAGTCCCATCTTCGTGAAGCACCTCCCATGCTTCGCTTGGCGTGTAGGTTGATCGGCGGCTCTCATCATGTCGGCAAGTCTCTCCCATCCGGCTCCCACCAAACCACCATGGCACTTGCACCGACCCCAGCGCCGCTTGATCCAACTCCAGTTGCCGAATCGCCTGATTCGGTCACCTTTGTCCCTTTTGCGCCATGCTTGACTCCATTGACCTCACCCGGCATCCCCGATCGCTCTGGACCTTAGCTCTCCAAGCTTAGTCCCGATCATCCTCGCCGTTGACCATCATTGACCTCCAAGCAACCTGAACAACAATAGACAAAGAAATCGGTTCTAGGAACAAGTTTTTCACAACTTGACCCACGTTAGTCAAAGTATGCATCATGCAACACATATGCCATGAAACCCATGAACTTGACCTAACCAAACAATCATCGCTACCGAGTTGGCCGATGAACAAACCAAAACCGGTCAGACCACCACTTTGTCGATCCGACCGCCTTCGGCGATCGATCGCCACTGTTGGCGGTTTGACCGCCCAGCTGGGACTTAGCCAAATTTTCTTCCTGGAAATCCAAAACCTACTGGAATTTTCAAACCAATACAACTTTTGCCTGGAAACTCCAAAAAATATGAGACCAAGTGTAGTAGAATATACTCTCTTGCCTACACCCTCTATTTTTGGCCCAGCTCCAAAATCCAACATCTCATTATGGCCGGTCTGACCGATTTTCCAAAGCCAGTCTGACCACCCCCTTTGCCGGTCAGACCGCCACCTGGGCCGGTCAGACCACCACTTGCCTGACAACAGTTTGAACTTTGCTGAAGAGAAGAGGAATTAAGCCTTAATCCGTTCTGCAGTCTACCAATAAGCCCTGCACAAATACTACGATCGTAAGGTCCAACCTCGCAGCCTTGCTGTAGGTGACTTGGTGTTGAAAAAGATTCAATTCGAATCTAATCGGAATAAACTTTCTCCTAAGTGGGAAGGTCCTTACACAGTGGTCGAAGTTACGCGACCAGGTTCGGTACGACTAGCAATGGAAGACGGCCAAGTTCTCTCCAATTCTTGGAACATCGACCAGTTTTTTATGTGTAACTCATTACTCTATCAACAAAGTTTCAGGTTTCTTCACTCTTTACTATCGTTTATTGAGTAGTGCTTTGATGATTTCTCGATCAATTTTAAATCTTGGTTTTCTTTACACGGGTCAAAGCATTTCCTCTCTACACGTAGTCCTACCCACTAGAAGGAACTTCCTAGTGTCAACTTATTCCTAACTTTTGCTGCCAATACAAAGAGACTGAGTTCAACAAATCTGGTTGAAACATTCTCAAGCCAACTCTTTTAACCTTAGTTTATTTCTTCATTATTTTTGAAAAAAAATTCTAAGTAGAGTATACTTTTATAGTTTGTTTGACTGCTTTTAGTAACCTCAATACGTTTAAACTGGCTAGAGAAAGACACAACACCTAGTCGAAGTCTTTTCTCTCTGCATGTGGTCCTACCCACTAGAAGGAACTTCCTAGTGTTGTATTGTTTCTAACTTTTGCTATCAGTATCAAACAAATTGAGTTTACTGGAAAAGGTCAAATAAATTCTTAAGGCACTCCAAAGAGTTTATCCCACTCATGTTAACGCTCTTGATTCGATTACTATGGTCAGAGAATGTAGCTTCACTAGTCGAAGTTTTTCCTCTCTGCACGTGATTCTGCCCACTAGAAGGAACTTCCTAGTGTCTATCTGTTACTAAACTCTTATGACCAGAACATGACAATCAAGATTGACAACACACGTTGGACAAACTGCTTTTCTAAGCAAACCCTTTTATACACTATTTACTTAGTTTATTAATTTGACTTCAATTCTTAGTCCTAATTTTCAATTTGTTTCTTTTGTTCATTATCTTACGAGTTACTAACTACTCGACAAGATAGTTTGTAGGAAAAAGAGGCTTTATATTTATAAACAAAAGATTTGTCTTTACAAGTTTTCCTATTTCAAACTACTCTGATGAAGGAGATCTTATCTGTTTCTCCTCTGCGACCTTTTGGCTGGCTGGCTTCACTTCTTCAATTAGACGAGTTGCTTCTGCTTCGGAGCAGTCGAAGTTGTCCTCGATTGGTTGAAGGTTGAGATTTTGGTCGTGTGCCTTATGTTTTGCTAAGGCATAGCTTACTGCACTTTCGACCGCTTCTCTCAGTGAGTCAGTCTGATTGGCCTTCAGAGTAGTTATCAGCTCCCACCTAAGACTCTGACTTGCTGTCTAATAACACTCGAGTGAGTAGTTATGGTGTCTTCAAGAGGAGTAACCTCCTCAGCACCAAGCCCACCGAGTACATTGTTTAGAAGTGAGATGTTGTCTTGAAGGTTGATCTTCAATGACTTCGTCTCCTCCTGACTACAAGTCGAAGCTTCGTGGAGTCGCTTGATTTCGATTGCTTGCTCTGAAGTAGAGTAAGACAAGTCAGAAGAATATCCCTAAACAACTAGTAAGCAACACTGGTCATGGGTAAAGAGATACTTACTCGCTAGTTGAGAGTCAATTTGCTTGACTTTGTTGTCGTGGGAGGCATCTTTCTTCACGGATTACTCTTCCCATGACTTTATCTTCTGGTCTTTTTCTTTGGCAGTATGGGATAGCTCGTGAACAACCAATGCCTTTTAGTTGACCTCAGTTTGGAGCTTACCCATTCCGTCCTCTTTTTCTGAAAAGGAACAAGAGTTAGAAAAAGAACAAAAGATAATTATCATAAGCAGTATTTAGTTTAGAACTTACTGTTTATTTCATTTTGCAACTTTTGAGTTGCAGAATGTGCCTCCTGAAGCTTCTTCAGTAGGTCATCTTTTTCTTCCCTTAGCTTCTTCGTCTCGATTTTTTGATAGTCGAGTGAATCAGCCAAGGATTTTTCATCACTCTTAAACCTGCAAAGGTTCAAAGTCGACATGAGAACTACACAAGTGGTTGAGCGAAAAATGACTGCGAGTTGTAGTAACTTATCATCTCTCTGCTTGCTCGCAGAGTTCCGCTTTTTGTTGTCGTAGCTGCATCAGTTGTCGGTGGTATTCATCAACACTGACAACTTGTTCCAAAGCATTCTGCATAAAGAAGACATTGAGAAGCAAAAAAACCACATATGCAAATGTTTGGCATCAGATGCTTACATTTTTGCTCATTCGAGCAAACATGGAGAATACCCTCGTGGAATCCTTCAGTTCATCGATCTCCTGAACTCGATTCCACCACACCTTTTCGAGACGCTTGTCATCGAAGACATTCCCTCTGTTAGGAATGTCCTTAGGGTGATGAACTCGGTTACGAGACCTGAATGCAAAAGATTCCATAATGAAAGCAGGTCCAAAGAACTCAGAAAAGAAGTTGAGGTACTCTTCTTCTTCTTCTTCGGTGATGACAGCATCGGCAGCTTCTCCTTGGGGGCCTGGGGAAACGTCTACAATGACTTCCTTCCTAGCGTGATGGTCAGAAGTTCCGCCATCTTGGTCAGATGCTTCCGCCGCTTCATTCGCTGTCTTCGCCTCTACCTCCGTAACCACCTCGGTGGTCATGGTTGCTTCGGCAGGAACGACTACCTCCACCACAGGGACAGTGATCGATCCTGCGACCACCTCCGTGGTCATAGTTAGTTCAGCAGGAACGACTTCTCCCACCACAGGGATAGTGGTCGTAGTCGTGACCACTCCTGCTACCGTCTCTTCGCCTGCAGAAGAATGGGCAGCAGGCTTCTCGACAGAAGCGTCCTCGGGGGATAGAGGAGTCGGGCTAAGATCACGAAAAGAAAAATACTTCAAAATTGTAGAAAGCAAAAGGTAAATAATGTTGTTATGCTTTTATCTTTTTCCATACTTTGATTTTCTAGATTTGATCATAAATTTAGAAGAAGCCCTCCCAAGGGAAGATTTCTTTTGCTTCTTCTCATCAACCACGACTGGTCGGTCTTCGAGTTGAGGGATAGGGACCGCTACGACCACGTCTAGTCGTAGGTCTTCAGTGAGAGCTGTCGCTCCTTGAGCTTTCCAACTCTTCTGATGGTCGAGACCTGTTTCGACCACCTTAGGAGCGGTACTTCTCTCGACCATAGGCTCTGCCGACGCAGCGGTATCCTTCACAAAAGATACAAAGGTTTTCTAGTTCTCCTTTTTTAGTCACTTAACAAAGCTGTGAGAAGCTAAGACTGAAAAGTCTTGTCATCATAGTAGAATGGTACCTTGGTATTAGGGGCTTTGTGTTTAAAGGCTTCAACCGCTTCGATCACCTTTATTTTCTCTGTAGCAACTATGTCTGCAAAGAATTTTTCAAAGGACTTGGTCAGATCAAAACTTGAGCATGCCCCTTGCTTGTCGACGAACTTTACAAGTCGACGCTTTTTGGCCGGAGGAGCTTTGACTTCCTTCGCTTTCGTGCCGATGACCATCAGTCCAACCTCTTGGTCGTCCCGACGGTCTGTCATGCCTCCTTTCTACGAAGGTCAGAAAAAGAAAGATTATTTAGTGGTCGTTTCCTACGACTACGAGGGCCCAAAGATAGAATCAATCCTTGATTACCTTTAGGCATTCCTCCTTCTCCTTTGCGGATATGACCACCAGGATTCGAGTAGCCACCACATTAGGTGGCGGAGCTTTCTAGCAAACGAATTTGACTCGGGTGTCAATCTCTGTTTGAGGGAGATTTGCGCAAGCAGATAAAACATTCAATGGTTAGGCTTGAAATTAACTAAAGGAAAGATAAGTTGAAAGATTACTTACCTTTCTCATAATCTCTGGTCGAATCCTTAGCCCTCGAGTACCACCAGATGGGATGTGTTCGTTTCTTCAAAGGGCTAATGCGGCGCGTGATAAAATCCTTCACCATGTGCCATCCAGTAAGCCCCTCTTCCTTCAAATCTTTTATGGCTAGAATATAGGGGGCGATCCGGCCAAGATCCTTAGGAGTCGAATTCCAATTAGAAGTCTTCTCGGCAGCCTTCCCTATGAAGGAGAGGTTGTCTTCACTGGTCGTTTCCCAGTAGAACCACTTCTTCTTCCATCCCGACCACGACGACCGGATGAACATCTAGATGTACTCCTTCGTCATCTCATCGTGGAGCTTCAGACCGCAGCTCCCCACGATTCCAAACTATCTACACTTCCTATAGTAGTACTGGAAGCGCTCTAGGTCTGGTAGAATTCCCAGGTAAGCCTCGCACAAGTATATGAACACGCTCAATATTGTGATGGAATTGGGAACAAGGTTCATCCATTCCACCCCAAAGTGTTCGAGTACCAGTGTGAGGAAAGGGTGAGCAGGCAATCGAAGGCCACACTCATAGTACGCTTAGAAGATGGAACCGCCTACTGGTCCACAGCATCCTCGTCGTCAGATTTTTCATCTTTTGACAATGCAATGTAGTCGTGGTATTCAAGATCCATCCTTTGCACTAGGGCTTCCAGCTCCTCACCCTCGTCAGCAAGCCCACTGGCTTGCTTGACTGAAGGAGCTCCTTCCACCGGGTCTTCATCAACAGGATCAGCAACTCCCAGAGCTTCGGCCATTGTGTGCGTCACGTTGTGGCTGGAGTCCCTGACTTATTCTTCGGCATCACCACCCCTTGTTATTTAGCCGACGATGTAGAAGTGGGCTTGTCATATGCCTGGGCTAGAAGGACCAAATCCCACCGTTCCTCCCTCGCCCTACGTACATATGACTATCATGACCTTGTTCTCTTGAGCTCCACTAACTCCCAATATATGCCCTGTGGTGCTCGGTTGGCAATACAACTCAATCTCATATCATACACGGCATGGTCCAAATCGAATGTGTGAAACAAACTCCGCATCACAGCGCCTCATGTATGCTGCTCTGGCTTTGTTAGGGTCACGGTCACCGATTGGAAATAACACAAATCAATCCCCTCGAGACCCTCAAGAATAGTCCCCTAGTCGTAGTAAATTTTAAAGTTAATGGCGTCCGACATATTTGACGTACTTCACCGTAAAGAAGATTTTCACGATTAACCACATATCTAAACTAAACTACCCACTGAAAAGGATTATGTACAACATACTACACTACGTAACCGTACATCTAAAACTATGGAATCCATTCTGTTGAAAAAATTACCTGAAAGGTGGGCAATCGGACGGGCAACCCTTCGCTAACTTCTCTTCTCCCCTCTACTCCTCTCTTCTCCTCTCCCTTCCTTCCCCTTTTTCTCTTTTTGCTGAATAAAACTGAGCTATGCCAGAATTTTGAGGTATTTTATAGGGTAGATTGTGTCGTCATTTGGAATGCCGACAGTGACTTGTGGGATCCCTATTGCCATTTGAAATGATGGTTTTCCAAATTTTATTATTAAAAAATTTACGATCCCTGTCGCTAGTTGAATTGGCGATAGTGATCTGTCGCCACTCCAAATGGCGCTAGGTCCCTGTCACCAATTCAACTGATGATAGGGACCTCTCTGTACTGTTGAGCCCCCACTGGCATTAGTGCCTAGGTCCGTATTGCCAATTAGAATGGTGATAGGAGCCTGTGTAGTGTGGGGAAAAGCGGTGTCAGGAGAGGAAAGAGAGAAGCTGGCACCGCTGCCAAACATTGCAGCAACCGGAGCTAGCAAAAAAATTCCTGACATCGGTTCAAGTACTTGCACCGGTTCTAAGTCGATGAAAAAAGTTATGGGCCCATTTGTAAGAGAAAGAGATAGAGTGGAGTGGGAGAAAAGATGTGATATTTAATTTAGTTTGCGGGTCCCACTTGGGAGAGGGAAGGGGTGCTAAACGCTGGAGAGAAAAATAAAATCTAGCATATGTGTGACATGGCATTGACATGATGAATCTGACGCCTGCAACATTGTACATGGCCTTATGAGCTGATTGGCTCTTGCGTTGACATCACGTGGTAACATACGAGAATATCATATTGTTTCTACCATATTTGCTAAATGGCCAGTCAAATTTGCTGTCGCTTGATGTGCTCCGAGAGTCGTACGTTACCACACACGCCGTTGCATCTTGTGTCACAATGGCCATTTGATGTGCCTCGAGAGTCATACATTAAGAGCATCTACAATAGTTTATTTCTTAGCTTGTTACTAAGAGGAGAGAGAGTACTCACTCTAATAAAAAGAAACAATAATTCCAATGGATTGTTTCTTAAGCTTGTATCTAAGACTTTAATTGCTACAAGCTTGTTGGTAGGCAGTGGGACCCAAAAAATGAGTGTTTAGGTAACAACTAAGCCTCCAATAGAGTTTTTGTTGTTTCTTATGTCTTGGTATTAACAATCTGATAGTTTCTTCATGTAGAAACAGCTTCACCTTCTCTCCTCATCTTCTCTCCTCCACATCATCTAAAAGCTGATGTGGCAACCTCTTAGTAACAGCTGAGGTGGATTGTTGTAGATGCTCTAACCCTCCTCTAGCACACCCCACTGCATCCAGTGACACATGGAATAAAGCGTCAAGCCATGCCCCCCCTCTCTCTCTCTCTCTCTCCCGGCCGCGGGAGGTCACAATCGTCTTTGTCACCACTTGCACATGCATATTCTGTGACGCACCGTAGCTATCAGATGGCATACGAGAATATTAATGTTTTTCTACCAGATTTGTTACATGACATAGACATTTTTTTATTTCAGTCAACTTTCTGCCATTTGATGTGCTCCGAGAGTCTGAGTGAGTTCACAGTTCATACTCTCTTTCAAGTCACTGCCAAGAAATCCATCGCCACATCTTGTGACGACCATGCAATGATCCAATGGCCTCTGTTCTCCATGCTGGTCTATGACTTTGTGACTTTGTGTCTTCTTAGCCGAGTCCATCTCCTTGAGCCACGGTTCTATGCATATCGCCCTCAAATGCAGCTTGCTTCGACCAAGCCTGTGTTTCCATGACCTAACGCCGTGCTTGAGACCTTTGCAGTGGTTCATTTTCTTCAGAAGATTTAATTAATTTTTGGAGGCAGAACAACACTTTAATGTTGAATAGAGATCACTAGGAGTGGGCACTGGAAGCAGATTTTCCCCTCCCACCGTTGGATTCCCTACCCCCCCCCCCCGGGCACTGCTGGCACTGTTGAGATGAACGGCGGAGGCAAAGGGCCCTCGCCGAGACCCCTCCCTAGAAGATTTATTTTCGTGGCCACTTTAATTGTTGAACCTGGGATTCAACATCTGGATTGGGGGTTCTAGTCACGTGAGATGCCCTTTCGGTAAACAATTAGTAAGAGTTATTTGATGTGTGCTTAACAGATCCGGCCTATTTAGAATTGAGCCCAAGTGACGTCCAGAGCATAAGGGCATGTACAATAGTATAGATAATTGTTGTTCATAGTACATCTCTATGTCATCTATAGACAACGTTAAAGATAGCTTCTACAATGAGTTGTCATTTACGTTATCTCTATAGACAGCTCATCCATATACAATGTGTCTTATTTCTCATGTTATAGTCGACTGCTATGTAAGAGATGGCTCACTTATCTATGCTCCCCCTTTTTCGTCTACATCATCTCGTGTCCTACGTGGTAAGGCTTATAGATAACTGACGTCACACCATTGTACATATTCTAAGTGTAATACCACTCTATGTCATCTATAGACATCGGGTTGTCTTTTTACATTATCTCTATAGAAAGCTCATCCATAAACAATGTGTCTTGCTTCTCATATTATAGTCGACTATTGCATGAGAGACGGTTCAATTCTCTATGCTCCTCCTTTTCCGTCTACATCATCCACTACCACAGAAAAGGTCTTCACAGACGGTTCAAAAACGTCATCACAGATGGTTTCGTGAGCCGTCTAAGTTTATGGGTTAGTAATGACATGAGATCATCACAAACGGTTTTTTAACCGTCTGTGAAAAAGCTATCACAGATGGTTCTTGTTCAAAACCGTCTCTGATAGTCTCTTTTCACAAACAGTTCTGAATAAGAATCGTCCGTGATAGTTTTTTCTGTTGCAAAAAAAAAATCAGATTTTGAGCCAAACCAATCAATTGCTGGACAATAGTTTTCATATGCAACCTCTAGCAAGACAACTAAAATCCAATTAAAATTCTGATGGCAAACACATTGTAGGAGAGACCTATCTAGCAAAAGAGAAACCAAAAGGTTTCACAACGTCCCCTCCGAATGGGAAAAAGGAATAAAATTACAAAGTTAAACTAGCTAGAAACCATATGTGCCTCCAAGATCCTAAAGAACTCATCGGCTTCTTGGATTGGTCTTGTGAACTCCTTTATGTCCCTCACTAGCATATCACAAACTATTCTTACCTGTCGTCCGAATTTGACTCAAGTTCGTCGGCAAGAAAAAGGAGAGACGACCGAAAACCTCCAGCGGTGCTCTGGCATTAGGTACAAATAAAATAAGAACCATCAAACAACCAACAAATTGTGTATGTTTTGGGGGATATACACGTACCTTCCGGCAGTCTACCTCCTGCGGTAGATATAGAGCTCCTGCGCGTCCCTCCTCCTCCTTCTCGTCGGCTGCGTCTCCTCACCGAACCGCATCGAGGAATCGAGGGCGGTCGCCGAAGCTCCACGTGGGGAGGGGAGAGGGAGAGACTGATGGAAGATAAGGCGGGGGTGGGTATAATATGTAATGATAGCGACAAAACATTTCACCTCCCGCACAAGCGTTCAAAAATTTCCGCGAATCACAGACGGTTTCAAACAAAAATTGATTGTGCTGAGCCAGTATCACAGACAGTTCATATTAAAAACCACCTGTGATATTTAGTAATATCATAGACAGTTCTTGTTCAGAACCGTCTATGATATTACTTCTTCACAGATGGTTTTTAACGCAACCAGTAACACAGACGGTCGCTAAACCAAAACCGTCTATGATTGTATTTAATACAGACGGTTTTGGTCAACCGTCTGTGATGAGGCGTCCAATATTAGCCTTTTTGCAGTAGTGATCCCGTATTCTACGTGATAAGGCTTATAGATAACTGACGTCACACTATTGTACATATTATAAGTGTAATATGGAGTAGACGAGATATTCCAATATTGCTACTTCAGGGTGAGTTAGCACAACAACGACTCTTTTAACGTGAATCGAGGAAAAAAATCGTAGGTGAGGTTGACGAGTGTGTGGTTTATCCCACGTAGAGGTAGCCAAATGGGCTGTGCCGGCCAGGCCAGGCCGAGGCACAACACTGTTGGCCCGGCCTAGGCATGGCATGGTCCACACTGTTCATGGGTCAGACCGGCACAACATGATGGCCTGGGCCGTGCTTGGGCTACCCCCTCGGCACGGTGGGCCAGCTGGGCACGACGGACCAGCCTAGCACGGCGAGCCATGCTAGGCATGGCACAACCCCGACACGGCCTGTGTAGCCTGCGTAGAAGGGAGGGGGAAGGCAGAGGACAGCCGGTGACAGCGACGCGGCGAGGAGGAGGCTGCCGGCGCTGATAAGGAGGAGAGGAGGAGGATGCCGGTGCGGGTGCAGCGCAAGCACGGAGGGAGGAGGGAGAAGAGGGAGGGTAGGGGAGGAAGCGGGTCGGTGGCTGGCGTGGAGGGAGAAAAGGGAGGAGCCAAGGGGAGGCAGTGGAGGAGGCGGTGGGTGGTGCAGAGGGGGGAGCCAAGGGAGGACCATAGGAGGCGGCGGGGCGACATCCTACGTGGAGGGAGGAGGCTACGGAGCGGGGATCAGCACGGAGGGAGGAGGGGCCAGCAGGGAGGATGGAGGGGACGGGGGCCGACGCGGAGGAAGGAGGTGGCGGTAGTGCGACACAATAGTAGGCGGGCGCAGCAGGTCAACGGACGGGGCGTAGGGCGCTATGGTAGCGTGGGCGTGGCATATGGGGAGAGAGGAAGAAAAGTGGAGGGGAAGGGCGAGGTGGGCCACGCCTGACACGGCACGGCTCAGGAAAAAATATGCCCGTTGGGGGCTTTTTGGCATAGTGGGCTGTGCTCGGCCCAGCATGACACGACCCATTTGGCTCGTTTAGCCTGTAATGTTCGGATTTTCATAAAATTCGACTGTTTTTTGACTGTTTGAAGCTTTAAAATTTTCAAAAAATCATGAAATATTTCTATAAATTGTCACCATACCCCACCTCATTCAACACCCCTGCATTCCTCAATCTCTCTTTTAAATTCTATAGTGTAAATTCAAATTCGTAGTGAGATAATTTGGAAAAAAATTTAAAAAATTGTGCTAATTTTTGGAAAATTCAATTTCCGGTAGCAAGTTAGCAAAAGCGCTACAATACTTTTTTTGCATAATTTTATTGTTATTATTTGTTATGCTAAGATGAAAGTAATAATAGTGTTAGTTTTGATTTTGTAGTTTTTGTTATGGAAAATTACGATAGCTTTGCTTTTGGTGATTACGGACTTTCACTAGAGGAAGTTGCATCCATGGAGGTTACGGCTGCCTCAAACCAACCGGAGTTGTTACCGAAAGGGCAAGACGGAGTTTCGTCATCAGGCTCCACGGTAGTATCTTCGTCGGTGACCACCAGAGTAAAGAGGTCCAGGCCGTCTACATCAGGAGTCTGGGAGAATTTTGATAGGAGAACCAAGCCAGACGCACATGGAAATGAGGTACCATATGATGTTTACTAAAAATTGTCACAATGAATTGTCTACAAAGTCTACAGGTGGAACGGGCCACTTGCTTAGATGTGCTACAAGATGTAAGGCCAAGCAAGGATTGGTGATGAGGCAAATGCAACTGTAGTACAACCCCGATTGTATGGTACGTAGCTGGGACTACGATCCTGACGTAGCCCGTCAATCTCTCTACCATTTAATTGCTTTTGATGATTTACCGTTGGGCTTCGAGGAGTCTACTGCTTTCCAAACTTACATTAGGGTTGCGCATAATTCTAGATTTTCTACTGTTTCTAGACAGACAACGAATAGGGATCTAGTAAAATACTACCATGAACGCTGTGATAAATTAAAGGAAGTATTTAGTATGTGCATATTTTCGGTGACCCTGACCTCGAACATGCAGAGTGGTCGGGCTAGAAAGGATTATGTTAGTGTAGTTGCTCATTATGTTAATGATGACTGGGTAATAGAGAAGAGAATTATAGGTTTCAAATTAATTAATGTAGCACACACATGTGAGAATATTGCGGACTGTATTATCAAAGTTGTGGAAGACTTTGGCCTTACTGACAAAATATTCTCGATTACTTTAGATAATGCTGCTTTGAACTCTAGGGTCATGGATATTTTTACTCTAGTACTGAGTACATACGCCGATTCCTTCTTGTTGTATGAGCGATGCGCTTGCCATATTATTAACCTTATAGTAAATGCGGTTTGAGGAGGTTGAATTCACATATTAAAGCTTTCCGCAATGCGATATCTTACTTGAATAATTCTAACGTAAGAATAGTGGCATATAAGAACTTCTACAGGGCAATGGGTGTACATCCATGAAATTTTGGTTTGGACATGCCGCTAAGATGGAACTCTACCTACTTGATGCTTAAGAGTCTTTTACCATATAAGAACACTTTTTCTGTTTTTGATGGCGAAGGTGTGGCCAGTGTCGGCGTGTTGCGCTAGCCTCACCGTGCCGAAGTGGCCCTCCCATAGTGTGCGCCCCATCTCGTACTTCCCCATCCGCATTCCTCCGGCAGCCGTCGCCGCCGTGGAGACGGAGTCGATCAAGACCGGCAAGACGCTGCACGGGCGCCGGTGCTGCGCCGACCAGCTCTCGGCGGATGGAATGGTCCCGCACGTGGTGGTGGACTAGAGGCTGAGAACGTTAGGCGGGGAGTAGGGACTCGAGAGGATAGCAGAAATTCATTTTGAGAAAAACGGCGTTCACTGGTTTTTGGTAAAACTCGGAATTCTGGTTTTACAGAAACCACGTTTTCGTTATCCAGGGAGTTAGTTGAATTATCCAAACAAAGTTTTCGCTAAAACCAATTTAACTAAATCTGGTTTTCACAAAATGTCAAAACTCGGGCGAACGTTTTCTCACCCATGATTCGCCAGCGCCAATGAATCGTGAAGCATTGGCATTGCCAAATTTTCTAGTGCATGCACGCCAAAATTTTGGTATCAATCCAAACACTAGCAAAATCATTGGGGTATTACCAAAATTTGGTTTGGTTTGGCACATTGGGGCAGCAATCCAAACAACCCCTAGAGCCCACCTCGACGGACGCCCTTAGGAATCTACAGCGCACCTCGACGGACGCCCTCAGGAATGTCGAGCCAACACCGACAGATGTTAACATGCAAACTGATGTTGAGGAGACGAGGACCATCCAGAGGCAGAGAAAACTCTGACTACGGGCAGTGCCGAGGCAAAGACCGAGCAGGTGGTCGTGGATGCCTCCCATCTCAGGCCATCCTACACGATCCCAGGTCTGAGACTCCGGTGGATCTGGATGCCTCTCAAGCAGAGGCGGAGCTGGGCCTCGGGCCTCCGGGGCAATGGCCCGAGGCCCAGGTCAAAATGCCAGCGAACACCAGCGCCATCGACGGTATAAAACTGAATAGAGAGCAAGTCGTTCAAGCTCCACGGGTCGATCGACCTGAGTTCTTGCCATGGGCTAGCTACACCACTACTCTCAGGGATGCCAAGGCTGGTGTGGAAGGGCAGGAGCAGTAGCAGTAGCATGCTGGTGACAGCCCTACACTTCCTACATTGCCTTCACTAGGTATTGATCCTTCCTGGGTGGAAGAAGCCAAGGTACATGGCATGGACTCAGGGCGCCGCTACTACGGAATGGGATGATGATGAGCTGCGAGGCCCGAGTTGACACCTTGAACAGGTAATCTCTAAGTGTTGAGTATTGTGAAGTCTAATTTGAAGATACGCTGTAGAATGTGGATGCTCGAATAGACAATTGTTGGCAGTATTAACATTTTTTGGCATTGTATTTACAGAAATGGTGGTGCTCCAAAATTTTTGGCAAAAATAACGTCATGTCCGCACTGCCGCCATGCGGAGGCGCTCTGCGCCCGCCACCTTGCTGCTGCCGCACGGCCGCCGTGCGGTGGCCCCACCCCACACCACATGTCCCCTCCCGATTAGGGTTAGGGTTTCCGCCAATAATCCACGGATTTCATAGCATTTTTAAAATATAGCAAATTAGTTTAAAAAATTATGAAATTTTACGTGAATGCTCGTAACACAGTGTACTTTCTTGTGTAATTTTTTTTCCATAATTTTACTCATTCTGATTTTACTTCGTAATTTCATTTAAGTGTACTCATTTTATTCCGCCATGTGTCACCCCCGACACATTATCCATTGGAAGTTCAAGTTGATGCCGACTTCCATCTCCGATGCATTGTCCATTTTCGGCCATTGCTGGCTGGCAATAAAAAGGGCTACGCGTCGACTGCCACTTTCTTCCACCCTGAACCCAAGGCACGACTCGGTTCTCACGATCATTGGCCTCTGTAGCCCTCGCTACGAAAATCACGACGAGGAGGTGGGAGGCCGAGGGAGGAGGCAGTGGCAGCGTCGTGATGGTAAGTGAGGAGGAGACGACGATGCTTGCTCAGTCGTCGTGGAGCAAGAGGTGGCGGCGATGTAGGGGAGGATTAGGATGAAGAGGACGCGGCACGGTGAACTCGAGACAACAGTGCGATGAGGGAAGGACGCCTTCGTCTCTGCCTCTTCCTTGTGCACCATCGCTGCCTCCCCTCCCTTCCCTCCCGATGCCTTCTCCCGTCCCCAACACCGCCTTACCTCGCCATCGCCTCACCTCCCCGCTACCTCCTCTTGTCATTGGTGCTATCTCACGCTGTGTCGTCGACGTAACCTCCCTGCACCACCGCCTCCTACGCCGCTGGATCCCCCATCGATGGCCATGACAGCAATGGGAGGCACCGAGGCGAGGATGGCAGCACCGTGCGATGCGGTGGAGGTAAGCGAGGAGGAGACGCTGATGCTTGCTCGACCGACACAGAGTAGGAGGCAGCGGCGGCCCAGGGGAGGATTAGGATGAAAAGGACTAAGTACCAAAGGGGGTTGGGATCTGTGAGGCACGAAGTGAATGCTAGACGGGCGTAAGTCGCGAGTCGCGGCACAATGGTACAAAGCACGAGACAGGAAGGAGTGGGACAGTGGCGGTTTGGGTGGTTGTGGAAAAAGTGGGGGCATGGATGTGTGCACGAGTCACAGGGGGGTGACGGAGTGAGACCTTATCCCTGTAAGGTTGGGTCCACATGTTGATGCGCCTCGACGCGAAATTAGGGTGGGGTGGGAGAGGCCAATAGTGCACATGGGAGAAAGGACGATCATCCCTGCGCGCAGCAAGTAAACTATTTCTTTTATTAGTTAAGAGATAAGAGATGTCATATTGTACCATGTTGTTTATGAATGGTTAAGCTATTAGCAAGAGCGAGCCAACAAAATATTATAGGCCATATTTTGGACATGCACCGACCTGAAATATATTCTCAGATATGCAACCAAATTAACCACAAAATTTCAGAGAAAATAGAATGGGGCCTAACTGGTGCTCTAGAACAACAATATAAAGTAGATAATGACACCATAAGAGTATACGATAAAAAGGTGGTAAAAAGTATGAAAACTATACCGAGCTCAATTACAGAAAAAGAAGAAGAATCACCGTTCCTTCTAGGGAAAAAAAGACTAACATTTAACTGTGCTCCTTGCTTAACAATTAGAATAGCAACCTTTGATAGTGAATATCGTGAGTACTACAAACACGACATGCACATATGGAACAACCTTATAGCGTCCAGTGGTTTCAATTCTCCAACAGTTCTTCAGTTTGGAACCTCAGGTCATATTTGGTGTTACCATTTTCAGCCAGCACGCCCATCTGACATAGATGTTAATTTCCGAAGTCAACACATAATACCACCAAAGATGAACACATGATAGACATTAAAACATAATTGAACTTACACATCCATCTCATATATATCAATGAGATGGTATTCAGTATGATTCACGTACATAAGATTTATCAAAACCTAAAATATATAGTAATTGATCAATGTAGCAGCTAAAATTGCATATTGCTTTTCACCATTTTAACTGTCAAACCAAAGAATTTTGGAGTACCGACTTTAACTGCTAGGCAATGATTAACAAACCTAACCTAACATTACCCACAAAGGTCTTACAATGGCTATGGCGCTTCATCAAGTATGGTAATATAGACTTACTTGAGATGAAGGGACAAATAGTAATAGTAACAGTAATACTTATTGCTCATCAAAACTAAAGGAAGCCTCTCAAAACGTTGGGAACAAAACTGAACTAAAACCAATATGTAACCTAAAAACCTAACCATGCATACTACATATGATACATTCAGAATAGCCTATAAAATAAAATGGATGAGGACCTTAACAGTTAGCTTTACTTTGATCAATCCCCAATATTTGGAATACATTTTAGATTTCGTAACACTATTTCAAACCATTGTACATCAGTTAGAAATGACACTGTTATATGCATCTAACTTGTAGTAGCACTGCAAAGGGTCCAACAAAACAAATTGAGGGGGAAAGCCTTTTACATGAATGTGGCCATTAATAATCTAAAACAGAGTATCATTCTAAAAGCATGCAAAGCATAAAGAATAATCAATGTAAAGGATTCACATAACTATTTGAACCAATGAAACACTTTAGCGTCTAAAAAAACTAAGAAATATGCATAACAAGAAACCAACAACTGGATGGAAAGTGTCATCAATTGTACTATCTGGATCAAGCATCTCGATTAACTAAATTACAACCAAAGTAATGTGAGTAAAACAAGTAGTACAATGAGCTCCCTGAAAAATTCAGAAAAAACACTAATAAGAATGAGTGGGATTAGATGGATGCTTACCTTCAGATGCCAAAAAATGGTGAGCAGCTCTGGAAGCGACAAAATGGAAGAGGAGGCGGAAGGGTACCTGCAAAGAATGAGAAGGGACAAGGAGAATGAGAATATGCAGTCATTTGCTTTACTCTATAAATGAGAAAAAATATCTACATTGAACATACACAGATTGCAAAGTTCAAAAAAGTGGTGTTTGAGCTCGCATTAACTATTCAGAGATCAAAGCATTCACATATGTCTCCATTGGAATCATTGTAAGTATTAGAGTACATGTAATTTCAAAAACGAATCAAAGCGACATCTAATTTCAAGTTTACAATAGATTCTAACTTGGTTGAGCTCTATATATATATGAATCAAGTTTGGTTAAACCTAAAGTTGAACAGCTATTAGTAGAATCTAAATGCTTAACAAAATTCCCTCAACCAAACTTGAACAGGAGGTGCAATGTGTTTACCGTTGACCTATCCATGATGCATACAAAGTTAAAAAATGCACACTCTACTTGTGAAATCACGAGGCTAAACTAAACACAAAAATCGTAGAACTATTAGCAAGTTAGAAAGTTTAGGCCAGTCCAAATATAATTGGTTGGCACTATAGAGCGCCTCATGATGACATTAAAACAAGATTGTACAAAAAATAATTTTTAGCAAATAAAATGACTATTTCTCGCTTTTGAATGTCTCTAAACATCTTGAATGATCTACACATGGGGGCATAAAAACACTATATTGCATTCTTGTTTTGAACTTCAGATATAATAATGAAGGTTTTGCCTATTAGATATTCACATACCTTTATGGGTGGAGCTTCTCAAACCCCTCCACAACAACAAAGGAAGCTAACACTGAGGTCGGCAGACCACAGACATCCAATGTATCACAATCCTTGGAATCCACAAGGCTACATTGTGTGCGGTATCTACATTCTACGATGAAAGAAAATTGTTGTCACAATGCCACATTATAGACATACTGCATTATCAAATTTAGACAAATTGATACACGATATATGATTATTCATAACATGTAAGCATGGATTCAAGTTAAAATATAAATGTAATCTTTGACATAATTTGTTTACTAATAAAATCATAGACATAATTATTCATCTGAGCATTGACCCAGGTCATTTGCTCTATTTTCTAGCATATCATGCCTCTACCTAGTTTTATCGCTACAAAACCATTGTGAAGGTCCGACATGTTGTATGCTAAAGATGCAGATGCATTGCAATGAGTATCATACTCTTATGATTAAAGGCATAGAAGGAGGATAGTGGATTATGAGCTATGTCAAAATTAAATCAGAGAGCACATAAACTAAATAAATGAAAGAATACAGAAACAAATGAGATCAAGCAAAGTAAGAATAAGGATTGACCTGAAAATTAAGGGTTGGGGGTGGGAAGCAGGTTAGGCATTTCATCGAATAGGAGGTAGGTGTCGAACAAGAGGTTGTATTGTGGCGGTGTGACATCATGTCCATGAGGGAAGAGGTTAGTGTGGATGCATATGGGGCTGTCCTCACGTCTCCCTGGCGTCATTTGCCCCACATGACCCGCCGAGTCCCTTGCAGTGACCTAGCATACCTCTTGACCCATGCATTGTTGGCGTTACACGCCAACGCCGTGGCCCTCGTCTCCAAAATAAGAGCAAAACTAAAAAAAACTACATACTGTAGTGAAGAAATTGCTATTGTGGCACCTTCTCCATAGTGAGCAGCAAGTACATCTGGAGGAAACCCTTGCATTTCGAAGATCTCAATCTCGATGGATTCCCTCTCAGGCTTTGCATTAGGAACCCTGTAGTCAAAATAGTTTCATAAATCCATAAGTAACAGGGTAGAGATGTTAATCTCTACTCGCACACGCTGTTGCCGTCGTCACCGAAAGCTGCCGTTGTCGCCGCCATGAGGAGCACGGCCATGACGGCTGCCGCTGCCACCCACCTCGACCTCGCTGCCATAGCACGAATTTCGGTGCCTCAACGTCAACACCTTAAGCTCCTCCGCTCGCACACCCTCCTCCATCTAAAAGACATCATCATGAATCAATTCATTAGCAATCACTAGGAATCAATTCATCAGCAAGATGTCTAAACAAATCATCAGCAAGGAACACACGAATCAACAAGTTGGGATTTTTTCTGAGGCAAGCATGATTCGACGAGTGAATAGGGGATGTGTGGGGATTGAGGGCAGTGCCTTGCGCTTAAGGTCGTGGAGGCGGGAGACGAGGGAGGTGAGGTGGTCGACGGCGGCGGCGCGGTTGTTGCTGGGGATGGCGGCGGCCGAGGAGGCGGAGGAGAGGACGGCGGCGATCTCCTTCTCGGCGAGTCGGTGGTTGATGAGGGCGGTGGACTTAAGCGCCTCCCCACCACTTCCTCTTCGGCGCAGCGCTCCTCATGGTGGTGGTTCTGGGCTCCCTTGCTGCCACAAGCAGTGGTCGGTGTGGGTGTCGAGAGGTGTGGGGGCATCGGGAGGGACTCCGGGACAAGCATGAATGTATAGCTAAGGAGGAGGAAGGGGAGGCGGTGATGAGAACCTAGGGACGGTGACGGCTCCGGCTTGGGTGCGAGCAGATGTAACGGCAGCACCCGAATTGAAGTGGAGGGCGCGTGGAGCAGTAGTACTGGCACGGGTGCTTGGAGCTGCAGCGATGGCGTGGGCGCTCAGAGTGGCAATAGCAGCGTGGGTGCGAGCAGGAGAATTGGCGTCGCTGACACTTGGAGAGAAGGGGCGCAAGAGGAGGCGGCGGTGGCGGCTGGGCAAACGCAAATCGGGAGAGGATGGGATGGGATGGGATGGGATGGGATGGGATGGTAGGCGGCGAAGAAGGGAAAGGGAGGGGGTGCCGAGGGGAGAGGGAGCGGTGACACAACGAAGAGGGAGAGGGGGTGGAGGGCAGTAGCTGCAAAAGGCAAAAGTGTGCTCAGTGAATTATTAAAAACCTTTCATATGAGAGGAAAAGAGCAAGGGTGCAACCTTGTGTACTTGATCATATTTGAACTAAGAGTATAGGGAAAACAACCAATATTACGCTCTACCTTCCCATCTAACATGGATATGGATTTACAATCAACTTTAGATATTAACCCATTCATATGAGAGGAAAAGAGCAATGCACGGCATATAGCAAATAGTTAAATTAGTTGACAAGGACTCCTATACGTTGGATCCCTAGTTAGATAGAACTTATATCATGCCAACTTCAGTCCAAGTGAGTTGTGCTTATGATATACAGGATGCCCACCTTCAGTCCAACTCAGCTATGTATATCATTATAAGGTCTTCCTCCCATTGATTAACCTCTCCAACAACTGAAGAAGGGCATTCAGGAATCAACAGTACATAATTCAATCACATGTCATCCCAATATAGACATTCTTCTAATAACTGAATTACTTTTTCTTGGTCCACCTGATTGTATAAATCAAGGACAAACATAAAGTCTAAAATTAAAAGCACCAAACGAACTAATTGTCAAGCACTAGGCATATTGTCCAACTACAAGCATATGTATCGCACTTGTGAGAAGAACATCGCAGAATTAATATCAATAACGAAGAAGTGGTGGTTGCTTATAAACAACTCGAAACCAAGAGCAACTTGACGAAGAAGTCGGAAAATGCAATCTTTTAAGTTGTCGAGCATGTAACAGCTTGGTAATGAGTATATGGTTCGAGATTTGTTTTCTTGGAGAAGTCAAACCGACAACATAATAGCTACTAGAGGCTAAATCTTGAAATTTGAACAGTTAAGTGTGTTGAGTAGGTTATCTGCAGTTGGAACAACATTGAAGTCTCGGCCTCTCCACTCGTAACTTAAAATGCCAACTTCAACAAAGCCTCATGGATCATGTGTGAACTAGAAGATTGCCAACAAGTTGCTAAATACAAATGCGCCAATATGGT
Organism: Phyllostachys edulis; assembly: GCA_036346405.1. Classification (NCBI taxonomy): domain Eukaryota; kingdom Viridiplantae; phylum Streptophyta; class Magnoliopsida; order Poales; family Poaceae; genus Phyllostachys; species Phyllostachys edulis. The sequence continues at coordinate 14,496,065 of CM070550.1, read as the reverse complement.
TTCTTAATCCTACACGTAAGAAACCACATAACATACTTATTTGTCACCCAATTTAATGTTTAAACCTAACGTTGTGCCATGAATCGCTGATATATGAACAAAATGCCCATTTCACAGATTTCAATAGAACCTACAAGTTTGAAGCAAGCATTATTCAGGTGTCTTTGACTCTTCGTAAGAATCTCAAGAACATTTCGAGGCTACACACATGATTAGTCAATCATGTCCTAGTGCAATCAGATTGGAATTACGTTCGCTAAGATCATCTCAATTTGAGCAACTCACAAGTGAGGTAGAAATGCTCCATTGATCACCAGCAACCGTTCACAACAAAAAAAAGGTTTATGAATTCAATGAACTAAGACGACCTAATGAAAACGCAAACTATCGAAGGTAACGCGACTTTGAATGTTCACCAAGAAAGATAAACAATGTACATGGCATGCAAACAAAATATAACTTCACATCGTAACTCATGAAATCCCAAATTACATCACAACACCCTTCTCACCACTCGAAAGACATGAAAAGGTTCGTGGTACCGATAAAGAACCCAAAAACCATCTTAACGGGATGCCAATGGTGGGGAAGCAGAAAGCCTAACGACCGGATCTTTACACTAAAATCCACTAAAAGCTACCGACCAGCAGATCGAAATATCTACTATTATCTCGGCCCAAAGAGGCATCATAGTAGAACGCAAGGAAGCCAACAATTCACTACAATCTCGCAAATTAACTAAATGGTAAGCCATAATGATGTGGCGTGGATTGTGGAAGATAAAATTCGAAGGAAAAGGTAGATGGCGAAGGCGAGGATCGCCCTTGGAAGGCTGGACTGTTCCTGCCGAGCCAAGGCCCTGATCTTGCCGTGGAATTTGGTGAGGCAAAGCTTCTTTATTTCTTAGTTGCCTTCTCCTCTTTTACATCTGTTCTTATATAGATTAAGCAAACAGAAATTTTCAGAAAAAAACTGAATTGGAAACGGAAACTAACTTGGTATCTAATATGTCCTCTTAAGGAGAACCGAATTCTTGCCTAATCTCTTAAGGAGGCTATCCTATCTTACTTCCTCTCCTGCCGCGAGCAATCTTCTCTTTTCTTGCCGCAAGTAGTACTGTTGTTTGCTAATCAGGTGTTGCCATAGCCGAACCCGAGTCGGCTTCGATACCAGAATCTGAAACGGATTCCGTTCACCCTGTATGGCGTTGTCTTTGCTGATAAGTCTTCCCCACAAAAGCGTCCACAACATTACCTCTGTCTCCGCGAAACAGCTCGTCCTCGAGCTAACGAGCTGGAACAAAGGATAACACTATTGAAAGTCATCCAAATGCTCCCATGTCGCATCCGCAAAAGAACAACCCAACCATTGAACAAGTAGTTCCCAAGTACCACGGTTCAGACGAGCCTGGACAATCGATAATGGTGAAGGAACCACACAATCATGCACAATTTCAGGTAACCGGCCAGGAACTGGAGGAATTTGCCCAATATACATTTTGAGTAAAGCGACATGAAAAACATCATGTATATGTGCCTTGGAAGGAAGCTGAAGACAATAAGCAACGGAGCCAAATCGTCCTGCCACCAAAAAAAGACCATAAAAACGAGGAGACAATTTAGAACGCTGTTGGTCGATGATGGAAACAGTTGTACGGTGATGAAGGCGAAGCTAAACCCATTCACCGACCACAAAGTGAATCTCACGGTACAATTTGTCATACTGGTTCTTCATATAATCCTAAGCTTGAAGGAGACGTTCGCGAATTTCAATGAGAAATGCATCATGGTCGTGCCACTGCCGGTTGACAACCGCCACTTGTGCTGCACCTGGCTGATAAGTCAACAAAGTAGGAGGATCACGCCCATAAACTATCTGAAAGGGTATGGTACATAAGGCTGAATGATATGAATTATTGTAACAAAATTCTGCCCAAGGAAGCCATTGAAACCACTGTTTAGGACGATTACCAGAGTACCAGACACACCACAAGTACATAGCGATCGTAAGGTTGACGACTTCAAACTGACCATCGGATTGTGAGTGAAAGGCCAAGCTAAGGTGAAGCTTAATTCCCGCAAGATGAAAGAGTTTAGTCCAAAAATTACTGGTGAAGACAGGATCATGATCACTCACAATGGAACAAGGAATACCATGGAGACGAACAATATCATCAAAGAAGGCATGCGCTATGAAATTCGCCGTGTACGGATGACCGAGTGGTATGAAATGACTGTACATTGGAAAACGGTCAACAATCGTCAAAATAACTGTTTTGCCTCCCACCTTGGGAAATCTGTGAGGACTCGGCTTATTTGGCTTGTAATGCTTAGTCTACCATTGACCCTAGCATCACAAACAAAATAACTCGTGTCTTCGAGATATGTATACTTCCCAGAAATACAGTATACACACCCCTTTACAAAATCATGCATCAATTCCATTCAAGACATAGAACCAAAGCACGAACTAGATTAAACAAAAGACATACATAAAAGAGAGTTATTACAAAAGGGGCCGACCGGCCACATAACAACTAAGAGAGATAAATAACAGAGGAAGCAAAAGCCATAAGATGGCGATAAACAAAAGCCAATTAGTGTGCCTTTAACCCACAAGGCAACCAACCGGGCCGCCAACCTAGTCGTCAAATCCACCGCACATCTCGCAAAAGTGAATCCCTAGGGGATCAACCTCCTCTGCAACAAATTAATTAAGCAAAGCAAATGAGTACAAAAATGTACTCGCAAGACTTACGTGTAGTGTAACAGACCTATACATATGCTACATGCAAGCTTATTTAAGTGGAGGCTGTAGGTTGTTTCCAGCATAAAGAAAGTTTTCATTTGCAATAATGTAATATATTCAAAGCGGTTTTACAAACTGTTTTTAATTTGCAATTAACAGCAAGACAACAACATAATAACAATAGATAGATGACAACAACAATCTTGGAAGTGACTAACCCAATAGTCACCACAACAATAGCATGAATTACCCATTCATACCACCCACATCAAGTTTTAATTAAAGATTGTAGTCTAATTCTTGCAGGAAATAACCAAGCTTGTCCATAACCTAGGACGAGGCTATTCGAATAGATTTAACCCTGCAGGGGTGTACCAATGTACCCACACGTGATACCACCTTTTCGCCAAGCTATTTAGCACACTTCCTTTGGTATGCCGGCACGGTTAGTCTTACATGACACTTTCCAATAGCATGTATTAACTAGGAGTCGCCCATATGGATAGACACCCATACGTTGATAAGGAGTCATTGAACCTTTAGACAAAGGACCAATGCTCATCACCCTTAGACAAGGATGATGCTCCTTGCAGGGGATGAAGACATCCACCACTATTCACCCAAAAACACACACAACCCAAAGTTTAATTTTCAACACAACACACACATCCACCATGTGACCCGGAATTAACGCACACCAAAGTACTAAGTCAAGAGAGGTTCCATATCCCCCTCGCGTGGTTAGCATGCAAAAGTGCTTGGATCAATAGCGCAAGTAATTCGGTCCTTGTTGACTCGGGCATCATTCCAGTCACACCCAAAACAAATCACACCAACATACCAATATGCCCGAGTCCAAAATATTTTATTTTCAGTTTTAGATTTACAAAGTAACAAAGCACAAAGTGCTGGACATATGGTAATAAATAGATTTGTGTGATCAAAGTTATCGACTAAGTCGATAACCGCCCAATTCTACCGTAAGCTAAGCATTTCTAAGCAAAATCAACACGTAGTCTACTAAGTGACAAGAGATCATCCAACGAACTCTAAATCACAGCAAGATATTCCTAGGCTTAGTAGTAGAGATTGAACATTTACCTACAGAGTATGCATCTATAGGATCAACTAATCGATAATCATTTAACAACAAAATAGAGCATGCATACATACAAGTTGTAAATAAAGTATTAGACTTTGAAAATAATAGAATGGGAGATGATCAAACTGATTGCCTTGCTGGATTTTCTCACTAAGCTGCAGAGGAACACTCTCGAGATCAACGCGCTCGTCGGTACCTAACGAAAAAGCGAAAAAGAACCGATAAGAACGAAGAAAACCGAAAAGACTCAATAGCCAACTTTCTCCAAATGTACTGAAATTTTTACAGTAGCAAGAGAATGATTTTTAAGGAATTTATCAATAAGAATCAATTGATTTGGATTTTCAATGCAAAAGTTATGGCCAAAACAAATCTGCTCAGCCTGGAAAATGCTGGAAAATTCAAATCGGTTACTGTTCATCCGATTTAAATTGTTTAGCACAATTTTCCAAAGAGGTGTTGCACCTGGGATTTTTATGGTAATTACAACACCTCATGAGATGAATAACACAATTGGATTCATCCCATTTGGAGCTAGGATGCATTTTCTATGATTTTTCAAAGACATGCACAAGAGCACAAAACAAAATGCACCCCCAAAGATTTTAAAAATATTGGCATGCCTACAAACTATTCTACCATTTATCACACTCACAGAGGAAGCCAACAAAATTGGTTTCACTCAAAAATGATCTACAGAGAATTACTTATGCAATTTACAAGTTAAATGCAATTTTTAGAGCAACAATTAAAGCCTTTTTCTAAACCAATTTACCAATCCATTTTTTGGAACCGAACCAAGCTTCCAACCATTTTTAGATTAAATCTCGGTTCAAACCAGAGCTACTAAAATTGGAATCAACTCAAATGGAGCTAAAATGAATTAGTTGTGCAATTTTGAAGTTTATTACCTTTCTCGGTTCACAAATAAACCTCTCGGGATTTTCTTAAAATCAAATCGACGTGGAAAAACATGGGCCGTTGATCTTGCATCGCACAGCCCAAGCCAACTGGACAATGCAACGACGCGCGCGCGAAAACCCTGGTCGTAGACCGTTGAGATCAAATCCAACGGGCGAACGGACGCGCGCGCGAAATCCCTGGTCGTAGACCGTTAAGATCAAATCCAACGGTCCAGATTGACTTGACCGCGGCCGCGTTTGGATCTCGAGTGCGCGAACGCCCGCGCGAATCGCAGCCGCAGATCTGGAGATGGACGGCTCAGATTGACAGTCACGTTTGGAGTTTAAAACATCCATGCGATCTGAGCTGTAGATCCAAAGATGGGCGACAATGACTAAGCACACGACAAAGGTAACTTAACCGCAGGGCCCATCGTCGGCGACTCAGGAGTTCATTAAAGGACGAACATTAAATACTAACCAGTTATTAACACTAATTAATCAGTGATTAGCCATTAATGAACGGGGTTAATGTCGTAACGACAACGGCTCGGTGTCGCTGCCGTCCGACAAAAAGCCCGCCGGCTTTCACAGCTCACCGCCTGCGACTTAGGGCACGGCGGCGCGAACCGAGGCCATCTACGGGTGCGCAATAGCAACGCGCACCCATTGGTACCACTCACACTGGCAGTGATGGACTAGAACGGCGGCTAGCCAGAGAGAGACGGCGCGGCAATGCACGGCCGAGAACGAAAAGCGAAAATGGAGCTTCGCAGCGGTTCAGAGGAGCGGTGCCAAGCTTCTAGGGGCTACTTAGAAGGTTACCTTAGCACAGAGAGGAACCGAGGAGGTCTGAGGAGCTCTGGCGTCACGGGTCCTTCTTGCGCACGAAGAAGAAGAAGCGGAGAGGGCAAGCCGAGAACAATAAAAGACCGGTCATCACATTAGCTCCAGAAGGGCTCACTGAAGGTCTCTGAGCAACCAATTGGAAAACGGAGGACTTACCAGCGCTGAGGACGAAAGGGGTGATTTCAGCCGAAGGGGACCAAAACTCCAAATTAGGCCGTTCCTGTGAAGGCAAACCTAAATCGAGTGAGGGGTTTTAACCACAGAGGTGAGAGGCACAAGCTGAAGCAAAGAGAGAAGAAGAAAAGCCACTGAGGCACTGTCTTCACCGAGGAGCTCGAGGTGCAACAATGGTGGCAGAGGTGTTTTGGGTGATTCGAGCTCGACCAGTAAAGAGCAAGTCGAGAGGGTGTTTAAAGGAAGCCAAGAAGGAATAAGGGGGGCTTAAATAGCCCGAGGAACAGTGAAAACCAGTTAGGGTTTGAATTTGAAAGCTGAGTTTGGAAGAATTTTTAGAGGTAGCAAACTAACTCCAAAAATTCTAAAATTTTGACTGGAGCTTCCTCACTCCAGAATTAACCTTACATAAAATTTCTAGAGATTTTCATGCAATAAATTTTTCTCAAGAAATTCCTCAAGTTTTGTTCTAGGGTTTGACCAATTGAAAAACTGGTTTGACTTGCCTCCAAAAATTATCAAATAATTTCTAAAAATTATCAAATTTTTCAAAGGGGTCACACAGCATCCCTAGAACTAAGGAAAAATATTTTCAAATGTTGAACACAAGATTCTTGACAAAGTTGAAAAAGGGTTTGACTTTAGTCAACTGGAGGTTTAGGTTTTTAAATTCCACAATTCCTTTACAAGAATTATAGAAAAGTTCAAAGACTACAAGATGTAAGAAAAGTTTTAATTTCTTCTCATTTTCTTACATTTGAAACACAACTATATTTGGGATGTTACAAAATCCTTCATTGAAGTCCATGGATATATCCTCCCATACAGTCCAAGGTACACGCAATGGTTGGAGAAGACCCCCTGGATGCAAATGTTCGGTTTTATTTTGCTGACAGACTACACAACCTTTAATTTATTTGCAAACCTTATTATTAGCACCTGAATTGAAGAAGGTCGCACGAAAGCGATGTAAGGTCTTCTGAATACCTTCCTATCTTACTTCATCTCCTACCGCGAACAATCTTCTCTGTTCTTGCCGCAAGTAGTACTGTTGTTAGCTAATCAGGCGTTGCCGTATCGGCAACAATAGCAACCCGAAGTAAACCGATACAAGAATCAAACGGATTACGTTCGCCAAGTTCTTGAGCGTTATCGCCGTATGGCGTCGTCTTCACGATAAGTCTTCCCCATAAATTGCGAGTCCTTCACCGCATGGTCAATACAAAAATCGAGCAAACTAACTTAAACATTAGTTAAACCAAAGTTGCTCCGTCCCTCGTGTGTCAAACAAACTCCGGAAAGCTTACAGCGCAAACTAAATAAATCCTAGTAGGAGCAACCGCAGCAGCCACAAACTCCCAACAACGGGATGAAGCATTAAATCCTACTGATTGCAAAGCTCATCAATCCAACCAAGAATCCAAAATTAATCTCCCAACCCTACCTACTGTTCGACCAAATTAAATTCCTACAACAGTAATAGCATGAACAAGAAGCAAGATCTGGCAGAGGCCGGCACGTCACATACCGAATTGGGTTCACGATGAGGAGGAGGGCGCCGACGGCAGGATTGGGTTTCGTGGCGGTGGAGGAGGTCGTCAGGGTCTGTCGGCGGCGGGGCCTGGCTGATCTGGGGTCCCAGGAGAGCTGGGAGTTGAAGCGGTCGAAGGTCCGAAGTCGTGAGGGCGCAGGGAGGCTCCACGTCGCCTTGTGCGCTTCGCACCGCTCCTTCATCCGTACACGTGCTCCCGCCGCGCTGGGTCCCGCTTTCTCGTGTCCTCTATCACCGGAGGATCGATTCTCTGCGAACTCCATGATGAATCCCATCACGCCGAGAACTGCTCCTCTCCTCTCCCGATCTATGTAGGGAATGGGGATCTCTTCTCCTCGGCATGATCGGGTCTTGTGGTTGTCTTGGTCATTTGAGTGTGATTGTGTACTGCAGCGATCGCAGAACTGGGTGGGGCCGTGGGCGTTGAGCCGATGCCCGCTAGGCCCTACCAACACCGATAAAGTTCCACGACCTAATTATGGGCCGGCCTCTGTACATGGGGATGATCCTTCTGGTTTTTTTTTGTTCTCCTCTTCTTTCTGGTGGTAATAACTAATGACAATGGAAGAATTGCACCAAAGACAATACTGAAACATGTTGAAGGTTTTAGGACGCCACTTCAGAGTTCAGAAGAAGAAGAAAGTGAAGAAAAATCAAGTTCTTCATGGGAACCTCTCCATAAGCACCTCCAAAAGTTTCTCCATGCAGTTCCCTATATAAAGCATAAAAAACTAAATGGTAATGCAAAAACAAGTATCACAAGTTTTAGATGTGGTAGATGAACCAAAAAGATAATAGGAATAAATCAAAAGAAAATGATAATGAAAAGGACATCATACAATTGTTTGGGCTGCATAGAAGCCCTTGCTCAAATGCCCATCTTGATGTGCTCAAGAAACCCATCGAGCAAGAAAGTGTTCCCTGATGATTCCATACAACTGAATCATTTGCATCAAGCTCTACTGACTTGTAGGTAACAATGGAGAGCATTATCATAAAACTCCAACCCTTGTTGAAGGAAAACAGATGCAAGGTTTTTCAATGTCAAAAACCTGTGCAATCAAGAAGGCACGTCAGCATTTTAACGGTAAAAATTAATGTCACACATTCCAAATCAATCAACCATTAGAGTTAGTTAGCTATATATAATTCAAGAGTCAATACGCAAACCAATTATGTCATGTATTGTACAACAAAACCTTCAAAAAATTATGATAAACAAGAAAAGCACTATGATTTTATTACGTCGTGTATAGGATTATTAGCTACTTAAGAGAAGAGATATATCCCAAAAACATGATAAAACAAAAACCATAAGCATTAGAAAAGGGATGGTTTTGTTAATGTATCAATGAAATAATTGTGTATTTACCTTCTACATCATTGTCTTACTTTCCAATTGTAACAATTAGTGCCATTCCAACTCATCTAAACATTAAATTAAGTGATTAATTATGAACTTTGTTTGCATAACAAAATGAAACCCAAAAGTCGTTCAAATTCTGATTCCTCGTATAGGAGAAAATTGTTCCATCAAAGCCACCATTATAAGAGTGAGTACTGTAAAACTTAGGGCTATCATAGTTTAGTGCAATTTAATTGTTTTGTGAATGGTTTTTCTATTTTGTATATTTCCTCAGTGCTATGTCCAAGATTTTAACCGACAAATACGAAAGTACAATGTACATATATAACATGAACATTACAAAATTTATGAGAAAAGAACCTTAGCTGCAACAAATGCTGATCACTGCCAATGTTATCAACTTGTTGAAAAATAAACAACCTTCTGTTATGGAGGAGGAAACAAATAACATCTGAAATATTGTTAGTGAGATTGCCTGAATTTTTGATATTAGTGGATCCTTCAAAACATCCTGCAGAAGTTCACGAGCTTTTGTGTAGTCTTTTTCTTGCAACTTGGAGAGCCCCTCATGGTACTTCTGAGAGAGTGCAGATTCCTGACAACATTAAATAGAAATTTAAATAAAACAATATTATTGTGACAACCATATTGAGAGTTTTTAACACAAACCTCAGCCTTGCCACAAGAATGGAGTTACGAGAATCTTACAGTCAGGTGCTATTCACTATTCAGCGTGTTGTTAGATCAACCTACATTAATCACTATTGTAAAAAAATCAATAGTAACTTGTATGGTTGTACCCCACTGAAAATGCTTGCTAAATCTCTGGTTCTCCAACACTTTGATCCAGTAAAGTCAGAGAGAAAAAAGAATCTCAAACAAATTCCCGAACAGCGATAATTTCTATGTGAATTCTCTTCTCATGTGATAGCTAAGTCCATCTAATTGACACAGACAAACTATAAAGGTACTGGAATATTGTGATCAATGCGATTTAGTTGCCCCATACAGGCACATGCCCCCATTTACAGAAAGTCTGGGATGCATTGTTATAGAAATACCAAACAAATCATGGATGGAGTACGTGTAATGTTTTGTGAATCGAACAATGTAAGTTCCAGAATTCAATCCCCAGAAAACACCAACAAACCAATGTTTAGTTAATCAAACAACAGTTCATCTTATTAAACTAGAATTCCCACTTGCATTCCACTCCAATCTAAGTCCAATAGAGTCACATCAAGATAATCAGCTTGGCAACAAATCATTCTTAATTAATTTTTGCACTAATTATAAATCACAAATTTTATCTAAGGACACAAGAAGAAAGGAGTAGATATTGACGAGGATTGAAACCTTTACGTATTAATTTAAATACATAAAAGACCATACGTCTAAATGGTCGTAACCCCTAAGGCTAACGACCTCACTGATCGTAAGGATTCCAGAGGTTACACGATGGGTATCCTGGTCGAACTAGGTTCCGACCAGGTGGCTGCTCGGAAATGTTATGAACAGGTACCATTAACCGTATGATAAATGGAACACGTGCTAAACGTTCCATAACTTACGATGACATACAAGACTCTGACAATAAACCACCTTGCGGTTAAATGTCTTATAAATACTTAACCGCAAGGCAGTTAGCACATTGCTAACTGCCTTAAACCTCCGACCAGTTGTAACGTTTCATCAGGGACGTCTTCCCCAGGAGTAACTGCCGCCTCTTCGGGAGTTATTTAAATGGTGAAGCGCAGAAGACGAGGAGAGGGCACACACATCAGCGAACAACAGAAGGCAACACAGAAGCCAAAGAAATAGTATTCAATACATTCAGTGTAATTGGAGATAGTCCCTAGTCAAGTCTTGTAAACCCAGTTCATATAAATAAAGAGCAGCCCCCATTCTCTTCCAGAATACTCTACGTCATTTTCCTCCTTTTATTTTCATAAGATCGGCGATTCGATCGTCGACAGATATGTTCCTAAAAGATCCCAACAAAATTTTTTATTCACAACAAACAATTCTCCCATCACATTGCACTCGAAAAATCGAAAACCCTAACGTAGCGCAAATCTCGAGCTCTGAAGCAAAAGCACTAAAATTTTATGATGATATTGAATACCCGAGGCGAAATGAGGGGGGGGAGGCGTGCTGTGCTTCCTTCCTTGGGAGCGAGCGCCTCCCGACCACCGTGTCGCTCTCATTGATGACCGCGATGGAGAATGCGGTGGTGAGAGAGAGGTAGAGATTTAGAAATAAGCCGATCGAGCGAGTGGAGCGAGATGCGATACGGAGAGAGGTGGAGCTCACCATGGCCGGCGGTGTTATGACCCGATTCCGCTTAGATGAAATTAAACAGCAATCGGGAGATATCAAAGGTAAAATAGGTATTGTATTCTAGAACGAGAGTAGATGAGACGAAAGAGGAAGCAAAACGAAAGTTAACAAAGAAACGAAGGGGATTTAGTTGTTTCTCTTTTCATCTTTGTGCCAAATTAGCTACAACAGTATACATATAGCATTCTCTATTACAGCGACGAATGGCCCTTTGGCTCATGGACCCGACTCATTCATCTGAATTACTCGCCTTGACCATTTCGGTAGAACTCTCGCGTGATTCCACCTTCTTTCCTCGATCATTTGGACCGGTGTGTCTTCTTCGTCTACACCTTCCTCCTTTGGGACGGCGTCCTCCTCGACCATGTTCACCTCCATGGATGCTCTTGCATCTGGATGTGTAACATTTGCCCTCCTGAGATGTAGCCCATATTGCCCGCCTTTGGAAAGCGATGACAAAGAACGATATAATCTCCCCAAGTGGCGACTCATGCAATGATGACCATTTGATTAAAATCACGAGCATTGAACTCCTTTTTAACCAAGCGTCTTTCCAAAATCTCAATTGGTTCCGGTGTTCCGATTGTCAGATCGGTGAGCACGGACACATCTTTGAAAACCGGTGAGTAATTGGGAGTGAACGGCTTCAACTGTGAATCATGGAATACGGGATGAATCAAACAATCGGCTGGCAATTGAAGCTTGTAAGCCACTGCACCAATTCGTTCCAGGACTGAAAATGGACCAAAATACTTAAAAGCAAGTTTCGAAAACTGCCGATTGACGACGGAGAGCTGCGCATATGGTTGCAGCTTCAACAGAACTTGTTCCCCAATTTGAAATTGCCGATCGTGACGATGTTTATCAGCCTACAATTTCATACGATCAGTTCGGAATCAGAGGAACCCGCCATTCCGATCAGTTCGGAATGTCAGGGGATCTCTTCAAGCCCGGCCTTTCCGACCGGCAAAACAGGTGAAGAAATTTCAGCACCTTCACTCGAAAATCTCTATACCCTCGATGAAATTATGGCTGAAAGATACTCTCCTACAACTTCTGGCAATTCCAGGAGTCAACCGACATCTGGTAACGGTGTCGATGAAGCCTCCACTAGTCATAAACCGTGGGGATAATCACGCTCAAGATACGATCGTGATCGCGAATCAGCCGAGAGACCTCGAGGAGCTCATCTCGACCGCTCTCCATCGTGGAAACTTCGCGAAGCAGCGATAAGCTCTCCATTAGTTACGATGGAAGCTCATCGGAAGATCAAGGCTGGAGGCACGAGGTCAACGCGATCGGAGATGAAAATCAATATGCCTTGCACGGTCCTACACTCTCTACCACGCCATCACGTGTTGTTGGAGATGATCCGGGCCGTCAAGCACCAACTTCCAGAGGCCAAGGAACTGATCGACGTCCATCAACTAATTCGCCTGGCACTGCCCCACCTAGAATAGTTGATAGGGCAGATCAAATCCGAGGGTCGGGAGAGGGTTCAGGTCTATGTACACCTACTACCAGTCTGAACCTCCTGAGACCTTCGGTAACTGTACAAAACTTGCAACGTGTTCAAGATATATTAAATAATTCTGATCCTGTTTTAGCGGGAACTCCAGGTTGTGTACAGCTTGTAGGCCAAGTATCCGAAATTCTCCAGCAGACCATGCAACGTACTGAGGCATATCGGGAACAAAGGGTTTCAGGGAGTCAAACTATGACTTCATCTCAACGTTCCTCCCTCAGCAGGGGACAGCATGGTCATACTCGGGAACAATCGATGCCAAGGCCTCCTCGACGATTCCGACCAAGGAGTCATGAGGGGAGAAGGTTATTTCATGAAGCCACTCCTCCATCACGTCGAGAAGAACCATCGCTTGGACCGGACGATCTTCGGCATCATCTCAATCAAGTAGGCGGTCGTAGACATCATACCAATGTCCACGACCGGATCGGCACACCAGAGTTCCAGCGTTCCAACCTTAGGAACCGGTCTCCGATCGATTACAATCCGGCACCTTCCCAGAGAAGGTATCATGAATCAATCACAGGTTGTAGGGCTTTCTCTGCAGGGCTCCAAAAGGCGTGCGTTAACTTAGGTTCCGACCGGCCAATTTGGACAAGTTTAACGGAACTCAAAATCCGTTGGAATTTCTCCAAATCTATACCACCGCCATCAAAGCTGCTGGAGGCGACGAAAATGTGATGGCCAACTATTTACCCACCGTGCTCGAAGGATCTGCCCGGTCATGGTTGTTGAACCAACCGGTCGGAACAATCTATACTTGGGAGCAACTCTGTGACCTTCGATTGCAAATTTCGAGCACGTCGATGCATACGAAAGGAGGATGATCTCCACGAATCCGGCAAGGCTCGATGAGACTCTCGTCAATACATCAAGAGGTTTAGCCAAGTTCGCAACTCTATTCGAGGTCGCAGAATCTTACATTATTGGGCCTTCAAAACAAGTCGAGGAATCGACGGTTTCTGAGAGGACATAGCAATGAACCCCCAAGGACAACCGCGTTGAGCTTTTTGATATGGCCGACAAGTATGCCTAACGCCAAATGAAGCAATCGAGTAGTCTTGAAGCCATTGATCGGAAAGACAAGATTCCTCGGCCCTACTGGACAAACTAGAGAAAAAGAGCAAGAAATCTCTCAAGAAAAAGAAGAACCGCAGATCCGAGCGACAAGGAGGTCCTAGCCATTCTGATAAATTCATGAAGGGCAAAAAGGACTACACCGGTCGGGGCAAGGCAACTCGATCGAAGGATTCGAGAAAAAAGAAGAAGCGGTGTCCACTTCACCAAAGAAAGTGGCATGACTACGCACCTGTCGAGTTTGGCAAAAGAAACTGGAAGATTATTATGCAGGTGATGGACCATTTCCCATAATACAGAGCAGGAGAAACGAGCTCCAAAAAGGATAAGGATGGCGGCGAAGAGATGGAGTACCAGGATCCCCAACATACAGTCAACATGATTTTTGGAGGATCTTCTTCATACGAATCCAAGCGTCATCTGAAAGCCGTGGAGCGGGAGGTCAACCTCGTCGAATCTCCGAACACTATCAAGCAATCGAAGTGGTCGGACATTGCAATTTCCTTTAGCAAAGATGACTGCCCCATTCCTTCGACTCGACCAGGTAGGTTCTCTATTGTTGTTGAACCAACCATTAATAATTGTAGGGTTAATCGAGTCTTGGTAGATGGAGGTAGTTCTTTGAATATGTTATTTTTGGGAGCTTTAGAAGAAATGCAGGTCCCCATGTCAAAGGTGAAACCAGTGAAATATGCTTTTCATGGCATAGTTCCTGGCTCCACCGCTAAACCGATAGGACAAGTTTCCTTACCGGTTACGTTCGGAAGACCCGATAACTTTCGAACGGAGAAAATTTCGTTTGATGTGGTAAACTTTGAGTCCGCATACAACGGGATTCTTGGTCGACCGGTATTAGCAAAATTCTTGATAGCCACGCATTACGGTTATCAAAGTTTGAAAATGCCGGGGCTGAAAGGAGTCATCACTATTCGGGGTGATCGTAAAATGGCTTATGCATGTGATCGAAAATCCTTAGAACTGGTCAATGAACTTCCGACCAGAGAGGCTAATCCATCTGCCATGCAGGCCAAACACACAAGACCGAAGGTGACACCAAAACCTTCCGACCAGACAAAAGAGGTATCCCTCGACAAAGGCACTTCTCCGGACAGCGCCAAGTCGTTACAGACGAAGATCTGCCCACCGCCGCAAGGTTACGGTGAACAAGGCTCGATCCTAAATAGGAAGAGTCGCTCATCTCCTTCCTCCGAGCAAATCGGGGCGTATTCTTTGGCGGCGTCCGATATGCCCGAGTCCCCGAGGTGATCGAGCCTGAGCTAGCTCTCGGCCTAATAAAAACCGATCAAGCAGAACCTGCGGCGTTTTGCACCTGATCGGAAGGAGGCAATCCAGTTAGAAATTGACAAGCTTCTCGAGGCTGGATTCATCCGTGAAGTCAACCAACCTCAGTGGCTCGCCAACCCTGTAATGGTAAGAAGAATAATGGGAAATGGCGCATGTGTATCGACTTTACAGATCTTAATAAAGCTTGTCCGAAGAATGATTTTCCCCTTCCACTCATTGATCAACTGGTAGATTCTACCTCTGGGTGCGAATTACTAAGTTTTTTAGATGCGTATTCAGGGTACCACCAGATTAGTATGTGTAAAAAGGATGAAGAGAAAACTTCCTTCATCACTCCATATAGCACTTATTGTTATGTTAAGATGTCGTTTGGTCTCAAAAACGCTGGTGCAACTTTTCAAAGGTTAATGCAAAAAACCTTTAGTCCACAAATAGGTCGGAATTTAGAAGCTTACGTTGATGATCTGGTCGTAAAGACCACCAACGCTAGCAATCATATCTCTGACTTACAAGAAACTTTCAGCAACCTGAGAAGGCATAACCTCAAGTTGAATCCGGAAAAGTGTGTGTTCGGAGTTTCTACTGAAAGATTGCTTGGTTTCCTAGTCTCGGCTAGAGGTATCGAAGCAAATCCGAGAAAGATAGCGACCATCGACGGATCGACCTCCGACCACGAAGAGGGAAGTCCAAAAACTAAGCGGTCAGTATGGCGGCTAAGTCGTTTCATAGCAAGGTTAGGAGAAAAGGGTTACCTTTCTTTAAGCTTCTCGAGAAACATGGGAGTTTTGAATGGACTAGAGAGGCAAAGCGATGCCTTTGAAGAACTTAAAAAGTACCTTACAAGTGCCCAGTTTTAGTCTCTCCGAGACCGGAGAAACTTGCTAATGTATGTGGCAAAGAACTCCACAAGCGATGGCGGTGTCTTGGTCGTGGAAAGGGATAACATCCAACGACCAGTTTATTACGTAGGCGAGGTCTTACATGGACCAAAGGAAAGATACCCACATGTACAAAAGTTGCTCTATGGTCTCCTTATATCTTCAAGGAAGCTAAGGCATTACTTTCAAGCCCACAAAGTGGTCGTGCAGCGACGGATATCCCTTGGTCAAGTCCTTGGAAACGAGGAATCATCGGGGCGAATAGCAAAATAGGCGGTTGAGCTAAGGCGTTCGACCTCCATTTCATTTCACTTAACAGCGATAAAATCGAGCGATGGCGAAATTCATTGCGAATGGACAAACCCCGAACCCACCCAAGGGCCCGTCTATGAGCACCACGAGGAGTGGACAATGTACTTTGACGATTCTTTGATGTTAAAAGGGTCGGGTGGAGTGATCCTAATATCCCCATCTTGGCGAACACATCAAATCGCCATCGATTAAATTTTCCGCCACAAATAATATGGCGAGAATATGAAGGTTTCTTGGCGGGGACTTGACGACTTCGTTCGCCGAGATTATAAACTACTAGTGAAAGCGATTCTCAATCGGGCGGCGAATCAAGTAGGGAAAGAGTATCAATGCTCAAGTACCAAGATGTCATCTTATCTGGCGGAAGTCTGGCTTCGAAAAGCACTTCTTGGTTTTCGGATCCAACATATTCCTAGAAAGGAAAACTTTCTGGCGGACCGGTTAGCACGGATGGCCTCCACGAGGTCAACCGTCCGCCTTGGAGTTTTTCTCGAGCAACTTGATTCACCCTCGGTAGTCGAGCCTTCCGAGAACATACATGATTCTTCTGGTCGAACAAACCGATCGAAAGGACATGGATGCTCCACAGTCGTTGACGGTTGGTATCACGATCAAGGTAGAGATTGGATGACATCGATCTACAATTATCTTGACATGACATAATTCTAGAAGATGATGTAGAGGCTGATCGATAGCACGAAAAGCCAAATCATACACTCTAATCGAGCGTACCTTGTACAAGCGAGGATCTCATGGAGTGTTGATGAGATGCATATCTCAAGCGGATGGCATTAAGTTGCTAACCAAAATCCATGAAGGAGTGCATGGAGCACACCATTCCTCTGTAACTACGGTCGGTAAAGCCTTGAGCAAGGATACTCTTCGCCAAGCGCCTTCATGATGTAAAAGAACTTGTGACGAAGCGCGTACAATGTCATTTCATAGCAGACAAGTACATCGGCCAAGCACAAGCCTTACAAACGATTCCTCTTTCTTGGCCTTTTGCAACTTTGGGATTGGACATTCAGGACCTTTCCCAAGAGCACCGGGGCTTCAATTCCTTTTTCGTCATGATTGACATGTTTACAAAATGGATCGAGGCGAGCCGGTTGTTAAAATAACAACCGAGGCCGCTAAGAGATTCTTAATGAAAAATGTGATCACACGATTTGGTGTACCTAGTCGTATAATCACGATAATGGCGCCATTCACTAGCGGTCAATTTCAAGAATTTTGTGATGAACTTGGTGTAAAGTTCATTTTATACATTGCTCATCGCAGAGCAACGGAGGCGATTAATGAGCTAATGGTATCATTATGCAAGGGATCAAACGCCGAGTATTCGACCGATTAATCAAGCGGTCGGTGCTTGGGTTCAAGAACTCCGTCGTATTATGGGCGTTCGAACCACGACGACCGTCGTGCGACCGTGAAACACCATTCTTTTTTGGTTTACTGGTGAAGCCATGCTTCCTCCGAACTCAAAATTGGCTCTGTCGAATTGATCGCTTTAACGAAAATGATCGAGAATGAGCGAAGACTCGGCGACGTCAATTTCCTTGAAGAACGCGAAACCAAGCCCTTATACGATCGGCTATCTACCAACAAGCCATGCGAAGGTACCATAGTCGAAGGTGCAACCTCATGACCTTCTTTGTCGGTGATCTCGTTCTTAGAAAAATTGAGCCGTGCAAATCGCAATAAACTTTCCCCAAATGAGAAGGTCCTTACACTGCGTGGTCGAAGTCACCCGAGCCGAGGTTAAAATCTGTTGGCTATGTCGATGGGCAAATTTTGTCAAATTCTTGGAACATTGATCAATTCGTAAGTTCTATGTTTAATTATTGCTTTCATTTCTTTCAATCTCAATAAATTCATTTACTTTCTAAAAATAATGATAAGTAACATTGCTTATATATATATATATATATATATATATATATATATATATATATATATATATATATATATATATATATATATATATATCGGTCGTATATGGTTGTCAATTTAAAGCTGGTTAGAAGACAATTTTTCTCTCTAATATCCTTTCTAAGGATCTCTATTACTCTCGGCAATGATTTCTAAGTAAATGCGCCGTATTTGTCCTAGACGTGAGCATTTTACCACGCGCGACAACATTCTTTTCTTAAAGAAATATATGAGTAATCAGAGCACTGTACAAATAACTTTCCATACTGAACGAAATGCCTAAGAATATGAAGGTTATATTTCATTATTTCAAGATTCTGCTCTGCTCTTGTCAGGCTACTGGTCGGGACACGGAAAGCCTCCTAGTCGAAGTCTCTCCTTTTTCGCACGTGGTCCTGCCCACTGGAAGGAGCTTCCTAGCGACGGTCCTTTTCTTACGATCCTTGCTACCAGTCGGATAGAGAGTTTGAACACGTTTCACGAAATATGATATGTGAATTCAGATCTTAAGCATTCCTTCCGACCAGACTTTAGGATAATAGATATAAACAAAGTTCACTTATAATTTGTTGTATTCATTTTTTGCATTTCTCCTTATGTCGCAATACAAGGTCTCTTATCCAACCATATATAACTTTTTGCTTGGTATTTCGATCATGGCAAACAAGGATCTATAACTAAGCGAAGTCATAAGCTGGTTCCGACCACAATGATTTCCTAGTATTGTTACGATCAGTTTTGACTTCATATCGGTACATACCTTCAAAATTATGGTTTCGACTTTTTATTCTCTTTCTTGGCTACACCGCTTGCATAGTAATGTTCTTCTACTATAAAGCGTTCGGGGCTAGGAGGTATGTGAGAATTTAAAAATAGTCAAGCAGGATAAAACAAAGACATTGTTAACTCCACATAAAAGGTAAGTCTTACACATATTCAATATTTTTACACCCTTTTTGCAGAGTCTACTCTAGAAATATTTCGGACTAATTCTTGCTTGATGGAGATCCGATTTCCATTTCCTCTACTACTTTATCTCCAAGTGGCTTGAGTTCTTCCATGAACTTGGTTGCCTCCTCGGGAGGCGGTTGAAGTCATCTTCGACAACTTGGAAATCAATAGAGGGTCGGAAGCTTTCAGTTTTGCCAAAGCAAAACTAACTCCATTAGCAACGCTTTGTTTTCATGGCACAGGCATAGTTCTTTCGAGTAGTCTTAAGCAGGTTGTTAAGATCCTCTAGAAGTTGACCAAAATAGTTCATTTCTCTCTTGGATCTCTTAAGGTAGGCGAGCTTGATCCTGATCCCATGTCAAAGATCATCTTGTTCAAAAATATAGTCTTTTCATCTAGACTTTGAACGAGAGCTGCCTCCTTGTCTTGCTCAAATTTCAGAGTTTTCTCTACTCTGTCCAAAATTTGTTTTTGCTCTGCAAGAGTAAAACAGGTGATAAGCAAAAAATAATTGGAGGAAAATAATAAGTCAAGTTTACGACCTATTACCTTCAATTCTTTTGTTAAGATTTTCCTTGCTGGTCGTAGCCTCGGCGATCGACCGGTCCTTAGCTTTGATTTCTTCTTCAAGCAGAGCAGTCTTGGCTCTCTCAGCCACGATCTCTTCTTTTATTTTCTCCAAATCTATCAAATACGATAAGGGAGAATAATTAACAAAGGACGAAGCGTTGAAGAAAGAAAAAGGCTAAGGGGAAAGTTCTTACTTTCTAATTCGGAGTGTTTCTGCTTCAAGTCTTTAATCCGCTGGGTCAGTCCTCCGACCACAGCAAAGTTCTCGACCATGTGCTGTTTAAAATAGCATTTTCCTCTTTAAAAAATTCTGTCTAAAAGACTTTTTAGGAGAGATTATGAAACTGGTCGTAGAGACTTACCCGGATTGCCAAATCATTGTATCCACCAAAAATGGAGTCAAGATGCATTTTGATTTGATGGTCCGATATTTTTCCCCATGCCTCGTCAAGCTCCTTATCCTCGATGAATCGGGGGCGAAAAGGGAACTTGTCAGGTTGAGGAGAATTACCAACAATGGTCGGAACTCGTTGAGGGCCTTTAGGGGCATCTACCTCCATGAAGGAGTTAGAACCACCAATGGTTCCAACTCAACTGTTGGCCTTGACGTCTGCTCAGGGGCTTCTCCGACCACTCTTTCCTCAGGAACTTTCTCCTGGAAAGTGGTCTGTTCGTGGACCTCTTCAAGTATCGGATCCATAGAAGGAATGCAGTGGGACACGGCCAGGAGCATGAAGGATCTATACCAAGCAAAGAAGGAAGTTTAAAAAAAGAGGGGGTATCAAATCATTAAGAAATTACTAAAGGTATGCACTTATACGACTACTTTCATTTGAGCGTACCTAGTTAATTTCCGGGATTTGACTTTGAAACGCGGAAGAGTAAAATCTGTACCGTCACCCTTCCTTTTCTTTTCTTCTGACATTGCCGGTTCTGAACCAGCAGTATTGGCCAAGTCTGTTGCATTATCCAACAGAATATCAGATGCGATGTTTTCGATCATTTCGTCAAAAGTAACGTCCTTGATGATCTGGTCGGACAGAGTGATTTCACCAGCCTCCATACCAGTTGTTCCAGCAACAACTGTCTGGTCATTAACGACCGGTCTAGGGTTGGTAACCTCCGTAGTCACGTGCTGCTGGCCTTCAACCTTCTCCACCTAAACCAACAAATGAATTCGGTTAGGTGGTGAAATCTTTTATCTAAACTACATATATATTTTTTGAAATGTTCTGTTACCTCGGGAGATCCATCCTCTTCCAGTGCATCTGGGCACGAGTCAGTTGGAACAACGGTGGGATGTTTATCCTCACCAGTGTGTGCAATTCGCAACCCGAACAGCTACAAAAACAAAGCATGATCAAAAAACTGATCAGAAAATATATATATATATGCATGATAAAAGAGATTTTTTACCTTAAGCCTTGTTGTTCTCTCTTCAGCAGAGGCTATGGTCAAGATCTCAGGAAATCCAGCCTTTTCTCCAGGCTCTCCTGCACAGATCAGCCTGATCCTTTCTCTAACTTCCTCAGGGGAAAGAACTTCAAAAGAAGAGAGAAAATAAGACAGGAACATGTTTTAAGGTAATACATTAATCTAATGAAAATACTGGTCGGAGTTAGCTTCATCACGACCAATGGACCAGATCAGGGAGTGAGTCCGAAGCTTTAATGGGCTTATTTGGCGCTTGGTGAAATCCCTCACCACATGCCAAGAGCTCAAGCCCTTGACTCGTAGGTCTTAGATGGCATCCACCCATCGCCCGACCGCTCCTGTCTTCTCCACGGTCTTTCTCCATTTGGGATTTTCCATTGCTCTCATCCCGGCGAAATAGAGGCCGTCATCCCTCGTAACCGTCATATAGAACCAGTTCTTCTTCCATGACGACCACGAGGATTTTGAGTACATATGAATGTACTCATCGGCCTTCCCGTCGTGAAGGCGCAATGTACATTCCCCGGGAGTCTCCGTGGTCCTCCCCATCACCATTCGGTAAAAATACCTGAAGAGCCTCAAACTTGGAGGCAATCCCAGGTATGCTTCACACAAATATGTGAAGATACTGATGTTGGCGATGGAGTTTGGGGCCAAATTCACTAATTCCACTCCGTAGAATTCAAGAACACGGAGAAAGAAAATTTGTGTACCGGCAATCTCAGCCCACATTCGATGTAGGCGAGGAAAACGGGAATTTCCTCATCTTCGCGACTTGGGAAATGCTCTCCAAAAGCCGATCTCCATCTGATTAAGTTCCTGTCCGCAAGCATCCCGATCTTCTCCAAAGCTTCAAGCTTTTTCTTGCTCAACTCCGACGGCAACCACTTTGAGATTTGCTCCGACATGATGAAAATTCTTGAGGACGAGCAGAACTCGCAGGAGATTTTTGTGGTCGGAAGAACAAGAAAGAAAGGACGAAGATTTTTTTGGGTAAAGAGATCAGAAAAGGGGATCTGGAAGCATAAAGAATCCTAAAAGTCTAGCGATGGGGATTTTATAGCCTTGGGCCTTTCGAATTACGATCGGAGGTTATCTATAAAAGTCTGAACGGCAAAAAGCTGCTTTTTCACCCAACGGACAGAGAAACTCTTCGGTTCCCAAGGCAAGTTCTCAACTTTAAAATGAACACAAACCACCTCGGATGTCACGACATCAAATGGTGGACTGCCCGATATGAATTCATTGGGAGAAAGCGTTCACACTACCTGTTCATTTAAAGTTCGGGGGCTAGCTGACGAGGATTGAAACCTTTACGTATTAATTTAAATACATAGAAGACCATACGTCTTCATGGTCGTAACCCCTAAGGCTAACGACCTCCTTTGGTCGTAAGGATTCCAGAGGTTACGATGGGTATCTGGTCGGACTAGGTTCGACCGGTGGTCGCTTCGGAAATGTTATGAGCAGTACCGTAACCGTATGATAAATGGAACACGTGCTAAGCGTTCCATAACTACGATGGCGTACAAGACTCGACAATAAACCACCTTGCGGTTAAATGTCTTATAAATACTTAACGCAAGGCGATTAGCACATTGCTAATCGCCTTAAACCTTCTCGACCGGTTATAGCGTTTCATCGAGGGCGTCTTCCCGAGAATGCTTGCCGCCTCTTCGGGAGTTATTTAAATGGTGAAGCGCAGAAGACGAGAAGAGGGCACACACATCAGCGAACAACAGAAGGCAACACAGAAGCCGAAGAAGTAGTATTCAACACATTCAGTGTAATTGGAGATAGTCCTAGTCAAGTCTTGTAAACCAGTTCATATAAATAAAAAGCGGCCCCATTCTCTTCCAGAATACTCTACGTCATTTTCCTCCTTTTATTTTCATAAGATCGGCGATTCGATCGTCGACAGATATGTTCCTAAAAGATCCCAACAAAATTTTTATTCACAACAAACAATTCTCCCATCACATTGCACTCGAAAAATCGAAAACCCTAACGTAGCGCAAATCTCGAGCTACAGAAGCAAAGCACTAAAATTTTATGATGATATTGAATACCCAGAGCGAAATGAGGGGGGGAGGAGGCGTGCCTGTGCTTCCTTGGTGGGCGCGAGCGGCTCCCAGCCACCGGTGTCGCTCTCGTTGATGACCACGATGGAGAAGCTGTGGTAGCGAGAGATTTATAAATAAGCCGATCGAGCGTGGAGCGAGATCGTACGAGAGAGAGGTGGAGCTCACCATGGCGGCGGTGTTATGACCCGATTCGCTTAGATGAAATTAAGCGACAATCGGGAGATATCAAAAGGTAAAATAGATATTGTATTCGAGCGAGAGTAGATGAGGCGAAAGAGGAAGCAAAACGAAAGTTAACGGCAAAACGAAGGGGATTTAGTTGTTTCTCTTTTCATCTTTGTGCGAGATTAGCTTCTGGCGTATACATATAGCATTCTCTATTACAGCGACGAATGGCCCTTTGGCTCATGGACCCGGCTCATTAAATGCAATTACGGGCCTTGACCCATTTCGGCGTAGCTCTCGTGTGATTCCACCTTCTTTCCTCGATCATTTGGACCCATTTGTGTCTTCTTCGTCTACATCTTCCTCCTTTGGACGGCGTCCTCCTCAGCCATGTTCACCTCCATGGATGCTCTTGCATCTGGATGTGTAACATCTGCCCCTCCTTGAGATGTAGCCCATATTGCCCGCCTTTGGAAAACGACGACAAAGAACAGTATAATCTCCCCAAGTGGCGCACTCCCGCGGCAACGATGACTATTTGATTAAAATCTGCTGAGCCGCTGAACTCCCTTTTTTAACCAAGCGTCTTTCCAAAATCTCAATTGGTTCCGGTGTTCCGATTGTCAGATCGGTGAGCACAAACACATCTTTGAAAACCGGTGAGTAATTGGGAGTGAACGGCTTCAACTGTGAATCATGGAATACAGGATGAATCAAACAATCGGCTGGCAATTGAAGCTTCTAAGCCACTGCACCAATTCGTTCCAGGACTGAAAATGGACCAAAATACTTAAAAGCAAGTTTCGAAAACTGCCGATTGTCGACGGAGAGCTGCGCATATGGTTGCAGCTTCAACAGAACTTGTTCCCCAATTTGAAATTCCCGATCGTGATGATGTTTATCAGCCTACAATTTCATACGATTTTGGGCTCTAGCCAACTATGCTCGAAGCATGTCGGTGTAGGCTTGGTGATCACGTAGCAGTTCCTCGGTTTCAGTAGAGACGGATAGGGAAAGGTTTGGCATAGCTCCAAAATTCAGCTCAGTTCCATATAAAGCCTTGAATGGTGAACAACCCAATGAGGAATGATGACTAGAATTATACCAAAACTCTGCCATAGCTAGCCAGGATCGCCACTTCTTCGGGCAATTGTGCACTGCGCAGCGCAAATACATCTCTAAACACTAGTTGACACGTTCGGTTTGGCCGTCGGTTTGAGGGTGATAAGCGGTGATGTACTACAATTTGGTGCTCACTGCTTGGAACGGTTCCTTCCAAAACACACTGGTGAATATCCTGTCGCGATCCGATATGATGGATCGTGGTACTCCATGGAGCTTCACCACATGATCAAGGAATGTCTTTGCCACCTGAGCTGCGGGAAAAGGGTGCCGAAGTGGAATGAAATGAGCATACTTCGTTAAGCGATCAACGATCACTAAGATCACATCATACGTCTCAGATTTGGGTAAACCTTCCACGAAGTCCACTGTCAAGTCTTGCCACGCCCCTTCTGGTATTGGCAATGGCTGTAGCACTCCTGAGGGATGGTGATGTTCATGTTTTGCCAGCTGACATACTTGACATTGCTTCACGAAATCTTCCACTCCACTTTTGATGCCCGGCCAATAAAACAACTTTTTGATACACTGATAAGTTGCCAAAACACCTGAGTGTCCTCCAATGGCTGTGCCATGAAAATTACTGATTAATTTTGTTCGGAGAGCGGAGTTTGTACCAATCCAAATTCGCCCATTGTACTTTAGCAATCCATGTTCTAAAGTATAGCCGTTACTATCGGGACTTTTGACTGCCAATGAAACTAACAATGCTTGAGCTGCTTGATCAGTTTCATATGAGTTCAAGACTTCCTGTACCCAATCAGACTGGCAAGTGGAAATACTCCGTAACGACAACAAATGGCTTACCCACGATAGAGCATCGGCGGCGACGTTGTCGACTCCGCGTTTGTACTAGAATCGGAACTGCAGACCAACTAATTTTGCCATAGCTTTGCGCTGCAATTCAGTCCCCAACTGTTGATCATCTAATGCACATAAATTCTTGTGGTCTGTGAGAATGAGAAAAGGTCCTCGCTGTAAATAGGAACGCCATTTGTCCACTGCCAATATTACTGCCAAAAATTCTTTCTCATAAATGGATAATTTCTGATTTTTGGGACCCAAGGATCGGCTTAAGTAAGCTATCGGGTGCCCATGTTGCATCAAGACTGCCTCAATCCCGGAGTCACAAGCATCAGTCTCCACCACGAAAGGAAAATCAAAATCTGGAAGAGCAAGTACAGGTGTGTTAACCATTGCAGCTTTCAGAGTAAGAAAGGCCGATTTGGCCTGTTCATTCCAGACAAATGCCTTTTTCTCAATAAGTTTGTCAATGGTTTCACAATAAGCCCATAATTCTGAACAAACTTGCGGTAATATCCTGTGAGGCCGAGAAATACCCGCAGTTCTGTGATCGTGGTTGGTTTAGGCCACTTTTCCATGACACTTGTCTTCTCTGGATCAGTAGCCACTCCCTCTGATGATATGATATGGCCCAGGTACTCCATGCGACTCCTTGCAAAGGAACATTTGGACATCTTATAGCTGGTGCTGGCGAAGAATATCCAACACTCGGCGCAAATGTTCAATGTGATCCTGGAGTCTCAAGGCGTGTGCTTCGCCTTTCATGAGGATGTTCTCTATCTGAATTAACATCTTTCCCTTTTACTGTAGTTTTGCAATCATGAGATGGCACAATTTCACCATCATGGTACAAATCATTTCCATTTCCACCAGCAGATGTATTTGTAGATAAGACAACATCCATCATGTTATAAGCAAGCCCCTTGACACTCCCTTTAGTGTCTAAACATCTACTCTAAGTATTTGCACCATGATCTTCGTCAACTTTTGCGTTGTTTACAGTTAAGAAGCTTAGAAGGACATCTAAAAGGGCCATCCATTTGGCTTCGATCAATTGCAATGTAACATTCTGTTTACTCTTCTTCGTCTTTGTTTCTTGATGCGATTCATCATCTGCAGATTTTCTTTTATTGGAAAAGTTGAGTTTGGCATGCTTGGGTTCAAGTATGTCAATACCCCGACGTGCAAAGGGTACTGGTTCAGCATCCTCAATGGTCTTCTTCACATGTAAAGCACGATGATGTGATGGCCAACTTCTTAGTATTAAATTTGCTACAGAAAGGCAAGCTACTTCGTCACGGATCTCTATAAGCACCTCCAAAAGTTTTTCCAAGCAGTTCCCAATATAAAGCATAAAAAACTAAATGATAATGCAAAAACAGGTATCACAAGTTTTAGATATGGTAGATGAACTAAAAAGATAATAGGAATAAATCAAAAGAAAATGATAATGAAAAGGACATCATACAATTGTTTGGGCTGCATAGAAGCCCTTGCTCAAATGCCCATCTTGATGTGCTCAGCAAACCCATCGAGCAAGAAAGTGTTCCCAGATGATTCCATACAACTGAATCATTTGCATCAAGCTCTACAGCTTGTAGGTAACAATGGAGAGCATTATCATAAAACTCCAACCCTTGTTGAAGGAAAACAGATGCAAGGTTTTTCAATGTCAAAAACCTGTGCAATCAAGAAGACACATCAGCATTTTAACGGTAAAAATTAATGTCACACATTCCAAATCAATCAACCATTAGAGTTAGTTAGCTATATATAATTCAAGAGTCAATACACAAACCAATTATGTCATGTATTGTACAACAAAACCTTCAAAAAATTATGACGCACAAGCAGAGCACTCCGATTTTATTACGGCGCGTATAGGATTATTAGCTACTTAAGAGAAGAGATATATCCCAAAAACATGATAAAACAAAAACCATAAGCATTATAAAAGGGATGGTTTTGTTAATGTATTAATGAAATAATTGTGTATTTACCTTCTACATCATTGTCTTACTTTCCAATTGTAACAATTAGTGCCATTCCAACTCATCTAAACACTAAATTAAGTGAATAATTATGAACTTTGTTTGCATAACAAAATGAAACCCAACAGTCATTCAAATTCTGATTCCTCGTATAGGAGAAAATTGTTCCATCAAAGCCACCATTATAAGAGTCAGTACTGTAAAACTTAGACCTATCATAGTTTAATGCAATTTCATTGTTTTGTGAATGGTTTTTCTATTCTGTATATTTCCTCAGTGCTATGTCCAGGATTTTAACCGACAAATACAAAAGTACAATGTACATATATATCATGAACATTACAAAAGTTATGAGAAAAGAACCTTAACTGCAACAAATGCTGATCACTGCCAATGTTATCAACCTGTTGAAAAATAAACAACCTTCTGTTATGGAGGAGGCAACAAATAACATCTGAAATAGTGTTAGTGAGATTGCCTAAATTTTTGATATTAGTGGATCATTCAAAACATCCTACAGAAGTTCACGAGCTTTTGCGTAGTCTTTTTCTTGCAACTTGGAGAGCCCCTCATGGTACTTCTGAGAGAGCGCAGATTCCTGACAACATTAAATAGAAATTTAAATAAAACAATATTATTGTGACAACATATTGAGAGTTTTTAACACAAACCTCAGCCTTGCCACAAGAATGGAGTTACAAGAATCTTACAGTCAGGTGCTATTCACTATTCAGCGTGTTGTTAGATCAACCTACATTAATCACTATTGTAAAAAAAAAAATCAATAGTAACCTGCATGGTTGTACCCCACTGAAAATGCTTGCTAAATCTCCGGTTCTCCAACACTTTAATCCAGTAAAGTCAGAGAGAAAAAAGAATCTCAAACAAATTCCCTGACAGCAATAATTTCTATGTGAATTCTCTTCTCTTGTGATAGCTAAGTCCATCTAATTGACACAAACAAACTATAAAGGTACTGGAATATTGTGATCAATGCGATTTAGTTGCCCCATACAGGCACATGCCCCCATTCTTAATTAATTTTTACACTAATTATAAATCACAAATTTTATCTAAGGACACAAGAAGAAAGGAGTAGATATGTTCCTAAAAGATCCCAACAAGAATTTTTTATTCACAACAAACAATTCTCCCATCACATTGCACTCGAAAAATCGAAAACCCTAACATAGCACAAATCTCGAGCTACAGAAGCAAAGCACTAAAATTTTATGATGATATCGAATACCCAGAGCAAAATGAGGGGGGGAGGAGGCGTTCCTGTGCTTCCTTGGTGGGCGCGAGCGGCTCCCATTGGCCGCTGGTGTCGCTCTCGTTGATGACCGCGTTGGAGAACTGCGAGCGCGCGAGAGAGAGGCGGAGAGTTAGAAATAAGCCGATCAGAACAGGGAGCGAGATGTGTACACGAAGAGAGAGGTGGAGCTCAGCATGGCCGGCGCGCGAGGGTTCCGGCTGCGAGTTGTGGTCGCCACCGGGAAAGTGCGTTCTGAGAATAGTTATGGGTTTACCATAGTTTTTTCCCTCACGACAGGGTTCTGGTTTTGGGTGGGGTCGGGTTATAGGATCGGAACTCCGAATTGCTTGCATTTGTGTTGGCGGCGGTGGTCGTGCTATTATGGGCTTTGTGGTAGCTGTGTCATTGGATACGAAATGGAAGGTTAGGATTAGTAGTTGTACATGATTTCCAACTTGCCCGTACAGATTTGCGCAAATAATAATTAAGACAATAGGGCCCTGTACATGATTTCCAGCTTGCCCGTAAAATATTCGCATGTCAATTTAAATCGATGAACATTAAAATGCCCTTACATCTAGAATTTTTTTTATTAATTAACCTTTTTTAATTTTTATTTCAACGTTAACCCCAGCGAACTTTATTTCCAATTCTGATCTCTTTGGTCACGCTACCGCCCGTGGTGTGACAAAACAACGCTATCACGCCAGCCCGTATTTGGGGGAAGCTCTTGTCATGCCACCACCCGTGGCTAGGGCTGAAAAAATAACTCGAGGCTCGCAAGCCTGCTCGGACTCGTCACGGCTCGGCTCGGGCTCATTAATTTTCGAGCCGAGCCAAGCCACATGTCCAACTTGTTAAACAAACGAGCCGAGCTCGAGTCGGCTCGCGAGCTAGACTCGGCTCGGCCCAAACGGCAAACGCCCAGGCCCAGCCCAGTCCGACCGAATAAATTCCCCAATCCCCCCCATCGCCTCCAGCCCTCCATTCCTCGTCTCCTCCACTCGCCGCCTCCCCTCGGCAGCTCCGCCCGCCACCTCCCTTTCCTCGTCCCCCTTGACGAGCTCCGCCCGCCGCCTCCCCTTCCCTCTCCGGCTCTCCCCGGCCCATCGCCTCCACTCCTCCACTCGCCCCCCCCCCTCGACAGCGCCGCCCGCCGCCTCCCCTTCCCTCTCCGGCTCTCCCCGGCTCATCGCCTCCACTCCTCCACCCACTGCCTCCCTTTCCCCGTCCCCTCGACAACTCCACCCGCCCACCCCCTCGGTAGCTCCTCCCGCCGCCTCCCTTTCCCTATCCCCTCAACAACTCCACCCGCCCGCCCCCTCGGCAGCTCCGCCCGCCGCCTCCCTTTCCCTGTCCCCTCAGCAACTCCACCTTGCATGCAGCAACTCCGCCGCCGCCTCCCTTTCCCGTCCCTCGGCAACTCCACCCGCCCACCCCCTCGACAACTCCACCCGCCGCCCTCCACCTCGGCCCGTGCTCCACGCCTCCACCTCCGCCCGTTCCCCCACCGCCGCGGAGGCCATCGAGGCGAGGTGGAGGCCATCGAGGCGAGGCGGCCATCATCGCCGCCCCTTCCTCCTCGCCGCCGTCCTCCAGGCTCCAGCCCGCCACCGCCGCCCCTTCCACTGTGCTGTCATCTAGGCCGCCAGCGCCGGCGCCAAGAGGATAGAGGAGATCAAGAAGGAGCCTGCAACCTGCTTGAATGCTTGATGCCTTTGATCTTCGATTTGCTTGTTTGCTATGAATGCTTGCTTCTGTTTTCTTGATCTGTGAATGGATTAGTTGATCTGTGAATGGATGAATGGATGAATTCTTGATGCCGAACGAACTGATGGTCTGATGCTGCTTTTGCTCGAGCTCGCGAGCCGCTCGAGCCAGCTCGAGCTCCATTCCGAGCCCGAGCCAAGCCCCTCTCCTGGCTCGTTTCTGAAACGAGCCGAGCCGAGCCCACTGTTCATCCGAGCCGGAACGAGCCCGACTCGAGCCGGCTCGGCTCGTTTCCACCCCTACCCGTGGCGTGACAGTGTTGTTTGGTTACGTCACGACCAGTGGCGTGACCAAAAGTGCTATTTAGTGACTTATCCTATGGTGTGACAGCGTTGTTTTGTCACACCGCGGGTGGTGGCGTGACCATAAGGATCAAAATTGGAAATAAAGTTCGTTGGGGGTTAACTTTAAATTAAAAAATTAAAAATGATTAATTAATAAAAAAGTTTTACATCTAATACTTTTGCATAAATAAATTCTTATAATAGTTAAAAAATAGGAGGCGTCACTTATCAATTTTCGCCGTTTTGTGCGCGCACACAAAGGGCCTGTTTGGTTTGAGGCTTGAAGCGATTTGCCTGACCGAGAGCTACGCTGGGTGGTTGACTGGCGCTCGCTTGGATGACGGCCTGGCAGTCAGGCGTGGAAAATGAACGCCTGGCAGGTAGCTCTCTTTTGCTTCTCTCTTTAGTTCTTTCTCTCTCCTTTTTCTATCTCCAGGCACGTATCATCAACCAAACACCATATCTCTAGATTTGCCTGACCAAACAAAAATCATCTCTTTCTCAGACTACTCTCAGACACTACTTTTTTTCAGGCACGACTCTCAGACCTCGAATCAAACATGCCCAAAATCCCCCGCCCTTTATGCATCTGGTGGAATCTAGAGTGTTCGAAGCGTATACCCCTCACGGTTAAAAAAAACAATGCTACAGTCACCTCCCAGCAAAGTAAGGCAGCAACCCCATACGGTACCGACATCTGAACCCCATACCTGATGATCCATAACTACAATACGTGTCTCGAATACCCAGTGCGTCACAAGAAGTCGGCCCCCCTCTGCGGCTATAAAAGCTAACCCTAGGCGTGGCTCCCGTTTCATCATCCGACCCGTTGGCCTCCTCTCCTGTTCATCCGTTTTCTCCTCCGCGCCTCTCGTCAAGGTTTCCTCCGCCGTCGCTCCAACCGCCGCCATGCTCGCGGCGGCTCTGTACCCTCCGTCCCCACCCCACCAACGCTTCTCTAGGGTTTAAACACACGCGCTCCTTACTCGCGTTGAACGCTTCGTGGCTTCTCTCGGATCTGGCGTTTGGTGTTAGTTCAAATCGTCTGCGATTGTGTGCTTGTAAGGTTACTTTTGAGCCGATCTTTGCGATATAGGCGATAGGATTGTGCCCTTTTGACTAATTTAGCCGCCAAAGCGGTCGGATCTATCAAAGAGCAATTTTCACGAGACTCGATTGGAGAATTGTAGAAGAACAATTTTAATCGAAGAAGAACCGATTGCTTCTTGAATAACCGCTTTGAGATATTGTGACATTCGCAGCGGTTCAGACGGGCATATAACAAATTTGAATCCTTTTTTAGCTTAAAGGATTTCCATTGATCCTTTCTTAGATGGACTTCATATACATTTCCTTTTACCTTGTTTTCTTTTGGCGTGTTGTGGGTAGTCCCGAAACCGTATGCTTACATAACGATCGTAATCCACGAATGTTGTATGCGTTTTGTAGTTGTTATCTGGAGCTTCGCATTTGCCTCTTTGAGTAGCCATTACTGATTCAGTATCTTTGTCTTGGCTTAGTTAGGAAGGAGGCACATAGCGATGGGCATTTGATGCTCACTCGGGCTTTTGAGGGCACCTCATCTACCTTAACTAGAAGTGCTCCCCAAGCAGCCCTAGACATTCCATTATTCTCTAATTTACGCTACTAATTCATGCACAAGTTTAGGTTCACGTTACCTCTGTTGCATTTTGGTTTTGGCCATTAAAGTGCAATGCTTGACCTGTATCTATGTTATTTATTTAATTATTATGGTTGCTTTGCAGAACTTGTGATATTTGCCTTTTTGAGTAGCCATTATAGTTGTACATACTATCTTGGTTTAGTTAGGGGGCATATAAAGATGTTTCTCGGTGAATTCACTTGGGCTGTATTGAGGGCACCTCATCTATCTTAACTAGAAGTGATCCCCAATCAGCCCTAGACATTTCATTATTCTCTTATTCCTACTACTTATTCCTGCACAAATTTCTCAGGCTGTCAGTTCCATGTGGCCACCGTTGCATTTGGTTTTGTCCATCAGAGCGCAATGTCCGACCTGTCTCGAGATTGTTTATTTATTTTGGTTGCTTAACGGAGCTCATGCTATTTGCATTTTTGAGTAGTCATTATAGTTGTGCATACTATCATGGTTTAGTTAGGGGGCATATAGATATGTTTTTGACAAGTATTTGCGCTGTTTCGAGTAGAAAACCATTCTTTTACAGAGGTGTTCTTTGAACAGCCTTACACATTTTTGTGTTCTTCTCCTTTTCATATTTTCAGTAAGTTGCCACTGCAGCTCGTGTGATTTACTAATACATGCACGGACACGGATACGTCGACACGACACGACATGGACACGGGAATTCGTCATTTTTCCAAAAATACCGATACGGCGACACGGCTATATATATTTAAATAATAAAAATAAATTACACATATGTATCATTTTTTATGTTTCTTCATGCTAGTCGAACTGAAATTTTGTAAAGTGTAAAATAAACTCAGAATATGTACCTCTCAAAGATAACCCTTGCCTCTTCATTCTTCCTGCAGTCAATTCATTGATCATGACATGTTCAATTGTTCATATGAATACCATTTTCAGAAATCATAATTCCATATACCTGGGAAAAGAATTAACATGATTAGCAAGAGTTGCAAGAATATAAAGATAACATATGTACTTGATTTTTTGAACAATCTAAGTCAAAGGCTCAAAGCAATAGAGCAACTACAATTGATAAGCAATAAAAATAATTAACAAGTAGCCAAGTTCAAACATAGAAACTTAAATGCATAGTTCAACCAAAAGCAAGGTGCCACTAACATAGTAATATATTAACATGAGAGCAAGCATCAATGCATCATTTTTCTAAAATACTTGTGTATTGATGCTATGCTTGTGATACATAAATGAATTGATGCATTGATGCATTGATGCATCAATTCATTTATGTATCACAAGCATAGCATCAATACATACTAAGTCTCACTGTCTCAGTGTATCACAAATTCACAGTTCACAAGTCACAAGCAATTAAGCAAAGCATTAGTACACATGCAGCCTCTAATCCTCCATTCTAGACCAACATCAACATACATACTAATACATATTCATTAGTAATTACTAACTTCAGTCTACCACAATTCACAAGCAAAGCCAAAGCATCAGGGCTCAAGCCATCAGTGCATCACCATCAATCCATCAGTATAGCCATATCAGTACACAACAAGGCACAAGCAAAGCCAATTAGCCAAACTGCCAAAGCATCAATCACTCAGATTCATCACCAATTCAACAATCACCAATTCACCAATCACCATCATCCATCAGTAGAGTCCTCACCTCACCTGAGGTTGGAGACTTGGAGCTGCGGCGGCGCGAGGGACTGAGGGTGAGGGAGCACCGGAGGTCCGGATCCGGAGGACCGAAGCGGCGAAGCCGGCGGCGCGAGGGAGGTCCCGAGCTGGAGGTCGAGGGAGGAGGAGCTGCCGCCGAGCTGGTCGCGTGAGGGACCGGTGCTGGATCCGGCGGCGCGAGGCGAGGGAGCCGGAGGACCGAAGCGGCGAAGCCGGCGGCACGAGGGAGGTCCCGAGCTGGAGGTCGAGGGAGGAGGAGCTGCCGCCGAGCTGGTCGCGCGAGGGATCGGTGCTGGATCCGGCGACGCGACCTCCCGAGCTCCAACCGGCGGCGCGACCTCTGGATCCG
The DNA here is from genome assembly GCA_036346405.1 of Phyllostachys edulis. Classification (NCBI taxonomy): domain Eukaryota; kingdom Viridiplantae; phylum Streptophyta; class Magnoliopsida; order Poales; family Poaceae; genus Phyllostachys; species Phyllostachys edulis. Next base: position 14,461,879 of record CM070550.1, on the reverse strand, counting down.
ACGCGCGAGGGAGGAGGAGGCGAGCCGCCGCTCGAGGTCGCGCGAGGAGGACCGGCTGGATCCGGCGTCGAAGCGCCCAGCTGGGCGGCGCGACCTCGACGAGCAGCGTCGGCGGGATCGAGGGCGGGCCGCGGAGGCAAAGGCTGCTGCCGCAGCGTCTCGGTGCGCGGGCTTGCAAAAGGGACGGAGTGGAGGCAGCAAGAATGTGACCTAGCTTTGTGTTGGGCGGGCCGTGTCGACACGTGTCGGACCGCTACCACGGCGTGTCCGACACGATCGGGAATTTTAAAATTAAATTTTATTATTAAAGTCACCGATACTCCAATCGACACGATGTTGAGACGTGTCCGACACGTGTCCGTGTCCGACACGCCGTTTGACACGGATACGGCAGTTTTCCCAAGTGTCCGTGCTTCAGAGTAGTAATACTAACTTGAAGGTTGGCAATGGACCGACATATATGTGCACAGATTAATCATCCTAATGATGAAGGCTAGTTCTGAAAGTATTAGCCTTTGCCTTTGCTTAGTTACTGTTGTACACTGCTCTATGCAGCATGACTTAAGTTATATTAACTAGTTAATTATATTTCTCCAAGCCAATAGTTTTTCAAAGTTTGATATGCCTCTTGAATAACCAGTTGCTACGATTTGTATATTTGCATTTGGTTCAGACGGGCACATAACACATGGGATCTTTTGAGTGAAGGGACCTGACTTTCTATTCATCCCTTCTTAGATAGATTCTGATAATAATTGGTTATTTTTTTGTTTTCTGTGAACGAAGAATGTGATGTTATGCCATTGTCGTTATCTCCATGACTTGAGCATTACGATTTAACTGGTCAGTGTTATATGTTGACCATTTTGTTCTAGGATATTTCGCTCGACATGTGTTGCTTATGCCATTTTCTAACTGAGTACATGAAACATCCTAATCTGCACTAACTTTTTCTTGAGATGTTATTCTACAGTACAACTCAAATAAACCATTTTGCTCGTTAATCTCTTTGGTGCACTTCAATTGATGTCTAAGTTACAATTGCAATCCATGATAACCCATTTTATTAGTCTTGATGTGCTAATTTTTCTTTGTTATGTTGGCGGGAAGGTCAAGACCCGCCGTGCTCCACGTCTTTGCTCCAAAGGAGAAACCCACCGCACCTGTGTATTTATGTTGTCCCACTTCATTGATGTATTTTGAGTTTGCAAACTGTTCAATTGATTTAGTAGGGATATTGTTTGCATGTAGGTTTTCCTTTTTCAGTATTTTGTTGCAGAGCAAATGATGATGCACTTATTTATTGTTTTAGAATCAATATATGCTTCTAACTGCTTTTTCAATGTTCATCAGGGTTTTGTTATAAAATTGATCTTATTGGCGATTGGACTTCACTGATTGTCTGTTTTTTAACCTCTGTGGTTGTAAGGCTGACATTTGCGATTTTCTTCCTTCGCAGTGCGTCAAGTTCCTCCTCCAGCACCTGCCCAGAGCAGTGGTGGCTCAATGTTTGGACTAATCGGGTCCACTATTGCTGAAGGTGTGCTTTGTTTTGCTTTGTTTCAAGTGGAATAACGGCCAGTATACTCACTTTAGATGCTAATATTTGCTTTACACGTATCTTCAGTCATGGCTTTTGGTACTGGCTATGCAATGGCACATACAAATTGTTGATGTCAGAATGGGTCCCCGTCTGCTCAAAGACGAGATTGTTGTCTCCGAGGCTTCGCCGCAGTTGCCAATGGGCAATATTTGTTGGATCTCGATTCATGCAACATCCATTCAAGGCCTTCCAAGATGTAATTTACCTCTCATCTGTTGCTCAATCAATTGTCTTTTGCTGCTTCCATCAATTTTCATCGCTTATGCGTGGAGTAAAAACTTTGAATTTGCTTTGATGCAGTATTTTTGTTGATTTAGCTCTTGCATTGTGTTACATGACTTTAGTTGGTGTATTCCCTCCACCATTCTTCGGTGATTGCTGACTGTCGATTTGTTCAAATATAGATTTTGAAGTTTTACATATCCAAAAGTACCTGAGGGATTTGTTCACACCGCGTCACTCTTTAACTAGGCTTACACTGCTATCAGAATGAGGCATTCTCAACTTATCCTAGGACAACGTAGACTGATGTCATACTAGTTTAAAAGCATACTTGCAGTACATGATTTATTATGTCGAGTCTACATTTAGTTAGTATTGGCTTGGTGATCGTCCTAATTATTCTCGATTGATAATGCGAAGGCATCAACAACTACTAAGTGACATCGCAAGTGCCGCTTTATCTCGGATAGGTGAACGAAAAGTGCCGCGGGGAGCTGGTGCATCTGCCTAAACTGCTGCGCTTGATTAGAGATGATTTACACCTTGTTTGGATACACTATGAGGATTGAATCGAAAATTGAACTAAAATATTTTTCAATCTCTTTCTATCCAAACAAGCCCTTAATGGTCTTGTTTTACTCTCATGATCTCATAAATAATTACTTGCAAAATTACGAACTTCTGCCACAACTTATGTCTGTACTATGTCATTATCATTGGTGCGTTGATTTTTTAAATAATCCCCGCTCTGTTTTATTATAAATGACGCCGATCAGTATTGTTTAAGCTTAGAGGACGTCAAGTATTGAGATCCAAAGGGAGTGCATTTTTTAATAGAATTATAGAAATAAATGTTTGTTTAATAAAATTACCAAAAATAGGATTTGTCATCATTTCAAATGACGAAATGGCTGTCACTATTTGATTGGCGATAGGAGTCATGTCGTTCACCAAATAGTATTAAACGTATATGTTGTCATTTGGTATGTTGATTTGCTTAGAAATTTAGGTAAATTGCTATTCCAAATAGCACAGTGACCTCTTTTTTTTGGGGGGGGGGGTCATTTGGAATGGTGACAATCTCCCCTATAATAGGATTAAAAATTTGATCGAAATTCATTTTTATTCTGAAAAAAAGAGGAGGGCAAGAAAGAGAGAGGAGGTGAGGAGAGAAGCTAGCGTGTTCGTTTATCCTGTAGGTAATTTTTTTTTAACTGGATGAATTAGGTAGTTTTAGATGTATGGTTATTTAGTGTAGTTTGTTGTATATTTTTTAGGTGTGAAGTTTAGTTGAAGGTAGTGAAGTCTTAGCATAACTGATGTGAAGTGCGAACTCCAGGTGCTACAATGTGAAGTGCGAGATAGCGGGATGCCCTTGGCGTGTGTATGCATTCCAGCCTAAGTATGATACCTACCCAAAATATTCTATAGTAATCTCTCACACATGTATCGTCTGAATCAATGCAATCCCATAAGAACTTATTATCATGCTTCATCGCAAATGCCATGTATGGCGAGATCGTAACTTCAATTTCGAGCCATGATCCATCATTCGAGCAATAGAGTTATGGTTCCAGTACACAATCAGTTATGCTAAGACATGGAGGGCAAAGTAGAAGGCATTAGAAGCAAGAGTTCGGTACTCACATCAACCTTCTAGATTCCACGCATCTGCGGTTTGCTAGGAAGAGGGTACTGAAGCGAGCTTTCTTCGCCTTTGGTGCATGCATCAGTGCATTTTGGTATTGTCGTCCGATCTTGTGCGTGGATGGTACATTCTTGACTTCGAAGTACAAGAGGCATATACTTACTGCTTTTACGACCGACGAGAACAATCAGGCTCTTCCTGTGGCGTTTGCAATCGTCGAAATCGAGAACACCGACAGTTAGTTGTGGTTTCTGAGGAATGTGAAGATTTCTGTTGTACAAAGTTGTCCTAACGTGTGCGTCATACATGACTAACATACCGATTTGTTGAGTGCAATAACTTAGCTACAACAAGGAGAACATGAGCCACTTCTATGGATGGATCTGCAGATTAGGTGATGCATGGGGCATATGGGTGCAAACTTTTATAAGCAGTTTCACAATAAGGACTTTGGTGAAACTTTTCAAGCGGTTGTGCAACTAGAACTAGCAGAGGAAGTTCGATGCACTCTGAAAAACTTTGAATGAGCGAACGAGGACGCTCAGAATGGAGGTAGCGAAGAGACCCGCCACAAGCGCAGAAAATCTCCCTGAGTCCTTGCCCCAGTTATCCACATATGGTCCCAGTTTGACGAGGAAGACCGGAAGACAGGTGAAATGCTTCACGGACTGGATCGAGCACGAGCCTAAGATGAAGTGGTCATTCCAACACGACAAGGATGATGCTCAGTATGGTGTCATGACAGTGAATCTAGCTGAGGTATACAATTGAGTCGTGCATGGAGCGATGTGCCTCCCTTTGGTTAGTATGTGTAGCTGCAGTTCTATGTGCTACCATAAAATACTTTGTTGACCGAAACAACATCGCGTCGCTCTCTATGGAAAATGATAGAGTACTTTACTCTGCCATGATCACCAAGTATATAGAAGAGAAGAGCAAGAAGGTCAGATGCACATGGCATTCAAGATAAGGAACAAGGGAGCTTCGTTTCGAGGTACTTTAGAGGGATAAAGGAGGCTGCGGGGCAAACAGTGGGATGATCATCCATGAGTGTATGTCTTGGTCGCGCTAGTTGCACTTGCACTAGCAGCAAGCCACTTCTTCTGCATAGGTCACGCTCACATGTGATGACTGCATGTTTGACGTTGGCGTAGCACCCTATTCAATACCTTTATGAATATTTCCCCAAAGAAGAGGTGATGCTAACTTAGAGTGCAGAGTTGTATGGTTATGGCGTGGTTGGCCATTTCACTAACCATCGTCATACTTATCAATTCCATTTCGGTACCGACCGGAATGGTCGAAACATGCCATATCGGCACCCAAACCAGCACACCATAGCCTCGATCCTGTACCGGCTGTCATTTCGGTACAGGTAAAAAAAATTCAAAATTGAAGTGACCACTTGTTTGAATCAGTTCGGAAGGCCGAGTCCAATACCACTCCTTCGGTAAATGAAATTATCTAGACTAGTATGCTAGACTATGGAAAAATGTATGAAATTATGAACTCATGTTGTATGATTATGTATTTTTATTGACAGTTAGGCAAAAATTCATATAGAGCTCAAAGTTTGGAAAATTATCAAGTTTAATTAATGAAGAGTATAGACAATAGGGTCGACTGTGAATGTTTGGTCCCTGGACATGGTGGGTGTTCTGATGGTTAGGGTTTGGGATGCTAGATATGATGACATATTGCTCTATGGGATATTGTAAATGCTCTGTGATGAAATCAGTCGTATACTGAAATTGGCATTGCAATCCAGTTTAGACTTGAGCTCTAAAAGTACTGTTCAAATATGTCAATTGATCTTGAGATAGTAGTCTGTTACTTTTGGATACTTAAAGACATGTATGGTCTTTACCCTTTTAATGTTTTCCTATAAACGTAGCTCATGCTATTCTATTAGTCCTGAAAACTTGTTGTTGACCTGACTTTAACTATGGTTGTTCACTGTCAGTGAATCAATGTTGTTAAATCAAGGTTGTTGTTACTGTTAACAGTGAACATTGTTCTTGTTGTTACTGTTTCTAGGATATTTGACAGATTAGAAGAAGTTTTTAGAGCTCAAAGCTTATATTGTTTTGTCAAAGTCAATTAGTGAAGAGTATAGACTGGTTGAGATGGCAAAGACTTGTTCTTTTGCAACTCTCATTCTGAGAGCACAAACTATCATCAATCTTCTGTGCTTTATGCTACTTATTGATGATTTACTTGTAACAGCCCAAAATCCCTAAGTTGGATTAGTTAAGCATTTAATGTGCATTTGTAAAATTTTGAACTTTTTAAAACTTTTTGTTGAAGCAAATAGGTTTCAATTGTGTGAATATTTTAGTTGGATTCTATATTCTCTGTTATACTTGTTTGGATTTTCTGAAATTTTTGGAGATTATTTGGTTCCTATTTAATTTGCTTGTTCAATTTTGAATTTGAATTTAAAACACAAACCTAATAGGTAAATAAAAAATAGATATGAAAATTCATAATTAAAAATCAAAACTCAGCATAATTCTAAATACAAATTGAGGAATTAATTAAATCATGTTTTGCATTTTTTTTATCAAGTAATAATAATCAATATTAAATCGAATTGTTTGAAAAACTGCAATTAGAATTTTAATTATTTTGATTTTAGGTTTTCGCATGCATCATAAAAATCATATCATTATGCATACATTAGTATCACCGTTCTCATTTTCCAGTTCGACCGACCGCAGGCGAAACGCTTGTGTGTCCCTTCTTTTTCTGTCATATCTCTTTTTCCTTCCCTGCTAACTCCTTTTGCTTCTCTCTTTCAAATCTCATCCGAAAACTCAAAACCAAGCCATGCATGTCATTCCACCGCGATCCTCATCGCACGACCAACCCGATTCTATAAAAAATTTTCGCATGCATGGCAGTTTGAGCGAATTCGCAAACAGACGAAAAGAAGTAGCAGATGAAACGCCTGCATGCCGATTCTTTTCCCCAACTTCTCTCTTCGCGATCACCACCGAAAATCAAGAATCCGACAATGCATGTTATACCGTTGCGATCGTCGTCTCGAGAGCTTTCCAATTTGGCGGTTAGTTCACGCATGCAAGGTCGTTGGAGCGAGCCGGAGAAAAGAGGAAGAACTGTATTGCTATTCTTCTTCCGAGCAAATAGGAACTTCAAAGATTTTTAGAGAGCATCACACTACGAATAAATTCCTGAAAATTTTACCTAAGAACAAACATTATGTCAGGTACCTCCCCTAAAAATTTCATGATTTTTGAAATTAAACTTCCATGCCTAAATATTATTTAACTCTCTCTGCCCATTTTTTTATATTGCTGTCCACTATTCATCCGAATTTTTATTCACAGCCTAGCATGCCACTGCCCATTTACTTTACCCCATCCGAACACCACACCACAGCCACTCATCCATTCTTCATTGGCATTCTTTATTCCCACCAACCATGTCACCAGCAGAACCATCATCTCCCCACTGCCTCTATTTCTTTCTACCATCCTCACTGCCACCATTTCTAGTCGCTCTTTCCTTCAACAGAGCAAGAACCCCCAACACTTGTTCATTTCTTACAACTTCTCTCTTCTAAATCCGTGCCGAAAACCAGAAAATGTTCAATGCATGTTATACCATCACTTTCTTCATCGCATTATCAACCCAGGTTAGTGATTAGATTTCACATGCGAGTTGGTTTGAATGTTTTGCAAGAATGCACTGTGCTAGTAGCACAAGGTCGGCACATCACCAGCATGCTGTAGTAGGCCCGCATGTAATGCATGCATGCGTCGTGCATGCGCATGCAACGGCCAGCACAGGAGCGGCAGCAGCCCAGCGCCCAAGGCATGGCAGCGGCGGCAGTGCAGCAGCAGCGGCTCGGTGGTGGCCGGAGGTGGAGTTGTTAGGTACGACAGCACAGCGTGCAGACCAGTGGCGGCGTCGGCAGCGGCTCGCCAAGGACCGGCTCGGCGTGGCAATGCGCGGTGCATGCTCACTGCGGCACGACTACGGCGTGGCGATGCGTGGCGCATGCTCGCTGCGGCACGACTACGGCGGGCGCGGTCGAGGACGAGTTCGACGACGACGTCGTTCGGTGGTAGTCGCACGTCTAGCGCGTGCGACGGTAAAATCTTTAGTCCTATTATGTTACCGCGTTTCGATATTTATTTATACATGTTGCATCATTATAAGCATGTCATTTTTCTACTGTTGCATGTTTAAATGTATTTAACAAATTGATGATTTATTTTAATCATGAACTAATTGATCACTCAAAAATTGGATTAACAAATGAGTATATGGTGTAGTAAGAATATTTAGATAACAAACACTCATACTAAGAAAATTCCTCTAATTAAATGCATGATCAGAGAAGGGAAGGCAATTAGAGTGCTTTCGGGAACAATAGTAAGTTCTGAAATTCAAATTCAAGGAATTGGAAAAGTTGGGTTAGATTAAATAGCTATTAGAGATTAAATCAAAAGGAGCAACCTAACATGAAAGGCAAGTATTTAGCAAATTCAATGTTTCAGTTAAGCTGGGAGGTTAAGCTAGCTAGAGACAAGCAAGTCAAAAAAATGAGCATTTGTTTAAATGTCAATAACGAACTGAGAATGTTTTGGTTAGGCAAAGAATTAATATGTTGGGAAATAATTGAGATTAGGATTTTTACTTAAGTTATTAGCTTATAGGCTAAAAGAGGGAACTAATCTAAAGAACATGTGCTGGCAAAAAGAATTATTCGTAATGAACAGTAGACCTTGCCTTAGTGTCAATTTCCGTCATTTATAACTAATTCATTTTAACTCCAATTTGAGAGAAACCACTTTTGTTGGTTTTAATTCTTAATGTACTTTAACTTGGAATAGGTTTGAATCATGTTAATGTCCTAGAAAATTTCGAAATTGGAATTAATTTCTGGAAGGAATTATTTTTACACTAGAACTTGAATTAACTTCAAAAATTCATAATAAATTCATATGAACTCCAAATGGGATGAATCCAATTAGGTTGTTTCTAAAATGTTATTATCTTTCCATTTTTGTAGTTTTCATCTCCACTACTATTCTAGAAATTTTTGCCAAAACAGTAAAATTTGGACAGAGAGCACAACGAGTTGAAATTTCAGCTTTTTCTCATTTTCTGATTTTCAAAAGACTATAACTCTCACATACTGAACTCCAAATCAAATAATTTTTATTCTAAATTCATATAAAATCATAATCTACCTTCTCTATTAATTTCATAATTTTTGGAGTCTTTGGAATTTTGGTGTTTATTCGGTGTTTTCGCTTTGCCAGTTCTTATCGCTAGATGACGATGATTCGGGAGTGCAACGGAGATGATTATGTGAATGTCCAGAGTACCAGCAAGTAAAGGCAAGCAGTTTGATCATAAATATCCCATTACTTTCAAGTCTAATACTTTGTTTACAAATTATAGGTATGCATGCTTTTGTGTCAAAGTTTATTTTCCCTATTAGAGGTAGCTATTCCTATCGCATGGTTGCCCTTAAATTGTTATCCCCTGCCACAAAACATAAGTTATTAATATCGCTGGTGAATTAGAGCTCGGTGATTTATCTATGCTCTTTTATTGTCTTTGCGGTGTCATGCTTAGAAATGCTTAGCTACCGGTAGAATTGGGCAGTTATCGACTTAGTTGATAACCTTGATCACACAAAATTATGATTATCATTATGCTCAGCACCTTGTGCTTTGTTACTTTGTAAAGTCAAAAACGGAAAACTGAAAATAAAATTGTTTCATGACTTGGGTACAATGGATATTGGTGTGATCTGTTGGGTGTGAATGGAATGGTGCCTAAGTCCCTAAGGACCGAGTTACTTGTGTCACTAAGCCAAGCACTTTTGCGTGCTAACCACATGAGAGGGATATGGGACCTCTCTTGACTTAGTACTTTGGCGCGTGTTAGCTCCGGGTCGCATGGTGGATGTGTGCGTTGTGTTGAAAAAGAAACTTATGTGTCTTTGGGTGAGTAGTGGTGGAGGTTATCCACTGCAAGGAGCATCGTCCTTTATAAGGAGATGAGCATCTTTGATGACTCCGCATCAACATATGGGGCTTCCTCCCATATGGGCGACTCGTAGTTAATGCACAATATTGGAAACATCTCGTAGGACTTAACCGTGCCGGCATACCAAAGGTAGTGTGCTTATTCCGGAGGCAAAAAGGCGGTCGGCGTGTGGGTACATTGGTACACCCTCGCAGGTTCAAACTATTCAATAGCCTCGCCCTAGGTTATGGACATGCTTGGTAAGGTCGTAAGAACTAGACTATAACATTTAATTAAAACTTGATGTGGGTAGTATGAATGGGGAATTCATGCTATTGTTGTGGTGGCTATTGGGTTAGCCACTTCCAGGATGTCTTGTTTTTATTATTACTTAGTATCTCGCTGTTTTTATCAAATAAAATCAGATTGCAAAACTGCTTTCAATCTATTACATTATTGCAAATGAAAACTTGCTTTGTGCTGAAAATGAGTCTAGAGCCTCCTCCACTTAAATAAGCTTGCATGTAGCTAAATATATAGATCTGTTACTCTACACGTCAGTCTTGCGAGTACATTTTTGTACTCATTTGCTTTGCTTAATTAATTGTTGCTGAGGTGGTTGATCCCCAAGGGATCGACTTTTGTGAGACCGACTTCGTACAGGACGACTAGCTTGGTGGCCCGGTCGGTTGCCTTGTGGGTAATGGCAAACCGTTTGGCTCTTGTTTATCGCCATCTTATGGCTTTTTGCTTCCGCTGTTTATTTATCTCTTTGGTTGTTATTTGGCCGGTCGGCCTCTTTTGTAATAACTCTATATTGTATGTCTTTTGAATTGCTTAGTTGTGCTTCAGTTCTTTGTGTTGAATGGAATTGATGCATAATTTTTGTATGGGGTATGTGTACTGCAATTCTGGGAAGTACATATACACCAAGAGTCGAGATATTTGATTTGTAATGCTTGAATCATCTTGATGGTTAAGTATTACAAGTTAAATACCCCGGGTTCTCACATTACTACTTGCTGGTATTATGCTTGTTGCATAATTATTTCTGTTGTGGTGAATGTCAAATCTTGCAATCCATTTTATTGCGTATGTAACTTATATAGATAGCAAGTAAGCGAGATGGCAGAGGCACCGTCTTCGCCACTGACACCAACGTCGCCGAATGCGTCTGGATGTCCGACGATAGTGATACGTAAGCGAGATGGCAGAGGAAAATCGAAATTCCTGCAAGCCGACTGATCATCACGGAGGTCAGTGACGTTGGGATCCCTCTGAGTCCCCGGACCATCTGCGGGATACTTGCAAGGGAACGGGTCCCCATCACCACACCAAGCCGAAGTCTCGATTTAACGTCTGCAGAGGTTAGGCGTGACGTAACTTTCGGCCTCGTTCACTATCGAGCGGACCTGTGCACGCATGGAACGACACGTGTTACTCGCGATGTGTCACGCGTGGAGGACCTTCAAGAGCACGCTTGTCATGAAGTACGTGAACACGGGTCGAACGCCCTTCACGAAGTTTCTATTTTTGTCGCGAGATACATGGGACGAGTTTGTGCGAATGAAGACGACAGCCGAATTTCAGTAGCAAAGTGCGGCAAACAAAGCTCTCCAGGCACGAAACACTCACCCCCACAGACTCGGCACCGCTGGGTACGTGGGTAAATCCGCGGAAATGGCGGCAGAGGACGAGAACGCAACCAGGCCATTTGTTGAGATCACAGACGAGCGTTCCCCAAGCTGGTTAAGAGCGAGGGCAAAAGTCTTGTCTTCGGGCAGCATCTCTTTCACAAACCCGGCAGACCAGGAAGTGTCCCAACGTCTGGTAAATATGTCGAACTACCTAGTTGTTAATAAGTTCATAACTTCATAGTGTTTATAATAACATGATGACCTCTTGCAGCATGAATTGACTGCCGAAACTTCCCAAGACTCCTTCCAAACAAACAGGGAGAAGAATATACTATCTACGGCCCTGGGAAATAAGGAGCACCCAGGTCGCACACGAGGCCTTGGGGTTTACGTACCTTGGAGTTATGGATTCCGAGAGACTACGACACGTATAGGAGTAGGAAGAGATCTAAAGCCAAGTACGAGGACCGGTTGGTACAGATGCTTACTGCAAAATTTCAAGGACGGATAACAAAATTGCAGGATCAAATGAATCAACTCCTGAACCAGTCGCAAGCCACCCCCGTTATTTTGGGAGCCAGTCCTCCTCGACATCGGAGTAGCGTCGCGTCAACGCATAATTCTGAACATGATGACATCCAATTACCTATTGACGACATCAAGGTAATGTACATCTCTAAAATACTCCAAAGATGGACCTATAGGACGCCTTAGCTAATTCTGTATCGTTTTGTAGGAGCCGACGCCCGGCAAGCTCCAAGTGAGGATGGTTGGGTCTATTTCTATTGAGGTTGGGCGGGGGATGGCGTATCCATGCTAGGAAGGGATACTGCAGCACGGTGCCCAGCTGACGTAGGGTTACACCAGGGTCCAGGTGGACATGGTACATGACAATTTCATGGCCATCCCGCTGGAGATTCGCCCGAACGAAAACATCAGAACACTAGGAGATGCCATGCACACTTTTATCCAGTGGCCCAAGAAGGACATCGCCCTGGACCCAGCAGTGCCGTAATCTCGACACGACCATTCATCTCCAACGGGACCCTCGATGACTCCACCTCATCCTTCGCCTCAGAAGGCCACCTCGTTGGTTCCCGTGGAGAAGACGCCGAAGGAACAAGAAAAGCGTGCCGCCGTATCGGTTCCCGAGTCGTCTCGCAGGAAGACGCTGCCAGTCGTTAAGTCCAAATCGAAATCGATAAACATTAAGGCACCTCCCAAGCCCTCGAAATACTCCATCGAAAACCAAGAAGCCGACCACGAGATAGCCCGCTTTGGATTTGGTTGTCAGTCTTTGCATCTCTGGTACTTGCGAAAGACCGAAAAGAAGGGGTGTGATACTGGAATCACCGTTAGATACAAGGATGAGCATTTCTTCAAAGGGCCAGGTCACTTCATCGTGTGCTTCAACTACTTATACAACCTATTCAACCTCGTTGCCCTCGACGCCTCTCTTCTACGATGTTGGACACTGTAAGTGTGTACAATCAAGTTCTACATTCACGTAATACCGATAAACATCACAACTCATTGCTTATGTATAGATACATGATGAAAAAAGCCCAGGAATGGTCCGAACTGGTGGGTTTCCTCGACCCACACGTGGTCTCTATGCAAACCATGGAAACAGACGCATCCTTCGTCGAGAAATACATACGGCGGGATTGCTTCGTCAGGACAACAAGGACTACATAATGGTGTCCTACAACCAAGGGTAAATGCTTCACTACTTGCTATATAAATTTCATTTGTACTTTATACGCAACACGAACTTAGGTTTAATGACTATAGCAACATACATGAGTAGGTACCACTGGATCCTTTTAGTCACTATACCAAGGAGGAACAAGGTAATATACATTGATTCCCTAAATCAGCAAAGAGCACGACTTCAGCATTCTGACAGAAATACTCGACAGGTATGCTCATTTCTTCCATACATAACTCTATTGTAGTCTTCCTTCATTTGAAAAGGCCGAGGATAACTTTTTGGAATCATGTAGGTCGTTCATCGCCTATGTTGCGAGGGAGGACTATACAAGGGATCGAACGCCGCACTGACACACAGGACGTGATTTTCGGTATGCGCTACAACGCAATAATGCTATATCATACTTCGTAATAATGCGTCTCGAACTGACTATACCTATATATGTAATTCTATTTTTGCAGTGCCGCCAGCAAAAAAATGATGAGCTATGTGCATTCTACGTTTGCCATCATATGCAGCAAATCATTACTTCTAAGACAAAGGATCCCGAGGTTTGTCAAATCTCGAAATAATTATTTCCAAATTATAAATTTAAATATATATGCTTACCACTTTACTCTTGCTAGCGACAGGGCTTGATGATAGATTTAGATGCACTCGTTGCGAAAGAGATCGTGGACGTTCGAGGGAAGCCTGTGCCTTCATCAAGTCAGATATCATTAACCCTAACGAAGACTTTCACTCCATCGTCGACGCAGAGTTTCACCCCGTCGACACCTCTCAACCATGTGCAAATAATTGATTCAATTGTAATCCAATTGTAACTATAGCGAGAATACTTGAACAAATTCTTTTGTAATTTATTTTGAGTAATGATCACTTTGAGTTGTCAACAATTGATTATATGTGATGTATCTGTTTTCTGCATGCTTGTTTTCAAAGGGCATGGCTAGCAATTCCTGAGGCTAGCCAAAAATTAGAAAAAAAGTAGTTAGGGTAATGAACTATCACAGACGGTTTTTTGTTGAAATCGTCTGTGAAGGTATAATATCACAGACGGTTTCCATTAAAAACCGTCTGTGATACGTAGCATATCACGGACAGTTCTATTTACAAACCGTCTGTGATACGTAGAATATCAGAGATGGTTTGTAAATAGAATCGTCTGTGATATGCTATGCATCACAGACGATTTTTAATGAAAACCGTCTGTGGTACTATACCTTCACAGACGGTTTGTTATATCATCTGTATGCCAAACATTTCCCTCAGTTAATTCATGCACAAGCTTATCTAGTCTGTGGTATAATACAGTATTAAAGAATATCATCCACAATAAACTGATAAATTAACAAAGAGTGTCTCGGTTGCAATAAACCCATGCCCGCACGTGTATCATGTAATGTTTGTACGCTTCAAATGTCGTCAATTTTATGTATGAACATGTACACTGCAACTCCATTGGAAACCCTAATTTCTAAAACCCTAATTCTGTTATGAGTGCTTTGTGTGGGAATTCATGAAACCCTAATTTCTGAAACCTAAAATCCAATTTTCGAGACCTAAATCCTTCATTTTGGAGACAATTTCAGAATACATATAAAATTATCATAAAAGGTGCCAATACGGCAAAAAAATTCCAAAAATGCTACATGAAGAATTAGGTGGTGGTGCCATGGCAAGTTGGCAACAAATCTTTCATGCTCTATTATTGATTAAGGATGGTAGTCTTAAAATTTAATGTTTGAACTGGTTTGAACCGGCACAATCTTTTGTATATGCAGTAAGTATGTATTTATATGCACTTGAAGTAAGTATGGGGGACGGCAGCAGGTGCCTACTGCCATCGGGGAGGGTAGCAGTGTCATTGTCGTGCTCGAGGGCAAGTGGTGTTCTCGTCATTGCTCCCGACAAAGAACAGGAGGAGAGAGGAGGCTAAAATTGGAATTCTGCGGTTAGAGGGGCTACTTTAGGAATTTGAGTGGTCTCATGGGGCCAATAGTGTACAAAATTCAAATTTTATCAATGCAAAAACCTGAGCAAAAAATGGTGTTTGGATTGTAGCCATACCAATTCGCAAGCAATGTCGAAATTGGGGTACAAATTGATGTATTTGGATTGCAACCATGCCAAAGTTTGCCAAAATTGTGAGTATGGCACGTGGGCCCTACATGACATCTTTTTTTGCACCAAAATATAGCTAATATGGGTCTTGTTTTGTTGATTATTAAATCACAAAGAATATAACGGTTCAAACGGATCACAAATGGTATACAGGGTTTAGAAAATACGATCATTTCAAGCTTGTTAATAAAAAAAGCTAAGAATTTAGGGCGTGTTTGGTTTGTGACCCCAGGTAGTCAGGCCAAAATTTTGGCAAGGCCAAAATCTAAGCCAAAAAAATGGATCTTAGCCTTACCAATTCGTGGGCAATGCCGAAATTAGGGTACAAATTGATGTGTTTGGATTACAACCACACCAAAGTTTGTCGAAATTGGGGTACAAATTGAGATTTTGTCATGTGGACCCACATGACATCTATTTTTTTGCACTAAAATATGCCAACATAGGTCTTGTTTTGTTGATTAAATCACAAGAAATACAACGGTTTTAATGGATCACAAATCAGATACACGGTTTAGAAGTTATGGTCATTTGAAGCTTGCTAATCAAGAAGTGGCCAACTTTCGTACTAGCGCGGCCAAATTTTTCAAGGCGTGTTAAGGCATTACCAAAATTTTGGTTTGGCTACTTGGGGTCAAAAACCAAACATGCATTTAATGCAGCTAACGAGCTGTTGCCACCTTAGTGGTTGTTTGGATCACCTAGATTACAAATTAGTTTTCAGAAAACAAGTTTTAGTAGGATTTTTATGAAAACATGTTTTTAAGTTGTTGTTCTGTTACAGTGAGTTTATAGATTACTTTGTTTGGATCAGAAAAACTAAAACAAGCTTTCATCTATACAATTGTTTGGTTGAGATTTACATCAAAATAATTTTCTACCGCCATCATCCCGACACACCCTCCCATCCTCTCTTTCCTACTTTCCCCATCCCACCATGACTCCACCTCGATCCACCACATCCACAAAGAAACCACTCAAGGTCCAAAGGGGGTCTTGCGGCTGCCGGCGCCATCCACGGGAGTCGGGAGCGTGGCGAGGCCACGGACGCTGAGGCCAAGCTGCCACTTGAGGCAAGACAGATTCGGGGACGCTGCATGGCTCACCTTGGCTGCGGCCACACCGCGATTTCTCCCCCCAAAATACATGACTTCGGCGAGCTCCTATAGAACATTTCCTCATCAGCTCCGGTCGAGCCACCGCGCGAGCTACCTCGACTACGACCCCAGCAACAGCGAGCTTGCCGTTGCCACCGCCCCATCGTAGCTCCTCCATGAGGAAGGAGAGCGTGAAAACATCCATCAAGTCATGCAATCCGTTCGACCACCGCCCAAAGAGGAGAAGGCAACCTTGTGTACTTGATCATATTTGAACTAAGAGTGCAGGGAAAACAACCAATATTACGCTCTACCTTCCCATCTAACATGGATATGGATTTACAATCAACTTTAGATATTAACCCATTCATATGAGAGGAAAAGAGCAATGCACGGCATATAGCAAATAGTCAAATTAGTTGACAAGGACTCCTATACGTTGGATCCCTGGTTAGATAAAACTTATATCATGCCAACCTCAGTCCAAGTGAGTTGTGCTTATCATATACAGGATGCCCACCTTCAGTCCAACTCAGCTATGTATATCATTATCAGGTCTTCCTCCCATTGATTAACCTCTCCAACAACTAAAGAAGGGCATTCAGAATCAACAAGACATAATTCAATCACATGTCATCCCAATATAGACATTCTTCTAATAACTGAATTACTTTTTTCTTGGTCCACCGATTGTATAAATCAAGGACAAACATAAAGTCTAAAATTAAAAGCACCAAACGAACTAATTGTCAAGCACTAGGCATATTGTCCAACTACAAGCATATGTCCGCACTTGTGAGAAGAACATCGCAGAATTAATATCAATAACAAGAAGTGGCGGTTGCTTATCGCCAACTCGAAACCAAGAGCAACCCGACAAGAAGTCGAAAATGCAATCTTTTAAGTTGTCGAGCATGTAACAGTTGGTTATGTGGTTCCAGTATTTGTTTTCTTGGAGAAGTCAAAACTGACAACATAATAGCTACTAGAGGCTAAATCTTGAAATTTCGAACAGTTAAGTGTGTTGAGTAGGTTATACGCAGTTGGAACAACATTGAAGTCTCGGCCTCTCCACTCAGAACTTAATATGCCAACTTCAACAAAGCCTCATGGATCATGTGTGAACTAGAAGATTGCCAACAAGTTGCTAAATACAAATGCGCCAATATGGTTTCTTAATCCTACACCAAAAGAAACCACATAACATACTTATTTGTCACCCAATTTAATGTTTAAACCTAACGTTGTGCCATGAATCAGTGATATATGAACAAAATGCCCATTTCACAGGATTTCAATAGAACCTACAAGTTTGAAGCAAGCATTATTTAGGTGTCTTTGACTCTTCAGAAGAATGTTAGCAACATTTCTGGAGGCTACACACATGATTAGTCAATCATGTCCTAGTGCAATCAGATTGGAATTCTGTTCGCTAAGATCATCTCAATTTGAGCAACTCACAAGTGAGGTAGAAATGCTCCATTGGATCAATCAGGCAACTTAGTTCACAAAAAAAAAAAAAGGTTTATGAATTCAACAAACTAAGACAGCCTAATGAAAAACGCAAACTATCAGAAGGCAACGCACTTTGAATGTTCACCAAGAAAGATAAACAATGTACATGGCATGCAGCAAAATATAACTTCACATCGTAACTACTGAAATCCCAAATTACATCACAACACCCTTCTCACCACTCGAAAGAAATGAAAAAGGTTCGTGGTACTAGACAGCAACCCAAAAAAAACCATCTTAACGGGATGCCAATGGCTGGGGAAACAGAAAGCCTAACGCACCGGATCTTTACACTAAAATCCACTAAAATCTACCGACCAGCAGATCGAAATATCTACTATTATCTCGGCCCAAAGAGGCATGATAGTAGAACGCAAGGAAGCCAATAATTCACTACAATCTCGCAAATTAACTAAATGGTAAGCCATAATGATGTGGCGTGGATTGTGGAAGATAAAATTCGAAGGAAAAGGTAGATGGCTAAGGCGAGGATCGCCCTTGGAAGGCTGGACTGTTCCTACCGAGCCAAGGCCCTGATCTTGCCGTGGAATTTGGTGAGGCAAAGCTTCTTTATTTCTTAGTTGCCTTCTCCTCTTTTACATATGTTCTTATATAGATTAAGCAAACAGAAATTTTCGAAAACAAACTGAATTGGAAACGGAAACTAACTTGGTATCTAATATGCCCTCTTAAGGAGAACCGAATTCTCGCCTAATCTCTTAAGGAGGCTATCCTATCTTACTTCCTCTCCTACCGCGAGCAATCTTCTTTGTTCTTGCCGCAAGTAGTACTGTTGTTCGCTAATCAGGTGTTGCCGTAGCCAAACCCGAGTCGGCTTCGATACAAGAATCTGAAACGGATTCCATTCACCCTGTATGGCGTCATCTTCGCTGATAAGTCTTCCCCACAAAAGCGTCCACAACATTACCTCTGTCTCCGCGAAACAGCTCGTCCTCGAGCTGACGAGCTGGAACAAAGGATAACACTGTTGAAAGTCATCCAAACGCTCCCATGTCGCATCCGCAAAAGAACAACCCAACCATTGAACGAGTAGTTCCCAAGTACCACGGTTCAGACGAGCCCGACAATCGATAATGGTGAAGGAACCACACGATCATGCACAATTTCAGGTAACCGGCCAAGAACGGGAGGAATTTGCCCAATATACTTTTTGAGTAAAGCGACATGAAAAACATCATGTGTATGTGCCTTGGAAGGAAGCTGAAGACAATAAGCAACGGAGCCAAATCGTCCTGCCACCAAAAAAGACCGTAAAAACGAGGAGACAATTTAGAACGTTGTTGGTCAATGATGGAAACAACTATACGGTGATGAAGGCGAAGCTAAACCCATTCACCGACCTCAAAGTGAATCTCACGGTACAATTTATCATACTAGTTCTTCATATAATCCTAAGCTTGAAGGAGACGTTCGCGAATTTTAGTGAGAAATGCATCATGGTTATGCCACTGCTGGTTGACAGCCGCCACTTGTGCTGCACCTAGCTGATAAGTCAACAAAGTAGGAGGATCACGCCCATAAACTATCTAAAAGGGTGTGGTACATAAGGTTGAATGATATGAAGTATTGTAACAAAATTCTGCCCAAGGAAGCCATTGAAACCACTATTTAGGACGATTACCAGAGTACCAGACACACCGCAAGTACATAGCGATCGTAAGGTTGACGACTTCAAACTGACCATCGGATTGTGGGTGAAAGGCCAAGCTAAGGTGAAGCTTAATTCCCGCAAGACGAAAGAGTTTAGTCCAAAAATTACTGGTGAAGACAGGATCACGATCACTCACAATAGAACAAGGAATACCATGGAGATGAACAATATCATCAAAGAAGGCCTGCGCTACGAAATTCGCCGTGTACGGATGACCGAGCGGTATGAAATGACTGTACATTGGAAAACGGTCAACAACCGTCAAAATAATTGTTTTGCCTCCCACCTTGGGAAATCCTTCAATGAAGTCCATGGATATATCCTCCCATACAGTCCAAGGTACATGCAATGGTTGGAGAAGACCCCCTGGATGCAAATGTTCAGTTTTATTTTGCTGACAGACTACACAACCTTTAATATATTTGCAAACCTTATTATTAGCACATGAATTGAAGAAGGTCGCACGAAAGCGATGTAAGGTCTTCTGAATACCTTCCTATCTTACTTCATCTCCTGCCGCGAGCAATCTTCTCTGTTCTTGCCTCAAGTAGTACTGCTGTTAGCTAATCAGGTGTTGCCGTATCGGCAACAACAGCCGAACCCGAGTCGGCTTCGATACAAGAATTCGAAATGGAATCTGTTCGCCAAGCTGCGGGCGCTGTCGCCGTATGGCCTCATCTTCGCTGATAAGTCTTCCCCATAAATTGCTCGTCCTTCACCGCAAGTGCAGTGCCAAAATCAGGCAAACTAACTTAAACCGTCAGTTAAACCAAAGTTCCTCCGTCCTCGTAAGGCCAAACAAACTCCGAAAGCTTACAACGCAAACTAAATAAATCCTAGCCGAGCAAAGCCACAGCAGACCACGAACTCCCAACAACGGATGAAGCATTAAATCCTCACGGTTGCAAAGCTCATCAATCCAACCAAGAATCCGCAATTAATCTCCCAACCCTACCTACCGTTCGACCAAATTAAATTCCTACAACGGTAATAGCAAGAACAAGAAGCAAGATCTGGCAGAGGCCGCACGCCACGCATCAATTGGGTTCACGATGAGGAGGAGGCGCCGGCGCAGGATTGGGTTCTCGTGGCGGAGGAGGTCGTCGAGGCGTCGCGCGCCGGGGCCCGGCTGATCTGGGGTCCCAGGAGAGCCGGGAGTTGAAGCGATCGAAGGTCCGAAGCCGAGGGCGCAGCGGAGGCTCCACGCCGCCTTGGTGCGCCAAGATCGCTCCTTCATCCGTACACGTGTTCGCCGCGCTGGTCCGTTTCTCCGGTCCTCCATCGTGGGAGGATCGATTCTCCTCGAACTCCATGATGAATCCCATCGCCGCCGAGAACTGCTCCTCCTCCTCGCTTCTCCTCTCCTCTCTCGATCCGTGTAGGGAATGGGGATCTCTTCTCCCTTGACCATGATCGGGTCTTGTGGTTGTCTTTGGTGTTGGGTGCGTGGTTGCCTCGCAGCGATCGCAGAACTGGTGGGGCCGTTGGTCGTTGGAGCCGATGCCGCTAGGCCAGGCCCAACACCGATAAAGTTCCACGACCTAATTATGGGCCGGCCTCTGTACATGGGGACGATCCTTTTCGTTTTTTCGTTCTCCTCTTCTTTCTGGTGGTAATAACTAATGACAATGGAAGAATTGCACCAAAGGCAATACTGAAACATGTTTAAGGTTTTAGGATGCCACTTCAGAGTTAAGAAGAAGAAGAAGAAGAAGAAGAAGAAGAAGAAGAAAGTGAAGAAAAAGCAAGTTCTTCATGGGAACCTCTCCATAAGCACCTCCAAAAGTTTCTCCATGCAGTTCCCTATATAAAGCATAAAAAACTAAATGATAATGCAAAAACAAGTATCACAAGTTTTAGACATGGTTGATGAACCAAAAAGATAATAGGAATAAATCAAAAGAAAATGATAATGAAAAGGACATCATACAATTGTTTGGGTTGCATAAAAGCCCTTGCTCAAATGCCCATCTTGATGTGCTCAGCAAACCCATCAAGCAAGAAAGTGTTCCCAGATGATTCCATACAACTGAATCATTTGCATCAAGCTCTACATCTTGTAGGTAACAATGGAGAGCATTATCATAAAACTCCAACCCTTGTTGAAGGAAAATAGATGCAAGGTTTTTCAATGTCAAAAACCTGTGCAATCAAGAAGGCACGTCAGCATTTTAACGGTAAAAATTAATGTCACACATTCCAAATCAATCAACCATTACAGTTAGTTAGCTATATATAATTCAAGAGTCAATACACAAACCAATTATGTCATGTATTGTACAACAAAACCTTCAAAAAATTATGATGCACAAGAAAAGCACTATGATTTTATTACGACGTGTATAGGATTATTAGCTACTTAAGAGAAGAGATATATCCCAAAAACATGATAAAACAAAAACCATAAGCATTAGAAAAGGGATGGTTTTGTTAATGTATCAATGAAATAATTGTGTATTTACCTTCTACATCATTGTCTTACTTTCCAATTGTAACAATTAGTGCCATTCCAACTCATCTAAACATTAAATTAAGTGAATAATTATGAACTTTGTTTGCATAACAAAATGAAACCCAAAAGTCATTCAAATTCTGATTCCTCGTATAGGAGAAAATTGTTCCATCAAAGCCACCATTATAAGAGTCAGTACTGTAAAACTTAGACCTATCATAGTTTAATGCAATTTCATTGTTTTGTGAATGGTTTTTCTATTCTGTATATTTCCTCAGTGCTATGTCCAGGATTTTAACCAACAAATACGAAAGTACAATGTACATATATAACATGAACATTACAAAAGTTATGAGAAAAGAACCTTAGCTGCAACAAATGTTGATCACTGCCAATGTTATCAACCTGTTGAAAAATAAACAACCTTCTGTTATGGAGGAGGAAACAAATAACATCTGAAATATTGTTAGTGAGATTGCCTAAATTTTTTATATTAGTGGATCCTTCAAAACATCCCGCAGAAGTTCATGAGCTTTTGCGTAGTCTTTTTCTTGCAGCTTGGAGCGCCCCTCATGGTACTTATGAGAGAGCGCAGACTCCTGACAACATTAAATAGAAATTTAAATAAAACAATATTATTGTGACGACCATATTGAGAGTTTTTAACACAAACCTCAGCCTTGCCACAAGAATGGAGTTACGAGAATCTTACAGTCAGGTGCTATTCACTATTCAGCGTGTTGTTAGATCAACCTACACTAATCACTATTGTAAAAAAAATCAATAGTAACTTGTATGGTTGTACCCCACTGAAAATGCTTGCTAAATCTCCGGTTCTCCAACACTTTAATCCAGTAAAGTTAGAGAGAAAAAATAATCTCAAACAAATTCCCTGACAACAATAATTTCTTTGTGAATTCCCTTCTCATGTGATAGCTAAGTCCATCTAATTGACACAGGCAAACTATAAAGGTACTGGAATATTGTGATCAATGCGATTTAGTTGCCCCATACAGGCACATGCCCCCATTTACAGAAAGTCTGGGATGCATTGTTATAGAAATACCAAAAAAAATCATGGATGGAGTACGTGTAATGTTTTGTGAATCGAACAATGTAAGTTCCAGAATTCAATCCCCAGAAAACACCAACAAACCAATGTTTTGTTAATCAAACAACAGTTCATCTTATTAAACTAGAATTCCCACTTGCATTCCACTCCAATCTAAGTCCAATAGAGTCACATCAAGATAATCAGCTTGGCAACAAATCATTCTTAATTAATTTTTACACTAATTATAAATCACAAATTTTATCTAAGGACACGAGAAGAAAGGAGTAGATATGTTCCTAAAAGATCCCAACAAGAATTTTTTTATTCACAACAAACAATTCTCCCATCACATTGCACTCGAAAAATCGAAAACCCTAACGTAGCGCAAATCTCGAGCTACAGAAGCAAAGCACTAAAATTTTATGATGATATTGAATACCCAGAGCAAAATGAGGGGGGGAGGAGGAGGCGTGCCTGTGCTTCCTTGGTGGGCGCGAGCAGCTCCCATTGGCCGCCGGTGTTGCTCTCGTTGATGACCGCGATGGAGAACTGCGAGCGCGCGAGAGAGAGGCGGAGAGTTAGAAATAAGCCGATCAGAACAGAGAATGAGATGCGTACACGGAGAGAGAGGTGGAGCTCACCATGGCTGGCGGTGTTATGACCCAATTCCGCTTAGATGAAATTAAACAGCAATCGGGAGATATCAAAGGTAAAATAGGTATTGTATTCCAGAACGAGAGTAGATGAGACGAAAGAGGAAGCAAGAACAGAAAGTTAACAGCAAGAACAGAAGGGGGATTCAGTTGTTTCTCTTTTCATGCAGTGCTAGATTAGCTACAACATATACATATAGCATTCTCTATTACACTAACGAATGGCCCCTTTGGCTCGTGAACCCAGCTCATTAAATCAGATTCGACGCAGACTAGCTCAACAGTAGCTCTCGTGTGATTCCACCTTCTTTCCTCTCGATCATTTGGACCTTTGTGTCTTCTTCGTGCAGATCTTCCTCCTTTGGACGGCGTCCTCCTCACCATGTTCACCTCCATGGATGCTCCTGCATCTGGATGTGTAACATTCGCCTCCTTGAGATGTAGCCCATATTGCCCGCCTTTGGAAAACAATGACGAAGAACAGTATAATCTTCCCAAGTGGCGCACTCCCGCGGTGATGATGACCATTTGATTAAAATTTGCTGAGCCGTTGAACTCCCTTTTTTAACCAAGCGTCTTTCCAAAATCTCAATTGGTTCCGATGTTCCGATTGTCAGATCGGTGAGCACGGACACATCTTTGAAAACCGGTGAGTAATTGGGAGTGAACGACTTCAACTATGAAACATGGAATACGGGATGAATCAAACAATCGGCTGGCAATTGAAGCTTGTAAGCCACTACACCAATTTGTTCCAGGACTGAAAATGGACCAAAATACTTAAAAGCAAGTTTTGAAAACTGCCGATTGATTTACTTGAGTGTTTGCGATATGGTTCTGACTTCAAGAACTTGTTCCCCAATTTGAAATTGTCGATCGTGACGATGTTTATCAGCCTGCAATTTCATACGATTTTGGGCTCTAGCTAACTATGCTCGAAGCATGTCAGTGTAGGCTTCGTGATCACGTAGTAGTTCCTCAGTTTCAGCAGAGACGGACAGGGAAAGGTTTGGCATAGCTCCAAAATTCAGCTCAGTTCCATATAAAGCCTTGAATGGTGAACAACCCAATGAGGAATGATGACTAGAATTATACCAAAACTCTGCCATAGCTAGCCAGGATCGCCACTTCTTCGGGCAATTGTGCACTGCGCAGTGCAAATACATCTCTAAACACTGGTTGACACGTTCGGTTTGGCCGTCAATTTGAGGGTGATAAGCGGTGATGTACTGCAATTTGGTGCTCACTGCTTGGAACAGTTCCTTCCAGAACACACTAGTGAATATCCTGTCGTGATCCGATATGATGGATCGTGGTACTCCATGGAGCTTCACCACATGATCAAGGAATGTCTTTGCCACCTGAGCTACAGCAAAAGGGTGCCGAAGTGGAATGAAATGAGCATACTTCGTTAAGCGATCAACGATCACTAAGATCACATCATACATCTCAGATTTGGGTAAACCTTCCACGAAGTCCATTGTCAAGTCTTGCCACGCCCCTTCTGGTATTGGCAACGGCTGCAGCACTCCTAAGGGATGGTGATGTTCATGTTTTGCATGCTGACATACTTGACATTGCTTCACGAAATCTTCCACTCCACTTTTGATGCCCGACCAATAAAACAACTTTTTGATACGCTGATAAGTTGCCAAAACACCTGAGTGTCCTCCAATGGCCGTGCCATGAAAATTACTGATTAATTTTGTTTGGAGAGCGGAGTTTGTACCAATCCAAATTCGCCCATTGTACTTTAGCAATCCATGTTCTAAAGTACAGCCGTCACTATCGGGACTTTTGACTGCCAATGAAACTAACAATGCTTGAGCTGCTTGATCAGTTTCATATGAGTTCAAGACTTCCTGTACCCAATCAGACTGGCAAGTGGAAATACTCCGTAACGACAACAAATGGCTTACCCGCGATAGAGCATCAGCGGCGATGTTGTCGACTCCACGTTTGTACTGGAATCGGAACTACAGACTAACTAATTTTTCCATAGCTTTGCGCTGCAATTCAGTCCCCAACTGTTGATCATCTAATGCACATAAACTCTTTTGGTCTGTGAGAATGAGAAAAGGTCCTCGCTGTAAATAGGAACGCCATTTGTCCACTGCCAATATTAGTGCCAAAAATTCTTTCTCATAAATGGATAATTTCTGATTTTCGGGACCCATGGATCGTCTTAAGTAAGCTATCGGGTGCCCATGTTGCATCAAGACTGCCCCAATCCCGGAGTCACAAGCATCAGTCTCCACCACGAAAGGAAAATCAAAATCTAGAAGAGCAAGTACAGGTGTGTTAACCATTGCAGCTTTCAAAGTAAGAAAGGCCAATTCGGCCTGTTCATTCCAGACAAACGCCTTTTTTCTCAATAAGTTTGTCAATGGTTTCGCAATAAGCCCATAATTCTGAACAAACTTGCAGTAATATCCTGTGAGGCCGAGAAATCCTCGCAGTTCTGTGATCGTGGTTGGTTTAGGCCACTTTTCCATGACACTTGTCTTCTCTGGATCGGTAGCCACTCCCTCTGATGATATGATATGGCCCAGGTACTCCATGCGACTCCTTGCAAAGGAACATTTGGACATCTTGGCAAATAGCTGGTGCTGGTGAAGAATATCCAACACTCGGCGCAAATGTTCAATGTGATCCTAGAGTCTCAAGGCGTGTGCTTCGCCTTTCATGAGGATGTTCTCTATCTGAATTAACATCTTTCTCTTTAAATGTAGTTTTGCAATCATGAGATGGCACAATTTCACCATCATGGTACAAATCATTTCCATTTCCACCAGCAGATGTATTTGTAGATAAGACAACATCCATCATGTTATAAGCAAGCCCCTTGACACTCCCTTCAGTGTCTAAACATCTACTCTCAGTATTTGCACCATGATCTTCGTCAACTTTTGCGTTGTTTACAGTTAAGAAGCTTAGAATGCCATCTAAAAGGGCCATCCATTTGGCTTCGATCAATTGCAATGTAACATTCTGTTTACTCTTCTTCGTCTTTGTTTCTTGATGCGATTCATCATCTGCAGATTTTCTTTTATTGGAAAAGTTGAGTCTGGCATGCTTGGGTTCAAGTATGTCAATACCCTGAGGTGCAAAGGGTACTGGTTCAGCATCCTCAATGGTCTTCTTCACATGTAGAGCACGATGATGTGATGGCCAACTTCTTAGTATTAAATTTGCTACAGAAAGGCAAGCTACTTCGTCACGGATCTCTATAAGCACCTCCAAGAGTTTCTCCAAGCAGTTCCCTATATAAAGCATAAAAAACTAAATGATAATGCAAAAACAGGCATCACAAGTTTTAGATATGGTAGATGAACTAAAAAGATAATAGCAATAAATCAAAAGAAAATGATAATGAAAAGGACATCATACAATTGTTTGGGCTGCATAGAAGCCCTTGCTCAAATGCCCATCTTGATGTGCTCAGCAAACCCATCGAGCAAGAAAGTGTTCCCAGATGATTCCATACAATTGAATCATTTGCATCAAGCTCTACAGCTTGTAGGTAACAATGGAGAGCATTATCATAAAACTCCAACCTTGGTTGAAGGAAAACAGATGCAAGGTTTTTCAATGTCAAAACCTGTGCAATCAAGAAGGCACGTCAGCATTTTAACGGTAAAAATTAATGTCACACATTCCAAATCAATCAACCATTAGAGTTAGTTAGATATATATAATTCAAGAGTTAATAGACAAACCAATTATGTCATGTATTGTACAACAAAACCTTCAAAAAATTATGACGCACAAGCAGAGCACTGCGATTTTATTATGGCGCGTATAGGATTATTAGCAACTTAAGAGAAGAGATATATCCCAAAAACATGATAAAATAAAACCATAAGCATTATAAAAGGGATGGTTTTGTTAATGTATTAATGAAATAATTGTGTATTTACCTTCTACATCATTATCTTACTTTCCAATTGTAACAATTAGTGCCATTCCAACTCATCTAAACATTAAATTAAGTGAATAATTATGAACTTTGTTTGCATAACAAAATGAAACCCAACAGTCATTCAAATTCTGATTCCTCGTATAGGAGAAAATTGTTCCATCAAAGCCACCATTATAAGAGTCAGTACTGTAAAACTTAGACCTATCATAGTTTAATGCAATTTCATTGTTTTGTGAATGGTTTTTCTATTCTGTATATTTCCTCAGTGCTATTTCCAGGATTTTAACCAACAAATACAAAAGTACAATGTACATATATATCATGAATGTTACAAAAGTTATGAGAAAAGAACCTTAGCTGCAACAAATGCTGATCACTGCCAATGTTATCAACCTGTTGAAAAATAAACAACCTTATGTTATGGAGGAGGCAACAAATAACATCTGAAATATTGTTAGTGAGATTGCCTAAATTTTTGATATTAGTGGATCCTTCAAAACATCCTGCAGAAGTTCACGAGCTTTTGCGTAGTCTTTTTCTTGCAACTTGGAGAGCCCCTCATGGTACTTTTGAGAGAGCGCAGATTCCTGACAACATTAAATAGAAATTTAAATAAAACAATACTTCGGGCTGTACCGTCCTTGGACCAGGCCTACAGTAACGTACTTCGGGCTGACCTATTTGATCCGGCCCATTTGGTCAGCTCGACCGGCGCGTCGCAAGAAGTCGGGCCCCCTCTGCGGCTATAAAAGCTAACCCTAGGCGTGGCTCCCGTTTCATCATCCGACACGTTGGCCTACTCTCCCCTGTTCATCCGTTCCCCTCCTCGCGCCGCTTCTCGTCTAGGTTTCCTCCGCCGTCCGCTCCAACCGCCGCCATGCCTCGCCTCAGCTCAGGTGCCCCCTCCGTAAAGAACCGATTGCTTCTTGAATAACCGGTTGCAGATATTGTGACATTCGCAGGCGGTTCAGACAGGGGCATATAACAAATTTGAATCCTTTTTAGCGAAAGGGGATTTCCATTGATCCTTTCTTAGATGGACTTCATATACATTTCCTTTTACCTTGTTTTCTTTTGGCGTGTTGTGGGTAGTCCTGGAAACCGTATGCTTACATAACGATCGTAATCCACTGAATGTTGTATGCGTTTTGTAGTTGTTATCTGGAGCTTCGCATTTGCCTCTTTGAGTAGCCATTACTGATTCAGTATCTTTGTCTTGGCTTAGTTAGGAAGGAGGCACATAGCGATGGGCATTTGATGCTCACTCAGGCTTTTGAGGGGCACCTCATCTACCTTAACTAGAAGTGCTCCCCAAGCAGCCCTAGACATTCCATTATTCTCTAATTTCTGCTGCTAATTCATGCACAAGTTTCAGTTCCACGTTACCTCTGTTGCATTTTGGTTTTGGCCATTAAAGTGCAATGCTTGACCTGTATCTATGTTATTTATTTAACTATTATGGTTGCTTTGCAGAACTTGTGATATTTGCCTTTTTGAGTAGCCATTATAGTTGTACATACTATCTTGGTTTTGTTAGGGGGCATATAAAGATGTTTCTCGGTGAATTCACTTGGGCTGTATTGAGGGCACCTCGTCTATCTTAACTAGAAGTGATCCCCAATCAGCCCTAGACATTTCATTATTCTCTTATTCCTACTACTTATTCCTGCACAAATTTCTCAGGCTGTCAGTTCCATGTGGCCACCGTTGCATTTGGTTTTGTCCATTAGAGCGCAATGTCCGACCTGTCTCGAGATTGTTTATTTATTTTGGTTGCTTCACGGAGCTCATGCTATTTGCATTTTTGAGTAGTCATTATAGTTGTGCATACTATCATGGTTTAGTTAGGGGGCATATAGAGATGTTTTTGACAAGTATTTGTCTTTGTTTGAGTGGAAAACCATTCTTTTCTGAGGTGTTCTTTGAACGACCTTACACATTTTTGTGTTCTTCTCCTTTTCATATTTTGATAAGTTGCCACTTGCAGCTCGTGTGATTTACTAATACTAACTTGAAGGTTGGCAATGGACCGACATATATGTGCAAAGATTAATGATCCTAATGATGAAGGCTAGTTCTGAAAGTATTAGCCTTTGCCTTTGCTTAATTCTTGTTGTACGCTTGCTCTGCAAACATGACTTAAGTTATATTAACTAGTTAATTATATTTCTCCAAGCCAATAGTTTTTCAAAGTTTGATATGCCTCTTGAATAACCAGTTGCTACGATTTGTATATTTGCATTTGGTTCAGACGGGCACATAACACATGGGATCTTTTGAGTGAAGGGACCTGACTTTCTATTCATCCCTTCTTAGATAGATTCTGATAATAATTGGTTATTTTTTTGTTTTCTGTGAACGAAGAATGTGATGTTATGCCATTGTCGTTATCTCCATGACTTGAGCATTACGATTTTACTGGTCAGTGTTATATGTTGACCATTTTGTTCTAGGATATTTCGCTCGACATGTGTTGCTTATGCCATTTTCTAACTGAGTACATGAAACATCCTAATCTGCACTAACTTTTTCTTGAGATGTTATTCTACAGTACAACTCAAATAAACCATTTTGCTCTGGTTAATTCTACTGGTGCACTTCAATTGATGTCTAAGTTACAATTGCAATCCATGATAACCCATTTTATTAGTCTTGATGTGCTAATTTTTGCTGTTATGTTGGCGGGAAGGTCAGCACCCCGCCGTGCTCCACGTCTTTGCTCGGTGAGAAACCCACATGACCTGTGTATTTATGTTGTCCCACTTCATTGATGTATTTTGAGTTTGCAAACCTGTTCAATTGATTTAGTAGGGATATTGTTTGCATGTAGGTCTTCCTTTTCAATTATTTTGTTTGAGCAAATGATGATGCACTTATTTATTGTTTTAGAATCAATATATGCTTCTAAGCTTTTTTCAATGTTCATCGTGGTTTTGTTATAAAATTGATCTTATTGGCGATTGGACTTCACCGATTATGCTTTTTTAACCTGTGTGGTTGTAAGGTGACATTTGCAATTTTCTTCCTTTGCGGTCGTCAAGCTCCTCCTCCGGCCGCCTGAGCGATGGTGGCTCTATGTTTGGACTAATCGTGTCCACTATTGCTGAAGGTGTGCTTTGTTTTGCTTTGTTTCAAGTGGAATAAAGGCCACTATACTCACTTTAGATGCTAATATTTGCTTTACACGTATCTTGTGCATGGCTTTTATTCTTGGCGGTGCAATGGCATATCTGACTATTGATCTTTGTAATGGGTTCCCGTCACTGCTCAAAGACAAGGCGTTGTCTCCGAGGCTTCTGCTGCAATTTGCTCAATGGGCAATTTGATGGATCGATTCATGCAACATCCATTCGAAGGCCTTCCAAGATGTAATTTACCTCCCATCTGTTGCTCAATCAATTGTCTTTTGCTGCTTCCATCAATTTTCATCGCTTATGCGTGGAGTAAAAACTTTGAATTTGCTTTGATGCAGTATTTTTGTTGATTTAGCTCTTGCATTGTGTTACATGACTTTAGTTGGTGTATTCCCTCCACCATTCTTCGGTGATTACTGACTGTCGATTTGTTCAAATATAGATTTTGAAGTTTTACATACCCAAAAGTACCTTGAGGGATTTGTTCACACCGCGTCACTCTTTAACTAGGCTTACACTGCTATCAGAATGAGGCATTCTCAACTTATCCTAGGACAACGTAGACTGATGTCATACTAGTTTAAAAGCATACTTGCAGTACATGATTTATTATGTCGAGTCTACATTTAGTTAGTATTGGCTTGGAGATCGTCCTAATTATTCTCGATTGGTAATGCAGTGCATCAACAACTACGGAAGTGACATCAGCAAGTGCCAGTTTTATCTGGATATGCTGAACAAGTGCCACCGGGGAGCTGGTGCATCTGCCTAAACTGCTGCGCTTGATTGGAGATGATTTACATCTTGTTCGGATACATTATGATCCGACTCAATCCAAAAGTATTGATTCGGAATTTGAACTAAAATATTTTTTAATCTCTTCTTATCCAAACAAGCCCTTAATGGTCTTGTTTTACTCTCATGATCTCATAAATAATTACTTGCAAAATTACGAACTTCTGCCACAACTTATGTCTGTACTATGTCATTATCATTGGTGCGTTGATTTTTTAAATAATACCCCCTGTGTTTTATTATAAATGATGCCGATCAATATTGTTTAAGCTTAGAGGACGTCAAGTATTGAGATCCAGAGAGAGTACATTTTTTAATAGAATTATAGAAATAAATGTTTGTTTAATAAAATTACCAAAAATGGGCTTTGTTACCATTTCAAATGGCGAAATGGCTGTCACTATTTGATTGGCGATAGGAGTCATGTCGTCCACCAAATAGTTTTAAACGCATATGTTGTCATTTGGTATGTTGATTTGCTTAGAAATTTAGGCAAATTGCTATTCCAAATACCACAGTGACCTTTTTTTTTGTCATTTGGAATGGTGACAATCTCCCCTATAATAGGTTTAAAATTTTGATCGAAAGAGAGAGGAGGTGAGGAGAGGAGCTAGCGTGTTCGTTTATCATGTAGGTTTTTTTTTAACTGGATAAATTAGGTAGTTTTAGATGTATGGTTATTTAGTGTAGTTTGTTGTATATTTTTTAGGTGTGAAGTTTAGTTGAAGGTAGTGAAGTCTTAGCATAACTGATGTGAAGTGCGAACCCCAGGTGCTACGATGTGAAGTGCGTGATAGCGGGATGCCCTTGGCGAGTGTATGCATTCCAGCCTAAGTATGATACCTACGTAAAATGTTCTATAGTAATCTCTCACACATGTATCGTATGAATCAATGCAATCCCACAAGAACTTATTATCATGCTTCATCGCAAATGCCATGTATGGTGAGATCGTAACTTCAATTTCGAGCCATGATCCATCATTCGAGCAATAGAGTTATGGATCCAGTACACAATCAGTTATGCTAAGACATGGAGGGCAAAGTAGAAGGCATTAGAAGCAAGAGTTCGGTACGTTCGAGAACTCTCTGCTCGATAAACTCCGAGTCATACAGGACATGAATCCTGGAACTCACATCGACCTTCTAGATTCCACGCATCCGCGGTTTGCCAGGAAGAGGGTACTGAAGCGAGCTTTCTTCGCCTTTGGTGCATGCATCAATGCATTTTGGTATTGTCGTCCGATCTTGTGCGTGGATGGCACATTCTTGACTTCGAAGTACAAGGGGCATATACTTACTGCAATTATGACCGACGAGAACAATCAGGTTCTTCCTGTGGCGTTTGCATTCGTCGAAAGCGAGAACACCGACAGTTAGTTGTGGTTTCTGAGGAACGTGAAGATTTCTGTTGTACAAAGTTGTTCTAATGTGTGCGTCATACATGACTGACATACCGATTTGTTGAGTGCAATAACTTAGCTACAATAAGGGGAACATGAGCCACTTCTATGGATGGATCTGCAGATTAGGTGATGCATGGGGCATATGGGTGCAAACTTTTATAAGCAGTTTCACAATAAGGACTTTGGTGAAACTTTTCAAGCGGTTGTGCAACTAGAACTAGCAGAGGAAGTTCGATGCACTCTTAAAAACTTTGGATGAGCGGACGAGGACGCTCAGAAGGGAGGTAGCAAAGAAACCCGCCACAAGCGCAGAAAATCTCCCTGAGTCCTTGCCCCAGTTACCCACATATGGTCCCAGTTTGACGAGGAAGATCGGAAGACAGGTGAAATGCTTCTCGGACTGGATCGAGCACGAACCTAAGATGAAGTGGTCATTCCGACATGACAAGGATGATGCTCGGTATGGTGAATCTAGCTGAGGTATACAATTGGGTCGTGCGTGGAGCGATGTGCCTCCCTTTGGTTAGTATGTGTAGCTGCAGTTCTATGTGGTACCATAAAATACTTTGTTGACCGAAACAACATCGCGTCGCCCTCTATGGAAAATGATAGAGCACTTTACTCTGCCATGATCACCAAGTATCTGGAAGAGAAGAGCAAGAAGGTCAGATGCACATGGCATTCAAGATAAGGAACAAGGGAGCTTCGTTTCGAGGTACTTTAGAGGGATAAAGGACGCTGTGGGGCAAACAGTGGGATGATCATCCATGAGTGTATGTCTTGGTCGCGCTAGTTGCACTTGCACTGGCAGCAAGCCACTTCTTCTGCATAGGTCACGCTCACATGTGATGACTGCATGTTTGACGTTGGCGTAGCACCCTGTTCAATACCTTTATGAATATTTCCCCAAAGAAGAGGTGATGCTAACTTGGAGTGCAGAGTTGTATGGTTATGGCGTGGTTGGCCATTTCACTAACCATCGTCATACTTATCAATTCCATTTGATGCATCGTAGGAATGGTTTAAACATGCCATCTGGCACCCAAACCAAAGACACCATAGCCTCGATCCGTCTGCATTTGTCATTTGATGCAGGTAAAAAATTCAAAATTGAAGTGACCACTTGTTTGAATCGATTAGGAAGGAGTCCAATACCACTCCTTGGTAAATGAAATTATCTAGACTAGTATGCTAGACTATGGAAAAAATGTATGAAATTATGAACTCATGTTGTATGGTTATGTACTTTTATTGACAGTTAGGCAAAAATTCATATAGAGCTCAAAGTTTGGAACTAAATTATCAAGTTTAATTAATGAAGAGTATAGACAATAGGGTCGACTGTGAATGTTTGGTCCCTGGACATAGTGGGTGTTCTGATGGTTAGGGTTTTGGATGCTAGATATGATGACATATTGCTCTATGGGATATTGTAAATGCTCTGTGATGAAATCGATCAGATATTGAAATTGGCATTGCAATCCGGTTTAGACTTGAGCTCTAAAAGTCTTGTTCAAATATGTCAATTGATCTTGAGATAGTAGTCATTACTTTTGGATACTTAAAGACCAGTATGGTCTTTACCCTTTTAATGTTTTCCTATAAGCGTAGCTCATGCTATTCTATTAGTCCCGAAAACTTGTTGTTGACGACTTTAACTATGGTTGTTCCTTGTCGGTGAATCAATGTTGTTAAATCAAGGTTATTATTGATAACGTGAACATTGTTCTTGTTATTCTTGTTTCTAGGATATTTGATGAGACTAGAAGAAGTTTTTAGAGCTCAAGGCTTATATTGTTTTGTCAAAGTCAATTAGTGAAGAGTATAGATGGTTGAGATGGCAAAGACTTGTTCTTTTGCAACTCTCATACGAGAGCACAAACTATCATCAATCTTACGTGCTTTATCTTCGCTTATTGATGATTTACTACTTCTTGGTATTATGCTTGTTGCATAATTATTTTCGCTTGTGATGAATGTCAAATCTTGCAATCCATTTTATTGCGTATGTAACTTATATAGATAGCAAGTAAGCGAGATGGCAGAGGCACCGTCTTCGCCACCATCACCGATGTCGCCGAATGCGTCTGGATGTCCGACGATAGTGATACGTAAGCAAGATGGTAGAGGAAAATCGAAATTCCTGTAGGCCGACTGATCATCACGGAGGTCAGTGACGTTGGGATCCCTCTGAGTCCCGGACCATCTACGGGATACTTGCAAGGGAACGGGTCCCCATCACCACACCAAGCTGGAAGTCTCTGACGAACGTAGAGAGAGGTGCGTTGTGGACAGAACTTTCAGCCTCGTTCACTATCTCAGAAGCAGACTAGGCACGCGTGGAACGGCACGTGTTGCTCGTGATGTGTCACGCGTGGAGGACCTTCAAGAGCACGCTTGTCACGAAGTACGTGAACACGGGTCGGACGCCCTTCACGAAGTTTCTATTCTTGTCGCGGGATATATGGGACGAGTTTGTGCGGATGAAGACGATAGCCGAATTTCAATAGCAAAGTGCGGCGAACAAAGCTCTCCAGGCATGAAACACTCACCCTCACAGACTCGGCACCGCTGGGTACGCGGGTAAATCCGCGAAATGGGCGGCAGAGGACGAGAACGCAACCAGGTCATTTGTTGAGATCACAGACGAGCGTTCCCTAAGCTGGTTAAGAGCGAGGGCAAAAGTCTCGTCTTTGGGCAGCATCTCTTTCACAAACCCGGTAGACCAGGAAGTGTCCCAACGTCTGGTAAATGTGTCGAACTACCTAGTTGTTGATAAGTCCATAACTTCATAGTGTCTATAATAACATGATGACCTCTTGCAACATGAATTGACTGCCAAAACTTCCCAAGACTCCTTCCAAACAGACAGTGAGAAGGATATACTATCTATGGCCCTAGGAAACAAGGAGCACCCGGGTCGCACACGGGGCCTTAGGGTTTACGTACCTTGGAGTTATGGATTCCGAGAGACTACGACACGTATAGGAGTAGGAAGAGTGTGGATATCATGGGGATATGTCCATGATCTTAGGATGATGAAACAATTGGCAATGTTGCTTTTGGTTTGAAGTTTCAAGTGTTTTCGACAAAGTTTCAGATCTGTCAGGTCAGCGGCGGTCTGACCGTCTTTTGTGCTGAATGTTGATATATGTGGTGAATTGATTTTGGGATAGGTCATATCCATATTTGTTAATGCATATGTGTTGCATATTGCATGTTTTCACTAACGTGGGTCAAGTTGTGAAGAACTTGTTCCCAGATTCGTGTTTGCTTGTCTATTGTTGTGTAGGTGGCTTGTAGGTCAATGACGGTCAACGGCGAGGAGGATCGAGACTAAGCTTGGAGAGCTGAGGTCCAGAACGATCATGGATGCCGGGTGAGGTCAAGTGACTCAAGCGTGGCGCAGAATGGACAAGATGACCGGACGAGGCGGTTCGGTCTGTTGGTTGGATCAGCGGCGCGGAGTCGTTGCAAGTGCTTTCGGTGATGCGGTGGGATCCGGACGAGAGACTTGATGACATGGAGCCGTTGATCAACCTACGTGGCGAAGCGGCGTAGTGCCAGCGTAGATGGACTCGGTTTTTTGGAAAAGATCGAGAAGGGGTATTTTGGTAATTTTACCAAATACCGCCTTGGTGACCTTTTGACTAAGCCGCGGCGCGGGTCGATGCATGATGAAGCGGTTTAGATCAATCGACGATGAAGACGGCGCTTTAATTTGCGTGCATGTGTGTTACGTTGATGTTGGGCCCTAACGGAAGCCCATTAGGGTAAATCATCTAGAAGGTTTTTAGGGTTTGTTGTTGCCCTATAAAAGGAACTGTAGATGGGTCATTTAGGGTTGCTGTGTCGATTGTTCTGATTTTAAATCCAGCTGTAGAAATCGGATCTTGGCGGCTGCTCTCTGGTCAGTGAAAAAAGAAAGTGGCGGCGCGGCCATGCGATTCAGGCGAAAAAAACAGCTAGGCGGTGGCGGTTCCCGGCGTTAAAAAATTGTCAAGGCGCTGCATAAGAGAAAAAATGCAGAGCATAGGTGGCGGCTTGTTTCTGGTAGAGATGGATGTCCCTGTGCGGCATTTTCTTTGATGCGGCTTGTGCGTTACTGTTTGTTTATTACCAGCAGTTCTTGTTTGAGTTTAGATTTTTTGCCTTGGCCTGCTTCATTGATGAGAGTGAAGCTGTGCGGTTTGATGTTGTGTGTGTGACGCAGTGTCCGCAAAATAGAATCCTTGGCAGCGTCCTGCTCCTCCTGAAGAAAATCGGAGCCCCTGGACAGCAGCTGCAGTGATCGCCGTCTGTCTTTTGCATGTGAGCGATTATCTCTGTGATTGCTCTTGACAGCTGCTGCTTGTGCTTGTTAGATCAGAGTTTTTTTTATTTGACTGCCATCTTGATTCGACTGAATCTCTGTTTGCTGTGCGTGTGCGTGCGGTCTTGAGGTGATTGTAGTCTTTTGCTTCGGGGTTTGATCGGATTCAACACAGGTCATCCGTTGTGCCTATATACAGATCTTCATAGCTTTTATAGCTATTGGAGTGAAAGTAGTGTTGAGTTCGATCGAAGTGAAAAATAGAGAAAGCGTCTATTCACCCCCCCCCCTCTAGTCGCCTCTCCGGTCCTACAATTGGTATCAGAGCCCGGTTAGCTCTTCTCATAGATCTTAACCGGTCTTTGGTGCCATGGCGACAAATATGAGGACTTGTGAGCGCTTCTTTGCATCTTATCGTAGTTCTTTTGCCGTTGATGTCCGTCGTGACGAGAGGCTTGAACATACGATTTTTATGTGGTCAATGAAGGAGGATTTCTTCTATGATATTTGTAGCAAATTCTTTTGTTTTGATTGTCCTAGTTTCAGAGATGAGATTTGCTTGGAGCCTGAAGAGAAGGAGCCCGTTGGCACATGCACTGTAGCTTGTGAGGATGAGCATAATGAAGAGCTTTTTGAGGATGATAGTGATGATTCTTCCGAGGACGATCCCCTACTCAAGCTAAGCAAGGTGAGCAAAGAAAAACTCATTGATGGCTTGATTTCATATGAATATAAATTGCATGCTCTTAGGAAGAAAATGAAATTGCTAGAAAAAGAAAAGGATGATTTGTCTCATGAGCTCTCCGAATTAAAAACCTCCATGAATGCATATGATTCTTTGCTTGTAGACATGGAGAACCTGAATAACTCTTTTGCATGCCTAAAATCTGAAAATGAATTGTTAAAATTAAATGCTTCTATGCCATGTGATTCTTGTGTTGCCTTACATCATGAGCTTGATAATACTAAGTTAGAAATAGGTAATCTTAGATCTATGGCTAGAAATGATTGTGATTCTTGTGTAGGCATGCTTGCTGAAATTGAGAAGCTTAAATTGACTAATTATATGCATCTTGAGTAATTAGAAAATGCTAAGGCTGAGATTATTGAAATTGAAGCTAGGCCTTGTAGCATGTGTTTAGAATATGAAAAATTGCTTAAGGATGGTTCAGTCTCTTGCAAGAATTGTGCTTGTTTAGAAACTGAAATTGATGCTTTGAACTGCATGCTTAATTCGAAAGCATCATTAATTTCTTGCACATCTTGCATTTCTTTGAAGAGCGAGGTTGAGTCTTTGCGCGATGATATGAGCGCCAAGTCATGTGACTCTTGTATTTGCCTTCACTCCGAGATTGATG
Organism: Phyllostachys edulis; assembly: GCA_036346405.1. Classification (NCBI taxonomy): domain Eukaryota; kingdom Viridiplantae; phylum Streptophyta; class Magnoliopsida; order Poales; family Poaceae; genus Phyllostachys; species Phyllostachys edulis. The sequence goes on along the minus strand of CM070550.1, from coordinate 14,423,553 downwards.
TTCTTAAGATTTCTCTTGCATCTTTGTATTCAGACTCTTTCGGACTCTTCTTGTGTTGTCCAACGGATTTCAAAAGACAAATGTGCTTCTTTCTCAAATGGTACTAAATCTTCAAAAGAGAAGTACCATTGCACATTTTGTAAGAAGAATGGACAAACTCTTGGGTTTTGCTTTTGCCGTTTGAAATATGAGCGTCGAGTGCGTCGTCGTACCTCTAGGAACACACATAGCCTTTCTCATGGCATGTGTGGGTCTAGTGTCGATACGAGGACGAGTCATGATGCTAGTTCTTCCAGGACTTCTTCTTTGAGCCATAATGATGCTTCGTCCTCTCGGACCGTGTCTACTAGTAGACCTTTACACCATTGCTCATTTTGTGGGAAGAATGGACATCATGTAGATTTCTGTTTTCGGCGTGCAAAACACTTGCGTCGAGCTCATGCTTCTAAGTCTCCTAGTGGGCATAGTCTTTCTCATGACATGCACACTAAAGAGCCTAGCACGAAGACTCGATTTGTTGAAGGTTTCTTTGACACCTTTTCTAGTGGTGTCGGACAGCACCGTGGACATGGTTTGCATAGTTTTGGTTTTGGTCCACGAGCTACCCCGAGGCAAGATTTTCGCCGTTTTCCAAGAGGTGGACCTCGTTTTATTCATCGAGGTACACATCTACGGCGAGGATGTGTGAGTTCGTTTGATGTTTCTGTTGGTTCTCTTCATGGTGCTTTCAAGCAAGGACATCGCCGCTTTCCTAGAGATGGACCTCGTTTTCCTCATCGAGTTGTCCACTCGCGGCATGCCTTCAAGGTTGATGTTGGATGTTCTTGCATGGACTATCATTTACATCATGCTAACACACATAATGGTTCGACTGTCTCTAGTGGTGGTGTGTCCAAGGTTTAGGTTCCCAAGCATTTGCTCTCTAACCCTTCGGGACCCAAGACTCGGACACCTTGCCTTTCTCATGTGTAGGTACCAAGAACGCGGGTTGGAGAACATGTACTTTAAGATTCTGATCTTTTGCTCCATCACATAATCGGGTCACTTGATGGTTCTCCACCTCAACAATGGCCTCCAAGAGGCATGTGCTTTCATGATTGGTGCTTTCACATGTTTGGTGAGCTATCCTATACCTTCATGCTTTTATCATCACGATTATTCATACTTGGCATGTTGTGATTGTTTTTGTGCTCACCTGTATCATATTGGCATGTGTTACTCTTATGATATTTTTTATCATGCCTTTGCTAGTACCTTGCTTATGTATCCATGTATCATATTGTTGTTCTTAATTTCCATGGGTGTATGAGCTTAGTCTTGTCATCAAGAGCTTGTACTGTTTTGGTACATTTATCATCTTGCTCTTGTTGATTTTTGTCTTATGTATCCACTTGTTTACTTGATATCCATGTTAGCATACTTTATCCATGATTTGTTCTATAACTTACTTTATGCTTACATGGTTATTGTGCCTTACTGTTAATTGTGGATGCATGAGTCTTGCCATAGCTTTCACTAGCATGCTTTACTTTCGACTGTACATATGATGGGTGATATGCTATGTGCTTGTTTTGCTTGCTCCTATGCCTTATTGTGGATTAAGGATAGTTTGAGCTTTATCATATCTTGGATAGTATGTGCTAAAATTTATTTGTCTATCTTCATGCTCATGTCTTGAATTGTTGATTATATGCTTTTATGAGCTTTGGATCATTTGCTGCTATCCTTGCTCGTCATGTGTCTTGGTACTGTTTCTTTAGACAATGTTTCACTAACCCAGTACCAAGGCATAGACTTTTCTGTCTCTTTGGTGTAGTCTTTCAGCTGAGAAGAAGAACATGTGGTCCAACAAGTGTTATCACCTCAAGCTGTTGGTTCTTCTTCATTTGTGCCTTCAATGATGACTATCACTTCTCGGAGACGAAGGAATTTGAGATGAGGATGATGGGTGAGCGCAACTACCTTCTGGAGCTTCAAGGAATGGATCTTCATCCATCATGACTACATCTCACTGCCAAGCAGTGCGACTCAGGTTCGAGCTTCCATACCTTTCATTTATGTATGGTATCCCTAGTCTACATTGCATACCATCTGTTTTGTGTCAAGTGTTGGGTTTGTTGTGTTCAGGGTAGATAGGAGGCTCTGTTCTAGCACGTGTCTTTTCTAGGCACTCTTCTTATCCCATGGTTTTCTAGGATGCATTCTTCTCACAGCCTAGGTCGAGCTTGTCTCCCAATCACTAGTGTTAGCAGGTTTTTGAGTTGCCTGTAAACTTTTTAGTGTTGGTGTTTCGCTCCTTAGCTTTTTGAGTTACTTTTTCTAGAGATCGTGTGGCATTTGAGGTCTTTGTGCTAGTTTTTGTGGAGTCCAAGGCTTTTTGGCAGATCTCCCCTCAAAGCTTTTTGACTCAACAAGGTTTGCCACCTTGAGATGCGAGTAAGGGATAATTTATCCCTATGGGTTGGTTTGAGGGGGAGTTGGTTCTTTTCTGAACCTTTCTTGTTCATTTGAACTTTCCTTGTTCGTGTGAACTTTTGTGTGGATCCTTTTTGATACCTTCTTCAAGTGGTATCTTCTTTGGATCTTTTTGATCTCTGTGATCTTTTTAGGCTTTTAAGTCTTTTGTGCATCTCATTGTATCATATTGCATACATATGGAAAATTCAAAAAAAAAATGCATTGTAATATAAGCTTTACTGCTTCTGTCTTTTTAATTAATGAAGCTTTGCTTATTACCCTATTGAGCTTTAGTATTTCAATTCTTGCTCAAGATTGTGTCTAGTTCTTTGACTTGTTAGAATTATCATGCTTTTACATGTGCAGCAATGTCTTTGCTATATGAGCTAGAACTGTTAATTAACCTGAATTGAAAATAGCAATTTGTGGATCTTTTAGCTAGTTGCACAATTAGTGATCCTTTTGTGACATTGGCCCTGTCAAAATTGCTTTGTTAGCTCTGGAATCTAGAATTGAACATCTTTGAGCTTTCAGTTCATTAAAGAATCTAAAACAGCCCTTGTGCAAAATGAACAATGATCTCTTTTGTGCGAAAAAACTGATCTCACCAATCCTTTCTCATGACACGGCTTGCCATTGTACTAGGCATGAACTCAGGGGGAGTTTTGGATGACCTAGACCACTCTTTTAAGCTTTTGTTGCTTAGGATGGTCGCGGCAAGGCTTGAGATCTAGCACATGACTAAAAATGCAAATTGTCAAAATTGGTTGAAGCTTAGGAAAAGGTTGTGGATGGCTCCTAGTCCAGGACCTTCTTTACTAAGATAGACCTTTAATCAACTTGAATATTCATTGCAAATGAAAAATAGTTGAAAATTGGGCTTTTGACAAAAACTTGAGCTAAATGATTTAATTCAGGACTTTTTGTCTCTAAGATGGTCTTTGCTAGCTTCTAGATCTCACAATGACATTCTGATATGGCCATTATCACTTTAGGATAATTGTTGTTGAACTTGCTAATTTTGATGCATTGCTTAATTTAATCCATCAACATGTGATATATTGAGCTCATTAGCCTAGCTTTGCTATATATGTCTTAACATGATCTTGCTAGCTTTGTCAGGCTTGTTGTATCTTGAGTAATGGTAGAAATGCTAGCCTGTTCAATTGAGTAATCTCCAAAGCTTCTTTTACCTAAAAATTGAAAAATCAAAACAAAAATGAAGCCACCCCATTGCATTTCATGCATGCTCTTTCTTTTGCTTCTTCCTTGCTTGTGCATTTGTTATCTCTGGATGAGAGGAAGGGATGATTCCTTGATGAATCCATTGTCAAAGGGGGAGAAGTTATAGCGAAAATGTAATGTTAATAAAGAGCTTTTTGGTTATGGGGGAGAAGTTTTGTAAGGGGGAGAAATGGAGAAATTGAAATTTCATATTCTCTCTTTTAAAATGATGATCATAGTGAGGGGGAGCATTCATATTGCATTCTTTTGGTCTTATTGTCTTTTCTGAACTTGAATTGCAATTCTTGAAGACTCACAATGATCTAAGGTCAAATAGAACAATTGTTCTTTCATATGGACTTTAAGTGAGATTTTTGTTGATTCTTTGGAATTGGAAGCTTTTTTGCTTTTTTTTGTTGTATCTCACTTGTTTATGCTATTTTGAAGCCAACTTGGTCATTTCCATTGCTTTCTCTTGCTAATGGACCAAGTTGTGCTTTTGTGCTAAAACTGCGAGTACTTTTCTTTTCAAACCACAAACTTACGTTTTCTGAGAGATTGCCAATGTGTTCATCAAGGGGGAGATTGTGGATATCATGGGGATATGCCCATGATCTTAGGATGATGAAACAATTGGCAATGTTGCTTTTGGTTTGAAGTTTCAAGTGTTTTCGACAAAGTTTCAGATCTGTCGGTCGTGGCGGTCAATGGCTTTTGTGCTGAATGTTGATATATGTGGTGAATTGATTTTGGGATAGGTCATATCCATATTTGTTAATGCATATGTGTTGCATATTGCATGTTTTCACTAACGTGGGTCAAGTTGTGAAGAACTTGTTCCCGGATTCGTGTTTGCTTGTCTATTGTTGTGCAGGTGGCTTGCAGGTCAATGACGGTCAACGGCGAGGAGGATCGGGACTAAGCTTGGAGAGCTGAGGTCCAGAACGATCATGGATGCCGGGTGAGGTCAAGTGACTCAAGCGTGGCGCTGAATGGACAAGATGACCGGACGGGCGGTTCGGTGCGACTGGTTGGATCAAGCGGCGCGGGAGTCGTTGTAAGTGCTCAGTGGTGCCGGTGGGATCCGGACGGGAGAGACTTGACGACATGGAGCCGTTGATCAACCTACACGTGGCGAAGCAGGCGAATGCTTCGCGCAGATGGACTCGGTTTTTTGGAAAAGATCGAGAAAGGGTATTTTGGTAATTTTACCAAATACCGCCTTGGTGACCTTTTGACTAAGCCGCGGCGCGGGTCGGTGCATGAAGCGGTTTAGATCAATCGACGATGAAGACGGCGCTTTAATTTGCGTGCGTGTGTGTTCCGTTGATGTTGGGCCCTAACGGAAGCCTATTAGGGTAAATCATCTAGAAGGTTTTTAGGGTTTGTTGTTGCCCTATAAAAGGAACTGTAGATGGGTCATTTAGGGTTGCTGCCCTTGTGAAAAAGCAGCCTGTGGCGGCTTGTTCTTGCTGCCCCAAAAATTAGAAGCCCTATTGAAAGATGAGCTTGGCGGCGCTTGTTTGAGTCCATCCATGAAATCATGTTCCAGCCGGCAGCTTGTTGATTTGATTGCTCTTTGACCCAAAGTTTTTTAATGCTTTGAATGCAGTTTCGTTTTTGGTTTTAATTGATGCTGTAGCGTTGTGATTTGGGGGCCGCTGAGAAAAAGAGAGGTGGTGGCTTGTTCTTGCCGTTGAGAAATAGGGACTGGTGGCGGCGGCCTCTGGCTTAGAGGCAAAAAATTAATGCGCCTGGAGAAAAGCAGTGTGGCGACGGCCTGCTGCTTCCAAAATCGGAGCGCCTATTGAAATCATGTTGCGTCCGAATCTTGCTGCTGGCAGTTTGGTGATGGATTAGTTTATTGCTTTGCTGTTTATGCTCTGTTCTGCCCGAAAAAATCGGCGGCTTGTCTGCTGGCAGAATCCGGATCGGAGACCTGGAGCGGTCACGGAAATCATGGGAGCCTGTTGCGGCGGCTATAAGATCCGGCTGTTTGCATGTCTTTTGGTTTGTAGATCACACAACTTTTGCATTAAGTGTTGATTTGTTTATTGCCTGGGGCTACCATCAATTGATGCGATGGAAGTGTTGTTAAGATTGCCAGAAGGTTGCAGTGTTTGTGCTTTGTTTATTAGTTTTGGCTGCTATTCCTTGTGAGGCAGATGCGGCAGAGTGCTGCTCTAGAATAGCTGGCTGCGCTTGTAGACTCCCGGAAAAACAGGAGGTCATGGCGGCGTCCTGGTGCTTAGTCTCGTGAGATAGAAAAATTGAGTTCCCTGTGTTTTGATTTGGTGCAGCACTAATGGTCATCTTTTTACTCTGAGTTCTGATTTGTTTATTTCAGTTTTACTCTTTGCTATGGCTGCTTGTTGCTGTGTCGATTGTTCTGATTTTAAATCCAGCTGTAGAAATCGGATCTTGGCGGCCTGTCTCTGGCTGGTGAAAAAGAAGTTGGCGGCGGCGCCTGTGCGGATTCGGGCAGAAAAACAGCTAGGGGCGGCGGCCGGTTCCCAAGCGTGAAAAAGGCTGGCGGCGCTGCTTACAAGAGAAAAAAAAATGCAGAGCATAGGTGGCGGCTTGTTTCTGGTAGAGATGGATGTCCCTGTGCGGCATTTTCTTTGATGCGGCTTGTGCGTTACTGTTTGTTTATTACCAGCAGTTCTTGTTTGAGTTTAGATTTTTTGCCTTGGCCTGCTTCATTGATGAGAGTGAAGTTGTGCGGTTTGATGTTGTGTGTGTGACGCAGATGTCATAAAATAGAATCCTTGGCGGCGCCCTGCTCCTCTGAAGAAAATCGGAGCCCTGGGACGGTAAGTGCGAGTGATCGCCATCTGTCTTTTGCATGTGAGCGATTATCTCTGTGATTACTCTTGGCAATTCTTTGCTTGTGCTTGTCATATCGAGTTTTTTATTTGATCGCCATCTTGATTCGATGAATCTCATTTCTTTGTCGCGTGTCGCGGCGGTCTTGAGGTGATTGTAGTCTTTTGCTTCGGGGTTTGATCGGATTCAACACAGGTCATCCGTTGTGCCTGTATACAGATCTTCATAGCTTTTATAGCTATTGGAGTGAAAGTAGTGTTGAGTTCGATCGAGGTGAAAAATAGAGAAAGCGTCTATTCACCCCCCCTCTAGTCGCCTTTCCGGTCCTACAAAGAGATCTAAGGCCAAGCACGAGGACCGGTTGGTACAGATGCTTACTGCAAAATTTCAAGGACAGATAACAAAATTACAGGATCAAATGAATCAACTCCTGAACCAGTCGCAAGCCACCCCCGTTATTTTGGGAGCCAGTCCTCCTCGACATCGGAGTAGCATCGCATCAACGCATAATTCTGAACATGATGACGTCCAATTACCTATTGACGACATCAAGGTAATGTACATCTCTAGAATACTCCAAAGATAGACCTATAAGACGCCTTAGCTAATTCTCAGATCGTTTTGTAGGAGCCGACGCATACTGCAAGCTCCAAGTGAGGATGGTTGGGTCTATTTCTATTGAAATTTGGGCGGGGATGGCGTATCCATGCCAGAAGGGATCTTCAGAAGACGGTGCCTCACCCTTGAGGTTACGCTTAGGGTCGGTGGACATGGTACATGACAATTTTATGGCCATCCCACTGGAGATTCGCCCGAATGAAAACATCAGAACACCAGGGGATGTCATGCACACTTTTATCCAGTAGCCCAAGAAGGACATCGCCCTGGACCTAGCAGTGCCGTAATCTCCACACGAACATTCCTCTCCAATGGGACCCTCGATGACTCCACCTCATCCTTCGCCTCAGAAGGCCACCTCATTGGTTCCCGTGGAGAAGACGCCGAAGGAACAAGAAAAGCATGTCGCTGTATCGGTTCCCGAGTCATCTCACAGGAAGACGCTGTTAGTCGTTAAGGCCAAATCGAAATCGATGAACATTAAGGCGCCTCCCAAGCCCGCGAAATACTCCATCGGAAAACCGTTGTGCTCCGACACAGTATTAGCCCGCGCTGGATTCGGTTGTCAGTCTTTGCATCTCTGGTACATACGAAAGACCGAAAAGAAGGGGTGTGATACTGGAATCACCGTTAGATACAAGGATGAGCATTTCTTCAAAGGGCCGGGCCACTTCATCGTGGGCTTCAACTACTTATACAACATATTCAACCTCGTTGCCCTCGACGCCTCGCTTCTACGATGTTGGACACTGTAAGTGTGTACAATCAAGTTCTACATTCACGTAATACCGATAAATATCACAACTCATTGCTTATGTATAGATACATGATGAAAAAAGCCCAGGAATGGTCCGAACCGGTGGGTTTCCTCGACCCACACGTGGTCTCTATGCAAACCATCGAAACAGACGCATCCTTCGTCGAGAAATACATAACGGCGGGATTGCTTCGTCAGGACAACAAGGACTACATAATGGTGCCCTACAACCAAGGGTAAGTGCTTCACTACTTGCTATATAAATTTCATTTGTACTTTATACGCAACACGAACTTAGGTTTAATGACTATAGCGACATACATGAGTAGGTACCACTGGATCCTTTTAGTCATTATACCAAGGAGGAACAAGGTAATATACCTTGATTCCCTAAATCATCAAAGAGCACGACTTCAGCATTCTGACAGAAATACTCGACAGGTATGCTCATTTCCTCCATACATAACTCTATTGTAGTCTTCCTTCGTTTGAAAAGGCCGATGATAACTTTTTGGAATCATGTAGGTCGTTCATCGCCTATGTTGACGAGGGAGGACTATACAAGGGATCGAACGCCACACTGACACATAGGACGCGATATCCGGTATGCGCTACAACACAACAATGCTATATCATACTTCGTAATAATGCGTCTCGAACTGACTATACCTATATATGTAATTCTATTTTTGCAGTGCCGCCAACAAAAAAATGATGAGCTATGTGCATTCTACGTTTGCTATCATATGCAGCAAATCATTACTTCTAAGACGAAGGATCCCGAGGTTTGTCAATCTCGAAATAATTATTTCCAAATTATAAATTTAAATATATATGCTTACCACTTTACTCTTGCTAGCAACAGGGCTTGATGATAGATTTAGATGCACTCGTTGCGAAAGAGATCGTGGACGTTCGAGGGAAGCCCTGTGCCTTCATCAAGTTAGATATCATTAACCCTAACGAGACTTTCACTCCATCGCCGACGCAGAGTTTCACCACGTCGACACCTCTCAACCACGTGCAAACAACTGATTCAATTGTAATCCAATTGTAACTATAGCGAGAATACTTGAACAAATTCTTTTGTAATTTATTTTGAGTAGTGATCACTTTGAGTTGTCAACAATTGATTATCGTGATGTATCGATTTACGCATGCTTGTTTTCAGAGGGCATGGTGGCAATTCTGAGGCTAGCCAAAATTAGAAAAAAAGTAGTTAGGGTAATGAACTATCACAGAGCGGTTTTTGTTGAAACCGTGCGTGAAAATCTGATATCCTGAGCGATTTCCATTAAAAACCATCTATGATCGTAGCATATCATAGACAGTTCTATTTACAAACCGTCTGTGATACGTAGAATATCAGAGATGGTTTGTAAATAGAATCGTTTGTGATATGCTACGTATCACAAACGATTTTTAATGGAAACCGTCTGTGGTACTGTACCTTCACAGACGGTTTCAACAAAAAACCGTCTGTGTTATGTCGTATCACAGATGGTTTTTGAACCGTCTGTGATAACCGACTGTTATCACAGATATACAAATTCAGACAGTTTAAAAACCGTCTGTGATGACGTTTTCGAACCGTTTGTGATGTGCCTATGTGTAGTAGTGTAACAACATACCATAGCATGCACATTGTTATATCATCTGCATGCCAAACATTTCCCTCAGTTGGTTCAAGCACAAGCTTATCTAGTCTGTGGTATAATACAGTATTAAAGAATATCATCCACAATAAACTGATAAATTAACAAAGAGTGTCTCGATTGCAATAAACCCGTGCCCGCACGTGTATCATGTAATGTTTGTACGCTTCAAATGTCGTCAATTTTATCTATGAACATGTACACTACAACTCCATTGGAAACCCTAATTTCCGAAACCCTAATTCTGTTATGAGTACTTTGTGTGGGAATTCATGAAACCCTAATTTCTGAAACCTAAAATCCAATTTTCGAGACCTAAATCCTTTATTTTGGAGACAATTTCAGAACACATATAAAATTGTCCTAAAAGGTGCTAATACGGCAAAAAATTCCAAAAATGCTACATGAAGAATTAGGTGGTGGTGCCATGGCAAGTTGGCAACAAATCTTTCATGCTCTATTATTGATTAAGGATGGTAGTCTTAAAATTTAATGTTTGAACTGGTTTGAACGGCACAATCTTTTGTATATCACGAGAAGTATGTATTTATATGCACTTGAAGTATGTATTTATATGTATTTAAATGGACAGGACATGTTTGCGGGAAGGGTTTCTAATATGTTTGGTTTAACACCAGTGTGGAGCCATGAAGCGTCACACAACACCCTTGCTGGTGGAGGCGCGCGAGCGAATCAATTGGGAGTCGGGTCTCGAGATTCGGCACGCCATAAAAGCGACCACTGCGGGCAAGGGGGGACAGCAGCAACGGGGCGACAGATGTGCGGAGGAGGGAGTGTCTCTTACCTAGAGTAGTCATGTGGTACTAAATTTCCCACATTGCAAGTCACATGAAACCCTAACTTCTGAAACCTTTCGTCCTAATTTTCGAGACCTAAACCCTTAATTTTCGAGACAATTTTGGAACATATAAAATTATGGAAAAATTACACAATCAAGTACAATGTATAATAAGCCTAGAAAAAAATTATAATTTTTGGACCTCGTTTTCTATATTAGAAAATTCCTACAAACAGTATAATTAAATGAATTTTAGAGAAAAAATAATAATTGATAAAATTCTGAAAAATTTACATAAGCAAGTAAACTTTGCTGGGAGGCTCCACAAACATTTTCATAATTTTTTGAGCTCATTTTCTATATTTAGAAATTCTTCCAAAAAATGTTTTTAAATAGATTTTCTCTCTCCTCTTGGATTTGCGTGCACCGGGGAGGGGAGGAGCTACTGCCGTGGGGGACGGTAGCAGGTGCCTACTGCCATCGGGGAGGGTAGCAGGTGTTTGCTGCCGTGCTCGAGGGCAACAGGTGCCCTGCTGCTGTTCCCGACCGCAACAGGAGGAGAGAGGGGGCTAAAATTGGAATTCTGCGGTTAGAGGGGCTACTTTAGGAATTTGAGTGGTCTCATGGGGCCAATAATGTACAAAATTCAAATTTTATCAATGCAAAAACCTGAGCAAAAAATGGTGTTTGGATTGTAGCCATACCAATTCGCAAGCAATGTTGAAATTCGGGTACAAATTGATGTGGTTGGATTGCAACCATGCCAAAGTGTGCCAAAATTGTGAGTATGGCACGTGGGCCCTACATGACATCTTTTTTTGCACCAAAATATAGCTAATATGGGTCTTGTTTTGTTGATTATTAAATCACAAAGAATATAACGGTTCAAACGGATCACAAATGGTATCTGAGGTTTAGAAAATCTGATCATTTCAAGCTTGTTAATAAAAAAGCTAAGAATTTAGGGCGTGTTTGGTTTGTGACCCCAGGTAGTCGGACCAAAATTTTGGCAAGGCCAAAATCTAAGCCAAAAAAATGGATCTTAGCTTTACCAATTCGTGGGCAATGCCGAAATTAGGGTACAAATTGATATGTTTGGATTACAACCACACCAAAAGTTTGTCGAAATTGGGCTACAAATTGAGATTTTGTCATGTGGACCCACATGACATCTATTTTTTTGCACTAAAATATGCCAACATGGGTCTTATTTTGTTGATTAAATCACAAGAAATACAACGGTTTTAATGGATCACAAATCAGATACACGGTTTAGAAGTTATGGTCATTTGAAGCTTGCTAATCAAGAAGTGGCCAATTTTCGTACTAGCGCGGCCAAAATTTTCAAGGCGTGTTAAGGCATTACCAAAATTTTGGTTTGGCTACTTGGGGTCATAAACCAAACATGCATTTAATGCAGCTAACAGGCTGTTGCCACCTTAGTGGTTGTTTGGATCGCCTAGATTACAAATTAGTTTTCAGAAAACAGGTTTTAGTAGGATTTTTATGAAAACATATTTTTAAGTTGTTGTTCTGTTACAGTGAGTTTATAGATTACTTTGTTTGGATCAGAAAAACTAAAACAAGCTTTCATCTATACAGTGTTTGGTTGAGATTTACATCAAAATAATTTTCTACCGCTCATCATCCTGACACACCCTCCCCATCCTCTCTTTCCTACTTTCCCCATCCCACCATGACTCCACCTCGCATCCACCACATCCACAGCAAACCACTGCGTCCAAGGGAGGTGCTGCGGCTGCGCGGCGCCGTCCACGGGGTCGGGGAGCATGGCGAGGCCACGGACGCCGAGGCCAAGCCGACCTCGGAGGCAGCACAGGACGGCGGAGGCGGCGGACGCCGGCATGGCTCGCCTTGGCTGCGGCCACACCGCGATTTCTCCCCCCAAAATACATGACTTCGGCGAGCTCCTGTAGAACATTTCCTCATCAGCTCCGGTCGAGCCACCGCGCGAGCTGCCACGACTACGACCCCAGCAACAACCACACCTTCGCTTCCCTCCGGCAGCAGCCACCACCGACACTCGACGCCGGTGTGCTCCCGTTGAGCGCAAGCACCTTGACGACGTCGTCGTAGTCCACATGGTACATGTTGAGCACATCGCGGCCGTTCGCATTCCCTTGATGATGGCCACGACCATCTGGTCGACGGCGAGCTCGCCGTTGCTGCCGCCCCATCATAGCGCCTCCATGAGGAAGGAGAGCGTGAAAACATCCATCGGGCCATGCAATCCGTTCGACCACCGCCCAAAGAGGAGAAGGCAACCTTGTGTACTTGATCATATTTGAACTAAGAGTACAGGGAAAACAACCAATATTACGCTCTACCTTCCCATCTAACATGGATATGGATACAATCAACTTTAGATATTAACCCATTCATATGGGAGGAAAAGAGCAATGCACGGCATATAGCAAATAGTTAAATTAGTTGACAAGGACTCCTATACGTTGGATCCCTGGTTAGATAGAACTTATATCATGCCAACTTCAGTCCAAGTGAGTTGTGCTTATCATATACAGGATGCCCACCTTCAGTCCAACTCATCTATGTATATCATTATCAGGTCTTCCTCCCATTGATTAACCTCCCCAACAACTGAAGAAGGGCATTCAGGAATCAAGAGTACATAATTCAATCACATGTCATCCCAATATAGACATTCTTCTAATAACTGAATTACTTTTTCTTAGTCCACCTGATTGTATAAATCAAGGACAAACATAAAGTCTAAATTTAAAAGCACCAAACGAACTAATTGTCAAGCACTAGGCATATTGTCCAACTACAAGCATATATGCGCACTTGTGAGAAGAACATCGCGAGAATTAATATCAATAACGATAAAGTGGCGGTTGCTTATCAGCAACTCTGGAAACCAGTAGCAACCTGACAGTAAGTCGGAAAATGCCAACTTCAACAAAGCCTCATGGATCAAGTGTGAACTAGAAGATTGCCAACAAGTTGCTAAATACAAATGCGCCAATATGGTTTCTTAATCCTACACCAAAAGAAACCACATAACATACTTATTTGTCACCCAATTTAATGTTTAAACCTAACGTTGTGCCATGAATCAGTGATATATGAACAAAATGCCCATTTCACAGGATTTCAATAGAACCTACAAGTTTAAAGCAAGCATTATTCAGGTGTCTTTGACTCTTCAGAAGAATGTCAGCAACATTTCTGGAGGCTACACACATGATTAGTCAATCATGTCCTAGTGCAATCAGAATGGAATTCTGTTCGCTAAGATCATCTCAATTTGAGCAACTCACAAGTGAGGTAGAAATGCTCCATTGGATCGGTCGAGCAACTTAGTTCACAACAAAAAAAAAGGTTTATGAATTCAATAAACTAAGACAGCCTAATGAAAAACACAAACTATCAGAAGGCAACGCACTTTGAATGTTCACCAAGAAAGATAAACAATGTACATGGCATGCAGCAAAATATAACTTCACATCGTAACTACTGAAATCCCAAATTACATCACAACACCCTTCTCACCACTCGAAAGACAAAAGGTTCATGGTACGGGCGACAACCCAAAAAACCATCTTAACGGGATGCCAATGGCTAGGGAAGCAGAAAGCCTAACACAGGATCTTTACACTAAAATCCACTAAAAGCTCTACCGGCGGATCGAAATATCTACTATTATCTCGGCCCAAAGAGGCATGATAGTAGAACGCAAGGAAGCCAATAATTCACTACAATCTCGCAAATTAACTAAATGGTAAGCCATAATGATGTGGCGTGGATTGTGGAAGATAAAATTCGAAGGAAAAGGTAGATGGCGAAGGCGAGGATCGCCCTTGGAAGGCCGGATCGTTCTCTCTTGAGCCAAGGCCACGATCTTCTTTGTGGAATTTGGTGAGGCAAAGCTTCTTTATTTCTTAGTTGCCTTCTCCTCTTTTACATCTGTTCTTATATAGATTAAGCAAGCGAAATTTTAGAAAACAAACTGAATTGGAAACGGAAACTAACTTGGTATCTAATATGTCCTCTTAAGGAGAACCGAATTCTCGCCTAATCTCTTAAGGAGGCTATCCTATCTTACTTCCTCTCCTACCATGAGCAATCTTCTCTGTTCTTGCATAAGTAATCTTGCTTTGTTTGCTAATCGTTGCGTAGTAAACCCGAACAAAAGTAAACCCGATACGAGAATCAAGCGGATTCCGTTCACCCTGTATGGCGTTGTCTTCACTGATAAGTCTTCCCCACAAAAGCGTCCACAACATTACCTCTGTCTCATAAAAGCGGCTCGTCCTCGGTGACAGTGGAACAAGGATAACAACTGTTGAAAGTCATCCAAACGCTCCCATGTCGCATCCGCAAAAGAACAACCCAACCATTGAGCGAGTAGTTCCCAAGTACCACAGTTGAGACGAGCGAGCACAGTTGATAATGGTGAAGGAACCACACGATCATGCACAATTTGAATGTAACCGGCAGAGGCGGAGGAATTTTCCCAATATACTTTTTGAGTAAAGCGACATGAAAAACATCATGTATATGTGCCTTGGAAGGAAGCTGAAGACAATAAGCAATGGAGCCAAATCGTCCTACCACCAAAAAAAGACCGTAAAAACAAGGAGACAATTTAGAACGTTGTTGGTCAATGATGGAAACAATCATGCGGTGATGAAGGCGGCTAAACCCATTCACCGACCTCAAAGTGAATCTCACGGTACAATTTATCATCTTGGTTCTTCATATAATCCTAAGCTTGAAGGAGGCGTTCGCAATTTCGGTGAAATGCATCATGGTCATGCCCTTTGCCGGTTGATGTACCGCCACTTGTCTTTTTGGTGATAAGTCAACAAAGTAGGAGGATCACGCCCATAAACTATCTAAAAGGGTGTGGTACATAAAATTTGAATGATATGAAGTATTGTAACAAAATTACGCCCAAGGAAGCCATTGAAACCACTATTTAGGGCGATTACAGTACCAAACACACCGCAAGTACATAGCGATCGTAAGGTTCACGACTTCAAACTGACCATCGGATTGTGGGTGAAAGGCCAAGCTAAGGTGAAGCTTAATTCCCGCAAGACGAAAGAGTTTAGTACAAAAATTACTGGTGAAGACAGGATCACGATCACTCACAATGGAACAAGGAATACCATGGAGACAAACAATATCATCAAAGAAGGCCTGCGCTACGAAATTCGCCGTGTACGGATGACCGAGCGGTATGAAATGACTATACATTGGAAAACGGTCAACAACCGTTAAAATAACTGTTTTGCCTCCCACCTTGGGAAATCCTTCAATGAAGTCCATAGATATATCCTCCCATACAGTCCAAGGTACACG
This sequence comes from Phyllostachys edulis, assembly GCA_036346405.1. Taxonomy (NCBI): domain Eukaryota; kingdom Viridiplantae; phylum Streptophyta; class Magnoliopsida; order Poales; family Poaceae; genus Phyllostachys; species Phyllostachys edulis. The sequence goes on along the minus strand of CM070550.1, from coordinate 14,407,868 downwards.
CAACGGTTGGAGAAGACCCCACGGATGCAAATGTTCGGTTTTATTTTCTTGACAGACTACACAACCTTTAATATATTTGCAAACCTTATTATTAGCTTTTGAATTGAAGAAGGTCGCACGCAGCGATGTAAAGTCTTGAATACCTTCCTATCTTACTTCATCTCCTCATGAGCAATCTTCTCTGTTCTTGCCATAAGTAATCTTCTTTGTTAGCTAATTAGGCGTTCTCGTATCGGCAACAATAGCGAACCCGAAGTAAACCGATACAAGAATCGAAATGGATTACATTACGCTAAGCTATGGGCGCTTATCGCCGCATGGCATCGTCTTTCTTTGGGAAGTCTTCCTATAAAGCGCTCGTCCTTCACCGCGGTCTGGTAAAATCGAGCAAACTAACTTAAATCGTCGGTTAAACCAAAGTTGCTCGAGTCCTCGTCGTCAAACAAACTCAGGAAAGCTTACACGGCGCAAACTAAATAAATCCTAAATTTGGAGCAACGCGTGACCACGAACTCCCAACAACGGGATGAAGCATTAAATCCTACGATCGTAAAGCTCATCAATCCAACCGAGAATCATGGTAGAATCTCCCAACCCTACCTACCTGTTCCACCAAATTAAATTCCTACAACGGTAATAGCATGAACAAGAAGCAAAGATCTGGCAGAGGCCGGCACGTCACGTACCGAATTGGGTTCACGATGAGGAGGAGGGCGCCGGCGGAAGGTAATAACTAATGACAATGGAAGAATTGCACCAAAGACAATACTGAAACATGTTGAAGGTTTTAGGATGCCACTTCAGAGTTCAGAAGAAGAAGAAGAAGAAGAAGAAGAAAGTGAAGAAAAAGCAAGTTCTTCATGGGAACCTCTCCACACTTCTCTACTCTTCATCTTGCTATAGTAACAACTCACACACCAGGTTAGACACATAAGAGCTATACTCCCTGACACTTTTGAGTATTTGTTACAAATTTGCAACGATTGTTACAGAAATGTTGGACTACCATAAATGTACCAAAATTTTGAAACTTTGACTTTTCCCATCTATGCAGCATCACTAACCTACATAGACCTATGATATTTGATCATTTAACATCACAAACAAGCTATGAAACTCCAAATATTTAACAATGCCTTCTCCCTTATACTCATCTTTAATATTTTTGAGTGGGCACAGTAACGTGCTTATTGCATTAAATATAAGGGAGGTTCAGTATCATCGCTTTTGTTCGTATTTAGATAAATGACATCGTTTTGGTGACACATTGCAAAATGACACCCTAAAGACTCTAAAATCTTGAGAATGACACTGTCATCAGTCTGACAGCTGTTAGGAGACGTTAGAGAGGTAAAAAGACATGTATGCCCTTGCGAAAATGGTGTCGGTGGTGGATCCATTTCACTGTTGCTTTGGGCCGAGCCATTTCCTTTCTTTCCCCGGCCCACTGGCCCATCTTCTTTCTTCTTCCTTTCTTTCTTCTTCCTCTGCCTCTGCCAAACGCCAGCGTCGCCCGCTCGTCTGTGCCTCAACATCGTCCCCGCCGCCCACGTCATGCCACCGCCTTTACTACCGCCATCAACACCCCACCACTCCCCATCAAACTCTAACTGCCTCTGGAGCTGCACCATCACCGCACGAGCCTTCTTCCCCGCCGCTGCCCCGCCCCGATCTCCCTCTCCGATGAGGCCCTTGCCAATTCTTGCGCGTCACCATGCGTTCCCGAGCTTCCTCCACCGTTTCCCCATTTCCATTTGGCCAACTCGCCGCCGTCCCTTCTTCCCCTCCGCCGGCCGCCATCACCCCGCAGCCTCGGACCACCCCCGGCCTCCCCGAGTCACCCGGCGTGACCCCTTCGTCGACGCCGTGCATGTGCTTGCACCACCTCCTGAAGGAAGCGATTTGCACGACCAAAACTCTGTTGGGTGGTTGGTGGCGCTTCGCTTGGATATTGCTGGCGATCGGCGTGGAAAATGAACGCCTGGCAGGCAGCTCTCTTTTGCTTCTCTCTTTAGTTCTTTCTCTCTCCTTTTTCTATCTCCAAGCACGTATCATCAACCAAACACCATATCTCTAGGTTTGCCTGACCAAACAAAAATCATCTGCTTCTCAGGCTACTCTCAGACACTACTTTTTTTCAGGCACGACTCTCAGGCCTCGAATCAAACATGCCCAAAATCCCCCGCCCTTTGATGCATCTGGTGGAATCTAGAGTGTTCGAAGCGTATACCCCTCATGGTTAAAAAATAATGCTCTGATCACCTCCCGGCCAAAGCAAGGCGGCGACCCATCTGATCTTGACATCCAACCACACCGATGGTCCATCTGTCATAAACTGTAACTACAATATAAGACCCACATGACGTTTGCGTGTCTTGCAAGATGCCCCAGTGCATCACAAGAAGTCAGCCCCCCCTCTGCGGCTATAAAAGCTAACCCTAGGCGTGGCTCCCGCTTCATCATCCGACCCGTTGGCCTCCTCTCCCTGTTCATCCGTTCCCCTCCTCGCGCCGCCTCTTGTCTAGGTTTCCTCCGCCGTCCGCTCCAACCGCCGCCATGCCTCGCCGCAGCTCAGGTACCCCCTCCGTCCCACCCCACCAAAATTTTATGATGATATCGAATACCCAGAGTGAAATGAGGGGGGAGGAGGAGGCGTTCCTGTGCTTCCTTGGTGGGCGCGAGCAGCTCCCATTGGCCGCCGGTGTCGCTCTCGTTGATGACCGCGATGGAGAAGCTGTGTGAGAGAGCGGAGAGTTAGAAATAAGCCGATCAGAACAAGGAGCGAGATGTGTACACGGAGAGAGAGGTGGAGCTCACCATGGCCGGCGCGTGAGGGTTCCGGCTACGAGTTGTGGTCGCCACTGGGAAAGTGCATTCTGAGAATAGTTATGGGTTTACCACAGTTTTTTTCCCTCACAGCGGGGTTACGGTTTTGGGTGGTCGGTTAAGATTCTGGTCGAACTCGGATTGCTTGCATTTGTGTAGGCGGCGGTGGTCGTTCTATTATGGGCTTTGTGGCAGTTGTGTCATTGGATACGAAATGGAAGGTTAGGATTAGTAGTTGTACATGATTTCCAACTTGCCCGTACAGATTTGCGCAAATAATAATTAATACAATAGGGCCCTATACATGATTTCCAGCTTGCCCGTAAAATATTTGCATGTCAATTTAAATCGATGAACATTAAAATGCCCTTACATCTAGAATTTTTTTTTATTAATTAACCTTTTTTAATTTTTATTTTAACGTTAACCCCAGCAAACTTTATTTCCAATTCTGATCTCTTTGGTCACGCTATCTGCTTGTGATGTGATAAAAGCAATATTTATCCACACGCCGTGTTGGGGAAGCTCTTGTCATGCCACCACCCATGGCTAGGGCTGAAAAAATAACTCGAGGCTCGCAAGCTCGTCATGGCTCAGCTCGGGCTCATTAATTTTCGAGCCGAGCCAAGCCACAAGTCCAGCTCGTTAAACAAACGAGCCGAGCTCGAGTCGGCTCGCGAGCTAGACTCGGCTCGGCCCAAACGGCAAATGCCCAAGCCCAGCCCAGTCCGACCGAATAAATTCCCCAATCCCCCCATCGCCTCCAGCCCTCCACTCCTCGTCTCCTCCACTCGCCGCCTCCCCTCAGCAGCTCCACCCGCCGCCTCCCTTTCCTCGTCCCCCTCGACGAGCTCCGCCCACCGCCTCCCCTTCCCTCTCCGGCTCTCCCCGGCCCATCGCCTCCACTCCTCCACTCGCCCCCTCGGCAGCTCACTTGCCGCCTCCCTTTCCTCGTCCCCTCGGCGAGCTCACTTGCCCGCCTCCTCCCCCTCTCTGGATCTCCCGGCCCATCGCCTCCCTCCTCCACCCGCCGCCTCCTTTCCCCATCCCCTCGGCAACTCTACCCTTCGCCCCATCCAGCGGCTCCTTGCCGCCTCCCTTTCCCCGTCCCCTCGGCAACTCCACCCCTTGCCCCTCGGCGGCTCCCCCCGCCTCCCTTTCCCGTCCCTCGGCAACTCCACCCCCCCCCCTCGACAACTCCCTCGCGCCCTCCACCTCGGCCGTGCTCCATGCCTCCACCTCGCTTGGTTCCCCCCGCGCTGGAGGCCATCGAGGCGAGTGGAGGCCATCCATCAGCAGGCGGCCATCATCGCCGCCCTTCCTCCTCGCCGCCGTCCTCCGGGCTCCGGCCCCACCGCCGCCCTTCTCTTGTCTTTGTCGTCCGGTAGCCAATGTGGCCTAAGAGGATGGAGGAGATCAAGAAAGAACTGCGCACTGCTTGAATGCTTGATGCCTTTGATCTTCGATTTGCTTGTTTGCTATGAATGCTTGCTTCTGTTTTCTTGATCTGTGAATGGATTAGTTGATCTGTGAATGGATGAATGGAATAGATGAATGGATGAATTCTTGATGCCGAACGAACTGATGGTCTGATGCTGCTTTTGCTCGGGCTCGCGAGCCGCTCAAGCCAGCTCGAGCTCCATTCCGAGCCCGAGCCAAGCCCTCTCTGGCTCGTTTAAAACAAGCCGAGCCGAGCCCCTTGTTCATCCGAGCGAGCAAGCGGGCTCGAGCCGCTCGGCTCGGCTCGTTCCCCCTACCCGTGGCGTGACAGTGTTGTTTGGTTACGTCACGACCAATGGCGTAACCAAAAGTGCTATTTAGTGACTTATCCTATGGTGTGACAACGTTGTTTTGTCACACCACAGGTGGTGGCGTGACCATAAGGATCAAAATTGGAAATAAAGTTCGTTGGGGTTAACTTTAAATTTAAAATTTAAAAAGGATTAATTAATAAAAAAAGTTTTACATCTAATACTTTTTCATAAATAAATTCTTATAATAGTTCAAAAATAGGAGGCGTCACTTATCAATTTTCGCCGTTTTGTGCGCGCACACAAAGGGCCTGCTTGGTTTGAGGCTTGAAGCGATTTGCTGGACAAGAGACCTCTATTTGGGTGGTTGGTGGGCTTCGCTTGGATAATGGCTTTGGCGATCAGCGTGGAAAATGAGCGCTGGCGGCGACTCTCTTTGCTTCTCTCTTTAGTTCTTTCTCTTTCCTTTTTCTATCTCCAGGCACGTATCGTCAATCAAACACTATATCTCTAGGTTTGTCTGACCAAATAAAAATCATCTGCTTCTCAGGCTACTCTCAGACACTACTTTTTTTCAGACACGACTCTTAGGCCTCGAATTAAACATGCCCAAAATCCCCCGCCCTTTGATGCATCTGGTGGAATCTACAGTGTTCGAAGCGTATACCCCTCGTGATTAAAAAAAATAATGCTACAGTCACCTCCCAGCAAAGCTAGGCAGCAACCCATACGGTACCGACATCTGAACCCCACACCTGATGGTCCATAACTACAATATAAGACCCACATGACGTTTGCGTGTCTCGCAAGATACCCTAGTGCGTCACAAGAAGTCGGCCCCATCGCGGCTATAAAAGCTAACCCTAGACGTGGCTCCCGTTTCATCATCCGACCCGTTCCACTCCTCGCGCCACCTCTCGTCTAGGTTTCCTCCGCCGTCGCTCAACGCCGCCATGCCTCGCCGCGGCTCAGTACCTCCGCCCGTCCCCCCCGCGCGCCTTCTCTAGGGTTTCGCACTGCAGCGCTCCTTACGCGTTGAGCGCTCGTGGCTTCTCTCGGATCTGGCGTTTGGTGTTACTTGAAATCGTCTGCGATTGTGTGCTTGTAAGGTTGCTTTTGAGCGATCTTTGCGATATAAGCGATAGGATTGTGCCCTATTGACTAATTTAGGCGCCAAAGCAGTCGGATCTATCAAAGAGCAATTTTCACATAGACTCGATTGGAGAATTGTAGAAGAACAATTTTTAATCGAAGAAGAACCGATTGCTTCTTGAATAACAGGTTGCGAGATATTGTGACATTCGCGGCGGTTCGAGCGAGGGGCATATAACAAATTTGAATCCTTTTTAGCTTAAAGGATTTCCATTGATCCTTTCTTAGATGGACTTCATATACATTTCCTTTTACCTTGTTTTCTTTTGGCGTGTTGTGGGTAGTCCGGAAACCAGTATGCTTACATAACGATCGTAATCCACAGATGTTATGCGTTTTGTAGTTGTTATCTGGAGCTTCGCATTTGCCTCTTTGAGTAGCCATTACTGATTCAGTATCTTTGTCTTGGCTTAGTTAGGAAGGAGGCACATAGCTGTAACATCCCAATTTTCAGAGCTTTAAAAACCTTTTAAATAGTGTAATGAGAAAATTCATCATTTGGATTTATTTGAATTTAAATTAAAAAGCTTAATATTGGACTTTGTGTAACAAAACAATTTAATATGACTAAAGTCAACATGAACAATAGTCAAAACTATTTTATTTGGATTCTATGAGCTTGGACATATTTTCTAGAATTTTTGGAATTTTTCCAAGTTCATTTGCTATTTTCCATTGCTTATTTGAATTTCGGTAATTTCTTAAAAAGAAAAAGCTATTTAAATCTCCAAGCGATCATTGGGCGAATCTCTCGGCCCATTCACTGTTCATCTGGCCCATCTCTTCGTGGCCGTCCGTCTGGATTGGATGGAGATCCCGCGCCTCTCTCTCTCTCTCTCTCTCCTCGCTCGCTTCAATCTCCACCGTTGGATCGTCATTTGGGCCTTTGGATCTCCTTGCCTGCCCTCGCGTCCTCTCTCGACGCGTGGGCCCTTCTGAGGTCTTCGTCTCGACAGGTCTTCTTCCTCATGCGACCATGACCGCGCCGCCATTATCGCCTTCTAGAAGCTCAACCCATGGCCGTTTACGCTAACAAAACTCCCGATTTTCGCACCAAACTCAATCCTTATCTCCTCACCGACTCAGTTCAATTTCAAACTTGAATCGTTTCTATCCCTGTTCCTCGTGCGGGCGTTTGAGGCGATTTACCCCTTGGCAAGACGCCACCTCGAGCTCATACATGCCTATAAAGGACCCCTCGCTTCGCCTTCGCCCTTTCCAAAACCCTCGCTCAATTCCACGAGAGCCTCCACATTGCCGCCGATTCGAGCTTTAAGGAACCTCGCCGCCGGTGAGATTTCTTCGATTGACATACCGCCTTGTGCTTGGCGTCGTCGTGGAGCCCACCATCAAGTTATTGTCACCTCCTCTACCTCCGGACGATCGCCGTCGCCTAAACCTCACGGACGCCCGTCCAAACAAAACCGAAGGTCTCCTCGCTCCGACCTCGCCCGGCCACCACCACCACCCCAACCACGGGCTGCACGGAAGGTGCGCAATAGCCTCGACAACACGCCCATAGCACCCACCCTCATGGCGACCACCGTAGCGCCGGTGACCATTGGGTCCCGTGCATGCCATCGCCGTCGCCGGCGTCCTCGCCGGCGTGGGCGCCAGTCACGTGCCACCTCGGCCTCGTACTGCGTGTCATCCGGGTGGCGCGCGTCGGCGCCACGCAGCGGGTTCGCCACCTCGGCCCTCTCTGGTCGATGGCTCGGTGGGCTTGGTCCGCGTGGTAGTGCCTCTAACATGTGGGTCCCACATGTCGGGTTTTCTTTATTTATTTCTTTTCCGAAAATCGAGTGACGCCATCTTGATGTCATCTTTGGCGCAATATTCCGATTTTTGTTGAAAAATAATTCGGAATTCGATAAATCCTATTTTTAGGGTTTTCTTTAGATTTAAACTTTGAAACTTCATATCTTTTGCATCCTAACTCCAAATCCATCCATTCAAATTTCTAAATTCATCTAAAATCCAGATCTATCTATTGGAGATTTTTAATTATTTTTTTGGAGTTATTTGCCTCTGTTATTTATTTAGTTTGTTTGTTTGCCTTGTTTGCGAGTAGACTTGACGTTCTTTGAAAGAGTTGACGAAGAAGGACCTTTCAAGATCAAGATCAATTCCTAGATCCTTTTCAAGGCAAGCTATACCTTTGACCATCTTGATTCCCAGTTTGCTAAATTATTTTATTTTAAATTCTTGCATTATTAATTCAAGTAATTATTTAAATGATTTTGGGAGTAGATGTAAATTCCTAATTGTTATGCCATCCTTGTTAATTGCTATGTCTAAGTTCTTTGTCACCCTAGTTGATATCTAGTTGGTTAATATTGTAGCACCAACGTGGGTTGGTTAGAACGATTAGATTGTAGTCATGCCACGACTCATTTATTCATGTGAAGTACAAATGATTAATTTGACTAAGTGAATATGCAATATTGGATAATCTGTGTGTACTACGTGTCTTTATGGCATGTGTTGCACTTAAACCAACAGGGTGGTAAAAGGATTTGGGTGAGGCAAGGGGTGAATCTTGTGTGAATTGGTGGTCTATGTGGATTTGTGTGGATAATATTAATCTGTGTGTCTATGTGGTTGGGTTAGTGGAAGTCTTGCCTTGGTCGATTAAGGACCTCACCATGTGCGCTAAAAATGAGCTTCTGTGACGACCACATGCCTGTTTTGAGGCAGGCCTAGCATAGTAAGATAAGGTATCTGAAATGCTCTGTTATGATCGATGCTAGCTACTTTGGTTGTATCTTGTGGGTAAAGTGTACAAACCTCTGCGAGTGTAACTTAATCTATTGAATAGCGCGTCATGATCATGGACAATGCTCGGGATTTAACACTAGGGGTAGAATTTCATAAAAGCGTGTGGGAAGGGAGCTATGTGATTAAATCATCTAGCTATGTGAAGAACACTGTTTAGAATTTGTGTGTGTCTTTGTGAAATAACTTGTTAAAATTATTATTGTCTATTTGTTTTACCGACTTTCAATCTATTTAATTGTATTAAATTGCAAAAGTTGCATTCGCAAAAGAACCGCAGAATGCCTTTCTCTTGTAATAAGCTTTGCATGTATACTTTGCATTCTGTGGTGTGGCTTGCGAGTGCGGTGTGTACTCACGCTTGTTTTGACGAATCAAGCAGAGGAGGAGTCTTCACCGACTTACGAGGCGAGTTCATCGAAGGTGCCTAATCGCGAGTCTTGATCGATCGGTTGCTGTGGTGAATCGATGGGATGCCTTCTACGCTTTCTGTTTCATTGCCGTTTATTTTCTCTGTTAGCCTGCGTGGCTCAATAAATGTAAACTTCGACCTTAAGGTCAAAACCATTATTTAATAATCAAAGTTATTCGTTTATGTTATATTAAGCTTGTATGGATCGATTTCGGTTTTGTTAACCTGTGTGCACTAGCATGATCACAGGCTAGTCACGATAAACCTGAAGGTCTGAATTGTAATTTGGGTCCCGACAAAAGTGGTATCGAGTATCTTGTTGTAAGTCTAGACCTTAGTAGATTGGCGTTCAGTGTCCAAATTATTTTCTAAAGAAAAATTTAACTTGCAAGATTAAATGAATTGCTTAACTCCTCTCATATCTCTCTCGACTCATCTATTGCTAAAATCTTTCCTCTCCCATTTGTTTTAACGTGGTTCTTACACCTTATGCGTCGTGACGGATGACTTACCTTGAGACTTTGGAGATTGCAGCGGAGGACTTGCCGCAGAGTGTGGAAATTCTTTGCAGACACTTGGAGGCTTCGATCGCCCGATGTCCGAGGGCGGTGAGTACATAGTCAATGGGCGGGATCGTGGTATAGTCTGCCGCTGACGGTCTCGCCGGGAGGAACACTAGAGGTAGCTTGACCTTTGGATATCTCGGTCGGGAGGATCACCTTCATGCAAGGAATCCAGAGTCATCGCGTCGGCCATACTCGAAGTCGCCACATCTCGCCAAGAGCGCAACACCATTGTTTACCGCTATCACCCAGGCGCCGGGGAGATATCTGCGCGCTTTCGTCTACAAGCGGGAAGGCAATGCCACGATAGTGCATCTTGCGGTTCTCACGGTTGCCAGGAGAGTCGCTGGAGATGGCGCCACCGAGCCGAGTCGCGCCTATCGAACTGGGAAGAAGCCGAGGAAAGGATCGCCGTACTAAAGCACGCCCTCTATGGTCGACGCATGAGCTCGAAGATGATCAAGAGGAAGATCGGAAGAAGTCGAAGAAGATCCAGAGGAGATTCGGAGGATCAACCGAGCTGCCTGACAGCCAGAAGAGCTACCAGACTTTGCACCAAAGACGCGCCTCCTGCTTGCACCGATTCAGAACATCGAGAACCGATTCGCGAGATGCCGGCTCTTCTTGAGTCTACACCAGCGGGGCGTCGCCGTGGCTTTGGAGGCTTTCTCGAGTAGTTCGTTTGAGTTCGGTTTAGTCGAGCTTAGCGAGTTCCCTTTTGAGTCGCCCTTTAGGCGGTAGCTTGTGTGCTTAGGTCGATTTATTTTCTGTGTGCAAGTATGAGTGCGAAGGCCCTTAGGCATTTGTTGCACCATGCTATTAAAATATTAATAAAGATTATTTCATTGAAGTTCCTTGAGTGTGTTTGTTTGGGTTTAATCTATCCCGTCTAGTTCTTAACTCACCTTGTGCTCTCTACCTTATCTAACCTATGGAGCTTCACGGATGGTTCGGACTCGCCATGCCGCCGGTGGATCCGGAGCCCAAGGATCAAGGCAATGAGCAAACCCTGCGGGAGTAGTGCCACCCCAAGCACCACCTATTGACTTGCGAACCGGAGCTTTCATGGCGGCACAAACTCGGATGATGTATACGATGATGAACGGATCGGACCATGAACAACAACAACAACATCAACAACAATCGTCGAGGAGCCCGATCGCTCATGGTCATCGGGGACCATCCAAGTTGGTGAATTCATGAGGACCCGTCCGCCAACTTTCTCTGGACATGTCACGCCGGTGAGAGGCGATGATTGGCCAGCGTGATTGAGAGGAAGCTGCGATCACCCAATGCGGCGATCATGAGAAGGTTTTGTATGCCACTCATCGGATGGAGGGCATAGGCTGCGAGAATGGTGGGAAAATTTCTGCGCGGCGCATGAGGCACCGAGAACATCACATGGGAAGAATTTTACTGCGACCTTTCGCCAATATCATGTACTGAAGGTATTATGGATCGAAGAAGGATGAGTTCCGCTCTCAAGCAAGGGGTATGTCGATGTTGACTACGAATAAGTTTTCTCGGCTAGCTCGCTATGCTCAGGAAGATGTCGCTAATGCGAGGTCTCGCCAGAGCCGCTTCTTGAAGGGTCGAACTTCGGATCGCAAGTCGGCTTGCCCACACCTTCCCGGATTTTCGAGAGTTGGTTAACAAGGCGTTGGTCATGGAGGACAAACGCAAAGAAGCTGGAGGACCACATAGCGTAGGATGATTGACAAGGAAGCCATCGGCCACAACAACGAGAGGGCAAGAGTAGTGCCACAGCCAGTTTAATCGTTTCCGACCACGAGTTCTTCGGGACACACCGCCTTGACACCTCGCCCTCTTATTGAGAACTCGCAACCCTACACGGTCAACCCCCCGAGGAACAACAACCGGCAGAATGAGCGAGAGTGTGTTACAATTGTCGTCGGCCAGGACATTTTGCTAATCGGTGTCCTCGAAGGAACTATCACTCGGTCGCTTCAACCTTGGAGCAACACACGCCAAGACCCCGGTGCGAGAACAATCAAGGAGTTTCTCGAGGAACGATCAACAGGGAGGCGCCTCGGTCGGTTGTCGAGGTCGTGTTAATCACGTCACTCTAGAAGGAGCCCAGAAGCACCGGATGTCGTCTTGGGTAAGTTCCTAATAAATTGATTACTGCTTGATTACATTTGATTACGGAGCTTCGCATTCGTTTGTTTTCGGAGTTTTTGCAACTAAGAATAAATTGGAAGTTATGCATCTTAAGCGTACTCTGTTAGTCGATGCTTTGGAGCGAGCTAAGTTCTAATGTGGGCTGTTTAGGGGCTAAGTTACTCATAGCTGGAGCTGAGTTTCTAGCTAACCTAATTATTCTAGACACCCAAACCATAGATGTCATCCTTGGCATGGATTGGTTAACCAAGCACAAAGCGTGCTAGATTGTGGCCGAAGAGCCGTTACAATCGAGGATACTAGAGGAAACAAAGTGGAGTTCCTAGCTACCTCAGTGCGTAATGGGCATTTGATAGTCAACAGCCTGAAGACCGTTGAGTTGGAAGATGTGCCAGTCGTCAAAGAGTATCCGGATGTGTTCCCGGAAGAATTACGAGGATGCCACGGATCGTGACATCGAGTTTGTCATCGATCTAGTGCGAGAACAGCCCCTATCTCGAAGAGACCTTATCGGATGCCGGTAGATGAGTTGGTAGAGATGAAGAAGCAGATAGAAGAACTTTTGGAGAAAGGTTTTGTGAGGCCTAGTTAAATGCGCCATGGGGAGCACCGGTTTTGTTTGTCAAGAAGAAGGATGGAAGCATGAGGATGTGCATCGACTACAGGGCTCTCAATGAAGTCACTATCAAGAACAAGTACCCATTGCCCGGATAGATGATCTGTTTGACCCGGATGAAAGGAGCGGAGTGTTCTCGAAGATCGTCTGCGATCGAGGTTACCATCGATTGAAGATTTGTCCTAAGGATGTACCTAAGACCGCTTTCTCAACACGCAGTGCGGACATTATGAGTTCTTAGTCATGTCCTTTGGTGCGACTAATGCCCTGCCTATTTCATGAACATGATGAATAAGGTATTCATGGAATATTTGGATAAATTTGTAGTTGTATTCATCGGCGATATTTTGGTTTACTCCAAGTCGGAAGAAGAACATCTTTGAACATTTGAGATTAATCCTAGGGAAGCTCAGAGAGCATCGGTTGTATGCTAAGTTTAGCAAGTGTGATTTACGGAAAAAGGAAGTGGATTTCCTTGGTCATGTGATGGCAATTGCGGGAGTAGCAGATTGACCCGATAAAGTTAAGCGGTGTTAAGCGGGAGCAACCCAAGGCGGTCACTCAGTTAAGTAGTTTCTTGGGATTGGCGGGATACTACCGTTGTTTCATCGAAGGATTCTCATCAATTGCTAAACCTCTTACGCAATTGTTGAAGAAGGAGAAAAAGTTTACTTGGACTCGGCTTGTGAGGAAAGTTTTCAAGAATTGAAGAAGCGTTTGACTTGATTTTGATCTTGATTTTCTTGGGATATTCGTAAGGATTTTGATATCTATTGTGATGCTTGGCGTCAAGGATTAGGATGTGTCTGATGCAAGAAGGAAGAGCGCCGCTTATGCATCAAAGGCGATTAAGACCGCATGAAGAGAATTACCCTACCCATGATCTGGAATTAGCCGTAGTGCATGCTTTGAAGATTTGGCGTCATTACCTCATCGATGAATTTGTGAGATATACACGGATCACAAGAGCTTGAAATACATTTTCACTCGATCGGATCTGAATATGAGCGAGAGAAGATGGCTAGAATTGATAAAGGATTATAATCTTGGAATACATTACCATCTGGTAAGGCCAATGTCGATTCTTGATGCCTTGAGTAGTAAGAGCCATTGCAATGCTTTGGAAGTGAAAGAGCCTTGTTCGAGACTTCAAGAGGAATTCGAAGTTGAAGTTAGAGTAGTATCTGAAGGATTTGTGGCGATTTGGAAGTGCGATCTACTTTAGAGAAGCGATTCATGGCTTCGGTAGAAAGACTTCGAGTTCTCCGACATCAAGAAGAAGATGACGAAGGAAGTTCAAGGACTTCACGGTGGATGATCGGGACATCTTGTGGATCAATGGGCGTATCTGCGTTCGGATGTTGATGGATTGAGGCGACTAATTTTGAAGGAGGCCCATGACTCAAAGTATTCGATTCACCCTGGTAGTACTAAGATGTATCGGGATGTTAAGAATAAGTTTTGGTGGCGAATTTGAAGCGAGACGTCGCGAGTTCGTTGCCTTGTGCGGCGTGTGTCGAAAGTCAAAGCAGAACACGAGAGGCCGCAGGTCTATTGCAACCCTTGAAGATTCGAGTGGAAGTGGGAAGAAGTCGGAATGGATTTCATCACGGTTTACCCAAGACTCAATCGGGTTCGATTCGATTTGGGTAATAGTGGATCGTCGACTAAAGTTGCTCATTTCTTGCCAGTCAAAACCACGTACTCAGGAGATCGTCTAGCAGAGCTATATATGGCAAAGATTGTCAGTTTGCATGGTGTGCCCAAGAAGATAGTGTCAGATCGAGGATCTCAGTTCACCTCCCGATTTTGGCAGAGTTTACATGAAGCCTTAGGGACTCACTTTGAATTCGATCTGCGTATCATCCCGAACAGATGGAGCGGTGAAAGGGTTAATCAGATATTGGAAGATATGTTGAGAGCCTGTGCCCTAGCAAATGCTACTCGTTGGGATAAGAGTTTGCCATATGCAGAGTTCTCGTACAACAACAGTTATCAAGCCAGTTTGCAAATGTCACCGTTTGAAGCTTTGTATGGTCGTGCTTGCAGAACTCCGTTGAATTGGACGAAACAATTTGAGCGTCTGATCTTGGTCGAGATATTATTCAAGCGAAGAACAAGTGGCTATGATCGAGAGAGGCGAGATAGCTCGATCGAAGCGAAGAGTTATGCCGATGTCGTCGGCGTGATCTCGATTTGAGCGAAGATTTTGTGTATCTCGAGTTCGCCCTCGAGAGGTGTGAAAAGGTTCCATGCCAAAGGGAAGCTTGCCCCTCGGTATGTTGGTCCGTTCAAGATCTTAGAACGCCGTGGAGAAGTAGCCTATCAGCTGGAGCTACCGCAGTCGTTAGCAGGAGTACACGATGTCTTTCATGTCTCTCAGTTGAAGAAGTGTCTTCGTGTGCCGGAAGAACAAGCACCGTTAGAGTCAATTGAACTGAATGAAGACCTCACCTACAAAGAGCAGCCGATCAAGATTACGGATGTCATGAGCGTCGGACGAAGCAAGGCGGTTCGTTTTGCAAAGTCTTGATGGAGCCACCACTCGAAAGTGAAGCAACGTGGGAGGCGTGAAGAAGAAATTTGGCCAGAGTTTCCTAGCCTTTTCTCCGTTTAGCTTTGAATCTCGGGGCGAGATTCCTTTAAGGGGGAGGTTTGTAACATCCCAATTTTGAGCTTTAAAACCTTTTAAATAGTGTAATGAGAAAATTCATCATTTGGATTTATTTGAATTTAAATTAAAAAGCTTAATATTGGACTTTGTGTAACAAAACAATTTAATATGACTAAAGTCAACATGAACAATAGTCAAAACTATTTTATTTGGATTCTATGAGCTTGGACATATTTTCTAGAATTTTTGGAATTTTTCCAAGTTCATTTGCTATTTTCCATTGCTTATTTGAATTTACGGTAATTTCTTAAAAAGAAAAAGCTATTTAAATCTCCAAGCGATCATTTGGGCGAATCTCTCGGCCCATTCACATTCATCTGGCCCATCTCTTCGTGGCCGTCCGTCTGGATTGGATGGAGATCCCGCCCGCGCCTCTCTCTCTCTCTCTCTCTCTCTCGCGCTTCAATCTCCACTGTTGGATCGTCATTTGGGCCTTTGGATCTCCGCCAGCCTTGTATCTCTCTCTCTCTCGCGTGGGCCCTTCTGAGGTCTTCGTCTCGACCGGTCTTCTTCCTCATGTGACCATGACCGCGCCGCCATTATCGCCTTCTAGAAGCTCAACCCATGGCCGTTTACGCTAACAAAACTCCCGATTTTTGCACCAAACTCAATCCTTATCTCCTCACGCACCGACTCAGTTCAATTTCAAACTTGAATTCGTTTCTATCCCTGTTCTCGTGCGGGCGTTTGAGGCGATTTACCCTTGGCCAAGCCGCCACCTCGAGCTTCATACATGCCTATAAAGGACCCTCTGCTTCGCCTTCGCCCTTTCCAAAACCCTCGCTCAATTCACCCGAGAGCCTCCACATTGCCGCCGATTCGAGCTTTAAGGAACCTCGCCGCGGTGAGATTTCTTCGATGCTTGCCGCCACCGCAGCCGCCGCGTCGTCGTGGAGCCCACCATCAAGTTCGCCGTCACCTCCTCTACCTCCGGACGATTGTTGTCGCCTAAACCTCATGGGGCGCCCGTCAAACAAAACCGAAGGTCTCCTCCGCCCGACCTGCCGCCCGCCACCCAGCCACCCCAACCACGGGCCGCACGAAGGTGCGCAATAGCCTCGACAACACGCCCATAGCACCCACCCTCATGGCGACCACCGTAGCGCCGGTGACCATTGGTCCCTGTGCCGCCGCGCGTCGCCGGCGTCCTCGCCGGCGTGGGCCAGTCACGTGCCACCTCGACCTCTGTACTGCGTGTCATCCGGGTGGCGCTGGCGTCGGCGCCCGCCTTGTGGTTCGCCACCTCGGCCCCTCTCGGTCGGTGGCTCGGTGGGCTTGGTCGCGTGGTAGTGCCTCTAACATGTGGGTCCCACATGTCGGGTTTTCTTTATTTATTTCTTTTCCGAAAATCGGTGACGCCATCTTGATGTCATCTTTGGCGCAATATTCGATTTTTACGTTGAAAAATAATTCGGAATTCGATAAATCCTATTTTTAGGGTTTTCTTTAGATTTAAACTTTGAAACTTCATATCTTTTGCATCCTAACTCCAAATCCATCCATTCAAATTTCTAAATTCATCTAAAATCCAGATCTATCTATTGGAGATTTTTAATTATTTTTTTGGAGTTATTTGCCTCTGTTATTTATTTAGTTTGTTTGTTTGCCTTGTTTGCGAGTAGACTTGACGTTCTTTGAAAGAGTTGACGAAGAAGGACCTTTCCAAGATCAAGATCAATTCCTAGATCCTTTTCAAGGCAAGCTATACCTTTGACCATCTTGATTCCCGGTTTGCTAAATTATTTTATTTTAAATTCTTGCATTATTAATTCAAGTAATTATTTAAATGATTTTGGGAGTAGATGTAAATTCCTAATTGTTATGCCATCCTTGTTAATTGCTATGTCTAAGTTCTTTGTCACCCTAGTTGATATCTAGTTGGTTAATATTGTAGCACCAAGCGTGGGTTGGTTAGAACGATTAGATTGTAGTCATGCCACGACTCATTTATTCATGTGAAGTACAAATGATTAATTTGACTAAGTGAATATGCAATATTGGATAATCTGTGTGTACTACGTGTCTTTATGGCATGTGTTGCACTTAAACCAACGGGTGGTAAAAAGGATTTGGGTGAGGCAAGGGGTGAATCTTGTGTGAATTGGTGGTCTATGTGAATTTGTGTGGATAATATTAATCTGTGTGTCTATGTGGTTGGGTTAGTGGAAGCCTTGCCTTGGTCGATTAAGGACCTCACCATGTGCGCTAAAAGCTGAGCTTCTGCACGACCACATGCTGTTTTGAGGCAGGCCTAGCATAGTAAGATAAGGTATCTGAAATGCTCTGTTATGATCGGTGCTAGCTACACTTGGTTGTATCTTGTGGGTAAAGTGTACAAACCTCTGCGAGTGTAACTTAATATATTGAATAGCAGCGTCATGATCATGGACAATGCTAGGGATTTAACACTAGGGTAGAATTTCATAAAACTGTGTGGGAAGGGAGCTATGTGATTAAATCATCTAGCTATGTGAAGAACTGTTTAATTGTGTGTGTCTTTGTGAAATAACTTGTTAAAATTATTATTGTCTATTTGTTTTACCGACTTTCAATCTATTTAATTGTATTAAATTGCAAAAGTTGCATTTACATAAAAGAACCGAGAATGCCTTTCTCTTGTAATAAGCTTTGCATGTATACTTTGCATTCTGTGGTGTGGCTTGCGAGTGCGGTGTGTACTCACGCTTGTTTTGACGAATCAAGCGAGGAGGAGTCTTCACCACTTACGAGGACGAGTTCATCGAAGGTGCCTAATCGCGAGTCTTGATCGATCGGTTGCTGTGGTGAATCGATGGGATGCCCGCTACCGCTTCTGTTTCACGCCGTTTATTTTCTCTGTTAGCCTGCGTGGCTCAATAAATGTAAACTTCGACCTTAAGGTCAAAACCATTATTTAATAATCAAAGTTATTCGTTTATGTTATATTAAGCTTGTATGGATCGATTTCGGTTTTGTTAACCTGTGTGCACTAGCATGATCACAGGCTAGTCACGATAAACCTGAAGGTCTGAATTGTAATTTGGGTCCCGACAATAGCGATGGGCATTTGATGCTCACTCGGGCTTTTGAGGGCACCTCATCTACCTTAACTAGAAGTGCTCCCCAAGCAGCCCTAGACATTCCATTATTCTCTAATTTACGCTACTAATTCATGCACAAGTTTAGGTTCCACGTTACCTCATTGCATTTTGGTTTTGGCCATTAAAGTGCAATGCTTGACTGTATCTATGTTATTTATTTAATTATTATGGTTGCTTTGCGAGAACTTGTGATATTTGCCTTTTGAGTAGCCATTATAGTTGTACATACTATCTTGGTTTAGTTAGGGGCATATAAAGATGTTTCTCGGTGAATTCACTTGAAACGTATTGAGGGCACCTCATCTATCTTAACTAAGTGATCCCCAATCAGCCCTCTAGACATTTCATTATTCTCTTATTCCTACTACTTATTCTGCACAAATTTCTCATTTATCGGTTCCATGTAGCCACCGTTGCATTTGGTTTTGTCCATTAGGCGCAATGTCAGGCTGTCTCGAGATTGTTTATTTACTTTGGTTGCTTCACGAGCTCATGCTATTTGCATTTTTGAGTAGTCATTATAGTTGTGCATACTATCATGGTTTAGTTAGGGGCATATAGAGATGTTTTTGACAAGTATTTGTCTTTGTTTGAGTAGAAAACCATTCTTTTCTGAGAGGTGTTCTTTGAACGACCTTACACATTTTTGTGTTCTTCTCCTTTTCATATTTTGATGAAGTTGCCACTTTGCGGCTCGTGTGATTTACTAATACTAACTTGGCGGTTGGCAATGGGCCGACATATATGTGCAAAGATTAATGATCCTAATGATGAAGGCTAGTTACGAAAGTATTAGCCTTTGCCTTTGCTTAATTCTTGTTGTACCTTTGCTCTATGCTGACATGACTTAAGTTATATTAACTAGTTAATTATATTTCTCCAAGCCAATAGTTTTTCAAAGTTTGATATGCCTCTTGAATAACCGGTTACTCTGATTTGTATATTTGCATTTGGTTGAGACGGGCACATAACACATGGGATCTTTTGAGTGAAGGGACGACTTTCTATTCATCCCTTCTTAGATAGATTCTGATAATAATTGGTTATTTTTTGTTTTCTGTGAACGAAGAATGTGATGTTATGCCATTGTCGTTATCTCCATGACTTGAGCATTACGATTTAAGCTGGTCGATGTTATATGTTGACCATTTTGTTCTAGGATATTTAAGCTCGACATGTGTTGCTTATGCCATTTTCTAGCGAGTACATGAAACATCCTAATCTGCACTAACTTTTTCTTGAGATGTTATTCTCGGTACAACTCAAATAAACCATTTTGCTCTGGTTAATTCTCTTGGTGCACTTCAATTGATGTCTAAGTTACAATTGCAATCCATGATAACCCATTTTATTAGTCTTGATGTGCTAATTTTTCTTTGTTATGTTGGCAAGAAGGTTGACACCCGCCGTGCTCACGTCTTTGCTCGATGAAAACCCACCATGAGCCGGTATTTATGTTGTCCCACTTCATTGATGTATTTTGAGTTTGCAAACTGTTCAATTGATTTAGTAAGGATATTGTTTGCATGTAGGTCTTCCTTTTTCGATTATTTTGTTTGAGCAAATGATGATGCACTTATTTATTGTTTTAGAATCAATATATGCTTCTAATTTGTTTTTCAATGTTCATCGGGGTTTTGTTATAAAATTGATCTTATTGGCGATTGGACTTCTTGATTATGCATTTTTTAACTTTGTGTGGTTGTAAAGTGACATTTGTGATTTTCTTCCTTTTTGGTCGTCAAGCTCCTCCTCCGGACTGCCAGAGCGATGGTGGCTCTATATTTGGACTAATCGGGTCGATATTCTTTGAAGGTGTGCTTTGTTTTGCTTTGTTTCAAGTGGAATAAAGGCGATATACTCACTTTAGATGCTAATATTTGCTTTACATGTATCTTGAGGCATGGCTTTTAGTCTTGGCCGTGCAATGGCACATAAATTTGTTGATCTTTGTAATGGGTCCCGTACCATTGAAGACGAGGCCGTTGTCTCAGGACCTGCTTTGCTGTTTGCTCCAATGGGCAATATTTGTTGGATCGATTCATGCAATATCCATTGAAGGCCTTCCAAGATGTAATTTACCTCCCATCTGTTGCTCAATCAATTGTCTTTTGCTGCTTCCATCAATTTTCATTGCTTATGCGTGGAGTAAAAACTTTGAATTTGCTTTGATGCGATATTTTTGTTGATTTAGCTCTTGCATTGTGTTACATGACTTTAGTTGGTGTATTCCCTCCACCATTCTTCGGTGATTGCTAACTGTCCATTTGTTCAAATATAGATTTTAAAGTTTTACATATCCAAAAGTACATGAGGGATTTGTTCACACCGCGTCACTCTTTAACTAGGCTTACACTGCTATCAGAATGAGGCATTCTCAACTTATCCTAGGACAACGTAGACTGATGTCATACTAGCTTAAAAGCATACTTGCAGTACATGATTTATTATGTCGAGTCTACATTTAGTTGGTATTGGCTTGGAGATCGTCCTAATTATTCTCGATTGATAATGCGATTGCATCAACAACTCTGAAGTGACATCGGCAAGTGCCGGTTTTATCTGGATATCTTTGAGCGAGTGCCGCAGGGGAGGTGGTGCATCTGCCTAAACTGCTGCGCTTGATTGGAGATGATTTACATTTTGTTTGGATACATTATGATCCGACTCAATTCCTTTGGATTGACTCGGAATTTGAACTAAAATATTTTTCAATCTCTTCCTATCCAAACAAGCCCTTAATGGTCTTGTTTTACTCTCATGATCTCATAAATAATTACTTGCAAAATTACGAACTTCTGCCACAACTTATATACGTACTATGTCATTATCATTGGTGCGTTGATTTTTAAATAATACCCCTCTGTTTTATTATAAATGACGTCGATCGGTATTGTTTAAGCTTAGAGGACGTCAAGTATTGAGATCCAGAGAGAGTACATTTTTTAATAGAATTATAGAAATAAATGTTTGTTTAATAAAATTACCAAAAATGGGCTTTGTCACCATTTCAAATGGCGAAATGGCTGTCACTATTTGATTGGCAATAGGAGTCTCCACCAAATAGTATTAAACGCATATGTTGTCATTTGGTATGTTGATTTGCTTAGAAATTTAGGCAAATTGCTATTCCAAATAGCACAGTGACCTCTCTCTTTTTTTGTCATTTGGAATGGTGACAATCTCCCCTATAACAGGTTTAAAATTTTGATTGAAATTCATTTTTATTCTGAAAAAAAGAGGAGGGCAGGAAAGAGAGAGGAGGTGAGGAGAGGAGCTAGCGTGTTCGTTTATCCTGTAGGTAATTTTTTTTAACCGGATGAATTAGGTAGTTTTAGATGTATGGTTATTTAGTGTAGTTTGTTGTATATTTTTTATGTGTGAAGTTTAGTTGAAGGTAGTGAAGTCTTAGCATAACTGATGTGAAGTGCGAACCCTAGGTGCTACGATGTGAAGTGTGAGATAGCGGGATGTCCTTGGCGAGTGTATGCATTCCAGCCTAAGTATGATACCTACCCAAAATGTTCTATAGTAATCTCTCACACATGTATAAATGCGAATCAATGCAATCCTACAAGAACTTATTATCATGCTTCGCCATAAATGCTATGTATGGCGAGATCGTAACTTCAATTTCGAGCCATGATCCATCATTCGAGCAATAAAGTTATGGTTCCAGTACACAATCAGTTATGCTAAGATATGAAGGACAAAGTAGAAGGCATTAGAAGCAGAGATAGGAAGTTTTAGAAGCAACTCAATAGCCAATGCAATGGAGCAAACGAAAGGTGTTGCGGTTGAGCGCCTCACCACTTATGCCTCCACCTTAGGGCCGTCGCCTCATTTAGGTGTTCCTTCTTGAGGGGAAATGACGTAGTCATGCCTTTGTTGTTGATCTCAAAGAGATCAACGTGCACACACAGGGGTAAGTTTTTTTTTTGGGCGCCTGAGAGAGGGCAGGACGACGGGTGACGTGTGTGTGTGAGAGGGTTTTGATTTTTTGTTTTCATAATGGTGTGGGTCCCTCTCAAAAAATGACAAGTGCCCCACTTGGGTGAGAGAAATCTATTCTAAATACGGAAGTAAGAGATGTTATTTTTACCGCTTAGTACTGATTCGCAAACTGCACATTGTGGAAGCCAAAGCTACGCAATTTGTTACAATTACATGAGCTCATGTATGATACCATCTTGGGCTCCAAAATTGTATTGAAAATTTGAAATCGTCTCTAGCTTTTCCAAGCTCAAACTTGGAGCTAGGACATTTAGGCAAATAAATAATTCAATCGTGCCAGTACATTTTTGTGGTTTTAAACTACAAGTCGATCAATTCTCGCCGTGCTGAACTGTTGATCCATGCGAAGTACCTGTTTCGAATACAACAGGAACTCACAAGAATTTTATACGAAGTTCAATTCTTGTATAAATCTAAAAAAAATCATACCATGCCATCAATAACGGGGTCTAAAACTAAGTTAGAAACAAATTAAGTAGCAATTTGCTAGTGCGTATTAGAGTTCGAAACAGATTTTTTATATTATTTAATCCCTTTTTTATTAATATTTTAAAGTTAACCTCTCGCGAACTTTATTTCCAAATCTAACCCATTTGGTCACACCAAGGGAGGTGGCGTGACAAAACAACTCTGCCACGCCACCCGTCGCGGCATGGCCAAAGGTGCCACGCGACGCAAGCCCTCGTGTCAGCGCAGAGGGCTTGCGTGGCAATTATCACGCCAACTACCCTAACGTGACAATGGTCCCTGTCGCGCTAACTCTCATGGCGTGACAGTGACGACTTAAGCCCTTGGTGCCAGGCACCTCTTTATTTCTCCCGGTCTCCCCTAAATCCATCGCGACCTCTGGGCTCCCTTCTCCCGCCTTGACCCTCGTCCCTCCCGTTCGTCTCGCCGTCGCCAGTGCTCCCTCCGTCAGACGCCTCCTCCCCCGCTCGTCCTCCACCGAGGCGTGCCGAGCGTCTCCCCATGGCTCTCCTCCCCCGCCGCCCCATCCATTGCCGGCCCTCCTCCCTCCAAGCGCCTTTGTCCTTCCCCCAAGCTTCTCCTAGATCGAGGTATACATGTGTGCTTGAATATAGTTTTGTGATTGAATCGATGGGGAACAATGTGGGTGATTGAATGGATGGGAAACATTGAATGGATGGGGAATAATGTGGCTTGATGATCTGACAAATGCTTCAGTTTGCAGCCCTTGTAGTGACTAATCTAATCAACCAGCCTAAACAACATTAGAAGATTACTTGGTTTGTAGGTTGTAATTTTTGGACAATAACAATCAGTGGGTATAATCCAGTAGCTCTCATATATGTATGTGTGCTAAGATGAATTTTGAAGGTTGGGTGGTAAGTGCACTAAGCAATTAACCTAGGAATGAATACACATGACAGTAATCATCCTCATGTTTAAAACAGGGGATGATTTAAGATGAGCAGTAAGTCTCAAGGATCAAAGCATATGTTGTCATGTGTTCCTTTTGGGCACTACATCAAAATAAACACTACTTTCTGAGTCTTGTTTTGCTGATATGTGTTTCAATTGGTTAGTAAATTTCTCTAAGGGATTGCCCTCTCTGGTTTATTGTTATGTTATGATATAATGGGTCGTCAGATTAGGAGAGTAATTAGAAAAGTTAATCAGCAGTTAAGTCTAGAGTATTTGATTAGTGACATTTCACTTAGTCAATTCCATATTAAACTAGTTGTAGTTTGATCAAGCATAATAGTAGCATGTTAATTATATGATTAGTAAAGGAATTCAGGTAGCTAAAATGAAGTAATTAGTAAGTACTATAAATGCAATGTATACTAGCATAGTGTTCCCCAGTATCCGATGCTTAGTAGGATAAAATTATGCAAAGTTATTGTTAAAATGATGGATAATTGTTACTCATGGCTGCAATATGAATTTGTTGACCTGATTTTTTTTGCTTGTGGATGAGAAACACTAAGTTATTTTCTAAATCCTAGAGGGTCGTGATCACTATCTCTAGAAGCCTGAAACATGATGTTCATGTTAGAAACAATTTAGCCAATTAAAGAAATAAAAATATAGGCCGAAGGCGAAAAAAATATGACTTATCTCCTTTTTGCATATAAGATTTCCCGAACGAGTGGTTCGTAGCACTCCGAGCATGTAGCTCTGGCATACCCAGGAGCGAAGTCCTGGGCGTACTCAGGAATGAGCCCTAAGCGGTCACAAACACGTGGTTTGGGCGGTCTCAAGAACGGGATCTCGAGCGTACCTGGGCATGTGGATCCAGGGTAGTGTAGGTCGCACTCAGAGCCAAGCTCTGAGCGGTCCCAAACACGTGGTTTGAGCAGTCTCGAGAACGGGATCTCGAGTGTGACTAAGCACGAGAGACTCAGATAGTGTAGGATTTGGATCTTTTTGCATCTCATTGTTTCTTGGTGTTATTCGTTGTGGATATCATGGGGATATGCTCATGATCTTAGGATGATGTTACAATTGGCAATGGCGTTGAAAGTTTATCGAATCATGTGTTTTCGACAAAGTTCAAAGTGTTGTTAGGCAAGTGGCGGTCTGACCGACCAAAGCGGCGGTCTGACCGACCAAAGCGGCGGTCTGACTGGCCATGAGTGGCGGTCAGACCGGCTTTGGAAAATCGGTCAGACCGACCATAAAGAGATGTTGGATTCTGGAGCTGGGCCAAAAATAGAGGGTGTAGGCAAGAGAAGAGATTCTACTACACTTGGTCTCATATTTTTTGGAGCTTCCAGGCAAAAGTTTTATTGGTTTGAAAATTCCAATATGTTTCGGATTTCCAGGGAGGAAATTTCGGATTTATCGGCCAAAGTGGCGGTCTGACCGGTTTTCACTTGTTTCATCGGCCAACTGGTGGCGATGATTGCTTGGTTAGGTCAAGTTCATGGGTTTCATGGCATATGTGTTGCATAATGCATGTTTTGACTAACGTGGGTCAAGTTATGAAGAACTTGTTCCCGGAATCGATTTCTTTGTCTATTGTTGTGTAGATTGCTTTGAGGTCAATGACGGTCAACGGTGCGGATGATCGGGACTAAGTTTGGAGAGCTGAGGTCTAGAACGATCGGGGATACTGGGTGAGGTCAATGGAGTAAAGCATGGCGCAAAAGGGACAAAGGTGACCGAACGGGCAGTTCGGTGCGACGGGTTGGATCAAGCGCCGCGGGGGTCGGTGCAAATGCCATGGTGGTTTCGGTGGGAGCCGAATGAAAGAGACTTGTCGACATGATGAGAGCCGCTGGATCAACCTACACGTGGCGAAGCATGGAAGTGCTTCACGCAGTTTGGACTCGGTCTTCGAAAAAGATTGAGAAGGGGTATTTTGGTAATTTTACCAAATACCGCATTTGTGACCTTTTGCCAACCCGCAGTGTAAGATGGCGCAAGGTGAAACGGATTAGGTCAAGAGGAGATGAAGACGACTCTTTAAAATACGTGCGTGTGTGACCCGTTTGTGTGTGGGCCTTAACGGGAGCCCATTAGGGTTCAATCTTCTAAAAGGTCTAAGCCTCCACTATAAATAGAGAAGGGAAGTGGCTGCACCCCCCTTCAACCCTTTCATTATTGAAAAGCCTAGTTTTGCTTTTACGTTTAGGGAGAAGATAGTTGGAGGTTAGGGTTCCAAAGAGTTGGATTTGATTTCGTGCTCATTTATTGAGTCTTTGTCCTCCATTGATGGAGTGGCTGTAAACCAATACCATATCAAATCAATCCAAGGAAAGTTTCTCTAAGATGTGTCTCTTTACTTTCCTTTTCTCTATTTGGTGATTTTGGGTTTTCCTTTGATCCGCGAGTTTTTGCTTGGTTTCTTGTCCTGATCTAACTTGCTGTGACATGTGAAAACCTATCTAGGATCATCTTGATCATCATTCACCTACGAGCAAGTCTCTAGATCATATTTCGTTTTTGACTCGTTTTTGAACCACCTTCGTTCAAACTGAAAAAGATAGGAACTTTGGAATGGATCTTCACGATCCTTGATTGGAATAGGTTCCTAATATCTTTGAGAAGGTGTGTGTCAAGTTTCGTGGAGTTTGCCCTCACGGATCAAAAGTTAGATCGATTTGTAGTTTAGGTCGCGGGCTGTTTTTACTGTTCTAGAAGAAACCGGTCAGACCGCCCTTAAGCCATCGGTCAAACCGACCTCCGGTCTGACCGCCCTTTAGGGTTTGAGCTCCATTTGGTCTTTTGCTTTGGAGGTTTTGGTTTGGATTCAATACAAGTCTTCCGCTGTACTTGTAGATTGATCTTCATAGCTTCCATAGCTACTGGAGTGAAACTCGTGTTGAATCCAATCAAAGTGAAAAAATGAGTGTGCTCCTATTCACCCCCCCCCCTTCTAGTCGTCTTTTGGTCCAACAAGTGGCATCGAGCCAGGTTAGTTCAATCTTGATCTTAAGGTCCTTTGAACTGGCGATGGATAAGTACTTGACTAATTTGCATATCTTCGATGGGCTCGACTATGCCTATTGGAAGAATCGCATCTGAGTCTTCTTCGAAGCGAAGGACAAGCTATATGGGAGGTTGTTAGAGCTCAGCTCGTTTTACCCGAGGTTGCTTAAATAAACCCAGTGACCCTCTTGGCAAACAACCATAAGGCTAAAAATCTCCTATATCTTTGGACTTAGTAGACAGAGTACGATAGGATTTGCAACCTTGAGACCGCACATGAGATCGGCACACCCTCGAAACTTACCATGAGGATCGTCCCGGATCAAGCAAGTCTTGAGACGGTCTAGCGAGTATAACAAATTCGAGATCGTCTGGCGAGAGCATCGATGGCGTTTTACTCGCTTCAACAAGGTGATCAATCGGATGAGAAGCTGTTGATATTGAGTACTCTCAATCGAGAATGCCACCCACCTCTTGGCTGCAATCAACACTAAGGAGTGGGAGATGCAGGCTATTACCATTGAGGAGAACGTCAATCTCTCTAGTCTCACTTTGGAGCTGCTTTATAGCAAGCTCAAGACTCATGAGATCAAGAGAGGCAGTCTTCCTAAGAATGATAACATGGCTTTGGTAGCTGATCCTTTGAAAAAAAACTTCTGATGGTTCTTCTGAGCCTTTTTCTGGTTTTTCTCTTGCGTGTTTATCCGCTATTCAAGAATAAGATTTTGAGAGTCTTCCTGAGGCTGATTTAGCTCTTTTAGCCAAGAAAGTCACAAGGGCATATAACAATGTTAGAAACAAGAAGAGATGTGGCCCTGTGACGTGCTATGAGTGTGGAGAGCTATATCACATCTGGGCAACCGCCCCTAATTTGAAAGGTAAGAACAACCGCAAGGAGGATGAAGCTTTGTCTGGAAGAAGCCTCAGGGGGGCAAGCCCAAGTATGATGCTGCCAAGCTCATGAAGGCTGCTCACCGGGTCCTTGCCGCTTTTAGAGAGCAATCCATGAGCGATGTGGACTCCGGGAGCGAGGAGGACAAGGAGGAGGAGCTCCCTCAAGACAAGAAAGGGAAGGCCAAAGACTTCACCGGCATGTGCTTCATGGCCGACTCCGTCGATGCCAATGACAACGACGAGGTACCTCTCTCCTATGATGTTCTTTCTGCTAGATGCGACAAGATGTTTGAGAAACTCATGAGTCAGGATAAGGCATTATAGTTTATCATGGTTAGGAACAAGAATTTAGAGTCACAAGTAGACAATTTGACGTTAGAACTTGCTAATGTTAAGACTCTTGAATCTGATGAATGTTCATCTTGCCATGCTTTACATTTTGAATTTGCTAAACTGCAATCTGCTCATGATATGAATCTGATGAATGTTCATCTTGTCATGCTTTATATTATGAATTTGCTAGACTGCAATCTGCTCATGATATTGCTTTGCATCAACTTGAAAATACTAGGACTGAGCTAATTGATGTTAAATCTGCTACCTGTGAAAAATGCTTAGAGTCTAGCAAGTTGGATGCTTCTGGTAATGTCAAACCGAGCTTTTGCTCTTTCTGCTTAGAACGTGAACATGAGGTTAAAGACATTTTAGAAGCGGTTAGAGCTAAATATGCCAAGCTTAAGAACACAATTGAGTCTACACCTTGTGCCTCATGTGCTGCCTATAAGGTTGAAGTTGCTTGTCTTAAGGAGAAATATGCTAGAGCTATTAAGGCCAAGACTTGTTATTCATGTGTTAACTTTGGAAAAGAAAATGCTTACCTTAAGGACACATTAGAGAAATTCTCTAAAGGTAAGAAACAGTTAAACATGATCCTTGACACGTCTAGAACTCCTTATAAGAAGCAAGGGTTAGGATACAACTCAGCCCAGGACAAATTTAAGCCTAATGTCATTCAGGTTATAGAAAATGGCTTAGTTGAATTCACAACCCAACCTGCAAAAATAATTTTCAAATCTGCAGGTTTTGTCCAACCTTCTTTTGAGCCAAAAGGTGCTTCTCCTAGTGGTACCAAATACCATTGCACCTATTGTAAGAAGAGTGGACATTTGGTTGAGTTCTGTTGGCGTAGGTTGAAGAACGCTAAGAAACATATTGCTATAATTTCATCTAATCAACCTAGAGCTTTTATGAGACATGGTCATGTAGAAAAGAAGAAGCTGGGTCTAGGATTTGTTGCATATGCTCATCATCATCATGTTCCTAGACAGTATGCATCTCATATTTGTATAACCATTGCTTATAATAGAACTTCAAATAAAATCAAGGATAGCATACGCTTTGCATTCTACTAAGAGAGCGTGTGTCTCGATCTTTGGGTTCCCAAGTCGCTTTTAACTAACTTGATGTTGAGACACATCGTTCTTCATTCCTTGATTTTCGGGATTCTGCGGAAGGGGAAGAATACATGGTTAAATCGACCGGTGTTCACGCCACATGGTTCGTAGATGGACAAAGTTGTACGTGTATTTACTGGTGGGGCGATTAGCCAAACTGGTAGTTTTGTCGACTTCGGCGGCATGGAAGCGATCGTCCTTTTGTTTCGCGAATCACTGAACTTTAAAACTTTTGTGACTAGGATTAAGTCGACCTTTGGATGGAATGAGCCTGGGGTCGTTGTTGGAATGCAAGGACGATATGACGCAGGGCTGGGTTCTAAGGTGCACGCCTTGTTGGTGCCAATCCTGTCCAACGATGATTAGGACATGTACAAGAAAATTGTGCTCACATCTCAGGTCTAGTTGTTGGAGGTGGCGGTGGAGAGGACAATCGTTGTTGAGAATTTGCCAAACAATATGGATGTGGTGAATGGAAACATGGAGGAACTAGAAACCGCTACCCATCATTCACGAGCCCCCCAATGGAAGAGCGATCTTCCGAAGAGTTCGTTAGTGTGAGTCGTACCAACCATGGCCACCTATCGGTGGATCTGCCTGTATCTTCCCCACAACATGTTATTGACCCTGTGACTGATTTCAACGGCGCTGTAATGAACAACGAGCTTGAGGAGGAGTTATTTCGCGATGGAACAACCCGTGAAGTGGAGTCTGATGAAGGATGGAGCTCGACCGAAGACGAGGCTCGCGCACCTCTTTTCTCCTCAGAGGAAGGCAGGGTTCTTCGCAGTGTAATAGGTGAGGTCCCGTCGGTGCATTCTTTCGATGATGTCAGTATGACTGATAAGGCGGTTTGTGCTAATGGGTTGAAGAGCAGGGATGTCATTGCGGACTGGGAGAATGACATAATACGGAAGAACATATTGTTTCCAACCATGAAGGACATGAATGTTTGGCTACAAGAATACTCAGTGCGACACCATTGTCCGTTCATAGTGCAACACTCCGATGTGAATAAAAGGTACACCGTGAGGTGCGAAAGGGGGTGCGGATGGAAGATATGAGGCCGCAAAACAAGGGACAAACAATGGAAAATAGCGAATGTGAAGCAGCCTCACACTTGTAGGACCGCACAAGTGTCCGGGGAGCACCTCCAGGCAACCGCAAATTTCATTGCTAGGCGTATTATGGCGGTTGTGGCTGTCGATCCTGATGTGACTGTCGCCACCCTCATTGAGGTTATCTACGGGTTCATTAAGTACCGTGTGAAGTACATGAAAGCATGGAGGGTAAAGCAGAGAGCGATGCAATTTATTGTGGGGTGATTGGAAGAAGGCTTACGGTTTGCTTCCTCGAATCCTAACCGCTATGCAGGCCAAGAACTCAGGCATGGAGTTTTACCCTTGGCATGACAACTGTATGGAGGGGTTATGAAACATGTCCTTGGGAGGGTGCATTGGTCCTTTGGGCAATGCATAGAGGCCTTCAAACATTGCAGGCTTGTCTTATCTGTTGACTACATTCCTGACAGGGAAGTACTATGGTGCCTTGATGCTCGCTGTGGGTATTGATGCGGAGGACCAACTGATTCCATTAGCATTCGCATTAACAGAGGGTGAGAATAATGCAAGCTGGGAATGGTTCCTAGATATAGTTCGTCTACGCCTCATTGGGCCTGGATGACAGGTTTGCATCGTCTCAAACAGGCACCGCGACATTCTGAACGCTGTGAAGAGCAGACTTAACGGACACCCGAATGTGCTGCATAGGTGGTGCATCTGCGAACTCGAGGGACAACCGGCCATCTACTGTGCTTGCGTCATGGCTGTGTGCGACTTCAACGTGTGCTCGCCGGACGCAGATGACAACACAGTGGAGCGCTTCACACGAGCATGGATTTGGCATCTTCTCGGCTCCTTCCTCTTCTCAGACAGTACCGGCAACGCTGTCTCCTGGATTTACTTGCCGATTTTGGCAGATTTCACGACGGCAGGGACCTATAGTTGGGGTTCTGCTACACTAGCGTGTCTGTCTAAGCATTTGTGCGGCAGCGTGCCGACCGAGAAGTGCGGGCGGCAACTTGGGTGGTGCGCATACCTCCTGCCGTCTGGATGTGGGAAGCGTTTCCCGTGGGTCGACCCACTCGTGCTGCCTTGTAGGTACGATTTTTTTAATTAATCACACATATCTCATTCCATAAAAAATACGATATATATATATATATATATATATATATATATATATATATATATCTCCATGCAGGCATGGCCATGGCCCATTGAAGACGAGGCCTCGCGACCCACAGTAGCCTACCTCTGGAGCTCCATCATGCCACCTACTGGCGTCTGAGGTTGCGGTACCTCGTGTATACAAATGAACTTGACGTCATCACGCAAGATCATGTACTATTTCATAAGTTATTTTGCTTGCTGCATTCACCTGTTCGAACTATGATTCCATCACTACTGTCGTATACATCTGGTGCAGGTCGTGTGGCTGCCATATGTCCGCAACGAGGTCCTCCAAATTGAGCTAAACCCGATGTGCGAGCAGGGCGAGGTTTCGTGGTTGACCCTCTCGCCGCTGATCTACTTCCATGCGGTGGAGTATCACTTGCCCCATCGGGTGATGAGGCAGTTTGGGAAGTTTCAGGCATGTCCACCAGTAGTGTTCTCGACAGACATAAAC
Organism: Phyllostachys edulis; assembly: GCA_036346405.1. NCBI lineage: Eukaryota > Viridiplantae > Streptophyta > Magnoliopsida > Poales > Poaceae > Phyllostachys > Phyllostachys edulis. The sequence continues at coordinate 14,376,429 of CM070550.1, read as the reverse complement.
CTTCATGGGTAAGAATACCTATCGTCGTGTATGTGCAGCTTCGGTAACGTTTTTCATGCTAACGGTTAGATTGTCCCTGTTGCAGGATGAACCGAAGGCGGAGGTACCGGCACACCGACTGGTCCGCTTATCACCGAGCCTACATGTTGGAGTGGTTGGACCGGGCAAATCGGTCGAGGAACGTGCCCCGGGTCCATCAGAGACATGACTTCGTCAGATACCTAGAGTGGCTACACGGCGTCGCGCGTCTGCATCTTTGACTGGCGATGACCGATGCGGATATAGGTGAGGGTCACTCGTCCAATGAGGACATCGTGGACGACTACGATGAGTTCACACGGACGGGCACTCAGCCGGAGAGGGCCCTCATCAACGCTTACTACGTGAGTACATTCTATCCCACCACTAATTAGCAATGTCACCATGCGTAAACTAATTTAATGTGTTGACCCGTTTGCAGGGAAAGCAGCTCGCCCACATAAGCAACGAGGCCGGGAAGGTGTAGGATCAAGGATAACCGACTAGAGGGGGGTGAATAGGAGGTTTTAAATTTTTTGACAATTTAACAATTTTAGCCAACTAATAACTTAGTCTAAACAAGTTACACTTCTAGCTAAGCAATTCAATCACAATAAATAAGCTAGAAATATAAATGCGGAAAGTAAAGACTAGAGATAACCACAATGACACGATGATGTTTTTCCCGTGGTATCGAAGACTTGCCGGTCTTCACTAGTCCACGTTGAGGAAGCTTGACACCTCAAGCCGGCTCCACGAATTAAGCCTTCCCTCGATTCACTATGGTTGTTCTTCCTCTGCTCTGGAGATGGTGAACACCGAACCACTCACAAGCTTGCACCGGGCCTCTTCACAATCTTCTTTGAAGAGATCACCGTGCTCCACCACCAAACCGTCTAGGAGTGCGACAACACTCCAAGAGTAATAGACCAACGGTCTTCACTTGACGGCACTCAAGTGCAAATGGATCAACTAGGAGTATGAATGCACTTGAATGAATCTCAACAAGCTCACAATGAATGCACAAGAGTGTTTTTGAGTGTTGAGTGAATGCACAAAGCTCTCAAGGCTCTATGGATGTTAAATGGGCACTAGTAGCCTTTACTTGAGCAGTTGGGGGGGTATTTATAACCCCCACCAACACTTATGACCGTTGAGGGACCAAACCCCAACCCTCGTGAAAATCGAACGGCCATGATACAATGGGCGAGACGACCGCGCAGTCTTGAGTTCGAGCGATCAGCGGCTAGAACGATTACTAAAATAAACAAAATAGCCGTTGGACATCGAAATAAGCGATCAGTAGGTCAAAGTCTTGATCGTCCGGTTTGCCCCGGTCGTACCGTATTTACGAGCGGTACAACCGATCGTAGGGTTTCACAAATCACCGAAGGATGCAAGCGTTCTAGAATTTCATACCGCTATGTAAAAATCGGAATGACCGCAGAGCGGTACCACCGTTTCTAAGCGCGGAACGTCCGATTTCCATAAAGAGTTTTTGAGCAGATTTACACTTATTCTGTTTTTATTGAACCGCCTCACAAATTTCGGTACGACTGCACATCGGTACGACCGATTTTCACGAGCAGTACGACCGATTTCTATGAGTGATTCTGAGGCAAAATGCATCGCTTCTGATTTTCTTGAACTACCAACTAAAAATCGGAATGACCGCAATGCGGTAGTACCGCTCAAAGATTCGGTCGTTCCGCATATGCGCTCAGTTGGTTGTTCCCTTCAAAATACGGTACTACCGCCAAGTAAGGTTCGGTCATCTCACGCAAATGATCTGATCGCAATTATAACTTCTTGATACTCTTGATTTTGGATGAAGCACTTAATGCTTTTAAATTCAATTTCAAGTTTAAATTCAAATGCATGCATGATCCTAAATTGATCCATATGGCACAAGAACATGCTATCAAGCTACTAGCCATGATCCCTCTTAATAGTACGGCATTTATCCTATAATCTGGTCTTCCAACCAAGACTTCTAAGACCGGTAAAATAGAAAAAGGAACCTAGACTACTTGTAACTTGTCTTTGAGCCAAAAGATCTTCATGAAGTCCATTTTCATCCAACTTTGCGTCAATAAGTTCACCAATGGGATTTAACCTTGTAAATACTCAATAAATACGTTAACCCCATATTCACATATTATCATCAATTACCAAAACACTTTTTAGGGGCCTAGATGCTTTCAGAAGGTTCTCATGCTACAAGAGGGTTCGGAGGGGAGCTTCCAATGCTTCCGGGACTTCGTCAAGGTAACACACACTACGTTAAATTAACATGTTCTCCCTTGTTATTTATTTTGTTGTATTAAACTTCACTACCTTTTTGTTGTTTAACCTTATAGTTGGTTCGCCGCCAATACCGACGAATGCCCGCAAAGATGAGCTGTGTAGCGGCAGCAAGAGAAGTCGTGCAACCTGGCCCGGCTCGGAGTGCCTCGGGAGCGACGACATCCGCTTTGGCCACACACGACGAGGACCCGGAGGACGACGATGAGGTCGTAGAGGACAAGGAGGAGGGTGGTGCAGACGAGGCAGGCGAGGCCGAGGAGGACGTCGCTGCTAGGATTCCCGACGAGACGGTCCTCGCGGACCTGGTTGGTGCTGCCCCCAGACGACCGACTTCGAGGCCACCCCTGCCAGAACGGCGTGATCGTATGGACATTTGTTTAAATGGCGTCGTCGAGGGCACGCGAGGCCAACACCCAGTAGCGAGGTTCACACCGGGGTCGGGTGTGCGCCGAAAGCGCAAGTGATGGGATGAATGAATGGGTGCATGTATGTTTGTACAGTTCATATTGAATGGAACTTTCTATGGCCATTTTGAATGCTGGATGAAATGAGATGAATGATGGTTGATTCTTATTGTTGTTTGAATGAAATCATTGTGATGATTCTCAATGCATGAAATGAGCTGATCGATGGTTGATAGTTGATTCTTATTGTTGTTTGAATGAAATCACACTGTATTGATTCTGAATGGATGAAATGTTGATTGCATGAGGCCAATTTGGAGTCACACCTTCAGTAGTGGCATGACATGGCAGTCCTGCAACGCCGGGGTAAATGGCGTGACAGGACTTAGCCCCGGCAGCTCTGGCCCTTTTTGGCAACGCCTCTGGAACATCAAGCATTATGGCGTGGCAGTACGTTTTTGCCACGTCCTAAATGGCGACGTGACAAGGAAGTCCTGTCACGCCGGGGTAAGTGGCAACCCAAGAGCTGTTTTGAGCTACTTTTTGAAGACCATGCAACCAGCAACAACGTATCAATATCTCCCCAAGTGTTCAAGATAAGTTCGTCGCAAGAATTGAAGACCAAGAAGAAGTGTACGTCGCCCCTACCTTCTCCAAGCTTCGCGTCCAAGGATAGCAAGCAGTCAACATTTGATGAAGACCGTGACCAGTTTGAGTTTTCTTCAGACCAACCATATAGGGTAAATCAGCGTTGGTTCCTCCCGTGTGTTGAGCCAAGTCACCCAGTTAAGTTAGAGCTTAATCGACTAGACGATTAGATTTTCATTTTCTTTGGTTTGTGTTGTTTGCTTGTGAGTTTTGTGCTTCTTAATAGCTTTTCGGCTATTTTGTGTGTTCCTTGTTTTCCATTGGGTTAAACCTACTCCCCTTAGTAGATTGTCTTCCCTTACCTTATGCTTTTCCCTCTCATCTATTAGCCCTAGTCAGCCAGCAGTTGGAGAACCCCAGTAAAGCCAACCTTGTCAATAATCTTGAGGCGATGCATGCTACTCGAGATCTAAATCAACCCTTGATGGGCGGTTGTCGATATCAAGAGTGGCAGATCTAGTCAGGGAACAATTCTTGGTAGCTCAGACTCATTTCATGAACACGATGATACAGAACATGAACAACATGATGACATAGCAGAATCAGACCATCGCTACTTTAATCAATTTGATAAATCAGAGTAATCAAGCAAGTCATTTGTCTGTCACGATGTCGATGCGAGCGGTGATAACCAACAACTATCTCGATGCGGTGGTGACACATCGAACCAAGCCGGTTCCTACCACAGAATCGGCTCATGCCAGCGGCGATGCAAGCTGTCGGCGAAATTGATGTTTGCAATGATGCACAGTTCGTTGCCATCCCAACGGCACGTCCTCAGTTCAAGTTTATAAAGTTCATGAGGACCAAGCCGCTTGTCTTTAAAGGATCAGACAAGCTCAAGAATGGAGAATCTTGGATTCACACCATAGAAGAAAAGCTAACTATTGTGCAATGCAACGATAATGAGAAAGTTCTCTTTGCTGCTCATCAATTGGAAGGAGTTGCATTGGATTGGTGAGGAAAAATTTCGCGCCGCCCATCAAAACGAGCAAACCATCACATGGTCAGAGTTCACCACTGCTTTTCATCAACAGCATGCGACATCAAGCAAGAGTGATCAAGAGAAGCCTGATATTCCGATATCCTACGCCAAATCTAGCCGTTGTCATTTGAAGTGCTGCCAACCCGATAAGTTAAAAGATTGTGCATGTGTTCGTTGTGGAGAAATAGGCCATAGTGTCGATGAGCACAATATCAATTGTTCCAGTTGCGAAGGAAACTATTCCGTTGGAGAATGTCCAATGAGCAAAATCACATGTCTCTTATGTGAAGGCGATGATCATTGTCTGAGTCAGTGCCTATGTATTCAGTGTTGATTTCTGCAACACGATGTTAGCGGGAAAGCTTCTGAGCCGCTGTCAGAACATTAGCAAGAGAAGGCAAACCGTTGTTGGTGCAAGATATGTCAGCTGAAGAATCACAAGAGCAGAATGTTGACATTGGCAACCCACCTCAAAAGGGAAGCAAGCCAGTCTTGTCAAGGGTGTGTTTCAAGTGTGGTAAGTAAGGCCACTATGCCAAGAAATGCCCTGCAAAGCGACAAGCTTCAAGCTTCAACCTTCGAGAAGGATAGTCATTCTGCCATAGTCTCGTCAGAAAAGTCGCAAGGCTCGACACGTGTATGCTATCGTTGTTGTAGGAAAGGTCACCACATCAGCCAGTGTCCGCAGCTGAACCAGTCACCCATTCCAGATACAAGAATGCGAGAAGTTGTGTCAGTCAAGATCATAACACCTAGAGCAGTTGGTAACGTATCAGGACCCGTGTGTCCAGCGAAGCAGTCAAGGAAGAGACGTTGGATCATGATGTTACCAAGGAAGCATAGATTGGTGATGTTATATTATGCAGTGTCATGCCTTTGTTAGTACCAATAAAGTCAGAGAATCATTGTAATATTCCCTTATGCTAAAAGAGCAAAAAGGTGGACATCTCTGTATGCCATTGCGAAGGAAAAGAATTGTTGGATTATAAATCATTGGATACCTTTCTAAGCGTCTGCCTTTGCAAATTGAGTAATCAGACATTGAGTCATATTGATTGAAGGTCATAGAGCCTTAATTATAGAACATGATGTTGAATTCCAACTCATCATTTTGCATAGCAGTGAGACAATAGTAAATGGTTGAAGAATCCAACCATGGTATAATGTCCATATCCACAAGAGAGTATGCAATTGTCATTGCAAGTGATCTCTGTAGCATGCAACTGTATTAGAAGTAAAAAATGATAGAACATATCAAAGGATTCCCTCAGATAAAGCCGGTGTCAAATCAATTCGTCAGTTTGGCAAGCATCAATGGCGTTTGTATGATAAATTGTTAGCACAAGGATGTGCGGGAATTTTAGTTTATCCAAGAGCTAATCTTCAGGACCTCAGAGTCAGTTTGTTGAGTTTTGAGTAAGAGTTTCAGTTTTCCCTAGGATCATCTGTGAACAAGATAGTGTCGGTGGAAGATCAGTAAAGCAGTCGTTTCAAGATAGCCAAGACCCCTCCTCATTGTAAAAGAACAAGATCGCCTAGATCGCCAGAAGTGAACTGAGTTTGTGAGAATTTCAGAAGAGATCGATCACTACTCCAGTGTTTGTATTGACATATACCAGAAAGAACCTTGATAGCTTTTATCACGAAACGTCCAAGAATCAGTATGTTAAGAAGTTTTGCGCGCCCTTCCTAATAACAAATGTTTCCAGTAGTGAATTATCCTAGTCATAATTCAAAGTTTGTTGTCGTGAAAAAGCAAAGAATGGTTTTATTGGATTAAGAACCATGAGGTCAAGTCCTTTTCCTCGGGACAGATTAGTATAGTGGCAGATGTTTCGAATAGGAAGAGCTACCGCATGAATCTATTATGCAGTCAGCTAAAGTTACTTGTGAAAGTCAAAAGTTGAGTCTTAAGTCAGTTTCAAAAGGATATTTGTTGAACCCTGGAGTTCAAATAGATGTTAGACATCAGTGTCGACAAGACAGTGAGATGACAGTTATGTCAAGGAAATCAGTCCTCACGTGTGGCAAGGTTTAGTCTTGGAATCCATTGAAGGCTAACAAATGATCCATGAAACATTGAGTATGTCTGCATATTTGACCACAAGAAACTCAAGTAGTTGAGGCTCGAACCAACATCTATGTGCAAGCCTTCTGTTTTCTCTAAAAAGTACAAAGGTGTATGATTAAAGAGCTCGAAGTTGAATTGTGATGATCCAACTTAAAAGCGAAATATCACAAAATAGATTACCCTGAGTTGGGTATGTCAGAAAGCCAGCCAACAAGTCAGAGGCCAGTCAGAGTGCCTCTAGCCCTGAGAATTCAGACATGGGATTTCCCAGGACCCAATCGGAATATAATTTCTTGAAAGGTGAATGTTAATAAGTTGTCAGAAAGATTTGCCGCTTCATTCCTGTTGATGTCACCAATTTGGGGACCGCTTAGCAGAGTGGTATATGACAGAGGTTGTATACGACAGAGCTGGTATTCGCCAGAATTGGTATAATGTCAGATCAACAAAGACGGTTAAATTGCATGACGTGCTAGAAAAGTTAGTGTTGGACCAAGGATACCAGTTTACCTTGTGTCAGCATCAGAGTATCTATAAAACCTTGGATAGTTGTTTAAATATCAGTATTGTGTATCGCCCTCAATATGCGGACAGATTAAAAGATAAATTAGTTGTGCCTTACTCATGGTACCAGGTCGAGCAAGTAAGTGTTCCGTGCAGAGTTTCCCTATAGCACCATCTGTCAGCCAGTTCGTAGTGGTCACCCTCTAAAGTTTACAATGGTTGATCGTGTCAGTCATTGCTCAGCGAGGAGCAGATCATATCACCAAGTATGTAGATTTTGCGTTAATCATGAAGCCGAAGGCTAAGTGTCTTTAATCCTAAAAAGGGATTGTAAGTAGTTTAGTTCGAGCAGAAAAGCTACACAGGTTATGCAAATTATACAGATTATCACTCTCGCAGTCTTGTCTATCGTCAGGATACCTGTTGAAGATCTGTGTTAAGGATTATATGACAGAGGTGACAGGGATGTGTCAGTCAGTTCAGTTTCCAAAGCTCAGAAGAAGAGTTTGTTGTCAACCTGAGTTGCCAGTCAGAAGTAGGATCTCCCCAACTCCAGAAGTGTCTTTGAGCACCGATCAAGCAGCCCCGTTAGAAGCAATCGAGTTTCAAGATGCCTTCCTGCTAAGAGCCAGTCTGTCGAGTTTTGTTGAAGCAAGAAGTCTAGCAAGAAGTAAGGCGTTTGTCCCGTAAGTGTGCAGAAGAGCAGTTCTATCAAAGTCAGAGTAGTTTGGAAACAAGAAGTGAACCCAAAGGTTGAGTTCTTTAACCTATTCTATAGCCAGCCTGAATCTCAGGGATGAAATTCCTTGAAGGGGGGGGAGGTTTGTAACATCCCAATTTTTTGAGCTTTAAAAATCCTTTGAATAATTAGTAGGATAAAATTCACCATTTGATTTTATTTGAATTTAATTCAAAAGGTTAAACATGGATTTTGTACATCAAAATAATTTAATATGATTAAAGTCAACATCAACAAGGGTCAAAACTATTTTATTTGGGTTCATTGTGCTTGGATATATTCTCTAGATTTTTCTAGAATTTTTCCAATTGCATTTGCTATTTTCTAATTGCCCTTTTGTGTTTTCTGCTATTTTCAAAATAGAAAACTAATTTAAAATCTCAGATCTAGTCTTGGGCTCAAATCTCTTTTGGCCCAATTCCATTCTTTCCTTTCCCTTTCGTCCGGCCCAGCCGACCACCTTGATCCAACCCGATCGCCAACAGTCCACCACTTGGCCCGGTCCACCTTGTTTCCTTCGCGCCCGGCCAGTAGGTCCCGCCCGACCCAGAAATAACGTTCGCCGCCAACCCTAAATGTCGCGCTCCGCTCAAGTGGTGACTCGAGACGGCCTGCCTTGAGTCCGTCTCTTGCCGCGCGTGCCGCGAACTATAAAGCGCCACCGCGGCGCCCGCTCGACCCTCACCCACCACCCTCGGTGCCCTAGACGCCACTGCTAAGGAGCCGCCAAGCGTCGCCACCGGGTCCATCTTCTCCAAGTCCGGCACCGTGCTCGCAACGCCGTCCTCCGACGTCTAGCTTCCTCGAGCTGCCGCCACCGCGTCACGCAACCGCCTCGGTCTCCTCCACCGATTGCCGCCATCATCTCGAGCTCCGGTACCCCTCACCGCCGGCGCGCACTCCATCTTCATCAACTCTCGCCGCCGCCGACTCGGTGCCCCTCCATCTTCACCGGCACCACCTGCGGGATCCCTGTGCCGCCCTCGTCCCGGATCCGTGCTCCCCGACATCGATCCGGCACCTTGTCATTGTCTCGATTCGCGACCGAGCCGTCGCCGCCATTAACAAATCCCCCGAAGCTTTTGCGTTCAGCGCGTCATCGGTGAGGCCCTTTGTCCCCTCCCTTCTCCTTCTCCTACCTCGCCGGTTTCCGCCGCCCCCATCCGCTTCGAGACCCCGCCGTCACCGTTATTTCGCCGCCGGCCTCGTCCTCCAAGTGAAGCGTCGCCATGTCGGGTTGTTTCAACATCCTCGCGTGCACACAGAGCCGCCCTCGCCCTCACCCGACCCCGCTGTGCCTAGCACCGCCACCGCCGCCGTGGATTCAATGGACGCCCACTGCGCCACCGTCGTCGGAGTCCAACCGATCGCCGCTCCTCACCGACAGGGATGACCTGAGACGACCATGGCTGCCACCCCCCTCTGTGTCCCTTCCATGTGGGCCCGTCCATCTCTCTCTCCCTCTTGTCTCTATGGCGAGCGGGTCCCGTCTTCTGCATCTATTTGGAACCAAGTCTATGCACTGTTGTCAATGCTATGTCAGCATGTCCACATCAGCACTGCCACCTTGCACCTTAATGCTGCCACATCACCACCTTGTCCTCCGTGGCAGCCACCTAAGCCGCCCACATGGCATCCACATAATCCAAACCCTAAACCACACCGGTGTAGACTCGGTTCACCGTGAACCAAGCCTATGACCCATGGGTCCCGCATGTCGATACTGTTCCATGGACCCATCCCATCATAGACCTTTGACCTAAGTTGTGGACCTGGTTCATAGACCGAAGGCCCACATGTCATCCTCTTAGTCCTTTTCGGGAATTCTTTTAATTTCTGAAATTCAATTATCCAGTTGGTCCCACGTGTCATTCACTGCCTTTGTTCTCTCTCACTTACTAGTGGACCCCACTTGTAAGTATCCAATTCTTTTTATTTTTAATCCAAAGGAATATTCTCTGAATATTCTTTTCTCTCTCAATTTCATCATTTCATGTGATCTTCCCAAGCTCATATCTTTTGTATCCGAGCTCCGTTTGAGCCCATTCAAATTTCTAAATTCATCTAAATTCGAGATCTATTTATCTGAGATTTTTATTTAAATTTTGGAGTTTGTTTGCTATCTATTATTTATTTATTTGGTTTATTTGCTTGTTTGCGAGTAGACGTCGATACCCCGAGAAGTGCTGATCAACAAGGAGCTGAAGATCAAGGAAGTAGAAGATTAAAGTCTAAATAAGATCATCATTGCTATAGCGAGGCAAGTTATACCTTTGATCATGTTGAACCCAGTTTTCTAAAATATTTTGATTCAAATTATTGCATTTACTTTAATTATTTATTTCAATGTTTTTGGGATTAGTTAATATCCAATTTGTTATGACCTCCTTGTCTAATTGTATGTCATAATCTTTTGTTACCCTAGTTTGGTTTATTTAGTTGGTGCTATTGTATTACCAACGTGGGATCGTTCGATGCGATTAGATTGCTTAGCCATGCTATGAGTCATCATCTCATGTAAGTTGCAAATATAAACTTGACTAAGTGACTATGGAACTATGTGATAAAAACTATGTGTACTATGTGCTATTACTCGTTGATGGCATATGTTGCATAACCAACGAGGGTGGGAAAAGGTTTTGGGCCGGGCAAGTGGTCTGGTATACTTTTATGGTGGATCTGTGTTGGCGGGAATGATAGGTTAGAATTTGGAAGTCTTGCCTCGGTCAATTAAGGACTTCACTTTGAGTGCCATTGAACTGAGCCTTTCGTACAACCACATGCCTGGTATGGGACGGGCCTAACTTAGTAAGTTATGGAGTCTTGACATTGATTACTCAGGTTGTAGGTTAGCTGTGTCGGATTGGATGGAGGTGTATACTACAAAGTAGTCACATCACGGGGCGGTTCGCCGTGTCCCTGTCCAACGGTGTGCGTCTGTGGCGGCTAAGCATACCGGGAGTGTCAATGTTGAGATGAAGTTTCTGAAAGGTTTTGTTGTGATCAACTCTGATCCAGTTGATTGCATCTTGTGGGTAAAGTGTACAACCTCTGCAGAGTGTTAAACAATCTATTCGAATAGCCGCGTCAGTGGTCATGGACATGCTCGGGGATTTCACACGAGGGGTAGATTTTCATAAAAACTTGGGATGGGACAGCTGTGTGAGGTAACTTATGCAGCTGTGTGAATAACCTGTTTAGGCTATGTGTCTTTGTGAAAACAACTGATAAAATTACTATTAGTTATTTGTTTTGAATTATGCTTTCAATCTATTATTTATATTCAATTGCAAATATCGCATTTCTGCAAAAGAACCACAGAAGCCATTCCTTTGGAATAAGCCTGCATCTATAATTTGCATTTTGTGGTATGACTTGCGAGTACGGTGTGTACTCATGCTTGCTTTAATAAATCAAGCTGAAGTGAATGAATTGCTAGTCAACAAGGTCTACTTTAAGGATCGTGGAGAACTAGGTCGCGCACCCCAGCCGATTGCTTGTGGGCATATGGATGGGCTTCACTGAAGTTATTTTGTTTCGTTCCGCTGCAGTTTCACTGAGCTATTCGCCCTCTGAAGCATTAACTGTAAGCTTTGACCTTAAGGTCTCTACTATGATGTTTATTGTTATTTGCCTATTTATTAGTTATCTTTGTATATGGAAATGATATTTCACTGATGTTGCAACTATGTGCACTAGTGTGATCCTGGACTAGTGCAATATACATAGATGGTCTAGAATTGCATATTTTGGGTCCCGACACAGTCCAACCGGGGTCGCCAAAGCAAGACCTTCCCCTCGAAAGGAGGGAGGACTTCGGCCCTAACTACCGATTGATGCCGAACAAGCGTGCTCAACTGGTATAGCCGAAATGCGGACACAGGGAAGACGCTATCGTGTAGGTTTTGGATGGCCCTCTCGATGGCGGACGACGTTTCTTCTGATGCCCACACTCTGGGATAAATAGTTTTGTTCATGTTACTGCTAATACATCCTCCATACTAACCGTCCCTTACAGCAGATGGCGAAATGCAACTTTGTCCACTAGATCGATCCTCCCCATGAACGACATGTTGCGATGTACGTGGATACATTGTGGAACCGAATCTTTGAGTAGGAGGTGCAAATTGACAATCTCAACGAGCAAAATGATGACATTCGCCAACAGATGCAGCGCGAGAGGGCAACGAGGAGGTCGTGAACATAGGAAGTTCCTATGATCCCACATGCTGCTGCGCGAACCCTAGTTGCATATGTGCGTGCCACTACAACGACGACCAGCTATGTCCGAGGCGCCCCACTGAACAACACTCTATGTGGGTAGTGCGAGTCACCTTCTATCATTAGGCACGGGCGGAGAAGCTCGCTAGGAAGGGAAAATGGCCTCGGTCCACGCAGTAGGTCGGACCATTCCATACTAGTTCATGGAAGGTCTAATTTATTTCTATTCAAAAAAGACGCATATGTATCGTAGGAGTACTTCGGTTTGTTGCATCGTGCATGATGTTGTTTCTTATACTCGTAACCAAACCCTGTGCGCCATGTTATTCCAAGCTTTATTATGAAGTCTATTTTAATTCAAACTTTAAATCTCGTCGTCTTTTCGCATTCAATTCTTCGCGTAGTAAGACATCCAACAACTTGAAAAAAACGAGTTCTGGAAGTTTACGGTTTGGTCTACGATCACAAAGTCATGAAGAGCATCACCTATCATTCCACTAGGATGTCTATGCATATTTCATCAACGATACTGTATAGCATATGTGCATAATTATGCCTCATATTGTACCACACAATCCACATATTAGTTATTTTTTTCAGGATGCATTATGTATCACTTCTGAGACACGTCTTGAAAATATTGTGAAGTGTCAAAGGTTTTCAAAGCACAAAAAGATTACTGGTCCATATATGTATTTACTATCAGTTAAAAGGTGAGAGGTCTCTATTTCCAAGTTGTGGATTGTTAAATGTTACATGTACATGGTGTTATGCATCACCGTATCTTCAATTGTTTTTGATCTATCAAAAGGAAGTCCATTTGTTATCATCTTACCACAAGTTCCAAATCTATAAATCCAAATGGAATAACTGTCATAATTACAAACAAACTGGAATTAGCCCCTGTCACGCCAATCTGGATGGCGTGATACATCACTACGGTCACGCCGTAATAAATGGCATGACAAAGGGCCCGTTTGAACCGTCCGAATGTCTCCTCCGCATCGGGCCTGTCAAGCCAAATAAAAAGGCGTAACAAGAGAGACTTGTCACGCCATGGGATATGACGTGACACATACCACATAAGCTCCACACTGGCACGGCACACAGCTGAGGGCTTGCGTGGCAGCTTAGGTCACGCCGTCATGGGTGGCGTGACAGTGTCTTTTGGTCACGTCACGTGAGATGTCGTGATCAAAAGAGTTAGAATTGGAAATAAAGTTCACGATGGATTATCTTTAAAATATAATTAAAAAAATGATTGAATAATAATAAAAGGGGGAATTCACTATTTGCCCTTCCTTTAGTTGCGTTTTGGATTTTGCCCTTTTTCCGACCTAATACATTTTTGCCCCTCCTTTGTCTAATTCTTGATTTTGCCCTCTTTGCATTATTTTATTCTTTTTGCTCATTTTCCGTTACATGGCATGCGAAATGACTCTTTTGCCCCTCGATCAAGCTGACCTGTTCGTCAAGAAGTGAACTTGCGGGTCAAGTTGATGAGGACAGATCTCGCCATCCTCGGCGAGGTGTTCGCGCCTCACGCCGAGTTCATACTCCCGGCGGTGGGGGCTCTCCTGCCGCTGCTCGCGACCTCGATGAGCGGCGCCGGGGACATCGACCGCGACTTCTCTACTGTCCCGCCCGATCGACTCGGCGCCTCCTCACGAGATCGCCGCGGGGCGCCCGATCGTCTTCCCGCCGCCGGCTCGCCGTCGCCGCGTCGCTGCTCGGCGACCACATCAAGCCGCTTCGGCGGCGTGTCTGGCGCCATCGTCGACTCACGCGCGCCATGGCTGCCGCCGGCGTGGCGACCTCGCCCAACCACGGATTGCATTCGACTCTCGTGGGCGCCTCGACGACACAGATACTCGTCAGCGCCTCGCTCCAGCAGTGCGGAAGACCTCCTCCATCGACAACGATGGCGGCGGCAACAATTTCGACTCCTTCTCGAGGCCGGGTGGTCGAGGAGATCTCCGCCCGCCGATTCGACCGACCGCCGTGCGGGTGGGGCGAGACTAGCCGCGACTACCTCGCGCCGTCGAAGAGAGCTTGTGCTCGACGCTGTAACGCCTCCGCTCACGCGAGGAGGCCTTCGACAACCACATGGTCATCGGTAGGCGCTCTCCGAGCACCGCCTCTTCGAAACAGCGCTTGCCGGCTTCCGCGCGCTGCGAGCTCCGACCTCTTGATGTCGGTCGACGCCACTGAATTGCTCATACGCCTGGTCACCACGCCGAGGCCAAGGAGGAGTACCTTCTTGCCCTTGAAGCCGAAGAGGCGGCACCCATCGCGGACATTCTCCCGCAGATCCATGTCAACCTTGGTATTGCAATGGAGGTGAGGGATGGTGCTTGGTGCTGTGAGCTCTACCGAGAAGCCGCTATATTGTGTCCATCCCATGCCCGGTGCTCAAGCTCCTTGGGAGCGCTCTTTGGTGTTGGCGAGTACTGCGTCGGTTGAAAGCACTTGGAGGAGGCCATCTTCTTGAAGCGGACTATCTTGATCGCATTGTGACCTTGGGTCGACCGCATGCTTTAGGGGATGATGACCGTGCGATTCAGAGTTCGAAGGCAATTGATCTCAAACCCGGGCATGTTGATGCCTTATACAATCTTGGTGGATTGAACATGGGCCGCAGCCGTTTTTTGTGTGAGCTGCGGAGATGTATACTCGTGTCTTGAGCATCCGACGAACGGAGCAATTTGAACCGAGGGCAAAAGAGTCATTTCGCATGCCATGTAGCGGAAAACGAGCAAAAAGAATAAAATAATACAAAGAGGGCAAAATCTGAAGAATTAGACAAAGGAGCGGGCAAAAAATATATTAGATCGAGAAAGAAGGCAAAATCTGAAAACGCAACTAAAAGAAAGGCAAATAGTAAATTCCCCCATAATAAAATTGTTCGAAACAACACAAATTGCTTCGATTTTGGAGGCCGCATCCCGCCTCTCACTCTTGTTCGGCGAATGGTGACCTGGACAGGGCCCCACTCGCAGCAATCGCTTCGTTTTTAGAGGCCGTCTCCCTGCGCTGCGCGGACGGGACCCCAAATTCGAAATTGGGCAACGTCTCGTCGTCTCCGCTCCCCATTTCAAAACCCCCATCTCGGCTTCTCCCCACCAATCCACCACCGCCGCCGCTCTGCCTAGATCCCGACTACGGCAAGTCCATCGCCACCGCAGCCGCGATGCCATCGGATGGCGGCGGCGACGAGCACGACGGCAGCTCCGCGCCCGCGCGGTTCGAGCTCCAGGAGGACCCCTCCTTTTGGAAGGACAACAATGTGCAGGTAGAGATTCGGTTGGCCTTCCTCACCTCACCGCGAGCTCTTGCATCTCTACTTCCCCGCTTCTCCTCCCAGGAGTGACTCGATCTAGTTCACTCGTGCCCGCCCGCGCGCTGTATTGATGGGCATTTCGTCGAACACCTAGTTCGTCATGCCTGGTCGCCGCTAACCGCTCCGTCCTGCAGGTTGTGATCCGTGTCCGGCCGCTCAGCAGCAGCGAGATATCGCTGCAGGGGCACAAGAGCTGTGTCAAGCAGGACAGCTGCCAGAGCATCAGCTGGACCGGCCATCCGGAGTCCCGGTTCACGTTCGATCTCGTCGCGGATGAGCATGTCACGCAGGTATACTCTTTGTGTCCTTGTTTCTCGATCTCGTGCTCGTCTGTTCTTTTTTACTTGTTTTGCTGAATGTGTAAATGCTCCTATGTTTGTGTTGTCTAGGAGGATCTCTTCAAGGTTGCCGGGGTGCCGATGGTGGATAACTGCATGGCTGGCTATAACAGTTGCATGTTTGCTTATGGGCAGGTGAGCTACAGACTCCATTTTCTGCTGCAAATTCCTTTGTCGCAGTTTGCTTATTGTTCTCGATTTGCATTTGAATGTTTGTGCTTACAAAAGTATCCAATTTGATAGACCGGTAGTGGCAAGACGCACACGATGCTTGGGGATATAGAAAATGGCACGCGGAGGAACAATGTGAATTGTGGTATGACGCCTCGAGTGTTTGAGCATCTCTTTTTGAGAATCCAGAAGGCAAGTTTTGATTATCTGTTGATTCTGATGGCTAATTTTGTGCTGTACATGGCATACTGTTCTAAGCTAAATTAGATCACTGCTGTTTGCAGGAAAAGGAAATAAGAAGAGATGAAAAACTCAGGTTTACTTGCAAATGCTCATTCTTGGAGATATATAACGAGCAGATTCTGGATTTGCTCAATCCAAATGCTGTAAATTTGCAGGTAATTCACTAAAAAGCACAATTTAATGTTAGCGTGTGTTCTTGACTCTCGATTTTTTTGCTGATTGCATCTTAAAAAGATGCTGTTAGGAAATGCTTGCACTTTTGACATTTAAATAACTTGGCTCATGACCTGATTAGCTCTAGCTTCCTTTTGCAGATAAGAGAGGATGCCAAAAAGGGTGTCCATGTTGAGAACCTGACAGAACATGAGGTTTCAAATGCTCGAGAAGCAATGCAACAACTTGTTGAGGTCAGTGTTCCAAAAATTGGCCTTGTAGGATTCGAATAAAAGGACTAGGAGCCTTCATTTGGTCGATTATTGTAAAACATTTAGCTTACCATGTTTAACCGGGTAATCAGGCTCGTTGCCGGTTACAAGGCCAGTTATTTGGTGCACTGTGGCTTAGTGTTACTAATCCTTTGTGATGCTGCTCTGTTGTTCCTATATGTTGACATGGTTTGAACAATATATAATATGAATTATGAGCTTACTTCTTTATTGCCAATTTGCCAAGGTCGTGCATAAGTAGTCGAATACATAGCCATCATCTAGGTGTATGAATATGTTGATTGAATCTCCAATTTCCATGTATGTGACTTCTATTTTGATCCTTTTGACAACCATTGTTGACAGCCGCTTAGTTTTCAAGATTAAATACATAAAAATGGCACATTTGATATTTGTTTTGCTGCTATATATATATATATATATATATATATATATATATATATATATATATATATATATATATATATATATATATATATATATATAAATCTAAAATTTAAATAGAAGTGGTTACAAGGCCGATATACTATAGTCACTACAAGGTGGGGTCACCAATTTTTACCGCCTTGATTGAGGTTAATTTGATCAAATGTAGCATTTTTGCTTTACACATTACACTGAAGTTTGTCTTTACTTCTTGCCAAGCTGCTAGCTTTTGCCTCTCTGTTAATTATCAACTAAGCTAGCAGAGTCGAATTTATTATGTGATACCCCACATGCATGTTAGTTTCATTGGCTAGATCAATTTGGCTAAACATTCTGCCTTTCTTTTCAGGGGGCAGCAAACAGAAAGGTAGCAGCCACCAATATGAACCGAGCGAGTAGCCGCTCTCATAGTGTCTTCACTTGTCTTATAGAGGGTAAGGTATGTGAAGTAAATATTATTTTATCTTGTTTCGATAGTTTCTGGTGTATAACAAGTAAATTACCTTCCTTTAGTTTCAATTTTCAAAGATGTTGATAGACTTATATTGCTGGCTAACCTAATGCATGCATATATACATTCCTTCACTTACTCTTTTAACTGAATTGTTAACCATGCAGTGGGAATCTCAAGGTATTAACCATCACCGATTTTCTCATCTTAACCTTGTTGACCTTGCGGGTTCGGAAAGGTAAGTTGCACATGTAATTTTTTTCTCAGTTATTGCTAGATAGGATCCTGTTTCCTGTTCAGCATGAATGACATGTGCCTTGCAGGCAAAAGAGCTCAGGTGCTGAAGGGGAACGCTTGAAGGAAGCTACCAACATCAACAAGTCACTTTCAACTTTAGGGTTTGTTGATCAACTTCAAATCTTTATCTCATGTAATTCAAAACTTGATTTGAATTCAATGTAATCCTTCAATTATTTTCTGAATGGAATTCTTGCAGACTTGTTATTACAAATCTTATTGCCGTGTCAAACAAAAAGTCGCACCATGTTCCCTATCGTGATTCGAAATTGACATTTCTCCTACAGGTATGCACAGCTAAAGTGATACAAGTTTTTTATGTCGTATGCTGACTGCTATAGAGACATTTGAGTTGGCAAATTTCATTATTGTGAAATTTTACCTCAATCGAGAATAATATAAGGAGAACAATTTGCTTATGCCTTTTCTCCTTTTTGTAGGATTCTCTCGGAGGGAATTCAAAAACAACTATAATTGCAAACATAAGCCCATCTAACTGGTAGACTTCTAAACATGGCCTATCTTTTTTTTCCTCAAAAGGCTTATGTTATAGTTGTTTCACATTACTGATGTTCTTATTTGTTTTTTTACCAGCTGCGCAGCTGAGACATTAAGCACATTAAAATTTGCTCAACGGGCTAAATACATAAGAAATAATGTGCGTAATCGACACATATTTTTCATCACTTGTTTTCAGTTTTTAAACGTCAGCTGATTGTTGATCTTTGTAGGCTATTATAAATGAGGATGCCTCTGGTGATGTTCTGAGCATGCGTTTACAGATCCAAAACCTTAAGGTATGGAGGATACAGTGAATTTGGGCTTTATCAAAATTTTCCTGTGCATGTGAAGCCATTAAGACCCAGGATAATATGTATTTCAAATTTTGTCCTTTGTGCTGTCATTGATGTTTCATATTGCTTGAGAGCAGTTTGCGACAAAAATATTATAATGCATAGTTCTTATATAGAATTCATTATGTGCAATCTTATGTTTGTTCTGTAATCGCAGAAAGAGGTTAGCCGTCTCCAAGGACTAGTCAATTCTGACAAAACAGAATGTGCTAGTTCCAATGGATTTATCTGTGATTCTCCTAGCACATTCAAATGGGATCAAGGTCAAGGCTCATTCAGTCCACTTATGTTTGATAAAAGGGCTACACAGGTATTAATATACTGTTTTTGCTTGTCAAAATTGATGTGTTTGACCATCTACTTACTTTATCTTTCTCAATGTGTTGTGTTCAGAGGAAAGATTACGATGCTGCACTTGTTGCTGCTTTTAGGAGGGAACAGGAAAAAGAAGCAAAATTGAAGGCAACAATTGCTGCAAAGCAGATTGCTGAACAGCTGGTCTGTAGTTCTCTTCTTAATTCCATACGATTTCGCGTGTCAAATTTACAAGAACTTTAACAATTCTAAAGCTAATGTGTGCAAATACAGCCTAGTGTTTGTTAAGCTTAATTTGCTGTTGCACCACAGGCAACTCAAAGAACAGAAGAGGTGAGAAGTTTCAAGATGAGGCTTCGTTTTCGTGAGGATCGAATCAAAAGATTGGAGCAAGTTGCATCAGGGAAGCTATCTGCTGAAGCACATCTCTTACAAGAAAAGGAAGACCTTGTGAAGGAAATAGAGGCTTTACAGAACCAACTGGATCGCAATCCAGAAGTTACAAGATTTGCTATGGAAAACCTACAATTGAAGGAAGATCTGCGAAGGTTTGATTTGCTATCCAATCACT
This sequence comes from Phyllostachys edulis, assembly GCA_036346405.1. Classification (NCBI taxonomy): domain Eukaryota; kingdom Viridiplantae; phylum Streptophyta; class Magnoliopsida; order Poales; family Poaceae; genus Phyllostachys; species Phyllostachys edulis. The sequence continues at coordinate 14,357,080 of CM070550.1, read as the reverse complement.
TCTGCTTTCCTCCGAAGTGTTACTGTGTATGCTTTTGGTTTATCTACTTGATGTTAGTTGGAAGTTTGATGGCTTATTATTTTTAAAACGATTAGGTTACAAACATTTGTTGATGAAGGAGAACGGGAAATGATGCACGAGCAGATAATTGTTTTACAAGATAAGGTATCCACTTTAAATTCATGGTGACCTCGGAAGGGTTTTTTTTTTTTAGTGATATACCGTCTTGTACCTTTACTATTTTCTTGATGTCTTGAACTCACTTAAGTTGCATAACTTGCAGCTACTAGAAGCACTTGATTGGAAACTTATGCATGAGAAGGATCCTGTTTACAAGGTTTGCTTATATACAAACTTTTGAATGAATGATACCAATTCTGAAATTTTAAAAATACATCCTTAACTTACTATAAAGCTGGACCTTAATTTACTATAAAAACTTTTACTTTTGGGCATTATTGCGTGTTTACATACCATTTAGCTTAAACTCACGATGACTCATGCAGGACTTCTTATTATTTGGGGAGTCAGCTGGTGATGAGGAAAACGAGTTTCTTCGTTTGCAGGTTGGCGCTAGAAAACTTCTTCTGACATATTCAAGTTACTAAGCCCACTTATACCCTTGCTGATGGTACTCTTGTTTGTTAGTTCCTGTAACATCAGTTTGTAATGTTTTACTACAGGGTATTCAAAATGAGCGAGAAATCGAGTCGCTGCGTAAAAATTTGAGCGTCTGCCTCGAAGCAAAAGAGAAACTTGAGAGGTATATAACTATTTTCCTACATTTTGTATGCTGTTAGCATGTGCTACCGTTGTATATGACCACAAAAAAAAATATCACCCAGACCAGTTTTTGCTATCTGTATATTTATCACCCTCACATCCACCTTAAGCCCCACATCCTAATTCCTAACACAACTCTCACAAATGTGAATATATTAGAAACATAATCCTTGGTCATCCCCAAGAATGAGTTTACAATATATTGTAATGTCCAAAAGACTAACACTTTGTCAATAGTGATTTTAGTCACTGTAACTTACAAGAAAACAATTTCCATGTTGAATTAGTCGTGCGTGTTTTTGCATATTAAATTTCATGGATCTGTGGTTTGGTTATTGGTATACTTATTACTGTTGGTTTTCAGCTGCTGTGATTGAGTAGGTTGTTACGACTTTTATCTAGTGAGGAAGCTCCTTGCTACCTTGGACAATTTACATGTACCACTTCAAATATGTAGACTTACAAAGTTTCATTCAATATAGCAAGTGACTAGGGAACTGTTGGATTGGTAGTGCATATCATCGTGTGTTTGCTTGTTCCATACTTTTTTGAGATTTAATGATTTTAGAGATTGGAGTAAGTGATGCATTTGTGCAAGTTTAAGAATAGGTACTGCGCCACTGCCTGATGGTATTATGCTTATGCTTGCCAGAGCTTCTTTATGTGCTATCAACAGAATCAACTACTGTTCTAATAGTATTACTTGACATATTGAACATTGTGCAGGTGTGTTGATGAGTTGACCTTAGAGTTGGATGCAGCGAGGAAATGTCATGATGCAAACAAAGAAGTTGAGGCTGCGAAGCTCCAAGAGCAATCCGATACAGATTTGCATGACCTGCTGGATGCTCAAACAGAACTTAAGACGTTGGTCGATGCAATAGCTACTGCAAGTCAAAGAGAAGCTGAAGCTCATGAAACTGCAATTGGGTTGGCCAAAGAGAATGACGAACTAAGAACACAGCTTAAAGTTCTGATTGAGGATAACAAGAGATTAGTTGAGCTCTATGAACATGCTATTGTCAACGTTGAGGAGAATCAAGATGGAAACCATCCTGCCATTCCTCATACTGAAGATGTGAACGAGCATCAAAGCAGCCATCTTTATGGAGTTAATACTGTGAATGAGGAGCTGCCGGATGACCAACCAGAGGGTGCAACAGATGCATATGACTCATCTGAGGTAGTAGGGTCTAAGATAGTGGGTGAAAAATGCAGCCACAAGGATAACCTTTTGAGAACTGAATTTGCAGAATTGCAACTTCAGCTGGATGAGATGCATGAGGAAAATGATAAACTTATGGGTTTGTACGAGAAAGCTATGCAGGAAAGAGATGAATTCAAAAGGAATTTTTTTGAGCAAAGCAATTCTGAAACTGCAGAAGAGATTCAGTTTGGAGAGAAAGATGCTGAAATGCAAGAAGCAACATATGCTGAGGATCTTGAAGGAAAACATGTACATGACTCTGCAATTGTAGCTTTTAAAGAAGTGCTGCAGCTTGTTCGAGTTAAGCTGGAGCATGTCCAAGGCAAGCTTGTGACTGCCAAGGACGCAGTAAAATATTTTAAACTGCTCGAGACGGCTAGTACTAAGGCAGAGGAACTTTCAGCAAGCATTCAGCTCCGTTGTCTAGATTTGCAGCAAGACCAGGAAGACACCAAAGCCCTTAAGTCTGCACTGTCAGAATCACAGAAGAGAACAAATGCTTTGGAAGGCAAGTATTTCTCGCCTGCAGCATCATGTTGGAACTTGGATTTGAAAACCGAAGCCCTTGCTGGGTCCAAGTTTGATGTCAACTTGGAATTAATGAATCAAAAGAAGGAACAATTGAGTCAACTCCAAAACCTCAAAAACGAATTTTCTGCCACATGTACCAAAGCACATGAATCTGAAACTGAGTTGAGAAACAAAATTGACGGCCTTAAATTAAAACTCCGCTCTTTTGAAGCTCAAAGGAAGGAGGCAGAAAGGGTCCTTTTTGCTATTGATAATCTGGATGCTTCCACTGCTCCATTGCAGAAACCCATGAATTTTGGCAAGGCATCTGAGCTGCTGAAATCTGAGGAGGAGCGAACAAAGCTTTTATCTGAACTGAAGAAGTCCCGCGAACAACTTATCATGGTGCAAAAGGAAATAAAAAACCTGAAGTGTGATGATATTGATAGTAAGATTGCACTCCTTGAAACAGAAATAGACGATTGCTGCCTCACCCTGCTGGAAGCTGACATTGAGAGGTTTGTCCGTGATAACACCTTGACAGAGATTTGGGAGTGTGAGCAGAAGGACACGCAGAGCTTGCTGGTTGACTATCAAGAGTGCGTTTTCGAAGTCAACTTGGAGGAGGAAGAGATCAGGGTACGCGAGGAGTCATTGCAGCATCAAATGAGGTCCTTGAATGAACTGAACTCGAAGCTAAATCAAGCGATGAGGGACCTGGGTGAGCTTCTGCGAGCCAGAACCTCTTGCAACTTGGATGAATCTATGTTGCACGTTTCCGATAAGGTGAACGGGGATCTTGATGCCATCGCGATTCATGTTGCTGAAGCCAAACAGCTTTTGCTTCTCGACAACCAAGCCAATCTGTGAACCTGCCCACTACTATCAGGTTCCTTCACCGATGTAATGAATGACAGGCTAGTCTGTCTAAGCTTCATCTGTACACATCCTTCGTGACAACACACCACGGACCAGGTGCTGCTGTTTGTGATTCGCTTCTATAGGATGGAGAAACTCCAAGCAGAATGTACTCAAAACTGTTCTGTGCGACCTCCTATTCTCTGGTGGTCTAGCATCAAAGCCATCAACAGGTCCTTTTGTAGGCTACGCAATTTGATTTCCTTATTTTGGTCCTAACTTCAAGGTGCCAGACAACTGATTCGACAAGATTATGAATTCTAGGGCGCTTGATCTTTTGTTCCTGTTCTATAGGCTAGTAAGTAGTAGCAACCAGTGGTCGGTATTGTACTCCTGTGCCATAAGTTGATCTGAATCTACACCACATGGATGCTTTGCATAAGTGGAGAATGCTGCTTTCCTGCAATGCAGAAATATCTGAAAACAGTGTGCTAGGTTTCCAGTTTGGTCAGGCTGCTGCTCGGTGGTTTGGGTGGTTTGGATTGACCCTAGAAGCTTCTTCAGCTCCTGTCCCTTTGCCTTTCCTCTTGTTCCACGGACAAGCTACCAGAGGTGGTCCGATGGTCTGTACCGGCTAGGCTAGTATGAGGCATGACACTGTTGGCTAAGTCCACACTGTTCATGGACCGGACCGGCATGGCACGAAGGCCCGTGCCGTGCTTAGGCTGCCCCCCTGGCACGATGAGCCGGCCTGGCATGGCACTGACGATGTCGAGACCATGCTAAACGCAGATCAGGCAAACACGACCCATGTGGCCCGCGTGCGGAGAGGCGGTGAGGGAGGGAGGAAGCTAGTCGGCGGCGAGCCAACAAGGGAGAGAGGAGGGCGGGGCGGCGTTGGCGGTCAGCGGTTGGCGCAGAGGGAGAAGGTGACGGGGCGCACGGGCAAAGGGAGGAGAAGGCGGTGGCAGGCGAAGGGCGCAACGACGAGGAGGAGAGGGAGGCGTCGGTGGTTGGTGCGAAGGGAGAAGGCGGATGGAGGCGAGGGGCACACGGGCGCGACGAGGAGGAAGAGGAGGGCGGGAGACGGCGCGAAGGGAGGAGGCGGTGAGGCGCATGGTGGAGGGAGGAAAAGGCGAGGCGACCGACTCAGGAAGGGAGGGAGTCGGGAAAAGAGGCAGGGGGAGAGGAAGGGGTGGGTGGGCCGCATGGCACGGTAGGCCATGCATGGCAAGGCACAACCAGGTTAAAATTTTGCATGTTGGGCCTTTTTCGCGCGGGGCCATGCCCGGCATGGCCTGGCCTGTTTAACCCCTAACATTTGGATTTTCAAAATAAAATCGTTCGTTTTTACCGTTTAGGCTTTAAAAATAACAAAAACTTTATAGAAAAAATCCTGAATTTTTTCTGTAAATAGCCATCATACCCCCCTCATTTAGCACCTATCCATTCTTCTATCTTTCTTTCAAATTATGTTGTGTAAATTTAAATTTGTTGTGAGATAATTTAGCAAAATTCAAAAAAAGTGCTAAATTTTAAAAAATTCAATTTGATGTAGCAAGTCAGCAAAAGAGACACAATACCATTTTTTCATAATTTTAATGTTATTATTTGTAATGCTAAGATGAAAGTAATAACAGTGTTAGTTTCGATTTTGTCGTTTCCATTATGAAAAATTACGATAGTTTGCTCTAGGTGATTACAGACTTTTACCGAAAGAAGTTGCATCCATGGAGGCTGTGGTTGCCTCAAACCAATCGCTGTTGTTAGTAGAAGGGCAAGACGAGGTTCCGTCATCAGGCTTCACGGTAGCATGTTCGTCGACGACCACCGAAGCAAAGAGGTTGAGGTCGTCTACATCAGGAGTGTGGGAGAATTTCGATTAGACAACCAAGTCAGACGCATAGGGAAAAGAGGTACCATATGCTATTTGCAAAATTTGTCTCAATAAATTATCTGCAAGGTCTATACGTGGGACAGAGTACTTGCTTAGACATGTTATAAGATGTAAGGCCAGACAAAGATTGGTGATGAGGCAGATGCAGCTGCACTACAACCCCAACGGTACGGTATGTAGCTGGGATTATGATCCTGAGGTAGCCTGTGAATCTCTCTGTCGTTTAATTGTTTCTAAAGATTTACCGTTAGGCTTTGGGGAGTCTATTGCTTTCTAAACTTACATTAGGACAACGCATAATCCTAGATTTTCTATTGTTTCTAGACAGATAACAACTAGGGATCTAGTAAAATACTACAATGAACGCTGTAATAAAAGAAAGAAACTATTTAGTATGTGCATATTTTCGATGGCCTTAACCTTAGATATATGGAGTGGTTGGGCTAGGGAAGATTATCTTAGCGTAGTTGCTTATTATGTTAAGGAAAAAGTCCATATTACACCTCTGAACTTTGCGTAGAGTCCAAAATACCCCATAAACTACAAAACCGTTTGGCTTACACCCTCTAACTCCGAAAACCATGTCACCTGATCCCCTCGGGACTAAACCAGCTGGTTTTGGTTCTAGCTGGCATCCACGTTGGCCGGTTTTGCTGCGTCGTCTTCTTTTACATCCACCCACATCGTCACACGCGCGCAGCGCAGTCATGGTGCACGCACACGACCTGAGAAAGAGAAAGAGGGAGAGCTCGCCGGCCACGGAGGAACAGTGGAGGAAGCTCCCCGCCGAATCCGGAGGCTCCGCCATCGGGTCGCTCATCCATGCCGCCGTCCGCGAGACCACGCGCCTCAAGGCGCTTCACGCGGAGGCTGGCCACATCTTCGTCCTCTGCGCCGTGCACCTCGGCCTCCAGGGCGATGCGTTGTGGCAGAGGTTGGATGACCACCGCTCCAACGCCGTCGGCGCCGCCAAGAACGCGCTGAGGTGGATGCGCTCCGCATCGTCGGCTATAGAAGCGGTCAACGGCATCCTTCGTGTCGCTAGCCGCTTAAGGCTCCTTAGGCCCCCACCCCAGGAGGCCCTGCAGCTCCTGGGCCGTGCCGTCCAGGTCTCCAGGTGGTCGCCATGACGCCATGGCGCGGGAGGCGTTGCGACGGATGCACCACGCCGTTGTTCTGGAGTTCTTCGACGCCTGGATGGTTCTGAATCGCTAAAGCGCGTGGCGTCTCGAATAAGCACGCATCTGCACGCATCTGCACGCACGGCGGAGGCAAACAACGAGCTTACCGATAAGTCTCTGTTCATCCCTGCAGGTTATGCGTTTTCATCGATCAAATGATACTGAGTTTGTCGCGATTAGAGAGTTTCTGTTTGTAGATAAACGAACATGCCATCCGTTGATATGTCATGCGCGGGGATTAATAAGCGATTTCAAACTCTTGATCGATCAATTAGATACATGTCGATCTCTGCTACTTCCAGAACCTCGCCGATTGTTTGCTACTTACGTAAATGCTTTGGGTTTAGGGGAATGTGTTGATGCTTCGTTATCTATTCTAGTCGATCTCCTGCACTAGAAAATTCGATCAGATTCTATCGCCAAGCATTGTCTTATTCGTTCTAGCCACCGTGGTCGCCAAGCACTTCGATCGGATCCGGAGGCTTGGCGACCATGTGGATCCGATCGAAGTGCTCTCTTAGCCGCCCGTGGAAGGAGTCAACGTTTGTGATGGCTTTCTCCGAGGTTCCAATGAGTATGAGGGTTCTCGGCACCGTCAGCGTCAGCTTCCTCCACTGTTCCTCCGTGGCCGGCGAGCTCTCCCTCTTTCTCTTTCTTGGGTTGTGTGCGTGCATCATGTCCATGCTGCGCGCGTGTGACGGTGTGGGTGGATGTAGAAGAAGATGATGCGGAGAAACCGGCCAACGTGGATGCCAATTAGGACCAAAACCAGCTGGTTTCGTCCCGAGGGGGTTGGGTGATATGGTTTTCGGAGTTGGAGGGTGTAAACCAAACGGTTTTGTAGTTTATGGGGGTATCTTGGACTTTACATAAAGTTCAGGGGTGTAATATGGACTTTTTGTTCATGTTAATGACGATTGGGTAATGGAGAAAAGAATTATAGGTTTCAAATTAATTGATGTAGCACACACGGGTGAGAATATTGCGGACTATATTATCAAAATCGTGGAAGACTTTAGTCTTACAGGCAAAATATTCACAATTACTTTAGACAATACCGCTTGTCATATTATTAACTTTATAGTAAAATGTGGTTTGAAGAGAATGAATTCGTATATTAAAGCTTTTCGCCATACGATATCTTACTTAAATAATTCTAATGTAAGAATAGCAGCATATAAGAACTTATGCAGGGCGATAGGTGTATGTCCAAGAAAATTTGGTTTGGATATGCCAGTAAGATGAAACTCTACGTACCTGATGCTTAAGAGTCTTTTACCATATAAGAGCATTTTTCTGTTTTTATTTAAACGCACTATCAAAGCACTGATAGTAGTATACTATTCATTAAGCAACATTGGTTTACTGCTGAGAAGATACTTCAATTTTTAGAAACTTTTTATAAGGATACCATTGCTTTGTCTGCTGTCTATTATCCAACATCTCTTATTATTGTGTATAGTATTTTACAGATTGCTAGTCATTTGAAAAACTATGAAAATGACACAGTTTTTGCTATGAAAACTAAATACCTTAAATATTGAAAAGAAATCTTTTTCTTATATAAATTTGTATTTATTTTAGATTCTAGAACTAAAATTGACGAATTTGCTAATGTTCTTGATCTTCTTAGTGATGCTACAGGGATAGACTATTCTAACTATTTTACAGATGTTCGTTCTCGTTTACATGAGGTTTTTCAAATGTACGAAAATAAGTTTCAAGGAGTCTGCTTGCAACGACCTCTAGTAGCACCCACCTAAAGTAACAAGACAAATCTGTGGGGCAAGAACTGGGGTGCAGGCTCTTCCTCCAGGTCTAGACCTTCTTCTTCTACAGCGACACCTTCTCAACAAAGTCCAAGACCAACATCTCACCCAAGAAGTGGGGAATTATCCACCTATCTGGACAGCGATACGGTGGATTTTAACTCAGCCCATTTCCTCATCCCTCCCACACGCACATTCCCATCCCATATGTGGTTATGCCCTTTCTCATTGACGGCCACTGGCGTCGAGGTCGCAGCAGCAGAGGCGGGGCCGAGCCTGAGACATGCAGATTTGGAGGGAAGGACCGCGTGAGGTTGCTTCCCCCTTCCCGTCCGCTCCACCCATCCTCGCCCCCTCCTCTCTCCATGCCGCCACTGCCGGCCAATCTCATCAAGAAGCAACAACGACCAGATCTAGCGACGGCGGTGAGCTCTGGAGTCTCTCGGCCACAACGTCGGGGACAAGGACGAGGAATGGCGATGACGAGGCATGGCGGCAAGAGCCCTTCACTGGCGTTCCTTCCATGACCGGCGACAAGGCATGGCGGCAAGTTCCAATAGGTTTGGTGGACAATATTATTTTATTCAGTTGAATCGAACCCAGCTTATACATCGATTCCACTATTATTTTTGTTCGAATCGACTGCTACAATGTATTGAATCGGTTCCTTTCCTCCTCTCTCTTCCTTTGAACCGGCTAAAATCACATCTAACGGATGGCCTAGTGGCCCCAGCCCATCACCATCATTTCGACCAAATCAATGAGGCAAGACCGCGTCAGAGAAACACTAACCCATTACGTCAGCCGCATATCAGCAAGCAAACATCAAAAAAAACCGCGGATGCTTAGCAGCAAAGCGTTGCGCCGCCGTCAGATCAGAGCTCCCGAACTCCACACTCCAGGCCGCGTGCGGCACTGGACTGTTTGTTCCCTTCGAGAAGCCGACTCGGACTCCACTCATCCGCCGCGGGCGCAACACGCTCGCCATCTCCGTCTCTACCGCGTCACACGGTCGCATCGCAATTCGCAGCCCCTCGGCTCGGCCGCCGTCGTAATCTAGCAGCGTGTATATGCGAAATTTTTGCAACCAGCCAACCAGAGTAAATAAGGCCGAGAAGAAGTCGCGAATAGGACCAAGAGGCAGTAGAAAAATTGGGGTTTGATTTTTTTTCTCCCTCCTCCGTGGTGCAGACTGCAAAGGCAAGCGACGCCACGCCATCGCCATCGCCATCGCCGCCGCCGCCTCCTCTATCCTCTCTCTGTCTCCTCCACCAACCATTAGAAGACCATCGGGTCTCTCCTCTCCTCTCTAGATACCAATCCAAGAATTAGATATCCTTTGTAGATTCTTGCCAAGAATTCCAAGAATCGGCAGGCGCGTGAGGGGGAAGGGAATAACATATGCGCGACTAGTGCGGCTACGGCCAAGAGGAGGAGCATGAGTCCCAGCCGGGGTGCGGGGGCGGAGGCGGAGGCGGCGGGGCAGGCGGCGGCGAACTGCGCGGCCGTGTGCTGCTGCTGCCCGCTGGTGCTGCTGCACGTCGTGCTGCTCGTCGCGGTCAGGCTGCCCGCGGGCGTCATGAAGCGGGTGAGGCGCCGACGCCGCCGCCGCGCTGGCGGAGGCGGGGGCAAGAAGTCCGCGTCGCCGTCGGGGAGCGCCAAGGCGATGATCGCGACCCCTGCAGGCGCGCCGTTGGAGATGGACGACGCGGCGTCGAAGCTGGAGCGGGAAATCATGAGCTCCCGGCTCTACGGCGCCGGGTTCTGGCGCAGCGTCTCCTCCTCCGGCTCCGGCTCCTGCGCCTCCTCCGTGCGCCGGTAGACAGCCGCATCAACAGCATAGCAAAAGGCAGCAGCAGCAACTCCTTCGAATTCTACGTACATATCAGCACGCCAATTGCACCAAAGTGCATCCTTCTTTTTTGTTGCGGCCATGTGCTCACTGCGCGCGCAAAGATCAATTGGCGCGCCAGTTGATGCGTCTCGGTTGATAGTTTAGCACGCCCATCTTGGTACAGCAAGTGATTGTGCACACGTGCAAACTCGATTCGTGGATTGCTTTTAGTTAAGATCTATTGGGGTGGATGGACCACGCCGGCCGCATGCTTCAGATGGAGGAGACGAACGGTGGTCCTGAATCCTGATTGCTCAGATGTTTTTTTTGGGGTCTTTTGTTTCTTGAGAGATCGAGCAGCAAACGCTGAAACTCATTCGTGTAATTGCTATATGGTGAGGTCAAACAATTCAGTATGGATGGTGATAGGACACGGATGTACGATGCAGAGAAAATATCGGACGCTTGCTCCAGCTGTCCTGCATCTACACTAATTAATCGAATGCACCAAGTTTAAGCAGTAAACAACCTCTCCCTCCACCTACCGTCAGTTGAAATCTCCCCCTGACCTCTCTCCAACTACTGAATCATCTACCCCTAATCTCTCATTCCTTTTTATTTCTCACTAGCTCTACTCCAAGTCAGATGAGGTTTTTTATCAGAGCTATGCCTGCCAATGTGTTGGTGTCTTACGGGATGATGCAACTCCTAAGGTGTTGGGATGTGTTGTATTGGATACTGTGACTATGGATGAGGTGTGCCTATAGGCCAGAGGCTCAGCGACAGGCCAGGGAGGAAGCTGTAATATCTCCAATTATATTAGAAGGATTAATTGAATTAGTGGAATTAAAAGGGAGCAATTTCAGAATTTAGAGAGGGAATTAGAACTTAGGCCGAAGTCCCATGGCTTCTCATGGCCCAAGGAGGACGAACTTAAAGAGGTGCACGGGGAAGGTAGCCCTAAGACCTAGCCGCCTCTCTCCCCTTCTGCCTGCCACCCCAAGCCCCAGCTCTACCCTCCCTGCATAGCCTGTTGCCGCATCTGCCACCTGCAAGTCTGCTCTGCCGCACCTTTGCATGCATCTCTGTTGCCAATTTCTTCTGTCGCTCTGCATGGCATACATGCCTTCTGTCTTCTTTGCTAGACTGTTTGAATCTTGGTAGGGCTTGAAAAGCTACAAACTTCAAAGAGCCCAAGCAGGCAGAAAATATGAAATTCGCATTAAAATGAAGTATTTTAATCTTTTTCGGAATAAAAAAGTATCATTTAATTCGTTTTTAGGATTAAAATAATATATTTTTTCTATTTTTTAAATTGTTTTTTGGGGATTTTGGGCCGGGCCGGGCTTTCTTCGGGCCGGAAATGGAGTCCCAATCCCGGCCCGGACACGGTTGGGCTCGGGCCGGGCCGACGGACCGGGTGGCCTATGAAGCAGTCTAGGCTTTGCGCAAGCTTCTTTGCCGAACATCGTGCTATTGATTTCTGTGGGCTGCTGTTCTTTGTGTGCTTTGAGAGAGAGAGAGAGAGAGAGAGAGAGATCATGCATGTGTCCATGCGGATGATCCTCTGTGCTGAAAGAATGTGTTGCTGCTGCTGCCTAACAAGCAAAGGAAGAAGGGAGGAAAGAAAAGAAAGGAAGGAAGAAGAGAGGGCAAAGAGAGGCTTTTTGCGGGGTTTTCATGGTCGATGTCGTGATTTTCAAGGGTAATTCCTGATAATCCCAAGATATTGCTATGGATTAGTCGTTGTTAATTTTGTAGGTCGTTTTGATTAGGGGAAAGTTAGTTTTCAATCTGCCTTAGTTCGTCAAGGTTAGGTACAGAACCTTGCGAGGGTGATTAGGGGTATTTAGAATTGGATTAACAGGTCGATATAATTAGAGAAAAATTAGATAATCCCGTTAGCTTTCCAGGAAGTTCTGCAACATTAGAATCGGAGCAGCGAACATAAAGATACGATCTTGGGAAGGTCGCTGTCCAGATTTTAGACGTAGCTGGCAGATGTCGTAAATAAGGGTCGGTTTCATATAGTAGATGGTAAAATTAAATTGTGGTGACAACTTGATTAATGTAGGAAATATTGTTTAGTTTCCAGAACTGGTGTAGTTTATATATTTTGAAGTTTTAGAATTAAAGATATAAAATTGTGAAACAAACTATTCTGATAGATTTTGGAATGGTCTTCAGGTAAAGAAGCGAGGTAGAAAATGATAGAATCAGAGATTTGTCATAACTAGAAAATTGTAGGGTTTTTTTGTGGGGACTCTATAAAGCCTTGGATGGTTGAATTTGAAGTTCAGATGAATACGTTAGAGCTGTTTTACTACTGGGACAACGAGTAGTGCGTCCGGTAGTTTTGGGTTAAATGAGTCGGTTTGGCGTAGAAGTGCGTTGACGGCTAGAATAAAGTGTTGGTGCTGTGATGTTACGATTTTGAGATATGTTTGAATTGTTTGTCCAGGGAGTGTGGTCTTTTGTGCTTTGCCGCCGCTTCACTATCCAACTTCATAGGGATAAAGAGACAAGTGTATGGTAGACAGTGTTCATTGGTTGATCACTTTATTCTTTACCACTCATTACCATTACATTGTTTGTGCTTTTAATTTATTTAATTGCAAGCAATGTGAATAGTCATGATTTTATTTGTGTTGATGGATATGAGAATGTTGAATAATGTTAATAATGATGAATATGAATAATTATGCATTCATAAACATCACTGCATATGATAAGGTGATCACAACTCCACGGGAGTGGAGGAGGTCTCTGATCCTTGAGGAGGATGGGTTTGAGAGTGAACATTATCGCGAGTGTTTATTCACACTATACCGATATACGTGAAAGAAGTGTATGTGAACATGTAGTGTATGGATGCATTGAATGAAAAGAGAATTGGATGATTGAGTACGAGAATAAAAAAAGAGGAACAATTGAAGATGATGATGATGATATTATTTACAGTTGATTAAGCATTGCTCATTGTTTATTATTGAGCTTGTTGAGTCGTGAACTTACTCTTGCTCTATTGTTGTTTTTAGGTGACCGTTGACGATGTTGCACACGGGAAGGGCTAGCGCATTTAGATTCACGTCAAGCATTCAACTACATGAGATAGTGGCCATGAGACATTTTATTAGAGTGGTGAATTATATTAGGATTTGATATTATTGCTTAGTCTTAGTTGATTGGTTGGAGTTGATTATTCATTTAATAGACTTGATTGGATTGGTTTTGCGTTGATCTTTGCTTATTATCTTGCCATGCTTCCTATAAATTAATTACCCATGATCTCTTTATTGTTATCCTTGTGTTATTGTGACCCGTGGATGAGTTTTATCTTTGATATGTTTGCTGTAATTTAATGTTAATTGTTGTTAAAATTGATAGCTAGGTTAGTTTAGTGGCATTCTGCGCTCCATGTCGGGTTGGGGTGTTACAGAAGCACACCTTGGTGTGGTGGCGGAGGTGGGGCAAGCAAGCGCCATGCAGGGAGCTTGAGGCTGAGCTTGCCGTCGCGTCTCAGAGCCAGTGATTTGGGTGTTTGTTACAACCATATGTTCTTTTTATTGTAAGAGGTGATTTAAGATGTTAAGACTACAATTTTTTAATGTTGCAATGATAAACTCTTGCGATGCTATTTTTTTAAAAGAATTTCTCGATTTTGCATCTGGTGCTATTCATTGTTGCACATGTCAAATCAAAATGTTACATAAGTTAGGCTCAAATGCAAGTCATCCAATTTTTTTTGTTGCAAACTGTTTTTTTTTTTTTTTTGCTCCATTGAATTTGAACATGTTGTTGTTCTTGGGAGTTGGCTTGGTGTGTGTATGATGGGGAGGAAAAACATCAGGCATCGTTGCTTTTGTGGCGAAGCGTTTCAATTTTTCTCGGTATTTTTCCACTGTTATTGAATATTTTGTTGTATGCGTTAATTACAATTGTTGCATAAGTTGTTTACCGATATTAGATCAAAGCGTATGATAAGAAGTTTCCCAATTATACGTCTGGACGCTAGTTATACCCCTGTAGTATTATTTGACCTAGTGTGATCGACCACCGTGTACCAATGTATGTTCCTCCATCTAAAACTATACAGACTGAAGTACAACATCACAATAATGATATACTTCTTCATCTGCATGTCTGCTCGCGCCTCGTGGCAGTGCTTACTTGTATTTGTTTTACAGCTCTCTTTTTTCGATTATAAGGGAGAGACATCACACACGCACACATGATAGCGTTCTCTCTTAGCACACGTCTAGAAAAATAAAAGGCAAAGATAAATCTGCGATCTCATAAAATTATTAACGAATCGTACTCATGTACGCTTAAGGATAGACACCAGCGTAAGGATAGACACCAGGATTTGAAACCTAGTGCGTGGAGTCGTACATCCACAACTCTACCCCACCCAGAGACGCTTCCCTGTCTTATATCCTCTCTCGATTGTACCGCCTAGAACAATACTTGCTCTTTTGCATGCCAGGAGTTGCCGAATCCATATTAGCAAATACTCCCTCTAGTTCACAAAAACAAGTTGTTTTGAAATACATGCAGTGCAATCAAATTTTGAAAACTTTGGTTATTAATATCTTTTAAAATATTTAGATTAGATACATGAAAATCATATATATATAGATTTATCTCAAAAGGTGCATTCATTATATTATAATTTTATTGGATTTTACAAATATTTCACAACATTAAATAGTGATCAAATTTACATTTTAAGGACTATGTTGATATCTAAAACGACTTTTTTGTGAATCGAAGGGAGCAGGAGTACGAGACAAGCCTAAAGTTGGGCAGCTCAAATTTAAACGGTCGTAGCCAACTTAGTCGGACACCGTACCAGGAAACCCTGTCACGCAGCTAGCAGTGGAAAAAAAACCCCGTTAGTAGAGTTCGGTGGCTCAGTTCAAAATTGCTCTAATTACACTCGCTAATTAGAAATGAGTCAATTTCAAACGAAATTGAATACCATTCTGGCTCGGTTTGACTCGTTAGCTCAGTTCTAAAAAATACTTTCAAACTATAAATAAAATATTCAATTTTATGGAAAAAAAAAAACCCGATAAGACGAGTATCTGGCTCCCCTACACGCAGCACAGCCAGGAGTGGAGATATATGTCCATCCTCACGAGCCTCTGCTCGTGAGACGTCGCCGGTCGCGACGCGGGGTAGCTAGCGGGACGCCGCCTTTTTATGGTTGAAGAAGCGTCGTCTTGGCTTGGGATGTGTCTGTTGGTGGGCTGAGCCTGAGAGCGGACGGTGTGCCGTTGATGCTGTCGCGCGCCTGATGCCTTGTGCCGTAGACAGAACCGGCGTGGCGAGCTGGCGACGTACGCCACACCGAGCGCTGAAATTTGGAGGATTGACTGACAGGTTAATCTCATATATACCAGTATAAAGCTTATCACTTCTTACAACACGTCTCAGGCTTCTAATTAGGCATCTGAAGCCGAGCCGTTTGTGAGGAGTGCATTATTTCGCCAATGATATTCACCCGATGATGACAACGTGAACTGCTGGATAGTTAAAAGCACATTCTGATTGAACAATCAGAGATTCAAGCAGATCAACATAAAGCAACACGCTTGACAAATATGGACTCAGAAACTTGAGGTGTTCATTGCTAAAGATTCAAGACACAATCTAAAATGTCAGCAAGTTACATTTTTTTGCTACTGCAAGCTGAATCATCAAACAATTCTAGGTTTCCTTCAAGAGCGAGTTTATTTGGACCAATCATCCTCAGAGAAGTGTGCCACTAAGGAGACTTGGCATAATCATAGACAGCAATGAAGGGCATGAGAACAGATCCTATCCAGAGCTTCCCATCCTTCTCCTCCACTTCGCTAACAGCGCTCACCACCTCCCCCTTAGTGTCCTCCAAGATGTCAAGCACCTCACCCTCAGGGCTATATTTGACGATCAGCGCGTGGAGCCTGCCGCCAATTTGCATCAAGTAGTGATACTTGGCGGGGATCGGGAGGCTGAGCAAGAACTTCCGCAGTTGGACACGGCGACTCATGAGCCGGGCATATGCGCTGCGTCGGCAATGGATTGCTACCCAGAATTCACCGTTCTCGTTGGTCCTCACATTGTCTGGAAATCCAGACAGGATGGCAAAGAGATCTACGGTTCCTGCCTTCTCACCTTTCAACCAGTATCTGCTCAACCTGTCTCAACAAGGATCACACAACAATCAGTGTCTGATATGATGTAGAAGTGAGAGTGCTTGAACCAGATGGTGAGAGGAGCATATAGACCTGCCACGAGATCCTTCACAGAAGACAAAGAACGAACCATCCTTGCTTAAGCTCACCCCATTGGGAAATTGGAGGTTGCGGTGGAGAACTGTCGTTTCCTTTGTGTGAGGATTGTATTTCAAAAGCCTCCCAGAGGGATCTCCAGATAAAACTAACTGTATGAAATTCCTGCAAATGAATGGCCACACCTAAATGATTAGTTCCAACATTCATAGCACCTCTAAATGATCAAGAGGGTCCAACTAGACATCTCTCAGTCTTTATGCAAAATCATCGCAAAGAAACTGATATGCAAAAAAAAGAAGACGACGACGATAGCTTGTATACTTCTTAATGAAGAAAACAAAACATCTCCTAGAGCAGCTGCAATTACTAAAAGTGAGAACATCTAACTGCAAGCAAGCCCCCCAATTACTTTAAAATCTGCTCATACCAGGTTTAATATGTAAATAAATTTTGATTGAGGAACATTAACAGTATATCTAAGAGACTAATTATGTAATAGAGCTCCAACAGTCAACAGATCATGGTGTCCACTGCGGCGTAAATTACCAGTCAAACCAAACTAATGCAACATAACTTCCAATTCTATGGTCCTATTGTTTTCTCCAATTAACAATTCAGCAATAAGCAGGATGAGAAATACAATATTTCTAGAGTAAGGTCTACTCAACAAATAAGCGAGCCAAGTGTGCAACCAACACGACGAGATGAAACAGACGAATAGAGGAGAGAAGGCGTGACATCACGGACCGTCTCTGGTAGTGGATGCTGCTGTCCGTGAAGTAGACGTTGCCGTCGGCGTCGAGGTCGAGGTCATTGGTGAAGTTGAAGCGCACGCCCTCGGCCTCCGTGGCGAGCGGCGTGGCCAGGCCGCCCTTGGGCCCGACCCTGAGGAGGCCGTAGTAGGCATCGGCGAAGAGGTCCCCCGTCCTCTTGTCGAACCGGAGGCCGAGCGCGCGGCCGCAGATGTGCTCGTTCCTGAGGTACTCCAGCGGCGCCACCTTGGGGCCGCAGAGCTCGGCGGTCCAGTTCGGGGAGGCGTGCGCGAAGTGGAGCCAGCGCGTGCCGTCCCAGAAGAGGACGCGGCCGTCGGCGACGCCGGTGTAGGGCCCGCGGCCGAGCGGGTCGAAGGCGATGCTCTCGGGGCCCTGGACCTCGCCGCGGAACCGGATCTCCGCGCCGCGGAGGCGCTCGGCGGTGTCCGCGTGGGGCAGCATGTCGGCCGCGCTGGGGAGCTTGACGGGGTGCGCCTCGAAGCCCGGGAAGTCCACCATACTGCCCAGCCGAAGCGGGTCCGTCCCGCAGAACGCCGCCAGCGTCGCCACCGCGACCGCCGCCGCAACCACGGCTGCCGGCGCCATCTCCTCCTCTCCCCCCGCGGTTCTTTGGTTTCTCCGCGCGCTACACTGGTGGTGGTTCTCGCAGCGAGAGGTCACCACTTTGTTGCGTCGGGGGCCCCGGGGCTGCCGCTGTCATAATATAGGCTCTTTATTCCTTTTTAAATGAAATTAGGAATGATTATGAAATAGAAAATTCTGATTTTTTTTTACAATTATTGTGAATCCACTCTTCCAATATCAAGCGCCCGCTACGTCGTTGTGATTCTGATGCAAGTATGCAACTACGCGAGGCGCCCCTCGCAGCACACACGCCACCTACCAACCAGCAGTCCAGTACCTTATCTGCCTTTCACTGCTCACTGTTCAGTATTCAATGCGCAACTACTCTACTCTCTTCTGGTCGAAAAAAAGGGGAGAAAAAACTTACTGAACTTTCTTCTTGGAATCTTGATGCTTGTTTGGTTCATGCTAAATTGAAGTGCTGAGAACAAGAATAGATATAATCTTAGTGATAATTTGGCAAGTGTGACTAGAGTTTCTAGAAGCACTTTACACTTTTAGGCCCCCCGTTTGGAACCAGGTAAAAAATTCCTGTTCCTACGAAGAATGAACTGATTCCTATGAAAAATTCAGCGTTCCAAACAGCAAATTTTTAAAAATAATATTAATTTTAAAAATAATTATGAAAAAAAATAGTCAATTTTTCTTCTTTTTTTTCAAAAATAGGTGCATATCCACATTCCAATTGGTGACAGGAATCTATTTACTACCAGTTGCCGTTCCAACTGTCTGTCGTCATTTCAACTGGCGGTCTGCACTGATTTGCATCGAAGAGTGCAAATCGCCAGTTGAAATAGAGACAGGAAACCATGGGAACTAGCGACAGGAATTAGCTATATAAACCCCTAAAATTCGGTGGAAAAGTCATTTTAATTCCTGAAAAAAGAGAAGAGATGGGAGAAGAGACGTAGAGAAGCTCTGCTGGTTCGCAGCGGAGGAGAGAGAGATGGAGCAGCAGATCTGGTCGTCCATTTTGCAGCTAAATGTTCTTGCAACTTTGTACCTAAATTTGAAACCTTGTAGGTTAGCAAATAAAAATAGCGACATAGAATTCAATGGATTAGATAATTTTAGTTGTATTGCTGTTTGATGTAGTACATCATTTTAATTGTCTTGTTGTTTGATGTAGTAGATCATTTTAACTGTATATAGTTTAGTTCGTCATATAGATATTATTTATGTTGCAATACTCGTACGATTTAGAAAAAATCCGCAAAAATACCAAGAAAACTTTGTAGGTTTTCATTTTTACACGGTAAATATTTTGTTAATGCCGAAAATATTTTTTAGACCAGGAAAATAGGAAGACACCTCTAAAAATAACAAGATACCTAGTGAAAATCTGTAAAAATTGCAAAGTGGCTAAATAGGGTATGTAGAGCTTAATCAAAATAATCTCAACTTAATTTTGGTTTCCATTTGTGCATGATAAATATTCTGTTAATGCCGAAAATACTTTTTAAACTAGGAAAATAGCAAGACACCTCTAAAAAATCTCTAAGAAATCCAGAGTAGGTACACAGGGTATGTAGAGCTAAATTAAAATATTGTGAACTTTATTTTTGTTTCTATTTGTACACGGTAAATATTTTTTAAATGTTGGAGACACTTTGCAAACAAGGAATGTAGCAAGGTACCTATAAAAAATCTATAAAAATTGCAAAGTAGCTAAATAGGGTATGTAGATCTTAATCAAAATAATCTCAACTTAATTTTGGTTTCCATTATGCACGTTAAATATTCTGTTAATGCCACCGACTTCCTAGACAGACAAGATGTTCCCTTGAGTT
Organism: Phyllostachys edulis; assembly: GCA_036346405.1. NCBI lineage: Eukaryota > Viridiplantae > Streptophyta > Magnoliopsida > Poales > Poaceae > Phyllostachys > Phyllostachys edulis. Next base: position 14,337,576 of record CM070550.1, on the reverse strand, counting down.
CAGGGGTGGCTCTGCACCTTGGAGGACGTCGTTGAGGAGGATGCTCCCTACGACCCCAAGATATACGATGAGTACATCGAGTGGTACTCTAGTCGGACGAGGGTTCGCTGCATCAAGATCGTGGATGACCCACCACAACACGAGGTAGCGACGTCCGACACGTACCCCACTGAGCCGGACTCCGCATTCCATCGCGTGGTATGTATTGAAAGGTCCGTACATATTATTTGCTTCGCAAGTTTTCGGTTCCTAAGAGTATATTTCTATATGTTTACGTGCAAGTTATGTGGTTTGGTCCCGAAGAGATAGATAGCCCAGAGTATATTTGGTTGTTCTGGAAGTTGGGGGGATTTCGGAAGATAGTAGTTCGCAAGAACTATCTCGAGTCTTGGATCGGGGTATATAATGTTTTGGATGAACCAGTGTTGAGAGAATGCTTGAGGTATTTTGAGTATGAGGTTTCGTAAGAGCCGTTGACTAGCGAGCATTACTGTATCTTCGAGTCATGTCCGTTGAGTGGTTTTGGTTAGGATGGTACGAGTGATGAGGCGTAGCACATCTGTTGCATCAAGGTGCGGTGGTCCCATAAGTCCGAGGGGAAAAGCGACTTGGAAATTAGAGTCTCGCATGCGCGAGCAATATCTGGTATTATTCACAGCAGGTATGTGGTAATGTTAGTAAGTTTTTTAGCTGTGGTTATTCTTTGATGTTAAGCGTGGTTAGAATTCAGGGTCGAATTCTGTTTAAGGGGAGTAGAATGTAATACCCCAGATGGATTCGAAAGAGTATTCGAGAGAGAATATTTAAATTGCGGAGAAGGACCAAATAGAAAAGAGTTTAACAGAGGATTAGAGGGAGGTTTTCTACAAAGCTAAGCCAACCTGGGCCGGGCGTTAGTCCCATTTGTATTCAGCCCATAGGTGGAGGGGGCAGTCGGCCTTAAGGGGGTGGCAACCCTAGCCGCCACCCCCATCCCCCTTTGGCCGCCACCCCCATTCCCCCCTTGGCCGCCACCTCCTATGCCTCCTCCCCTGCACCTCCAGCACCTCCAGCTGCGCCATTGCTCCCTGGTGATGCTCCTTGATGTCGACCATTTGGGAGGGAGAAGGAAAACACCATTGGAGTGGCCGGCTAAGAGGAAGGAAGGAGCAGAAAGAAGAAAGAAGGGGGAGGAAGGGAGGAGAAGAGGGATCACAGGCTGGTGCTTGTGTTCTTTGGCGGTTCGTCAAGGGTATCCCGATCCCCATTCGTTTAGTAGTTTAATTGAGTAATTTAGGCAATGTCAGTATTAGATCTGTTAGGGCAGACAGCAATGTCCAACGTCTTTGAGGCAGTTAAGTGCGGATTCTGGTCTGGCCGCCTCCTATAGAGTTGTGGGCGACGTCGCTAGCTTTCCGTAGAGTATTAGATCACATCGTTTGGACGAGCGGATTAGGAGTTATGAATTTCGTAGCGCTGCTATTCGGTAGTTCTGTTATAACTCTGACAGTTATTATTCATCAGTCATAAGCAGATAGTTAAAGGATTATTTAGAAGATATCACTATAACTAATGTTGTAGATATTTTTATAATATTTTCAGAAAGCTAAAGATCATGAAATTTGGCCATGTATACTGAAAGTTATGTTAGATTTAATGTCATTGTCCAGAAACCCTGATGAGAATTAGCTGTTCTGTTAATCAGTTTAGTAAGGGTAGAATACGGCCGAATCTGGAAGCTCACCAAAAAGGTTTAGGTGGGGAATTTGATAAGCTTTCCAGAAAGTCTGAGAACGCCACATTTGGATCTCTGGTCGAAAAGTTATGAATTTTTTTATTAGGACTGTCTGTTAAGGGGACAGACCGCTGTTTAGGATTTTGGAGTGGGAGTTGCGCTAGAGAGTGTAGCGATTTCGTAATTGCTTCTAGCTTTGTTTTGTCCAGTATTGCTATCTTAGAGTGCTTGTTAAAATTAATTCAGGTGGGGGATTGGTCCCGGGAGCAACGCCCTCTTCGCGTCCTCCATTTTCGCACGATTGAGGCAAGTACATATATTGATAGATTATCTATGAGTGTTTGATTATGGTTACTAGTACTATTTACATATTCGTTATGTATGGATGTTAGAATGATATGTATGTTAATGATCATGAATGCTAGAAGTATGAGTAATTTTATTCATGTATGATGCTGCTGCTAATACATGTTAATGATGGATAGAGTAACTGTTCATGTGCATGTTGTTATCATATTTGAGGCTTGGTCACGTGGTGACCAAGCATTTATTTGAGGTCCCCGTCATGTATATGGCGGGTTTATGGTCCCCACACCTGTGGAGTGTGGGCTTGTGGTCCCCACACTTATGGAGTGTGGGCTTGTGGTCTCCATATTTGTGGAGTATGGGATTATGGTCCCTGTGCTAGAGGGCACAGGCAAGGGTATGCATCGACGGTTGCATACCCCGGATTACCGGTAAAATGCAAAGAGAGTCAAAGGGAAAAGATGCATTGTGCATTGCATAAGCATGTGATATGTTATATTGTAAAGATTTGAGAATGGATGCTGATGTTATAATTGTGTGTTATAATGTCTTATTAATTGTACTTTGCTGAGTCTTTGGACTCACTCTTGCTATTGTTTGTGATTTTAGGTACCCCTTACAAGAACGTCATGCATAGGAGGGAATAGTCATAAGAGTGGTTGCACATTGGTACGAACCATTCACATTTGAATGGATTGGATTGATGATTTAGTATTTGAGTAATCTGCTTAAAGAATTATTTATGATTACTCCCTATGCTTGGAATAATTTGTAACAGAGTTGTTTAGCATATTTTGGATGTCCTTTGATGATTCGTTTAGATTGGATGATTGGAATATTGAGTGATGCTATATTAAACTGCTTGAACCTCCAGTATAGCCATCTATACAAAGGAGGTTCTGTTGAAATTTAGAGAAATGTCTTAGCTCTATTTGGTTATAGTGTTAGTTTAGTAGCATTCCAGGCTGCTTTTGGGCTGGGGTGTTACACCCACCTGTGTGTAGACGCTGAGCCACGGTGCGTCACGCTCTACGGTTCCTTACCCGTATGTGGCGAGCGGATCCTCATGGCACCGTGCTGGGAGTACCCCGACATAGTTCATAGATCAACATGAAACACTTACATTTGGTTGTGTTGTTCGAACTCCACTAGTTACTAACATCAATTTTCTCTAATAGGTCCTGAGTTCCACCCATACATACGGCATAAGTACTTGGAGCCGTCCGCTACCTTTGTGCGACGATGTATGTCTATCTTGTTTGCATGCACAACGTACTATTTCATCATTTTCGTCATGTTTAAATGCATAACATACAATTTCACGGCTTGTACAGCCCTTTGGGAGGAGGAGCTAGTGTCACACAAGGAGTCACGCTTCAGGGACTTCGATTTCAACCAGGGTGGCAGTGGGCCTTCGCACAACGAGAGCAGCTGAAGAATCTAGACTCGTTATTATGATTTAATAGAGTATTTTGTTAATTAATGACAATCATCGTGTGGACTAACATTTTCCATGAGTTGGTACAACAGGTTGAGTCACATGATGATGAAGACTTATGATGTCATCATGTGTTGATGAATATCAAGACAAGACCACGAAGTGAAGAAGATCATCATGTGTTGATGATATTCAAGCCAAGATCCCGGACTTGGAGTGAAGATGTTTTTCATCAAGTGATCACTCCAAGATGGAAGCTCAAGGCAAAGATATGACTAGCATAGGCTAAGGATTTGTTTCTTAGTAATTTTACCGGTCTCGGTGTTTGGTGTGGTGACCGGATTGCTAGTATAGGTTGACGTACTATTAAGAGAGGTCTTGACTAACAGCTAGAGTATGTGTTGTGTTGATAGATCTTAGTTCTTGCTCTAGCTCTCTTTGGCATGTTGCCGATATTTGTTAATGTGTTTTGCAAATAGTTGAGGCTCATGCATAATCCTTATAGCATGTGACTTTAGTTTGCAAATGTATTTTACAAATGGTTTGTCCATGTACCAAATTCCTTGTGGTGTGATTCTAAAAGTCGGCAAATGTGTTTTACAACTTGTTGAGAATCTCACTTTCATCCCTTGTTTGCATCGCGCATCAATTGGCAAATGTGTTTTGTAAATTGAGTTGAAGTGAAATGCAAAGTCTCTTTTTTAGCTTTCTAAGTCTATGGCGGTTTGACCGTGGCCCTTTGGTGGTCTGATCGGCCCTTGAGGAGTTTGACCGGGCTGAGTGCCAGTCCAAACTTCCTAGCGGTCTGATTCGCCAATGTTGATCGGTCTGACTGGTGGGCAACCGGTCTGACCGCCATGTGTTGGCCAGTCTAACCGATCCCACGGTCAGCCTCCCCGGTCAGCTTTTTCCAGAAGAGGTGTTTTCTGGGTTTGGTTGGCTCCTATGTGGAGTGGTCTGACCGCCCTCGCGGTCGGGCGACCGCCCATGTGGTGGTCGATCGGTAGAGTGTCCAACGGCTAGTTTTTATAGCCGTTGGGGCTAGGGCGGTCTGACCGGATTTCCCTGTTTTTCGGAAGATTCTCCTCCAATAGCTAGTTTTCTTGTGTGGGTGTATAAATACCCCTTGTGAACGATTGTTGGAGGGGGCTAGTGCCATTTTCATTCCCCTTAAGAAAAGAGCAATCCCTCTCATCTCTCTTGTGCTTGTGTTGCACTTAGTGAGCTTAGAGAGAAAAATCCTAGTGCATGTGTTGCATTAGGTGTTGGATTTAGTATCCTTTGAGCTTATACACTTGATTCGTTCAAGTGAGCGTCTCCAATTTATTACTCTTGCTGCTTGCCGACTCCTAGACGGCTTGGAGGAGTTATGCCGGTGATCTTCTCAAAGAAAGTTGTGAGAAGACCCGGGTGGTTGTGAGTGGCTTGGTGCTCGCCATCACTGGAGTGGAGGAAGAGCAACTCCAAGTGGATTCGAGGTGTAGGCTTAATTTGTGGAGTCGGTCCAAATCGTTTGGGCTTACCTCAATGTGGACTAGAGAAAACCGGCAAGTTTCCGATCACCACGGGAAAATGTTCAAGTATTCTTGTGGTTTGCATTCTTGAGCTTTACTTTCTTACAATTAACATTTATAGAATTAAATTGTTTGCTTGTCTCCTTAGGATTGCAATCATTGTCTTAAGTCTTAGCTTGTTGGTGCACTTAGTCAAGACTAGTTGATTTATGTTTTAATTGAGCAAAATCAAATTGATTTACAATTTCGCATAAAACTCGGTTGTAGCTAAAATAATTTTTAAAACCACTTATTCACCCCCCCCTCTAGTCGACCACCTTGACCTTATAGCAGCCAGGTCTCCGTAGGGGCTTCACAGTTGCATGGTGCGCTCGGAGCGAGCCAACCAACACAGCACCCTCTCGCGACACCCCCTTAGGCTACTCACGCCAGTAGGGTGCCTCAGCCGCATGAGCCTTTGACCTACTCATACCAGCGCCCGTAGCTGCCTCGGACGAGGCCAGAAGCCACACGTGGGGTACGCTCTAAGAGGGCCTGTGAGTAGATATTTGTTCTTGTAAATATCAGTCATGTCATGTAAATATATGCTAGTATGATGTTTCGATACTATATGTCCTTGTGTCTCCGGGTAACCACGTGAGGGAGTCAGCATCATGACACCACACCTTTCCAGATCTTGAAGATCGCATCAGTTCACGCCACACACTACCACTTTTGTAGACCAAGATGACAACACACTTCGATGCTACCTTTCACACCGAAAAGACCACACTCCGTCACGTCCCCTTTTCAGACCGAAAAGACCACACCGGTCTCACCACACACTTCTACTTTTACGGATCGAGATGACAACACACTTCAATGCTACCTTTCCGCACCGAAAATACCACTCTCTGCCATGCCCCCTTTCAGAACAAAACGTCTGAACCCTGTCACGCCACACGCTGTCTCTTTTGCAGACCGAGTTGATAACACACTACGCTGCTACCTTTTCAGACTGAAAAGGTCACACTTTGCCATGCCATCTTTTCAAACCGAACAGAACGCACCACGGTACGCCACAAACTATCACTTTTGTAGAACAAGATGACAACACACTACAACACTACCTTTGCAGACCGAAAATACCACACTCCGCCATGCCACCTTTTCAGACTGAAAAGGCCCATTTGAAAAGGAGGGAGAAGAGAAATGGAGGAGAACACTACATCGCCACACCCAACACTTCACCAAAGCTTGGTTCACACAGTCGGACTCGTCGGCGAACTTCTACACGCAGATGCTGCAGATGCGCAAGTGGCTTGCCGAGAGGGCTAAACCCTACTCAGATTATTCTACGAAGGATGCGCCGGTATCACCAGAGTTTCCACGCCCACAATGTGTGCGCGAAAAACTGGCTAAGATCATTCAGTCCACACAACCGGCAACAGTCGCCTAGGCGTACTACACGTGCGAGAACGTCTTCATAAGCGAGTCTTGCACACACATAGATTTTTTACATCTTATGTTCCATTCCACAAATCCCTAACTATATCCACGCATAATGGCAGCCAGAGATGCGATGCAACTTCTACGGTGCCCCGTGTCATTACCGCAGAGGGTAATCACACTTAAGCATACAGATTACTATTCGTCTACCTGGTAGGACACTGCTCCGATGAATAGTAAGCCTTACGAGAGTCAACGCAGCAGAACAATAAGATAGAAACTGTACTTTTTTATTCCAGTTAGCCACGCAAGGCTATGGTCCTTATAAGTAGTAATTTACAACTACAAAATAGGACTAAGTCCCCTCGCTTGCCTACCATACTACATTGGCCTTCTATTCGTCCCACGCGTCGAATAGGGTGTCCACCTCACCCTAATCCTCGTAGTAAGCGCCCTCATCTCCTGCGGTCTCATCGGCACCTGTGAGTCCTTCATCCCACTCGGGATAGTTCCCGGCCGGACTAGGATCTAACAAAGAAGAATAATAGCAACGTTGAGTACTAGTATACTCAGCAAGCATTAATAGCAAAAATGCAATGGATGATTCATCTTTGTTCGTTATTATATTTTCTAGTTCATCTCTTTTTCTAAAAATAAATGACTCGTCAAAACTTTAGGTGGCATATTTTAATACTGAAAAGACTACTTGTCACTTGGAGAGAAGATAGACCACCGGTCGTTCCTGTAGACTCCAATCCAGGAGACAGGCATGAATTCATGATTTTATTTAGCGCTGTGCAAGCTTGTACCACTTTACCCATAGCAATTCTGAGCTTTCTTTGAACTTGGTCTCCTGCATTTCCTTTGATGTGGGTTTGAGATCAGAATACAGAACGTTTTCTGGTTTCATGATTAAGTCTCCACCCATTACATTCCGTCGTTGCTGAGCTCGTCACCCACAAAGTTCATGTAATGTTGGTTGGGGCGGCTCTCTTCCTGTGCCTAACACTCCACCTTGTGCTACTACCTACCTGTTGTGGAGTACATAATTACGTAACAAGGTAGCATTTCCTGCATGTCGAAACGGAAAAATGGTTGGCACCTAAATACGAACTCTTATCGAGGTGAGAGTTTTGTTGGTTCTTATATATTACCCATATGTAAAGGGTCCCACCTCTTCCCTCATCAAATTCCTGCCACAGACCCCCTTTACCAGCCACAATATTAACTCTTTTGTCATCTCTTTTCTTACTTCTCATATCTTTCATTATTATCTCTTTTATCCGAGTTGATTTTGAGACATAGTTTGATGCATGTACATATATGATACATCAATATAAAGTTTGCATTTACTATAACTATATTGATGTTCAAGAGATAAGCTTTCCTTCGTAGTTGTAGAAAAGATCGACGTCGATGGATAACGGATCAAATACTCCTGCCTGCGTCGGTTCATTTTCTGCAATTTATACGGCAGACGCGAATAATACGTAGACAAATACTTAGTTGCCTTTGGGTTGATATTATGCGTATATAAATTAGTTGGTCTGCTTTGTTAGCCCATTTTATTTTAATAACATTTTTCGGACCCTCGTTAGTTAGCACTCCCCAACTGCGGTTGTTTTACGGTCTACTGGCTCTGGAATCATGGTTGCTTATTCTAGCGTTTTATCAGGCAAAAACAAAATACTACACGCGTTCGCACGCAATTAGGTCTATTCAACTATACTACTGCAAATATGCCTAATTGGTCTTACTAAAGTGTGTACGCATTTATTTACTTCTCTAAATAAATCGGGGTTGTTTATTTTAATTATTTTATCGTAATTAAATTATTTCTAACGCACCAAATTATTTGTCTAATTCAGTGAGTGCCACCGGCGATTTTATTTATAAAGTCTTAGATTTATTTTTACCATTTTTCCCCGCTTTTAATTTTTTTTATCGGTCGACCTACTACTAAATATTCTCACGTGGTTTAAAAATCTACACTTCTGGCGATTCGTCCGAAACTCGTAGGTATGCTACGTATGTGTTCTCTCTTTTTATTTTTATTTTTATTTTTTTATTTTCATTTCTTTTCTTCCCTGTCGGATTACTGTTATTTATCTGTACGGGGTTTATAAGTCTATTTTTCTGGTGATTCACTTGATACCTACAGGTATGTTGCGCACAGGATTTAATTCACTAACATTCTCTCTAACCCATTTCCCCCTCTTTCTTAATCTCTTTTTTCCCTAATCCCTTTATTAATTTCTCCCTTTTTCTTAACCCCTACCTAATCTCCCCTTTTCTCTTTCCTTCTTTTCTCACTTGGCAGAAGTGCTCCTGGCTTATCTTCTTGCTTCCTTCACCTTATCCCCCATTGCGCTCTCTCTCTCCATTTCTTTCTTCACTTTTGCTCCTTGGAGCTTCTTTGCTCCTGCCGAATGGTGCTCATGGCGCCATGGCGCCGCCTCACCGAGCCCCGACCCGGCTCGGTCCACCCACACATGGCGCTTGCTGGCTGCCACACCGCGCCCGTGTGGGCGCCGCCGCCGACCAGTGCAGGCCGCCGCTAACACCCGTCTCGGCTTTGACTCTGCTGCGCCTCCCCCTACCCGGTTTCCCTTTGTTCATTTTGGATTTTGGGTTTGATTTTTGGTTCTGATGTGGTCTGATGGTTGCTCATAACTTGTGAGTTGATGGAGGTGGGTTGACGCATGGTGAAAGATATGGATGCAGGTTCACTAATGTTCATGCATGCATGAAGGAGGTGACAGGGTGAGCTACTACCGGTGATGGTGTTTTGCCGCTGATGCACTGAGGTATACTACCCCCTTCCTCTCTTTCCCTCCCCCTTGCTCTGTGATGCCATGGACGAATGATGGCGCTACTGTGGTGGGTTCAGTTATTGCTCTGTGATGTCTTCTAAGGGCTATTGATATTGTGGGCTTATTGTGGCATGAGCACCCTCTGTGCATCTCTTGTTCATACTGTGAGTTCATTTTTAGACAAGAATGACAGTGCGTGAAATGGTTTTGGTGATGAGATGATTATTGGGAGTGTTTTTCTGTGACATGCTTAGTTCATACTAGCTTGTTTGGCTTGGGCAAAAATAACAGTGGGGAAAAGATAGTGGGTTTACCTCTATTGGTCGGTTTGGGCATGGGATGGTAGTGCCAGATGATGATGTAGTGATGGTGCTCTCCCTGTGTTCTTGTTGGTCGCTTCGGTCCTCAGTGGTCGTTGATGGTTCCAGTCGCCTCTTGTCGTCCCGGCTCCATCGGTCTTCCCCTTCACCTTTGCTCCTCTTCTTTGGTTGCTCTCTGTGGGTGTTTTGGTTGTGGATGGAGGTGGGTGTGGCTTGCTGCTCTTTGTAGTGGGAGAGACATTTGCTTGTTCTTGGGATGGTAGTGAGCTTGGCTTTTGCTTTGGGGTTTTTGCACTTGGTTGCTCTCTGTTGTGAAGAAAGGAGAAGGCTTTTATGCATGGCTTTATGAGGCGGCTTGACTAGTGAAGAGACTTATGGGAGAGGGGTGCTTTTGGCTGAGCTGTGTTGTCATCTCTCTCTTGCTCCTGTGCGTTCCCATTTCACCCTCCTCTTATCCATATTGCTCTCACATGGCACTATTTCGCTTTGGTCCAATGGTTAATAAATCACTATGTGAGGGATTTTCTGCCGTTGTGGTAAGTCGATATAACATGGGTGTTGGATTCTAATAAACGTCGGGTGATGAAACCTACAGAAGTGAGACGGTGCTGACTAACCTAGGTTGGTCTGGGAACCTCGATGATTTTCCTGGAATCTGACGGCAATCTTCTTTACTCTAACTTCTATTTAATTGCTTCCGGTTTTTCTATTGCTTTCTTGGTTGATGGTGGGCGATGGGACGGTGGGTCAGGTTTGGATTTGGCCGAGGAATGGGTTCGACAGCTGGCGATAGATGGACAAAGGAAGGAAGGGCCTTGCGACATGCATGCAAGATTTCTATTTTATTCTTTTGTACTTTACTCAAAGTTGTAATTTATATTCTGATATGTTGTAATGCATTCTTGTAATTAATTCAGATATTGTATTATTGTTTTATTTCTGCTTGCACGAATTCTTGTAAATAATCTCAGTTGTTATATTTTACCTTTGCTTACGATGAGACCATAATGTGATAAATTTTGAGATTCAATTAATGTTGTAAGTCATCTTGTAATGAATTCTTTGTAATTGACTTTGGGTTCTAACGATGTTGTAAATTATACTGATGAGCTTCTGGGAATATATCTTGTATGCTGATTCGATGCAAATGGATTATTGTAATTTTAACTTTGAGTTTGTTTTTAATGTTTTTCTTGTGATTGTAAAGGATTCTTGTAGTTGACTTCAAGTTTCATACTGATGTTTTAATTTTGTTTATAATTATTGTGTTGATGAATTCTGGATTATATGATCTTATGTGCATTTGATTGTCGATGTGTTCATTGTCAACTGCGATTATGTTTTGTTTTTTTTAGATGCATCTTATTTACTGCTAATCACTGATTAGCGTTGTTTAAATTAGTTTGAAATTTTCTAGGTTCTCACATCCTCCCCCCCGCTTCTAGAAAAATTTCGTCCCCGAAATTGATGTCTCACTTGAACAGGGTGGGTAGGCTTCGTGTAGCTCTTCCTCTTTCTCCCACGTGGCTTCGCTGGCGGAGTGATTCTTTCATTATACCCTGCAGGAACGTATAGTCTGGTTTCTCAGATGTCGGTCTTCTTTCTCTAGGTTTTTCACCGGCTGCTCTTTGTATGTTAAGTCGTCTTGAAGGGGTATGTCAAAATTGGTTAAATGTTGCGAGGGCTCTCTCTGGCATTTTCTGGGCTGTGAGACGTGAAATACCTCGTGGATTCTTAATAACTGGCTTGGTAATTCCAGTCGATACGCTAAGGTGCTTTTACGCTCTAGGATTCGAAATGGTCCAACATACCGTGGACTTAGTTTTTCTCTTAATCCGAAGCGGTGCACCCTGTGCATAGGTGATACCTCCAAATACGCATAATCCCTGACTTCGAATTGGAGGTCTCTTCTATTTTGCTCTGCGTAGCTCTTTTGCCTACTCTGAGCCGTATTAAGACGTTTTTGATTTAACTGGATTTTCTCGTCGTTTTCCCGTACAAGTTCAGGGCCTTTTTGAATTTGGCGCTATTCCCAAAATTATGTTGATAATAATTCCTATCTCCCTATCTGGGGCCATACCCGGTAATTCTTGAGGGAATACATCTGGAAAATCCATTACTCCTAGTATGTCATTTACATCTTTTTCTTGAAGGTTGGTCGGGCTAAGGTCAGATGGTTTCTGTTGGGTCCTGATTTCAAGGTATTGCAGTCGTGTCCAGTCGGGAATTCTGATGAAGGCTTATTTGGATTCGCCATCTATATTTACCCCGTGGGCGGATAACCAATCCATACCCAGATTTACTTTTAGGCCCCTTAATCAATTACAAAAAGTCAGCTAGGAATTTAGCATTGTGAATTATAATGGCCTGCTACTGTTTAATTGATGTTACTTCTATTGTTCCGACAAGTATGCTACCTTTCATAGATTTTTCTAATGGATACATTGTTAAGTTATGTTCTGCTAGGAACTTATGGGATATAAGTGAGTCGCTCTAGGGCCAAAATAGAACAGTACCCCTGGATGGTGGAATTAGTAGCTTACCCGTAATGACATATGTGGCTTCTCAAGTCTGCTCGACAGTCACGTGAGTCAGTCGTGTTGGTCCTCTTCTTCCAGTTTCCCCCATGACAGGCTGGTTACCCCTGGACTGATTCATTTGGTTAATCTATGGTGGTGCTGGGGCAAGTAGTCTTGGTACATAAGCCGGTAGTGGTGGGGTTCCAGATGTCTTTAGCAGGTGGAGGCATTCGACTTTACGGTGTCCTGGCTTCCTGCAATGGAAACATGCGTCATTGTCTCTTAGGCAATCCTTCGTCAGGTGGCTTTCTCTACACTTTCCGCATATAATTGCTATGGCCACTGGCTACTACTGGCTATGGGGCCTCTGGAAGGATGGATCAAAGAGTCTCGGCATGGGTGGTCCATATAGCGGTGGTGGTTGTTGTTGTATATGTGGACGAAGTCTTTGAGTAGGAGGTGGACGGTGGTCGATCTTTGCTTTCTTCCTTCGTTCTTCGGTTAGATTGGAGTGTTCATTCTCTAAGATGATGGTGCTATTTACCAAATCCTGAAATTCGGCAATTTTGTGGATGGATAGGAGCATCTTAAGATATGGGTGCATCTCATCCAGGAATTTTTCTATCTTCTTTTCCTCGGTGTCTATGTCAACTGGAGCATATCGGGAGAGTTCGTTGAATTGGCTGAGGTATTGTGTCATCTTTTTCCCTCCTTGGGTTAGGGCTCTAAATTCGCGCTTCTTTAGTTCCATTCTTCCTGTGGGCACTTGGGTTTCTATGAATCTTAACTTAAATTTGGCCCATGTGATTGGTTGTTCACTGACGCGGTTGCAATTGTAGTTGAGCCACCTGGAAGCTGCTAGTCCTGTCAGCTGATGTGACGCATACCGCACTTTCTCTGTATCCGAGCACCCTACGGTGTCAAGTTTCTTTTCTAATTCCACTAGCCAGTTACTTGCGTCCAGTGGATCAGCTGCTTTGGCAAAAGTGGGAGGGCGAGTCTGGAGGAAATCACCCAAACTAACCCCTCGGACTGGCTGTGAGGTGGTAGGTGCTACTCAGGTTAACAGAACTTCCATGAAGTGGTTTTGATTTTTTGGGCTTCTCTTCTGGAATTTTCTAGGAATCTGAGTACATCAACAATTATTCCTAGAGGATCTGTTGCTCTGGTGGTTGGCGGTTGGCTGGCTTCTGGTATGGTGGTAGTTTGGGTTTGGCCATACGCTGTCCCTTGAAGATCTACTAGTGGGTTTTCGGTTGACTGGTCCCGCGGCAATAGTCCCAATCCGCATTCCTCGTTTCCTTGTCCTTCCAGCCTGTGGGGGATGTGTTAAGAAATTGGTTACGTTAGTTGTTGTACTTGGAGCATTTTATTTTGAGGAGTCTTTTGTTGGTTATACCAATTGCTTTGCTTATTTAGCAATCATTTGTGGTAGAGAAGAGGGTATCATATTTATCTGATAGATGTTAACCCGGGGTGAGTTGTGTTAATCCATACACAGTAATCAAATAACACCAAAAAACAATGAGATGCAAAAATATCCAAATCCTATACTAGCTGAGTCTCTCGTGCACAGTCACGCTCGAGATCCTGTTCTCGAGACTGCCCAAACCACGTATTTGGGACCACTCAGGGCTTGCCTCTGTAGGATTAAGGATAACCGACTAGAGGGGGGTGAATAGGCGGTTTTTAAAAACTTTTGGCTAAAAACTAAATTTATCAAAATTAAAGCTTATGAAAGACAATTTCACAATTTAAAGCCTAAAAAGTCTAAGGCTATCTATGAGTACTACACAAGTCAAGACAAGCTTAATAATCTAAACAGGCTAGATAACAACACATAATCATGAATGCACAAAGTAATGAGCAAGAGAATAAACCACACTAAGGAGATAAGCGATGTTTTTCCCGTGGTCTCGGAGACTTGCCGGTCTCCACTAATCCACGTTGAGGAAGCTTGATCCACTCAAACCGGCTTCACACAAGCACTTCTCTCAATCACTAATGGTAGCTTTTCTCCACTCCTGATAGGCGAGCTCCAACCTTCACAAATACCCGGGTCTTCTCACAATCTCCTTTGAAAAGATCACCGGCACAACTCCAAGCCGTCTAGGAGACAGCAATCTCCAAGAGTAATAGAACAAGAATTCTTCACTTGAAGATGCTCAAATGCCACAATGATCAAACCATAATCAGTGCTCTTGGAAAAACCTCAACAACCATTGCAAAGAGAATTAAATGCTCTCAAAGTGTAGAAGACTATTGCAAAGGGCTCAAGAGTGTTCAATGAAGTTCATCAAAGCCTTCTAGCTGCAGTGAGTGAGGTATTTATAGCCTCCACCCACTGCACTAGCCGTTGAGGGCATGAAATCCCCAAATTACCAGAAAGTGCGGTCGGTCCGCAGGTATGTGGGTGGTTAGTCCAGCCTACAGTAATGGTCGGCTGTTCCTCTCTGAAACGCATTAATTTCACTAAGGAACTAGCCGTTACACTAGGTCCGGTCAGACCACAAGATAAGGTCGGTCGGGCCTACCGCCAAAATCGTAAGCAATGAAAAAACATGCTACTGTTAAATGCTGACCCGGCTCTTGAACCGGGACCCCGGTCAGTCCGGGACTTGACCTGTGGTCAGTCCGGCCAACGAAAATAAGTAGCAATTTCAAAAACACACTTCTCTGGAAAATGTTGACCGCGACCTTGACCCGGGACCTCGGTCAGTTCGGCCTTTAGCCGGCGGTTAGTCTGGCCCAAGAAATTTTCAGCAAAACAGAGAAATTCATTTCTCTAGAAAATGTTGACCGACCCTTTGGTCCGGGAGCTCGGTCAGTCCGGCTAACCAACGCTAGTTAGTCCGGCCTTCAAAAAAATTTCAGCAAATAAATTCAAGGCCAAACTAATTTATTTAAATCCAGGATTTGAACCAAGTATGATTTGAGCATTTGTGGTATCATTCACTTTCAAGCTACTAGATTTTTGAACCCTCTTCATAGTACGGTTGTCTATCCTAACAATCCGGTCTTTTAACCTTCATTCTCCTAGACTGGTAAAAGAAAAACCTAGACTATTTTTACCTTGTCCTTGAGCCAAATGATCTTCATGTAGTCCTTTTTCATGCAACTCCAGGTCATCAAAAGCACCAATGGGACTTAACCTTGTAAATACTCAATAAACACGTTAATCCCATATTCACATATTATCATTCATTACCAAAACCATTTTTAGGGGCCTAGATGCTTTCAGCCTCTGAGTGCGAACCTACACTACCCTAGATCCACGTGTCCAGGTACGCTCGAGATCCCATTCTCGAGACCACCCAAATCACGTGTTTGGGACCGCTCAGGATTCTCTCCTGAGTATGCCTAGGACTTCACTCCTAGGTACGCCAGAGCTACACGCTTGGAGTGCCACGAACCACTCGTTCGAGAAAACTGATATGCAGAAATAAGATAAGTCACACTCTTTTACATCGTCAGCCTTTATATGTTTCCTTTAATTGTACTTGCTTTATTTAGGAATGTTGACGGGTCATTTTCAGTTATACTGATGAAAAGGCAAGGAATCCTATGGGTATGGTCCATATCCAGAAATGGGAACAACGGTTCTATGCCAGAATTCTACTCCATGCCTCTAGTCCAGGCACTAAAATGTATAATCTTACAATGATATACCCACGCTTAGATTTTTCGAATAACCTATCCTAGGTTGAGTTGCTAATCTGACGGATTACTAGCGAAAGATAACAACACGAATCCTACGACAAGGCACGTGTTCCCCCACAGTCTCTCGTACGAAAAACTAAACCTAGGGATGGTTCTATGTTAGTACTGGTGTCACTTTAAGGAATATGAGCTTTTTAACATAATACTTTTGAAATGGGACTGGAATAGAAATTGATATTAAGGCAAGAATTAATAAAGTACTTAGTGTCATATAGCAAGCGAGAAAGGCATATTTAAGTTATGTAGCACTTTCTATTTTATTAGCGTGGCCCTAACTGATTGCTCTGATACTAGCTGCGACGCCCCGTGTGATTACTATTCGCCTACCTGGTAGGACACCACTCTGACGAATAGTAAGCCTTACCAGAGTCAACACAGCAGAACAATAAGATAGAAACTGTATTTTTATTCCAGTTAGCCACGCCAGGTTATAGTTCTTACAAGTAGTAATTTACAACTGTAAAATGGGACTAAGTCCCCTCGCTTGCCTGCCATGATCCATTGGTCTTCTATTCGTCCCACGCGTCGAATAGGGTGTCCACCTCGTCCTGCTCCTCGTAGTAAGCGCCCTCATCTCATGTGGTCTCATTGGCATCTGTGAGTCCTTCGTCCCACTCGGAATAGTTCTCGGCCGGACTAGGATCTAACAAAGAAGAATAATAGCAAGGTTGAGTACTAGTGTACTTTGCCAGCATTAATAAAAAAAATACACTAGATGACTCATCTCTGTTCGTTATTACATTTTTTAGTTCATCTCTTTTTCTAAAAATAAATAACTCATCAAAACTTTAGGTGGCAGATTTTAATACTGAAAAGACTACTTGTCACTCGGAGAGAAGATAGACCATCAGTGGTTCCCGTAGACTCCAATCCAGGAGACATGCATGAATTCATGATTTTATTTAGCGCTGCGCAGGCTTGTACCACTTTACCCATAGCTATTATGAGCTATCTTTGAACTGGGTTCCATGCATTTCCTTTGATGCGGGTTTGAGATTAGAATACAAAATATTTTTCAGGTTACGTGATTAAGTCTCAACCCATTACATTCCATCGGTGTTGACCTCGTCACCCACCGAGTTCATGTAATGTTGGTTGGGGCGGCCCTTCCCATGCCCAACACTCCACCTTGCGCTACTACCTACCCTTTGTGAAGTACATAATTACGTAACAATGTAGCATTTTCTGCCCGCCGAAATGGGAAAATGGTTGGCACTTAAATATGGCATCTGATCCGGGTGAGAGTTTTGTTGGTCCTTATATATTACCCATATGTAAATTGTCCCACCTCTTCCCTCATCTCTTTCCTACCACGGGGCTCCTTTACCAGCCATAATATTAACCATTTTCTCTTCTCTTTTCTTATTTCTCATCTCTTTCATCTTTATCTCTTTTATCCGATTTGATTTTGAGACATAGTTTGATGCATGTACATATATGATACATCAATATACAGTTTACATTTAATATAACTATATTGATGTTCAAGAGATAAACTTGCCTTCGTAGTCGTAGAAAAGATCGGCGTCGACGGATAACGCATCAGATACTCCTGTCTACATCGGTTCGTTTTCTGCAATTTATACGGCAGACACGAATAATATGTAAATAAATATTTAGTTGCCTTTGAGTGATATTATGCGTACATAAATTAGTTGGTCTGCTTTGTTAGCCGATTTTTATTTTAACAACATTTCTCGGACCACCGTTAGTTAGCGCTCCCCAACTGCGGTTGTTTTATGGTCTATTGGCTCTGGAATCTCGGTTGCTTATTCTAACGTTTTATCGTGTGAAAAAGAAATACTACACGCACTCGCATGCAACTAGGTCTATTCAATTATACTAATGCAAATATGCCTAATTGGTCTTACTTAGGTGTGTACGCATTTATTTACTTCTCTAAATAAATCGGGGTTGTTCGTTTTAATTATTCTATCGTGATTAAATCATTTCTAACACACCAAATTATTTGTCTAATTCAGTGAGTGCTACCGACGATTTTATTTATAAAGTCTTAGATTTATTTTGCCTTTTTCCCTGTTTTTAATTTTTTAGCGGTCGGTCTACTACTAAATATTCTCATGTGGTTTAAAAATCTACACTTCTGGCGATTCGTCTAAAACTCGTAGGTACGCTACGTACGTGTTCTCTCTTTTTATTTTTATTTTCATAATATTTTTCTTTTCTTTTCTTTTCTTTTCTTTTCTTCCCGGTGAGATTACTGTTATTTATCTGTACGGGGTTTATAAGTCTATTTTCTGGCGATTTGCTTGATACCTACTAGTATGCTACGTACGAGATTCAATTCAATAACATTCTCTCTAACCCATTTCCCCCTCTTTCTTAATCTCTTTTTTCCCTAATCCCTTTCTTAATTTCTCTCTTTTTCTTAACCCCCACCTAATCTCCCCTTTTGTCTTCCCTACATTTCTCACTCAGCAGAAGTGCTCCTGGCTTATCTTCTTGCTTCCTTCACCACATTCCCCATCGCTCCCTCTGTCTCCCTCCATTTCTTTCTTCACTTTTGCTCCCTGGAGCTTGTTTGCTCCTGTCGAATGGTGCTCATGGCACCGACCCGCCTCTCCCACGCGCCTCCTCTTCCTGGCCCGACCCCAGCTCAGTTCACATGCACGACCGTGCTTGCGCGCTCAGCCTCGCCCGTGTGGTGCGGCCACGCCGCTCGGCCCCTTGCGCGCTGCCGCCTAACGCCCGGCTCAGCTCCGGCTCCTGCTCCTGCTGCACCTCCCCTGCCTAGTTCCCCTTTGTTCATTTTGGATTTTGGGTTTGATTTTTGGTTCTGATGTGGTCTGATGGTTGCTCATAACTTGTGAGTTGATGGAGGTGGGTTATTGCATGGTGAAAGATATGGAAGCGGGTTCACTGATGTTCATGCATGCATGAAGGAGGTGATGAGGTGAGCTACTGCCAGTGATGGTGTTTTGTCGCTAATACACTGAGGTATACTACTGCCTTCCTCTCTTTCCCTTTCCCTCCCCTTGCTCTATGATGCCATGAATGAATGATGGCGATACTGTGGTGGGTTCAGTTATTGCTCTATGATGTCTACTGAGGGCTATTGATATTGTGGGCTTATTGTGGCATGAGCACCCTCTGTGCATTTCTTGTTCATACTGTCAGTTCATTTTTAGACAATAATGACAGTGGGTGAAATGGTTTTGGTGATGAGATGATTATTGGGAGTGTTTCTCTGTGACATGCTTAGTTCATGATGGCTTGTTTGGATAGTGGGTTTACCTCTGTTGGTTGGTTTGGGAATAGGATGACACTGCTAGATGATGATGTGGCGATGGTGCTCTCCCTGTGTCCTTGTTGGTCGCTTCGGTCCTCGGTGGTTGTTGATGGTTCCAGACGCCTCTTGTCGTCCCGGCTTCGTCGGTCTTCCCCTTCACCTTTGCTCCTCTTCTCCGGTTGCTCTCTGTGGGTGTTTTGGTTGTGGATGGAGGTGGGTGTGGCTTGCTGCTCTTGGCAGTGGGAGATGGTGGTGCTGTTCTGGGCTTCTTGCTCTTTGCTTTGGTTGTGAATGCTCTTGGCCTTTGCTTGTTCTTGGGATGGCTATGAGTTTGGCTTTTGCTTTGGGATTCTTGCTCTTGGTTGCTCTCTATTGTGAAGAAAGGAGAAGGCTTTTGTGAATGGCTTTGTGAGGCTTGACTGAGGAAGAGACTTATGGGGGAGGGGTGCTTTTGGCTGGGCTGGGCTGTGATCTCTGTCTTGCTACTGTGTGTTCCCATGTCACGCTCATCTTATCCATATTTCTCTCACATGGCACTATTTTTCTTTGGTCCAATGGTTAATAAATCACTATGTGAGGGATTTTCGG
The DNA here is from genome assembly GCA_036346405.1 of Phyllostachys edulis. Classification (NCBI taxonomy): domain Eukaryota; kingdom Viridiplantae; phylum Streptophyta; class Magnoliopsida; order Poales; family Poaceae; genus Phyllostachys; species Phyllostachys edulis. Next base: position 14,317,966 of record CM070550.1, on the reverse strand, counting down.
CGGTTGAGGTAAGTCGATATAACGTGGGTGTCAGATTCTAATAAACGCCGGGTGATGAAACCTACGGAAGTGAGATGGTACTGACTAACCTAGGTTGGTCTGGGAACCTCGATGATCTTCCTAGAATCTAACGACAATCTTCTTTACTCTAACTTATATTTAATCGCTTTCGGTTTTTCTATTACTTTGTTGGTTGATGGTGGGCGATGGGACGGTGGGTCGGGTTTGGATTTGGCCGAGGAATGGGTTCGACGGCTGGCGATAGATGGACAAAGGAAGGAAGGGCCTTGCAACATGCAGGCAAGATTTCTATTTTATTCTTTTGTACTTTACTCAAAGTTGTCATTTATATTCTAATATGTTGTAATGCATTCTTGTAATTAATTCAGATATTGTATTATTGTTTTATTTATGCTTGCACGAATTCTTGTAAATAATCTCAGTTGTAATATTTTACCTTTGCTTACGATGAGACCATAATGTGATAAATTTTGAGATTGAATTAATGTTGTAAGTCATCTTGTAATGAATTCTTTGTAATTGACTTTGGGTTCTAACGATGTTGTAAATTATACTGATGAACTTCTGGGAATATATCTTGTATGCTGATCTGATACAAATAGATTATTGTAATTTTAACTTTGAGTTTGTTTTTAATGTTTTTCTTGTGATTGTAAAGGATTCTTGTAGTTGAGTCCGAGTTTTATACTGATTTTTTAATTTTGTTTGTAATTATTGTGTTGATGAATTCTGGATAATATGATCTTATGTGCATTTGATTGTCAATGTGTTCAATGTCAACTGCGATTATGTTTTGTTTTTGTTTAGGTGCATTTTATTTACTGCTAATCACTTATTAGCGTTGTTTAAATTAGTTTGAAATTTTCCGGGTTCTAACAACTTCTTCCAATGGATCGACGGACCGGGCATGTACGACAGTGCATTCATCGAGCAGAAGTACATGTTGCGCTATACAATGCGAGCCGAGACCTTCAAACGCTAGAAACCTCATGTAGCCGACCCTACTGAAAAGTCACCAGAGGTGCCGAGGATAGCAGGGTGGTGGTAGAGGACCCCCAAACAAGAAACTAGGAATGACCGGGCCGAGCGCGCGGCGTTCAAGGGGAAGGCTCCTGCTAGTGAGACCGACGGTCGTCCTAGCGCTCCCCGTTGCTCGAGCGTAGTTCGGATCAAAGAGGTAAGTTATGTTCGGTATGCATCTGGATTATTAATTTGGCCCTACGTTGTGCTATCCTAACATCATTCAATCGTCCAGCCCGTCTTGCAGAACATGGTTGACTTCGAGACTGGCCACCGCCGCAGTGACGATCGAGACAAGGAAGGGACCGATGGGCGTTAGGATCTAATTCGTTCGCTCCAATCAACATTTTTTCGGATTCCAAAGAGGCGCACATGTATCGTTGGTGTATTTTGGTTTGTTGATTCATGCATGTTGGTGTTTCTAATGTACGTAACCAAACCCAGCACGCCTTGTATTTCGCAATTAAATTATGAATTCTTTCGAACTTAAATATCTTTTCCTAAATATTTTGACTTTTAAATACTATGTAATATTTTCCCGAAGGAATCAGTTCCATGGGCAATATAATCGGGACAACAATGTGCATGGCAACCATAAACCCAAAAAAAAATTCGTTTCACTCCGAAGGGGGCTATTTGTGTTATTGCGCCACCGATCTCGCATTCTCTACTTCACATTTCGTTATCTTCTCCAATTTTGGATTACTGAACTATGCGGACACTTCAATGTATTACCAAAAAAAACTTCGTGAGATACACTAAATCTTAAATTTGGATTCTCTAGATATATATATATATATATATATATATATATATATATATATATATATATATTATATATATATAAAAAATAGACTATTTTTTTATTATCTTTTAAATTAATATTATTTTTTTAAAAAAAAATTCTTCCAAACAGGCCCTAACGAGGAGATGAACTGTCCTTGTCTGTTAAGTTGCAAAGTTACAATGAAAAAAACACTTCGCAAGCTTTTGTGGCGAAGATGTTTCCAATTGCAAAAAAATAGCTTCTCTAATTTGCTTACTAGAGAGGTTTTTTAGTACTGAAGTGAGGCTCCGATATGAACGTGCCAGCAGCTGAAGGCTCTGCACTCGTATCTAAGCAATCCGATTCAGACGTATGCATGTTATTGATGGTCACTCGTTTGTTTGGAACCGAGTGTGATTGATCACCGGAGTGAATACTGTGCACTGAACTTGCCCGCATGGTAGCATAGTAAGCAGTCAGAGATTAAACGCTTTACCTACGTTTAGTCATACTTCTATTGGTAAGAGTTCACTGGCTAGTCGGTAGTCACATGTCAGCTGGCACTGATTTTGGATGTCAATTTTGTTCAAACCAATCAGAGAGCATACACACAGCCCTGGAATCATCAAGGCGAAGAGTGAAGCAAATAACGGCCTTGACCGAACCAAAAAACAAAAGATAGATGCAGGCAAAGCATCGCAACGTATATACTATTGAATGAACACAAACAAGATTTTGGCAGAAGGCCGAAATGTAACAATCAATATCTGGTATTGGAGCAATGGCATAAAATAGGACGGGCAATGTTTACGTACATGATAGATCATTTCAGGCCCTATACCTGCAAGGCACTGGCACATCAGCGACACGGTACAATTTTCAACAACGGCAAGTGGCAACTGTCTTGTTAAAATGAACAGCAATGACAACTCATGCTACACATTCCCATTGGGGGCTATAATTTTAAATTTTGGCTGGAATGCCTTATTGTACTTCAGACATCGGACACAAATTTCAATTTTCAACTACAGCCAAGTTAACTTAAGTGTAGCCTCCATTTATAGCCGCGTCTCTCAACCATGCTACAAATGAGAAACCAAGGTTTGGTTTTCGGGGGAGTTTACACCAGGCAGACTCAAAAGCATAGCTAGACAGTCGGAGCCTCCTCATTGTTACCCAGCTTTTTTGTCACCATATCATAAACAGTATCTATTTTGGCAGGGTCAACCTTAAATAAGACATGGGCATCTTCCTTCTTGACGACACTACCTTTGAATATCTCCTGCATCAACACCTCCTGCATTCTCAGATAATGACTAGGTAGTAATCTGTTCTGGCAGCACAGAAGTTTTTCCTGAAAGAGAAGATGTGTTATTTCTTTACTGTAACAAGCACCAAAAGTATGAACAACGCAATGACAAGATTAAATATGCACAAATGAGAGTGTAAATAATTAAATTCAAAGACAATGAAATTTGAAATGTACTTACACTGGCACTTAATAGCTCTGCCCCAGGAAGGCCAACGATATCCCAATCATCCCACTGTTTAACGCTGGTATGTACTGTGGTTTTTGGGGAATCCCTACCAACAGAATCTAAGCCTTTCTTCGGATCCAAATTCCCATCAGACTCCATTTTCATAGGCCGGTTCGTCTTATGTACTGCTTTAGTATTTGGAATAAGTTGGCCGCTTTCCTTAGCTTTTTGGGCATTCATCTCAAACTCCTTTTTCCTCTTTTGCTCTATGTGTATCTTTGCTTCAGCCAGGGTACAGCATCCAGCGGAGCGACATTCCTGAGCATAATTAAAAATAAAATAACCAAAAACATTTACGTTTGCACATCAGAATATATTGGTGCTACCAGACCTACGAGGGCAGAAACATCAGATCAACTATCACATGCTCTGCGTATATCAGTATAGAACTAATTTTCTACGAATCCAATACCAAACAGCAATAAAAGCAACATTGATCAGGAACATACTTTATTTACATTTTTCAGGAAAAGAAAAGGATAGCTTCCTTGATACGCGAAGCCTAAAGAGTACAAAAAGTTTGTATGCAGGATTGTATGCTCTAGTAGAATTCAAGTGCAACTTGTGCGACACGACATCAAACATGGGAAGTCTGTGATAGTGTGATACTCCAATACCATTATGTTTTCCCCCAAGAACAGGATAAAGTGAAGTGTAGTTCAAGAGGGACCTGCACTTCCCATTAAGTCAAAATACCTCAGAGCATCTTTAGTGTATTGAACCGACATCGATTCAAAATCATGCCACGTAAGCATTTTAGGAACCGAGCTTGTTTTTCTCCAATGTATTGAACCGATTCCTACTAATAACTGGGACCCACATTACAATAAAAAACCACAAAATAATAATATCCTCTCTCAAACGCACTCTCTACTATGTAGTTGTTTAATACTTTGAATCGATTCCTAAGTAGAGTTCGGTTCCATGCATTTTTTGGTTGGAATCGACCCCTCCAATGTATTGAATCGATTAAATGTCTTCTCTCTCCTCATTTGAATCGGCTAAAACACAACATTGGAGATGGTCTCATAGACATATTTTATATAATACTTAGTTAAAGAGAAAGATAAAGATGGCTTTTGACAATTTTTTAGTCCCCTCGTTCCCGAGCGAGAAAACAGATTCTATTGTTCGAGGTAGTGCAAGAGCTCATTGCACATATGTGACACAACTGAGTTGCTGAGCCTTTAAGTAAAAATGAACATAAAGACGTTGTGTTCTCAGGGCGGAAAAAAGGAAGATGTTACTTGAGAAGTTGAGATTTGAGCATATGATTAATTCTCAGGCAACATATGCAGCTATAGAGCATATGATTAATTTTCAGGCAACATGTCTAATTATATTTGATAATCTTATTTCCTTTGCTTTTAAATTTTATCAGCAATCCCACTTTCTCAGCATCATGTAGCATTAGTGTATAAAGACATCAAATAATGGTATGAATTTGTTCTTGCAGATAAAAATATGGTGAAACTGCAAAATGTAATTATTTTCTATTTCCAAATATAAAGGCATTACTAAAATAGACTTTAGTAAAATAATGCAATAGCAAACAAAAATGCATGCTCGTTGAAATTTAGAGAGAAAAATATAACACCTGAAGCTCTTGAATTCTCCTCCGAATTTTTCGCTCCTCAATGACGCTCCTAACAAGGGCTTCATGTTCCTCCTTAGAAAGGAAACGCATGAAGACCTTATAGCGATGGTAAACTTCCTTGTCTTCATTTGTAAGATCCTTCTCCAAAGGATTAGGGAATAGTAAATTTCTTTCCAATATGAACTCTTTTCTCCTTTTTCTTTCATCAAGCCTATGAATGCAAAAACAAAAGGTAGATGAGAAACATAAAAAAGGTTCAAAATATACACAGATTCAAATAGACTATTTGGGTTATTAAACATTATCTATTACAGACATTAATGAAGTCAACATATAAACATGACTATTAACGAACCTTGACAAGTAAATACGCAATACTCGTAGCTTCAGTTCACGATCAGTTTCCGAATCAGTTTCTTTAAATTCCATCTCTGCAAGTGCTTGTTCAGCATCGTTATCATACTCCGGGTCAAACTCATGTCTCTTCGAATTGTATCCACTCAATTCAGTCAAAGAAGGGCCTTCATCTGCAGAATATCTGGGCTTTTTTACGCCGATACTTCTATCCACATGGCCATCTGGCATATGCAAGTTAAACAGGCCATTATTCAACAACTGATTTTGCAGGAATGTCAGGATACGTATAGGTGTGGCATATATATTTAACTAAGCATGATTAAAAAAAACAATTACTTCTAAATGCTTCACATATCATGCCCTAGAGAGATACTTTATTTAGTTTATTTTGCTGCTAGCCTGCTAGTATAAACTTCTAACAGGAAACCCTATAATGAAAAAGGGGGGTTTGGCACCACGATTATTTTTGTACGTTCATTTCCTAAGAATGTGATAACCTTGATCAAACATACCTTGAAAGTTGAAAGCTTGTGAACACATGCTAAGGATTGTTTTACTTCGGTTTAATCTGGTCACTCATTACTGGTAAGAGAACGATAAATGAATGTTATTAGTGACTTGATGGCTGTGGGAATAACGGGTCAGAACCCGTATGGTGAACCCATCAAGGAAAACAAGGTCAACCTTTATCGGCGATAACAAAAGCTCTCGTCTCGGGAAAAACCTCCGCCACCCATTCATCCCACCAATTACCACTAAACTCCCTACATAAGCACTGGAGACAGTGCCAATAATGTTACTAATCTTTCCGTTAACACTAAGTCGCTAACCATCGCCCTGGGACCAGCAGGAGGAGGAAGACACCCGTACCCCTTAGTGGACATTGCTATAAAGACTGACCATCGAAGTGCAACGGTGTATTCATGTTTGTACAGCGCACCTGTAAATACCCATGTACCACTCCTTGTAAGACACGGGAAAAGAGAGGCAATATAAAAGAAATATCATCTGAGTTTCTGCTCCCCGAGTAAATTACCCAATCTCAATTGTCCTGTCTGGTCTTTTTACACAACGACAATGGCAATTATGGATGATGAGTGAAAATAGAAAAATCAAAGTGATGCATTTATTTATGATTGTACCTTCAACTTTTGCCACATTAGCACCATCTTTAAATTGTCCAGCACTTGAAGCTTTCTTATTTGCACCTGCAGCAGATGCAACAGCATTAGCATAATCTGATAGCATGTTTTCATGACATAGACAGAAAAAGAGTATTATTTTAGGAATGGATTGGTCAAAGTAGTCATCTTCAAGACATACCACTAGCTACATTCGAAGGCGATCGACCGGCTGGACCTTCTCCAAGTGCATCTTCCACCCTATGCAAGGTAAACAGTTGGTAATTAGCCTCTTGCAAAGCATACATACATGTTTACAGACATTTGTAGAGCAAAAAGCATACTTGACCCTGGAGGGAGAAAATGGAGACTCATCCTTAGGAGTCAAATCTCCTGGTAACACTGAATTTCCTATAAGAACAAAGAGGAATCATGAGATATAAAGACTAACCAATATGGTGAGATATCATCTCTTCAAATCTATAGTGTTAACTCTTTTTTTATAATTGAATGACAACACAGGGAAGCAAGTACTCCTTAGCTTCCCTGCATTCGGAGTCATTACCAACAGAAAAATGTCTAGCAGGAGCCTTGTATGTTTCTTTATTTGATTATTAGCTTGTGCATTTGTCCAGATCCTTGTGTTCATGTCTGTGCATACAGGCACATGCTGTGTGGTGGCGGATTCTGCTGCTGCTTCTACTGGGGATTGGGGCGAGGCGCGTGTCTTGGAGGTGGAGGGACCAAAGGAGGCAGGTAGGCTCCGCTCAATAGGTTAAGAGCCTGTTGTGGATTCTTTCATCGGTCAAACATACTCAGGCCGCAAGAAGCCATTACCAGAACCTGCCGTACCGAATCTGACAAGAAGACATTCTGGCGAAACCAACGGGGCTACTACTTCATAATGTTACCAATTGGGTCTCTGCTGTATTAGATATCCAGCAGTAGTACGAGATATTATATACATAGTATTGGTTTGTTAGGTAAGATAAGTTAGGCAATATCCCTTCAGGATTTAGAAGTATTGGAAGTATCCCTTCCGGATACGTTACTAGCTAGCCCTTTATTTAAAGCATCAGATTGTAATACAGAGAGCTAAGCAATACAAAAGTCTTTCTTTACAAACTTGAAGCATCAGAGCCTCTTGTCATGGCCGGGGAAGAACCCAGCCGCGACTAGGAGGGTGATACTTCGTCCCTATCCTGTCGCTATCCCCTTTGTTCACATCCTGGTACGTATTGACTGGTATCTTCTCTTGAGAATCAGCAGCTTCAGAGGCAGCGCCATAACAATTTGGTATCAGAGCAGGTTTCGGCGCCTCCAATGACTACTCCGGTCACGATGGAAGTCCTGGGGCAGCAGCTTGCCCAACTCATACAACAGCAACAACAGATTATGGGCGACATTGGTGAACTCAAGAATCAGTCCAACGAGCACCATACGGCAATTACTCGGCTACAAGATGTCCAAACGACTGAAGCGGTCCCTATATCTACCGGCAACGAAGAGTTCCGAGTAGATTGTTTCGCAATACCCTTGGAGGGATTCGAACTAGTGCTGGGGGTTCAATGGTTAAGGGCACTCGGGCCAATTGTTTGGGACTTTGAAACTCCCTCAATGCCCTTTTGGAGAACTGGTCATCAAGTCACATGACAAGGATTGGGAGCACAGGGAGCCAACCATCTGTATGCAGCATGACATCCAAGAACCTCATGAGTGATCTACTTCAGGAGTTCAGCGATATCTTTGTACCTCCACACGGCCTGCCACCGGTCAGACGTCAAGATCATCGCATAACTTACTCCCTGCCACGGCTCCTATAGCAGTGCGCCCATATCGGTATCCGCACTTGTTGAAAGATGAGATTGAGCGGCAATGTGACGAGATGCTCGCACAAGGTATTATCAGACAAAGTACCTCGGCATTTTCTTCCCCAGTGCTACTTGTCAAGAAACATGATGATTCCTGGCGGTTTTGCGTTGACTATCGAGCCCTTAATGACAAGACGATCAAAGACAAATTTCCCATACCAGTTGTGGACGAGCTTCTCGATGAATTAGATGGGGCCAATTTTTTCACTAAGCTTGATCTCCGCAGTGGGTATCAAGTGTGCATGCATGAACCAGACATTGAGAAAATGACCTTCGGACTAACCAACGGCATTATTGGTTTGTTAGGTAAGATAAGTTAGGCAATATCCCTTCAGGATTTAGAAGTATTGGAAGTATCCCTTACGGATACGTTACTAGCTAGCCCTTTATTTAAAGCATCATATTGTAATACAAAGAGGTAAGCAATACAGAAGTCTTTCTTTACAAACTTGAAGCATCAGAGCCTCTTGTCACGGCCGGGGAAGAACCCAGCCGCGATTAGGAGGGCGATACTTCGTCCCTATCCTGTCGCTATCCCCTTCGTTCACGTCCCGGTACATATCGACTGGTATCTTCTCTTGAGAATCCGATCCGCAGCTTCAGAGGTGGCGCCATATCAAACCTGTGTTTGTTAAACCCACAAATCCCAAAATCCAGGTATATATGTGGATCTGAGATCAACACTGGGCGTTGCTTCCTTCAACAAATCTTGCATTCACTTGAAAGTATGGTGCCACCAATAGGATCCCCCAATACTTAACCAACTGACCCAAATCCTATATTGGTATTGCAATAGACCAAGATTTTAGCTCTTAATGTTAAGATATCAAAAGATTAGAAACCAGGTAACTAAATAACCTCGTAGGCTTGATATATAGTCCTTGAAGACCAGATCTCTGCAACTAAATACCACCTAAAACACTAAATCACATCACCTATGACCAATGAACAAGTAGTAAAGCATGTAATCGTGTAAGAACCAAACCACATGACTGGGTAGTTAACAAAAAATCAGCCTTTTGTTTCCCATTAGAGACAAGTCTTCAAATGTTCAACAAATAAGTATAAAATTTGATGCCAGCCAACATAGACTGTCTTCGTCACCTGAAAAAAAATGCAATCGTGACTAACCTTTTTTACTCTCACCCTGTACTTTAGCCATGGCAAGAAGTTCCTTCCTATTCTTACCATTAACATGAGACATGTCCTACAATGATGAGGTGGTATTGAATTAAGAAGCATCTAACATGAGACATGTCCTACCATGATGAGGTAGTATTGAATTAAGAAGCATCAATTTTGAACTTCAGAAATTAACAGGTAGAGAAAATAATTACCGGAAGGGGATAACAAGGTGAGTTCATGTATGCTGTTGTATAATGATCAATGCACTGTGCCTTGCTCTTAGTACCAACATGCTCTGCAACTTCAGCCCAGTTTCCGAGACCGTACATTTCAATTCCCTTCAATAATAACAGGTAATCAATGAAAGCCGACTGTCTAGAAAGTAAATCGAACAAATGGACACTCAAAATACCTCTAGAAGAAGAATTTCCTCGTCTGCATTCCAATCTGGACAAATGAGAGGGAAAGACAGGTTGTCCTGTTGCAAAATTTCATTTTAAGTTAAAGCATGCATCAGACATGACAAGCACCGATAGTACCAAATACTTGATGTGCTAAGGTAGATATTAGTTTGTTTTTTTGCTCTTTCTTTACGAAACGTCGAAACCTCACAGTGACTTGGGTGTGCATGTGTTAAATCCCATATGATCAGCTGTGATAAAGATGGTCGAGTTTATAACCATGTAGAAACAAAACATACCATCTGACTATCTGAGTTAATACATGTGTTAATAAGGACACATATGAGTGTAGTTGAGTTAAGCAAGGATAGAAGCCTGAGTGTACTTGGGCTAAGCAAGGATCGAGTGTTTGTGTGGGATCAGCCTTGGAGTGTCACGTTTTATCTTATCCTTTTTTTTCTTTTTGACTAAGGTAGCAATCAGTTGTGATCCTAAATGAAATGTAGAATACTATGTCAACGATGAAGAACCACACTTCATGGCCAGTTGGCCACAGCTCTCAGCCAGCCGGTTAACAGATGTTGCACTAAAAGATCAGCGGTGGCAACTTGTATGTGCCTTGACGACACTAGTATTAATAAGGCTACTACAACTACTTTTGTAGGATAGCCAATTATGCAAGCATTACACAGTAATTGTCAATCAGTGGACTACTAGAAAAACAAAGCTCTGTGAAGCTGCACTGACCATGACCCTGTACGGATGGTTGCTCCTGTGCGGGGTGACCTCAGCGCCAACGGAGAAGCACTCGACGCAGAGGTCGAAGTCAGGGCACTTGGAGCACTTGATCCGGATCTTCCCAGAGATGTCCTTGTTGCAGTAGTTGCAGTGGTACAGCGCCTTCTTCCCGCCCCCCTCGCCGGCTCCCCCGCACGCTGCTGAGAGGGAATCCAACGCATCGCCGCTAGAGGCAACCCTCCTCCGCTTCGACCTGCGACAACCAACCGCACGTCAGATTGTTCGCTCGCTCGCTCGCTCGTACCCAAGCAAAGTGAAATGCAAAGTACAACCTGTGGTTAGTGTCGTCGTCGCCGGAATTGGGCACTCCGCGAGAGCGACCCATCGTGGCGGGCCCAAACCCTAGCACAAACCCTCGAAACCCTAACCCTAGCTCGCGCGGGGCTCCGCTACGCCGCCGCCGTTCGCATCGAGCGGGATCGAATTGGGAGGATTAATCGCAGCGGGAGGATGGATTAGAATTGGGGATTTGGGGGAGAGATCTGGGGTTTGGGATTTGGTGTCGTGGAGGAGAAGACGACCATTTCAGAACGCGAGAGCGAGAGGAGTGGTAGAGTTGTTAGATTAGCGTACTAGATTCGGCTGCCTGAAATCTGGGCCGTCCATCGCCTGATCTCACGGCTCGCCTTTTGTCTTTTGGGCTTCTTGCGATTTAGCCGTCGATCGCTAAAGACGAAAGTTCGAACTATTCTGCGTAACGAAAACGGACATTTTCATACATAATTCGGAGTTTTCGGTTAATTCGTTCGGTTCTTACAACTAGAAGTGGGAAATGAATCAAGTTTCAGTTCAACTTTTTGAAAATAGTTACTTCGGAAGCGCATTCCTCTACCGTTGTTATCGTAGCAACAGGATCAAACAGTAAAGAAAATGGTCACCACGAGGGGACCACGGGATTTGAGAGAGAGGTGACTAGTGCAAAGAGAAGTTAGTGTGTTTTAATGGCCTTGAAAAAAGTCCTCCTGTTTTAATGGCCTTGAAAAAAGTCCTCCTTGATTACTTGGGAGAGATGACTATTTATAGTCATCCGACCCGGGTATATGAGATTACAGATTTAACCCTAAAAAAACCCTATGTCTATAAGGGCCACAGGGGCTTTTCCTTCCCCTACACTAGCCTCCGGTCTATGGTGGACCATCTTAGCTCTCAGTCCATCCCACGGCAAGACGGCCCATCGGTACTCTTCTCGCCCGCCTTGATGCAGGGGTGTTCTCGCCGAGGCGGGGCCTTCTTCGATCTTATTTGGGTCATTTGGGGCGATGGGTTGCCCCTACGACAAGCCCATCGCGTGTTGGGTGCCGCGCGCCCTGGCGATGGTTGGTAGTAATGGCACTCCTTCGAACTGCGTAGGCCACCATTGGTTGGCGTGCGTCATAATGCCGGTGGTTGACAGAAATGGTGCCCCCTCGAATCGTGTGGCAGTTGAGGGGATGTTGGGCGCATGGCACGTGTCATCGGGTAACTGGCCTGTGTCTCTTCGGCTTCCACGCCTTGTCCCATTGCGGTCCTGGCGCCTATAAAAGGGGGTTGACCCAAACTAATTTCCTTATCTCGCGCTTGAAAACACTTGCTTTCCCCCTTCGTTGTTTTATGCTTTTTCTCCTTCGAGGCTGAATCGGATCTTCGAGGCTCGGGTAGTGCGACCCTCAGAGCTTCGATATGACGAAGCACAATAAAGAGGGAGGCGACAACATGGTCTACACCAACGACCTCGGCTGGTCTACCGTGACGGAGCGAGTTATCCAGGCCCTCGTGGACGAGAGGAAGCTGGAGAGCCTTAAGAAGGTGCGGGTCCCTTGGGCGGAGGCGGTGCCAGCGCCTCGGTCGGACAAGGCCGTGGTCTTCGTCTCCATCTTCGATGTCGGCCTCCAGATTCCGTGTGTGTCGTTGGTCGCACGTGTCCTTCTGGTCAAGCTAGCCGTCTTCGAGTGGATTATGCAATCTGCAAGGACGAGCGGGGAGGGACGCCTGTTCACGTATCTGCACGACGGGCGCTGCCAATGGAAGAAGAAGAAGAAGAGCACCAGCGAGACGCTAAACTTCGGCAGCGTCAACTTCCAGTCGAATGCGCGGTGCTAGATGTACGCGCCTGCTCCGGTGGCGCGGAATCGGTGGGACACCGACTGGAGACTAGAGCCTGCCTACGACGGGAAGCTTGCGGTCGCGACGAACTCAGGACAAGTTCTTATAGATCTTGTCTTGGTCGGATCTGTATACTCGCCGCTTGCTGTTGGTACTGCCTGAGGTAGGCTTGTGATGATCAGAGCTTTTTGACATTGGCCTGCCACACGAACTACAAGTGAGGTCCGGTCTTGCCTTACTGCTGCTGCGATGAGAACTGATGGATTCCTCGTACTCCTGCCAATTTCAAGATTTATATAAGAAAAATTACATTCCTAATCTCTTTGCTTTGACCTGAATACAAAATAAGGATAGGAGAAGGCCATTCATCTTGGCAAAAAAGGATAGAAGAATGAAAACTGTTATCAGACCAACCTTAGTACCTCGAATTTGCTCTTGGAGAAGCAAAGGGTTAGGCAAGGATTAAGATTCTTGACAAACATTTCATCTGGGTTACCATAATTTGGTGTCTCTGCTTCCCCAATGCTACACTTTTGTGCTGACAGCAAATACAAGAATGAACATCATCACTCTAAAGTCGAATTGAATGTGTACATTCAGTAAATTGGAATACACAGATAGGTGGCGTAGCAACCGATAGCCATGCATGTTTTATGTTGTTACAGGAATTTTTTTCTTCAAAAAGATCATTTACAATATTGATAAAACACAAAAGAGTGTGAACTGGAAGCCTGAAACTAGCTTCGGGCAAGCGTTGCGTGACTATTTGGAACATCGAGACCCGGCTCTCGACCCTCATGGGCCTCTTGTTGGCCTTCGCACGCCCTTCGGGGCCGTCTCGAAGGTGTACTAGGTACCCTCGGGGACCCATCTCCGCGCCTCCGCCTCTCAGCCCTCCGAGGGCTTTCTTGCGGTCTTTGCCGAGTCGTTGGGCCGATAAACCGCCCCTACAACAGTTGTGAATGTCAAGTAAAAAATGAAAACAACTCGGATCGAATTTCTTCGAACAGCACACCAACCATCAATTCAATTTCACATACATACCAACTAAACCGCACTTCGCACTACTTGAATCGATTGGCGATCCACTCATGTGTTCTATACGAATAAATTCACATTACCATATGCCGCAGAATGCAATCAAACCCACCTTGCCCTTTCCTCTTATCACCAGGACATAATCCCACATCTTAATTAACACCCAAAATAGCTGGGTAAACATAAAAGTTGGTGTAGATAGATAAAACTTATTCTTGCACACAACACATATTTAAGAAGGGGGGAATTTGAACCTAGATTGTCTAGCTCACCATCCGTAGGGCTAATCAACCGACCCCGGAAGAATCCTCATCATAAAAACACACACAAGAAAGCGCAACCAAGATCGTATTCGTTGCTTGCTCACTCGTAGCATTTTTATTACACAACTCAAGACCTGTATCAAATGGACCATACAAGTTCGCACGCTTATAAATATTTCACAGAGCGGAGACTAGAGCCCGCCTATGGCGGGAAGCTTATGGGCGCGACGAACTCAGAACAGGTTTTGATAGATCTTGTCTTGGTCGGATCTGTATACTCGCCGCTTGCTGTTGGTATTGCCTGAGGTAGGCTTGTGATGATCAGAGCTTTTCGACATTGCCCTGCCACGCGAACTACAAGTGAGGTCTAGTCTTGCCTTACTGCTGCTGCGATGAGAACTGATGGACTCCTTGTACTCCTACCAATTTCAAGATTTGCATGAGAAAAATTGCATTCCTAATCTCTTTGCTTTGACCTGAATACAAAATAACAATAGGAGAAGGCCATTCATCTTGGCAAAAAATGGATAGAAGAATGAAAATTGTTCTGAGACCAGCATTAGTACCTCGAATTTGCTCTTGGAGATGCAATGGGTTAGGCAAGGATTAATATCCTTGACAAACATTTCATCTGGGCTACCGTAGTATGGTGTCTCTGCTTCCCCAATGCTACACTCTTGTGTTGACAGCAAATACAAGAATGAACATCATCACTCTAAAGTTGAAGTGAATGTGTACATTTGGTAAATTGGAATACACAGATAGGTGGCGTAGAAACCGGTAGCCATGCATGTTTTATGTTGTTAGAGGGATTTTTTTTTTACAAAAAGATCATTTGCAATATTGATAAAATGCAAAAGAGTGTGAACTGGAAGCCTGAAACCAACTCCGGGCAGACGTTGGGTGGCTATCCGGAACATCGAGACCCGGCTCTCGGACCTCATGGGCCTCTTGTTGGCCTTCGCACACCCTTCGAGGCCGTCCCGAAGGTGTACTAGGTACCCTCGGGGACCCATCTCCGCGCCTCCGTCTCTCGACCCTCCGAGGGCCTTCTTGAGGTGTTCATCGGGTCGCTGGGCCGATAAGCCGCCCCTACAACAGTTGTGAATGTCAAGTAAAAAATGAAAAGAACTCGGATCAAATTTCTCCGAACAGCGCACCAACCATCAATTCAATTTCACATACATACCAACTAAACCGCACTTCGCACTACTTGAATCAATTGGCAATCCACTCATGTGTTCTATACGAATAAATTCACATTGACATATGCCGCAGAATGCAATCAAACCCACCTTGTCGTTTCCTCTTATCACCAGGACATAATCCCACAGCTTAATTAACACCCAAAATAGCTGGGTAAACATAAAAGTTGGTGTAGATAGATAAAACTTATTCCCCCACACAACACATACTTAAGAAGGGAGGATTTGAACCTAGATTGTCTAGCTCACCATCTGTAGTGCTAATCAACCGACCCCGGAAGAATCCTCATTGTAAAAACACACACAAGAAAGCGCAACCACGATTGTATTCGTTGCTGGCTCACTCATAGCATTGTTATTACACAACTCGAGACCTGTATCAAATGGACCATGCGAGTCTGCATGCTTATAAATATTTCATAGGGTAGAGACTAGAGCTCGCCTACGGCGGGAAGCTTCCGAGCGCGACAAACTCAGGACAGGTTCTGATAGATCTTGTCTTGGTCGAATCTGTATACTCGCCGCTTGCTATTGGTGCTGCCTGAGGTAGGCTTGTGATGATCACAGCTTTTCGACATTGGCCTGCCACACGAACTGCAAGTGAGGTCCGGTCCTGCCTTACTGCTGCTGCGATGAGAACTGATGGATTCCTCATACTCCTACCAATTTCAAGATCTACATGAGAAAAATTACATTCCTAATCTCTTTGCTTTGACCTGAATACAAAATAAGGATAGGAGAAGGCCATTCATCTTGGCAAAAATGGATAGAAGAATGAAAATTGTTCTGAGACCAGCCTTAGTACCTCAAATTTGCTCTTGGAGATGCAAGGGGTTAGGCAAGGATTAAGATCCTTGACAAACATTTTATCTGGGCTACCGTAGTTTGGTGTCTCTACTTCCCTAATGCTACACTCCTGTGTTGACAGCAAATACAAGAATGAACATCGTCACTCTAAAGTCGAATTGAATGTGTACGTTCAGTAAATTGGAATACACAGCTAGGTGGCGTAGCAACCGGCAGCCATGCATGTTTTATGTTGTTAGAGGATTTTTTTTTTTGCAAAAAGATCATTTGCAATATTGATAAAACGCAAAAGAGTGTGAACTGGAAGCCTGAAACCAGCTCCAGGCAGGCGTTGCGTGACTATCCGGAACATCGAGACTCAGCTCTCAACCCTCATGGGCCTCTTGTTGGCCTTCGCACGCCCTTCAGGGCCGTCCCAAAGGTGTACTGGGTACCCTCGAGAACCCATCTCCGCCCCTCCGTCTCTCGGCCCTCCGAGGGCCTTCTCGCGGTCTTCGCCGGGTCGTTGGGCTGATAAGCCGCCCCTACAACAGTTGTGAATGTCAAGTAAAAAATGAAAAGAACTTGGATCGAATTTCTCCAAACAGCACACCAACCATCAGTTCAATTTCACATACATACCAACTAAACCGCACTTCACACTACTTGAATCGATTGGCAATCCACTCATGTGTTCTATACGAATAAATTCACATTGTCATATGCCGCAGAATGCAATCAAACCCACCTTGCCCTTTCCTCTTATCACCAAGACATAATCCCACAGCTTAATTAACAACCAAAATAGCTGGGTAAACATAAAAGTTGGTGTAGATAGATAAAACTTATTCTACCAAACAACACATATTTAAGAATGGAGGATTTGAACCTAGATTGTCTAGCTCACCATCCTTAGTGCTAATCAACTGACCCGAAAGAATCTTCATCGTAAAAATACACACAAGAAAGCGCAACCAAGATCGTATTTGTTGTTGGCTCACTCATAGCATTGTTATTACACAACTCGAGACCTGTATCAAATGGACCATACGAGTCCGCATGCTTATAAATATTTCACAGGGCAGAGACTAGAGCCCGCCTACGGCGAGAAGCTTGCGGGCGCGACGAACTCAGGATAGGTTCTGATAGATCTTGTCTTGGTCGGATCTGTATACTCACCGCTTGTTGTTGGTACTGCCTGAGATAGGCTTGTGATAATCAGAGCTTTTCGACATTGGCCTGCCACGCGAACTACAAGTGAGGTCCGGTCTTGCCTTACTGCTGCTGCGATGAGAACTGATGGATTCCTCGTACTCCTGCCAATTTCAAGATTTACATGAGAAAAATTGCATTCCTAATATCTTTGCTTTGACCTGAATACAAAATAAGGATAGGAGAAGGCCATTCATCTTGGCAAAAATGGATAGAAGAATGAAAATTGTTCTGAGACCAGCCTTAGTACCTCGAATTTGCTCTTGGAGATGCAAGGGGTTAGGCAAGGATTAAGATCTTTGACAAACATTTCATCTGGGCTACCGTAGTTTGGTGTCTCTGCTTCCCCAATGCTACACTCCTGTGTTGACAGCAAATACAAGAATGAACATCATCACTCTAAAGTCGAATTGAATGTGTATGTTCAGTAAATTGGAATACACAGATAGGTGGCGTAGCAACAGGCAGCCATGCATGTTTTATGTTGTTAGAGGAATTTTTTTTACAAAAAGATTATTTGCAACATTGATAAAAATGCAAATGAGTGTGAACTAGAAGCCTGAAACCAGCTCCAGGTAGACATTGGATGACCATCCGGAACATCGAGGGGCTACTATAGAGGGAAGGATCCCCATGTTCCCTCGAATCGGCGTCCAAGCCAACCAAGAGCTGACGTAGGTGCATCTTGGCCAATGCAACGAGCGCCGCAAGACGTCACCTTGAGGGGAGATGTTCTCCACGTCTCCTTAGGTTCATCGACTACGTCAGCATGGAACCAACTCACGTCGATAAGAAGATCGATACTGGAGCGCGGCGATAGCGCAACGCTAGCGCGAACGTGAAGCCTAACCTAGTTTTCGAATCCAAGCCTCGCCTTCTGTTGATATTTTAATATCGATCTTATGAAATGAATGTTCAGGGCTCCTTGATCGAGACTATGCAAGAAGAGACATATGGAATTTTTAGACATGTTCAGGCCTTCTCCGAAAAGAATACAACCCTACTGTTCTTGCATTAATTGTGTTTACAATAAGAAATAAGTCACTGAAAACTAAGGCTAATGACTTCTGTCTCTCATCTTCTTCTCTTCTGTCCACTGGCGTTATCCCTTATAAAGTTTTTGAGGGGGTGGCAATTGTTGTGTGCTAGGAGGCACCCCAATGATTGGTTAATTGTGCACGTTTGATGGCGGTTATTGTCAGAGAAATATTCTCCTCCACGTTTGTCGTGCAGTTATGCCAGAGACAGAGATGATTATGTGCAGTTATGTAATAGGATAATAGCACATGTATAACTACCGCGTATAAATAAACGCATTGCATAGAGTCCTTAGTCGATTGGGTCCACATGTCTATGGATTCTATCAACTATAGGATGATCATAATTGATCTGGTTGTAGAAGAGATTATGACCACTAGGTAATTGTAATATTCTCTTATCATTATAAGTTAATGATAAGGAGTATCTCTGATGGTTGTATAAAGATATTATTATCTATAATAAATATTACAGATAAACAATTTAATTAATTGATGATTATTAGATACTAGTCACTTTCATAGCCAGCAAGTGTGACGTCGTCATGCGGGCCAGACATAGGCGGCCCCACCTGATCAAGAAGAACGAGACTACGCCTAGGGTTGCCCTAGGATTATGGCAATTTATGGAACTTCATCTCCTCTCCCCCTCCCTCCTATAAATAGGATCTTGTTGTAACATGAGAGGGGAAGACCATGTAACATGGGAGAAGGAGACCACATGTACTCCATTTCATACTTGAGCAATACAATTTGGGTGTTTCCTTGCATTGCTTTCGCTTCGCTCCCCACGTACACATCTCGAGAGGTCGACGTAGCCAACCGGGTGTGCCTACTGCCTAGCTTGTCAACAAATTCACTATCTATACACATATCTAGGACAAATTTACTAACAATTTAAGATACACATAATCAAATTGTAACGAGCACATGGTGGACCAATCGAACATACCAGAGAGTAGGCAGTCTCCTCATTAAGCACCGGCGTCCTTGGGGAAGAACAGTATTCATCATCAAAGCATGACCTTGCCGTGTGCTTCTCGGTCTTAACCTGCACGGGTTGAAACAATAGCAGCTGAGCATTAGGCTGTTACTGTGAGGGCGATAAGAACACATGGCAGAATCGCCAAGAACGTGCCTGGGCGAGTTCCTCGGCAAGGCATTGGATATGTCCGGTGAGCGTTGAGATCTCCTCCCGGAGGTGGCGGTCCGGCTGCGAGTCAGGGAACAGCACGGCGTTCTTGAGCGCCCTGATCTCATCCCGCTGCCGCAGGCACAGGTCCTTGAGACGCTCCACCTGCTCACCAGTCACCACAACCCCAGTCAGTCCACCCACCATTGGTATCACAGACGGCGCAGAGAGACAGGAGGAGAGCTGTGTATACAGTTGTTACGTACCTCCCTGTCCTTCTGCTCAAGCTGGAGGCGGAGGGCGGCGATCTCGTCCTCCTGCTCCTTGCTCTGCGTGAGGAGCTCCCGCTCGCTGCGCAGCACCATGGCTAGCGTCCGCGTGTTGCCGCCGTTCTTAACCTCCGTCAAGGCCTTCTTCTTGCCCTCCGACGCCCCCTTCTGGAACAGCAGCTTCCGCGACAGCCCCGGCAGCTTGCCGCCCCCGCCACCGCCGCTGTTCTTCGCAGCAGCGGCGGCAGCGACAGCAGCGGGAGGGACGTGGTGGTTCTTGGTGGGCTTCTTGTCCATGGAGATGAGCCTCCGGAGCACGGAGCCCAGGTTGCCATGGTGGGAGGACTGCGGCTGGGGCACCTGGGAGCGCAGGTCGCCGCGGCCGGATCTGGCCGCGACCAGCGCGCGGCTCCCGTGCGCCGGGGTCGCCGCGACGGCGGCGGCACGGCGTGGGGAGGGGGACGGGGACGGCGAGTCGTAGGAGGCGTAGCGCGAGGCCGCGGCCGCCTTCCTCATCTCCTAGACTCCTACTTCACTACCACCACCGCTCAGCTCTCGCGCGCCGCTCGTTTCGTTTCGCACTTTCGCGTGGGGTTCGGTGGGTGGGGAGCGGAGCGGCCGGCGGAGTTCGAAATTCAAATGACCCAGTTATGGCGTCGTGGAGATGCGTTTCCGGATTTTTTTTTTTTTGGCCCGTTCGGACGTTTTTTTTTTGGTCCTGCCAGTGTCGGCGCCTTTTGCTGCCCGCCGGGCCGGGGATGCGCTGCAGCTGCACTGATGCGGTCACACGTCCGGAAGGTGGGGGAATTTCAAAGTTTCGAACCGGATCAAGCGCCAAAACACACGAATTTCTCCCGTTTTGCCCCGTTTCCTTGACGGCCGCAACAATTGGGAAGAGGAATAGGAGTTTAGGGTTTTTTTGGTTGGGTGAATCAAGATGAATAGAATGATTCTGGATAGGATGATACAAGTATTGCAGTTGGTTGGTGGATGATACGATACATGAATTTGTTTGGTTGATTGAATGTGATGGTACATGATAGTTCAAGGTGGTGTTTTGGTTTGAAGGGTGAAGTTGAATGAGTTGGGTTTAGTTACCTCCTCTGTCTACCGGTGAAATTACCTTCATCTGGGCCCACCTGTCATCGAATGCCACAACACACAACAGAGAGAGACCGAGGCTGAGAGAAGAGAAAGCAGGGAGGTTTCAACCACCATGAAATTTGGCCGACGGCGAAAAGAGGCGGTAATGAGAATGGTCAAAATAGGTTGCACGGTAGAAGACGACCACACGGGTGGTGGAGCCGTGGCTGGGCGAGCACGAGAGCGGGCGGGTGGTGAAGCCCGGCGGCAAACATTGGAGAAGGAGAAGGGGCGACAACGTTTGGGTGGATGAGGGGTGGAGCTAGGGGCATGAGCGTCAGGGATATTGGGGACTCACCGGAGCCGGTGGTGGTGGTGAGGAGGAGCTGTGGTGGCTTGGCGACAGAAGCTCGAGGCGGCGCGGCAGGCGCGTCGTGGCGGCGGCACTAGAGAGGAGGGGAGCTTGGGTGAGTGATGGGGGAAGGTCTGAGGAGGTGAGGGGATAATCCTGGTGAAGGGAATCGGAGGGGAGATCACCAGAGTGGAAGCGGTGACAGCGACGGAGGTTTTCGGAAGGAGAGGGAGAAGATGACCGCGACGCGAGCTCCTGTGGTGCTATCCCGAAATTGACCGAGGGGAAATACCTGTGGTGTTGCGGAACACGAAGTAACACGGACCAAACAACGAGGGCTTTAGTGGGGCGCCCGAAATGGTGACATGATGGCAACAGCAGGCGCGGACGCCACGGCATCGCAGGCTCGGGCCGGTTCGGGGAGGGAGCAGAGGGCATGGGGGAAATGGAGGGGAAATGGATGAGAGAAGAGCACACGGGAGAGGACGCCCGGAGCTCGCTGGGGCGGCAGCGCGGCCGCAAGTGAGTGCACACAGCGCTTGGAAGAGGCGATGCTGAACCGTGTGGTTCACTCGTTTTCGTCGAACGAAATGGATGAGGATCTCAGTCGAATATTTGTTGAAGTCGAATGAGTTGGTCCTGGACGTATCAGTTCATTCAGTCAACCAAACGCGTGAACATGACCATATCTCGAACCATCCGGTACATGGATCACTTTATTCACTCATCCAAACACACCCTCAAAGGAGGGAGTTTGTAGTGGGATGAGATATAGGAGTTTGATTTTTAGTTCTAATCATCTATTTGGCAAGAGAGATGAACACTGTGAGGGATTTCTCTATAACTTTTTAGATGTCTTAATTTAAGTTACGATGAGGGGTCAAGATCTATTGCTTAACAATTCTCACTCCCTATCCAGGAGTGAAACTCTCAAACTCGCAAGAGATAAAAATTTAGGGGCGATGCTTTCACAATCCTGGCCCCTAAATTCTTATTCCATCCGGCCCATTCCCTTCAACAAAAAGAGTGTTGCATTATTGCATATACATCCTTGTCAAAAATGTACTCCTCCAATAGTTTTGTTAGAAAAAACCGCAATGGATTTGAGAGTGACGGGGAGATGGGGAATATAATTTATGTGCTTGACAAGTCTACATATTGAGTACCATACTATCATACAAGTTGTGATATACTGCAACATCTTGGACTCACTGTTCTTAATTATTCTTCATGCAGATTTACGCAACTTGTAGACAAAATATTAGGTGCAACCCAAGCGTTGTGTCATTGTAGTATATCGGTAATGATCATGTACAGTGATTAGTGAAGATGGCTACAATTCTGGAGGCACCATCTCTGATCATTTAACTACTCGAGCACATTGACCTCTAAAAGTCTGATATGTATCAATGAGTTAAAAAAGGAAGACATCAACTTTAAATTTAGATTTTCACTTGTTTCAACTGAAGAGAAGAATATCGTCAGGTCTGGTATACCTTATCGCGTCATATCTTCCATGTGTGTTTTTCACTGCAGTGAGAGTTTAGGCAGGGTTCAGAGCTTGGGCTTTAGAGATATACTCCCTCCGTTTCTTATTATATGACGTTCTCTGGTGCTTCAATCAACTACACGAGGTCAAATATCTAAAAACAGAAAGAGTAGTACATATACTATAGCTTGTTAGAGAAATATTTAAGTATTACATATTGGATCCCATCTTTAGAGGGGTGACATTAGTATGTCTGAAAGCTATGGTTGTTTTCAAGGACCAAACGTCCATGTGAGTCGTACCAAGCTTATGGAAATACATATCAACCAAAACCAAAACAAAATGATAAATTGTTCGAATAGAAACAAAAGCTTATGGAAATACAAAGGTCTGTTTGGAATGGCTGTGATTTATCTGAAAAGCGGATTCTGGTTGCGCTGTAGGGCTAAACAGCTAGGTTGAAGAGATTTGGTGTTTGACTGTCAGACTTTTAGGTAGGTTGGCTGTAGCTTTCGAGATGAGAAATGTCTTAAATGTCACTGAGGATAGTAATGACTTGTTTGATGCCGTTCAGCGCAATTAACAAAGTTTAACGACAATTGACGATTATTAACGACGACTAACGGTAGTTAACGACAAGTGACGATAACTAACGATATCTGACGACAACTAATGGTAGTTAATGACAAGTGATGATAACTAACGACAACTAACGATAGTTAACGACAAGCGATGATAACTAATGACATTTGACGACAATTAGCGTATTTAATGATAATTATTAAAAACGATTGTTACAATAAATAATTATTAAAAATAATTATTACGTAAATAATTCATGCTCCCTCCACTTTTTTTCGGGCTTGGGATCGGCATTGGCAGTGTTAGGCACCCCCACCCTCACATGTACCCCAAAAAATAAAGAAGTAATAAAGAGAAATGTAGATGTCATGTTGTGCTAAAATTCTCACCAAAACAGTTTCGCAAGTATTCCAAATATATTTGGCTAGACAGGGCATGCCAAGGTGAGTAAAATAAAAATAGATGAAACTAGATAAGACAACAAAGAGTTAAGATTGTTTCTCAAAAAATTGCACAACTAGTACAAATCTGTAACTTTAAGTTCGTTAATATCTTAATTAAATAACTTCAAGTCTACATGTCATGAATTCACGACGATGCATGGTATCATGTTTTTCATTTACCCAGGCATGATACACAACTCCAACTAAATAATACCTAGAAAACACAAACCATTACGACCAAACACAAATCACTTTATTAAAAATAAATTAGATTAGAAGAAAACTTACAATAGATGTACCGTCAGTACTTACAAATATAATCAATGCCATAAATAATGCTAAAATTTGCACCTAGCAAACAAATGAAATAATACATGGAGACAAACGGAAAAAAAGTTAAAACTCAACTATTTCATTCATTTGGACAATGAAACCACCACAAACTCTGTGTATGTCTATAGTTTCCATATACACAACATTTAATTGCCCCACGTTTACTTCTATTCCATATTCATATAACAAAGTTAGTGCTTGATAGAATAACTATCAGTAATTCTGCATAATGCATAATTCAGCGATGGTATATAGCCACAAACATATCAATGTATGTACATTGAATTATCCCTCCATGTAAATTTATAGGATAATAATTAAGAGAACAAAACAAAGCTTATTTTCAAAGAGGTTAAATTTATCATTTAGTTTGTAGAATCAAGACATTCTACACTATATCAATCATCATGCAATTCAAACATCTATTTGTAAGAACAACAAAATGATACCCATAATATACTCAAAATTTAACAAAATGATTGTCAGAATGCAATTCATCGATTCAAAGAACAACTAGATGATGTGTATAATCTAATCAAAAGCTAACAAATGCTTGTAAGAATACAATTCATGAATTCAAAGAATAATGAGGCACAAGAACAACAATACAAAGTGCAACTAGGAAACTTACTAGCTCACCATAAAGAATTCAACAAAGGAACCATAATCCCATGATGTTACAACACTACTAAATTCTGTGGGTGGAGGAGGCTGGCGGTGGGGGAGGAGGAGGAGGAGAGAGCCAAATCCAGATCTGGCTGGGGAGGAGGGAGGAGGAGGGAGGAGGAGGGCTCCGGGCCGAAGAAAGGATGGGGACGAGATAGGACGACGATGGCGCAAGCCGACGGAGGAGGAGGAGGCTGAGCAGCCACGGAGGTCTTGAGGAGGAGAAGAGGCGGCGGAGGAGGAAGCAGGTGAGGAAGGAGAGGAGTGTCTTGAGTGCTGCACAGCGAGGGTGGAGTCATGGTAGGGTAGTGCTGGCCAAATGGAATTTTGGGTCTAATGGTAAACCTGACGAAGCACGACATCAGAGGTTCAAGACGAAAGCACGGCCGTTCAAGATTGTTCATGGCCGTCTTGGCCCAAGACGAGACCGGCGTGCTGGCCGCCACCTCAAGACGGTGGGTGGCTCGCACGCACAACGAAGGCAAGGCCGTGCAGTATGGCACGCCTCAAGACGCCCGACCGCCGCCGCCGAGAGCCGAGGGAACTGCCGAGGCAGAGGAGGAGGCACCCAGGCCGAGGGAGGCTTAAGCGGCGATGGCGAGGAAGGAGCGGAGAGGAGGAGGCGCGGTGGAGAGGAGGCGGCATGCAGCGCGATAGCGTGGTGAGGAGAGGAGGCGAGGAGCGGGCTGGCGAAGACGTGAGTCAAGGAAGGAGAGGAGGCACATGCAGGCACGCTGAAATGCAAGGCTGCCAAGGAGAGGAGGCGAGAGGCGAGCGAAGCAATGGCTGGCTAAGACGGAAATGCGCCAAGCTGACCAAACCATCGAGGAGGCGGTGAGGCGGTGGCAATGCCATCGAGGAGGCGGTGAGAAGGCGATGAGGCAGCGGCGGGGCAGTTGAGGAGGCGACGAGGCGACAGTGGGGCCGTCGAGGAGGCGGCGGGGTGGTCCAGGAGGCGTCGAGGAGGCGGAGCCAGCGAGGAGGCGGCGACACGCGCGAGAGAGGGGGATGGGGTAGAAGAAGAAGGGCGGCATAGCGGCAAGGTCGTGTCGTGCTCGACGCCAAGCAGGCTTGGCCGGCCGGCCACGCAGACGAATGCCCGTTGGGCGTGCTGCCGCCACCACAGCCCATGGGCCAACCCGACACGGCACGAATAGTAGTCGGGCCGAATGGGTCAGTGCTATCTGGGCCGTCTTGCCGTCTTTGGTAGGCGCCGTTCGCCAACACTGTGGTAGGGTTTGGGGTTTTTTTTATTCAATAACAATCGGTGGGTAATTGCCCCCGAACTTCAAGGGTAATTTCGGAACGGTGGCTGCGGGAAGCCGCGGAAGCTCCCATGGCGCTCCGCTTCGTGCGTTATATCTGGCGTTTAGAGAAAACGGTTGTGAAAAACCTACCGTTTGGAACAACTTTCGGTTTTTTCGGGCGAAAGCCAGAAGCCAAAACCATCACAAACACCCCCAAAGCTTATGTCGCTAAGATAGTTGAACAATTTTTTTTGTCATGCGAAGCTTTTGTTCATTTCGGAGGAAATGAAATTGTGCAAAACAAAGCTCTTGCGTAATTTAGAATTTTCGTGGGGGTGTCTAGAGAAGAAAACGCCGACATCCAGCGGAGACGAGGAATGAGAAGGAAAGAAAACGATCCAAAGAAGCAGGCGAGGAAGCAACGAAGACGATCCAAAGAAGATGGTACCGGCCATGAGGGATCCGATGCTGTGGCACAAGGTGGCCGCCGTCTCCGGTAATCCATCCTCCGCTTCTTGCTACCTTAATCTGGATGAATGGTTGAGCAGGGGTTGCTGCTCTTGGACTTGGCACCTATGGAGCGCACATGTTCCGCGGTTCCGCCCCAAGGACCCTGCATACAAGGAGGTATTCGGCTGCTTGGTGTTCAGCCCCACACGCTTCTTTTGTTCTATTTCCAACTTGTTTCTTCCAATTGCTTATCCATCTGCTTCCTGCAATTTGGGGGAAATAACAACAGGTTTGGCACACTGCGTCCCTCTACCATCTCGTCCACACCGCGGCGTTGCTCGGGGCTCCCATCGTCAAGCGCCCTAACATCGTTAGCATACTCGCCATCCGCATTGCTATTTTTATTTGCTTCCCAATTTCCATGGACTGTTCAGTTTTTGTATCTTTGCAGTTCGGAGGGCTTCTTACCGCTGGAATTGTGCTATTCTCTGGAACGTAAGTATATATGTTTTTAATTTCCTCCTTATCTGCAAACTAAATTGTCAGAGAAAGCAAAGAAAATAAGTGAGGTCTTCTTGAATTTTCTTGCATTGCATTGTATCTGAATGATGGAATCGCGAAATCATTGTTGATGGAGAATCAATCATTTTCATTTAGGTGCTACACTGTGGCTTATCTTGAAGACAGGAAGTTTTCTTCACCGGCACCATTGGGTGGCTTTGCGTTCATTGCTGCTTGGGCCAATCTGCTCTTCTGATTATATCGTGTATTCGTGTTTTAGCCTGTGAAAAGTGAAAACAGTATCTACATTACTGAAAGCTTTGATTTCGCTGCTTTATTTGGTCATGCAATTGTACTGATACACCATGAATCTCTACCATGAACTTTAGAGAAGAATTAAAATAAAATAAATTTCCTTGATGTTCACGGTTTCGTTTCTACCTAAGTATGGCATTCTGCTTGCAGTCTGTGATCAATTGCTCATGCCAAGGAAACTATTTCTCCTGTTTCTTCAATTTAATTGCATCTCATAGTTGTGTCTTGTTGAAAGCTTCAAATTCCTTTACCATGACAATCACAGTATTTTGGCCGTCATTGTAAGTTGTGTGAACATGGTCAGTTAGATCAGCACAACTGATGTGGATCTTGTTCCAAAGGCACCCGAGTCCAGAACCCAAGGATGAGCAGCACTAGGAGCCTCATTCAAACAGTGTGTACTACTTAGCGTGTCAATGGTTTGTCCTACTTTCGCTGCAAGCATCAAATTAGCATTTCCCTCTTGGGTCACTGGATAAAGTCAATAGTGGACCGACTACTTGCTATAATCATGTCCTAGCTATTTGGAATATGTTCCCCCTTCTATATCATAGAAAACTTGCGCAATATCTCACGTTAATATAAAACCAGGTACATGACGGAAAATGGAAATGGATTCTGATTAAAGTTGACATGCAGAATAGAAATACCATCCCAGCTGTGTTTCCATACAATGATATTCTCCATACAAAGAGAAAAGTATGCATTGAACATATTATTCCTTTTCATTTCCTGAATCATCAGTGGAAGAAACCCCCGTACCAAGGAATTTTTTTCTTTTAGTGCTTTGCCCATTGGTATTTCAGGGATTCAGGGTGCCAATTCAAAATGACAAGAATTATGACCTGCAAGATGGCATCAAGTGGTTGATATAAGACTAACAGTGATCATGTTTTTAGATAACATAAGTAATTTATGATTTTATGCCATCCTTAATTTCTCTGAGTGAGGATGCATGCTGATTCCAAAGAGAAGAACTTGTAGTTTGTATGTACCATTGGATTTTTTAAACTTATGCTTGCATCTAAAAGAGATGGTCTCATTTAAAGGAAAAGTAGGGCTACATGGTTTCCTTAAAAATATCACGTGAGTTTTGCAAGGATTGGAGGTGTGAATTGCATTTATTAAGTATATTATTATATATTATATATTTTTTAAAATGGAACTCGAGAATGATTTAAATTTTAAATTTCTAAAGGAAGTCTCATGCTACCTTACAAGCAGAAAATGAAAGAGCTTACGGAATATCAGAATTGACTTATGTTTGTTTATGATGGATTTCTTTCTTTCTCTTTTTTACTGAAATGTGTCTCTGTGTGGTGGGTGGGTGTGAGCTTTTCTTTTTGTGTGTTTGTGTGTGCATGCGTGAGTGTGCACACATCCATGCTCTGCATGTTTTAGCTTGCTAGTGAAATCTCTACCTGCAAAAAAAAGAATGCTCCTAATAATGATTCAGAGTTCAGATGATAAACATACTTGGATCTAGGTCGGTGACCATTGCAGCTGCATTGAAGTAGCAAGAACCTCCATGTTTTTTGAATTTTTGCCAGTATCTGTTGAAGGCATAGGATGCATGGTCCCTGACAGTATTGGGAAGATAACAAGATTTGTTTGGTTCAATCATCGTGCAGTCTGCACCACCAGGACCACACGCCCAGCTAAGAGCTTGCTGTAGGATATCATCCGGTGTTTGCTCATCTGCTATGCACCATTGTTTCTCCCAACTGCGATCCTCTGCTTGCATTTAAAGGTGTAAGTAATGTTCTCGAACTTTTTAAATGGTTTTGTTTATTTTTCTGGGAGACATGAACTCAAATTCCAGTTATTGTTTCCTTCTTTTTCCATGTTCGGAGGTGCCTTTTGCATTTACTTAAGGAATCAATGTGAAACATTGTAGTAATTAGTTATCTTTTGCGGAAGGACCAGTGTGGTATAAGTACTTGCACTGCTTGCAGTATAAGCTTTAGAAACAAAAGATGAATGCATATTGTTAGCACCCCATGAATCTGAGTAGTAATGACATTGAGGATGTTGCATCCCAGGTTCAAAAGCTTCTGTCTCATCCCAGAGCAATGGATATACCTAGTGAATACTTTAGTACAATAATCATGTCATGTTACTTTTTGCAGTGGATCTGAAATCATGGTAGAATAATCTGTCGTTTTTTTGGTTGACTATCGACATGGTTAAAAGTCTGCATATCTTCTTCAAATGTTTATAGTAAATGAGCTAATTACTCAATGTTGTTCCATATATGCATGCATCTTTTACCTTATATGCTATCGAATTATAGGCTATGTTTCTTGTTTATGGATTATTTTGGTTTAGCATTTGTCAGCAGCTTTTTAACTTCATTAATTGTCATGATTGTTCAGATTTACCGTATTACATTTTCCAGACTGTTAAGTGTCTAAGATCTTGTTTAACGTGAGCTTGAACTTTATGTTAATTTTAAAATTTGGAATAGGCAATAAGGTTAAAAGAAGAAAATAATGGGAAGAAAAACATATGAGCCTTCTGGAATCAGGTGCTAGCACTTATCATCTTACCTTGCTGAGCCGATGCTGCAAGGAATTGGAGGATCAGATAAAGCAGCAGTATCATCCTTGTTGCTGCTTGCTTCTTTAGATCCTCTCTGCCTGCACTTGGTGGTAAGGAAGTATACATTTTGCTTTCTTTCAACTGCTAGGTGCTAGCACTTAAGTTCCTCTACAATATATTTGAAATTGAACAAATCTACAAGTAGGTAGCCCGAGTTGTGTGAAGCCCATATAATGGTCAGTGATCGTGGACAATAAGAGGGAGAAAGGATGGGTCCCCTTTGCTTTTCTAAAAACGAAAGGCATCCTACACTTATTCCTTACTTCATGCACAAATCTGAGAATCTATTTTCCCTCTGAATGAAGCACATGATGCTTACACAATGCAATACAAAACTATAATAATAAAAATAATTACATTAAAGTATCATTTGGTTTTAGTGTTATAAAGACTGCAAGGTACATCTTTTTTGCTTTCTAAATGATGTCAATGAAATGTAAAAAAATGAATGGCACAAAGTTTATTGTTTAATAATGTGTGTAATGATGTTGCAAAGTGCATGCTGGTGTTTGGATGGGGTGCACCTTGGTTGGTTGGAACATACATATAGTGTAGTCATGTTTGATGATATATTACATTGAAAATCAAAAACAAAACTAAGATATTTCCAGCATGACAAATTTGAGATCTTGGTAGATGGAACTACTTAAATAATTTTGAGGCTGCTTTGCAGTTGATGTCTATCCTTTCAAACTTTTGTATTCTGATCCTTGTGTGGTTGAACTTTACTGATTTGATTCTAGTCATCTCTCTGCAGGCCAGCAAAGCAAGATAAAGGTTATTCTTTTCTTTATCATGCTCCCTTGACAAGCCAGGAATCTGATGCCTGTCCTTGTCTTGCACTCATCTTTTAAAAGCCTTGTTTCATATTGCGATATGTGATATCTGTTTGTGATACCATTTTATTCCTTACCTATATACATCTGAATTTTCCTTGCATGCTAAAGCAAACCTTCATCTTTGCTTCCTCTCCCTTATTCAACCACCCTTCATCGTTCCCTCCAAGCATGGGTGACAGGATGATCACGATAACTTCACCATCTAACCAGGAGTATATAAGGGATGCTGCAGAGATTGATTTGCAGGATTACAAGGACGTGGAGAACATCGCATTTTTCCAGGTTCCAACAAACTTGGGATCAGGCTTGTCCATGGAAAGCGAGAAATCACTAAGGGTCCATATATGTACAGACCACAATGATGTCAATTTCCTGCACAGGTTGCTTCATCATCTTGTGGAGTACAAAGAGCACTACAGAAATGTGACAAGCCTCCTATTTCATGGTATTGAATGGCAAATTGAGGGGATGCAACTTCTCTGTTCATTTTTAGGCCCTGGCTCAAGTGTGAAGCAGGTGGAGTTCCAGAAGAATGCTTTCTGCACAAAACTAGCGGCTGCTTTAGTTCCATTCTCAGAAATGCTCCAAAGGAACAACACCATCGAAGCAGTTGTTTTCTCTGACTGTAGAATTGGAGCTACTGGAGCCACATTGCTTGCTTCAGCTTTGGCAAACAACAGAAGCGTGGAAGAGTTCCAGTTATGGGAGGACTCCATAGGCGCCAAGGGAGCTGAAGAACTCTCGAAGATGATTGAGGTGAACTATATGTTGAAGCTGTTGATCATACTTGACAACAGCTCCATTGCTGCAGCTCCACTTATCTCTGCTGTGCTGGCACGCAACCGTAGAATGGAGGTGCATATGTGGGGACGCAGTCGTGGTACTAGAGGTGGCATGAACAGCTGTAAAGTTGTTGACTTCCTTCCTGAAACTGGAAGCATGAGGATTTACAACAATATTAACTCTACAGGCCTGCAACGGGTTGCTTGTGCTTTGGCATGGAACACCACGGTGATGACATTGGACGTGTCAGGTGTCCCACTAAAGTCCAAGTGGACCAAAGAGCTTAAAGGAGTCCTCGAACGGAATAGGAGCCTGAAAGTTGTCAAGCTTACCCAGTGTTGCCTCGGGGACAAAGCGGTGGTGTATATAGCTGCAGGGCTATTCAAGAACAAGTATTTAGAGAGCTTGAGTTTGGATGGAAATCGCTTCGGTGGAGTTGGGTTGGAGCATTTGCTATGCCCTCTTAGCACGTTTTCACCACTTCAGGCACAAGCCAATACCACTTTGAAGGTTTTGAGTTTTGGAGGAAAGCAAACAAATATAGGCAGATATGGCATAGCTGCAATCTTGCAGATGTTGGAGACAAACCAGAGCCTGATTCAGCTGGCAATATGTGACGATGCAAGCTTGAGGTCAAATGATGTTGTCAAAATCTTTACAAGCTTAGAAAGGAATGCCACTCTTCAAATTTTATCTTTGAAAGGGTGCAAGGGAGTTGAGGGGGAAGTAGTTTTGCAGACCATTATGAACACTTTGCAGGTCAATCCTTGGATTGAAGAAATCGATCTTCATGGAACACCTTTGCATGTTGCTGGAAAGACAGGCCAAATTTATGAGAAACTGGGTCAGAATGGGAGTCTGGTTCTGCCAAATGATTTGCTCGACTTGCCGCTAAGTGCTCCTACTTGCTGCCGAGTTTTTCTGTGCGGCCAAGAATTAGCAGGTTCCATTGTTGTCCATCATCGCCCTCCTTTTTCTAGTCTATAGGCAGAAATAAGGCAACTCTAGTTTTATTATGTTCAGCATTTTTTTTCCTTTTAACTTATGGAATTGGTGATTAAATAAAATTCTGTCGAATATCTTGTTCGCATCCGCATCACGTTCATATGAAATATTGCCCTGCTAAATTAAAAAACTATATTTTTTTGACTTCTCACTTGTATAAAATGTTTGTACCTTGTATCAAGGATAGAAATCCCGCGCAGAGGGCGGGCCTGCACGATGACGGAGGGTCGTGGAAACAAATCCGTACGAAAAAAAATTTGAATTTGCTTTTGTTTTTTGCTTTCTTGGTTAGAGTATATGCATACTATATAGTATATACCTTCTTGAATCAGGCTTAACTCATACAAGCTATAATCATTGTTACAAAACATTATCTAGTTAGCATCTTTATTAACTAATTACCAAATTTCCTTTCATTTCGGTTTTCGGCCGGTTTTTCGATTCTGCCGATAACCGCCGAGATTTTTTGCATTCAAATTTTGGATTTCGAAATTTGGCCGGATTTTGTCCGGTTTTTCCGGTTACCGGGCGGTAACCGGCCGGAAACCGTTACCGGGCCTCGAGCGGGATTTCGCCCGGTAACGGTTCTTCGATCCTTGCCTTGTATCACAGTTCTAGAAAGACAAACCCCTGATGTATTATGTAAGAATTGGTTATATCTGATGCTTGAATTTGCATGGTCTCGCAGGTAAAAGCACGCTATGTAGCTCCATAAATCAGTGCATGAACTCAATGAAGTTGCCTCGCATGGATGTAATAAGAACTCTGAAGACTCCAGTTGAGCAAATGGCATGCACCAATGAGAATAAAATGAATTCTATCTTTGATGGCAACACAAAATTGACAATGTGTAATCTTGGTGGACATGAGGGAGGTTTAGCGTTGCATGATTTCATGTTTGTGGTGCATGGTGGTCCAAGTTTTTTCATGATTGTATCTAGCTTGGTTGGAAAGCCTGCTACTAAATATCCAAAAGGCATAGATGAGATTGAATGGGAGCTGACATATTGGCTGAAGTTTTTAATTTCAAATTCTAGGCGGAGAGTACCACACTCATTTATGCCCTATGTAACTATAGTTCTCACCCATTATGACAAGGTACCTCACATACCAGAATGGCTTCAACCAATTGCTACTGTTGTTCAAAGGCTCAGAGAAGACTTCCGTTCACATGCAGAAATTTACCCCACTGTTTTTGCTGTGGATTCAAGATCTTTGGTTTCAGTAAGTAAACTCACCCATCATTTGCGAAAGACAACAAAGACAATTCTCCAACAAGTTCCTCAAGTTTACGAAGTATGCAATGATTTGATCAAGATTTTGCATGACTGGAGATTGAAGAATAATAAAGCAGTGATCAGATGGGCTGAGTTCTGTGAGATATGCCAGCTCAACATTCCAGCGCTAAGATTGAGATCAAGGCGTGATAATGTGGAGAAAGTGGACACGAGAAGACGTGCTCTTGCAAAATCACTGCATAACTTGGGTGAAATAATATTCTTTGAGGAGCTTGGAGTTCTGATCATGAATTGTGAATGGTTCTATCGAGATGTCCTCAACCAACTCGCTACATTGAAATCAATCAAGATTGAAAGTAGTGGTTTTGTGCGCAAACAAGAGCTGGAGAAGATTCTGCAAGAGAAGCTGTGTAGCCAAATTCCGAGATCAAACTGGAGGGCTGGTGCATCCTTACAGACTAGTGATATCATAAATATGTTGTTGGAACTCGAATTATGCTATGAGCAGGACCCTGGGAACCTGAACACATTACTTCTAGTACCAGCAATTCTTGAGGAAAGCAAGGAAGGGACTCAAAGATGGCAATTAACCATGCCAGATTACAGATATGCTGGAAGGCATCTTGAATGTGAAGATATACACATGCTCCTGACAACTGACTTCTTTCCAAGACTGCAGGTAAAAGCTAGCTGCCAAAGTTACAAACCTTCTGTTTAGAGATATATAGTGACTAGATCTGGGTATGACTTTAATTTAATTTCTATACATATTCGATTTTCTAAAAAATGCCGTTTTTCAGGTCCGTCTGCACAGCAAAATCATGTGTATGGGACAACAACAAGGAGCAGTCTACAACTTGGAGAAAAACCTTATTTATACAGTGATCAACGGTGTCCATGTAAGGGTGGAACTGGGGATGAAGTTAGGCTCATCCATAGATGTGCTTGCATGCTCCAGTAAAAATGTTACTGACATGGTGAGGCTACTCCACAAGTTAGTAATCCCAACGATACTGAATTTGTCTCCTAGTATGACATTCAAGGAAAGCATTATCAGGCCCGACTGTGTGAAATATCTCATACCACAAAGGTTCCGTACAACTCAGCAGCAACCTCTGAAAAAAATAAAGCAGATTCTACTGTCATTGCCAGCAGAAAGCATGTGCGATTATCAGCATACCTGGAGTGCAGTTGAAAGCAACAAAAAGCTCATCTTAAGATCAGGATCAGATCATGCCAGAGATCTGCTATCAGACGATGACTTCCACGAAGTTTTGCACCGTAGGTACTATGATCTACAGCATCTCGCAACTGAACTCGCCGTCGCCCCGGACAATCTGCAGCAGTCTGAAACTATCCCTGAAGCAGATGCGGTTGATCCCTCCATATTAGGCATTGCCAAAGGTGTTGAGATGGTTCTCCAAAGATTGAAGAGAATAGAACAAGGAATAAGGGACTTGAAGGAAGAAATCGCAAGCTTGAGGTACTACGAGTATCACCTTGTGACTGAACTCCACAGGAAAATGGACTATGTGATGAACTACAACATTCAATTGGAGGAAAGAAAAGTGCCCCAGATGTTCTATCTTGTAAGCTTGGACGACCGCTCCAAGAAGCTGGTCACAAGAATACTGCCTGGTATGCGATCCTTACGTGTGCACATGTTATGTGAATTCCGAAGAGAAATGCATGTGGTGGAGGATCAGGTCGGGTGCGATCTGATTCAAGTGGACAATCAAACCGTGCAAAGCTTGCTGCCTTACATGAGCAAGTTCATGAAGCTGTTAACTTTCGCCCTGAAGATCGGCGCGCATTTCATCGTTGGGATGGGGGAGATGATACCTGATCTGAGCAGGGAGGTGGTGCACTTGCTCGACTCTTCAGCCATGTATGGTGCAGCTGCATCCACTGCGGCGGTGGGGGCTCTAGGCGCAGCGGCGATGTTTGGAAGATCGAGGAATAAAAGCAACCGGAGTGGCGCAAGTGACATGGGGGAGGATATGAAAGCGGCTAGACAGTGGCTTGTGGATTTCTTGAAAGGGCAAGGGATTTTGACAGGGATGGACATAGCGCAGAGATTTGGTCTGTGGCGAGTTAGGTACAGAGATGACGGCCACATTGCATGGATCTGCAGGAAGCACTTCGCTGCGAGAGAGGACGAGATCTTCGAGCTGCCACTTTGAACCATCCTGCCCACTGGACCACTACCACAGGTGCCATCTAATGCCACTGTGCTGATACGTGACAACTGACAAGCGTGCAATTATATTGCGTGATGAATGGTGCCATGCAGATTATCAGGAGTTCATGGATTATATGATTTGTTTTTATTACTCTGCTCTGTCAAAGGTTTGTGTGCCATTTCTGTCTTTGTGGATTCACCGTACTAATTATGAAAGCCTGTCCCTTTGCTGCTTTGTAGTATTGTTCATTTCTGTGTGGATTCATCATACTAACTTTGAAGGCGTGTTCCTTTACTACTAGATATCTCTGTATTAGTATATTCAGAATGGCATGATTATATATAAACTAGCTATATCATTTCCTCGCAGAAAAGCAAACTGTTACACTCAGGAGTGACAACTGACAAGCGCTGCATCGCTTAATCAATGGCAGGCTGAATTAATTCATGGTTTTCCCGATCTTTCAAATGCTTGCTACCTACATACATGGCGTGGTACTCCGGCGAGCTTAGAGCTCAGAACACCGGGCAGCCCTTGACGACGATGCCGGGCGCTGTGGGGCAGGAGGCGAGCGGGCAGTGGTCGATCTCTGTCCCCCACCACTTGAGGTCGTGGTGGGCGTTCTGGAGGGCGAAGAAGATGAGCACCCCCATGAAGGCCGTGCCGGCGTCGAGCGCCGCCGACAGCACGTAGTTGTATTTCTGCCACCACCCCTTGCGGTACTTGAACACGAAGTAGTTGAAGATGGTCCCCGTGACAAGCCAGCTCGCGATGTTGGTCGGCGTCGCCGGCGGCATCCCGGCGAACCCGTACGAGATGACGGGCACGTTGATGAGCGCGATCCACTTCTTCTCCGGGAACGCCCTGCTCAGCAGCCACACAGGCACGGGGAGCACGGCGCCCACCAGGAACAGCCACACCAGGTTGCGGTACAGGCCTTGCCGGCCGAAGAGCCGGCCGGGGCCGATCAGCCCCCAGATCACCGACGCGTCGAACGTGACGCGGTACTTGGGGCACGTCCATGGGCTGTCCGGGTGCAGAGCCTCCACATCGCAGATGTTCTCGATGTTGTCCAGCATCCACCACGCCACCGCCAGGTTCACCACGCCGGCGACCACCGTCCCTACCAGCTGCACTCAGTGCACATTGAGGTCACTAAGCATTTGGATGTGTCAATTAAGCTGTGGGCAAGTGTGCTAATGCATGTTACTTCGAGGCTGAGATTTGTACCTGGGCAGTGTACATGCAGCGTGGAGGGATCTTCATGTAGCGGCCGAGCTTGAGGTCGGCGAGGAACGACAGCGCGTGCACGGTGCTGATCCGGCCGTAAATCTTGAAGAGCAGGTTGGCGATGGGCTTGCCAGGCAGGGCGTAGCCGATCATGAACTGCGCGATGATGTCGTACCCCGGTTGCTGCAAAAATTAATGATCGAAGTCACAAACCAAATCAGACGATAAATCGATGAAAATTATACTGATCATCTGTCTGTTCACTCAAGAAGAAGATGCCAAGATGGCGTGCATGCATGCCTGGTTGGTGGTGGCCTGGATGACGCCGATGGGGAGGGTGACGACGAAGGCGAGCGCGAAGGCGAAGAGCATCCCCCACCACGGCAGCTGCATCTGCTCCTTCCAGACGAACGACATGAGCAGCGACACCACCACGCTGCCCACCAGCAGCACGAGGAACCACCACTGCGGCACCTGCCTGTACCTTTGCATGAGCTTCGCGTGCACGTCCAGCTTCGCCGAGCTCATCGCCGACCTGCTCTGCCTCCACATGTCGGTGCCGTGGAAGAGCAGGACGTGTACGATGGTGGCCGTGAACCGCAGGAAGCCGGAGCCGATGGAGATGGCGAAGAGCGGGCTGAGGTAGAGCTTCCCGTAGCTCTGGTAGGCGGCGACATTCAGGTCGAAGTCCCTGGTGAGCACCTTGGTGGTGTCGTACTTCTGGCCCGCCGCCGTGAAGAGCTGGTTGGAGAAGATGGGGAACTTGCTGGCGTCGAACGTGTTGAACCTCCAGTAGCAGAGCGGGACGATGACGTAG
The DNA here is from genome assembly GCA_036346405.1 of Phyllostachys edulis. NCBI lineage: Eukaryota > Viridiplantae > Streptophyta > Magnoliopsida > Poales > Poaceae > Phyllostachys > Phyllostachys edulis. The sequence continues at coordinate 14,280,170 of CM070550.1, read as the reverse complement.
ATGAACATGACGAAGCCGGCGGCCGTGTTGGCGATGGACGCCCACGGCGCTACCAGTGGGCTGCCGTGGTACGCCGAGATGCCGGCCCAGTCGAGCGTGAAGGCGCCGACGCCGAGGCCGTGGTACCCGGAGCCGACCTGCTGCGCCGTGATACTGTGCGGCCACGCCCAGCACGCCCACGAGAAGAAGGTCAGGATCGGTAGCAGGTACCCCGGCAGCGCGTAGTAGGCGAAGCTCGCGAAGAAGAAGATGAGGAAGAAGCGCATCCGCGATGGCCCCTTGGACGACGATTTGCCGCCGCCCTCCTTCTCGTGCAGCGCCCTGCAGGCGTAGCGTTGTTGCACATGCACTCAAAGATTAGCCCTTATTAACAGGGGATAATTAAGCTAGCTTGCCTAACTAATTAACTTTGCTCTTGATGTCATTATCAGATCAGCAGGACCGGACTTAAATCGAATGGGGGTACTACCTTCAGAAAATTGAACGAACTATATAAGGTTTTTCCGGTATAATATACCAATAAATAATTCCAATTTTTTTAATTCAATTATACAACGTAGGCACACAGCCGCGCCGCCCAGGTGGCCAAATGGCGGCACGGCCAGTCCGGCTAACTAAATGGGTCTTATCGTGCCAGCCCGTGGGTTAGGGTGACGACTCAGATACAGCACACCGACCTCTCAGGCCATGTCAGGCATGATAAGCTCAATGGGCCCTGCACGGCATGGGATCAACCAGCTAAACGGCTTCTTCCTTCCCGACCCACCGCCGCTGCCTCCACAACCTGTCGCCGCTACCACCTCCGCGCGCACCCCCTCTTCCTCCTTCGTCACCGGCCGTGCCAGCCGGGCCATGCATGGTAGGTACTGTGTGCTGGGCCGGAGTTGCGACCTAAGCATGACATGTCTCGTCGGCCCATGCCAGCCCAGCTTGACTACAGTACCGGGCCTAGGTCGGGTCAACAGTCCTGTGCTTCGGGCCGACCTAGCTGGCACGATCCATTTGGTCACCTCTAGACGCGCGAATGCGCCCTCTTAGCAGACAGATCAAATATTTTTAGAGATTTGCCAAACAACATTCGACAGTTTTCTTTTGTCAAAATAGTTAAATTTTCATTCATTTGATATGCTTTGAGATTTACACTTCTTCTCATATGATGAATTGACTCCGAATTTATTATGATTTTTTTCGAAACATAACGGATTCACCGTATTGCCATATTTTGTTGATATAGTTTTTTTTTTGTCTTTGTTTTTGCTCCATATCTCAAAGTATATATTAGATTTTGAATCATATGATGGAAAATATGAGTTATTAAGACTTTTAATAATAATTACAGTGACCAAGAACAAAAATTACATAAATAAATTACTGTAATTTATGTATAATGAAGTTATGAATGAACTAAATTTTGACTGTTTTGGATTAAGAAAACGGCCGAATCTTGTAAAAACGGGCCATCTTTTTAGGAACTGGATGTGTTTCACGCAGGCTGACTGGGATTGACGAACACAGAACCAGCCGCTCGTGCATGCTCGCACTCCACCACTCGGAACCTATGCCTATGCGGGACCGGTTGTCAGATTAGATAAGTTTAACACGGTGCTTATGTTATGCTCCTTACCTGAAGAGGGAGACCTGGGCAAGATTAGAAGGCCACCACATCTCGGCAGGGTCAACCAGGTACCTCCTCAGCATTCCAGCCCAACCATAGCCCAGAATCTGCAGTGTGCAACGACAAAGCACGCGTCAGCATCTCCAGTCAAAACGTCAGCACTGCATCAGCATCTCTAGTATTTCTGGTTTATTCAGATGCGCTATGCACTGACTCCTTTTCTTTTGGCTTAGTTAACTAGTCTCTTCATGATATGCTGCATCCATGATGTAAGATTGTACTGCGAAATGTTAAGACTCGATTAGTCACTAGACACCCATATTGCAACTAGTACCCGCAATCCGACAGGGATTTGAAAGGTTCCCACTATGCAATTCACAAGAGGCGCGTGTACGGATGCAAATTAGACGAACAAAATCTCGCCAATTATTTGTGGGGTCCTCCTAGCATCCATGGACTCACGGTGACACGTGCCCGTAAGAATTTTCAAACCGCTTTTTCCTCTCTTCTCTGTGTACTTATGATCTAGGACACCACAACATTGATTGATTGGTTCACGCATCAAAACACATGATCTACAATAGTTTATACTACTTGTTACTAAAAGAATGTACATATCAGCATTTAGGTAATATGAAGAAGAGCTAGTGAGGAGAGAAGGTGAGCTTGTTACTTGATGAAGAAACAAGCAAGTTGTTGATACCAAGACACAAGAAACAACAAAATACTCTGCTGAAGACTTGCTTGTTACTAAAACTTGTTTTGTGAGTCATACACAGCACTTAAAGTCTTAGATACAAACTCAAGAAACATTCCATTGGAAGCTTGTTTCTTTTTATTAGATTAAGATTCTCTTCTCTAGAAAGATCTACAACAATCCATCTCGGTTATTATTAAAGGTTCCACATCGAACTTTTAGATGATGTGGAGGAGAGAAGATGAGGAGAGAAGGTGGAGCTGTTTTATACGAAGAAACTATCGATTGTTAATACCAAGACATAAGAAACAACAAAAACTTTATTGGAGGCTTAGTTGTTACCTAAACACTCATTTTGTGGATCCCATCGCCTACCAACAAACGTGAAGAATTAAAGTCTTAGATATCTGAAGCTTAAACAATCCATTGGAATGATTGTTTCTTTTATTAGATTAAGATTCTCTCCTCTTAAGAATAATTTAAGAAACAAACTATCAGATGCTTCTTAGAATAAGTTAAGAAACAAGTTATTATAGGTGCTCTTAGTCACGTCTCTTAGACGTGGTGTGCGCGTGCCAAATTAAAGATGAAATCGAACAGGCGAGGCTAGTCGATTCTAAGTACTGTTTTCAATCAGTCTTTGATGCTTGCATAAGTAACTTATTATCGTAGCGATGGAAAACAAATGAACAATTAAACTGAAGAAATAGCTAAAGAGGCATTAGGCAAGTAATAGCATTAGGCAAGTAATACATACAAGATAGTATTGGAGTAGTAGAAAGTAGAAACCTGTGTGGTGAGGACGATGAGGAGGGCACATACGAAGCTGAGGGTCTGCTTGTAGTAGGCCTTCATGACAGTGATGGCGCCGATGGAGTAGGCGTCGCCGCCGCCGTAGGAGACGCCGCAGTTTGCGAAGATAGTGATGATGACGTGCTCCTTGACGTTGAAGGGCCCCGGGTTGAGGTTGAAGCTGCCGAGGCGGCCGCCGAGGAGCCTGACCTCGCGGTCGGGCAGCACGGAGGCCATGAAGCGGCCGACGGGGAGCACGAGGATCTGGGCCAGGATCCCCGAGATGGTGAGCGGCTGCGTGCGGTACGTGAAGAAGGTGTTGAGGAAGATGAGCACCACGCAGGAGGTGATCCCCAGCGTCCACGCCCGGAATGTCATCACCGGCATCGACGGGTCGTCCGTCTCCGGCACCACCAGCGCCACCTCCTCCACCGGGCAGCTCTCCCCCTCCCCCTTCCCCCCCATCGCCGCTGCCTGCTCCTCCGCCGCCACCGGCGACTTCAACGACGACATCTCTCTCTCTCTGCTTCACTAGTTGCCTCTGATCTTTGTAGCTAATAATTTGCTTGTATCTCCGGTGGAGGGTAGTGCACTTTCGGGGATTCTTGGATGGTAGCTCTTGACCTCTGCTCGCCCCTATTTATATTCCACTTCGCGGCTCCTTTCCCTCCTCGTACTTGTACAGCCTGGTGTTAATTCCCCGGGGCTTTGGAGCGACGGGGGAGGCGGCGAAATTCGTCAAGGCCGTCCGTGCATCGGATCAGGCGGCCGGGAGACAGCCACCTGGACACCCGACGGGCACGCGCCGGCTTAACCCCGGCGCGCGGGGGCACGCGCGCAGCGCGCACGGCCACATGAATTATCGCATAATTGCTTTCTGGCTTAATGTGATCGCGCTCGGTTGGTTCATCGCGTTAGTGGTAAAGTCGCTAGCATTTGCTTTGGAAAGTGGCTTTAATCCTCTCTGACCGTGCAATGTGCGAGCCGCAATATATATATATGTCTCCCCTGTTCCTATTAAAAGAAACCAGATTGCAAAAGTTCAAACAACAACCTAGAACAACAAAAAAGAAGAAGCAAAGAACGGTTACAATCCAAAACATCTATCAAGCGAAAACTGCCAGCAAACAAACAGAGAGATAACAGAAAACAACCAAAAACTGACTACCACCAAGATCATTCCTTCTTGATCCACGGCGTCCACGTTCTTCTTGCTCAAAAAATCTCTATCGCCACATTACCTAGCAATCTAGCGCCCCTGACCAATAATTCCTGCTCTACCTCCTTCAGCTTTCTTGTCTTTCTAGCAAAACTTCCAACCCAGTTGGTCATCAACTGATGGACATTTGCAGGAGGACAAGGCAGTCGCCGGATCCATCTAAAAGCCGGATCAATGATTTTCACCCCCGAACATGGCACCACGCCACCCCCACAATCTCCGCCGTTGCCCGCCATAGCCGACCCCACGACAGCACTGCTGTAGCCACCTTCTCGCCGCCCGTCGCCCAAGAGCCAACCGGATCCAGTGGATTCGCAGCGTCGGGTGGAGTTCAAAGAGGCTCGATCCGGTGGCACTACAATGGCGCAGCTTCATTCAACCGACTCAGCGATCACGTCCGATCCGGACGGCTCAGCACCCGGTCACCTTGCCGACCACCTCCACCGCCTCTCAGAGGTCGACGACCGCGCAGGCCGCCTTGCTAGTCGAGATCCAGATCCACGCTAGATCAACGCCGACGCGCGCCATCAACGAGCTGCACCGATGGCCACGCCGCCGCCGCCGAGGCCGCACTAAGCTGCCATGGCCGCCGAGGTCAAGACCACACCACCCGCGTGACGCCCTCGGCGCGACCGCTAGACCTGCGTCTTTGCATGCACAGGGGCGAGGCCGTGTTGCCTGCAACCGCCACTCTGGGTCGATCCCCGCTCCAGATCCAGGCCGCCCGCGCGAGATGCCTCGCGACGCCACTCGGGTTGACCCCCGCTCCAGATCCAGGCCGCCTGCGCGAGATGCCTTGCGACACCACTTAGATTGACCCCCGCTCCAGATCCAGACCATCCGCGCGAGATGCCTCGCGACGCCGTCAGCGCGGCCGCCAGACCCTGCACCTGAGCAAGGCCGCGCTGCCTGAAGCCGCCACTCCGGGGAGCCTCGGGCCGCCACCGCCCCCGCCCTCTGGGACGATGGGACTATGGGAGCCTATCCATTGCACAGCTTATTTTGATTTTGGATGGTTTCCTCGTAGAATCAGGCAGTCCATCGCACAGCTCTGAACGATTTTCTTGTAGTACCAAGAGTGCTAGTTGATAGTTGCAGTAGTTTCCCCAGCCTTATACACCGTTTAAACACACAGAAATTTCACTCGAAATTTACATAAAATAGTTTAATTCCAGCAGGAATCGGAAAAAAATGTTGCGGGGATGGAACAGAGGCACCTTAGCAAGGATGGGGACAACTCTCTATCGCAAACCGTGGCCGTATAATCCCCGAGTATGTATTGTTAGTCTACCTTAGCACATCAATTATTGGAGTCATATATAATTCACAATTCAAAATAGTAGTCATTCGTGAAGCATTAAGGATCAATGACATAAAACATCAGTTTCTCAATAAGAACAACCTTGGATCTTGTCGATAGTTTAGTATCGATCATACAAATAATCGTTGTGGATTTTCCTTGAGTTAAACTATAAAAAAAAGACACAGTGATTTTATACAGGTTTGGGTCTTCTCATAAGAGAATAATAACCATACTCATATGTTGTTGTATGAACTATGCTTTACAACAGAGAAAAAATCACTAGAACTAAAACTTAATGACATCTGTTTGTTGATCTGTCTCTTGTTCGTTATCATTGTTCTTGTCCTCCTTCTTATATAGCATGTGAAGGGGTAGTTGTCCTGTATCAAAAGACGTCTCACTGTTTGATAAAATGTGCATGTTCTGTGACAGTTATTGTCAGAGACTAATCCCCCCCGTCGCCTTGCAGGCTTGCAGTTATGTCGGAGACAGAGGCTTAATACGTTCAGTTATCCCAGTGAATAACAACACATATTAACTACTGTATGTATTAAACACAGTGCATAAGTGTCCCTAGTCGATTGGGCCCACATGTCTATAAGCTTTGTTGACTATAAGGTGGTCGTAGTTGACATCATCGTAGTAAATCTTATGACCATGAAGTAATCATAGCAAGGCTTATGATCATAAGGTGGTCGTAGAAAAATGGTACGACCACTAGATAGTCGTAGAAGTACTTACGACTATATAGGGTGGTCGTAAGATGGTTTACGATCACTCAGCTAAACTTCTCCCTTATTAATGATAAAGAGTATCATTATAAATAATATGAAGATATTGATATCTATAATAATTATTATGAATAAATAATTTAATTAATTAGTGATTACTAGATCCACGTCACACCTTAAACAGGAATCTGGTGTCGTCATGGTCCCTTGGCTGATCAAGGAAGATTTGGTTTGGTTTGATGTGTTTATTTATAGTTCCATATGCTCCTTCGATCTTTGCCTCACCCGGATTAATGTAACGCCTCCAAATTCCTGGGGACATTAAACTCTTCATAACCGCTCAGGATGTGCAGTTGCGAAGTAAGCAGTGTCTCAAGCAAGCTTTCGATCTCAACAAAAGCCAACCTTTTATTACATAAGATAGGGCTTAACAGCCAGTTTCGACACTAACACGGGCATCCAAGCTCAAAGTTAATATAATACAAGACAAAAGAACTTCTAACCACATGCACACTTGAGTGCGGTTGAGACCTAATAACAGTAGTCGTTGCCAACCGTGGGTCCACCAAAATCTTGTTCAACCAGATCTTCTGCATTTTCCCAGGTTTCTTCTGTAGATTGTTTGCAGATTATGCAAGAATGAGTACAACTACCGTACTCAACAAGCCACATGGAAAGGCTAAATAATTACATTCAAGGAGCTCAAAGGATGATTAGGTTTTACCTTAACAGGCATATGTGGATGCAATTTGTAGTTTAAAGCAGTTTACAAAGCAGTAAAACAATAATACGTAACAACATCAGGGGTTTCTCAACAAACCACAATTACCAGCTTACCATCTCAAAACTCTACTTATGCCTCGTGTACTGGAATCACCCATTAACACAGCTTCATTAACCGGAAGCACGGTGTATTCGAATAACATTGATTTTCACTCTGCAGAGTTGCCCAACTTTACCCACACGATATCACAAACCCACATTGACACGCATCGCGCTTATGCATAACCGAAGTTAGGATAACAAAGCCTTTTCACTTGCTTATCCTTTTAGTCTCTACCGGTAGATCTTAATCCATACCCTCGGAGACCACCGCCAATAGTGAACTTTGTACCCGTCTTGTCGACGGGTCCATACTGCTGTAAGAACCAATGAGTGTCCTAAAGGCCCACCCCTGTCTCACCTTTGATCTGTAGATATTCAATTGGATGAGCGAGGTACTAAGCTAGGGAGTAATGACCACGCATGTGGTTGAGCGGTTTACTGTGTCTGTTACTTGGCACAAGGTTCTTGTCCTTACTTGTCACCCAGTGAGGCGATGGCCCAACCCGCGGTTGCCCATCTCTAGATCTCACTGATGACTCATTTTACCAAGTATCTTGGGTTGTCCAACATTTTGGTCTCAACCCTCAACTTACACCCAAAACCTATTGGCCTAAAGCCAATACTGCTTTTGATTGATGATCACAATTTTGAGTGACAAAGCTACTATATAGATAACATTTTATGTGAATTTGTCAACGTGAATATGGCCTACAAGTGCTGGGTAGGTTTGATATGTGGGGTAATAGGAATTATCTAATTATCATGGCATTCAAAAGTATTATTTGAATAATTAAAGTAATTGGCTCAAATATAATAATGAAAGTATCAATATAAATATATGACATGTGGGTTCAAAATGATCAAGGAATGCGACTTGCCTTCTTGCACAAAGTCCTGTTGATGCTGGTCTTGTCCGGCGTCTTCTGGAGTCTGGTCGTCTAGATCGTAACCTAACGAGAAGCAAAGCAATAAAAAGAAAACAAGTAAAAACTAGCTCAACAAGGAATGAGCTGGAAACGACAAGCAAGAAAATAAAACCAAACAGAGACTTAAAGGAAGGGTGGTGCGGATTGGTGGGATTTATCTGGTGTTTTGTTCGAACTGAACGAGGTTTGAGATTCGGATCCAACTACAACAAAAATATTGTAGAGGATTAAAGAAACTTTAGGAAGGTGGAAAGGTTTGTTTGGAGCTTGGTATAGCTGAACGGAGTCAAGAAATGAACTCGGGGGCTCGAAACGGTCGAAAATGACATATAATGTCAAATTAGGGTTTCGGGCGAAAATTGCCAGATAATGAATAGTATTAAAATACTATTTATACACGACAATTGATCAGCGAAGAGTAATTGAAATATTTGTGTTTGGCTGAATTGAACTGTAGTTAAGGTTTATTATTTTTGGCTAAAGAACAGTGTATAATTGGATTAGGAAATTCAAATTTTGTTCGGATGAACAGTAACTGAAATCACTGTGCATGTGAACAGAAAAAAGGCCGAAAATTAATCGAATAAAGAATGGGCTCCGCCCATCTTGGCTTGCCCCCACTTCGGCAACAGCCCATGGTATGGCAACCTAAAAGGCAGGCGCTGGCGGCCTGCCTGAGGCTAAAAGCCTCCTGAGAAAGCGCGAGGGCGGAGGAGGAAGCGGCGGCTGGGTGGCGCCTCACAGGAGGAGAGAAGGCGGCGGTGGCGACTGGCTGGCGCTTCAGCATGACGGCGACGGGGAAAAAGCAAAAAGGCGGCGTGAGAGATCCACCGGTATGCCCTCTTACCTAGGGTTTTTTGGTGGGTCTTGGGGTGGGGTTATGGCGACAATGGCGACGCAGCTCTGGCCGTGCCCGAAGGGAAGGGTGGGTGGAGGTGGGGATGAAGAGGAAGTAGGGCCGGTGGCTTTTTATAGGGCAAAAGGCGGTGGGAAGCGAGAAGGCGGCAAGCAAGGCGGCCATGAAGGAGGCGAAAGTAAGGGGTGAGTGGAGGCGGAAAAGGTGGAAGGCGCGATGGCGATCTTGATGGCGCGGAGGTGGCGGAAAGACGGCGTTGGGCGATGACAGCGTGGAGCAGGGTGGGCGGCTCGAGCAAAGGCGCGAAGGAGGGAAAACGAGGAGGAGAAGGAAGGCGGAAATTAGGGTTAGGGTTTGGGGTTTTGGCCGAATTTGACTGGATTTTGAATTTGATTTTGAAATTTGAAAATCAAACTTGAACTCAAATTGAATTTTGAATTTTGAATTTTTTTGCAGGTGTTTCAACCTACCCCCCTTAAAAAGAATCTCGTCCCCGAGATTCACTCAAAGTCAGGGGACAGGTTGGAAAACTACGCTGTATTTTCAATTCCTTTTTCCATGCTGCTCTTTCTGACGTAAGATTCTGACACTAAACTGAAAAGGTAGCTCCTGGATCAATTGAGACCAATGGTTATGAAGTAAGAACGTACCGGCATTATTGTTGATGGTTGCTGCAGTTTCATTGACAGTGACGTAGTTGATCTTGCCCTGACTTGGTCTTGGTTGCTGAAATTTTGGCTGTTCTCTAGGTCGTAGCATACCTCCTTTCCTGGCTTGTGTTGTTGGCGGCGTCTTGTTGATCTGTGATTGACTCCTCACTTGAGCTTTGGCTGCTTCTGCTGACATATGCTTCCTTGGACATAGAGACTTGAAATGACCTGGTTGTCCACAGTGGTAGCAACTTATTGATTTTTGTGGACAGTCCTTTTGATAGTGATTTCCTCCGCATGTGTAGCAATCGAATCGTGGTTGGTGATTCATATTGTATTGGGGTCTTGAATTGGAATTGGTAGTCAGTTCTTCACGATATTGTCTTGGTGGTGCTCTCATCATCCTTTTTCTCGGGTGCACTTGGTTGAGGTGTCATCGCATTGCTCTTCTTTTCTCAATTCTTGTAATTGCTCGCGGCTTCGATATTAACAGTTTGTTTACCATAGTCGACATATCCTTAAAATCCAGGGCTGAAATGTGAAACTTCAACGACTTCTGTAATCCTCGCGAAAACTTCTCCATCTTCTTAGCTTCTGTATCCACCTCATGTGGGGCATATCGTGCTAGATAATTGAATTGATGTAAATACTCTGTCACAGTAAGTCCTCTTTGCTTGAGAGCAAGAAACTCTCGGCATTTGGAGGCGAGCACGCCAATGGGGACGTGTGCCTTATGAAATGCATCCTTAAATTCTTGCCAAGGTATTTCTCTTCCGGGATGGAATGTTTGGTGATTCATCCACCATGCTGCGACTTGTCCTTGAAGTTGGTGGGAGGCAAAAAGAGTCTTCTCTTGATCAGTGCATTGGATAGTGTCTAACTTTCTTTCCATATCTCTTATCCAATCATCTGCTGCTAGTGGTTCTGGTGCAACTGTAAAAGTTGGTGGTCTTGTTTTGTGGAAATCAGTCCATCATGATCTTGCAGTGCTTCCTCCATTTGTTGTTCCTGAAGAGGGTTCTGATGGTACTGGTGATCTGGTGGTTATCTGCTCTAGGAGTTTAGTGTGTTGCTCCATCATTCTGGTTTGACTTTGCTCCGCTTGATATCTATTTCTCTCCATCATGGCCATTATTTCCGCCATGGTTGGTTGATGATTTGCTGAATCCGTTTCTTGGTTGTTGTTGTTTTCAGACATCTTGGGAATATATTTCTGCAGCGGTTTTGACCAAATATAGATAGGTGAGTAAGATTTAGACTTGAGTTAAGTGCAGAAAGATTAAGGTAAGATTCAAGACGAAAAGAAGGAATTGCATTTTGACAAGGATGATATACAGGTACTGATAGAAAACAAATTATCAGATAATAATATAGCTCAATTATTTTATACAAGTTGTATACATACTACTTAGTGTACATAGCACAACTTGTTTTACAACCAGAAGATCGTCTAATTAGGGTTAACTCTATCTAACAACACTTTAGCGTATTCTAAACACTACTGCAACTTCTGACGAAAGGTTGAAAATTAGGTGAGAAGAAGATAAATGTTTTATAACACAAATCGATTTTACAAATCTAAGTTAGATAAGATAGCAATAGAAGGGAAAAGACAGCAATAATACTTATATTTTTGTTTTCAGAAATTCTTTTATAATTTCTCAAACTAGGATTTTTGAAGGTCTTCACTTCCTAATTCCTAAAGCCAACTTAAGGTCTCATCCTACAGTCAAGCTATGCTCTGATACCACTTTTGTAACGCCCCCAAATTCCTGGGGACATTAAACTCTTCACAACCGCCCAGGATGTGCAGTTGCGAAGTAAGCAGTGTCTTAAACAAGCTTTCGATCTCAACAAAAGCCAACCTTTTATTACATAAGATAGGGCTTAACAGCCAGTTTCGGCACTAACTAACACGGGCATCCAAGCCCAAAGTTAATATAATACAAGACAAAAGAACTTCTAACCACAGGCACACTTGAGTGCGGCTGAGACCTAATAATGATGAGTCGTTACAACCGTGGGTCCACCAAAATCTTGTTCAACCGGATCTTCGTGATTTTCCTGTGTTTCTTCAGAGATTGTTTGCAGATTATGCAAGAATGAGTACAACTACCGTACTCAACAAGCCACATGGAAAGGCTAAATAATTACATGCAAGGAGCTCAAAGGATGATTAGGTTTTACCTTAACAGGCATATGTAGATGCAATTTGCAGTTTAAAGCAGTTTACAAAGCAGTAAAACAATAATACGTAATAACATCAGGGGTTTCTCAACAAACCGCAATTACCAGCTTACCATCTCAAAACTCTACTTATGCCTCGTGTACTGGAATCACCCATTAACACAGCTTCATTAACCGGAAGCACAGTGTATTCGACTAACATTGATTTTCACTCTGCAGAGTTGCCCAACTTTACCCACACGATATCACAAACCCACATTGACACGCATCGCGTTTGCGTACAACTGAGTTAGGATAACAAAGCCTTTTCACTGCTTATCCTTTTTAGTCTCTACCCGGTAGATCTTAATCCATACAGCCCTCGGGAGACCACCGGCCAATAGTGAACTTTGTACCCCGATGCTGACGGGTCCATACCGTTGCAAGAACCAGCGAGTGTCCTTAAAGGCCCACCCCTGTCTCACCTTTGATACTGTAGATATTCAATTGGATGAGCAGTGTACTAAGCTAGGGAGTAATGACCACGCATGTGGTTGAGCGGTTTACTGTGTCTGTTACTTGGCACAAGGTTCTTGTCCTTACTTGTCACCCAGTGAGGCGATGGCCCAACCCGCGGTTGCCCACCTCTAGATCTCACTGATGACTCATTTTACCAAGTATCTTGGGTTGTCCAACATTTTGGTCTCAACCCTGAACTTACACCCAAAACCTATTGGCCTAAAGCCAATACTGCTTTTGATTGATGATCACAATTTTGAGTGACAAAGCTACTATATAGATAACATTTTATGTGAATTTGTCAAAATGAATATGGCCTACAAGTGCTGGGTAGGTTTGATATGTGGGGTAATAGGAATTATCTAATTATCATGGCATTCAAAAGTATTATTTGAATAATTAAAGTAATTGGCTCAAATATAATAATGAAAGTATCAATATAAATATATGACATGTGGGTTCAAAATGATCAAGGAATGCGACTTGCCTTCTTGCACAAAGTCCTGTTGATGCTGGTCTTGTCCGGCGTCTTCTGGAGTCTGGTCGTCTAGATCGTAATCTAACGAGAAGCAAAGCAATAAAAAGAAAACAAGTAAAAACTAGCTCAACAAGGAATGAGCTGGAAACGACAAGCAAGAAAATAAAACCAAACAGAGACTTAAAGGAAGGGTGGTGTGGATTGGTGGAATTTATCTGGTGTTTTGTTCGAACTGAACGAGGTTTGAGATTCGGATCCAACTACAACAAAAATATTGTAGAGGATTAAAGAAACTTTAGGAAGGTGGAAAGGTTTGTTTGGAGTTTGGTATAGCTGAACGGAGTCAAGAAATGAACTCGGGGGCTCGAAACGGTCGAAAATGACATATAATGTCAAATTAGGGTTTCGGACGAAAATTGCCAGATAATGAATAGTATTAAAATACTATTCATACACGACAATTGATCAGCGAAGAGTAATTGAAATATTTGTGTTGGGCTGAATTGAACTGTAGTTAAGGTTTATTATTTTTGGCTAAAGAACAGTGTATAATTGGATTAGGAAATTCAAATTTTGTTCGGATGAACAGTAACTGAAATCACTGTGCATGTGAACAGTAAAAAGGCCAAAATTAATCGAATAAAGAATGGGCTCCGCCCATTCTTGTGCCCACTCGGCTTAAAGCGGCCATGTTGTATGTGACCTAAAAGGCCTGTATGCTGGGCGTGGTGGCCTTGAGGCCAGCGCCCACTAGACAGCGCGAAAGGGGAGGAGGAGAGAAGGCGGCGAGCGGCGAAGCATCAGCGGCGCAAGGCGACGGGCGACGGGGAAAAGCAGCAAGTGAGGAGGCGCGAGAGATCCACGGGTAGGCCCTCTTACCTAGGGTTTTTGGTGGGTCTTGGGGTGGTGTTCTTGGCGACAATGGCGGCTCTGGCCCTGGCCGTGGGGGAAGGTGGGTGGAGGTGGGGATGAAGAGGAAGTAGGGCCGGGTGGCTTTTTATAGGGCAAAGGAGGCGGGAGCAATAAAGGCGGCAAGATGCGGCCATGCATGAGCGAGGCGAAGTGGCGGGGGTGGTGGAGGCGGTGTGGCCGAAGGCGCCATGGCGATGATGCGTGATGGCGGAGGTGGCGGAAGACGGCGACGGCACCGACGTGATGACAGCGTGGAGCACGGGCGGAGGCGGCTCGAGCAAAGGCGCTACCGGGGAAGAAACGGGAGGAGAAGGAAGGCGGAAATTAGGGTTAGGGTTTGGGGTTTTGGCCGAATTTGACTGGAGTTTGAATTTGATTTTGAAATTTGAAAATCAAACTTGAACTCAAATTGAATTTTGAATTTTGAATTTTTTTTTGCAGGTGTTTCAATTAAGATGCGATCGACCGAAAAAGCGAGGCTCTCAGCCTCCTTTTGCCCTCACAAGTCGCAACCAAATCTTCTTTACCGTGCACATATATTCGTCATCCGCACGACTGCTCAAAATGATTTTTGCACTCGACCGGTGGCTGTGTCGACTCGATCGATCGCCTGCAGACTGCAGTGACCTAGCGATGACATGCATGGGGGCATGGAGCCGAGGCACAAGTACTGGACGACGCAAAGAAGGCAGGCATCTTGTTCGAACACACATGGGTGGTGGCGCTGTGGTGTGCGCGCTGTTTCTTCCATCTGCCGCAAGAGGACAGCACAGGACGAGTGTGGTGGTGTGCCATCCTGCCATGGCATCGCCGGCAGGTCGTACCAATCGCTTTTCGCATGGGGATCGATTAAAGCAGGTCAGCTTTGCGGTGTTCTTGTCCTCCGATCATGCATGTGAGGTGAAATATGCATGCCGCATTTCTTGGGAAGAAGATTAAAGAGGAGAAACAAGTTTCCGGACCCACCCATGCTAGCATGAGCGAATCATGCGTGCGAGATGGGACCGATCTCTGAGAGATGCGATCTCTCGGTCTCTCGGACCCGAAGACGGTAGGCTAATCAGTCGCTGTTTGATGTATGTTTAGCACAAGGGCTTGTCTATTAGCCAGTTGCCTGATTTTACCCAAAGAAAAAAAATAAATGACCTTTTTAATGGCCAGGGTCGCTCCATGATTCGCGCAACAAACTAACCTTAACCCACCCCCATCCAATCACACCGACGTTGTCGTCTTCTTCCTTCTCTCCGGCGAGATGCCCCCGCCACCACCCTCTTCCTCGTCTCCGATGGCTATTGCCATCAGATTCTCCACCGCCACCAAACACTTCGGTCTTGTTGCCCCTGCGGACCACCACCGGCCATCGTCGTCCGCCGCCTCGATGCACAACACCGCCTAACGCCGGTCTGCCGCCATCCCGGCCTCCCTCTGAGCCCCGCCGGGGGGTGGGGTGTTGGGGGGGGGGGTTGAATCTGAACCCTAAATAGATAAACTCACATCCTAATCCGCCGACGACGGCGACACTTCCGAGCACAGATCTCTCCATGTTGATCCAAAGATGAGAAAAATCGACCGAGATTTCTAAAATTCTCAGGCAACTGAGAATTAGCAATGCCGTTAGCATAAAGAACCAAATTAAGCTCGTCGTTCAGTGGGTCAGTAGGAGAAATTGAAAGTGAGGCCGGGCTAGCTGCTGCAGCTCAGCTTTAGTACTGCTTACGACAGAGACCTAGCTTCAAATCATGATTGTTGAGCGAATTGCTCTCTTCGCTACCTCTGCAAATCATGCATCCGGTCTGAGATGAACCATGTGTGACTTTACACACTATGGCCATGTGCAAGTTTTAAAGGTGTGTTTGGTTGTCTGTATGGGGTTGGCTCGTATGAGTAGATACAAGTTTTTAGGTGTTTGGTTGTCTGTTTGGGTAGGTGAGTCTGGCTGAATGGATGCAAGATTCCCTCTCCGGCTAGGCCCGAGGGAAACACTCGATTCGAGCTTCCCTCTTCAACCAGGCTGAGCGCATGCAGGCTGGCTGGCGCTCATAAGTCCGTTCACCTTCTCCCACACCAGATACCGGTAACTAAACAATATCTCAGCACAGTCCTGCCTAACAGAAACATGCAACCAAACAACTCATCATTACATCCACTCAACCTGATTAGATTCAGCCTGAATGGCACATAAGGGTCAGACTAGGGATATGCAGGCTGTTAGACAGGAATATGCAGATCACGCATATCCCGTCCCGGATTTGATCTCCTTTCCTTATCTCCCGGGTTTGTTTCTATAAACCGGTTGGTTATGATTTGGAAGGGATTTGCGTATATATGTAACTCGTGATTCACAGCATAATGCATTGCGTGATTACCCCAAACATCTAACGCTTTCATGGTATCAGCGACGGTCGCTCCAACGGCAGTTTTCTTTTCTAGCATTGTATGCGACTTATGTGACTTTATACAGTACGTATGGCCATGGCGGAGCGGCCAAGCCTTACACCGGATATCAAGCTCGATCGGGAGCTGGAGGGAGTGCCACTTGAACCCCCCCTCTAACAGTGACTCCATGACCGAGCGACGCGCATGCATATACGGCATGGAATCGGCTTCCCTTTCCGTTGTACGCATGCCACTCGCTGTGCGTGTTAGGAAAGTGAAACAGCGTAGTGATAGATATATAGATTGATTGATACTCCTGGGTCGGTAGTGGTGGTGGGGGGCATGCATGCGATGCATAATGGCCGCGACCAAGGTCGCAAAGGCGTACGTCCGCGCGAGCGAGGGAGGCATGCGCGCGCGCGCCGCCGCCACATGCCCGCGCACCCTGCCAGCCGGGCCCCGCGCGCGCCACCTCGGCCGCCGGCCACGAGGACGCGCTGCTTAAGCCCCTGCTTAACACATGCCCCCCCATACACGCGATTAGCGGAACACAACGCAAACTTACTTAACGCTATGCTATGCGGTGCTATGTAGATAGGCTACACGAACAGCAGTGCAGTGCAGAGGCATCTAGAGCCTAAGGCTTGGGTCCTACTCCAATTCTCTACCACGTGTTCGGCCGAGACAGCTGCTCGTAGGCTCGTAGCAGACAGAGAGAGAGAGAGAGAGAGAGAGAGAGAGCGTTGACCCGTGCGAGTCGTTGTGTGCGCTTTTCTTTCGCCCTTTCCCTTTCGGCCTTTTGTGCTGCGCTAGCTGCAGTGCAGGTGCCCCCTCGGTCCCGACGATGGCCCATGGAGGGGAGGAGGAGCGAGACCGAGGAACCCGTGGATTCGTCAAATCACATCAAGGCCGTAGCGTAGCTCTCCACTTCACCACCCCGCGAGCGAGCCGAATTAGCCAGCCTTCGCTCGCGTCGCCATCGGGCGGTGGCGCCACGGGCCACCACCACCTGCCGTTGCAATCTGCAATTTGCAGCAGTGGCATGCCAGGATGACGACGACGACGACCGACCGACGGCGCAAGTGCCTAGTTACTGACAGGCCTTTCTCTCGCAGACAAACATGACAGACTACCGGATATCCGTCCGTATATGGATGGAATGGATCCAGTGCATAGTGACACAAGTGGAAAAAGATGCTGTTCTATTTAGCTCAGCTCATGAAAATTGCTTATGCTTTATATGACGTACTGATTCTGTGTGCTGGACCTTTTTTTCCCTTTCTGAGAGAGAGATAGAGAGTGTGTGTGTGTGCGCGCTGGACCTTCTGGTTCGGCGATTTCCGCATGACCGCAATACTGCGGTCGATCTGTTGTTAATAATTGTGGGCCGCTCTATGGGCTTTCTATTAACCTTCCTATCCTGTCTAGTAATCTGGCCCATGTGGAAAATCTAGTTTGGTCCGAACATCGCATGACCAGTGGCGGAGCCGGTGCAACTCTCTGGCTCACGTCTATGATTATCTAGTTATGTGGAGTCAATTCCTATAAATTTTCCATTGTTTTCTAGAATTTTGCATAAATTTTCAATACATGTTTTCTAGAATTTTGCATAAATTTTCACTTGTATTGAATTATTTTGCAAAAATGCTGTGGGGGTTAATTGACCCACAGCTTTAAGGTGGCTCCACCAGCATGACAATGATGATTCTGAAGAAGTGAAATAATAATAATAATAACAATAATCCTTTCAGGGTAAATGGAGACAGAATTGCCGCGCAACCAGAACATCCACGTCGCTCCGATCTTCCTTTACCGTCGGATCCAACGCGTCATGGCTTCCTAGCCGTCCGATTTTGTTTTTGTTTTGCGTGCCAGCAATGTCGTCACACTCCGACGCTCGGCTGCTTCACCGTCGTTCGATTTAGCGCCAACGTTTGCAGCCCTTGGATCGAAGCGGCAGAGCGCGGGTGCACTTTTAATGCTTGCTGCGCGTTTGCACACGTGCCGGCCGCTAGTAATAATAATAGGAGGAGGAGGAGGAGGAGGAAGAAGGTGATAGATCTCAACCGATTAATGACTATCTAATCAGACCTTAATCTAGCATACGATCGAAGTGCCGACCCATCTAAAAGTGGTGGGCCCCGTCACAAACCCTAGATATGACGGGGCTGGCGAGGACTCTATCGCGTCTGAGTTGGCTGGTAGTACATCATGGCCGATCCCGCTGACGGAGTCGGACGCGTTGGAGGAGCTTCCTGTCACGATCGGGCGCCTCTAGATCTGGTCTAGGGTTCCGTGACATGATGTACGGCCAAAGCTAACTCAGACTTAGAGCGGTCTCAGGGTTTATATATTATAAGAATATGACGGGGCCCACCAAATTTTTAGATGGGTCTGGCACCTCGATCGTATGCTAGATTAAGGCCCGATTAGCTGTTATTAATCATGAGATCAATCTAACATTCTCCCCTTGATCTCAATCGTGCTTTAACTTTAATTACTTTTGACTTTACTCATTCCATTACTGATTAGTGCACGTAACATGTCTCATCGTCACGGTCAATCGCCGTTAGATTTATGACTACAATACACCTCTCTGCTCAAATAGTTACTTTAATCTTTTGGGCCATCTTTTAGTTCAGAATCATAGGCTTTCCCTTAAACCCATGCCGCTACATGTTCTCTGAACACGTTAGCGGTAAGCCTTTAGTAAGCGGATCCGCTAACATCTTTCTTGTACTTATATGCTCAAGACTTATAATTTGATCCCTAACTTTATCTTTCACAACATAGTACTTTATGTCAATGTGTTTGGCAAAGACCACTTGACTTATTGTTGTGGGCATACGTTCTATCATGGGTTCATTATCGCATACAACTTAAGTGGTCTATTGATGTCGTCAACCACTTTTAAACCGTATGAACTTCTTTAGCAGTTCACGCCTAGTAGCCTCATAACATGCTACAAACTCGGCATACATTGTGGACGATGTAGTGACGGTTTGCTTTGAGCTTTTCCACGATATAGCTCCTCCTGCGAGAGTGAACACATATCCGGATGTAGACTTTCTATCATCTCCATAAAATCGAATCAGTATACCCCACTATATGGAGTAAATCTGATTTTTCAGATGTCATCATGAGGTCTTTTGTTCCTTGCAAATAACGCAAGACTTTCTTTATCAATTTCCAATGTTCTATTCGAGATTGCTCTCGAATCGCCAAATAACCGGTAACAAATGCTAAGTCGTATGTGTGCACACTTGAGCATCTCAGAAGCTTCCGACGGTGAAGCATATGGAACCGCTTTCATTTGATCGATCTCATCTTTGGTTCTGGGGCATTGAAAAACCCCATATCTGTCGCCCTTGACTATAGGTGCGGTGAAGGACTACATTTATGCATCCCAAATTTCTTTAAGACTTTCTCTATGTATGTCTTTTGTGATAATCCCAATATCCCTTTGTTTCTATCCGGTGAATTTCGATCCCTAGAACGAACGAAGCTTCACCAAGATCTTTCATATCAAAGTTTGAGGACAAAACTTCTTTGTCTCCAAGATGTGATGACATCACTACTAGCCAAGAGGATATCATCCACATCTGTGATTAGGAAGATAAACTTCCCATCTTTAAACTTTGCATAAACACGCTTGTCCTCTACATTCTCTTTAAACCCAAATTTTCTTATTGTCTTGTCAAACTTCAAGTACCTTTGCCTTGAAGCTTGCTTTAACCCATAAATCGATTTCTTTAGGCGGCATCCCATTCTTTCATTTCCTTCCATGATAAAACCTTTCGGTTGTGCCATGTAAACATTTTCCTCCAAATCCCCATTGAGAAATGCCGTCTTTACATCCATCTCGATAACTCTAAATCATAATGTGCTACTAATGCCATTATGATTATGAAGGAATCTTTACATGAGACCGGAGAAAATGTCTCATTGTAATCAATCCTTCTCTTTGCGTAAATCCTTTTGCCACAAGTCGCGCTTTGTATCTTTCTACATTCCTTGGGAGTCAAGCTTTGTCTTGTAGACCCATTTCTGACCCTCTGCTTTTGGCTCCTTTAGGAATAATTTCCAAGTCCTGGACTTTATTAGTCTTCATGGACCTCATTTCCTCTTCCATGGCTTCAAGCCATTTTGAGGAATTTTCGCTTCTCATGGCTTCTTCAAATGAGGTGGGATCATCCTCCATTTGATATTCCTCTCAGATGATCGTCGATAATCATCGAAATAGCCGATCTTCTTATTCTTTGAGACCTCCCGGGGCCTCCTCATTTGGTACATCTTCATTTGAAATTGCTGTTGCTCCCTTCATCTGTGGCAATAGGTTCTATAGGATCCTCAAGAACAGGTTCCTCATTATCATTCATTGTTGCCACAGAGGAACAATAACAGTGCTTGCACCACAGTTGTCTTGCACACCGTCGGTGCGGATGGCAGTAGTGTGAAGAATGGCTCTTGAATCATCGGAGTGGGCGATACACCCGCTTCTCTTCAAGATCAATCTCACGAGCTACCATACTTCCTCTCATCATTTCATCCTCTAAGAAGACAATGTGTCTCGTTTCTACAAACTTTGTATATCATGCGGGCGGAGAAACGAAAACCTTTTGACTTTTCGGGTAGCCAATGAAATGGCAACTTCTTTGCTTTTGGGATCAAGCTTCCCAAGGTTTGGGTTAAATACTTTAGCCTCAAAGAGACTCCCCACACACGTAAGTGGTTTAATGAGGAACTCTTCCGTCCACAACTAAATCACGGTGTTTTGGGCACCGACTTACTAGGCACTCTGTTGAGAATATGAATGGCGGTTTTCAACGCCCATCCATAAACTCAATGGCGGTGTGGAATAGCTCATCATGCTTCGCACCATATCCATCGAGTGCGGTTGCGTCTTTTCACCTACTCCATTTTGCCGAGGTTCGCTTGGGTGTAGAATATGGGCCACTATTCCATTTTCTGTAAAAACCTTGCAAAAGGTCCAGAACTTGTCCATATAGGGTATGTCGATCGTAGTACTCCCCCCGGTCACGATCGGACTATCTTAATCTTTAAATCGTGTTGGTTTTCAACTTGACCTTAAATATCTTGAATTTATCCAAGGCTTCATTTCTTTCTTTGATTGGATAAATATATCCATAACGGAGTAATCATCCGTGAATGTTATGAACGAGTCATAACCATCCACACTTTTCACAGGAAAAGGACCACAAATGTCTGTGTGAACAATTTGTAGAACTCCTGTGCTTCTTTTGGCATCTTTCTTAATTTTCTTTACATATTTTCCTTTAATGCATTCTCTGCATTGTTCTAAGTCTGAGAACTCTAATGGAGGAAGAATATCATTCTTAACTAGTCTTTCTATTCTCCCCCTCGAAATATGGCCTAAACGACAGTGCCATAATTTCGACGACACATCTAGAGTTCTCTTTCGTTTCCTGTTTACATTCGTAGACGAGGATTCAATCACTTTCTGCGACGCGACGCTCCCATTATCGCATTACGACATTCACATCATCACGTAATGATAACAAATAAAGCTCATTTTGTAAGATGGCAAGACCAACACATTCTTTATTAAACATTATTTCACACTTGCCGCTTCCAAAATGACAATCATAACCATTATTGTCCAAACATGAAACACTAATCAAATTCCTCTCAGAAGAGGAACATAAAGAACATCTCTAAGTAAAAGAGTGAAGCCATCACTAGCTCTAATGAAAGATCGCCAACGGCTTCAACTTCAGCTTGGACTCCATTTGCGATTTTAACGATCTTTCTTTTCTTTGCATAGTCCTCGTCGAACGGAATCCTCAGAAAGAATTAGCAACATGAACAGTTGTTCTGAGTCAATCCACCAAGTAGATTTTGAATATTGTACATACAGGATTCATTTATAAAGGTAATAATGTTCTCACCTTTCTTTGCCATTATCATCTTTAAGTAATGTCGGGACGATCCTTCTTGTAGTGTCCGTCTTCTTCTTGCAATGAAGACACCGATCTTTGTCTATCGCAAACTTATTTTGTTGAGGCCGATGGACATGAGCTTTTCCTTGTTCTTTGAGGAGAAGTTATTGTTGAAGTTCTTTTTCTTGTTGTCCTTCACATAGTTGATAGAACCACCATGTGAGGATTTAAATCTTTCCTCCTCTTGCACACACATAGCTATGCACTTTTCTAAGTCCCATTTCTGTTTGCATGTTATAGTTGACAACAAAGGTGTCAAACTTTTAAAGAAGGAAGCAAAAATCAAATGAATAAGGAACTCATCCTTGAGAGCCAAATCCATTGGTTTAAGCTTGGATGCCAAATTGCTCATCCTTAGTATGTGCTCTCTTATGCCAACGCCACCACCGTAATACCTTTCTCACAAGTCGCTTAATTAGTGTGTAGCATAAGTCTTTGAAGAGCCAAGAACCGACTCTTTATTTTCTCAAGGTACTACTGTGCGAGTGTCACACTCTGCGATTGAGCCTGCAGTGCAGTGCTCAATCGTGTTTTTTATCTGACCATACATTTCTTGTTGGTCAGGGTCCATTTCTTATGCTCAAGGTCATAAGACATCCGTAAGGGAGCATGGTCCTCTCGTCTTTTCTCGCCAAGCGTTGTCGTCCTCATTTTCTTTTCTCCTTTGGCGCCTCAGCTCGATTGGGACGTCTTGTGGTGAGGACCCGCCCACCTCAAACCAAGATAAACGCTAAGTCTATCTTTTTCTTCCACTCTATAGTTATCTCCTTTGAGTGGGGATCTCTTTGATACAACTCATCAAGTTGTATCCTTTGAAAAATAATTCAAATAAAAGTGAGAACATAACAAAGAAAATTATATGCCTTATTTCCAACGTTGGTCAAAAATACGACATACAATTTTAATCTATACATTAAATTTACATCACCGCTAGCGTAAATAGAAATTATGCATAAAATCAACAATAAAAATTATAATATTGTTATTATCAACGCTGGTCGAAAATAACAATATCATAATTATCTCGAAATTGCATCTATATTTTTCCAAAATTAAATTCTCCGTTGGTTCAATTTAATAATGAAAAGGTAATCAAACATTAACTTTTGCAAGGAAGCTGTAATTATTCTAAAAATAATTCATTATTCGAAGCAATTATATCAGACACATTTAATCTCTGAAAAATTAACACGTTGGTGCAAAAATTTACAAAGATTTGAATCAAATTTATTCATCAATTAGGCGACTTACGGGCGGAGCGTAGCGGAGGTCGTCGCCGAGGCTTAGGTATGAGCGGAGCGAAGTCTGAGCGCCCATCGTGCACGGCCGTGCACCCGAGGACACTGAGGGGGTGGGCGAAGCCCTCACAGTATGGATTCTGTGTCTATTTTTCCAAAATTAAATTCTAACGGTTCAATTTAATAATGAAAAACAAAAACATAACATCAAAATATCTTTTCAAGGACCGGGACCGTGGTCTCAAGTGACCTCTCGAGGTCTCTCTCCCTCCCTTACCATTGTTATATCAAAATATCTCTTCCATTCATCACCTCCCCAAAAGAAAAAAAACACCAGAATTACGGAAGACGCGACGGGCGGGCGTAATGTGGCGCGGCGCTACGGCCGGGGCAGTGGGCAATACGGGAAGAGACGCGATCGCGGCAGGCAGGTGTGGGCGCGAGCCAGTGCCAGTGCAGCTTAAGCTATGGCGCCGGAGAACCAAGAAGTGTGTGTGAAGGCCAAGATGCTGTGTGCGGCGGCTGCCAAGAAGACGCGACGGGCGGGCGCAAGACGGGCAAGGGCGACCGCGAAAGGGCGGCGGCAGGGAGTGCTCGAGTGGGCTGGCGCAAGGCCTCCCGGTGAGCGACAATGGGCAATGCAAGACAAGCTCTGGCAGCGGTGGCTCCGAGGTCGACCAGATCCAAAAGCGTAAGACCCGTCTTTTGATTTTGGGGATTTAGGGTTTCATAAGCAATTCGATTCCTCCTTCTAATATTCTACCCGAGCCCAAGAACAAACATCGCTCGATACCATTGATAGAATCAATTACCGACCGTCGGACGTTGGCTGGGAGGACGCCATCGCGGTCGGGAAGAAGAAATCGGTGACGGCGTCGATCCCGTGACGGGACGGCATGATGAGCTTCCTGTCACGATCAAGCGCCTCTAGATCGGTCTAGGGTTTGTGTGTCGGTGGGGATGTACGGCTCAAAGCCAACCTCAGACTTAGAGCCACCGCCCCACCCCTTTATATATTATAAGAATATGACGGGGCCCATGACCTTTAGATGGGCTGGGCACCCCGATCGTATGCTAGATCAAGGCCCGATTAGCCGTTGGGCTAATCGGTTGAGATCAATCTAACAGAAGGGGCTCTTCTTGGTAGACGTCCAACGAAAAATTTAGGGCATAAAAAACTCTGTTTGGGCTGGAAACTGGGCCTCCAGGCGAGCAATAGCCAATCTGGAAATGTATAGCTACTAGGCCTATGAGAACCGTCCAATTCGACCACCTTCTGGCGAAATTAGGAGCTTCATGGGCCCCTAGGTAACTTTTTTTTATGACCTTCAAAAAAGTTAAATTGTTTAGAGTTTAAATCACTACACAGAGTTATGTACGATACAAATCCCAAAATCTTCTCAAGCAAACCCAGATTGTGAACACCATAAGACTGCATGCAATGTTGGTTGGACTTTCATTGACACTTACGTCTTCATCTTTTACCTGTCACATTGAAGCCCGAAAGAGACAGACTTTTAAAACCCTACACTTTGACGGAACGCTAAGCTACAAGCACGCCACGCAATTTAAGAGCCCGACAAGTTTGACGCACGCACACACAGCCACACAGGACGTCTTCATCTTTCACCTTTGTCACATTGAAGCCCAAGAGAGCCAGACTTTTAAAAACCCCACACTTTGACGGAACACTAAGCTACAAGCACGCCACGCTATTTAAGAGCCTGACAAGTTTGATGCACGTACACAGGGAGGACCTACCATTCGGGCAAGCTTTGGCATCCGCCAGAGCTCTCTCCGCCCAACCGAGTACATGGAAGCCTCCGATCGGGGAAGCAGTCAAGCAGTCGGCCAACTGAGCATCGCATCCCCAACTCTCAACCCTAGACGGCGACGGTGGAGCGTGGGCGGTGTGAGCGATGGAGCGCGCCCTGGCGCCAACACTGGCGGGGCGAGCGAATGAGTGTGGAGGGTGGTGCGGCGTGGGTGCATGGCGGCTTGGTCGTGCGAAGCGGCGGAAGGCGACGGTAGCGGCGATCAACGTGTGGATGCGTGGCGGCGCTTGGCGGGAAGCGACGGAAGCAGGCGAGGAGAGCGACAAGCATGGCGGCGGCGGCGCAAAGATCGCTTCCCTAGCGCAGTGGCACGAGCGGCTGATGCTCTGCTCCCTAGCTCGGGCGGTGGCGCGGCACTAGTGCCAGGTGGCATAGGCAAGGGCTGCTCCCGGGTACTCCCCTGGCTGGAAGGGGCGAGGAGCCGAGAGGGCCAAGGGGCAGGTCAGCAGGGGGCAGCGGTCGGTGGCCGGCGTAGGCCATGGCCTGTGGGCGGTGGCGCGGTAGTAATGTTGAAATCTAAGACCAGTAAGTACTCTGTCCTCTCCTCTGAAATCTTAAGTCTATTTCTATATGGATCTCATCAAAATCTCAATTCTATTTCCACATGGATCTCATCAGAATATCAGATACGTGCAATATCTCTATAGGCTGTAGCATAGAATTGGGACTGGTAGGAAGAAATTGTGTGCAAATTATTCAAGTTTTCGGATTACACCCACCTTAAACAAGGTCTAATTGATGGTGATGCCTATGTAGGTGGTCGTGCAAAATCAATAGCTACCGATCACAATGCCAACTATCTCTCTGTCACTAACTCTAGAATGACAATGTCTCATACATCATATATCGCTATCACAGCTGTGCTTGATTTTGAATGATTGCTTTTTTAATTGGCTAGAAATGGATTTGAAGAGATACTTTAGCATAGTTTCTTCCCCCAAGTACCGGTGCTAGCGGAATCGCTGCAACAAGGACAAGCTACTGAAGCAACAACCAGTGGCGCTGCACAAGAACAAGTAGACGGTGGTGCGACAATGTTATTAGTGAGGTATTTCTCAATATTCTACCTTTATTTTCACTTATTAATTCTATTTAATGTTGTATATTTATATTGGTGTGATTGCAAAATAGTTCACATATAAATTCTATTGCTTTTGTGTTACTATTTAGTGCACCCTTGAGGCTCCGTCGTACTTAAATTTAATCCTAGTCCGCCACTGCGCACACACGTGGTCCTCCATATTTGATTCGCGGTTTGATCGAGAGGAATATTGCGCTGCAGGCTGACGCGCCACGAAAGCGATCGCCGGATACGGCCGCGCGCAAGTCAGGCGCAATGCTGACCCAGATGTGACGAACAACCACCACTAATATTCAATGAGTCCGTGAATGAAAGAAAGAAGAAAGAAGAAAGAAGAAGGAACAAGCCCTTTACAGCTATCTTGCATTTGCAAACCGTGCAGAGCTGTTGTTTATCGCTGAAGAATCAGCTACGTACTCGAACCGAGGCAGGAAGGTGTTGGAACCGTGACAACTCTTAGCGTGAGAGAATAATCTCAGTAAACACATAAGAGATGATGATTTGTTTACAAAATTAGGCAAAACCTACGTCTCTAAAAGTCGAATCGTAGCATCTCCAAACCTTTTTTTTTTCACAATTAGAATTACAATAGATCGGCTACCCATATAGCCACACGCAAGAGAAGGTTCTTCCAATTATCTGACTTTCGTAAAGAAACCGCAATCTACATGACGACTATACTACTACTAGTGGTTAGCGCATTCTGTAGTTGCTGGTTAACTAAGCTGCGTGTCTTTGGATCTTCTCTGTGTGCAGTGCATCTATGCAGTCTGTGGCCACGTCGTCCCGCACGCACGCTGCAGGATGGAAGCGTGGTTGTTAATTGTAATTGGGCACCTACTCCAAATTCCAGAAGGAGACGCCTACTTGGATCCTGCGAGGCTGCAACCACCGCCATATATACTTTGCCCAGCATCTGTGTAGAAGAATTCAGTATTCAGGAATCAGGATTCTGCCTTTTGTCATCATGTCAACTTTTCTTGCAATGGCAGCACCTGAATGGCAACCAATCCGTGCCTGCGAGCAGCCTACCCCCGCATCATTTCCACCTGCTAATTAAGTCGTCTGGATTCCCTTCTTCGTGTGAGCACCGAACTTTCCCTTGAGTGGAAGGCGGTGGCGTCGTACCACGCTGCATCTTAGATTAATCCTTGATCCGTAGCTATGAGCAGCGAATTATACCTCTATCACTATTTACTAGTACTACTTGCAACGTCCTAAATATCAGCAGCCACCCGTTCCGCGGTGGGACGGTGGAAGCTGGGTTATTCTAGAATCTAGATGTACTTGAGCATGTGCTTATGCTAACTAATATGCCCTGTTTCCCTTCGTGTATCTGCAACTCAGTGCATGCATATGCAGTTGCTTGTTGCTGTTAGCGACGGTAGTCGCAACAGGTATCACCATAGATGTATATATCTACAAATAATTGGTGATATTCGAGGTACACCTTTGTTTTAAATGGCTATAAAATCTCACAATAGTCCTTAAATAAATAAATAAATAATCAAAATTTATATAAATTCTCTCATTGATAGAGGGAAATGAAGAAGATCTACGCCACATTTTATCTGTTGGACCAGATTATAACGATGCAAATTAATCACATATAGATATTATAATTGTATAACAATACAACTATATTTTTCAAAGTTATTAGAGTTATATAACACATACAATATGTTTTAACATCTAGCTGCGTAACTGGGTGGGTATCCGCTGGCTTATTTAATTATAAAGCGCACCGTTTTTCTTCACACGCACCCTATTACAAGGGAGTAGCAGGAACTAGCTATCAACTCAAAGTTTCCAACGAATCTAAAAGAAAGGTACGACTACTGTTGGAATGAAAAAACGACTTTAACGAAATCAGCAAGGAAACTACCCTATATCTTACTACTGCTTCCTCTGACTCAAATAGAAGCACGGGTACTTTCGGCGTCGCAAAAGTCTCCATCTAGTGCGTGTCAGTATACACACAGACATATCTTACGCCAACTAACCGAATGAAGAAAAAAAAAATACAATCCTACTACAAATGTACTGTTACAGCTAAATTTGCAGTAGCAAGTTAGCAACGGCAAGTAGAGCGGCGACCACCGACACCGGCCGCCGGCCGGCACTGGCACGGACGCCTCGGATGCTTTCTTCCTGTCTTTCTCCTCGTGAAACGTCTGCTTCGCGGCGATATTGAATGATAATAGGCTTCAGGAGGCGACAACGACCGGAGAAAGAAGAAGAGGAGGCGATAATGGATCGATTGGGTGCAATGGTGGCGTGACAGGGCGAGACGGGGACGGCAATCGCAGCACTGTGCGGCGAAACAGGATTAGGTCACCCTGATTGGGAGGATTGCGTGCGGCGCCAGCTAGGCAGGTGAATCAGCACCGGCAGCTAGCGGCAGCGCGAGAGAGAAAGAGACTCCGCGCGAGGTGGGGCTGGGAGAATGGCCCGAGAGATGGATGCAGCATTAATTGCCTCCACAATAAACAATATGCTGCTAATGCAAATAAAAGAAACGGAAACGTTACGGCTAACAAGAAACGGATCACAGGACTAACCAACGGATGGACGCGCAACCAAACCAACCGTCCGAACAACACGACGGGGTTGGATCGTTCGCTCGCGGTTGCTGTGGTCACCAACTTTTCCTTGCAACCACCGAGGATAGGGCGGTGGCCGGCCGGGGGAAAGCTCGGCCACCAAGGCCCCGTCCGTTGCCTAGACATGTGCGCCGTGCTGGCCGGTGGATCCCTCCCCTCCCCTCGTAACCGTCGGATCAAGGTTCGACGCTTGAGATCTTTTCTGACGCTGTGGCATCTCCGCGCCGTTGCATACCGCGGCATGGGCTTTGGTGGTTCATCTAACGTGTTGCCTTTTGGATCAGACGGCGCTGCTAATGAGACAGGAGGAATCATGTCTATCTGCGGCTTTCAGACAGGAGAGACGGAGTGGAAAGGCAGAGGACATGAAAGAAAGGCAAAGCTTCTCTTTGTTCGAACGAGATGCTACGCAACTCCCCCTGGCTTTTTACTCACTGAGTCACTGTGACGTGATATAAAATTCTGTTGCTGATGGCTTCGCTTTGGCACACAAGTGTTGGCCACTCCAAGTGGTAAAAGACTAGCAGGAAGGATAGAGGCTAGGAGTTGAATGGTAGCTCTCAACAGCTTAAAAAAATAGGATCGGTTACAACTTACAACTCAGGTTTGTTGTATGCAGCGGTAGGGGTGAAAACGGATCGGATACGGACGAATAATGGTTCTGCCATATTTATTTTCATATATTTTTTTCAGATCCGGATGCGAATACGAATACCCCGGATACGAATACAGATACAAATAATATCGAATACGAATCGAAACGAATACGGTCGCGGATATTTTTCGAAACATGAAAACCCCTTAAATTGTATGCCGTAAATTAACGAACACATATAACTAGTTTATTTGATGCAAACATTCATGAATTGTTCATATTTTCAGTAACCACACATAATATTGGCACTAGCAAGCTGTATTAACTAGTTCATCACAAACATAACACTTAGTTTACCATATTTAACTCAAAAGTCATAACTCGCAAAGTCAAAAGTCATTACGCATTCACACTTAGTTCATCATATACATATATAAAACTTAGTTCACACTAACATTGATCATTTGGATGGTTAATCTATACACAAATGACTGTAACATCCCCAAGTATGTTACCAAAAATAAAATTAATAAATTCATTATTTTATTGGATTTTATGAGATTTAAAAGAGTTTTCTTGGTTAAAAAGAAAAAATAATAAAATAAAGTCAATTATTTAATTTCCTAGTTTTTAATGTCAAAAATAAAATTTATTGAGTTTTCTGGGATTTTATTGAATTTAAAGTGAAAACGAAATTCTAATTAATTTCTTGAATTTTTGGATTTTAAAAGGTTTTTCCTATTTTTAGAAATTTAAAATAATTTATGCGTGAAAATAAAAAACTAAATTTAAGTTGGAATTAATTTTATTAAGTTCAAAATAATATAAGGAATTTCTATGATTTTTTCTAGAATTTTTAACTCTATTTGTTATTTTCTAAAAGGCTATTTGATTTGTTACATTTTTCAAATTAGAAATCAATTAAAATCTCCTTTTCTCTTATGGGCTGAAATCCGGATATCCGGTCATCATCTTATCCGGATAATCCGTATTTGTATCCGCCGGATAGCATGGCTACCGTATTCGTTTCCGTTTCCGACAAAAAAAAAATCCGAATTTGTTTCCGATCCGAAAATTATCCGAGAAAAATACGATCTGAGATAATCCGAATCCGTTTCCGTCCGGATCAGTCGGAAACTATCCGATCTGTTTTCACCCCTATGCAGCGGCGGATCTAGAAAAATAATCGGGTGTCTCATACATATTATCACATGTATATGAGGTTTGTCGGTGATCTAGAACAGATCTTATGTATGATTGTTTGATTCGGGGGACTGCTGAAGATAAAACCACACAGAGAATGACATATGGATTTTATACATGTTCGGGCTTTCTCCGGGGAGAATAGCAATCCTACTCCTGTGTTAGTGTATTGAGTATGAAGATTACAATCAAGAGGAAGACTAATGTCTTGTGCTCCTGACGGTGGCGTACGCAGGACAAAAATAGAAAGGGTGCTCAAGCTAACATAATAAAATCGTACCAAACATACATAGTACATTTTAATGTCTAATACAATTCAAATTCATACATACATAAATAAGAGACAAAGTGAGAATGTAAAATGAACTTAAGGTAGGCCCCGGTCGGCCTTGCTCTCCGTCCTCATTGCATTGCCGCCGTTAGTCAGCCACAAGATGCCTAGGCCCCAACCCCCAGGTGAGTTGTGCTGCGGATGGAGCCGATGAATTAGGGATTTGATTGAATGGGAGTGAAAATGTGGAATGGGGATCGGGGAATTTGGAATGGAGAATGGGGATTTCGAGGACCGAATGGGGAATTAGGGATTTGGCCTTTGGGGAGTACGACAATGGGCCTATTACATTGTATTATACAAGCCCAAAAGCCCAAAAATCGTTCTTCGCTGCTGCTGCCTGCCTGATGCTCCTTCGACCTCCGGCGCTTTCCTTCTTCGCCCGGTAGGTTATCTCTGCTTCTTCTTCTTTATTCTTGCTGCTTCGCCGCTTTGCTCGGCCAATAGATGCTTTCTCCATTGAAGGACCGGCGGAGGAGATGTTGCATGGTGGGGTTTCAGGCGCGATGGATGGAGCAGTCGCTTGCGCCCTGCGCGACCGATGTTGCATCCATACAGCTCTGATCGATCCGTCCTCTCGCCTTGACTTGACCTTTATATAGTATATAAAGAGATGTCAATTTCTCCCAGTGAAGAGACGCCTCAATGTTCCAAATGATGAACCGCTAGATGGTGGTTGGCGTCAAGGACGTGGCACCCCCACGTCGTCAGACAGTTGTTGTAGACACAGAAGTGATTCATGCAGTTACTCACAAAGAATAACAACGTATATTAAATACCCCATGTGTAAAACACGACACATAAGATTCCTTAACTGATTGGGCCCGCATGTCTGTGGACTCCATAGATTACAAGATGATCATAGCCGATCAAGTTGTAGAGAAGTTTATGACCACGAGGTGCTCGTAGATAAGATTCACAACAACAGGGTAGTCGTAGAAGAGCTTACGACTAAAGACTAGTCGTAGGAAAACTTACGACCAGAGGGAGGTCATAATAAAACTTACGACTACTCTAGAAAACTTTTCCCTTATGAACAATAAGGGTATACTTGTGGGTAATAAAGATATTACCATCTATAATGAGAATTACAGATAAATAAATAAATAAAGATTATTATATCCTCGTCATCTAGCCCCCCAGCTTCAAGTGAAAGTATCTTACTTGGAAAAGGAGTAGTAGAAGATCTTATGACCATAAGGTGGTCGTAGAATGATGGTCGAAGGAAAGCCTTTTCGACTAATATTTCATTTGACCATAAATAAACTTGCCTAAGAAGGTAATTTCGCTTGAGGTGTTAAGACATAATTGGGTTTTCAGAACAGACACATTAAAGAATTCCAAACGACTCTCACAAACTTATCCATTGGAGCGGTTCCCGAAGAGGTGGCAACTATTGAGTTCCCACGATCTCTTAACTTAAGTGTGTGGTTATAAAAAGGCACCGTAGGCAAAGCTTGGGGTTTTTACTTTTCCCCATTTGCTTCCACTGTTCGCCGAGCTCTTACATTCTTCGCCGCCAACCAAATCGTGCGTTCTCTTGAAATCTTTCCAAACCCAAATCACTCTGCCTTAGAGAAGATGGGCGGAGCCGTTTCTAAGTGGACGGAATCGGAGATGGATTCGACCAAGATAAAAGCTTTAGTTGCCGCCGAGAAGATCCCGAAGGAAGAATTGGTGAAATGGATTGAGGCTGTTGGGCAACATTGGCCGTCGAGGGAGATCGGTCAAATCCCCATCTTCCAGACGTACTGCGAGTGTGGCCTCTGACTGCCCGCTCATCCCTTCCTTACACTCGTGATCGAGCACTTTGGGGTAGAGTTGGTGAACCTTGTTTCTAATTCTATCACAATGTTAAATGTTTTCGTGTACTTGTGTGAGGCTTACTTTGGGATCCTTCTAGACCTGGAGCTCTTCTAATACTACTGTGGAATGTGCAGACAATCTGGAATCGCTGGGAGCTGCGGTCTGAAGCTCCATGACGAGAATACCAAATAGTACATTCAGATGTTTACCCGGTCGTCATGGCCGGGGTTGAAGAAGAAGTGGTTCTACTGGGAGACGACCAGTGAAGATAGCCTCTCCTTCGTAGGGAAGGTTGTTGAGAAGATTTCTTCCTAGGATTCAACTCTCAAGGATCTTGGCGGATCACCCCCTACATTCAAGCTATTAAAGACTTGAAGGAAGAGGGGCTCACCGGATGACACGTGGTGAAGGATTTCATCACACACCGAATTAGTCCGTTGAAGAAACAAGCACATCCCATGTGGATGTACTCGGGGGATAAGGCTTCGATCAGAGATTATGAGAAAGATAAGTAATATTTCAACTTAGCTTTATTTTGGTTTATCTCAAGCCTAACCATTGAATATTTTATTTGCTTGCACAGATCTCTTACAAACGGAGATTGACATCCGAGTCAAGCTCGTTTGCGAAGAAGCTCTACCACCTGACGCGGTGGCTCCTCAAATCCTTGCGGTCATATTCGCAAAGGAGAAGAAGGAACGTCTAAAGGTAATCAACGACTAATTCCGTCTTTGGGCCCTAGTAGTCATAGAAAAACTTACGACCACTAAGTAATATTTTCTTTTTCTGACCTTTGCAGTAAGTAGGCATGACAGACAGTTAGGACGACCGAGAGGTTGGACTGATGGTCATTAGCACGGAGACAGAGCAAGTCAAATCTCCTCTGGCCAAAAAGCATCGACTTGTAAAGGCCGTCGACAAACAGGGGGCAAGCTCAAGCTTCGATCCGACTAGGCCTTTCGAAAAATTCTTTGCAAACATAGTTGCTATAGAGAAAGCCACGGTGATCTAAGCCCTTAAATAGAAAGCTCCTAAGACCAAGGTACCATTCTACTATGATAACAAGATTTTTTCAGTCTCAGCTTCTCACGACTTTATTAAGTGACTAAAAAAAGAGAACTAAAAAAGCTTTGTATCTTTTGTGAAGGATACCGCTGCGTCGGCAGAGCCTATGGTCGAGGGGAGTACTGCTCCTGAGGTGGTTGAAACAGGTTTTGATCACCAGGAGGGGCAGGAAGGTGAAGGAGCAGCAACTCTTGCTCGAGACCCACGACCAAACGTGGTTATGGCGGACCCCATTTCTCAACTCGAATTTCGACCAGATGTGGTCGAAGAGAAGAAGTCGAAGAAATCTTCCTTAGGAAAGGTTTTTTCTGGATTCGTGATCAGGTCCAGGAAGCGAAGGTATGTAAAAGATCAAAAGTGTTACAACAGCTTTTACCTTTTGTTCCCTATGACTTGATTGTTTTCCTTTTTGTGATCTTAGCCTAACTCCTCCAGTCCCCAAGGATGCCTCACTCGAGAAGCCCGTCGCCACTTCTTCTGCAGTCGTAGAGACAACAAATGTTTTTCCTGCGGTCGAAGAGACGACAACGGAGGCGATCAAGGGATCGACCATTGTCTCTATGGTGGAAGAAGTCGTTGCTGCTAAGGCTACTACGACCACTGCGGTGGTCATAGATGCAGAGGCGAAGACGGCTAATGAAGCGGTGGAAACATCCGGTCAAGGTGGTGGTGGAGCCTCCGACCACCGCGCTGGGAAGGAAGTTGTTGAAGACGTTCCTCACGATTCTCAAGGAGAAGCTACCATTACTCAAGAAGAAGAAGAAGAGTACTTCAACTTTTTTTTCTGTATTCTTTGGCCCAGCATCCATTGTAGGGTCTTCCTCGTTCAGATGTTGCAACTGAGTCCCTCACCTTAAGAACATTCCTAACAGGGGAGATGCCTTTGATGATGAGCGTCCTCAAAAGGTGTGGTGGGACAGAGTTGAAGATATCGATGAACTCAAGGACCCCTAGAGGGTATTTGCCAAGTTTGCTTGATCAACCATCTATGTAAGCACCTTATACCAAACGTTTTCATATTTGGTCTTTCTAGTTTCTTGTTGTTCTTCTTTATTCAGAGATCTATGGAGCAAATTGCCACTGTTGGTGAATACAACTGACAACTTGTGCTGCTAAGACAGCAAAAAGCCAAACTCTGTGAGTAGGAAGAGAGATGGTAAACTACTGCCATGCGCAGTCGTTTTTTGCTCGACTACTTGTGGTGTTCTTATGTCTATCTTTAACCTTTGCAGGTTTAAGAGTGACAAAAAATCTCTGGCTGACGCACTCGACCATGAGAAAGTCGAGATGCAGAGGCTTGGGGATGAAAAACTTGACCTCATGAAGAAACTTCAGGAGGCCAACTTTGCAGCTCTTGATCTGTAGAGTGAGATAAACAGTATGTCTTGAACTCAAGACTACTTATGATAAGGATCACCTGCTTTTTTTTCTAACTCTTATTTCTTTTCCGGAAAAGATGTTGAAATGGGTAAGCTCCAAATCGAGGTAAATGAAAAGGTCTTGGTTGTTCACGAGCTATCCCGTTCCATCAAAGAAAAAGACCAGGTGATAAAGTCGTGGGAAGAACAATCTACAAAGAAGGATGCCTCCCATGACAACGAAATCAATCAATTTGACTCTCGACTGGCCAGTAAGTAACTCTTTACCCACAACTAGTGTTGCTTACGAATTGTTTAGAGATATACTTCTGACTGGTCGTACTCTATTTTAGAGCAAGCAGTCGAAATCGAGCGACTCCATGAAGCTTTGACTCGTAGCTAGGAGGAGATGAAGTCGATGAACATAAATCTTCAAGACAACATATCCCTCCTGAACAATGTACTCGGGGACTTGGTGTTAAGGAGGTGACTCCTCTTGAAGACACCATGATCGCCTATACGAGTGCCATTGGAGAGCAAGTTGGAGCTGTAGAGGAGCTAATAGCTACTCTGAAGGCCAACTAGGCTGACTCACTGAGAGAAGAGGTCGAAAGTGCAGTAAGATATGCCTTGGCAAAACTTAAGGCACGCGACCAAAATCCCAACCTTCAACCAATCGAGGACGATTTCGACTGCTCCGAAGTAGAAGCAACTCGTCTAATTGAAGAGGTGAAGCCAGTCAGCTAAAAGGTCACAGAGGAGATGCAGATCGGATCTCCTTCATTAGAGTAGATTATAATAGGAAAACTTGTAAAACAAGTCTTTTGATTATAAATATATATATCTGCTTTTTTTTGTAAATTATCTTGTCGAGTAGTTAGTAACTCATAAGATAATGAATAGAAAAGGTAAATTGAATTTAAGACTAAGAATTGAAGTCATATTAATGGCTTTATCCTAGCCCCCGACTATTTGCTTAGTTCATTGAGATAAACTAAGTAAATAGTGTAGACAAGGATTTGCTTAAAAAAGTAGTTTGCATACTTGTGTTGCTGTAACAGTTAAAGGCTCTGATAACAGATGAGTCAGAAACATCTGGAATCGAATTGTGAATCTGACTGAAATGCCTGATGAATTGGCGTAAGGTCTCGTGGTCGTTTTGTCTCATCCTGTGCAGGTCGTCCTCCTTTCCAGGGCGATTGTAAGTGCCCTGGAAGTTGGCCAGTATTAGGTCGCAGAGGTGTTGTCACGAATAGATCGACTCGAGTGGCCGATTTAATAACCATGATCGAGCGAACCATTCGAGCACAGTTGGAAGGTAATTCGTCATGACGTGTTCTCCTCCTGCTGCTGCTCGGACAACAGTCATGTAGATTTGAAGGAATTCAATGGGATTCTGTGATCCATCAAATTTCTCCATGTTCACTGGTCGAAACCGCGACGGCCAACGAATAGCTCAGAGATCAGACGAGAACGCCCGACATCCGGTAATGACATCATATCGCCTTCTATGTAGAAAAGAATGGTTGATATCACCAGGTGATCGTAGACGATGATACCCGGTCGTAGGTGGACTCGAGTTATTGATAAGTCCTAGTCCTACGAGGGTAATACTCCTTGTATTCCATGTGTCGTTGCAAATTTCTAGGTTGGGGTGGTGAACGATCACCTCACTTGGGAGCTTGTCGATCGTCATATGTTCGAAGAACTCTTCTCCGACTGGAGTTAAGGTTAGGAGAACGATGTAACCTGTTGTCACGTCGATCTCTATGAGGCGAGTTGTTTGAACGACTGGTGGTCGATGGAGTTGTACATCTACGACTTCCAGAATGATGTAGGGGAGGATGCTCAAGTCTTGCCATTATGCTTCGAAGCCTTCGCGCGATCTCTTTGGCGAAGAGGTCGTATCTTGGCGCTCGTGCGAGTTCTTAAGTTGGGTTCTCGAGTAGATCATTTATATGCTGGAGTTCCTGAACTTCCTCCGACTGATATTGAACTCGTCCAGGCAAATTTCTCTGAGTCGTAATTCTTGTCATTCGTACTGTCTCAGGATCATCCACATCTGACCCTTGAGTTTGCCTCAATAGAGTGTTATTATTTTGAGGATTTTTCCCACGCTCATCAGGGTGCTGATCCTGTTCATTGTCGAAGGCATTCTCATCATTGCCACGAGGGGTTGTAGGGTGTGATCGGCGGGGAGCATCCTCAGGCTAGCTTCTAGGAGAGAGATCATGATCTGAGAGAAGGGCGAAGACCTCATGTATATGATCTTCACTTGTGCTTGAGATCTCCTGGCTTGAAGAGTGGTCAAATGACACCGCCTGGCGACTTGGAGTAAACCCCTCCAAGAAGGGGAACTCCGAGTTATAACTATATGTGTCTGCAGGTGAGCTCTACGAACGTGTGGTCGAACTCGTAGGAACAGGGTGCTCCCCCATATCCTCTGCGGGGGTAACCGTAGAGTTACGACCACCAGATGCTGATGGAGTTCCGGAATGATGGCTTCTAGGACTTGCCTCGTCAGGTCAGATTGCCTCAGGCGGACTCGAACATTTGGGGAGAGAACCCTCGTCATGTTGTAAGCTTGCCTTGGTGCAGTCCTGATTGTGGTCGGATTGATCCTTGCCCTCTTAGGAAACTAGTCCCTCAGTTGGACGTACTATTGGGGGGGGGGAGGATCCCTCCTCAACTCCGTCGGTGGCATGATCTCCTGTATCCGACGAATGATCTCTGGAGACGGCATTACCATCGGATGAAATGATACTCGGCTCGTAGTTGAAGCCGACATCCATATCGATGTCTGCGTAGTCGGCCAAGTGGAACCAATTCTCCTCGTTCCACTCTCCTGCCATGGAAGCATTAGGAAAAAAGAGAATTTGTTGACTAGGAATCACCGGAATAGTCCCCATGGTTGGCGCCAACTATCGGTGATCTAGAACCGTTCTTATGTATGATTGTTTGATTCGGAGGACTCCTGAAGATAAAACCACGCAGAGAATGATGCATGTATTTTATACAGGCTCGGGTCTTCTCCGGGGAGAATAACAACTCTACTCCTGTGTTAGTGTATTGAGTGTGAAGATTACAATGAAAAATAATATTAATGCCAAATGTCTTATGCTCCTGTTCGATCCGTCTATCTGCCTTCTGACTTTAGCCTTTATATAGTGTATGAAGAGATGATAGTTTCTCTAAGTAAAGAGTTGCCTCAACGTTACAAATGATGAAACGCTGGATAGTGGTTGACGTCAAGGACGTGGCACCCCCACGTCGTCAGGCAGTTGTTGTCAGAGACAGAAGTGATTCATATAGTTACTCATAGAGAATAACATCGTATATTAAATACCCCATGTGTAAAACATGACACATAAGATTTCTTAACCGACTAGGCCCACATGTCTGTGGACTCCATAGATTACAGGATAGTCATGACCGATCAAGTTGTAGAGAAGTTTACGACCACGAGATGCTCGCAGACAAAATTCACAACAAAGGGCTAGTCGTAGAAGAGGTTACAGCTAGAGACTTGTCGTAGGAAAACTTACGACCAGGAGGTGGTCGTAGTAAGACTTACGACTACTCCATAAAAATTTTCCCTTATGAACAATAATGTGTATACTTGTGATTAATAAAGATATTACCATCTATAATGAGAATTACAGATAAATAAATAAATGAGGATTATTAGATCCTCATCAAGGTTATTGAGTTTATGTTGCGAGGTGTACAGTTATGTATACAGAGATAAAATAAAATTGAACCTGATGTCCTGTGTATTCTCAAACCTCACTTGGATCACCGTGGCTGTATGTATCAGCTATCAGGTGTCGAAGGATGTTCTTCGCTAGTAATTGCTCACACTGTGTGGATAATGGATGCCCACTATCATCACCTCCAACTGCTGCTGATATCACTGAGCGCTCGCCCTTGCTAGGGACCCTCGTATCATATATATATATCACGGCAATGTACGTGTATGTTATCGCTAAAGAGAACGTGCTAGTGCACGAGATGTGTGGGCACCGCACGGTCCAAGCACGGATAGACCCGGCTGCAATGCGACCGCGGCCTGCCCATCCAATTCTGCACGACTGTGTGTTCTGATTAGCCCACCATTAGTTTGTCCTTTACTGGCCGGGTTAGTTTAGTTTCCCTTCTCTTTGACACATTTTTGTCCGAGTCGACAACTCGAGATCATGGAAGCAGAAGATGCCTAGAGCTCTGTACGTAGTACTATCTTTCACAGTGAGAGGATTGGCTGGGGTGATTCCATTTGAGGTGTATCTGGCATGCGAGTGCCTGCCTTGTCGCGCGAGAATACGAGCTGACGGTCACATCAGGTGCATTTACTGTGTATGTTGTGAAAGTTTTTCGTGGAGTAATCGTCCTCGGGCAGAATGCCAAATAACAGCCATGCGAGCGACGTGCGGCTATGGCTTTCGGGTTGTGGCTGATGGTAAGCCAAAAGTTTGGTTCATCGTCAAAACGATCCATACCAAATTTGACGTTATCTTTAGTATTTGGTTCGCATTTGGTTTAATACCAAAATTGGTTTTGCCAAAAAAATTGGCTTTCACGGTTGTTCCAAGCCAATTCTTGGCAAAGCTTTGGGCAAAACGGTGACCAAAAAATTGGCGTGGCAACCAGCATCGATGCTGATGACATGGCAAGCTCTGGTTGGGTGGAAATAGGGACATTAAATACTTTGTTAGTTTGATTAATCTGCTTCAAATAACCATATTTTCTAAATCGAATATCTGATTTGCGATCTGATTGAACCGTTATGTTCCTTGTCATTTAATCAACAAAACAAGTCCACTGTTGGCATATTTTGGGGCAAAAAAAAAGAATATATGTCATGTGGGCCCACGTAGGGGTGTTAATGGGTTGGGTTGAAATGGGTTTAACATGTTGAGTTTTAATTTGTGTTGAATTTGGATGAGTTGAAATGAGTTATTGTAGTTAACGGGTTGGATTGGGTTTACAGTATAAACGGGTTGGGTTGGTATGGGTTCAAAAATTTTGGGTTGAAATGGGTTCAACCCATAGGTTTGATAGGTGGATTGGTTTTGGGTGGAGTACCTACCATAGACTGGATTCTCTGATCCAATTCCTACTCGCCCTCGCCAACAACCGCCACAACGCTCGCCTCCACCCCTCCAAGCACAATGTCATGAGTGGCGGCGATGGCGGCCGACGCCGGATCGTTTCACCGCCACGCCGAAAGCAACTGTCTGCGGCGACACGCATTCGCCCAAGACCTCCTCCTCCTCCTCGCTCACTGCTTGTGGCTGGATCTCGCGTGGCCATCCTGCCCTCACTAAGATCCTGCCGCCTCATGATTCGCCAAGCACGCGCCGAGGCAAGACGTCACCGGCCCTCACCGGCGAGCACGAGGACGAGGAGGAGGCGAGGAGGAGAAGGTGGCGAAGAGGACGAACACGAGCAGGCCACCGACCTCCATCGCCTCTCTCGATCGGTCCGAGTTCGACTCGAGTAGTCGAGTGCTTTGGAAGAGTGTTTCGAGCCCAACTACGAGCCCGAGTTGGATCCGTGCGCCCCTCTCTCCCCCGGTCACCACTCACCATTGGTGTTTCCGGTTGCTATTGCCGCACACTTGGGGGCGATGGGAACAGATCCGGTTGCGGTACGAAGGGGACGACGTCCTCAATGGTCGCTGGGACCGGATCCGACCGCGGAAGGACGGGGACGGCGACCGTCGGGACCAGATCCATTTGCATAGACGAAGGGGACGATGTCCTCAACGATCACTGCGACCGGATCCAGTCGCAGGAAGGATAGGGATGGCATCCTCAATGGCCATCAGACCGGATCTGATCGCGGGAGGCCGGGGATGGCATCCTCGATGGCTTCCTCCACCAGATCCGGCTAATGGGATTGGCACTGTGGAGAGCGAGTGGTGAGAGAGCGATATAGCCATGGGACGCGGGTAGAGTCTGCCGCCGCGCATGCTGAGCTTGAGTTAGAGCGGGGAAGGGGAGAGTCTTGGCGGAGGAGGAGGTGGCGAAGCGACGATGAGGCGGAGACGGCCAACTTTCTTTTGCAAAAGGATGGGTTGGAAATGGGTTGAAAATAGATTAGAAATGGGTTAAACCCCTATTGAGGAAATTGGGTTGGAGTTGCATATGGTTTGGGTTGGGTTGAGTTTTAGAGATAGAGTAGTGGGTTGGTCTGTGTTGGGTTGATATGCTGTATTGAAGTAGGTTGTGATGGGTTTGGGTTGGGTTTCAACCCATTAACAAGCCTAGGCCCACATGTTATACTCGTGTTTTTGCCAAATTTTAGTATGGTTACAATCCAAACAATATTTTTTTGCCTAGGTTTTCATATTGCCCGTAAATTGATATAACTACGATCTAAACAACATTTTTTTACTCAGGTTTTAGCAATATCAAACAGGCCCCAAGCGTGTGTGTCGCTGCTGGCTTCGTGGGCGGATTTGAGTGAAGCTCGGGAGATGAAAAAGCTATCTTTCGGGTGTGGCTGATGGTAAGCCAAATGTGTGTGTCGCTGCTGGCTTCACGGCGAAGCTTGGGAGATGAAAAAACATCCGATCGATTTTATTTTAAATTATTGAAGTCTCTGTGTATATAGTCAGCAACCTTACACACATGACACTGGCCGCCTTTCCACGCCTTTTAATTTCCTTCCAGTTACTTCCTCTGCCTTTTCTCTCATCAGCAAGTCTCCAGAGGATGGGGGCGAGACAGAGGATGATGCATAGTATATAGCTGCGTATTCACACCATCAACTCCTCCG
The DNA here is from genome assembly GCA_036346405.1 of Phyllostachys edulis. Lineage (NCBI taxonomy): Eukaryota > Viridiplantae > Streptophyta > Magnoliopsida > Poales > Poaceae > Phyllostachys > Phyllostachys edulis. The sequence goes on along the minus strand of CM070550.1, from coordinate 14,238,229 downwards.
CTTCCTCTCCCTCCACCACCACTTATTCAGAGTTTTCCTCCTCCCCGCCTCACATTGCAGGCGCCTACCGACTGAGTCAAGGTGCTGTATGCCTGCCTGTAGTTCCTTCTCTCACCCTCACTTGTCAGAAGCCAGGAAATTAATACATTGGAATTACGTATTAATTTGGTTGTGCCAACCTTTTTGATCGCAAAACTGCCCTGCCCATAATCAATTTATTTTCTTTTGGAGCGTGTTCCACGCTTCAAACTTGTCCTTTGCTTCTTCTGAATTCTGAATTCATTTCCTTCTTTTGTACCTAGCGAATAGCGGGTAGTCGCAAATCAGTTGCAACCAACAGTTGGTCTCCTACGCCTGAAATCGATGTGTCTCTGTTCAGTTTTCCTAACTCTGCTCTGCGAAGGAAGGTAGAATTCTGATCAGGTAGCTGTGCAGTGCAGATGCGGACCATAATCATCAAGGTGGACCTGGAATGCAGCCGCTGCTACGCCAAGATCCGGAAGGTGCTGGACAGGATCAGAGGTAATTAATTGCTTGCGCTTTCTCTGTGATCAAAAGCTGTTCCTGCCTGTGTTAGCTTTGAGCTCGTTAATTACAACGAGGCTGATGAATCTTGGGGGTGGCGCGGTTTTTGGCGTACAGAGAAGGGTGAGTTCGTCATCGATGATATCGAGTACGACGAGAAGAACAACCGCGTGATCGTCAAGGGGCCCTTCGACCCCGACAAGCTTGCCGACAAGCTCTGCTGCAAGGCCTGCAAGATCATCAAGGAGATCGAGATCGTCGAGCCCCCGCCGCCCCCGCCGCCGGAGAAGCCCAAGGAAGAGAAGCCCCAGCCCCCGCCGCCGGAGCCAGAGGTGAAGGCCCCGGCGCCCCCGCCGGTGGTCGTGGTGCCGCCGCCGCCGGAGAAGCCCAAGGAAGAGAAGCCCAAGGAAGAGACGCCCAAGCCCCCGCCGACCAAGATCGTGGAGGTGCCATACCCGTGGCCCTACCCCTACCCGTTCCCGGCGTGGCCGTCGGACTGCTACTGTCACCATGGCCACGACGGCTGCCATTGCTGCTCCTGCGGCAAGGCCAAGGAGGCTCCCCCGCCGGCTCCGGAGCCCGCGCCCGCGCCCGCGCCCGCGCCCCCGCCCCAGTACATTATGCCGCCGTACGCGCCGCAGCCATATCCCTGCGGACCATACGGCGGGTACAAGATCATCTGCGAGGAGGACCCGTCCTACGCCTGCGCCATCATGTGATTCAGCTAGTACGTTGCTGATTATCACTCTCGCTACGCTAGCTCACCGTTGTTCATCGTAGTCACACCACCCTGATGCGTGTCCCTCCTGTATAAGCACCGTTCAGTTATACGCGCACACATATATAAACTCTACGCACATACATATATACGTACTCCGGTTAATTTCTTGTTTTTCCTTATTGCCATCAGAAGTGAAAATAAAAGATAATTATGTATGTATGGCTGTATTCATAAATTAAGGAGGATGAGACTTTTTAATTCACTCGGTCGATATAGTATCATTTCTATGTTGCCCTCAAATTTCACTGTCGGCACTCGACTTTATTTACGTTGCATTCTGATACTTCATTATCCTCACCAACTTTCCTTTGTTCCGTTGCTTCCATTTGTCATCAGGAGCGATAATGCAGCATGCCTTTTCGTGTATCTTTACGTATAATCCGCTGTGTAGAAACAGGACGAAAAGACAAGCTTGGTATGCACAAATTAATCGGTTGGAAAAGTAAATAGTGTATATAAGGGTTTGCTTAAAAAAACAGTTTGTTTTACTTGTGTTGTCGATTTTGATTGTTATGTTCTGGCCGTAAGAGTTTAGTAACAGATAAACACTAGATAGTTTCTTCTAGTGGGCAAGATCACGTGCGTGCAGAGAGGAAAGACTTCGAATAGTAAAGCTACGTTCTTTGACCATAATAATCTAATCAAGAGAAGCAACAGGAGTAAGATAAACTTTACGAAGTGCCTTAAAAATTCATTTAATCTTTTCTAGTAACTCAACTTGTTTGGCACTGATAGCAAAAGTTAGAAACAGTAAGACGCTAGGAAGTTCTTTCTAGTGGGCAGAGTCACATGCAAAGAGGAAAGACTTCGACTAGGTGTTATGTCTTTCTCCAACCAGTTTAAATGCATTGAGGTTACTAGAAGCAGGCAAACAAACTATAAAAGTATACTCCACTTAGAGAATTTTTCAAAACTAATGAAGAAATATGCTACGGTTAAAAGAGTTGGTTTGAGAATGTTTCGAACAGATTTGTTGAACCCAGTCGCTTTGTATTGGCAGCAAAAGTTAGGAACAGGTCGACACTAGGAAGTTTCTTCTAGTGGGTAGGACCACATACAGAGAGGAAAGACTTTGACTAGGTGATGTTACCTCCCTTTGACCAGTGTAAAGAAAAATTGAGTGTAAAAAATGATAAAAAAAACCCATCAAAGCTCTACTCAATAAAAGACGATAAAGAGTGAAGAAACCTGAAACTTTATTAATAGAGTAAGGAGTTACACATAAAATTTGCGTAACCAGTCGATGTTCCAAAAATTAGAGAGAACTCAGTCGTCTTCCATTGCTAGTCGTACCGAACCTGGTCGCGTAACTTCGACCACTGTGTAAGGACCTTCCCACTTGGGGGAAAGCTTTTTCCGATTAGATCGGGATTGAATCTTCTTCAATACTAAGTCGCCTACAGCAAGGCTACGAGGTTGGACCTTACAATCGTAGTATTTGTGCAGGGCTTGTCAGTAAACCGCTGAACGGATTAGAGCTTGATTTCTCTTTTCTTCAAGTAGGTTGATGTCATCCGCTCGAAGTTGTTCCTGGTTAGAGTCGCTGAAGTGTTCGACTCTTGTTGATCGGATCTTTAGTTCTGGTGGAAACATGACTTCAGCCACAAAAACTAGGAAAAAAGGTATCTCACCTGTAGCATGACTTGCAGTTGTGTAAACTGCCCATAATACTGAGGGTGATTCTTGTACACAAGCCCCTAAACGTTTGACAAGTTGGTCGAACACTAAGGTTTTTTATGTCCTGCATTATTTGGTCATTCGCTATTTTGACTGCCCCATTACTCTATGGGTGGGCAATAGAGACATAACATAACTTGGTACCCAGCTCGTCGCAAAATTCCTGAAATTTTACGCTCAAAAATTGTTTACCATTATCTGTAATTATTCAACTTAGAACACTAAATCAAGTAATTACGCTTCTCAACATGAACCTTTTGGCTACTTTCATTGTTATCCCAGTCACAGGTTTGGCTTCAATTCATTTTGTGAACATTTCAATAGCCACAAAAAGGAATTCGAAGCCCCCCGGTGCTTTTGGGAACAGTTCTAGGATATCGATACCCCAGGTCGCAAAAGGCCATAAAAGAGGAATAGTTTGCAACGCCTGAGCCGGTTGGTGTATTTGCCTGCTATGGAACTAGCATTGTATATATTTTTTAACCAACTCTTTGGTATCATGAAGGGCCGTTGGCAAATAAAAACCTTATCGGGAGGCTTTACCGACTAGCGTTCTGTAAGAAGCACGAGTTCCACAGATGGCCCCGTGTATGTCGTGAAGGAGATTTAACCCTTCTGTTTGCGATATGCATCGCATGAGAACCCCTTGAGTGCCTCTGTTGTAGAGGACTCATTCGACCAAAGTATACATTTTGGCCTTACGGGATAAATGATCCGCCTCAAGATCATCATCGAGTACTGTACCCTTCTAAAGATACTTGTAGATGGGATTCATTCAGGTATTCTCATACTCTAGAGAGGTTGTCTCAATTGGAGGTGTCTTTTATGTTTCGACCAGAGACGGCTTCTAGAGCTGCTCCAAGAAGATTCCTTGTGGTACTTGAGATCGGGAAGAAGCTATTCGACCTAACTGGTCAGCGATAAAATTATCCTTAGAGGGATATATAGTAACTTGAAACTGAAAAAAATGCTTTTCAAGCCTTCTAACTTCCGATAAGTACTGAGACATGGTCGGATTTGAACACTGGTATTTTTTTCTGACCTGATTCACGACTAGTTGAGAGTCTCCTCTCATGAGTAATCGTCGAATCTCGAGCGCTTTCACTGCTCATATGCCAGCCAACAAACCTTTGTATTCTGCCACGTTTTTAGTGGAAGAAAAGTGTAATTGAATAGCATATTTTAAGGTCTCTCCCGTAGGAGATTCCAGGACCACCCAGCCCCCGAGCCACTTATCGTGAGTGACCCGTCAAGGTACATCGTCCACTGGTCGTGGGTATTGTACTGCGGACCCTGAATAGGTTCATGATTTATCTATTCGGCGATAAAGTTTGCCAAGATCTGAGAATTAATGGCCGTTCGGGACACGAAATGGAGGTCGAACTCCCCAAGTTCTACTGACCATTTTGCCATGCGTCCCGCTGGTTCCCTGTTCTGCAGGACCACTCCTAAGGAAAATTCTGTGGATATCATGGGGATATGTGCATGATCTTAGGATGATGAAACAATTGGTAATGGCATTGTTGGTTTGTCAAATCACGCGTTTTGCCAAAGAAAGTTTTAGTTCGTCGGTAGTGGCGGTCGATCAAACCACTTTGGCGGTCGACCGCCACTTTGATCGGTCGACCGCCATGCCTCGAGTAGAATTCTGGCTAAGTCCCAAGGGGTGGTCGACCGCCTTAGCAATGATCGACCGATTTTGTGCTGCTCGTCGTCGAATTGTTGGCGATGCTTGTTGGGTTAGGTTAAGGGCATGGGCTTCAGTGCATATGTGTTGCAAGATGCATGTTTTCACTAACGTGGGTCAAGTTGTGAAGAACTTGTTCCCGGATTCGATTTCTTTGTCTATTGTTGTGCAGGACGCTTGGAGGTCAACGACGGTCAACGGTGAGGATGATCAGGACTAAGCTTGGAGAGCTGAGGTCCAGAACGATCAAGGATGCCAGGTGAGGTCAATGGACTCAAGCATGGCGCAGAATGGACAAAGGTGACCGAACAGGCGATTCGGCGACGGTTGGATCAAGCGGCGCGGGGGTCGGTGCAAGTGCCTTGGTGGTTTCGGCGGGAGCCGGACGGGAGAGACTTGCCGACATGACGAGAGCCGTTGATCAATCTACACGTGGCGAAGCAGGCGAGTGCTTCACCAAGATTGGACTTGGTCTTCGGAGAAAGATCAAGAAGGGGTATTTTGGTAATTCCGCCAAATACCGCCTTGGTGACCTTGGGCTAAACCGCGGCGGAAGACGGTGCGTGGAGAAGCGGTTTAGGTCAAGAGAAGACGAAGACGACGCTTTGAGTTGCGTGCGTGTGTCCCGTTTGTGTTGGGCCTTAACGGGAGTCCATTAAGGTTAACTCCTCTAGAAGCTAGGCCTCAATATAAATAGGAGGGGGTGTTGTCAAACAGCCCCTAAGCACTTCATTTTGTAAACCATAGTTTGGTGTTAGGGCTTAGAAGGGAAAGGAGAGACTTAGGGTTCTAGAGAGATGAGTTGAGTGTGTGCTCATGGATTGAGTTCTTGTCCTCCTTGAGGGAGTGGCTGTAACCAGCAACAATCATGAATCAATCTATGTATGATTATTCAAGGATGAGTCTTTTTGTGTTCTTCCTTCTCATTTGGTGATTTTGGGTGTTTCTTTGATCCGATGGGTTTCTAGTGGTTTCTTGCCCCTATCTACCTTGCTGTGACATGTAGGAATACATCTAGGATCATCTTGATCATCAATGTCCCACGAGCAAGTTTTGGATCAAGTTTTTCGTTTTTGCTCGGTTTTGAACCCTCTTTCGGTAAAATTGAAAAAGGTCAAAACTTTGATGTGGATCTACACGATCGTCACTTGGAATAGGTTCCAGATATCTTTGGGAAGGTGTGTTCCAAGTTTGGTTAAGTTTGGCCTGTAGATCAAAAGTTTGATCGATTTTTGTTTTGGAACTCGAGCTGTTTTTCCTGTTCATCGTCAGGTCCGGTCAGACCGCTCTTATGCCGTTAGTGGGACCGCCACGGCCTCGACCACACAATAGCGCGTCGCCCCGACCGGCCCGAGGGTTTGATCTTCACCTTTTGGGTCTTTTGCTTTGGGGTTGATTAGATTGAGCACAAGGCTTTCACTATGCGTATATACTGATCTTCTTAGCTTTCGTAGCTATTGGAGAAAAGTTCGTGTTGAATCTAATTAAGGTGAAATTTGAGCGAGCGTCTATTCATCCCCCCTCTAGGCACCTATCCAGTCTTACAAGTGGTATCAGAGCCCGGTTAGCTCTTCTCATAGATCTTAACCAGTCTGAGGAGACATGGCGTCTGGCAAGTATTCTACCAAACCACCTTTGTTTGATGGAGTCGATTTTGCTTACTGGAAGACTCGCATGCATGCCTACATCGAGGCTCAAGGGCACACAATCTGGCTTAAAGTCAAAAATCATTATGTTGTGCCAGCCAATGACGATGTGATCACTCCAGATGTGGAGACAAACAACAAGGCTCGAAACTTCTTGATTCAAGGGCTTAGTCGATCAGAGTTTGACCGTGTCGCTCATTTGAGGTCTACTCACGAGATCTGGAAGACCCTCTGTGATTACCACGAGGGATCTACTGCGATCAAGGAAGTGAGACAGAACCAACTCAAGAAAGAATACTCAAAGATCGAACAAAGGCTCGATGAATCTTTGGATGAGTTGTGGGGAAGATTCTCAAAAATCCTTCATGACTTATGTGCTGTGGATCTTGCGGTCACTGAATCTGAAAATGTACGTCAGCTCTTGGGTGCTCTTGATGTGAGAATCTGGGGGTTGAAAATCACTTCTATCAGTGACAACACTGTCGTGAGTGAGCTTACCATGGATAAGCTCTACTCAAGGTTGAAGACGCATGAGATTGACTTCATCTCGCGTCTCCCTAAGACAGAGTCGACGGCTTTAGTGGCTGGCCCATCTAAGGGTAGTTCTTCTGATTCTTTGGATTTTGGCTCATCTGGGTTTTCATTGTCCGCTTTACACTCTTTGAGCGATGAGCAGGTAGAGAAGCTACCTGAGGATGATTTAACCCTCCTATCCACAAAATTTTAGAGAGACCACAACAAGGTGAGGAGCAGAAGGAGCGGTGGCCCTATCACTTGTTTTGAGTGTGGTTAGCTAAACCACATTCATGCCAGGTGCCCCAAGCTGAAGGGCAAGGAGGAGAAGGACTCCCGGAGGCGTCCTCAAGCTAGGGATGCAAAAGTAAAGAAGCCCAACTATCGCAAGTTCGTCAGCCGGGTCCTTGCTGCACTTGAGAGTGTTGATATGAGCGATGTGGACTCGGGGACAGAGGACGACGACAATGATTCTCATGGCAAGAAGAAGACCCAGGATTTCACCGATATGTGCTTCATGGCCAAGGACATGTACGACGTCGACTCCTCCAACGACGACGACCCTTTCAGTGATCCCGATGAGGTATGTCCCTCACTCAATGAAATGAAACGTGCTTTAGTCATTGCTGAACAAAAACTGAAAAAACAAGCTAAAATGATTAAGAGACATGACAGCATGATTGATAACTTAAACCTAGAAGTTGTTAGGCTAAAATTCGTTAATCCTGTTGATGTTTGTGATTCTTGCTCTAGCTTGCATAATGAATTGACCAATCTGATATCTGCTCATTCCTCTGTTGTGAATCAACTTAAAGATGCTCTTGATGAACTAGAATCTCTCAAGTCTAGTCCTGTGTGCATGAATGCTATTACTCTAGATGTGACTGCTGTAGGTGCTATTTCTTTACCTTGCTCAAATTGTGCTTTGCTTGAATTAAAATAGGATAGCGCTACAAAAGAATTGCTGAAATTTGATGCTAGTCACACTTGCTCTCATTGTGAGGATAATAAGATTAAAATGAAAGAAATGACTGAAATGGTTCTTCATTCTAAATCTGTATCATGTGAAGATTGCCTTAAACTCACAATGGAAAATGAAGCTCTAAACAAGACTCTAGAGTAGAAAGCTAAAATTGAACAATCCAAGTCCATGACTGCATCTATGAAAGTAGTTGATTCTGTTTCTTGTGCTTTTTGTGCTGAAGTTGAGATAAATTTAGGTGAGATACAAGAGGCGTTTAGAGTCAAATTCAAAGAGCAAGTGAGTAGGATTGAAAATGTTTCTTGTGTGTCTTGTGAGATTTTAAGGGTTGAGGTAGCTCTTGTTAAAGAGAAGCTTGCTAGGACAATCAAGTCAAATAGGTGTGTCACCTGTAAGGACCTAGCCAAAGAAAATGATTACCTCAAAAAGACCTTTGAGAGATTTTCTAGTGGGAAGAAGAACCTCAACATGATCCTCAACCAATCTAAGGTGAGTGTGAAGAAAAGTAGCCTAGATTTTAATTCCCTAGAGCATTCCAAGAACCATCCACCTAAGATTGTGAGAGCTGTTGAGAGTGGCATGTTCAAGGTAGAACCCCCTGAGCCATCTAAGGTAGTCTTTAGATCTGCAGGTGTTTCCCAAATCCCTTCAAGCAAGACAGGTGCTTCTACTTCATCAGGTCAGACCCATCAAAAGGTCAAGTACCATTGCACCTTCTGCAAGAAGGATGACCACATCATTGAGTTCTGCTTCCGTAGAGCCAAGATTGAGAGGAAGGAGAGGATGAATGCCTTGAGGACCATTAGAAGAGTTCCCTCATCTCTGGCAGTCTCTAGAGCCAGACAGCCTGTTTTTCCTGCTAGACATAGGCTTAGGTTCATAGATGACTTCTTTGACTCTTTTGGTGGCTCTAGACAGCATTTTGGGTTAGGATATCGTGAGGAGAGACCACGGGTAGCATCTAGATAGGGGGAGTACCGACCTTTTGGTAGGTCGATTCAGAGAGGTCTAGGTGGTTCTCGTGTGCATTCTTATGATTATTCCTCTAACCATTTTATTGCTGCTTCTACTGTTTTGCCTAAATATCATGTGACTCAGTACTGGATTCCCAAGTCTTTTATCACTAACCCCAGTACTGAGGCACAGATGTTTCCTATTCGTGCTCTGTAGGTCCGTCGTGCGAGGAAGGAGGACATATGGCTTGTTGACTCTGGGTGTTCTCGACACATGACTGGAGATTCTAGATGGTTCTCCTCCCTCACACGTGCATCTGGTAATGAGTTGATTACATTTGGGGATGCTTCTATCGGGACCGTGACAGCTAAGGGCACAGTGCGCATCAACAACAACTTCATACTTAAGGACGTCGCTTTGGTAAGTAAGCTGAGGTATAATCTGCTATCTGTTTCTCATCTTCTTGATGAGGGTCTGGAGGTGAGGTTTAAGAGTGGTGAGTGTAGAGTTCTAGACTCCTCGGGTGAGCATATTTTTGGTATCTCCAGGTTTGAGAGGATCTTTTGTGCTTATTTCAGTGTTTCTTCTGCTTCCAGTCCTAGATGTCTTGTGGTTTCTGTCTCTCATGATCTAGTTTTGTGGCATCGTAGGCTTGTACATATTGACTTTGATCATTTGACTAGGATCAGTAGCAAGGACTTGATTAGAGATTTGCTAGACTTAAGCCTGTTAGAGACCTAGTGTGCACTCCTTGTAGACGTGGTAAGATGGTTTCTGCTTCTCATCCACCTCTTACTTTAGTGATGACTGATGGACCTAGTCAGCTCTTGCACTTAGACACTATTGGCCCTTCTAGAGTCCAGTCTGCAGGTGAGAAATGGTATGTGCTTGTGATTATGGATGATTTCTTCAGGTATTCATGGGTTTATTTTCTGGTTTCTAAGGACGAGGCTTTTGGCTATTTTAGAGAATTGGTCCTTAGACTAGCTGTTGATCTTCTTGGAGCTTTGAGAGCCATTAGGAGTGACAATGGGACAGAATTCAAGAACTCTTTCTTTGCCACTTTCTGCACTGATAGGGGACTTGAGCACTCGTTCTCTTCACCTAGAGTTCCCCAGCAGAATGGTGTTGTAGAGAGGAAGAACAGGACCCTTGTAGAGCTGGCTAGGACCATGCTAGATGAGCATAGTACACCTAGGAGGCTTTGGGCTGAGGCGATCTCTACTGCTTGCTATGTGTCCAATAAGGTGTTCTTGAGATCTGTTATAGGAAAGACTTCTTTTGAGCTTAGATTTGGTCATAAGCCTAAATTCTCTCATTTCAAGATTTTTGGTTGCAAGTGCTTCATTCTTAAACATGGCAACTTGGATAAATTTGAATCAAGATGTTCTGATGGCATTTTTCTTGGATATCCTGCACATTCTCGTGGCTATCGTGTGTTTAATTTGGATACTAATAAAATTGTTGAGACTTGCAAAGTCACTTTTGATGAGGCTAGTCCTGGTACTAGACCCGATAGTGCAGGTACACAGGTTTCTGAAAGCATCTTCGTCAACGACGACTCTGAGGATGAGGACCCAATCCATCCTCTAGTTACTTCTGAGGTGGTTGGAGAGCCTGTTTCTACTTCTCCAGCTTCTGATGAGCAGCCTCTTCCCACCTTCACCGATGATCTGAGTGGCTCTGCTCCTACCTCCACAGTCCATGAGGTAGAGGCCACTTCTGCGTCAGGACCTTCTCTTCACATTCAGCGACAGCATCTATCTGAGCAGATGATTGGGGATCTTCATGAGCGAGTCACTCACTCTAGGTCTATCTCTATAGATTCTCATGCACATTTTGCTTTTGTCGTGTCTTTTGAACCCCGAGATGTCACCCATGCTATATCTGATTCCTCTTGGGTCAATGCCATGCATGAAGAGCTTAAAATTTTCGAAAGAAACAAAGTCTGGACCTTAGTTGAACCTCCACCTAATCATAATGTAATTGGAACAAAATGAGTTTTCAAAAATAAGCAAAGTGAGGATGGGTTGGTTGTTCGCAATAGGGCTAGGCTTGTAGCTCAAGGTTATTCCCAGGTAGATGGCTTAGACTTTGAGGAGACCTTTGCTCCTGTAGCTAGATTAGAAGTCATTAACATTTTGCTAGCATTTGCAGCATCTAAGGGCTTTAAGCTTTATCAAATGGATGTCAAGAGTGCTTTTCTTAATGGCTTCATAGAAGAAGAGGTCTTTGTCAAGCAACCTTCTAGTTTTGAAAATCCTAAATTCTCAAACCATGTGTTTAAGCTCTCCAAAGCCTGGTATGATAGGCTTAAGAGTTTCTTGCTTAAAAATGATTTCAAAATGGGATTGGTAGATAAAACCTTGTTCACTCTCAGGCATGGCAGTGATTTTTTACTGGTTCAGATTTATGTGGATGACATCATATTCGGTGGTTCTTCTCATACTTTGGTGTCCAGATTTTCAGATTCTATGAGTAGGGAATTCGAGACGAGCATGATGAGCGAACTGACTTTCTTCCTTGGTCTTCAAGTCAAGCAACTGAAAGAAGGCACCTTTATTCATCAAAGCAAGTACACAAAGGATCTTCTTCGCGCCCGACATGGGAAGCGAGAGGCTAATGTCTACTCCCATTGCCACATCCATCGTGCTGGACCCTGACGAGGATGGAGAGCCCGTGGACCGAAGGAGTACCGCAAAGATGATTGGCTCTTTTCTCTACCTCACGGCGTCCGATTTGGACATACAATTTCTTTGTGTGTCTATGCGCTCGATTTCGAGCTTCCTCGTGCCTCTCATCGTCAAGGCGGCGTCGCTTCTTGTGTACCTTGAGACACTCTTGACTTTGGACTGGTATTCTTCATTTACGCTCTCTCCATTCGGGCTTTTTCTTATGCTGATTTTGCGGGGTGTAGAGTGGATAGGAAGAGTACTTCTGGCACTTGTCATTTCTTAGGCACATCTCTTATCTCTTGGTCTTCTAGGAAGCAGTCCTCTGTTGCACAGTCCACCGCCGAGGCTGAGTATGTAGCTGTAGCGAGTAGTTGTTATCAAGTTCTCTGGATCTTATCTACTCTGCGGGACTATGGGTTATCTTTGGATAGTGTTCCTCTTTTCTGTGATAACACTTGTGCCATAAACATTACCAAAAATCCAGTGCAACACTCTAGGACCAAGCACATTGACATTCGATATCATTTCCTTAGAGACCATGTAGAGAAGGGAGATGTTGTGCTTCACTTTGTAAAGTCTGAGCAGCAGGTTGCGGATATTTTCACTAAATCTCTTGATTCTTCTCGTTTTGCTTCTTTACGGGGAGAGTTGGGAGTTATTAGTCCTCTTGGCCTGTTTTGAGGGGGGTTGGCTCTTTTGCATTCATTGTATCATATTGTATTTTAAATCAGCAACCTCACAATGATCAAAGGTCAAATTGAACAATTGTTCTTTCATATGGAACTTAAGTGAGATTTTGTAATTTTCTAGAAATTGAAGCTTTCTTACTGTCTTTTGCCGTATCTCACTTGCCTATACTATTCTGGAGCCAGCTTGGTCATTTCTCTTGCTTTTTATTGCATTTGGACCAAGTTGTGCCTTTGTGCGAAAACGTCGAGTTTTTTACTTTTCAAACTTCAAACCAAGCATTTTTGGGAAATTGCCAATGTGTTCATCAAGGGGAGATTGTGGATATCATGGGGATACGTGTATGATCTTAGGATGATGATACAATTGGCAATAGCATTGTTTGTTTGTCAAATCACGCGTTTTCGGTAAAGTTTCAGTTCTGTCAGGTAGCTGGCGGTCCGACCGGCCACTTTGGCGGTCAGACCGGCCATGCCTCGAGTAAAATTCTGGCTAAGTCCCAAGGGGCGGTCAGACCCGGCCGAACAGCGGTGCAATCGATTTTGTCTCGCTCTTCGTCGAATTGTTGGCGATGCTTGTTGGGTTAGGTTAAGGGCATGGGCTTTAGTGCATATGTGTTGCATGATGCATGTTTTCACTAATGTGGGTCAAGTTGTGAAGAACTTGTTCCCGGATTCGATTTCTTCATCTATTGTTGTGCAGGACGCTTAGAGGTCAACGACGGTCAACGGCGAGGATGATCGGAACTAAGTTTGGAGAGCTGAGGTCCAGAACGATCAAGGATGCCGGGTGAAGTCAATGGACTCAAGCATGGCGCAGAATGGACAAAGGTGACTGAACGGGCAGTTCGGTGCGACTGGTTGGATGAAGCGGCACGGGGGTCGGTGCAAGTGCCTTGGTGGTTTCGGCAGGAGCCGGACGGGAGAGACTTGCCGACATGACGAGAGCCGTTGATCAATCTACACGTGGCGAAGCAGGCGAGTGCTTCACCAAGATTGGACATGGTCTTCGAAGAAAGATCAAGAAGGGGTATTTTGGTAATTTCATCAAATACCGCCTTAGTGACCTTGGGCTAAACCGCGGCGGAAGACGGTGCGTGGAGAAGCGGTTTAGGTCAAGAGAAGATGAAGACGACGCTTTGAGTTGCGTGCGTGTGTCCCGTTTGTGTTGGTCCTTAACGGGAGTCCATTAGGGTTAACTCCTCTAGAAGATAGGCCTCAATATAAATAGGAGGGGGTGCTGTCAAACAGCCCCTAAGCACTTCATTTTGTAAACCCTAGTTTGGTGTTAGGGCTTAGAAGGGAAAGGAGAGGCTTAGGGTTCTAGAAAGATGAGTTGAGTGTGTTCTCATGGATTGAGCTCTTGTCCTTCTTGAGGGAGTGGCTGTAACCTGCAACAATCACGAATCAATCTATGGATGATTATTCAAAGATGAGTCTTCTTGTGTTCTTCCTTCTCATTTGGTGATTTTGGGTGTTTCTTTGATCCGATGGGTTTCTAGTGGTTTCTTGCCCCTATCTACCTTGATATGACCTGTGGGAATACATCTAGGATCATCTTGATCATCAATCTCCCACAAGCAAGTTTTGGATCAAGTTTTTCGTTTTTGCTCGGTTTTGAACCCTCTTTCGGTAAAATTGAAAAAGGTCAAAACTTTAACGTGAATCTACTCGATCATCGCTTAGAATAGGTTCCAGATATCTTTGGGAAGGTGTGTTCCAAGTTTGGTTAAGTTTGGCCGTGTAGATCAAAAGTTTGATCATTTTCATTTTGGAACCCGAGTTGTTTTTCCTATTCATCGTCAGGTCCGGTTAGACCGCTCTTATGCCGCCGGTCGGACCACCCGCCGGTCTGACCGCGCAATAGCCATCAGTCTGACCAAGCCCGAGGGTTTGATCTTCACCTTTTGGGTCTTTTGCTTTGGGGATTGATTAGATTCAGCACAAGGCTTTCACCATGCGTATATACTAATCTTCTTAGCTTTCGTAGCTATTGGAGAAAAGTTCGTGTTGAATCTAATTAAGGTGAAATTTGAGCGAGCGTCTATTCACCCCCCCCTCTAGGTGCCTATCTGGTCCTACAAACTCAGACGACGCATTTATCTTGTGCGCCTAAAAATAATGCCGCAGTTTCCTCGAAGATATAAGGAGGGCATATAGAAGTTCTTCAATGTGAGGGTATCGCTCCTTAGGCCCGTGTAAAACTTCACTTACGTAGTAAACTGGTCGTTGGACGTTTTCACGTTCAGCGACTAGTACTGTGCTCACTGCCTGTGGCGTGGTAGCTAGATATATTAAGAGTGTCTCTTCTGATTTCGGAGAAACCAGAACAAGAGAACTCGTAAGATATCTCTTGATATCCTTAATGGCTATGTTTGTCTATTCCGACCACTCGAAACCCTCATGCTTCCTAAGAAGTTTGAAAAAAGGAAGTCCTTTCTCTCCCAGTCGTGCGATGAAACGACTTAAAGTCGTCATGCATCTAGTGTGTTTCTGGACTTCTGTCTTCATGGTTGGAGGGCGCATTTGTTCAATGGTCTTTATCTTTTCTAGATTTGCTTCGATTCCTTGTGCAGAGACAAGGAATCCAAGCAATTTTCCTGAAGAGACTCCGAACTCACACTTCTCGGGATTGACTTTTGTCGGGACCCCGAGTATGCAATCTCGAGACCCTCTGTGTATTCCGAACTTTTCCCATGATCAGTAGCTAGCTCAGACAGTTTCAACATCGATGTGACCAAATCCATACAACAAACTACAGAAGAAGCAGACAAATTAAAATTAACATAACCAAAAGACCTTATGATCAAGGTTTTTACAGAGTTGCCATGCAGGGCTACAACAAAAGAGAGCTCGCAGTGGGAAAACAAAATGCTCGTGGAAGCCATTCGACATGCCCACAGGCAATCGAGTGGAGGGTGTCTCCTAGCACGCATGGTCTTCGAAGAGCTCCTCTTCAAAGAGCTCGGAGCTCCGAGGGTCCTCTTTGGCGACTGATCAACTAAAGGGCACAAAGCTGTGAGTACTTTGAATGTACTCAGCCGTGAGTACTTTGAATGTACTCAGCAAGTCATAGGGAAATGTATGCAAATAGTATTAATGCTAGGCCTGACAAAGATAGCTTTATGGTTACTTTACGGAAAGCAAAATTGACTGAAAATATAGTAAGTAGATTGCAAAGCACGAGTTGAAAGATTAATACATAAGTAGTCAAGTTTCTTTGAAACAACACGTGAACACTCTGTTCACTTCCCGGACCACTCGTGAACACCTTGTTCACTTTCCAAACCACTCGGAGCCAACCACGGCCACAATTTTTGAGAAAATCTACCCCTTGCGTGAAATCACCAGGCATTATCCATAATCGGGGACACGGCTATTCGAATAGTTTTATACTCTGCGGAGGTTGTACAGCTTGACCCACAAGACATGACCTCTCTAGTTAGTTGGGCACCCGTCGATGCCCCTGCTCACTACCTTATGTAAGCAGTCTAGAGCATGTGACAAGGACTTTACAAAGCTCTGTTTTGACTTGGTTCTGCTTGCTAAGGATTCGCCTTCCTGGCCCCCTCTTGCGCCATTCTCAACCCAAACAGAACCGACTCAAAGCATTGCTAATTAGTTGGCCAGGTCCACCCCATAATGAACTTGCGGCGCTCCAGTAATTCTTTGGCGGTGAGGAGGCGACGGCGCAGGCTCCAGCGGACGGTGGTGAAACTTCAAGCACGGAGAAACTGGCGAGAACAGGAGAGTGGGGTGAGGAAAAATGAGATGAAAGAGGGCTGCTCAGGCTTTTATAGCTGGGGAGACGGGGAGAGTCACTGAGAGAATCAGAAGAGCATGAGATCAAGGGTAGGTGAAGGAGAAGATTGGGGCAGGTAGGGGAGGAGACAAGAGGGGGAGACAGGTACTGCAAAATGATAGCATTAATGCGACACAACATCATTTCATGCGCGAAGACCTTTGCGTTAGCAGTGGCGCGACGGAAGGAAGAAGAAGGTGAGCAGGGCCGACAAGTGGGGCCGGTCAAAACTCGGTAGGGTGGTCCAAGCAAAGGGGAGGTCGTGACCAAAGAGAAGGTCGTGACCAAAGAGGTGGTCGTGACCGGTCTCCAGGACCACCCGAGAGGTCTCCTTGGACCACCCAGGAGGTCTCCCAGGACCACCCAAGAAGTCTAGACTGAGGCGGAGGAGGTCCAAATGAGAGGGAGGTCTGAACTGAGGGGGAGGAGGTCCAACGGGAAAAAGGAACGAGCAGAGAACAGGGATTCTCAATCACTAGAGAACTCCTGCACTCAAAACAAACTAAACTCGAATTAATTGAAATTTGATTTAATCATTTTAAACACTTCTGATTCCAAAATCTCAAGTTAAACTTTAGAACTTCAACAAAACCAAACAATTATTTTTATTTCAAAAACTCAAAAAGCTCAGGAAAACTGGGATACAAACCTACACCCCTTAAATAAAATCTCAACCCCCGAGTTTCAGGCTGATTAGAGAATAGGTGCGGGAACTTAGCCTTCAGGTCTTCTTCACGCTCCCAGGTGGCTTCCTCTTCAGTATGATTGCTCCACCGAATTTTGCAAAAAAATGGAGGATCTTGCTTCTTGTCACTCGCTCGGACACTTCGAAAATCTTGATGAGTTACTCCTTGTAGGTGAGGTCTTGCTGCAGGTCAATGGTTTCTACGGGCATCTGCTCTTCTGGCACACGCAAACACTTCCTTAATTGAAACACATGGAAGACACCATGCACTTCCGACAACTGGGGCGGGAGCTCCAATTTGTAAGCAACCTCCCCTCTTCTGACTAGGATTGGAAAGGGTCCGATGTAACGAGGTGCAAGCTTCCCACTTACTCTGAAGCGACGCATTCCTTTGAGAGGTGAAACCTTTAGATACACATGATCTCCTGGTGCGAAAGCTAAGTCTCGACGACGGTTATCCGCATAACTTTTCTGCCTGGTCTAAGTTGTTCTCTACTTCTCTCTGAGTGACTTAACTTGATCTTGGCCTTTCTCAGAATATCAGGTCCAAGCACTGGTCCTTCGCCTGAGTCTGTCCAATATAATGGTGTTCGGCACTTTCTTCCGTAAAGAGCTTCGAACGGGGATATCTGCAGACTTAATTGATAACTGTTGTTGTATGAAAACTCTGCGTAAGGCAACATTTGATCCCAGCTGATTTGGTTCTCCAGAGCGCAGGCTCTCAACATATCTTCTAAGATCTGATTTACTCTTTTTGTTTGCCCATCTGTCTGAGGATGGTAGGCTGTACTAAAATTCAGATTAGTATCCAGAACACTGTATAGCTTCTACCAAAATTTGGAGATGAACTGAGATCCTCGATCCGACACGATCTTCTTTGGTACTCCATGCTGACATACTATCTTAGCCATATACAATTCTGCAAGTCTATCTACTGAATAGGTGGTCTTAACCGGGATAAAGTGTGCAACTTTTGTCAGGTGATCAATGATTACCCAGATAGAATCATATCTAGCTTGGGTTCTTGGCAGACCAGTGATAAAATCCATGCTAATTTATTCCCACTTCCATTCAGGTATGCTCAATAGTTGCAAGAGTCCAGCAGGTCTCTGATGCTCGGCTTTAACTCGCTGGCAAATGTCATATTGTGCTACATACTCAGCGATCTCACGCTTCATGCTAGGCTACCAGTACAATTCCTTGAGATCTTGATACATCTTAGTGTTTCCGGGGTGAATGGAGTACAAGGTTTCGTGAGCTTGCTTGAGTATCAACTACTTGAGTTCTCCCTGGTCTGGTACACAAATACGCTTATCGAACCAGACGATCCCTTGTTCATCTTTCGAAAATCTTGGGGCTTTGCCCTTCTTCATGTTTCTTTTGATCTCCAGGACATCTGCATCTTCCTCTTGAACTTTTCGGATCTGATCTTGGAGAGTGGGTTGCACTTCCAAAGCAGCTAAGTATCCTTCTTCCACCAATTCCAGCTTGAGCTTCTGAAATTCTTCGTGCAGTGCTGGCTGACTTTCCTTGACCATTAGAGTATTGCAGTAGACCTTCCTACTTAAAGCTTCGGCTACTACATTAGTCTTTCCTGGATGGTAATGAATTCCCACATTGTAATCTTTGATCAGCTCCAACCATCTTCTTTGCCTCATATTCATATTAGCTTGAGTGAAAATGTACTTCAAACGTTTATGGTCGGTGTAGACTTCATAGTGATTACCGATGAGGTAATGGTGCCATATCTTTAAAGCATGCACTACGACAGCCAATTCTAAGTCATGAGTGGGGTAATTGGCTTCATGAGGCTTTAACTGACGTGAAGCATAAGCTACCACTTTCCTTTCTTGCATCAGGACACAACCGAGACCTTGCCGTGAGACATCACAGAAGATCTCAAAGTTCTTTCGGACATCCGGTAAGATCAACACTGGAGCGGTGGTCAATCGCTTCTTTAACTCTTGAAAACTCTGCTCACACTCTGGCGTCCAAGCATACTTCTTTTCCTTCTTTAGCAACTGAGTGAGAGGTCTTGCTATTTTAGAGAATCCTTCTATAAATCTGCGGTAGTAACCTGCCATTCCGAGGAAACTTCTGATCTGAGGCACTGACTTGGGTGACTCCCAATTGAGCACATCCTGGACCTTGCTAGGATTGACGGCAACTCCTTCTGCAGACAAGACGTGTCCCAAAAAGGTGACCTCCTTCATCCAGAACTCACACTTGTTAAATTTAGCATAGAGTTGATGATCTCTAAGCTTGCTTAGGACTAAGCGAAGGTGCTCTTCACGCTCTTCTTCACTGTGAGAGTATACTAGAATGTCGTCAATAAAGACAATGACGAACTTATCCAAATACTCCATGAACACTTTATTCATCAAGTTCATAAAGTAAGCCGGGACATTGGTCAATCCAAAAGACATGACCGTATACTCGTACAGTCCATAACGGGTTGAGAAAGCTGTCTTGGGGATGTCCTCTTGGCAAATCTTCAACTAATGATATTCTGACCTCAAAGCTATCCTGGAGAACACTCTGGCTCCCTTCAGCTGGTCGAACAGATCATCAATCCTGGGCAGAGGGTACTTGTTCTTGATGGTGACCTTGTTGAGTGCGCGATAGTCCACACACATCCGCTGGGTGCCATCCTTCTTTGCAACAAAGATCACTGGGGCTCCCCAAGGTGAAGAACTTGGTCTGACAAAACCTTTAGCTTGCATCTCCTCAATCTGCTTCTTCAGCTTGACCAAGTCATCAATAGGCAGACGGTAGGGTCTCTTGGAAATTGGTGCAATTCCAAGAACTAGGTTGATGATGAACTCTAAGTCTCGGTCTGGTGGCATTCCAGGTAACTCATCCGGAAAGACATATGGAAACTCATGGACCACTGACACGTTGTAACGTCCCAAGTTTTCTGAGTTTCTGAGTTTTCAAAAGCAAAAATAACCATTTGGTGTATTGATTCGCTCAAGCTTAACCTAAAGATTTCGGAAACTTGCCGTGGTTTAATATGAACTAATCAAACTACAATTAATTTGAGTTTGGTTGCTTTGAGTTTGTTGGAGTTCTCTGGTGTTGTTTTCCCCTTCTCTGTTTGTTCCATTCTCCCCGCGCGGCTCAGCTCCGCGTCTCCTTCGCCGCGGATCGCCCGATCAAAATCGGATGGCCCAATCTAGTGGGTATTTTGTCCAGTCCGAACATCCCACGCGTTGTGGACCATCAGATCTGTGCTGGATGGTCCGATCTTATTGGCGCGTTCAACCAGTCCGAATGTCCAATCCTTTTTGAACCGCTTGATCAAAATCGGACGGCCCCGCTTCGCCGCGCTTCTCTTCGCCCCGCACCTCTTGTTTGGATCTCCTTCTCGTTGGACCTCCCTTTTGGTTTAGACCACCCTCTTGGTCTTTTTGCAAATACCATCCCTTTGGGCCACGACCACCCTTTGGGCCGCGACCTCCCCTTTGGGTCACGACCACCCCTTGGGTCAAGACCACCCTCTTGGTCTTTTTTTCAAAGACCGCCCTCTCGGTCTTTTTTGCAAAGACCACCCCTTTGGTCACAGCCTCCTCTTTGGTTTGACCACCCCTCTCTAGCTTTGACTGACCCCACCTGCCAGTCCTGCTCACCTTCTCCTTCCACCTGTTGCGTCATTTCTGACGCAAAGGTCTTTAGCGCATTAAATGTTGTTGTGTCTCATTAAATGCTCTTGCTTTTGCAGTACCTGTTCCTCCTCTTGTCTCGTCCCTGACTTGCTCCCATCTTTTCCTTCACCTGCCCTTGCACGTGCGTTTCTGAGTCTTTGTGACTCTCTTCGTTTCCCCCTGGCTATAAAAGCCTAAGCAACGCTCTATCATCACCTTTTCCTCACCAACTCTCCCTTGCTCTCACCTTGTTTTCATCGTGCATGAAGTTTCGCCAAGGAGCCGCCGGAGCTTGCATCATCTTCGACCTCCTCGCCGCTGCAGAATTCACCGGAGCACTCGCGCCATTCGCCATCCTCCTCCCATCTTTTCTCTCTCTGTGTGTGTGTCTGGGTGAGTTCCTCCGTGCCTTGTTCTCTTTTTGCTCTCACGACCACGTTGCGTGGTTGTATCTCTTTTACAACCACGTTGCATAGTTGTGTCCCTTATACGACCACGTTGAGTAGTCGTATCCTTTTTTGGACCTCCTCCTCAGGACCTCCTCCCGATAGTCTGTTTCTGTTTCAGTGTTTCTCTTTTGGTTCTTATTTGGTAATGTTGGTTTTTATTTGAATTCATTGTATTTATTTGGCTCTTTTTCGCCCGTGTAGATTCCGGCTTCACTGAAGAGTTCGTGGACCCGGCGACCTCTACCGAAGCATCTCCACTCTTCATTGAAGGCAAGTCATAGACCTTTGATCATGTTGATCCTATTTTTGCAAAACTACTTGTTTTATATCAGCATGCATGACTATTTGTATAAAAATAGTTTAGGAATTAGCTAAACCCCTACTTGACAGTATGACCCCTTGGATAATTGTGTTTGACATGTTGTCATGTACCTTTGGACCACCATAGGTTGGGTTATATTAGTTGGACCCCTTTGTGATAACCAACATGGGGTGCGTATATTGCTTAGACCTGCTTAGTTATGCGCTGTCTCTTGATCACTTGTCTCAAAGATGTTGAACTTGACTAAGTGAATATGGAATTATGGCACGTATTGTCTTGCCATGTGTTGTCTTGGCAAGCGTTGCTCTGGCATGTGTTGCTGCAAATAAAATTTGTGGTGCCATGACTAGGGTGGTCATTGGCCGGGTTGAACCCAAAATGTTTTTGTTCGGGCGAGTGATCGTGCAGTAAAGGGGGTGCAGGAAGCACACTTGGATGAGGAGGTCTCTCCTGAGCAACCACTAAGGACTTAACCTTGTAAGCCATTGATCCAGGCCATACCGTGCAACCACAAGACCATTATGGGGTGGTCCTGGTCAACTAATTGGCAATGCTTTACTTCGGTTCCGTTTTGGTGGAAGTGTGTAAGACATGGGATGGACACGCACACTTGGCGTAAGAGGGGGCCAGGAAGGCGAAACCTGAGCGAGTGGAACCGAGTCAAAGCAAAACCTTGTAAAGGCCTTGTCACGTGCTCTAGCCTTCTTACCTAAGGTAGTGAGCAGGGGCATCGATGGGTGCCAAACAAACTAGAGAACTCGTGTCTTGTGGGTAAAGTTGTACAACCTCTACAGAGTGTAAATCTATTCGAATAGCCGAGTCCCCGGTTATGGACATACCTGGTGATTTCACGCAAGGGATAGACTTTCTCAAAACTTGTTGGAGTGGTCTGGCTCACGACCTGGGTGGTCGTGAGTGGTCTGGGTAGTGGCCAGGGTGGTCATAGGTTGTTTCAAAAGAAAACTGGTCTATTTATGTGATAATCTTTCAACTTGTACTTCATAATCTATTTATCGTATTTCAATTCAATATTGCTTTCTGCAAAGCAACCATAAAGCTAACCTTGTCAAGACCTGCATGAATATTATTGCATACATTTTCCTACAACTTGCTGAGTACATTCAAAGTACTCACGGCTTGTGCCCTTTGGTTGATCAGTAGCTGAAGAAGACCTCCCAGGGTGCTCCGACCTCTTTGAAGAGGAGGTCTTTGAAGACCCTGCGTACTAGGACGTCCCCCACTCGATTGCCTGTGGGCATGTCGAATAGCCTCCACGTGTTCTTTGGTTTCCGTTGTGAGCTCTTTGGTTGTAGCCCTGTGTGGCAGACCTCTGTAAAAAGCTTGACCATAAGGTCTTTTGCTGTTATTATTGTTAATTTGTCTACTTCATCTTTAGTTTGTTATATGGTTGTGATAACATCGTTGTTGATCTCCGTGCGGACCAGCCACTGATCATGGGACTGGTCCAGTGAGCGTAGTGGGTCCCGGGGGTTTCTTACCCGAGGCGCGACACACGTCTTCTAAAGACACTGCAGACTATTGCTCTTTCATGCTTCTCGGAGGACGCTTCTAATTTTACTTTAATCCCAACAGGACTGACTAAGGTGATGGTCGTCCACCACAATCCAAAACTGCTTGGTGATCAGTAAGCCAATCCATTCCCAAAATCACATCTAAGGACTTGGTGTCGATGATGATCAGATTGGCTAGAAATTCTACCCCTTTTGTTATCACCTTAACTTGTGGACAACCTTGGTTTGTACTTAACTCCGAACCAGGGGATTGAACCAACAAGACGATTTTAAGAGTTGAAACCTTCAACTAATGCTCTACTGCAAAAATCCGAGAAACAAACGAATGCGAAGCTCCAGAATCAAACAAGACAGTAGCAGGTGCTGAATTTACTAGGAACTTACCCAGCACAATGTCCGGGGCTGTCTGGGCTTCCTCCACCATGACATGGTTCACACGACCTCTCCTAAAAGGCTGGGAGGTCTTGGCTGGTGCAGCTGGAGTTTGAGGAGCTGTACGTCCTGCTCTTGGCATGGAGGTCCTGGTCGGAGTAGCTCCCAAGTTGGATTTGACATGTGATGGACCTTGCTTCAAGGGACAATTGCTGGCATAATGTCCCAATTGATGACAGTTGAAATAGGTGATCCCTGTGACATGATTGATGTTTCTTGACTGCGGGTTGTTGTTGCCAGGGCTGCGAAAACCTGGAGTGACCGGGCGAGGTGTTGTCGTAGAGGTCCTGGAAGCAACAGATGGAGCAAAGCGGGCAGGAGGGTGTGCATTCGTCCTGGCTCTCTGCAGATGACCTTGATGAGAACCATGTTGTACCATCTTCCTTTTATGAAATTCTGCAAGCTCGCGACGAGACTCTTCTATAAGCACAGCTTTATTCACTAGATGCTGGAAATCCGAATAGTAGTTGCCAACGACTTGAACCTTCAAACTAGGGTGGAGTCCTCGCTTAAAGTACTTCTGACGTGCATCGTCCGTGGCGACGTTCTCTGGAGCATAATGCAAGAGTCGAGTGAACTTATTGAGGTACTCATTTACTGACATGTTTCCTTGGCGCAGCTTACGGAACTTGTTCTTCTTCATTTCTATCCTTCCATCGGGAATATGGGAGTGGTGGAAGGCTTCAGAAAACTCAGCCCAACTGATGTTCTTGTGGTCTTCATGGGCGGTGCAGTAGTTCTCCCACCATTTCGCGGCGGTGCCTTCAAGTTGGTGTGCAGCATACAGAACTTTTTCCCGGTCGTCACACCGGGCGATGGCAAGCTTCTTTTTAGTTGAGCGCAGGCAGTCATTTGCGTCCAATGGCTCGGAGGAGCTGGAGAATGTGGGTGGATGGGTCCTCGTGAACTCTACCAGTCTTGACTGGGGAACAATTGATGGTGGCGGTGGCATGGCAGCTGCTTGGTTGTTCTGGTTCAACATTGCGAGAAGAGCGGCAGCTGTCTGATTTTGTTGAGTCGTCATCTGGTTCATGTTCTGCATCATTGCATTCATCAACTTCGTCTGGGCTGCCATGAACTATCCCAAACCCTGATCTGTGGGGGCTGTCAGAGAAGGTGGTGGCTGAGTGAGGGGATCCACTGGCTCATCTTGGCTTGCCGAATTGCGGATCTGGACCATCTGCGTGGATCTTCCCAAGCTTAATAGATGAGGCGAAGAAAGCACGAGAGGTGAGGGGGAAAAGCACAGAGGTGAGCGAGGACAAAGGAGAAAGATGGAACAACCTAACCGAGGGAGGTCGGTTAAACCCAACAAGCAAATAGCCGGAGAGCTATTAAGAGGCAACCAAACTCAAATAGGAGATCCTAATTACCGGACTAAACGATATTGGAACTAAGAAGGGCAGCTTTGCTAAAGCACCTCTAACCTAACCTATCTAGGAGGTCGTCTTAAAGCAAAGCCCGATCCTATTTAGATTACCGGGATGAGAGGGATATATTTAAATTTGAAAACAAAGTTTCAGAGGGGATAAGGTGTAAGGATCTAAGAACAAGGTGAGAAGATATTAGATTAAGATGAGAACATAATAAAATAAGATGAGAGAAGAATAACCACTCATGTTACTCTGTTGGTTTGATTTATAAAATAAATTTTGAAACTCTTGACTAAGGCGACCATGCTAACTAAGGTTACATCCTTCAGCTGAAATGGCTCTGATACCACCGCTGTCGGGACCCCGAGTATGCAACCTCGAGACCCTCTGTGTATTCCGAACTAGTCCCATGATCAGTAGCTAGCTCACACAGTTTCAACATCGATGTGATCAAATCCATACAACAAACTATAAAAGAAGCAGACAAATTAATATTAACATAAGCAAAGACCTTATGGTCAAGGTTTTTATAGAGTTGCCACGCAGGGCTACAATAAAAGAGACCTCGCAGCGGGAAAACAAAACGGTCGTGGAAGCCATTCGACATGCCCATAGGCAATCGAGTGGAGGACGTCTCCTAGCACGCATGGTCTTCAAAGAGCTCCTCTTCAAAGAGCTCGGAGCTCCCAGGGTCCTCTTCGACGACTGATCAACCAGAGGGCACAAAGCCGTGAGTATTTTGAATGTACTCAGCAAGTCATAGGGAAATATATGCAAATAGTATTCATGCTAGGCCTGACAAAGATAGCTTTATGGTTACTTTGTGGAAAGCAAAATTGACTGGAAATATAGTAAGTGGATTGCAAAGCACGACTTTAAAGATTAATACATAACTAGTCAAGTTTCTTTGAAACAACACGTGAACACCTTGTTCACTTCCCGGACCACTCGTGAACACCCTATTCACTTCCCAGACCTCTCGGAACCAACCACGACCACAATTTTTGAGAAAATCTACCCCTTGCGTGAAATCACCAGGCATTATCCATAATCGGGGACACAGCTATTCGAATAGTTTTACACTCTGCAGAGGTTGTACAGCTAGACCCACAAGACACGACCTCTCTAGTTAGTTGGGTACCCGTCGATGCACCTGCTCACTACCTTATGTAAGCAGTCTAGAGCACGTGACAAGGCCATTATAAAAGCCCCGTTTTGACTCAGTTCTGCTCGCTAAGGATTCGCCTTTCTGGCCCCCTCTTGCGCCATTCTCAACCCAAACAGAACCGACTCAAAGCATTGCTAATTAGTTGGCCAGGTCCACCCCATAATGAACTTGTGGTTGCACGGTATGGCTCAGATCAATGGCTTGCAAGGTTAAGTCCCTAGTGACTACTTAGGCGAGACAACCACATCCCAATGTGCTTTCTGCACCCCTTTTACTGTACGATCACTCGCCCGAGTATAAAACATTTTGGGTTCAACCCGGCCAAATGACTACCCTAGTCGTGGCACAACAAATTTTAACAACAGTGGCCGTGCCACAATTCCATATATCATTAAGTCAAATTCATCATTATTGAATCATGTGATCGAGAGACAGCGTATAACTAAAGCATGTCTAAGCAATATACACACCCATGTTGGTATCTCAAAGATGTCCAACTAAGACTACCCAACCTATGGTGTCTAAGGGTACATGTCAACATGTCAAACACAAGTATTCATGGAGTCATACGGTCGAGTAGGTATTTAGCTATTTCCCAAACCAATTTTTATACAATTAGCCATGCATGTTGGTATAAAACAATATATATATATATATATATATATATATATATATATATATTGCAAACTAGGTACGATATGATCAAAGGTCTACGACTTGCCTTCGTTGAAGAGCTGAGATTCTTCAGCAGAGGTCGTCGGGTCCAAGAACTCTTCAAAGAAGCCGGAATCTACACGTGCGAAAAGAGCCAAATAAATACAACTAATCCAAACCAAAAACCAAAAACTACCCAACAAGAACCAAAAGGAAGGTGGGGGGGGGGGAGTCCTGAGGAGGAGGTCCTAAGGAGGTTCAACAGGTTAGGAGGAGGTCCAAACAAGGATACGACTACTCAATGTAGTCATAGGAGAAAGGAAAAGAACAAGGCACAGAGAAACTCACCAGGACAGAGAGAGAAATAGACCGGAGAGGACTGGAGGAGGACGGCGAACGGCGCGGTGCTCCGGCAATTCTTCGGCAGCGAGGAGGCGACGACGCAGGCTCCAGCGGACGGTGGTGAAACTTCAAGCACGGAGAAACTGGCGAGAGCAAGAGAGTGGGGTGAGGAAAAAGGAGATGAAAGAGGGCTGCTCAGGCTTTTATAGCCAGGGAGACGGGGAGAGTCACTGAGAGACTCAGAAGAGCACGAGATCAAGGGTATGTGATGGAGGAGATGGGGGCAGGTAGGGGAGGAGACAAGAGGGGGAACAGGTACTGCAGAAGCGACAATATTTAATGTGACACAACAACATTTAATGTGTGAAGACCTTTACGTCAGCAGTGACGCAACAGAAGGAAGAAGAAGGTGAGCAGAACCGACAGGTGGGGCCGGTCAAAACTCGGGAGGGTGGTCCAACCAAAGGGGAGGTCGTGACCAAAGAGGAGGTCGTGACCAAAGAGGTGGTCGTGACCGGTCTCCAGGACCACCCGAGAGGTCTTCCAGGACCACCCAGGAGGTCTGGACTGAGTGGGAGGAGGTCCAAACGAAAGGGAGGTCTTGACTGAGGGGGAGGAGGTCCAAACGAGAGGGAGGTCTGGACTGAGGGGGAGGAGGTCCAACGGGAAAAAGGAACGAGCAGAGAAAGGGGATTCTCAAATACCAGAGAACTCCAGCACTCAAAACAAACCAAACTTGAATTAATTGAAGTTTGATTTAGTCATTTTAAACACTTCTGATTCCAAAATCTCAGGTTAAGCTTTAGAACTTCAACAAAACCAAATGGTTATTTTTATTTCGAAAACTCAAAAAGCTCAGGAAAACTGGGACATTACAACTTTTAAGCGGTGTTTTCTGAGGTTGCCGAATGTTTCTTGCATGTCGAAAATATGATTAAGTCGTTTGATGCTTTTTACGACTATATCATCAACATAGGCTTCCAAGTTTTGACCTAGTTGAGGTGAAAAATTCGTCTGCATCAAGCGTTGAAAAGAAGCACCATAATTTTTTGGATCAAATGATATTTTGACATAGTAAAATATTCTAAATGGTGTAATAAATACAGTATTTTCTTTATCATCTAAACACATACTAATCTAATGATAACCAGAGTATGCATCTAGAAAACTTAATACTTCACAACCAGAAGTAGAATCAACTAACTGATCGATACGAGGGAGAGGAAAATCATCTTTTGGATAAGATTTATTAAGATCAGTAAAGTCTACACACATACGCAACTTACCATTAGGCTTTCTAATCATTATAGGATTAGCCAACCACTCTAGGTGGTCGACTTCTCTCATAAAGCCTGCTCTAAGTAGCTTATCCAATTCTGATTTGATGGCATCTCGTCGATCAGGTACAAATCTTTGTATTTTTTGTTTTACGGGTTTCTTGTCAGGCCGTAGAGCTAGCCTGTGCTCGATCACTTTCCTAGGGACTCCGGGCATGTCGAATGCTTGCCACACGAAGATATCTGCGTTAGCTCAGAGGAAGGTGACGAGAGCGTATTCCTATTTAGGGTCGGAAGTAACCCCGATGCGAACTGTCTTCGAAGGTTTCTCTGGATCCAATGGAACTACGTTGACCTGGTCATTCGGCTTGGGCGCGGCTTTAGCCTTCGACTGCTTGGTCAAATGCTGCCCCTTGCTTGCTTCTCGAGTGGGAATATGTCCAACCATCTCAAGGGATTTGTGGTCGCATGTAAGCACCATCTTCTTGTCACAGCGTATTGCGATTACCCCTTTGGGACCTGGCATCTTAAGACATTGATATCCATAATGAGCAGTGATGAGGATATAATAATCCTCATTTAATTATTTATCTGTAATTCATATTATGGATAATAATGACGTCATATGGTTCTTGAGTATACCCCTTAATATTCATAAAAGAGAAGCTGTAGGTTGTAAGTTCTTCTACGACCACCCCATAGTCGTAAGTCTTTCTACGACTACCCCATGGTCGTCAATCCTTCTACGACTCTGCCTGATCGTAAGCTCTCCTACGATCAGTCTGTGGTCGTAAGCTCTTCTACGACCACCACCTAGTCGTAAGCTCTTCTACGACCAATCCCTAGCCGATGGGGCTTACAGACATGTGGGCCTAATAGACCAGGGAATCTTTCGCATCATATCTAAAGATAAGAGTTGTAAACTACGATGTTATTCTCTGGAATAATGGCACGATTTAACTCCCTTTCATGGTGATATCCGCCTCGCGATGTGGGAACGTTACCACTCCCACAATGATCTCCAGTAACGGTTCCATAATCTGAAGCATTAAGGCGCCCTTTAGACTGGAGGAACAGCAGCACGCTCTAAGTACTGTATAAAAGGAAGAATCATCAGAAAGAGACGAGAGGCAGGATCAGAGAGGAATCAGAAGCACAAGGCGCCTCATTCGAGTCTTTCTCTTGATCTTGTAATCCAGTATGCTCAATACATACACACAGGAGTAAGGTTGTTATTCTCCCTGGGAGAAGGCCCAAACCTGTATAAAAATCCCCGTGTCGCCTCTCTCTGCGTGATTTGAGTCTTGGAGACCCCCCAAATCAAACAATATTTATGTAAGTTCGATTCTAAAACACCGACAAGCAGCCATTAAGAATCGTGCCAAAGTTGGTCGTCCGAGTATAGCATCATATGCCGTGTCGAAATCGACTACGTCAAAGGAGATTTTTTTTTGTCCTAAAGTTGCTTGGAGAACCAAACGTTACATGCAGAGAAACTTGACCAATTGGTTTGGCCGAAGAACCTGGTACGATCCCATGAAATAAGTATCGTACGAGTTTTATTCTGGTCCGAGGTACTTGCATGTCGTCCAGGGCACTGGTAAATAAAATGTTTAACGAACTGCCACCATGAACTAACACTCGATTTACTCGACAGTTGTTGATGGCAGGCCCGACCATGATTGAAATCCGACCAGGTCAAGTGGAAGGGATCGGGTAGTCATTTTCCTCAAAGAAGATAGTGACCTCCGACCACTTCGGCAATTTATTAACAAGAGGAGAGTCGATGGAGTTTACCTCTCGTATGACAGCCTTGAGCTGTTGCTTTGACTCGTATGCCGAAGATCCCCCAGAGATGTGGTCGATGGTGTGCTTCGGATCCTGGAACGACATCTCCTCGTTATCGTCCACCTGCTTTTGGCCACTCGTTTGTCCCACCTCCTCGTGTGTAAGAAGTGGTCCTTTGCTGGTGTAATAGTCCTTGAGTTTTCTTTAGGAAACTCGGCAGGTGCGAAGGTCATGTAACATTCCAAAGTTATGTTACCAAAAAATAAAATTTATAAAAATAAATAAAATTATTATTTTATTGGATTTTCTGAATTTGAAAGAGTTTGATTGCTTTATTTGAATTTTCAAGTTTCAAAAGTCAAAAGTAAAATATATTGAAATTTTTTAAGTTTTATTTATGCTGAAGTTGAAAAATAAAAGCTTAATTAATTTTTGAATTTTCTCGAATTTTTAAAAGCTTTTCCCTAATTATTTTAAAGCCAAAATAAATTATGTGAAAAAATTATTACCAATTATAAGTTGGAAATAATTTTATTAAGTCCAAAATAACTCTAGGAATTTTTGAGAATTTGTCTAGAATTTTTGAACTCCATTTGCTATCTTGTAAAAATTGTAATTGATTTATTGTTATTGCTACAGTATTTCGAAAAAAAATTAATAAAAAAATTGATGCCCGCGCGATCACCCATCCCGTTTTGTGTTCTCAGCACATGCACGCTTAACGTGCTAGCAATGCAACGAGCTGCCACTTGCCCTTTTGTATTTAGTCAATACGTGCATCCTTCTTTATTCTTTTAGTCCTTTCTTTCCTTCCCTTTCTTCTCCACCGTGAAACGTTTTGCTTTCTTCTCCAGAAAGCTTGCACAGCCCCGACAGCCATTAGAGGCCAATGAAGCTCTTCAAAACTCGCCTTTCCTCCAGATTGTTCTCCACGAAAATTATGGCATTCAAACCGCCACTCCCCACCTCCCCATTCCCGTCCGTTGCCCACTCAATCACGCGCACGTTCGCCAGATTTTCGCCATAACTGCCGTGATGGCCGCACGACCCGATCTCCTCGCCCGGTGCCCCTCCGCCCCTATAAATAGGAGCATCGGCGCCTCCTCCATCTCATCCCAAGCCCCCAACTCTCCCTTCTCCTCTCCCTTTCTGCTTAATCGGATTTTGAGTTCTTCTTCGCCGCCGAAGCTCGCTTTCTTCTTCTCCCGTCAAGTCTCCACCGCCACCCCGACCCCGCTGCCGCTGCCGCCGCCTCCACGCTTACCTCAGGCGCGCACTAGGCTCGCCGAGCACCTCCCGAAGGTTGCCGCCATTGCCGAAGCCGAATCAAGCGCCGCCTAAGGTCTCGCCACGGCCATCTCGCCACCCACCGCCATTGCTTTTGGTAAGCATCGACTCGCCGCCTCCTCTGTCGCTCATACCCTCGCGGAGTTTCGCCATGGCGATAGCGCCGGCGAAGCTCAACGCCACCGCCACGGCCGCTATGACGACGGGTTGTGCACCATGGCCACGCGTGCGCCACGTCACCCATTTTGCCGATTTGGCCGCCATGTCACAGCCCATGTGTCTGCCACATCGGTGGTTGAGCCAGCACCCCAACCCTTTGCACTGTGCTATGAGCCGAGTCCATGGTGGACGTTTGACCGGGCCATGGACCGAGTCCATTAACCGTGGGCCCACCGGTCATAGACTCAGCGATTTTCGGTTTAAAATAATTCGGTCGAAAATTCCTTTTCTGAGCGCTGACGTCATAATCCCAATTTTCCTTTAGGAAAATAATTCGGGAAATTCCTATTTCATCATTTCATGTGATTTAAAACTTCCAAAGCCCATATCTTTTGAATCCGAACTCCGATTTCGTCGATTCAAATTTCTAAATTATTATAAATTCAAGATATAGCTATCTAAACTAAATTATTTAATTCAGAGTTCATTTGAATCTTGTTTGAATTCGGCTTATTTTCGCGTATAGATTTCGACGACTTTGAAGAGTCAGATTTCGACGCCGTTTGAGAACAACTAATTGAGCAAGGCAAGTTACACTCTTGATCATATTGCACCCATTATTTAAAATTATTTATTCTGTTTTAAATTATTATTGCATGCTTATTTTTATCCAGTTATTTAAATTTCTGCTTTTAAATTATAGTTATACCTAAATCCTTTGTACCGCTAATTTTGACATTGAAATAAACGCATCTTTGACACCCTAGATGAAAATCTAGTTTATGCAATAGTATGAACTAGAAAGTTTTGGGAAAAATTATGCTTAGCCATGCTTAGACCCAAATACTTGATTTCGGGGAATTTCACCAAAAATCAAATGTTGTTTAAAATTGTATCCATAGCATTGGTGTGCCATGGATGTTTGAAAAGGATTTTGAAAAGCAAAAGTAAAATTGGTTTGGACCGGGCGAAATGGATGCTTGGTGGGTGCAAGTTTATACCCGGATCAATCCGTAGGATTGAGGCTTAGGTTTTTATTGAAAGTCGCCAAGTCGCTTAAGAACCGCCGAGCGTTCCTTTGCTATGCCTATAATGGGCTATGCTCACCGCACAACCACATGTCTCTGCAATGGGCGTGGATCTGGCCGACACTTGTGGAGTCCCATCGCAGTTTATCCTGTCTGTACGTGGGTGGTCTTTCATGGCCTGTCTTTTATGACTATTTTATTCCCACCTGGCGCAAGAGGGGGCCCTGAACCTGTGGATGGTTAGTCCAAAGGGAGCGAAACCTTAGCGAGGCTAGAATGTGGTGGAATGATGCATTGTAAAGGCCTTGTCATGAACTCTAGACCTTTTACCTTAGGTAGTGAGAGGTGGCATTGACGGATGCCGAACAAACTAGAGGAATCATGTCATGTGGGTAAAATGTACAACCTCTGCTGAGTGTAAAACTATTCCAATAGCCGTGTCCACGGTCATTGACATGCTAGCAAAGCCTCTTAAAGTTAGACTTTGGTTTTGTTTCAAAAAGACTTCATCAAATGGATTATGCAAATGGGAATTGGGCGGGAAGCCATGTGATAGGAGGGTATCCTTCACCATTCAGGTGTGAATGTTATCTGACTATAAAATTGATTTAGAAAATGAATTTTAGTTATGTAATAACCGCTGGAACTTAGTACAAGTATTTAAAGAAAATGTCGCTTATGCAAATCAACCATATTAAGCCTTCCTTTGAGATATCCATATATGCATGTCATCTTGTTATTTGATCTGTAACTTACGAGCACTAGAGTTGTGCTCATACTTGCTTTATGCAAACAAATTTCAGAGGAGAAGGACTTCACCATCGCAGGATCTCGACGATTAGGCCGCTACCCTACCGATTGCTCGTGGCGATTAACTCGACTCTACTACATCTTCGTCTTCCGCTGTGTTATTATTTGTTGGATTGTAAGCCTTTCTTGTAATCAGCTCTGTTGTTAATTATTAATATAATTGTGCGATTTATGGATGTTACCATATCTGTTTACTGTGTAGACTAGCTACTGATCATGGGACTAGTTCAGAAATGCACAGAGGATTTGGGGTGTTAATCTCGGGTCCGACAGGTCATATCCTTCCTTTTTATGGAAAGGACACCACCTGTGTTTGTCATTCTTCCGTTTGGGGCGTTTGCCCTTGCCCTGGTTGGAGCATGGCTTGAAACTTCGAGGCTCCTTACCTCTTACGGCCAAGGGTTCTGACGAGGATATAATAATCCTCATTTAATCATTTATCTATAATTCATATTATAGATAATAATGACGTCATATAACTCTTGAGTATACCCCTTAACAGTCATAAGGGAGAAGCTGGAGGTCGTAAGTTCTTCTACGATCACTTGGTAGTCGTAAGTCCTTCTACGACTACCCCATTGTCGTAAGTCCTTCTACGACTATCCCATGATCGTAAGTCCTGCTACGATCAGTCTGTGGTTGTAAGATCTTCTTCGACCACCACCTAGTCGTAAGTTCTTCTACGATCAGTCCCTAATCGATAGGGCTCACAGACATATGGGCCTAGTCGATCAGGGAATCTTCTGTATCGTATCCAAGGATATGAGCAATCAATTACGCTGTCATTCTCTGGAATAATAACGCGATTTAAACTCCCTGTTATGGTGATAACTGCCTAGCAACGTGGGAACATTACTACTCCCACAATAACCTCCAGTAACGGCTCCACAACTGAACACTAATGTCGCTTTTAGACCGAGATGCAACGGTCGCGCCGAGGATTGTATAAAAGGCGGAATCATCGTGACAATCTGGGGAGGCAATTGGAGACGCCAATTAGAAGCACAATACTCTGGTCTTTGGCTCCATCTTGTAATCCAGTATACTCAATACATATACCCAGGAGTAGGGTTGTTATTCTCCCAGGAGAAGGCCCAAACCTGTATAAAAATCCACGTGTCTATATCTCTGTGTAATTTTGAGCCTAGAGGAACCCCCGAATTAAACAATCTTTACGTAAGTTCGATTCTAAAACACCGACAAATTCCTTAGAACTGTTGCCTTGAGGCTTGACGAGGATATAATAATCCTTATTTTATCATATGTCTATAATTCATATTATGGATAATAATGACGTCATATAACTCTTCAGTATACCCCTTAATAGCCATGAGGGAGAAGCTAGAGGTTGTAAGTTCTTCTACGACCACCTAGTAGTCGTAAGTCCTCTTACGACTACCCCATAGTCGTAAGTCCTTCTACGACTATCCCATGATCGTAAGTTCTTCTACGATCAGTCCGTGGTCGTAAGATCTTCTACGACCACCACCTGGTCGTAAGCTTTCCTACGACCAATCCCTAATCGACAGTGCTTACAGGCATGTGGGCCTAGTCGATCAAGGAATCTTCCGCACCATATTTAAGATATGGGCAGTAAACTACGCGGTTATTCTCTGGAATAATGGCACGATTTTAACCCCTTTGTTATGGTGATAACTGCCTGGCGGCGTGGGAATGTTACTACTCCCGTAATAATCTCCAGAAACGGCTCAATAATCTGGGACATCAAGGCAGCCTTTAACCGGAGGCGTAACGGTGCACCTTGGAGACTGTATAAAAGGTAGAATCATCAGGGCAATTGGGGCGGCCCGGAGGAGATTAGAAGCACAATACTCTAGTCTTTGATTCCAACTTGTAATCCAGCATACTCAATACATACACACAGAAGTAGGGTTGTTATTCTCCCAGGAGAAGGCCCAAACCTGTATAAAAATCCCCGTGTCTCCATCTCTGTGTGATTTTGAGCCTAGAGGAGCCCCTGAATCAAACAATCTTTACATAAGTTCGGTTCTAAAACAACGAAAGTTGGCGCCGTTCGTGGAGATCTTCGAGTCATCAGATTTCCTTCGTCTGTCCAATTCTCATGTTCTCATGGCAGGAGAGTGGAACGAGGAGAACTGGTTCGACTTGGCCAATTATGCAAATATCGACATGGATGCCGGTTTCGACTACGAGCTGAGTGATGCATCCTCCGATGGTGATGTCGCCCCCGGAGATCTTTATCCAGGAGACTTTACCACCGATGGAGTTGAGGAGAGATCCTTATCCCCCACAACTATACGTCCAGATGGGGAACCAGCTTCCTCAGAGGGCAAGGGTCAATCTGACCACAATGAGGGCTGTCCCAAGGCAGACTCGGGGCACGGTGAGGGTTACCTCTCCAAATGTCCAAGTCCACCTAAGACAGTCCGACTTGGCACGACAGCTCTTGGAAGTTGTAATTCCGGATCTCCACCAGCATCTGGTGATTCTCTCTCTCCGATTAGCCCAGCCAAGGATGCGATCGAACATGCTCTTCCTGCGAGTTCGACCATCCCAACGCAGGACTCGCTTGTCGACAGAGACGGTTATAACCCGGATAGTGTCATTCGACGACTCCTCAAGCGAGGAGGCCTCTAGCACAAGTGGAGATCATCAACGGGAGGTCTTCATCCTTCCCTTAGGTAGTAATAACTCTCCTAGAGACAGGACTGAGGACGCTTCCCGAAGATCACACCCTACGACCGCTCGTGGCAATGACAAAGACACCTCCAGCGATGACCAGAGTCAATACTATGATAAGCGTGCGGGAAATTCTCGAGATCATCACACTTCACTGGCAAGCTCAAGGATCAGGTATGGATGATTCTGAAACAAACCGACGGAAACGAGTCGTAGCTCAGAGAAAATTTCCTGGGCGCACTCAATACCAGTCAGAAGAAGCTCAAGAACTTCAGCATATCAACGACCTGCTTGAGAACCCATCTCGAGAACTTTCCCGAGCACCCAGCTACGACCTCTTTTCTGAAGAGATCGCACGAAGGCTACGGAGTACGATGAGCAAACTCAAACGTCCCCGTTGACATCATTCTAGAAGTCGTAGCAGTACGACTCCATCAGCTTCCAGTCGTTTGAATAACTCACCGCATGGGGATCGCCGCAAGATGCATCGCTCCCCAAACCGGAAAAGAGTTCCTCGAACGCTCGACGATCACAAAGCTCCTAGGAGAGGTGATCATTCACCGCTCGACCAGAGGTCCGCAAGAGACAAAATACGAGGAGTATTACCTCGAGGATCGAGACTTACCATAAGTCAGATTCACCCCTCGCTAGGTATCGTCGAGTACAATCACCCGGAGATGTCAACCCCACTTTTCTACAAAGGAGGCATTACGACGTAATTACTGGATGTTGGGCATTCTCGCCTGACCTCCGAGCGCTTCATCGCCGCGCGGTTTCGATTAAGGAACATGGAGAAATTTGATGGGTCTCAAAATCCCATCAATTCCTTCAGATCTACACGCATCACCGTCCGAAAGCAAGCAGAGGAGGAGAGCGCGCCATGGCGAATTACCATCCGATCGGTTTGAAGGGTCTCGCCGATCATGGTTATTAAACCAACCACCGAGTCGATCTACTCGTGGCAACATCTCGTGATCCGTTGTCGCCAATTTTAAGGGCACCTACCATCGCCTTTAAAGGAGGACGACCTACACGTAACGCGATAAAACGACCACTTAAACACTACGCCAATTCATCAGCGTTTACCAGTTTGCAACTCTATTCCCGAGGTTTCGACCATCTCATATCGAGCCTTCTGCCAGGAGTCCGCAGCAGAAGGATCACGGGGACATCGCTTGAACCTCCCGCCATCAGAGTCGAACTCTTCGAGATGGTCGACGACGCCATCACCGATGAAGCAATGAGTGGACCAAAATCATTGATCGAGATGACCAAAGACCTCAGAGACTAGCGAAGGTAGCAAAAAGAAGGACAAGAAGGCCAAGAAATCCAAGAACAAGGCAGAGGGCCAAAAGCCTCAAGCCAATGCTTCTAAGGAGGTCCTGGCCGTAAGCGATAAGGAGTCACGAACTGCCAAACAATACCCTGATCGAGGTAAAGGTAAGCACCCCGAAGGGAAGAACGATAAGCCTAGGTGGTGCCCTTTCCATAAAAAGGAAGAACATGACCTTCGCAACTGCCGAGTTTTCCAACGAAAACTCGAGGACTACTACAACGGCAAAGGGCCACTTCCTGCCCTCGAAGAAGTAGGGCAAGCCAGTGGTCGTACACAGTTGGACGACAATGAGGACATGCCGTTTCAAGATCCTAAGCACACCATTGAGCACATCTTTGGGGGATCATCGGCGTACGAGTCAAGTCAACAGCTTAAAGCAGTCGAACGCGAGGTAAACTCTATTGACTCCCCTCTTGTCAATAAAGTACCGAAGTGGTTAGAAGTCACCATCTCTTTCGAGAAGGTTGACTGCCCGATCCCTGCGACTCGACCTGGTCGTTATCCGATCGTGGTCGAACACACCATCAACAACTGTCGAGTAAATCGAGTGTTGATTGATGGTGGGAGCTCGTTAAACATTTTATTGACGAATACCCTAGACGAGATGCAAGTACCCAGACCAAGGCAAGACCAAGAAGATATTCATTTCATGGTATTATACCGGGTCTTCGCCAAACCTATTGGTCAAGTTTTCTTCCTTTAACATTTGGAACACTAAGTAATTTCAGATCGAGAAGATCTCTTTGATGTGGTCGATTTCGATACAAGATATAACGCCATACTCGGACGACCAATTTTGGTAAATTCTTAATGGCAACTCATTATGAGTATCAATGTCTTAAGATGCTAGGTCCTAAAGGAGTAATCACAATTCATTGTGATAAGAAGATGGCGACACGCAGACCGCTAATCCTCAAGATGGTGGGGCGATACCACTCGGGAAGAAAAGGGTAGCCTTCACCAAGAACTCAAGTCTAAAGTCGCTGCCAAGCCGAACGACCAAGTGAAAGAGGTTCCCCCGATCAGAGGAACCTTCAAGATCGCTCAGACGGGATACTTCCGACCCCAAATAGGAAGACACCCTCATTACTTTCCTCCGAGCAAACGCAGATGTCTTCACGTGGCAAGCATCCGACATGCCCGAGTCCTGTGGAAGTGAGCACAAAGCTAGCTCTATGGCTCGACAAGGTACCCAGAAACAAAAATTACGGAGATTTGCCCTCGATCGACGAGATGCTATAAGGTCGAATTGGACAAGCTACTTAAAGCGGTGCTTTATAAGAGAAGTCGACCACCCGCAGTGGTTGGCCAACCTCGTAATGGTTACGAAGTCTAACGGCAAGTGGCGAATGTGCGTAGACTTCACTGATCTTAATAAAGCTTGTCCAAAAGATGATTTCCCTTTACCTTGTATCGATTAGTAGGTTGACTTTACTGCTGGTTGCGAAACATTAAGTTTTCTAGATGCATATTCTGGCTACCATCAGATTAATATGTGTCTAGAAGATGAAGAAAAGACCACATTCATTACTCCATTTGGTATATTTTGCTATGTCAAAATGCCATTTGGTCTAAAAAATATTGGCGCTTCTTTTCAACGCTTGATGCAATCGACTTTTTCACCTTAGCTAGGCCGAAATTTAGAAGCCTATGTTGACGATCTAGTCGTAAAAAGCATCAAATGGTTTGATCATGTTTCGGACTTGCAGGAGACGTTCCAAAACCTTAGAAAACACCGCTTGAAACTCAATCCTGAGAATTGTGTGTTTGGAGTCTCTTCGAGAAAATTGCTTGGATTCCTGGTCTCTGTACGAGGGATCGAAGCAAATCCCGAAAATATAAAATCCATTGTTCAAATGCGCTCTCCAACCACGAAGAAAAAAGTCCAAAACCTCACAGGGTGTATGGCGGTTTTAAGTCATTTCATAGCACGACTGGGGGAAAAAGGACTACCTTTCTTCAAACTTCTAAGGAAGCATGAGGGTTTCGAGTGGTCGGAAGAGGCAAACGCTGCCTTCGAGGATGTCAAGAGATATCTTACGAGTGTTCCTGTTTTGGTTTCCCCGAAACCAGAAGAGACGCTCTTAATTTATCTAACTGCCACACCACAGCAAGGAGCTTGAGATTAGTCGAGAACGTGAAAACATTCAACGACCAGTGTACTACGTAAGTGAAGTTTTGCACGGACCTAAGGAGCGATATCCTCAGGTCCAAAAGCTTCTCTATGCCCTCCACATGTCTTCGAGGAAACTACGGCATTATTTTCAGGCACACAAGATAATTGTGCCGTTTGAGTTTCCCTTGGGAGTAATCCTCCAGAATAGGGAAGCAGCGGGATCCATGTTTAAATGGTTAGTAGAACTTGGGGAGTTCGACCTCCATTTCGTGTCCCGAACGACCATTAAATCTCAGATCTTGGCAGACTTTGTCGCCGAATGGACAAATCCTGAACCTATTCAGGATCCCCAGTATGATACCCACGACAGGTAGACGATGTACTTTGACGGGTCACTTACTTTAAGTGGCTCGGGGGCTGGGGTGGTACTAGAATATCTTAACGGAGAGACATTAAAGTATGCCATGCAGTTAAACTTTTAGGCCACTAACAACGTGGCAGAGTACGAAGGTTTACTAGCCGGCATACGAGCTGCGAAAGCACTTGCGATTCGACGACTACTCGTGAGAGGAGACTCTCAACTGGTCGTGAATCAGGTTGGAAAAGAGTACCAGTGCTCTAATCCGACCATGTCTCTGTACTTATCGGAGGTTCGCAAGCTTGAAAAATATTTTTTCGGTTTCGAGGTACAATTCATCCCTCGAAAGGATAATTTTCTCGCAGACCAGCTCACTCGGATAGCTTCTTCTCAATCACAAGTACCAAAAGGGGTCTTCTTGGAGCAACTCCAGAAGCCGTCTCTAGTGGACACATCAGAGACATCTCCTATTAAGACAGCCTCTCTAGAATACGAGGATACTAGGATGGATCCTGTCGGTGTTTTAGAACCGATCTTACGTAAAGATTGTTTGATTCGGGGGGTATCCTAGAATGGAATCATGCAGAGAGATTGACACGGGTATTTTTATATAGGTTCAGGCCTTCTCCGGGGAGAATAACGACCCTACTCCTGTGTGTGTATGGTATTGAGTGTATTTTGTACAATCGGGAGAAAAGACTAAGACTATTACAGAAGATAATGCATGTCTTCCTGATTGCTTGTTGTGTTCCCTGATTGCCTCTCCTTTCTTCTCTGATCGCCGCCTTTATATAGTCGTGAAGGAGTAGCCATTTCTCCAGGTGAAGAGGCGCCTCATCATGTCCTGTAACGGGCGCATGTTTGTAGTAATCACCGGAGTGTTAACTCCTTCATGCCGCCTGCCAGTTATTTGTCAGAGATAATAGAGTATTACGTGCTATTACTCCGTAGAATAACAACAGATGTTGATCGCTGGATTCCTTAATCAATTGGACCCACTCTGCTCAGAGGTTTTATTGATCATAAGGTGATCGAGTGACCGGTCCTAGAAGAGCTTACGACCATGGGGTAGTTGTAGAATAACTTACTAATCGGATAGTGATCGAGAAGAACTTACGACCATAAGGTAGTCGAGCAAGACTTACGACTATAGGGGTGGTCGAGAAGAACTTACGCTGGATAGTGATCGAGAAGAACTTACGACCATAAGGTAGTCGAGTAAGACTTACGACTATGGGGGTGGTCGAGAAGAACTTACGACCACTGGTAGGCTTCTCCTTGTAAATATAAGGGTATACCTACGGACCACATGACATCATATTTACCCATAATAAGAATTATAGATAAAAGATAAAACGAGGATTATTAGATCCTCGTCATCTAGCCCCCCAGCTTCAAGTGAAAGTAACTTACTTGGTAAAGGAGTCGTAGATGGTCTTATGACCACGAGAGGGTCGGGGAGAGATGGTCGAAGGAAAAACTCTTCGACATTTGTGCATCACTTTGACCAGGAATATACTTGGTCAAAAAGGTTATTTACGACTATCAAATAGTCGTAGTATGGTGACCGGAAGTAAAACCTCTCCGATTGATATTTCATTTGGCGAGAAAGGCTTGACCAAGAAAGTAATTTTGCTTGAGGTGTAAAAACGAACCTGGTTTTCTTGGGCAGACAAACTTAGAGAATCGCAATCGACTCTTATATGTCTGTCTGTTGGAGCGGTTCCCGAAACGGTGGCAACCCTTGGGTTTCCACACTTTCAACCCACGCATATGGTTATAAATATTTACCGGGGGGTGAGACTTGGGTTTCTACTTTCCTCAAATCGTTTCTGCTGTTCATCGAGTTCTTGCCTTCTCCGCCACCAACCCAATTGTGCTTTCTCCTAAGACCTTCCTTAATCCAAAACCTCCCTCTATGAGAGAGATCGCCGGAACAGTTTCTGAGTGGGCCGAGTTGGAGATGGAC
This sequence comes from Phyllostachys edulis, assembly GCA_036346405.1. Taxonomy (NCBI): domain Eukaryota; kingdom Viridiplantae; phylum Streptophyta; class Magnoliopsida; order Poales; family Poaceae; genus Phyllostachys; species Phyllostachys edulis. The sequence goes on along the minus strand of CM070550.1, from coordinate 14,196,911 downwards.
GAGGTGAAGATTCAAGCCTTGGTCGATGCCGGGAAGATTCCAGAGAAAGTTCTTGTGAAGTGGATTGCAGCGGCTGGGTAGCATTGGTCGTCGGGGGAGATTGGGCAAATCCCCGTCTTCCAGGCATATTGTGAGTGTGGCCTTCGATTGCCTGCTCACCCTTTTCTCACACTCGTACTTGAGCATTTTGGGGTGGAATTAGTGAACCTCGGTCCTAATTCCATCACAATGCTAAGTGTATTCGTGTATCTGTGTGACGCATACCTGATAATTCCAGCAGACCTCGAGCTCTTTCAATATTTTTATGGAATGGCTCGACAATCTAGGATTCTTTGGGAGTTGTGGTCTCAAGCTCCATGACGGAAAGTCAAGGAGTATATTCAGATGTATACCCGGCCTTCGTGGGTCGATGGAGGAAGAGGTGGTTTTACCGAAAACCACTCCAAGATGACAAACCTTATTTTCGCGGGGAAGGCTGCCGAGAAGATTTCTTCCTGGGATTCGACTCCCAGGGATTTTGGCCGGATTGCTCCCTACATCCAAGCCATCAAGGACTTGAAAGAGGAGGAACTGATCGGATGGCATGTGGTGAAGGATTTCATCACACGTCGAATTAGCCCTTTGAAGAAACAAGTACCTCCTATGTGGAGGTACACGAGGCCAAAAGACCCGACCAGGGACTACGAGGCAAGTAAGTGAATCTTTGATTTAGCTCTCAGTTTGGTCTTTCTCAAAGTGGTCTAATGAATGTCTTATCTGTTTGCACAGATCTTTCACAAGCAGAGATCGACATTCGGGTCAAACTTGTTTGTGAGAAATCTACGCCACCTGGAGTGGCGGTTCCTCAAATCCTTACGGTTTTATCCGCAGAAGAGAAGATGGAGTGCCTAAAGGTAATCAAAGGTTGATTTTATCCTTAGGACTTTAGAGTCGTAGAAAGACTTACGACTGGTTGTTTGTCATAGAAAAACTTACGACTTGGTAGTGATCGTAGAAAACCTTACGATCAAGGAAATGTCGAGAAAAACTTACGATCGATCTTCGGTCGAGAAAATCTTACGACCGTAAGTAATTTTTTCGCTTTTTCTTACGTAAAGTAGGCATGAAAATAGTCAGGACGACCAAGAGGTCGAACTGATAACCATCGGCGCAGGGATGATAGCGGAAAAAAGTTCAGCTCCTCCATCTGAGAAGCGTCGACTCGTGAAAGTCGCCGACAAGGGAGGGGCAAGCTCAAGTTCTTTTATTTCGACCAGATCTTATGCAAAATCTGCTGCAGATACTACCGCAAAATGGCGAGGAGGTTGAAGTAGTCAAGTCAAGAGGTTGAAGTAGCCGAACCTCTTAAGCGCAAAGCCCGCACGACCAAGGTACCCTTCTATTATGACAAGAAAACTTTCGCAATTTCTGCCTCTCCTAGTTTTGTCAAGCGACTAGAAAAGGAGAACTGGAAGGACTTTATGTCTTTTGTGAAGGATGATGCTGCTCCAGCAGAGCCTGTGGTCGAGGGAAGCGCCGATCTCGGAGTGGTCGAGACTGATCTCGGCCATCCGGAAAGTTAGGAGATCAGAGAGGTGGCTCCTATTCAAAATCCACGACCAGACGTGGTCGTGGCTGAGCCTATCCTTCAACTTGAACTCCGACCAGACGTGGTCGTAGAAAAGAAGTCGAAGAAATCTTCCGTTGGGAAGGTGACTCATAAGTTCCTGGTTAAGCCCAGAGTTCAGAGGTATGTGAGGAAGACTAAAGTGTAAGAACAGCATTTACCTTTTGCTTTTCACAACTTAACTTGCTTTCCTTTTGTTGCTCTTAGCCCGACTCCTTCAGCCCCCGAGGATGTTTCTATTGAGAAGCCTATTGTCACTTCTCCAGCGGATGGAGAGATGACAGCAGGAGTGGTCGAAGGATCACCCACTGCTAGAGTTGTGGAGGAAGTCGTGGCTTCTGAAGTGGTCGCTACAACCACTGAGGTAGTTGCTACGACCACTGAGGTGGTCGTGGAGGCAGCAGAGGCAAGCAGAGAAGCCTCCGCCGTGGTGGTGATGTATCTGACCACCGTGCCGGGAAGGAAGTCATTGCAGACGTACCTACCGGTCTCTAAAGAGAAGCTGCAGTTACAGAATCAGAAGACGGGGAGTACTTTAACTTCTGTTCTAATTTCTTTGGGCCTGCTACCATCGTGGGGTCTTCTGCTTTTAGATCTCGCGATCGAGTTCCTCATCCCAAAGATATTCCCAACAGAGGGGAAATTTTTGACAATGAGCGCCTCGAGAAGGTTTGGTGGGATCAAGTCGTGAAGATAGATAAGCTGAAGAGTCCAACGATGGTTTTCTCGATGTTTGCTCGAACGACCATGAATGTAAGTATTTAAGGATACTTATATGTGCGGCCTTCCCTTGCTTCTTCTCGTCTTTTCTTTTTGCGTAAAGCTCTAGAACAAATTGCCACTGTTGGTGAATATCGCCGACAACTTGTAGAGCTACGACAAGAAAAAGCGGAACTGTGTGAACAGGCAGAGAGGTGGTAAGTCACTGTTATTCGTATTCATTTTTGATTTGACCACTTATATAGTGCTTATGGGGTTTGTCGTAGAAAAACTCACAACTAGGTGCTAGTCGTAGAAAGACTCACGACCAGTTAGATAGTGCTCATGTCTACTTTTAACTTTTATAGGTTAAATAGTGACGAAAAGACCTTGGCTGACTCGCTCGATTATGAAAAATGACGAGACGAGAAAGCTAAGGGAAGAGAAAGAAGACCTCTTGAAGAAGCTTCAGGAGGACAACTGTGCAGCTCAAAATTTGCAGGGAGAGATAAAAAGTAAGTGCTGAACTTAAGACTGCTTATGTCGTTGATCTTTACATTTTTAACTCTTACTTCTTTTCAGAAAAAGAGGACGAAATGAGAAGGCTCCAAATCGAAGTTGAAGATAAAACTTTGGTCATTCATAAAATTTCTCGTATCGCCAAAGATAAAGATCAAGAGATTGAAATGCTGAGATCTCGGCAAGCAGGTAAGCAGTTCTTTACCTGTAGTCCTTCACGAGTTCTTTTCTTATTCTAACTCTCATTTCTTTTTAGAAATTGAGTTCGAGCTGGGAAGGCTCAAAACTAGGGATCAAGAAAAAACCATGATCCTTAACGAGACCCTCCACATCACCAAAGAAAACGCAGAGGACATCCAATTATGGGAGAAGCGACATGCTGAGACCATTGGTTCCCATAATAAGGAAATCGAGAAGTTAGATTCTCGACTAGCAGGTAAGGAATTCTTTACCTGTGAACTAGTTCTTTCCTCTTCTAGGAATTATTTTTGCTTGACTAGTCTTACCCCTTTCAGAGCAAGTAGTCGAAAGTAAACAACTCTGCGAGGCTTCAACTCGTAACCAACAGGAAATGAAGTCGACGAAGATTAATCTTCAAGACAACGTCATGCTCCTGAACAATATACTTGGTGAGCTGTGTGGTGAGGGAAAAACTCCTCCAGAAGACACGATAGCTGCTCACATAAGTACTTTTGGGGAACAAGTCGGGACTTTGTAAGAACTGGTGACCACCCTGAAGGCCAACCAAGCTGACACGATAAAGGAGGCGGTCAAAGGTGCAATAAGTTATGTATTGGCAAAACTTAAAGCTCATGACCCCAACCTTAACGTGCAACCAATCGACGCCGACTTCGACTGCCCTGAGGCAGAAGCAAGTCATTTGATTCAAGAAATACAGCCAGTTGGCAGGAAGGTCTCGGAGAAGATGCAACTGGGATCTCCTTCTTTAGAGTAGTTTGTAATAAAAACCTGTGAAAACAAACTTTTGCTGATGTAATATATAATCCATCTTGTTTCCTGCAAATTATCTTGTCGAGTAGTTAGTAACTCAAAAGATAATTGACGAACAAAAGACTAAGAATTGAAGTCAAATTAATAACTTTATCCTAGCCCCCGACTATTTGCTTAGTTTATTTAGATAAACTAGGTAAATAGTGTTAAAAGGGTTTATGAAAATAGAGAGGTTTGATTAACTTGTAGTTTTTTTATCACGATTGTCATGCACTGGTCAAAAGAGTAGTAATGAATCGACCCTAGGAAGTTCCTTCTAGTGGGTAGGACCACGTGCAGAGAGGAAAGGTTTCGACTAGGTGATATTACCATCTCCGATCAAATTAATTAAATCGAGAACGGCAACTTGAGTTAGGCAAACGTCTAGAGGACTTTAAAAAATTCATTCGTCCATCTTTGGTGGACTCGATAGGTCTGTCCTGGTAGCAAAAGTAGAAAACTGAACAATGCTAGGAAGTTCTTTCTAGTGGGCAGGACCACGTGCAGAGAGGAGAGACTTCGACTAGATGTGTTTCTTCCTCCGACCAGTTGGGACGGAACGAGTACACCAAAAGCGGTTGAATAAATCTAAGAAAGTGCACTCTGCTTAGAGTATTTTTCAAAATAACTGAAGAAATAAACTAAGGTGGAAAAGAGCTGGCTTTAAAAATATTTCGACCAAATAGAACCCGAGCTCTTTGTATTGGCAGCAAAAGTGAGTAACGAGTCGACACTAGGAAGCTCCTTCTAGTGGGCAGGACCACGTACAGAGAGGAGAGACTTCGACTAGGTGATGCTACCTGCCTTTCGACCATTGTAAAGGAAACTGAGTGTTTAGAATGTAGTCGAAAGATTATGAAAGCACTACTCAAAAAATAAGACAATAGAGGTAGAGAGAACCCGAGGCTTTATTATGCGAATAGTTTGTTACACATAAAACTTATGAATCGGGTCGATGTTCCAAGAATTCGAGAGAACTCGCCATCTTCCATTGCCAATCGTGATGACCTCGCCGTAACTTCGACCACTGTGTAAGGACCTTCCCACTTTGGAGAAAGTTTATTCCGATTAGACTTGGATTGGCAGAACCTCAATACCAAGTCACCTACAACAAGGCTGCGAGGTTGGACCTTACGACCGTAGTATCTGCGCAGGGCTTGTTGGTAGACTACTGAACAGATAAAGGCCTGGTTTCTCCTTTATTTGAGCAGGTTGATGTCATCCGCTCGAAGTTGTTCTTGGTTGTTGTCGTTGAAAGTTTCGACTCGTGTTGACTGTATCTTTAGTTCCGGAGGAAGCATGGCTTCGGCTCCGAAGACTAGAAAAAGGGTGTTTTACCTGTAGCCCGACTAGTAGTTGTACGAACTGCCCATAATACGGAAGGGTAATTCTTGTACCCAAGCCCCTGAGCGGTTGACGAGCTGGTCAAAGACTCGGGTTTTAATTCCTTGCATTATTTGGCCATTTGCACGTTCGACTGCCCCATTGCTTTGGGGATGGGCAACAGAAGCATAACATAACTTGGTACCCAACTCGTCGCAAAATTCCTGAAATTTTGCACTCGAAAATTGTTTACCATTATCTGTGATTATTCGACTTGGAACTCCAAATCGAGTAATTACGCATCTCATCATGAACCATTTCTTCGCCTAGTTGTTATCGATTCTGAGTTCGGCTTCGATCCATTTTGTGAACGTATCAATAGCCACAAAAAGAAACTCGAAACCTCCTGGAGCTTTGGGGAACGGTCCTAGGATATCGAGACCCCAGGTCGCAAAAGGCCAAGACAGAGGTGTCGGACTCGGGAGCGAAAGATCCCGAACCCTTTGTGTTCATACACCAGTCCAGGATTTCCGGTGTACACAGTTACAAAAATGATAACATAGACATATCTCGCATTGCATTAATAGTAAATCAGAGTTTATTACAAAAGAGGCTTACAAGCCAACAACAAAGAACACAGTGGAAGACGAAGAAGGTGTAGTAGAGTCCAGTTAATCTGCCACAGGCAATCGACTAGGGTAGCGGCCTAGTTGTCGAGATCCACACCAATGGTAAAGTCCTTCTCCTCTGAAATTTGTTTGCATAAAGCAAGTATGAGCACAACTACCGTGCTCGCAAGTTACACCCAATATGGAATTGTAATGCATGCATAAGGTAAACAAAGGACATTGGCAGGGTTATTTTGCGTAAAGCAGCAGTTTTAATTTAAATAATCATAATAGATTGCAAGGCCATTTTTATACAGTACTTAAAAATCATAAATGTAATGACAGTTGTATAATGTGGATAACCTCCAACAAAGGTGATGGATATCCTCCAATCACAATGGCTAACCGCCCAATTTTCCCACAGGACTAACCATCCTAAAAACATCCGTTGAAATCATTTTAAAACCAAAGACAAGTCTAACTCAGAGTGGCTTTGCTAGCATATCCATGATCATGACGCAGCTATTCAATAGTTTCTACTCGCAGAGTTTATGCATTTTTACCCACACGAGATAATTTGCTCTTTGAGTCGGCCAATCCACGCTTCCTAAGGCGTGTGACAAAGCAATTATCACAAGGCCGTTACAATGATCTACCTCAAAGTACTCATGCCCGCTAAGGTTTCGCCCCTTTGACTAACCATCCATGAGTTCAGGGCCCCTCTTGCGCCAGTGGGACTATAGTCTAACCGACACCCACTCATACCAAATGGCACGAATATCTACGAGGTATCCCAAATTAATAAGCCAGTCCCGCCCATACAGGGACGGTGGTGGTCTGATAAGGCATAGCAAAGGCAGCTCAAAGGTCGGTCCTTAATCGACTTGGCGTCTTTCAAAACAAACCACAGGTTTTTAATCCTAACCAGATTAAACCCATGCATAAACTCGCACCCACCATTCATCCGCTTTTGCCCAAGTCCAAACCATTTAATTTTATTTTAGTGGAAACCATCTTTACAAACTCTCTATGGTAAAACAATACCATAGATTTAATTTCAAACAATTTGTAATGGTTTGGCTAAATCCTCCCAAAATCATAATCATGGTCTAAGAATTTGCTAAGCATTTCCAAACAATTTATCTATGGTGACAAGGTATGACATTTCAATATTCAAAATTGGCCATACAATAACAATTGGGATAACTAAGCATTTAAACGGGGTATTAAAATAATTGACTAAAAATATGCATGCAATAATAATTTTAAAAACTGAATTAAATAACTTTAACATAGTAGGTGCAACATGGTCAAAGTGTAACTTGCCTTGCTTAATTAATTGATGTTCCCAAATGGTGTTGAAATCCAGTCGTCCGAAGTCGTCGAAATCTATACGCGTAAACGATCCGAATTCAAATAATATTCAAATAAAATCCAAATAAAAATCCAAAAATTAGAACATAAATACTGGAAGTAGAGAATGAATTTAGATGAATTTAGGAGGAAGAATCGTTGGATTTGGAGTTCGTATGACAACGAACGAAATTGTAGAAGTTTAAATCTAAAAAAAAAAGGGATGTATGTGCTTGCATGGCACTGTAGCTTGCCATGCAACGTGAATAGTAACCAAGTGCATGGAGAAATGGCGACGCCGGGCGATAGGAAAGGAGTGGCGACCGGTGAAGCACAAAAATGGAATCCCGGGAACTAGACGGACCCAATGGTGGTGGTCGCGTCATCGGCGGAGGTCCGGTGCTGCGGCGGCGCGCAAAATAGTGTTGGATAAATAGTAGCACCGATGAGCCGGGTGTTTGAGGAAAAGGAAGAAGCTTGCGTGGAGCGTTGCGGCGAAGCCAACAACGTGGGACGATGTTTTGGGGAATCAACGACGGACCGAAAGCAGCGATAGAATGTGGTTGGGCCGTTGCGGAAAATTTTTCTTGGTGGCGAGATTGAGGGCCGAATTCCAAGGATATGTAGAGGAAGCCGAGGGGCACGCGGCGACATAGTCGGCTCGGGAAATGAGTGACCGAGGAGAGAGAACGGAGGAGAGATATGTTGGAAATGCACTGTTCATCTTCTTTCTAAAATCGCACAGAAGCAAAATGGCTGTGCTACAGAAGTGAAACGAGGCATGCAGCCAAGCAAGATCATCACCCGAACCATGAAGAAGTTCAAAGTGTATACTGAATGTTAGAGCCTCGCACAAGGACCGGCTTGAGCATCTAACTAGCAAAGACTATTCATCATCTTCTTTCAAGAACGAAGCTTGACGGTTGAATAGAATGTAAAATCACAGCGCCATGGGAACATACAATGAGTAGAAGCTCAAGGTTACGCATAAATGGGTAGAGGAGATCTCGAGGGTCGTGACGCTTACCACGGCGGGCCCAAGACGGAGGAACGCGCCGGCGAAGCGTCGGGCGGCGAGGTTCGGTTCGTGGTGGCGCAAGGCTTGAGCGGTCTTGGGCCGGGAAAGTGCGACTGAGGGGCGGCGAGGTGGCGGCGATACTGTCGAACCCGGAGCGAAGGATCCCAATTCTCGTGTTCATACACTAGTCCAGATTTCTAGTGTACACAGTTAAGCAGAGTGATAATCAAAACATATCACGACTTTATTAATAATTATTCAAAGTTTAATACAAACGGGCATGAGGCCAAATAAGGTAAAACACAGCGGAGATAAAATAGCAGTAGTAGACCCAACGATTCACCACAGGCAATCGTCTGGGGAAGCGCGGCCTAAGCATCGATGTCCTCACCGTCTTGATAGAGGTCTTCTCCTGAATAAAGATTATTCAGCAAGAGTAAGCACTACCACTGTGCTTGCAAGTTACACCCATCAAATAACAGGTTAGATGCATGCATAGGGTAAACAAGGGGTAATGGCGGGGTTTATTTGCACAAAGCAAAGATTTTCAATTTAAATAATCATATTAATTTCCAAGGCCATTTTATACTATACTTAAAATCAGATTTTAAATAACAGTTTTATAGTGTGGATAACCTCCATATTTGAATGGTGAAGGATACCCTCCTATCACAATGGCTAACCGCCTAATTTTCCCCAGGACTAACCATCCGAAAACATTTGTTGAAATCATGGTGAAACCAAAAACAAGTCTAACTTCGGAGTGGCTTTGCTAGCATGTCCATGATCATGACGCGCTATTGAATAGTTTTCTACTCTGCAGAGTTTGTGCAGCTTTACCCACAAGAGATAATATGCTTTTTGTGTCGGCCAACCCACGCTTCCTAAGGCGTGTGACAAAGCAATTATCACAAGGCCGTTACAATGATCTACCTCAAAGTACTCATGCCCGCTAAGGTTTCGCTTCCATTGGGTCGACTGTCCTCAGGAGCCCCTCTTGCGCCAGTGGGACTATAGTCTAACCGACACCCACACATACAACACGGCACAAATATCTATGAGGTATCCCAAATTAATAAGCCAGTCCTGCCCATACAAGACATGTGGTGGTGCAGTAGGCGAGCAAAATACGCTCAAAGACCGGTCCTTAATCGACTTGGGCGTCTTTCAAAATCAAACCCTGGGTTTTTTAATCTTAACCAGATTAAACCCGTGCATAAACCTGCACCCACCATTCATCCATTTCGCCCAAGTCCAAACCATTTTAATTTTATTTTAGTAGAAACCACATTTACAAATTCTCTATGGTAAAACAATACCATAGTTTTAAGTTTAAACCAATTTTGTAATGATTTGGCTAAATCCTCCCAAAATCAAAATCATGGTCTAAGCATTTGCTAAGCATGAATAATTTCCAAACCAATTTATCTATGGTGACAAAGGAATGACATATCAACATTCAAGATTGGCCATACAATAACAATTGGAATAACTACATATATCTGAGGCATTAAAATAATTGACTAAAAATATGCATGCAACAATAATTTAAAAACTGAATTAAATAACTTTAAAATACTGGGGCAATATGGTCAAGGGTATAACTTGCCTTCGTTGAAGTCCTGAAACTCTAACTCCTCTGAAGGATCTACCTCTAGGAATCGTCAAAGTCTATACGAAAATACGATAAATTCAAATGAAATTCAAATAAATCCAAAAGACAAATCAAACTAACTCCAAATGAAATAAATTTTATTTTATTTAGCTAGATAATAATTTTATAAGATTTTAGCAATTTGAATCACTCAATTTGAAGTTGAGATTCAAAAGATATGAGTTTTACAATTTTTAGCCTAAATTTGAAATTTAAAAGAGATTCTAAATTAAATTGCAGATTCAAATTAGCCTCAAACTAAATAATTTTGGTTTAGTTGGCTAGACAATGATTTTATATGAATTTAGAAATTTGGAACACCCAATTTGGAGTTTGGATGTGAAAGTTATGAATTTTACAAATTTTAAACCTAAATCGCTTTTTAAATTAAATTATGGAATTATTTTCGAAGGAAATTCTGATTATCACAAGATCGCTGATGTCAGCACCTTGGAGGCTGCCATCGACGGGTGGGCCCGTGGTCAATGGACCACGCCCATGGCTTGGTCAGCGCCATGATGCACTCGATTGCACAAACATAGCAAACACAAAGGTGTTGCGTGGCTTTGGCGAGGTGTCGTGGCCACGTGGCGGCCACGAGGTATGAGCGTCGCGGTGGCGCTGGCGTGTCCTTGACGTGGCTAAGCCACGCAGCGAACTCCGGCGACCCTAGGGTTTTGGGCTCACGGCGGCGTTGCGCCACGGCGCCGTCTGGTGGGCTCAAAAGAACGAGAAGGCGACGCCGAGTAAGGTGCTCACCGGATTGCAAGAAAACGCGCGGAGAGGTGGTCGGCGAGGTTTAGCGGCGGAGAGGTACGGTCGTCGTCGAAGTGGGTGCTCGAGGTCCTCCGCGAAGTGGTTGGTATGGCCGGCCCGTGGCGATGTGGCGATGCCGAGGAGGTGGAAGACGAGGTAGGAGTCGGTGGTGGCACTTGGAATCGAAGGAGAACTAAAGTCTCCCCGCCGCGAAGAACTTCGAAAAGACGCCACGGAGAGGGAAGAAGGCTACGGTGGTGGCGCTGTGGTGTGAGGATGGAGGCGCACCGAGCACCTATTTATAGGGCGGCGTGGCGGATCAGCGTGGAGGCAAGAAGGTTGCGTCTTGCACTGCGCGAAAAAGAGGGATTCGGGGCTCGCAGAAGGAAAGGGAGGCGGAATGGACGCGCGTGTGGCGTTATCAATCTTGCGAGATTGTGGGGGCGTGGCGGATTTGGCGGCTTTGAAAGCTTCCGAATCTGCGTCAATGGCGGACACGACGCGAGAGAAAAGGAAAGGGCGCGAGGAGAAAGGAAGGTAAGGGTGACCAGAGCGGCGGTCCCACATGGCGGTGTGACAAAGAAAGAAAGAAAGGGAGGATGAGCGTTAGCCCTTAGATGGTAATCCAACGATCACGATAGTTTCAAATAAAAGCGGAAGTGGTAAAGCCCAGTCTTGAAGAGGCCACACGATCGTGATCCAATGGCAGAGGAAGCAGCGGGTTAAGGGCGGTGCGGACGCCGACGTATAAGGAGGAGATAATGAACCAGCCGCCCAAAACCGATTAGGATTTTCTTTTGTTTTCTTAATTGTTTTAATTCAGATAATTCGATTGGTTTTTAGAAAATAGCAAAATAAATCCAAAAATTATGAGAAAATTCACGAGAAATTCTCAAGGGCATTTTGGATTTAAATAAAATAATTCCAACTTAAACTTGGTAATAGTTTTTGCAATTAATTTTGTTTTAGCTTTAACATAATTAAGGAAAAGCTTTTAAGATTTCGAAAATCCACAAAAATAAATAAGTTTTAATTTTATCTGAAATTTGAAAATTTGGGTCATTACAAACCTACCCCTTAAAGGAATCTCAATTCTAGATTGAGACTTGGCTAACAAAAAGGTGGGGATACTCGGCTTTCAAATCTTCTTCTCGCTCCCGGTGGCTTCTTCTTAGAATGATTGCTCCCTTTGGACCTTGCATGAGCGGATGACTTTGCTTCTGGTGATTCGTTCTGCCACATCGAGAATCTTGATTGGTTGTTCTACGTACGTGAGGTCTTCCTGAAGGTCAATGTCCTCAAGGGGTGTTTCTTCTGTTGGCACTCGGAGACACTTCTTAAGTTGAGAGACGTGGAAGGCGTCGTGGGATCACGACAAGGATGTTGGAAGTTCAAGCTTATATGCAACTTCACCTCTCTTGGGCAAAATCTTGTAAGGTCCCACAAATCTGGGTGCAAGTTTACCCTTTGTCCGAAATCTTCTTACTCCTCTGAGTGGAGTAACTCTGAGATAAACAAAGTCTCCTATTTCAAAGGTTAATTCTCTCCGAGCGGTTATCGGCATAACTCTTACGCCGATTGAGCCACTTTCGGCGTTCGTGATCGTTTTAACCTTGTTTTCAGCTTCTTTGATCAACTCCGGTCCAAAGAGTTGATGTTCTCCTACTTCATCCCAAAGAAGCGGAGTTCTGCATTTTCTACCGTACAAAGCTTCAAATGGAGACATCTGTAGACTGGCTTGGTAGCTATTATTGTACGAGAATTCTGCATAGGGCAGATTCTTGTCCCAGCTTTTCCCATACTCTAAGGCACAGGCTCGAAGCATGTCTTCAAGAACTTGGTTGACACGTTCGGTCTGGCCATCAGTCTGCGGATGATAAGCAGTGCTGAAGTTGAGTCTAGTACCCAAGGCTTCGTGCAAGCTTTTCGAAACGGAAGTGGCGAGATCCTCGGTCGGACCACGATCTTTTGGGTACTCCGTGAAGACAGACAATCTTGGCTATGTATAATTCTGCTAATTTGCTGCTCTGGTAGGTGGTCTTAACTGGGATAAAATGAGCTACTTTGGTTAATCGGTCAATTATCACCCAAATGGAATCACACCCGGATTGGGTTCTAGGAAGTCCGGTGATAAAGTCCATACCAATTTCTTCCTATTTCCATTAGGAATTGGTAATGGTTGCAACAAACCGGTGGGTCTTTGATGCTCTGCCTTTACTCACCGACAAACATCACAAACGTGCTACAAATTCTGCGATCTCACGTTTCATCTTGACCCACCAATATTTCTCCTTGAGATCTGGTACATCTTCGTGCTTCGGGATGTATGGAGTAAGGCGATTCATGAGCTTCCTTTAGAATCATTGTTTTAATTCTGTTGATTAGGTACACAGATCACGGTCTCCAAACCACACCGTTCCTTGTTCATCTTGACAAATCACGGGCTTTACCTCTTCTCATATTCTTCTTGATCTCCTTGATGTCTTCGTCTTCTATTTGTTTTTCTTTGATCTGGTTCTGAAGAGTGGGTTGTACTTCCAAAGCATTGACACACCCTTGATTGACAATCTCCAGGTTTAGGTGCTTCAGCTCTTTGTACAATTCTGGTTGATTTTACGAACCAAAGTGGTGTTACTGTCACGCCTTTACGCTTAAGGCATCTGCAACCACGTTTGCTTTGCGGATGATAATGGATTCCAAGGTCGTAATCCTTTATCAACTCTAACCATCTTCTTTGTCGGAGGTTGAGTTATTTGGGTGAAGATATATTTGAGACTCTTATGATCCGTGAAAATCTACTTAGCGGTTACCAATGAGGTAATGCCGCCAGATCTTGAGCATGCACAATTCTCGCTAACTTCGAGATCATGAGTTGGGTAATTTCCTCGTGTGGCCTCAATCGGCGGGATGCATAAGCCACGACTTTGCCTTCTGCATCAGACACATCAAGACCTTAATCGGGGACAGCGTCGCGAAGATTTCAAAGTCTTTATGGATATCCGCAAAACCGATCTTGGTGCGAGACTAACCTCTTCTTGAGTTCTTGGAAGCTCTTCTCACAAGCATCATCCATTCAAACTTCTTTTCCTTCTTGAAGTTGTGTCATAGGTCTGGCGGTCTTAGAGAATCCTTCAATGAACTGCGGTAATATCAAGCTAGTCCAAGGAAACTCCTTATACGTGACGGACTTTGGTTGCTTCAATCCATAACGGCTTCAACCTTGGTGGATCTCTGACAACTCCTCCTAGCGACACGATATGACCAAGGAAGGCCACTTGCTTTAGCGAAATTCGCTCTTACTGAATTTGGCGTAAAGCTGGTGCTCCCTGAGTTTTCCCAAAATCATCCTTAGATGCTTCTCGTGTTCTTCTTCATCCTTTGAATAAATGAGAATGTCATCGATGAAAACAACAACAAACTTATCCAAGAATTCCATGAACACTTTGTTCATCATATTCATGAAATAAGCAGGGGCGTTTGTCAAACCGAAAGACATAACTGTAAATTCATACAATCCATATCTGGTTGTGAAGGCAGTCTTTGGAATATCTTCTGGCCTGATCTTTAGTTGATGATAGCCGGATCGTAGATCGATCTTGAAGATGCTTGCTCTTTTCGAGTTGATCGAACAAATCATCAATCTGGGTAGCGGATACTTGTTCTTGATCGTCACCTCATTGAGCGATCTATAATCCACACACATTCTCATACTATTGTCCTTCTTCTTGACAAATAATGCAGGTGCTCCCCAAGGTGATGAACTTGGTGAATATAACCCTTGCTTCTTAGTTCTTCAATTTGTTTCTTGATTACGCTAGCTCATTGGCGGCATTACGTAGGGTCGCTTTGAGATTGAGCGGTCCACAGGACTAAGTCAATTAAGAACATTACGTCCCTATCTGGTGGCATCTTGCCGTAACTCATCGGGAAAGACATCTGGGTATTCTTGCACAATGGTATGTCTTCAAGCTTTCTTTCCTCCAATTTGGTCGGGATGGAACTTCCTCCGGTTGAAGACTTGGAGTCTGAATTCTCTTGATTCTCCTTGTGCATTGGTAAGGGTGATAGATCTATTAGCACAGATCTATCATCACGATTCTTGGCTAGCTTGATCCATTCCAAGAATCACATCGAGACCTTGAGATTGCGGGACTATCAAGTCCGCTAGAAAAGGTACTCAGGATATTTCAAGGGTAAGGTTTGGGCATAGAAGCGGTTCTCATTTACGAGCAGGGAGTGGACTATCATGGGGTTAACTAAAGAGGAGGTAGGTAACCCATATTTTCCCTAAATTTATTGGAAACAAAGGAATGTGATGCTCAGGAATCAAATAGGGTGATCTTTGTCTTGAATTAATAAGAAACGTATCAAGAACGACATCTGGTCTTTGCTTGAGCCTCTTCTGTAGTGGCGTGGTTCACACGTCCCTTCGATGTATTAATTTCGCCGCTTGGTGCTTGCCGGTGGTTGGAACTCTAGGTCTTGGCTTGGTGGGCTGTGCCTCTTTGCTTCTTTGGACATCTATTGGCATAATGTCCCGTCTCGTTGGTGATGGAAGCAGTTCTTCCGCTGCAGATGAAGTGGGTTCTTCTCTGGGCGGCCTCCAGTTGAGTTGTTCTGAAACCGGAAGTGTTGGGCGCTGCGTGCGAGGTGGGATTCTAGGCGTGAGGATTGGAATCTTCCATCTTTGTGGTGGTTGGGGTTGAGCGAGGCGAGGTTTGGGTTGTCCTCAAAGCATTAAATTTTTTTGTGACCATCCTTCGCTGCAGTTCTCCATCTCTGTATGTTTGGCTTCTGGCGAGTGCCTTGTCCACCAATTGTTGGAAATCGGTGAAATCACAGGAAATCGGTGGGCGGATATCTCATCATTGATCCTTCCATGAACTTTTCTGCTGTCTTCATCCTTAGCTCGTCATGCGGGCGTAGCGAGCAAGTTAGTTGAACTTATGCAAGTACTCGCTCACCGAGGCGGTTGCCTTTGGCGGCGCTTGAATTCCTTCTTTTTCAATGCCATCATCCTGCGGGAATGTGAGCATAATGAGCTTCGCACAAACTCTTCCCAAGTAATAGCTTGAGTATTGGCATGGGTGATGCGAGATTGTCCCACCACTCCAAGCGGGACCCGAGTTGATGGCGGCAAAAGTACCCTTTCACGATCCGAGCGAGTGATATCCGGTTTCTTCCCTATGGCACGGAGCCAATCGTCGGCGTCCATAGGTTCGATCTTTGAAAGCGTCGGAGGGCGCATCCTCATGAACTCCGACATCGTCGACCTCTGCGGAGGTGGAGGTGAAGGTGGAGGTGGAGGTGGAGTGTGAGTTGCGGTTTGCATGTCTTTGCATCTTTGCTAAGCGGCCGGGCAACAAACTCATCATATCGTCTGGTGTGCCATTAATTGGCCTTGACTAGGTTCTTCGGTTGGTGGTGGTGGTGGGCTGCTTTGGGCGGGATTTTCTGAAAATCCGCGTTCTCGTTCCTGACCTTGAAACACTTTGCCGCTGCAGATGCGGGTGGTCACCATCTGCTAGATGTTTCTAAGGGTTTTAGAAGAGAGATAGGAAGAAAACTCTAAAGGGGGTAAATCTAAATAGCCCCAGAACAATCACAAGACAAAGAGCCAAAATTTTTCCAAAATAGTTCTTTTATTATTTTATCTTATTCTTTGATTATGGCTATCACAAGGGTAACGATAGCTCATAACTTGCGTCTAACGTTTACTGATATAGGAACCAACTAAGGGGTGCTCGGGGTATAATCGGCTCATGGAGCTACCTACTTTATACAGTAGCTAGCTAGCTCTTCTTCCTGACCTTGACCTTTCTTACGCATCTTGCGGTTGTCTTGAGTGTACCTTGCAGTCATCTAGAGCGTTTCCATAAGCATAGTCCATTGCCTTGCACAGTTCACGATCGTAAGCTTCGAGAGAGTCCTCGTCTTAATTTGGCGAAGGTCTTTATCGACTGGTCGGGCGATGCATTGGATGGTAGTGAAATTGAACCATGGAATCGATTGTTGTAGGTGCTGTGGCGTCTTGTGGCTTCTCTGGCTGCGTCTTGAATGCCTTGGCGAAGGTACCACGTCTTATTGGGCGTCGATGATGTGGAAATCCGTGTTTGGGTTATGGTTGGCGTGAGGATCACTTCAACTCTCGGCGATATTGGTTTCCACTTTATCTTTGGTACCCTTGATAGGTTGGTCTTTCGTTGTAGTCGGTGTTGCATCATCTTCGTGAGAAGTGCAACCCAATGTCTCTGAAGATTAGTGGGAGATCAGAAGTTGGTTTTTGACCATCTACAATTTGAGAGAAGGAGATGAGTTAGTAATTGTTTTAAAAGAAAGGTTGAAGACTCTTGGATAGACACAAAATAGTTTTAGTTTTTGAAAATAAGTCCTTAAGGCATTTTCTAAGGCCACGACCTACAGTCGATATGGCTCTGTTACCACTTTTGTCGAACCCGGGAGCGAAGGATCCCGAATTCTCTGTGTTCATACACTAGTCCAGGATTTCTAGTGTACACAGTTAAACAGGAGTGATAATCAAAACATATCACGCACTTTATTAATAATTATTCAAAGTTTAATACAAACGGGCATGAGGCCAAATAAGGTAAAACACAGCGGAGATAAAATAGCAGTAGTAGACCCAACGATTCACCACAGCAATAAATGCTGGGAAGCGTGGCCTAAGCATCGATGTCCTCACCGTCTTGATAGAGGTCTTCTCTGAATAAAGATTATTGACAAGAGTAAGCACTACCCTTGTGCTTGCAAGTTACACCCATCAAATAACAGGTTAGATGCATGCATAGGGTAAACAAGGGGTAATGGCAGGGTTTATTTGCACAAAGCAGCATTTTCAATTTAAATAATCATATTAATTTCCAAGGCCATTTTATACTATACTTAAAATCAGATTTTAAATAACAGGTTTTATAGTGTGGATAACCTCCATATTTGAATGGTGAAGGATACCCTCCTATCACAATGGCTAACCGCCCAATTTTCCCCGGGACTAACCATCCGAAAACATTTGTTGAAATCATGGTGAAACCAAAAACAAGTCTAACTCGGAGTGGCTTTGCTAGCATGTCCATGATCATGACGCAGCTATTGAATAGTTTTCTACTCTGCGAGTTTATGCAGCTTACCCACAAGAGATAATATGCTTTTGTGTCGGCCAACCCACGCTTCCTAAGGCGTGTGACAAAGCAATTATCACAAGGCCGTTACAATGATCTACCTCAAAGTACTCATGCCCGCTAAGGTTTCGCTTCCATTGGTGGACAGTCCTCAGGAGCCCCTCTTGCGCCAGTGGGACTATAGTCTAACCGACACCCACACATACAACACGGCACAAATATCTATGAGGTATCCCAAATTAATAAGCCAGTCCTGCCCATACAAGACATGTGGTGAATGCAGTAAGGCGTAGCAAAATACGCTCAAAGACCGGTCCTTAATCGACTTGGCGTCTTTCAAAATCAAACCACAGGGTTTCTAATCTTAACAGATTAAACCCGTGCATAAACTCTGCACCCACCATTCATCCGTTTAGCCCAAGTCCAAACCAATTTTGTAATGATTTGGCTAAATCCTCCCAAAATCAAAATCATGGTCTAAGCATTTGCTAAGCATGAATAATTTCCAAACCAATTTATCTATGGTGACAAAGGAATGACATATCAACATTCAAGATTGGCCATACAATAACAATTGGAATAACTACGCCTTCTGAGGGCATTAAAATAATTGACTAAAAATATGCATGCAACAATAATTTAAAAACTGAATTAAATAACTTTAAAATCTTTGAGGCAATATGGTCAAGGGTATAACTTGCCTTCGTTGAAGTCCTGAAACTCTAACTCCTCTGAAGGATCTACCTCTCCGGAATCGTCAAAGTCTATACGCGAAAGTACGATAAATTCAAATGAAATTCAAATAAATCCAAAAAGACAAATCAAACTAACTCCAAATGAAATAAATTTTATTTTATTTAGCTAGATAATAATTTTATAAGATTTTAGCAATTTGAATCACTCAATTTGAAGTTGAGATTCAAAAGATATGAGTTTTACAATTTTTAGCCTAAATTTGAAATTTAAAAGAGATTCTAAATTAAATTGCAGATTCAAATTAGCCTCAAACTAAATAATTTTGGTTTAGTTGGCTAGACAATGATTTTATATGAATTTAGAAATTTGGAACACCCAATTTGGAGTTTGGATGTGAAAGTTATGAATTTTACAAATTTTAAACCTAAATCGGTTTTAAATTAAATTATGGAATTATTTTCGAAGGAAATTCGATTATGCAGATCGCTGATGTCAGCACCTTGGAGGCTGCCAGCGACGGGTGGGCCCGTGGTCAATGGACCACGCCCATGGCTTGGTCAGCGCCGCGGTGCGCCGGTGCTGCAACATGCAAACACAAAGGTGTTGCGTGGCTTTTGGGCGAGGTGTCGTGGCGCCACGTGGGCGACCACGAGGTATGGCGTCGCGGTGGCTGGCGTGTCAGCGGCGTGGCCAAGCCACGCGGCGAACTCCGGCGACCCTAGGGTTTTGGGCTCGCCCGGCGTTGCGCCCCGCGGCCGTCGGTGGAGCTCAAAGAACGAGAAGGCGACGAGTAAGGTGCTCACCGGGATTGCAAGAAAACGGCGGAGAGGTGGTCGGCGGCGAGGTTTAGCGGCGGAGAATACGGATCGTCGTCGAAGTGGGTGCTCCCGAGGTCCTCCGTGAAGTGGTTGGCCTTGGGCCGTGGCGATGTGGCGATCCGAGGAGGTGGAAGACGAGGCCGAGTCTCCGGTAACCTTTGGAATCGAAGGAGAACTAAAGTCTCCCCAGCCGTGAAGAACTTAATTCAGCGCCACGGGAGAGGAAGAACTACGGTGGTGGCGTGGTGTGAGGATGGAGGCGCCGAGCACCTATTTATAGGGCGAGGGCGTGGCGGATCAACGTGGAGGCAAGAAGGTTGCGTCGGCACTGTGGCGAAAAAGAGGATTGAGGCTCATGAAGGAAAGGGAGGCGGAATGGGCCTTGGCGTGTGGCGTTATCAATCTTGTGAGATTGTGGGGGCGTGGCGATTTGGCGGCTTTGGAAAGCTTCCGAATCTGCGTCAATGGCGGACCTGGCGTGGAGAGAAAAGGAAAGGCGCGAGGAGAAAGGAAGGTAAGGGGGTGACCTGTGGCGGTCCCACATGGCGGTGGACAAAGAAAGAAAGGGAGGATGAGCGTTAGCCCTTAGATGGTAATCCAACGATCACGATAGTTTCAAATAAGCGGTAAGTGGCGAGTGCGCTAGAACACACGATCGTGATCAATGGCGAGAGAAGCAGCGGGTTAAGGGCGGTGCAGACGCACTTGCAGCTAAGGAGATAAATTTGAACCGCCGCCCAAAACTGATCAAGGATTTTCTTTTGTTTTCTTAATTGTTTTAATTGAGATAATTCGATTGGTTTTTAGAAAATAGCAAAATAAATCCAAAAATTATGAGAAAATTCACGAAATTCTCAAGGGCATTTTGGATTTAAATAAAATAATTCCAACTTAAACTTGGTAATAGTTTTTGCAATTAATTTTGTTTTAGCTTTAACATAATTAAGGAAAAGCTTTTAAGATTTCGAAAATCCACAAAAATAAATAAGTTTTAATTTTATCTCGAAATTTGAAAATTTGGGCTGTTATAATCTTAGTTGGTAGAGTGGCGATGGCGAAGGCAGTGTCGGCGCAGAATCGAGAAGAAAGGAGCTCGGCGGGAATCTTCAACGAAATCCGGTGAAATGAGAGCGAGGAAGGAGGGTGAATGGCGAGAGAGAGATGAGGAGGAGGCGCACCCTGCTCCTTTATAGGGGCCGGGAGGTGAGGGTGGAGATCGTCTTGACAGCGTGGCGGCGGCGATTGGGATCGGGGTGAAACCAGCGTGAGGAGGAGAAAGTAGGGGTGGAGGCGGTTGTGCAGTGGTCGTGCGCGCTTCGTGTCTTGCGGCTCATGAGAGGCGGTTGAGGCGATGGTTTGTGGAGCTCGGGCTGCAGAATAATGGCGATCACGCTGACATGGCGTCGGCAGGAGGAGAACAAGGAGGGAGCTAGGGAGGAGAGAGGAGCCTTGTCGCCGGGTTTGGCCGGAGGTGGCCGGGGTCGGTGGTGGCCGGAGGTGGTGGGGACGGAGCTGCCATGGAAAGCTAGATAGCCATATGCATTCGGTTAGAGAAATAAAGCACAGAGAAGAAAGGCTCGGGAGGAAGAAAACTGTTGGGAGAGAGAGAAAGAAAGAGAGGATAAAAGAATAGAAGGGGGAATTAAATCAATTAAAAGCAAAGGCCCACATTGGTGCATGCATGCAAAGAACGTGATAGTTAAGTGAGCTTCTCGGAGGCGGCCAGGGTGACCGTCGGGAATGTCTTTGTCGCGTGGGGAAAAAAATATTTTCTTTTTATTTTTTTATTCCGATTTACTGTTCATAGAAATACTGTGCAAAGGCACTGTTCATAAGGTTCGGCCGGTCCGAACAAATTCTTGATTTTCGGATTTAAAAACAAACCAATAAATCAAATAGATTTTTAGAAAATAGCAAATAGAGTTCAAAAATTCTAGAAAAATTCTTAAAATTCCTAGAATTATTTTGAACTTAATAAAAATAATTCAACTTAAATTTGGCTTTTAATTTTGCCAAAAAAATTATTTTGGTTTTAAAATAATTAGGAAAAAGCATTTAAAATTTAGAAAATTCTCAAAATTAATTTAATTTTTATTTTTCAACTTTAACTCAAATAAAACTTTAAAAAAAAATTTGACTTTTAAAACTTTAGAAATTCAAATAAAGCAATCACACTCTTTCAAATCTCAGAAAGTCCAACAAAATAATAACTTTAATTGATTTAAATTAGTATGAGAACTTTGAAACATTACAGAGGTATCGTTGTAATGCTTGAGTGGTTGGTGTATTTGCTGCTATAAAGCGGCATTGGACACACTTTTAACCAACTCTTTGGCAGCGTCTGAAATGTTGGCTAATAAAACCTTGTTGAAAGGCCTTATCGACCAACGTTCTATAGGAAGCATGGATTCCACAGATGCCACCGTGTTTGTTGTGAAGGAGTGTTAATCCTTCGCTCTGCGGAATGCATCACATGAGCACCCCTTGAGTACCTCGTTTATAGAGGACTCCTTCAACCAATGTATATATTTTGGTTTTTCGGGATAAGCGATCTGCCTCGGGATCGTCTTCGGGTACGGAACCCTTCTGAAGATACTCGTAGATGGGGGCCATCCAGGTATCCTCGTATTCTAGAGAGGCCGTCTTAATAGGAGGTGTCTCGGTTCTTCAACTAAGGGGCGGCCGGGAGTTGTTCCAAGAAGACTCCTTTTGGTACTCTGATCGGGAAGAAGCCATTCGAGCAAGGTAGTCTGCGAGAAAATTATCCTTTGAGGATGAATTGTGCCTCGAAACCAAAAAATGCTTTTCTAGCTTACGCACTTCCGATAAATCCGAGACATTATCGGGTTAGAAACCTTGGTACTCTTTCCGACTTGATTCATGACTAGTTGAGAGTCTCCTCATGAGTAGTCGGCGAATCGAGGCGCTTTCGCGGCTTCGTATGCCGCCTAGCAAACCTTCAGATACCTCGCCACGTTGTTAGTGGTGCGAAAGTTTAATTGTATGGCATACTTTAAGGTCTCTCCGGTAGGAATACCAGACCACCTGACCAGAGCCACTTAAAGTAAGTGACCCATCAAAGTACATAGATCCACTAGTCGTGGGAATAATCTTGGGGATCCTAAACAAGTTCAAGATTTGTCCATTCGTGACACAAAGTGCGCTAAGATCTGGGATTTAATGGACGTTTGGGACACAAAATGGAGGTCAAACTCCCCAAGTTCGACTGACCATTTTGCCATGCGTCCCGCTGTTTCCCGATTCTGGAGGATCGCTCCCAAGGGAAACTCAAGCAGTCTGACAATTTTGTGCTTTGAAAATAATACTGCTGTTTCCTCGAAGACATGAGGAGGGCATATAGAAGTTTTTGGACCTGAGGGTAATACTCCTTAGGCCTGTGTAAAACTTCACTAACATAGTAAATCGGTCGTTGTACGTTTTCATGTTCTACGACCAATACTGCGCTCACTGTCTGTGGCGTGGCAGCTAGGTAAATTAAGAGCGTCTCTTCTGGCCTCGGAGAAACCAAAATAGGAGCACTCGTAAGATATCTCTTGACATCCTCAAAGGCAACGTTTGCCTCATTCGACCACTCAAAACCTTTATGTTTCCTTAGAAGTTTAAAGAAAGGTAGTCCTTTTTCTCCTAGTCGAGCGATGAAACGACTTAAAGCCGCCATGCACCCTGTGAGTTTCTGGACTTCTTTCTTTGTGGTCGGAGGGCGCATTTGGAGAATGACCTTTATCTTTTCGGGATTTGCTTCGATTCCTCGTATAGATACTAGGAATCCAAGCAATTTTCCTGAAGAGATTCCAAACACACACTTCTCAGGATTGAGTTTTAAGCGGTGCTTTCTGAGGTTGTCGAATGTTTCTTGTAGGTTAGTGATATGATTAAGTCTTTTGATGCTTTTAATGACTAGATCATCAACATAGGCTTCCAGGTTTCGACCTAGTTGAGATGAAAAAGTAGATTGCATTAAGCATTGAAAAGAAGCGCTAGCATTTTTTAGACCAAATGGCATTTTGACATAGCAACATATACCAAATGTTGTAATGAATGCGGTCTTTTCTTCATCGTCTAGATACATATTAATCTGGTGGTATCCAGAATATGCATCTAAAAAACTTAACATTTCACGACTGCGATAGAATCAACCAAGCGATCGTCTGAGGTAAAGGAAAATCATCTTTTGGACAAGCTTTATTAAGATCGGTGAAGTCTCGCACATCGCCATTTGCCGTTCGACTTCCTAACCATTACAGGGTTAGCCAACCACTCTGGGTGGTCGACTTCTCTTATAAAGCCTGCTTTAAGTAGCTTGTCCAATTCTGATTTAATAGCATCTCGTCGATCAGGGGCAAATCTCTGTAGTTTTTATTTTACGGGTACTTTGTTAGGCCGTAAAGCTAGCCTGTGCTCGATCACCTCCCTGGGGACTCTGGGCATGTCGGATGCTTGCCACACGAAGACATCTGCGTTAGCTCGGAGGAAGGTGATGAGGGCGTCTTCCGACTTGGGGTCAGAAGTATCCCCAATGCGAACAGGCTTTGAGGGCTCCCCTGCGTCCAGAGGAACCTCTTTGACCTAGTCGTTCGGCTTTGGTGCAGCTTTAGGCTTCAACTTGTTAGTCGAAGGCTGACTTTCTTCTTGAGTTGGTATTTGACCAACTATCTCGAGGGATCGACGGTCGCAGATATGCGCCATCTTCTTGTCACAATGGATTGTGATTACGCCTTTGGGACCTGGCATCTTAAGACATTGATACCTGTAATGAGTAGCCATTAAGTATTTTGCCAAAGTTGGCCGTCCGAGTATGGCGTTATATGCCGTATCGAAATCGACCACATCAAAGGAGATTTTCTCTATCCTGAAATTACTTGGAGAACCAAATGTTAAAGAAAGAGAAACTTGGCCAATAGGTTTAGCTGAAGACCCCGGTACGATCCCATGAAAGGAGTATCGTACCGGTCTTACCTTAGTCTGGTACTTGCATCTCGTCCACAAAGACTCGTAAGCAGGATGTTTAATGAGCCGCCACCTTCAACTAAAACTCGATTGACCGACAATTGTTGATGGTGGGTTCGACCACGATCGGATATCGACTGTCGGGTCGAAGAATCGAGCGATCACCCTTCTCGAAGGAAATGGTGACTTCCGACCACTTCGATAATTTATTGACGAGAGAAGGGTCTATGGAGTTTACCTCACGTTCGGCAGCTTTAAGCTGTCGCTTTGATTCGTATGCCGACGATCCCCCGTAGATGTGCTTGATGGTATGTTGCGGATCCTAGAACGGCATCTCCTCATCGTCATCCGACGATTTACGATCACTTGTTTGCCCTACCTGCTCGAGAGTGGGAAGTGGTTCTTTGCCGTTGTAGTAGCCCTCGAGTTTTTGTTGGAAAATTCGGCAGTTGCGAAGGTCATGTCCTTCCTTTTTATGGAAAGGACACCATCTAGGCTTGTCGTTCTTTCAATCGGGGCGCTTACCTTTGCCTCGATCGGAGTACGGCTTGGAGCTTCGTGGCTCTTTATCGTTTACAGCCAAGACCTCCTTGGAACCGTTGGCTTGAGGTTTTTGACCATTCGCCTTGTTCTTGGACTTCTTCGCTTTCTTATCCTTCTTCTTGCCACCTTCGCCTAGCTCTCGAGAGGTATTGTCTTCTCGATCAATTATGTTGTTCCACTCGACCGCCTCGGAAGTAGTCGCGTATCGATCAGCCATCTCAAAGAGTTCGGCGACAGTAGCGGGAGGATTCAAAGCGATATCCTCCGTTATCCTTCTACTGCGAACTCCTTGCTTGAAAGCCACGATGAGAGATGAGTCGAAACTTCGGAATTGAATTCGAACGACTAAAGCGCTTGATGAATTGGCGCAAGGTCTCGTGGTCGATTCTGTCTCATCGATGCAAGTCGTCCTCCTTCCCAGTGTGTTTGTAGGTGCCTTGGAAGTTCGCCGATGAAAGGTCGCAGAGGTGTTGCCAGAATAGATCGACTCGAGTGTTTGGTTTAGTAACCACGATCGGCGGACCTTCGAGTACTGCTTGGAAGGTAATTAGCCATTACATGCTCTCCTCCTCCTCACCTTTCGGACATTTGTTGTATAAATTTAAAGGACTCGATGGGATTTTGGGATCCATCGAACTTCTCCATGTTCTTCGGTCGAAAGCAAGGTGGCGTGAGCGGCTTGGAGGTCGGCGAGAATGCGACATCCGTAATGACTTCTTGATGCCTCCTTTGGGAAAGAAGGGTTGATATCACCGGTGATCGTATTCGACGATACCCGATGTGAGTTGACCCGACGTAGTAGTTCTCGGTCCCACGAGGAAATACTCCTCGTATTCTATCTGCTGCGCAGATTTTCATATCGAGAATGGTGGCGATCACCTCTCAGGGGCTTGTTGATTATCGGCGTTCAAGGACATTTCTTGGGTAGGAGATCGATCGACTTGTCTTTGCACCGATCTCCCGCGGTATTGTTCGAGCAGTAGTAGTGAAAGTTGTATTACTACGACTTCCTAAATGATGTTGGCGAGTGCTTCGGTCTTACCATCATGGTCAAAGCCTTTGTGCGATCTCTTGACGAAGAGGTCGTAGTCTGGCGCTTCAGGCGAGCTCTCAGTAGGGTTCTCGAGCAAGTCGTTGATGTCTTTGGAGTTCTTGAGCTTCCTCGATTGATCTTTGGATCGTCTTGACGATTTTTCGGCTGCAATTTTCTTCCGTCGAATAGCCTTAAGATCTTCCACATCAGATCCTTGAGACTGCCTCAATGGAGTAAGAGTATGTCGAGGATTTCCCTCACGCTCATCAATGTTTTGGTTCTGTCCGTCACCGGTGGTGCCCTTGCTATTGCCACGAGGGGGCATAGTGCGTGACCTTCGGGGAGTGTCTCTAGCTCGGTCTCTAAAAGAGTGACCTTAATCTGAGGGAAGGACGAAGACCTCCCGTTGATGATTCTCACTTGTGCTCGAGGTCTCCCCACTTGAGGAGTAGTCGAGAGACACCATCCGGCGACTTAGAGTAATCCCCTCGGGAAGGGAACTACGGGTTATAATCTGTCTCCATCATGCAGTGTGACTGCGGAGAGATGATCAATTCTGAGGAAAAGCATGCTTGATCCCGCTCTCTCTGGAGTTATCCGAAGAGAAAGGACCACCAGATGTTGGTGAAGCCCTGGAATTGTGGCTTCCAGAACTTGTCTTACCAAGTCGGACCGCCTTAGGGGGACTTGGACACTTGGAGGAAAAACTCTCGTCGTGTTGTGAGCCCGCCTGGGCGTAGTCCTGATTGTGGTCGGATTGACCCTTGTCCTTTGAGGGAATTGATTCCTCTGTTAGACGTACTATTTGTGGGGGATGAGGATCTCTCCTCAACTCCATCAGTGGCATGGTCTCCTAGATCCGCAGAAAGATCTCTGGAGGCAGCAACACCATCGGATGAAACGATACTCGGTTCATAATCGAAACCGGCATCCATGTCGACGTCTGCGTAATCTACCAAGTCAAACCAGTTCTCCCCGTTCCATTCTCCTGCCATGAGTGCATGAGATTTGAAAAAAGAGAGTATGTTGACAAGAGATTACCGGAAGATCCCCACGGTCGGCGCCAACTATCGGTGTTTTAGAACCGATCTTACGTAAAGATTGTTTGATTCGGGGGGCCTCCTAGAATGGAATCACGCAGAGAGATTGACACGGGTATTTTTATACAGGTTCAGGCCTTCTCCGGGGAGAATAACAACCCTACTCCTGTGTGTGTATGGTATTGAGTGTATTTTGTACAATCGGGAGAAAAGACTAAGACTATTACAGAAGATAATGCATGTCTTCCTGATTGCTTGCTGTGTTCTCTGATTGCCTCCCCTTTCTTCTCTAATCGCCGTCTTTATATAGTCGTGAAAGAGTAGCCGTTTCTCCAGGTGAAGAGGCGCCTCATCATGTCCTGTAACGGGCGCATGTTTGTAGTAATCACCGAAGTGTTAACTCCTTCATGCCGCCTGGTAGTTATTTGTCAGAGATAATGGGGTATTACGTGCTATTACTCAGTAGAATAACAACGTATGTTATTTGCTTGGATTCCTTAATCAATTGGACCCACTCATACAGAGGTTTTATTGATCATAAGGTGGTCGTGGTGACACAGTCGTAGAAGAGCTTACGACCATGGGGTAGTCGTAAAATAACTACTGTTGGATAGTGATAAATGAAGAACTTACGACCATAAGGTAGTCGTAGCAAGACTTGCGACTATGGGGGTGGTCGTAGAAGAACTTACGACTGGATAATGATCGTAGAAGAACTTACGACCATAAGGTAGTCGTAGCAAGACTTACGACTATGGGGGTGGTCGTAGAAGAATTTACGACCACCTGGTAGGCTTCTCCCTTGTAAATATAAGGGGTATACCTAGGGACCATAATAACAATTATAGATAAAAGATAAAATTAGGATTATTAGATCCTCGTCAGATCCCATCTACAAGTATCTTCAGACGGGTTCCATACCCGATAACGATCTCGATGAAGATTATTTATCCCGAAAGGCCAAAATCTAAACTTTGGTCGAAAGAGTCCTCTATAAATGAGGTACTCAAGGGGTACTCATGCGATGCATACCGCAGAGAGAAGGACTAAACCTCCTTCATGACATACACGGGGGCATCTGTGGAACTCATGCTTCCCACAGAGCGTTGGTCAGAAAAGCCTTTCGACAAGGATTTTACTGGCCAACAGCCCTCTACGATGCCAAAGGGTTGGTTAAGAAATGTGTACAATATCAGTTTCATAGCAGAAAAATACACCAACCAGCTCAGGCATTACAAACATTCCCTCTATCTTGTCATTTTGCAACCTGGGGTCTCGATATCCTAGGACCGTTCCCAAAGGCTACAGGAGGCTTCAAGTTCTTTTGTGGCTATTGATACGTTCACAAAATGGATCGAAGCCGAACCTGTGAATGGGATAACAACGGAAGCCGCAAAACGGTTCATGATGAGAAGCGTGATTACTCGGTTTGGAGTCCCAAGTCGAATAATCACAGATAATGGTAAACAATTTTCGAGCGCAAAATTTCAGGATTTTTGCGACGAGTTGGGTACCAAGCTCTGTTACACCTCTATCGCCCATCCCCAAAGCAATGGGCCAGTCGAATGAGAAAATAGCCAAATAATGCAGGGAATTAAAACTCGAGTCTTGACCCGATTTTGTTAAGCGCTCGGGGTCTTGGGTACAAGAATTACCCTCGATATTCTAGCGGTTTACACGACCGCTAGTCGCAACAAAGTAAACACCTTTTTCCTAGTCTTTGGTGTCGAAGCCATGCTTCCGCCAGAACTAAAGATTAGGTCTACAAGGGTCGAGAGTTTCAATGACTCAACCTAAGAACAACTTGGCGAATGACATTAACTCGTCAAGAGAAGAGAAATCATGCCTTAATCATTCAGCAATATACCCGGCAAGCCTGCAAAATACTATGATCGTAAGGTCCAACCCTTGACCTTCTTGTAGGTGACTTGGTATTGAGGAAAATTCAATCCCGATCTAATCGGAACAAACTTTCCCCCAAGTGTGAAGGTCCTTACACGGTGATCGAAGTTATGCGTCTTGAGCTCGGTACAAGCGGCAATGGAAGGCAATGGGTTCTCTCTAATTCTTGGAACATCAACCAGTTGTGCAAATTCTATGTGTAAGCGACCAACCATTCAATAAAGCATCAGGTTCTTTTTATCTTTATTGTTTTACTTTGAGTAGCACTTTGACAATTCTTTCAACCATACCCTGGTCGAAAGTCCACCCTTGACCAGTTCCTAGTCGTAAACTCTTCCACGATAATACACTGGTCGTAAGACATTCTACGACCAGTACCCAGTTCATCTTTACACTGGTAGAAAGGATGGTAACATCACCTAGTCGAAGCCTTTCCTCTCTGCACGCGTGGTCATACTAGAAGGAACTTCCTAGAGTCGATTCGTTCCTCCCTTTTTGCTGCCAACACAAAGAGCTTGGGTTCAAAACATGGTCGAAATAATGTTAAGCCGACTCTTAGTACCTTAATTTATTTCTTCATTCATCTTTTTGAAAAATAAATTAAGCCAAGTACACTTTCTAAATTTGCTCGACTACTTTCGATAAACTCGTTTGTTTTAAGCCGGTCGAGGAAGTTGCAACACCTAGTCGAAGACTTTCCTCTCTGCGTGGTCACGCCCACTAGAAGGAACTTCCTAGTGTGGATTACATTTCTAACTCTTGCTATCGAGGCGAACCTCTGGGTGCATTGAAATAAGTTGAACAAATTTTTAAGGAACTCCAGACGTTTATCTAACTCAAGTTGACCGTTCTTGATTTGATTAATCTGGTCGGAGATAGTAACATCACCTAGTCGAAGCCTTTCCTCTCTACACGTGGTCCTGCCCACTAGAAGGAACTTCCTAGTGTCGACTCGTTCCTACTCTTTCGACCAGTGCAAGATTATCGTGATAGAAAAACTACAAGTTAGCTAAACCGCTCTCTTTTTCAGAAAACCCATTTAACACTATTTACTCGGTTTATCTAAGTAAACCAAGCAAATAGTCGGGGGCTAGGATAAAGTTATTAATTTGACTTCAATTCTTAGTCTTGCTCTTTTTTCCATTCATTATCTTATGAGTTACTAATTACTTGACAAGATGATTTTCAGGAAGAAGGAAGGATTATATATCAACAACAACAAAAAAATTGTCTTTCTGGGACTCTAATGAGACTACTTTGGCGGAGGATAAGCGGTTGCATACCCTCCGTGACCAACTCGGCGATCGGTGCATTATCGCTATTAATTGCTCTGCCTCACGGTTTGAGGCGGTAGTCGTTCTGACAGTGCAGATTAAGGTTGGGATCATGAGATTTAAATTTTGCTAAGACAAATCTTATTCCCTCTTGGACCACATCCTTTATCGAGTCGAATTGGTTAGCCCTCAGGGTAGGCACCAACTCTTGCAAAGTTCCAACTTGTTCACCAATGGCACTCGATTGGGCAGACAATGTGTCGTCACGAGGAGTAATCCCCTCAGCATGAAGCCCACCGAGTACATTGTTCAGGACTAAAATATTGTCTTGAAGATTGATCTTCAAAGCCTTCATTTCCTACTGATTGCGAGTCGAAGCCTCGCGAAGTCGTTTTACTTGTACTACTTGTTCTGAAAAGAATAAGACCAGTTAGATAAAATGACATCGAGAGGAAAACACAATCAATTATAGGTAAAGATTTGCTTACCAACGAGTTGAGAATCTAACTTCATGGCTTCTTCAGCGTGGGCGGTAGTGTCCTTAAGGTAACGTTGCTCCCACGTCTAGACCTCTTGGTCTTTGTCTGAAAGAGAATGAGATTCAGAAAAAGAAAAAGTGGTCGAAGGCGGTCTTAAGTTCAGCACTTACCGCTTAATCGTCCCTGCAACTTTTGGATTGCAGAGTTTGCCTCCTAAATCTTTTTCCAGAGGTCTTCAATCTCCTCCCTTAGCTCCTTCATCTCGGCCCTCTCAAAGTCAAGAGAATCAGTTAAGATCTTCTCGTCACTCTTAAACCTACAAAGGAAAAGAGTAGACGTCAGCAAAGAACGTGGTCGTAAGTTCTTCTACGACCAAGTCCTTGTCGTAAGTTTTTCTACGACAATACCCTGGTCGTAAGTCCTCCTACGACCAGTACCTAATCATAAGATCTTCTCGACAAACCCTTAAATCTTTGCGTAAGTGGTGAAACATAAAAGGCTATGAAAGCGGTTACTTACCACCTCTCCTTTGCTTTCATGAGTAGCGCTTTATCTTGTCGTAGTGGACAAGTTGCTGTTGTATTCAAACCTTGATGACAATTTGTTCCAACGTGTTCTGCACAAAGAAAGATAGTGAGAAATGCGAAAAGGCATAGATGTAAATACCAAGTTTCGGGTACTTACATTCATGGCTGTCCAGGCAATCGAAGACCACACTCACAGAATGTCTGGAAGACGGGAATTTGTCCAATCTCCCCAGACGGCCAATGCTGCCTGATGGCCTCAATCCACTTTACAAATTCCTCCTTCGGGATCTTCTCAGAGTTGACCAAAGCCTGGATTCTGGCCTTATCCATCTCCGATTCAACCCACTGGGAAGCGGCTCTGGCCATTTCTCCCAAAGGCTGAAGGTTTGGATTTGGGGAGATTGGGGAAGAAGGCTCAATTTGGTCGGCGGCGGAGAACTCGAAAGTTTGAACAACGAGAGCAATTTGGGAGAAGGTAAAAGACTTTATCCTTACCCACAGTGAATATTTATAACCGCACGCCTGAAGTTAAAAAGACGTGGCCACCCAATGGTTGCCAACGTTTCGGGAACCACTCCAACAGACAAAGGTGAGGGAGTCGATTGGGATTCTTAAATTTGTTTGCTCGAGGTAATCAGGTCTGTTTTTACACCTCAAGCGAAATTACCTTCTTGACCAAGTCTTTTTACGGTCAAGCATAGCGACAATTGGAAATATTCTACTTCCAACCACGATCTGCGACCACTCGGTGATCGTAAGATCTCCTACGACAACCTTGAAAGTCGCAAGATTATTCCACAATTTTCTTGACCAAGTAAAATTCTGGTCAAATGAAACACCAGTTGAAGAGTTCTTCCTTCGGCCATTTCCCTACGACTACTTACTAGTCGTAAGACCATCTACTGCTCCTTCTCCAAGTAAGTTATTTTCGCTTAAGCTGGGGGGCTAGATGACGAGGATATAATAATCCTTATTTTTTTATATGTCTATAATTCATATTACGGATAATAATGACGTCATATAACTCTTGAGTATACCCCTTAATAGCCATGAGGGAGAAGCTGGAGGTTGTAAGTTCTTCTACGACCACCTAGTAGTCGTAAGTCCTCTTACGACTACCCCATAGTCATAAGTCCTTCTACGACTATCCCATGATCGTAAGTTCTTTTATGATCAGTCCGTGATCGTAAGATCTTCTACGGCCACCACCTGGTCGTAAGCTTTCCTACGACCAGTCCCTAATCGACAGTGCTTACAGGGATATGGGCCTAGTCGATCAGGGAATCTTCCGCACCATATTTAAGATATGGGCAGTAAACTATGTGGTTATTCTATGGAATAATGACACGATTTTAACCCCTTTGTTATGGTGATAACTGCCTCGCGACGTAGGAACGTTCATACTCCCGTAATAATCTCCAGAAACGGCTCAATAATCTGGGACATCAAGGCAGCCTTTAACCGGAGGCGCAACAGTGCACCTTGGAGACTATATAAAAGGCAGAATCATCAGAACAATCGGGGCAACCCGGAGGAGATTAGAAGCGCAATACTCTAGTCTTTGATTCCATCTTGTAATCCAGCATACTCAATACATACACACAGGAGTAGGGTTGTTATTCTCCTAGGAGAAGGTCCGAACCTGTATAAAAATCCCCGTGTCTCCATCTCTGTGTGATTTTGAGCCTAGAGGAGCCCCCGAATCAAACAATCTTTACGTAATTTCGGTTCTAAAACACCGACAAGGCTTTTGGCCTTTCACCTTGTTCTTGGATTTTTTTGGTCTTCTTATCCTTCTTTTTGCTATTTTCGTCAGCTTTTTGAGGATTTTTGTCATCTCGATCTATGTTTTTGTTCCACTCCACTGCTTCAGCAGTAGCCACATATCGATCGGCCATCTCGAAGAGCTCAGCGACAGTACCAGAGGATTCAAAGCGATGTCCATCATGATCCTTCTGCTGCGACTCCCTGCTTAAACGCTCTGATAACAGATGAGTCAGAAACCTCTGAAATCGAAGTGCGGACCTGATTGAAACGCCTGATGAACTAGTGTAAGGTCTCGTGGTCGTTTTGTCTCATCCTGTGCAAGTCGTCCTCCTTTTCAGGGCGATTGTAAGCGCCTTGGAAGTTGGCCAGCAGTAGGTCGCAGTGGTGTTTCCACAGATAGATCGATTCGAGTGGCTGATTTAATAACCTTGATTAAGTGGATCCTTCGAGCACAGTTGGAAGGTAATTCGTCATGACGTGTTCTCCTCCTCTTGCTGTTCGGACAACGGTCGTGTAGATTTAAAGGAATTCAATGGGATTCTGTGATCCATCAAATTTTTTCATGTTCATTGGTCGAAACTGCGGCGGCCAGCAAACGGCTCGGAGATCAGGCGAGAACGCCCGATATTCGGTAATGACATCATATTGTCTTCTCTGTAGAAAAGAAGGGTTGATATCACTAGGTGATCGTAGACGACGATACTCGGTCGTAGGTGGACCCGACCTACGATAGGTCTCGGTCCTACGAGGGTAATACTCATCAAATTCCATCTGTCATTGCTAATTTCTGGGTTGGAGTGGTGAACGATCACCTCCCCTGGGAGCTTGTCGATCGTTAGACGTTTGAAGAACTCTTCTCCAACTAGAGGTAAGGTTAAGGGAACGACATAACCTGTTTTCGCGCTGATCTCCTTGACGCAAGTTGTTCGAACGACTGGTGGTCAACAGAGTCTTTCCGCTCCGACTTCCAGAATGATGTCAAAGAGGGTGCTCAAGTCTTGCCATTGTGCTTCGAAGCCTTCGCGCGATCCCTTCGGCGAAGAGGTCGTACCCTGGCGCTCGTGCGAGTTCTTGAGTTGGGTTCTCGAACATATCATTTATATGCTGGAATTCCCGAGCTTCCTCCGACTGATATTTAACGTGCCCAGACAAATTTCTCTGAGCCACAATTCTTCTCATTCGTATTGTCTTGGGATCATCCATATTTGACCCTTGAGTTTTCCACAATGGAGTGCTATTATTTCGAGGATTTCTCCTACGCTCATCAGTGTGCTGATCCCGTTCATTGCCGGAGGCATCCTCATCATTACCACGAGGGGTCGTATGGTGTGATCGGCGGGGAACATTCTCAGGCCTGCTTCTAGGAGAGATCATGATATGAGGGGAGGGCG
The DNA here is from genome assembly GCA_036346405.1 of Phyllostachys edulis. Classification (NCBI taxonomy): domain Eukaryota; kingdom Viridiplantae; phylum Streptophyta; class Magnoliopsida; order Poales; family Poaceae; genus Phyllostachys; species Phyllostachys edulis. The sequence goes on along the minus strand of CM070550.1, from coordinate 14,162,808 downwards.
AAGACCTCCTGTATGTGATCTCCACTTGCGCTTGAGGCCTCCTAGCTTTAAGAGTAGGCAAATGACATCGTCTGGCGACTTGGAGTAAGCCTCTCCAAGAAGGGGAACTCTGGGTTATAACCATCTGTGTCAGTGGAGGGAGGATCCCTCCTCAACTCCGTTAGTGGCATGGTTTCCTGGATCTAGCGAATTATCTCTGGAGGCGGCTTTATCGTCGGATGAAATGATACTCGACTCGTAGTCGAAGCTAGCATCCATGTCGATGTCTGCGTAGTCGGCCAAGTCGAACCAATTCTCCTCTTTCCACTCTCCTACCATGGAAGCATTAGGAAAAAAAGAGTATTTGTTGACTAGGAATCACAGGAATAGTCCCCATGGTCGACGCCAACTATCGGTGATCTAGAACTGATCTTACGTATGATTGTTTGATTCGGAGGACTCCTGAAGATAAAAACTACGCAGAGAATGACACAGTGATTTTATATAGGTTCGGGCCTTCTCCGGGGAGAATAACAACCCTACTCTGTGTTAGTGTATTGAGTGTGAAGATTACAATCAAGAGGAAGACTAATGCCTAATGTCTTGTGCTCCTAATCGATCCGTCCCTCTGCCTTCTGACTTCAGCCTTTATATAATGTATAAAGAGATGACAGTTTCTCCAAGTGAAGAGACGCCTCAACGTTCCAAATGATGAACCGCTTTATGGCGGTTGGCGTCAAGGACGTGGCACGCCCACGTCGAAAGACAGTTGTTGTCAGAGACAAAAGTGATTCATGCAGTTACTCACAGAGAATAACATCGTATATTAAATACCCCATGTGTAAAAACACGGCGCATAAGATTCCTTAACCAATTGGGCCCACATGTCTGTGGACTCCATAGATTACAGGATGGTCATATCCGATCAAGTTATAGAGAAGTTTACGACCACGAGGTGCTTGTAGACAAGATTCACAACAAATAGCTAGTCATAGAAGGGCTTATGACTAGAGACTGGTCGTAGAAAAACTTACGACCAGGGGGTGGTCGTAGTAAGACTTACAACTATTCCATAAAGCTTTTCTCTTATGAACAATAAGGGTTATACTTGTGGGTAATAAAGATATTACCATCTATAATGAGAATTATAGATAAATAAATAAATAAGGATTATTAGATCCTCGTCAAAGTTATTGAGCTTATGTTGCGGGGTGCACATATATACATACAGAGACTTTAATAAGATAAAATAAAATCGAATCTGGTGTCCTGTGTATTCTCAAACCTCACTTGGATCCAACCATAGCTGTATGTATCAACTATCAGATGTCAAAGGATGTTCTTCGCTAGTAATTGCTCACACTGTGTGGATAATGGATGCCCACTATCATCACCTCCAACTGCTGCTGATATCACTTAGCGCTCGCCCTTGCTAGGGACCCTCGTATCAATATATATGTCACAGCAATGTAGGTGTATGTTATCGCTAAAGAGAATGTGCTAGTGCACGAGATGTGTGGGCACCGCACGGTCCAAGTAAGGGTGCACCCGGCTGCAATGCAACCGCAGTCTGCCCATCCAAGTCTGCAAGACTGTGTGTTCTGATTAGGCCACCATTAGTTAGACCTTTACTGGCCGGGTTAGTTTAGTTTCCCTTCTCTTTGACCCATTTTTGTCCGAGTCGACAACTCGAGAGCATGGAAGCAGAAGATGGCTAGAGCTCTGTAGTACTATCTTTCACAGTGAGAGGATTGGCTGGGGTGATTCCATTTGAGGTGTATCTGGCATGCGAGTGCCTGCCTTGTCGCGCGAGAATACGAGCTGACGGTCACATCAGGTGCATTTACTGTGTATGTTGTGAAAGTTTTTCGTGGAGTAATCGTCCTCGGGCAGAATGCCAAATAACAGCCAATGCGAGCGACGTGCGGCTATGGCTTTCGGGTTGTGGTTGACGGTAAGCCAAGTGTGTGTGTCGCTGCTGGCTTCGTGGCCGGATCTGAGTGAAGCTTGGGAGATGAAAAAACATCCGATCCGATTTTATTTTACTTTAATTCCACGCCTTTTAATTTCCTTCCAGTTACTTCCTCTGCCTTTTCTCTCATCAGCAAGTCTCCAGAGGATGGGGGCGAGACAGAGGATGATGCATAGTATATAGCTGCGTATTCACACCATCTGCTCCTCCGCTTCCTCTCCCTCCACCACCACTTATTCAGAGTTGTTCCTCCTCCCCGCCTCACATTGCAGGCGCCTACCGACTGAGTCAAGGTGCTGTATGCCTGCCTGTAGTTCCTTCTCTCACCCTCACTTGTCAGAGGCCAGGAAATTAATACATTGGAATTACGTATTAATTTGGTTGTGCCACCCTTTTTTATCGCAAAACTGCCCTGCCCATAATCAATTTATTTTCTTTTGGAGCGTGTTCCACGCTTCAAACTTGTCCTTTGCTTCTTCTGAATTCTGAATTCATTTCCTTCTTTTGTACCTAGCGAATAGCGGGTAGTCGCAAATCAGTTGCAACCAACAGTTGGTCTCCTACGCATGAAATTGATGTGTCTCTGTTCATTTTTCCTAACTCTGCTCTGCGAAGGAAGGTAGAATTCTGATCAGGTAGCTGTGCAGTGCAGATGCGGACCATAATCGTCAAGGTGGACCTGGAATGCAGCCGCTGCTACGCCAAGATCCAGAAGGTGCTGGACAGGATCAGAGGTAATTAATTACTTGCGCTTTCTCTGTGATCAAAAGCTGTTCCTGCCTGTGTTAGCTTTGAGCTCGTTAATTACAACGAGGCTGATGAATCTTGGGGGTGGCGCGGTTTTTGGCGTACAGAGAAGGGTGAGTTCGTCATCGATGATATCGAGTACGACGAGAAGAACAACCGCGTGATCGTCAAGGGGCCCTTCGACCCCGAGAAGCTTGCCGACAAGCTCTGCTGCAAGGCCTGCAAGATCATCAAGGAGATCGAGATCGTCGAGCCCCCGCCGCCCCCGCCGCCGGAGAAGCCCAAGGAAGAGAAGCCCCAGCCCCCACCGCCGGAGCCAGAGGTGAAGCCCCCGCCGCCGAAGCCGGTGGTCGTGGAGCCGCCACCGAAGAAAGATGAGCCCAAGCCCCCGCCGACCAAGATCGTGGAGGTTCCGTACCCGTGGCCCTACCCCTACCCGTTCCCGGTGTGGCCGTCGGACTGCTGCTGCCACCATGGCCACGGCGGCTGCCAGTGCTGCTCCTGCGGCAAGACCAAGGAGGCTCCCCCGCCGGCTCCGGCGCCCGCGCCCGCGCCCGCGCCCCCGCCCCAGTACATCATGCAGCCGTACGCGCCGCAGCCGTATCCCTGCGGACCATACGGCGGCTACAAGATCCTCTGCGAGGAGGACCCGTCCTACGCCTGCGCCATCATGTGATTCAGCTAGTACGTTGTTGATGATCACTCTCGCTACGCTAGCTCACCGTTGTTCATCGTAGTCACACCACCCTGATGCGTGTCCCTCCTGTATAAGCACCGTACAGATATACGCGCACACATATATAAACTCTACGCACATACATATATACGTACTCCGGTTAATTTCTTGTTTTTCCTTATTGCCATCAGAAGTGAAAATAAAAGATAATTATGTATGTATGGCTGTATTCATAAATTAAGGAGGATGAGACTTTTTAATTCACTCGATCGATATAGTATCATTTCTATGTTGCCCTCAAATTTCACTGTCGGCACTCGACTTTATTTATGTTGCATTCTGATACCCCATTATCCTCACCAACTTTACTTTGCTCCGTTGCTTCCATTTGTCATCAGGAGCGATAATGCAGCATGCCTTTTCGTGTATCTTTTCGTATAATCCACTGTGCAGAGACCGGACGAAAAGACAAGCTTGGTATGCACAAATTAATCGGTTGGAAAAGTGAGTGCTGAGTAGTAGTGCTGACACGCGCGCGCGCGTAATGGTGAGAGATGAGAGTGAGATGAATCAGATGATGGTAGAAAACGACGGGAGTGAAAGGCAACAAACGCAAGCAGGACGTGGTGGTCTCGAACGGTGGGTAGTGTACGTGCACACGCGCTAAGCCAGAGTGTCAGGACAGGTACATGCGTACGTACACGTAGTCACGTAGCACAACATGTCTGCATGGGCTGGCCGCGACGTGGATGAGAGTGTGAGGCCGTGAGAGGCAAGGGAGGGGAAGGGGCAGCTGATGAGGTGGTCCTAGCAATTGGGATTCGTCCATGGCCTCGCGTCCATCGCTTGGGTTTTCTCCTACCGGAGGAGACAGTGGACGGGGGGGATCCCGCTTTGCGCGCCGACGCCCATGTCTGATTTGGACGGGCCACCAGCAGCGGCACGCCGGCGCCACCTCTTTCTGCGTGTGTGTTTTTGCTCAGCTTCTGCATGCCGTTTGTCGTCTTTTTTGTCTGCTCCGCGCTTGCATGGCCTGGCTGGCCCCTGGATCGGTTGCGAGAGAACACGGGGGAAGATTTCGCTTGTAACGCAGACCCCTCGAAATTTCCACCCAATCCTCGCCTTCTAAACATGGCCTTAATGAATTTTACACGGACACGAGTGAAAGCTGTCACTGTGTAAATCCTCAAAGCTCCTACATGGTTAAGTACCGATCACAAGACAACCCTCTGGGTTAGAGATAACCCTAGGACTTAACTACCACCTAAACAAAATCCTACATATGACACTCTCAGATGATCCTAGAATGAAGTCGTTACACAAACCAGAGAGATCCCCCTATACATAGACGCATCTGATTTCCAGGCATCGGGAGCCATCTTATTCTTACCCTGATAACAGTTTGAAGCTACGACTTCCCAGCTAGGCATATGGGATTTAGCTAGCAAAGCCGGTCGTTGGAACGTCCTATCAGCTAGCCCGAAATGCTTACGTGTGGAGCACTAGCTGTGGCTTGCTGCTTTAGGGTCCAATCCTTGGTCTTTTAGCCTAGCTTATCTGCCTGTTTGGCAAGTCGCAGCCCGCTGATGATCCTGACCTGTATCAAGTGCTAGCTATGCACGGCCTTGGTTTTCAACTGGATAAGCATGAGGACTTAACTAGCCACGTGAGGACTTTTTAGAATCGAGCTGAAAATATATCTTTCTCTTGCAAAATTCCTACGAAACTACTGCAAAAATACAGCAATTTCACATGAATCAATTCATTACCAACATAATTCATAAATTCCTACTCGGATACTGAGAATGGACTTCTCTTCTCACGACTGACTCAAAAGAAGCAAGGACGAGGACAAGGGTGAAGGCGCGTGGCAAGCTGTGACGGTAGAGCTCTGGTGAATACGCGAGCACGGTGTGTTCCTAGGTCAGAGCTGTGACAGTAGAGCTCTGGTGAATACGCGAGCAGTGTGTTCCTAGGTCAGAAGAATCTGTTTTTGTCGGCGTGAGTTGACGGGATAATGAACACGGTCGGAACGGGGCGGCGACGAGTCCACCGGACTCGAAGGGAACGAGTCGCTAGTATTGCATCCGACGAACTTCACTTCGACGTAAGTTTAGAGAGCTACTTGGCATAACCTCACAAGTTCATAGGGCTGAGCAAATAAAATACAAGTTCACAGAGCTAAGTGACATAACATCGCAAATTCAAAAAGTTGAGAAAGTAAAATACAAATTTAAAAAACTAAATAACACAACCTTATAAATTCAGATACCTATAGCCAAATTTTTGGGAATAAAACCCACCGCGATAGCTTCCCAACGACCTACGGAAGCAGCCGGTAGCAACTGAAGTCTGAAGCCACTTCACCGCGTCATTGTCAAACACGACGGCGACCTAGTAGGTCCGTGACTCGATATGGTCGGTGACCGTGAGTTTGACAGATGGCTCAGTCCAATGAACAAGGTGCAGAGTTGCGACAGTTCGCGGGGTGTTTTTACACTGGGAATACGATCAGTGCAACCAAAGGCCCAGGCAGCCTAAAGTTGAGAAAGCCCATGTGGACCCATGGGCCTCTCAGGAGAGTAGCAAAAGCAGGACGGCTTTGCCGGTGACCAAGAGCACAACGTCAAAACCCGAATAGAACGATGGGTTTTGGGATCGGCGACACGGCAGTTCGCTGAGCTTCCCCGTACAGAGACTTTAAAGCATGTACAACGGTTTATTATTAGCTATCTATAATCTTTGTCACCTAAGATTTCAGCTGATGATGATATAGATAAAAGAGAATAAAAAAAAGATATTACTTATCATGCAGCAGTCGGCTCTATCACGATAAACAAATAACTATAGATCTTTAGTGCTGATTAGACTTATCCCAACCCGTTATATACGAATTATCTTTAGTGTTGCACATGCCTTATAGTTAATTTAGAGTTCACTTGCTGCACGTCGCACCCAGCCAACCATGTGCTTCCCCGTCCTAAATGGACGCGTGGCAGGTCTATTCTAGTGCATCTGATCGCCTCAAAGTGAGCGCTGCAAGTGCTGTTCGCCTGTTCCCTCTGCCTCCTGACGGTGCCGTTGCCGCTTGTGAAGTCCCGTTCCGTTCACCGGATATGCTTTTCGATTGTACGTACCATTCCTGCGGTGTCGATTGCCATGTAATCCACACGACCATACGTCCATACCAATGGCAAGCATGACTGCGTGAGAGTCAGAGAACCTGCTTCGACGCATTTCCGTGCCAAACCATCTAGCCACAGAGCACAGAGCCCTCCTTCAGACTAGGATTTTTGGAGATTTCTGTGAGGTTCTACGAAATTCCTACTTCTAAACGGGACCTAGCTGTATTGTTTCAACAACACTGTTTATGTGTCGCAACCGCTTGTGGGGATCCGCCCTCGTGATTTGGAATTAATTCCTCTTGCTTTCTTTCAATAATTTGTGGGGTATCTTGGCTTGCGTATGACAGACGGCCTCAGGTCCTTTTGGGCTTTTGGCTTTGTATATTCATCCGACCCTTTCATATCCTCTCCTCTCCCTTTTCTTGATTCCATTTGTCCTAGAAACTTCTTCTCGAGCAAAGATTGCTAGGACCTAGGACAGGGTCTCTGCTATTCCACAAAGTAAATCTCTTGTCTTTTTTTTTTCACTTTGCTGAAAGCAAGAAAGGCAGATTCTACGTAAAAGAGGGGGAAAAGGTTTAAAAGTACCAGTCATGTCCTGAATTTTTTTTGTTGTTCAAAAAACTAGCAGGTGCGATCCGCGCAAATTATGTGGCTAGATTTGTTTTTAAAGTTTGTATTATCAAATGATATAATTTATATGCTTTAGAACATATTTAGATATCTTGTGGGTATTGAGATTTTTAAGACATCATAAACATTGAAAATAAGATTTTTTTAAATAAGATTTTTTTAAAAGATAATTACAAAAATATATAGTATCTCCAAAAAAAAATTACAAAAATATGTCTCAAATCGCCACCCTCTCCCTCCTCGTCGGTCCGTACCACTGTCGCTAGTTCATTTGGCATGCGGAAGACTAACCCTATAAAACCCCTAAAATTCAAATGAGGACTCATTCTTATTCAGAAAAAAGAGAATGGGAGAAGAGCAGAGGGGAGGAGAGAAGTTAGCGAAGCGCTGCACGTCCGATTGCCTACCTCTCGGGTAATTTTTTCAATCGAATGGATTACATAGTTTTAGATGTACGGTTACACAATGCAGTACAGTTTTACATAATACTTTTCGGTGGGTAGTACAATTTTAGATATGCGGTTAATCGTGGAAATGTTCTTTATGGTGTAGTGCGTCAAATATGTCCAACATCGTCAATTTCAAAATTTAATATGGTCAAGGGACTATTCTGGAGAGTTCCGAGGGGATTGATTTGTGTTATTTTCAATCGGCGACCGTGCCCCTAGCAAGACCAGAGCAGCGTACATGGGGCACTGTGATGCGGTAGTTGTACCACACATTTCAAGTGGACCGCAATGTGTATGATCTGAGATTGAGCTGTTTTTCCCCACGGAGAGGACAGCTCACATATTGGGAGTTAGTGCGACAAGGACCAAATTCATGGCGATCATATGCACGCATCGCGAGGAGGTAGGTGGAAATTGGTCATACGGTCCAAACATATGCCAAACCCACTCCTCCACCATGGTGAACAAGAAGGGTCTTTGAGGCTAAAGAGGAAGTCGGGGCTATGACCATAGCGTGGCGCACATAATGGTGAAGCTCTCGGAGTTGTTGATCTTTGTCGATGAAGACCTGCGGAAGTAGCTCCTACTGATCGAGCAAGCTAGTGGTCTTGCTGACGAGGGTGAGGAGGTGGAAGCCGTAGTGCAAAGGATGGATCTCGAAGACCAAGACTACATGACATTGTCTGAAGATGAAGGTTCCGGCGACGAGGATGACGTGGACCAACAGGCGGTTCCATCCGACTGGAACACATACCAGTTCGACAACCTCATCGTCAACGAAGGCTCCCGTGTGCCGTGGGAGTACGATCAGAGTGAGGTCAGGCTATGAGCTATGTACAAATGCAAGGAGGCCGTGCAGGACGCGGTCAAGTCTGGGCCTTGTCGGTGCGGCGACATTCAAAGTCGTCAAGTCTACCCCAAGATTCTCTGACGTGAAGTGCAAACATAGAGGATGCCCTTGGCGAGTGCACGTATTTGACCAAAGTGGGACACCTACTAGAAGTGCTCTATAGTGGTCCCTCACACATGCATCGTTTCGAAGTCGGTGCGGATCCACCGGAACTCATTATCGAGCTTCATCGCCAACCTTATGTACAGTGAGATCGTGGATAATCTAGATTTTGAGCCACGATCCATCATTCAGGCGATTGAGGCAAGGTTCCAATACACAATCAGCTATGCCAAGGCTTGGAGGGCAAAACAGAAGGCATTGGAATCAAGATGGGGCACGTTTGAGGATTCCTACCACAACCTCCCTGGGCAACTTCGAGTCATACAAGATAGAAATCCTGGCACCCATATCGACATTCAAGACGCCACGCACCCGAAGTGGGCCAATAAGAGGGTATTGCAGCGAGCATTCTTCGCGTTTGGTCCATACATCAATGCATTCCAGCACTGCCGTCCAATCTTGTGCGTAGATGACACATTCTTGATTGGGAGGTACAAGGGCCAGATACTGACTGCAATAGCGGCGAACGGGAACAATCAAGTTCTTCCCGTGGCATTCGCTTTCGTTGAAAGTGAGAACACGGACAGCTAGTTGTGGTTCCTGAAGAATGTGAGGATTTCTGTTTTGCAAGGCCGTTCCAACGTATGCCTCATACATGATCGGCATGTAGGCCTGCTGCGTGCAATAACCCAGCTGCAACAAGGAGATAACGTACCACTTCCATGGACGGATCTGCAGAGCAGGTGCTGAATGAGGCACTTAGGTGCAAACTTCTACAAGCATTTTCGCAACAAAGACTTGATAAACCTGTTCAAGTGGTTGTGCAATCAGAACCAGCAGCGGAAGTTTGAAACACTCTGGAAGATTCTGGATGAGCAGACCAAGACATCTGAAGGGGAGGCGAGAAGGGTCACCCAAGCTACCGACTGTGCCCCAAGCATTGCCAGAGATATCCACAGATGCTCCCGGATTGACGAGGAGGACGGGAGCGCAGGTGAGATGCTTCTCGGACTGGATTAAGCACGAGCCTAAGGAGAAGTGATCGTTGCTCCATGACAGGGGTGACGCTCGATACGGTTTCATGATAATTAATCTAGCCGAGGTGTACAACTGAGTCATGCGCGGCGCAAGGTGCCTCCCTTTGGTGGATATTGTGGAGGCAATTCTCCGCGGTACGACGAAGTACTTTGTTGACAGAAGCAACAACGCGTCGCTCGTCATGGCAAATGATAGAATACTCTACTCTGCCATGATCACCAAGTACATGGAGGAGAAGAGCAAGAAGGGTGAGATGCACCGGGCATTCAAGATGGGCACAAGGGAGCTTCGCTTCGAGGTAATGTGCAGGGATAAAGGACGCCGCGGGACGAACCACGAGAGGGTTACCCACGAGTGCACGCTACACCGTGGTAGTTGCACATGCACTTGCAACAAGCCATTCTTCTGCATAGGCCCTGCTCCCATGTCATAGCCGCACGTTCGACGGTGGCGCAGCATCCTGGTCAGTACCTCTCTGTCTATTTCACCAAGGAGGCGGTGATGCAAACCTGGACCGCGGAGATGTATGGTTATGCTGTGGTTGGCCATTTCACTAGCCATCCGACCTGGGAGCAACTAATCTAGACCGCGGACATTGATAGGCTCAAGGGAAAGGTTGGCCAGCAATAGGTATGGCGCATCAGGAACGACATGGACAAAGCAGAAACCGGACATCGTACAAAGAAGTGCTCCATTTGTAGAGAGTCTAGGCACACTTTCAAGAAATGTCCCACAAGAAATCCTTAGGATGAAGGAGACATCGGCACTCCGGACGTCGCCGCGGGAACCTCATCCAGTCACCCAACTCGAGATAGTCCACATGGGGGGACGTTGAGGTTGCGACCAATGTTATTGCCAATGTTCTGAATTATGTTATTGCACGGACAATAGTAATATGCTATTGCCAATATTCTGAATTATCATTTTAATTAAGTGTTATGATGTTTTGCTGAATGTTATGTAATATCAGTGTGATTTATCGTAGTTTTGATAGTAATGGCAAGTTCACATTTGTTTCCTTACATAATATGCAGTGCATGTACATGAGCAAGTGTATAAATTCTCAAGCATCGCAATATCACTTACCTTCCTACTTACGAATCATTCATATCTCAATCTTTCTCGTAAAATTCTTGAAATTCACGACTAGAACAACATACGGCGATCACAAAATGTTATTATAGTATAAGCGATTTTGTACCGTTCAAAACGTATGAAAACCAGAAGGCGGCAAACTTGATTAGGGTTTAACGTACGATCGCCATTGAATCGACGACAGAACCTATCGCCCGATTCAATGGCGATAGATAAACCGGCTGGCGGCAGGAGGAGAGGGTCCGTAAATCGATTCAAGCTGGCGATAGGTTTCTGTCGACAGGAACATATTTTTGTAATTTTTTGGGGAGACCATATATTTTTGTAATTATCTTTTTAAAAAATATTATTTTAAAAAATTCTTGAAAATGATATAGAGGTTTGAAGGAAAATACAACCTAATGAACGTAATTGAAGTATGGGCTTTCATGGAACAAAATCATTTATCATAATAAGTTGTCAGGGTTCTTAGAAATGTAACCACTCTATCATACATGGATCATGTAGCTTCATGCTCCTATTCATCCTCGATTGGTTACTCTTTTCTAAAATGTATACGTGCACATGTACATTTATTTAATGTCAAGCAATACATTGATTATGTGTGCAACAAGTTATCATATTAGTTTATATGATATTATAGTACCTTGCTCACACATACATTGATTCACCATGGGCAACCTACCTTGATATTATCTCCCCTAACACGCCAACTAACCCACCAAACCGTATGTTTTCTACTCTTCTCACTACCACAACTTTTCTACTTCAACCTTCATCGATAAGCCCAATTTTTTACCGATCCCTTTCAGTTGCTACCCCTTCTAATACAATAGTCTACCACATAGTTATCTTTTACTGCTCTCTAATTATTGCTTAATGCTAACTGTTGCAACATCAACACACATACATGTGAAATCGTCCCGATCCATGTTGGGGACACCCGTCATGCTCTCTCTGGTGACCCGGAGCCTAAGCCCTACGGTGTGTCATCTCTACTCGGAGCTCTTTGCTGATTTGCTTCTGTACGCCTGTGCTTTCATTCGTATAGATGCATGGTATTATATGTTCCCGATGTCCTCTTAGAAGAATCTAGGCCCTATTTGCGGTGTTTTGGTAATTATAGACAACCATGTGTTTTGTACTAACTCGCTTTATCAAGAAGTTACTAGGTTTATTCTTGGACTAAGACGGAAGAGCGCTAAAGGATCTCATCTCTCTAAAGGTAAAGGTATCTAATTGATAGGACCTTTTCTTAGTTTTACCGGCCTAGGAGAATGAAGGATAAAAGACCGGATTGTTAGCGTAGATAGCTGTACTATGAAGAGGGTTCAAAAATCTAGTAGCTTGAAAGCGAATGATGCCACAAATGCTCAATCTTACTTGGTTTAATTCTTGGATTAATTTGAATCTATCTGGCCTTAATTAAATTTGCTTTATTCTATTAGCCGGACTGACCGGCGTTGTTTGGCCGGACTGACTGGGCTCTTGGACCAAAGGAGCGGTCAGTTTTTTTCCAGAAGGGTCTCTTTTCTTGATTTGCCGAGAATTTTCAAGGCCGGACTGACCGGCGGTTTGAGTCCGGACTGACCGGCCTCCCGGGTCAAGGACCCGGTCAGCTTTTTCTAGAGAGGTGCATTTTTGAGCATATTGCTATTTTTCTAAAGTTGGACTGACCGGCGGTTCAGTCCCGGACTGACCGCAACCCGGGTTGGAAGTGCGGGCATCTTTTTTCCAGTAGCATTCCTTTTCTCTAGTTTGGATTTGTTAGCAGGCCGGTCTGACCGAGCATTCTACTGCGGTCTGATCGGACTCCCTGTAACGACTAGTTTCTCAGTGCGTTTAATGCGTTACAGAGAGGAACTGTCGACCGTTACTGCAGGCTGGACTAACCAGCCACATGCTTGCGGACTGACCGCACCCACTGGAAAATTAGGGATTTTGTGCCCCAACGACTAGTACAGTGGGTGGAGGCTATAAATACCTCACCCACTGTAGCTAAAGGGTTTTGATGAACCTCATTGAATACGCTTGTGCCCTTTGTATTGTCTTCTACTCATTGAGAGCATTAAAATCCATTTGCAAAGGTTGTTGAGGTTTTTCCAAGGGCGTTGATTAGGGTTTGATCATTGTGGCATTTGAGCATCTTCAAGCGAAGAATTTTTGTTTTATTACTCTTGGAGATTGCTGTCTCCTAGACGGTTTGGAGTTGTGTCGGTGATCTTCTCAAAGGAGATTGTGAGAAGACCCGGGTATTTGTAAAGGTTGGAGCTCGCCTATCTAGAGTGGAGAAGAGCTACCATTAGTGATCAAGGGAAGTGCTTGTGTGAAACCGGCTTGAGTTGATCAAGCTACCTCAACGTGGATTAGTGGAGACCCAAGAAGTCTCGAGACCACAGGAAAAACATCGTTAAATCTCCCTAGTGTGGTTTATTCTTTCGCTCTTTACTTTGTGCATTTATGATTATGAGCTAGTTGTTTATCTTTTTTAGATTATTAAGCTTGTCTTGATAGTATAGTGCACTTATATACACTACTACAAAAAGGCTAATATGGGCGCCTCATCACGCAGGCGGTTGACCAAAACCGCTCAGATAAATCTAATCATAGACGGTTTTGGTTTAGCGGCGAAATGGGTCGTTCTTAAAACCGCTCAGAAGAAGTAATATCACGCAGGCGGTTCGTTGAAAACCGCTCAGGATACCATCACGCAGCGGTTACAACAAGAACCGCTCAGGATATGCTAAAATATCACGCGAGCGGTTCTGTTCGTAATCGTCGTGATACTTCACGAGCGGTTTCAACACGAACCGTCTGTGAATTCTCGGCTCATCACGCAGCGGTTCGTGTTGAAAACCGTTTGTGAAGTATCATAGGCGGTTCGTATTAAAACCGTCTATGATACATATCTTATCACAGACGGTTTGTATTAAAACCGCTCAGTAACTTGGAATTTTCCTTACACTCGATTTTACCATGGATTCAAATTACTAAATTTTACCATGACATGAAATCACTAACACTCTGATTTTACCATGGCTTGAAATCACTAACACTCGATTTTACCATGGCTTGAAATCACTAACACTCTGATTTTACCATGGCTTGAAATCACTAACACTCCGATTTCAAGCCATGGTAAAATTGCGAGTAAGGAAAATTCAAGTCACGAGCGGTTCTTAATAAAACCGCTCATGACAAGATATATATCATGCACGGTTTTATCTAACCGCCTCTGTGATATATATATCGCGAGCGGTTCTTAATCTGAACCGCTCAGTGATAAGTATCATATCACGCAGCGGTTCGTATTAAGAACCGTCGTGATATGTCGTCCTGAGCGGTTTTTGTAAGAAACCGCCTCGTGATTCGCAGCGTGGGAGTTTGAAAATTTTTGAGCAGCGCGCAAGAGGCAAAATATTTTGGCGCTTTCCTTATATATTAGACACTGCCTTGTTTTCCATCGGTCTCTCTCTCTCCCACACCGAAGAGCTCATGACCACCCTCGATTCCCGTCAGAGTTCAATGAGGAGACGGTAATGACGATGACGATGAGGAGGGATCTTGGAGGAGCTCCTGTCTACCGGAAGATGCGTGTACATCTCCATAACATACATAATTTGTTGGTTGTTTGTTGTAAAGAAAATTATCTTAATTTTGTGTTACCTAAGATCGGAGCGCATTGGAGGTTTTCGATCGTCTCTCCTCACCGAGCGAGCTTGAGTCGAACTCGACGACATGCAAGAACATCTTGTGATATCTTTGGTGAGGTCTGAGAGGAGCTCACAAGACCAATCCAAGAAGCCGATGAGTTCTTCAGAGCTTGGAGACATAGATGGTTTCTAGCTAGTTTATCTTTGTAACTTTATTCTTTTTTCCCATTCGAGAGGGCGTTGTGAAACCTTTTGGTTTCCTTTCCTATAATGTGTTTGCCATCGTAATTTTAATTGGATTTTAGTTGTCTTGCTAGAGGTTGCATATGGAAACTCTTGCTCAGCACTTGATTAGTTTGGCTCAAAATCCGATTTTTTTTGCAATGGAAAAAACTATTACTGAGCAGTTACGAACAAGAACCGCTGCGTGATAATTATCACGAGCGGTTCTTGTTGTAACCGCTCAGGATAGCATTTTCACGAGCGGTTCAAAACCGTCTGTGATGACTCATGTCATTACTGGACCCATAAACTCGGGCGGCTCACAAAACCGCTCTGCGTGATGACGTTTTGAACCGTCTGTGAAGGCCTTTTCTGTAGTAGTGATAGCCTTAGACATTTTAGGTTTTAAATTGTGAATTTTTTTCATAAGCTTTAATTTTGGTAAAATTAGTTTTTAGCTAAAAGAATTTAAAATCCGCCTATTCACCACCCTCTAGTCGGTTATCCTTGATCCTACACTCTTCTCCCATACCGTTCGGTCCTCTTCTTCAACATTGGCTAACTCAACACTATGGCTTCCTCACTGACCACAATAACCTCCCATCTTAACTGATGTCAGCATGCCTGCTTTAGTTTTTGTATAATTATACGAAGAATCTTATCGCTATCGCGCGGTGCTGTTGTGTCCCCCACCTGCAATGGCACGCTCCTAGCTACCCCATGGCCCCATATTGTCATTAGTCCGTCTTCAATGCAAAGTTTCATCTCCTCTATGTTAGAGCATCCCCGTTATCGAGCTTCTTTGGCCATCGACTTCTTCAACAACACTGACGCTCACGAATTGTCGTCGCGACCCTTAGCTCCTTCGACTGTGTCATTTCTTTTTAACGATTTCGGCGAGCAACACAATATTATCCTTGTCGAACGGCTAAGGTGAACAACACAATATTTTTCTCATCTCCGCCCTACCGAGGACCTTAGCACGTCGCTTCCTCATGGTTTAATATATTATTGCAATTCCACTCTTTCGTGGTCTCTTTTGATACCATTTGTGCTATCCTTGTTATGTATTTTTATTAAAAAAATAGTTATATTTTTATTAGAGTTCGTATGCAAATCAAATTGCTAATTTATTTAATTTATTCGAATTTTCGTTATTTAGGATTTTACTTTGGATATTGTATGGAAATTAAATTGCAAAATTTCCTTTTTATATTCTGAATTTCAACTATTTTTGGTTGGAATTAGTATACAAATACTAGTGCTAATTTTATTTAATTTTTATTCTTACCTAGGAATTCATATGAAAATCAATATTCTAATTTTATTTTATTTGTTTATTCCTTTTTGTTATTTTTATATTGTATTTGACATGAACTCTTTCTTGGACTATGTAAATAAGATTGCTATTTAAAAAAATTATTATGTATTTTTCTTTGGAATGCATATGAAAATCGAATTGCAAATTTTCTTTCTTTCTTTATATATATATATATATATATAGAAAATGATCTAGTACTATATATATATATATATATATATATACTATATCGTGTTCAAACCATTGTCCATCTATATATATCTATCATATATCACCGGTTGAATAAGTAATCACAAGACGTCTCCTATCGGGTTTTGTCAACCTCACCCGATATCGAGCCCCACCGCTTTGTTAAACCGATTCCTAAATCTCCGTCGTGTCTATCAAAATCGATCCAAAATTCGCACCACACACAGAGGCCAATTGGAGGAGGCGACTCCCTTCCGAGTTCTGACGACAGCGGCGGATTGTGAGCATGCGAGGTCATCTTCGCCAGCGGCGGCACCAGCGACAACGAACCCACGGCGACAGTCGATTGGGAGCAGGAATTGCAGTATGCACCGATGGCAGTGTCCGATTGGGAGGTGGCCATGCCGGAGCTTTCCTGTTGCTTCTTTGACCGTTTAACCTTCGGAACATATGCAGTGGATTGATATGGTGCGTATTTCTTTCAGTTTCATCCGCGGTTCTTGTTTATGAGATTTGTGAGTAAGGCATTCAAGTCCTTGTTTTCCTAGGATGCTAGATCCAGATTCTTCTCACCGAAGACCACTGTGCCAGTGAATTCGAAGCTCTAATTAGAAGGTCTGCGGCCGGCGGTGGACAAACACTGCCATAGGGTATTTCTAATCAGATTACCACAAGGTGCATTAGTTCCGTCAGTACATGCTTTTTTTCTTCTTTGCATCGTACCCCTTTCATGTATTGAACTATAGCTTAACTGAAATTACTGCTTGAATTTTTCATTTCAGATTTCTCTTTTGGTAATGGGTATGCGCAATTAGGAGAAAGGGGTATCCTGATAAATGAAGGACAAACCTTGTTGAACAATTGTGATTTTGGTCATAATTTTGTTTCTGGAGAAGCAATATATGCAGTTGCAGAAAAAGATTTTAGCACACTAGATAAACAATTAGCTCTGCTTGGTTGGGAAGTACCGTATGACTAGATAAAGAATTTAGCACACTAATTTTTTCTACTTCTATTGTGATAATTGATCTCGAGAGGAATTATGTCAACTGGAGATCATTTGTTGTGCAATTTTTCAATTTTGGTAGCTATCTCTGTAACATAATATACTTTTTTTTTAATAAATGGATCAGACGCTTCTTGATTACATCTGGCTTTCTACTATGATTGCTTTTGAACCGATCAATCACTACTAATAATGGTTATGCTCCCGCTAAATGCAAGCATATTGTCATGAACCTGCAACCAATAGAGGTGCGCGCCTGGCAGCTGTCTAATGAAATGCCTGGCACAGGAGGACGTGGATGAAATGCCAACCATCAGAGGGGTATGGCTTCCATGTTTGCTCGTGAATGCAATTGATGGCGTCTACCTGTAAGGGGCTTATGTTATATGCTACATCGCTTGCTTCAGCATACATATTTCTTCCATTCACAATGAGTTTGCTGCTGCATGGGAACCTAGTGCAGATGAGCTTCAGATGTATATACTTCTAAATCTGAATTTTGATAGTCATTGGGTGCAACATACCTTTTTTTGTAATACTTGTATTAGTTCAAATATTGGAATCCTGACATCGTGCATCCTGAGCTCTCCATTTTTTTTAACTAGTAATATACTTCTTTTATGAACACAATACTCTTTTTTCAGAGCATGTACACTCCTTTTCAGGATATACTCCTCACTCAATCTCTCATTTCAGTATATACTCCTGATAGTGTTTTTTTACATACTTCTTTATTTAGTCTCCATACTCCTGATCTTTTTTGGGGGTATCTTTTTTTCGATATACTTCTTTATTTAGTCTCCTATTTCAATATATACTTCTTTTAGTATATACTACATTGCAGCTGAACATAGTATTATGCTGCTACTTGTGAGAAGCATATACTACTTCCAATAATGAACCTGCGAACGCTGGCGATTACGTTCATACCTTTGTCCACGTGATTCTTAATAGCATGTATGATTACCAGTTCAAAATTTGAATGTTCGAACAACATGCACAATGTAATAAAGCATGCAACGTTTGCTTGTTTTTAGGGATTAGCTTTGCATACGGGCATAAAATGATTTAATTAAATCCACGATTCAAGGTAGTATTAATACCACTAACGGATGTATCCATCAAGGAAGTCCCCACTTAGTCAGTACATATCTCAAAGTTGATCAAACTATACTTCTTTCCTGGAAAAACAATTGGTTTGTCAGCTAGCGCTTGTAATTGAAGTATTTACGTCCTGCAGTCATTAATTGCGTAGCTAAGAAAAAAAGAGTATCTACCCAAAAAAAGAGTATCACAAAAGGGGAAAAAAGGAGTATCTCAAAATGCCATGGTGGTTATTTCAAATAGAACTAATTCACCATACCGACATCTTGTGCTTACATATTTTATGATAAAGGTTGCCTAGATGTATGTATAGTTATATACTGCTAATTTTTGTCGAAGATACCTCTTTGTTCCGCATGCAACCAATCATACATATGAGATTAAATCAGTATTATACTACTTTTTTAGTACCATATACTGCTAATATTTGTGGAAGATGCCTCTTGGTTGCACATGCAGCCAACTATACTAATGAGATGATATTAGTATTATACAACTTTTGTGAGAGCATCCGATAAACAAGTCACGGGAACGGCGTCAACTATACTACTAATAGCACGTACTATTTCAAAATTTGAACAACGGATCCACTTTTCAGTTGTGCATGCATGCGCTAATATAAACAGATAAGATTGCTTGTCACACGGGTAGGATATTGGATCGGGATACCATTAGTCAACAAAACCCGATCGGGCTCACTTGAGTGTACAGTAGGATCATATGGGAGTACGTACTCACAGGAGTACCAAGCATAGCGTCCTATATATATATATATATATATATATATATATATATATATATTGCTAATGTTTTTAGTTTATTTCAATTACAACCATTTAGGATTTTACTTTGGAATTCATATTGAAATCAAATTGCTAATTTATTTATTTTTATTCAATTTTGTTAATTTTTTACATTCATATACAAATCCAATTTCTAATTTATGTTTATTTTTTATTTTGAATTATTTTATTTAGGAGTTGACTTAGAAATTCATATGAAAATAAAATTACTCATTTTATTTATATTTATATTCGAATTTCAGTTTTATTGTATTGGCATGCATTCTTTTTTCTTTACCCACCACAATCAATAGTGTAGATTTTTTTCCTCTAATTAACGTAGGAATTTCTAGCCATTGAGAGTGAACATGGTGGTTTTATTATTTTGAATTTCATTTTTTTTGGATTCCATATACAAATGTAATCGCCAATTTTGTTTAGTTTTTATTCTAAGATATAATTATTTATATATTTTACTTATTTAATTCATATGAAAATCAAATTGCTTATTTTATTTTATTTTAATCAATTTCATTTTATTGTACTTGACGTGTACTCTTTTTAAAAAAAATCTAAACCGTTATAATCTGTACTCACCACAATCTACGGCAGAATTTTTTTTTTATTAATTAACCTTTTTAATTTTATTTTAAAGTTAACCCATGAACTTTATTTCCAATTGATTTTTGGTCACGCCACTACCCGTAGCGTGACAAAACAACACCGCCACACTTGACAGATCTGGGTAGTTTGTCACGCCACCACCCGTGGCGTGATAGTATTGTTTGGTCAAGCTACCATCAGTGGCGTGACAAAAAGTGTTATTTTAACGGGCTTATCCTATGGCGTGACAATGTTGTTTTGTCACGTTACGGGCGGTGGCGTGACCAAAGAGGTCAGAATTAGAAATAAAGTTCGTGGTGAGCTAACTTTAAAATAAAATATAAAAAGGGTTAATTAATAAAAAAAAGCTCTCAACGGTATAGATCTTTATCTTTTTTTTCTCCTATTAACATAGTAATTTTTAGTCATTGAAAGTGGATGTGATGGCTTTTTTTGACTTGGTTTTAATAAGATAATTGATGGATAGCAGGCTACTATAATAATTCATTAACAGGAGTAAAGAGTATGGCCCTGTTTGTTTCGGCTGTGCTTTTCTTAAAAGCGGCTTCCTACAGTATCTTCAGCAGGCTTTCCGTCAGAGGCTTTTTTGGTCGGGCTTTTTGATTTGGTGTTTGGTCGTCTGCTTTTTGGTAGGTCAGTAGACTTCCGAGATGTGAAATGTCTGAAATGCCCCTGAGGATAATAATAGCTATTTAACGCAATTAACAACATTTAACTACGACAATTGACGATATTTAACGATATTTGACGACATTTAACAACATTTAATGATATTTAACGATATTTAACGACAATTGACAATATTTAACGATATTTAACGACAATTGACAATATTTAACGATAGTTAACGACATTTAACGATATTTAACGATAATTGACAATATTTAACGATATTTAACGACAATTGACGATATTTAACAACATTTAACAATATTTAACGACATTTAACAATATTTAACAACATTTAACGACAATTGACGATATTTAACAATATTTAACGACAATTGGCGACATTTAACAATATTTAACAACATTTAACGACAATTGGACGATTTACTAACGAATTGACGAGGCATTAACAAGTAGCGGAACATGCATTAATGGATATAATTATAAACTACTTCGAGCAAGTTTCATCGATCCTCTAGATATCAAGTACACCTTACAAACCTCAATTAGGTCATAAACCGATCCAAAGACCAAATTGAAGCATGTTGCACTTAATTTCTCCACCATGTGAATCAACGATTAGCGATTTAATCGATTAATTATTACAATAAATATTTATTACAACAATTGTTACATAAATATTTATTACAAACAATTAATGCCCCTCCACTTTTTTTCCAAGCTTGGGACCAAGATCGAAGATGTTAGGCACTTTGTTTAAGTCATTAATGTCTTAATGAAACAACATCAAGTACTTACAAAGATAATCAATATCATAAATAAAACTAAAATTTGCCCATAGCGCATAAAATGAAAGAATATATGGAGACAGATGGGAACATACTACGTAACAATTTGAGTAACCAATACAAGACCATGTTCCATTAACAACATCACAACCAAGGCGTGATTTAACAAGAAGTGGAGCTAATGTAGTACAAAGATGAAATGCTATTCAAGCAAATTGATGAAATTCTGTTTACTAATTGTATAGCATAGCACATACAAAGTACATCCGCCAACAGATGCTATCGCAAACTAATTTACAAACAAGTCTCATTTATCAAATTCAAGAGACCACCATATCTATCTAATTATACCGTTGTCCGTGGCACCTTTAAGAACTTGGAATGCAACAAAGCAATGGGATCAAAACAATCAAGTCATTTTAACAATTTAAGCACAATGTCCATTTCCTTGTACCTAACAATTTATAGTGTCATCTACCATGGGATTGACCTACATGACTCTCGATTTGGTTCATAATTCTATGAACGGTCAATACTTTTAGTTCCAAAAACCCTGAGCTCATATATATAGTCCACATTGTCTTAATAATTGCTCTTCTCCCACTTGTTTAAAGAATGCATTGGTGGTAATGAGAGTTGAGTAACAGACAACAACAATTCAAAACCATTTAGTTCTATCGAGATCTTGAAGCAGGGATACTAGACTACTCATCAATCATCCCATGCAAACAATTGTACTGTCTTAGTTGCAACTTGCAAGCTGAAGAAAACTTTAGATGCTCACTTGACTATTGCAATCTGAATATTTAGGTAGGTGCCTTTCCTTGTCCGAGCATTTGCTTTCTTCAAGGATGCTCCATGCCCCCACTCCACAAGCTTTTCTACCCCCATTTCGTGCAAGCATGTATGTAACTCTCAAGAAAATCATAGTGCCCCATGATGCAACTTTAGAAGAAGTCGCCATGGCTTCCTTTCGTAACACGCCTTGTGAGTGAAGCTTGTCTAGCTAAGCGTAACATCTCGTAAGGTTTAGGTTCGTAACTTGGATCCTTAGCAAATATCTTAATAAGAGTTTACTAACTATCTTAATAATCTCTTATTTATCCGTCCATTATGCTATTCAAATATCTATTGTGCATAATGTAGAATTTGTGCCGATAAAAGGAAATCCATCATAAATATGTTCAACAAGAATGCTTACAACTACATATCCAACTACATATCAAGAAAATCTAAGCACCAAGAACATGCACATTTTCACACTGAATTATCGATTGCAACACAAAGATGCAATGCATTTCATCACATGAACACCAAACCAACAATTTCATCGCCATAGGGTACGCTGCATGGAGGATGGAGCCGGGGAGGAGGCCGACGAGGAGGATGGAGCGAGGGAGGAGGTGGGGGAGGAGGAGGAGGAGGAGGCCGGGCAAAGGGCAAGTGAGGTTGAGGAGCGTGGTGGTGGGAGGGAGCCCGAGGAGGAGGAGGGAGTTGGGGAAGGAGGCACCGGGAGGAGGAAGGTGGAGGAGGGCGGGTGGTGGGGGGGGAGGACCGAGCGGAGGAGTTAAGCGTCGGGCAGCAGGAGGTCAAGGCTGGAGGAGGAGGGAGTCGGGGAGTTCAACAAGGTGGAGCTGCACATGGGAAGAAGGGGGCCAAGGCTTGGGGAGGAGGGAGAGGGTCAAGGAGGGTGGCTACTCAAGGGGAGGAGGAGGACATGCGCAAGGGGGAGGAGGAGGGGAGGGCGAGGGAGGAGCCGAGGAGGAGGTGGGGAGGAGGTGGACCAAAGACGGCGGGAGGAGGAGAGGAGGCGGCAAAGACGTTGGGGCCGGGAGGGAGGGAGGAGGAGGGCCGAGGCGCACGGACGGGAGAAGGGGTTGAGGCGCCGAGGAGCTGAAAGCAAGCAAGGCGCGTGGGGAGGAGGCAACCGGTTTTATTCGATGGCATTTGGCGGGTTAATACTCCGAAGTTCGGGGTAATTGGGATCGGCGGTCGGGAAGCCGCCTGGCTACTTCATGCAGCTCGCTTCGGCTCGAGACGTACAATCGAGAAAGCGGCTTCCGAGAAAGCCGCTCAAAAAACTAACCGTTTGTTTGAGCTTTGGCTTTTTTCGATCGAAAAGCCAAAGCCGGTCAAACAAACAGGGCCTATAACAATCAGCAATAGTTGCCAGGCATGAAGTGATGCTGATTTAGTGAAATCAGCCCGATCAGTAACGCTGCGAATGAAAGGTGGGTTACTATTGCCAGACGGCCTTGTCTCATTAGGAAGCGCAAGAAAGCGACTAGGATCAAGGTGACAACGCATTGGTCGGATACAGGGGCAAGCCGTCGCCATTGTTGTTGGTAGCTACTTGCACTGTTTCTTTGGTTTCTTTCTCTGTTCATAATGTGTATGCAAAGTTGATGTGCTGCAACCTGTCACACACACATAGGCTCCTCGTCTACAGCCCAATCTCCTTCTCATCTTTTAGATAATGGAAATACAAATTTCGATCTCTGTACTAACTAAAGATATACACAACCATTACATAACCATCAGCTAAAAACTTAAAACAAAAAAAAAGCCAAAAGCCAACAATGACAAACAAATTGTTATGCAAAGGCTAGCCTAAAAAAAGACCACTTAGCCCCGCCTCTGGGACCAACCAGAAGATCGTCAGCACGCAAACAGCAGCTGCGCAACAAAGAGGTGATGATGGACCAGTTTTCGTAGCGACGTCTCCAAGAAGGGATATGGCTCACGTCGTCGTCATCGGATCCAACTAGCGAAGGTTAGATCAGGAGTTTTCACTCCGGAGCCCACGTACCGGTTTTCCAAAGCAACGCCTTCAAGAAGGTAACGCTACTCAGGTCGACGTCATTACTGGATCCAACCAACAAAAGCTAGATCAAGATTTTTCACCTCGGATCGAAGGTATTAGCGCTCCAAGACCACGTCACAGCACGACTTCGTCACTGGATCCAACCAATGAAGGCCAAATCGCCAAGACGACGTTCGCAACATCCCCAACGGCCTACCACCACTAACACCAAAGGAAGACGACGTCCACCGCAGCCCACATGTCGGCCGGTTAAAAGCCGTCCACCGGGAAGGAGTCGAGCGCCGCGCAAGCCACCGTCACCGAGCCATCGCGATCGCTACCAACTGTGCCAAATCTGGATCTGCACCGCTCCACCTCCGTCGTCATACTATCGACAAAGCTGCGTCGCCGAAAGAAGCTGGTGCAGAAGAGCCCCGGATCGCCACGCCCGAAGACGAGCCGACGGAGAAGGGCTCCAAATCCAACCCCGACGAAAGTCCACACCGTTGGAAATCAGCGGACAGACGTTGGACGTCAGGAGCGCGATGCAGATCAGATGCCACCACCGAGAAGAAGCCCGCCGCTATGATGGGACAGTTGCCAAACATTTCTATAGTCATTTGGTAGTAGGGTCTGCATCATTTCTTCAGCAGTTAACTCTCCCAGCACAATGATCAGCGGGGTCCCCGTGTGCTGGGACGAAATAGAGCAAGAAAATCTCTTAAAGGTAAAGATGTCATGTCATATCATTACCCTGATTCAATCATATCTCATATCACAGCTTGATTCAATCATATCCCCAATGTCACCACCGTAGTAGCTTGCTACGTGCTTAATTGATTCAATTGGCACCACCGTAGTAGCCTGATTCATCCACCGTTGACCAAAGAGAAGATGGAGCTTGGCTATAACTTAGAAGCATAAGAATGGTCAGCCACAGTTGCACAGCCCACATTGCCAGAGGTGGGCAAAGGAGAAACCCGCGTCGCATGCGGAAAATTGAACCGTTTCCCCTAAAATTCCAGGTTCCTAATGTGACTGTAGCAAGAACGAAGTTCCCTTTAAGAACACTCACAGGAAGCTCGATGCTCATGCAAGTATCAAACATTTTTAGAGAGCCAAGAAATTAGTGGGTAACCTCTCTCCCACCTAGTCTTTCTCTCTCCTTTACTAATAAGTTTTAGTAACAAACTAAAGATACAAACTATTGGAGTACTTGACTAGGTTGCCTGGATACTCTGATGTTACTAAAGATACAAACTATTGGAGTACTTGACTAGGTTGCCCGGATGCTCTGATATGGATACACGATACGCCATTTTCCCAAAAACACTGATACGAGGATATATTAGGATTAATACTTTCTACTCCCGGGTGTAGTTACTCCCACCTCTGATATATCACCTAAAAGAACTTGACATACTCCTTTATCACTTCAGGTATACTCATATACTAATTATAAGATACCCCAATGTGAACCACACAAAAAATTTGCAAGAGAGTCTATAGTTTTTAACATATTTTGTAAATACTTTCATATTCGCACATAAAAAGGAGTATGTCTAAAAATTTGTACATGCCACCCTTAAAAAGGTGTGAATACCACCTAGGTGGTCTTATATACTCGTATACTACACATACATACTCTCAGTTGCGCAAGATACTTGTGTGTGTGTGTAAAATTCTAGAAATATTTAAATTACTGATGGTATGAGAGATATGGGAATACCTTAATATTGATATATTGATGAAGGTTGAATCCAAATCCAATATACTCCATGTTGTTGGGCGTCGGGGACATGCGGGGAGCGAGCAGAGGAGTCTGGCTGGCGGAGGCAGAGGCGGGGCAAAAGAAGGGAGGCGGGTGTGGGGGCGGCTGCTGGTGGGAGGCGAGCAGAACGGAGGTGGGGGTGGGGCGAGTCGGGTGTTGATACAAGCAGAAGAGAGAGTGAGAGACGTGTGCTTTTTTAGTTGAGTTAGGGTTTAGAGGTATCAGGAAAGTATCAGAAGGTATCCGCGAAATATCAAAATTATTTTCTTTATTTTTTAAAAGAAAAATCGGTTGATACATCCCCGATACGTATCCAAGCGTATTTGATACCGGTATGTGAGTTTTCGGAAGTATCCACGCAATGTAATATCAAGCTATACATTTCTCGGACCTAGTTAGAGCATGACTTTATGATTAGGGTTTTTATTTAAGATTTTTTTTTAAACTTGAAGCATCATGTTAAAAGTCATGTTTTTTGCGCCCTCGAAAAAAGTCATGTTTTGGGGGCGGGTAGGCTCAAGTTGTAACCGAGCTTTTTGCTGCTCAACTGTCTACAAACGTGACTACGTGAGAGGTGTATAAATCACTACACAGACAATCAGGTCAAAGCTTAGCCCAAGTAGACGCTAGCTAGCCACACTCTCTGTGTGTGTGAGAGGGGAGAAGATCACAGCTAGCGTCAAGGCCCCGACAAGCTAACCATTAATCTAATCAAATGGCGCTCTCTAATCTCTGTTACTATTATCATCACCTGTAATCACTTGCTTAGGAGAAGGACTACTAGTCTACTACTATAGATGGAAAGGAGGCGGCTGGGGGAAGGACCGGATGACAGTTGTACGGTTTCTCTATCTCGGTGTCCCGACGCTCTGCTTCGCTTGACTGGCGGGACCCAGCTGCGGCTGCGGGTTCACCTCCGCACCACCCCGTCCCCCGGGTCCTCCCCCCTTGCCGGCTCCAATCCCCACATCCGTTAGCTCCACGCCGAGAGGCGAACGCACGCGGCCGCGCGGCGCCGGCCTCCGCTCCCGCGCGCGCCTCCTCGTGGTTTGCTGCGCATCGCTGTTGCATCGTTTCCCCTTTGAAGCGAGCGGGGAAGATATTACCGCTGCCCTGCCGCTCGCTGTCCCACTCACCTCCTCCTTTTCCCTCCCCCTCGCTTATCCGCGGCGGAATCCAATCCCCCCTCCCGTCTCTCCAAAAGCCCCCGCTTTTCGCCTACCCCTCCCGCCGCGGCCGTGATTCTCGCTTATTCCTCCGCCCATTTGCTCCTTCTCGACGAATCCCCCGCGCCGCTGCTGCCGATTCGCGTGCTGTAGGGGAGGAGGCGGGGGGTGGAGATGTCGTCGTCGCGGTCGAACAACCGGGCGACGTGCTCGCGGAGCAGCTCGGTGCGGTCCAAGCACAGCGCGCGGGTGGTGGCGCAGACGCCGGTGGACGCGCAGCTGCACGCCGAGTTCGAGGGGTCGCAGCGCCACTTCGACTACTCGTCGTCGGTGGGCGCGGTTAACCGGTCGGGGGCCACCACCAGCACCGTCTCCGCCTACCTCCAGAACATGCAGCGCGGCCGCTACATCCAACCTTTCGGCTGCCTGCTCGCCATCCACCCGGACACCTTCGCGCTGCTCGCCTACAGCGAGAACGCCGCCGAGATGCTCGACCTCACGCCGCACGCCGTGCCCACCATCGACCAGCGGGACGCGCTCGCCGTCGGCACCGACGTGCGCACGCTCTTCCGCTCCCAGAGCTCCGTCGCGCTGCACAAGGCCGCCACCTTCGGGGAGGTCAACCTGCTCAACCCCATCCTCGTCCACGCCAGGACCTCCGGGAAGCCCTTCTACGCTATCATGCACCGCATCGACGTTGGCCTCGTCATCGACCTCGAACCGGTCAACCCCGCCGACGTGCCCGTCACCGCCGCCGGCGCGCTCAAGTCGTACAAGCTCGCCGCCAAGGCCATCTCCAGGCTGCAGTCCCTGCCCAGTGGGAACCTCTCCCTGCTGTGCGATGTGCTGGTCCGCGAGGTCAGCGAGCTCACTGGCTATGACAGGGTGATGGCGTACAAGTTCCATGAGGATGAGCATGGTGAGGTCATTGCCGAGTGCAGGAGGTCTGATTTGGAGCCATATCTTGGCCTGCACTACCCGGCCACTGACATCCCGCAGGCATCCAGGTTTCTGTTTATGAAGAACAAAGTGAGGATGATATGTGATTGCTCCGCTACTCCTGTGAAACTCATTCAGGATGACAACCTTGCACAGACCCTCAGCCTCTGCGGCTCGACCCTCAGGGCACCCCATGGTTGCCATGCGCAGTACATGGCCAACATGGGATCCGTTGCGTCGCTTGTGATGTCGGTCACTATAAATGAGGATGAGGAGGAGGATGGTGACACTGGGAGTGACCAGCAGCCGAAAGGCAGGAAGCTGTGGGGGCTGGTGGTCTGCCATCACACGAGCCCGAGGTTCGTCCCTTTCCCGCTTAGGTATGCTTGTGAATTTCTTTTGCAAGTATTTGGCATACAACTCAACAAGGAGGTGGAACTGGCTGCTCAGGCAAAGGAGAGGCACATCCTCCGCACGCAGACCTTTCTCTGTGATATGCTTCTTCGGGATGCTCCTGTCGGGATATTTACCCAGTCGCCTAATGTAATGGATCTAGTGAAATGCGATGGTGCAGCATTGTATTACCAAAATCAACTTTGGGTGCTAGGTTCAACGCCCGCTGAAACGGAGATAAAGAACATTGTTGCGTGGTTGCAGGAGTACCATGATGGTTCTACTGGACTGAGTACTGACAGCTTAGTGGAGGCGGGTTATCCTGGTGCTGCAGCATTTGGCGAGGTCGTGTGTGGCATGGCAGCTATAAAGATCTCTTCCAAAGATTTTATCTTCTGGTTCCGATCCCACACGGCAAAGGAGATCAAGTGGGGTGGAGCTAAGCATGAACCAGTTGACACAGATGACAATGGCAGGAAGATGCATCCACGATCTTCGTTCAAAGCCTTCTTGGAGGTAGTTAAATGGAGGAGTGTTCCTTGGGAGGATGTTGAAATGGACGCAATCCATTCTCTGCAGCTAATATTACGTGGCTCCCTGCAAGATGAAGATGCCAACAACAACAACAATGTAAGGTCCATTGTTAAAGCTCCATCTGATGATATGAAGAAGATACAGGGGCTACTTGAACTGAGAACGGTTACAAACGAGATGGTCCGCCTAATTGAGACAGCAACTGCGCCTATCTTGGCTGTTGACATCGCTGGTGGCATAAACGGATGGAATAATAAAGTCGCAGAACTCACTGGATTACCCGTCATGGAAGCCATAGGGATGCCTCTGGTAGATCTTGTCGAGGATGATTCTGTTGAATTGGTTAAGCAGATTTTAAACTCAGCTTTACAAGGTTTCACTCTGTCTTGAATTTGATCTTTTTATACTCTCCAACTAAGTATAATGTGTCCATTGTTTTTTGGTGACAACTTAGGTGTCTCCTTTGTTGTATTTCAGGAATAGAAGAGCAAAATCTGGAAATCAAGCTTAAAACATTCCATCACCTGGAAAGTAATGGCCCTGTAATCTTGATGGTTAACGCCTGCTGTAGCCGTGACCTTTCAGAGAAAGTTGTTGGGGTTTGCTTCGTAGCACAAGATTTGACAGGGCAGAAGATGATTATGGATAAGTATACTCGGATACAAGGAGACTATGTTGCAATTGTAAAGAACCCCACTGAGCTCATCCCCCCTATATTTATGATCAATGATCTTGGTTCCTGCTTAGAGTGGAATAAAGCTATGCAAAAGATTACAGGTATAAAGAGGAAAGATGCAATAGATAAGTTGCTAATTGGGGAGGTTTTCGCCCTTCATGACTATGGCTGTAGGGTGAAAGATCAAGCTACTCTAACCAAACTTAGCATACTGATGAACACAGTGATCTCTGGTCAAGATCCTGAAAAACTTCTTTTTGGTTTCTTCGACACAGATGGCAAATACGTAGAATCACTGCTGACAGCAAACAAGAGGACAAATGCTGAGGGTAAGATCACCGGTGCTCTTTGCTTTCTGCATGTGGCCAGCCCAGAGCTTCAGCATGCTCTGCAGGTGCAGAAAATGTCTGAACAAGCTGCTATGAACAGCTTTAAGGAATTGACATATATTCGTCAAGAATTAAGGAACCCACTCAATGGCATGCAGTTTACTCGTAATTTATTGGAACCTTCTGACTTGACAGAGGAGCAGAGGCGACTTCTTGCATCAAATATCCTCTGTCAGGAACAGTTGAAATTTGTTTTGCACAACACTGATCTGGAAAGCATCGAACAGTGGTAAGTGCCATTTATTCTGCACATCGTCTACAGCCTTATAGATATTCACCTATTCTTATTCTTGTTATGAATAGCACTTGTATTCATTATGAGGCCAATGTGCCAATATATATACAAGTACATGATGACATATATGCAAGGAACTCCTTATACAACGGGAAAAATACATGTACATCTAACACCCTCCTTAAACTTATGGTGGATCAACAACATTAAGTTTGGAGAGATAGAAGCTGTGCGGAGCTCTGGTCTGCGCCTCTGTGAAGAAGTCTCCCACCTGAAGTTCTGAAAGTATATACTGAAGAGCAACAATCTGGTCCTGTACTTGTGTCTGCATGTAGGAAGTATCAACATCAATATGCTTTGTAAGCCCATGCTTCACCGGATTTGTAGCAATACTAATAGCCTGTCAGATCAGATTTAAAGAGAAGTGGGTCTTGAAACTAAAAACCAAAATCCTCAAGTAACCATCTGTAGCCAAGTAACCTCCATGATCAACAAAGTCATAGCTCGAACTCATTTTTAGCACTTAACGAGAAATCGTTGTTCCGCTTCTTAGTCTTCCAAGCAATAAGAGAACCACTAAGAAAAACATAATAAGCAGAGAGAGATCGGCGATAAGAGTGATCACTAGCCCAGGTAGCATCAGAATATGCCTGGAGCTGCAAAGAGCTGGAGCGAGGGAAAAACAGACGATGAGTGGTGGTTCCTCGAAGATATCGTAGGACACGAAGAAGATGACTATAATGGAGCTGAGTGGGAGCAGAAACAAACTGACTCAAAGATATGCACAGTGTACGAAATATCTGGACGAGTGACACCCAGATAAACAAGACTCCCAACAAGGTGACGATAACAAGTAGAATCAGCAAGAGGCTCACCATCAGTGGGCGGAAGATGAACATTAAGCTCCATAGGAGTCTCAGCGGTGTGCTGATCAGTAAGAAGCACGATCAAGAAGATCCTGAATATACTTTTCTTGGGATAGATAAAAGCCCTTAGGTGTAGAAGTAACTTCAACCTCAAGAAAGTAGCGAAGAGGACCCAGATCAAACTTGAGAAACTGCTCATTAAGACGCTTCTTCACAAACGTGATGTACTGAGAATCATCTCCGGTAATGTTCATATCATCAACATATAAAAGGAGAAGTGTCCGACCACGAGGCGAAGTGTGAATAAAGAGAGCAGGATCATGAGCACTGGCAGAGAAACCAGCTGCAGTGACAACAGAAGAGAAATGATCAAACCAGACACGAGGAGCTTGCTTGAGGCCGTAGAGATATCGACGAAGGCGACAAACCATACCCTCAGAAATAGAATACCCCGGTGGTGGCTGCATATAAACCTCTTCACGCAGCTCACCATTGAGAAAATCATTCTTGACATCAAGCTGAGAGATGGACCATGCCCGAACAGACGCCACAGCAAGAAGAGTGCGAACAGTGGTCATGTAAGCCACATGAGCAAATGTCTCATCATGATCACGACCATGCTCCTGCTGAAAACCACGTGCCACAAGATGAGCCTTGTAGCGTTCAAGAGAACCATCAGAGCGGGTTTTAATCTTGTAGACCCACTTGCACGTGATAGGAGTAACACGCGCGGGAAGAGGGACAAGATCCTACGTGCCAGTACGCTCAAGGGCAACAATCTCTTCTGCCATTGCTTGCTGCCACTCCTGATGAATAGCAACATCATGATAAGAAGTCGGTTCAGCAAGAGCCGCTAAACAAAAGCGCGCAAGAGGCCGAATAGACTGGCGATCACGAAGAGCATATCGAGGAGAGGCTGAAGAAGATGGCGTAATAGAAGAATCCTCAACTCGTGGACGAGTGTAGTAGAGAGGATAAGAAGGACGAAGGCCGGGAGGAGCCTCTGGAGAGGGTGGCAGTGGCAAAGGAGACGGTGAAGGGGGAACCGAAGAGGCCAAAGGCTGTGATGAAGGTGTGGTGACTATGGGGGTGGCAGGAAAAGTCAGGAAAGAAAGCGGCTCGACAAGAGATGCTGGAGTGGTGGAAGGAAAAGGACGAGGGTAAAAAGGACGAGACTCATCAAAAGTGACGTCTCGAGAAACCCTCATCCATCGGCCAACAGGATCCCAACAACGATATCCCTTATGCTCAGCGATATAGCCGAGAAAAACGAACTCCACGGACTGAGCGGTTAGCTTGGTGCGCTCACGAGGGGCAAGAAGAATATAGCGCACACATTCAAAGAGGTGAAGACTAGAATAGTCAAGAGTCTTGTCACAGAGACACTCAACCGATCCCACTCAAGAGCGTAAGAAGGTCAATATTAATCAAGAAAGTGGAAGTAGAAACAACCTCGACCCGAAGTGTGGTGGGGAACAGAAGCAAGCATAAGAGCACGGCCGTCTCAAGAAGATGACGATGCTTCCTGCTCACCACACCATTTCGGGCATAAGCACCGTGGCACGAAAATCGAGAGAGTGCCTCGCCAAAGAAGAAAATCACGAAGGACTCCTGATAAGTATTCCCTAGCAGAGTCAGCATGAAAGACACGAATAGGAGAATCAAACTGAGTACGGATCATGGTGGCAAAGGTCTTGTAGATGGGTAAAACCTCACTACGAGATGACATATAGTATATCTATGTGTGGCGAGAAAAATCATCAATAAAAATTATATAATATTGATGACCTCCTTTCGAACCGAAAGGAGTCGAACCCCATACATTAGAATGAACAAGATCAGCTGTTTACCAAGCTTACAACCTTGACAATTTAGAGAAACATCACCAAACACAGACCCTAAAAGACCACGACGAAGTAAAGAAAATAGACGCAACCTACAAAGATGTCCCAAACGATGATGTCACTGAGCAAAAGACGTAGTGGAGGATGCAGCAGAAGCGGCGGCGATGGTGGAGGCGACAAGGCTGGCAGGGGTAGCGGAAGGAAGATGAAGCCAGTCAAGCTTCCAGAGACGCTGTGAGTCACAGCGGTGAGGGCCAGTATCAACCAGAGTCCCTGTACGTCGATCCTGAACACAACAAGAATCAGATTCGAGAATAACACGACAAGCATGATCAGTGAGCTGACCGGCAGATATGAGCCGCATGGTTAGTTTGGGAACATGAGACAGCAGGAATATGAAAAGATGAATTCGAAAGAGTGCCTCGTCTTGCGATAGAAAAAGAGGTACCATCTGCTGTCTGAACAGTGATAGGAGCAGCTAAAGGACGAATGGAAGTGAGACTGGTGGAATCAGGTGTCATATGAAAGGAAGCACTAGTCAAGAATCCAAGGTGATATACCTGAGGAAGAAGTAGTTGGTGGTCTCTCACTAGAAGATTGTGCAGCAGAACCAACAGAACCGGACGGTGCAAGAGCTGTCATGCGACGCAGCAGTGTGAGAAACTCCTGAGAATTTGAAGCACCAGAGTTCCTCTGAGAGGAGGAACCACCAGTTCCCTGTGAAGGACGGCTACCACGGCGTAAATCCTCCTCCTTGTAGCAGGTCTGTTGTACATGTCTATCCTTGTTGCAGTAAATGTAGTGTAGTCCCCTAACAACAGCAGCTGTCACTGGTGAAGGCACCACTGGTAAGGGAGTAGCTGGAGACGTAGCGGGTGTAGAAACTGGAGAAGCTGCCAGAATCGAAGGAAACGACGGTGACGGCAGCAGACCAAGAACACGGCGAATCTCTCAAGACGTATCAATGCAAGGACCTCCAACAAGGTCAACGAGGCGGCGTGCAAGAATCGAAAGCACGAAGTTCTGTTCATACTCGGCCGGAGACCGGTCAAGAAGTCCTAGATACGATGAATCTCCAGGTGAGACTACAGACGCTGACAGCACTGACACGTGTGGCAAACATCCGGTCCCAAAGAGTCAATCTGACGCCATATCGCAGATAATTGAGCATAGAACTCGTCCACAGTAGCATCTCCCTGCTGTAGCGACTGCTCCTGACGGACGACAATGAATCACCAGACGGCTCGTAGCGATTGCGCATATGTGTCCACATCAAGCGTCTTTCAAGCCAAACCAACCACATCCCCAGTGAATTGCACCTCCATGCTAGCAACCAGAATAGCAGAGGCACGAGCATCCTCATCAATCCATGTCTTGTAGGCAGTATACTCAGTCTGAAAAGTCTCCATGGCATCCTCAAAAACCTCAAATGCCTTTGTATGAGCATCTTCTAAGCATCCTTCGAATCACAGCTCAGCCAGGTGAGCGAAGCGAGACAGACAAGGCAACTCGCCAAGAAGAAACTCCCAAAGCGCCGACCACGCATGTGGAGGCACATATGTTGAAACCAGTCCCGATAATTGAGACCATTGAAGATCACCGGCAATGAGAATAGAAACAAGGCCCATTGGTAGGCGGCGCCGACAATGCGGCGACCAAGGCAACGAAATCTAACAGCGGCGTTGACTCGGCAGCGGTTAGAACGACGATCGATATTTTTTTTTTTTTTTTCCTTTTTTTTTGGTGGCTTTAATGGGGCTCGATTAAACGGCCTATTCCCCAACAGAGCGCACGGGGGAACCCTAGTTCCCTCTTCTTTGCAGCGGCGGCGGCATGGTGACTCCGGC
Source organism: Phyllostachys edulis (assembly GCA_036346405.1). Taxonomy (NCBI): domain Eukaryota; kingdom Viridiplantae; phylum Streptophyta; class Magnoliopsida; order Poales; family Poaceae; genus Phyllostachys; species Phyllostachys edulis. The sequence goes on along the minus strand of CM070550.1, from coordinate 14,128,360 downwards.
GATGAGCGGCTCTCTGACGAACACAAGCGAAAGCGACGGCGGCACGTGTGGCTCTGGGCATCTGAAGGCCGGCGGTAGCGCGGCGAAGTTCGACGGTGGTCGAAGGCCGGGTGGCGCTTGCTCGGGCCCCGAAGGCCGGAAGCGCCGGCGGTAGTCGCGGCGGAAGCTCGGCGGTGGTCGAGCGCCGGGTCGCCGGGCGGTGCACGCGACCGGGCGCCCTGAAGGTGGTGGTGCGGTCACAACCGCACGGAGGCGGTGGGAGACCAAAAGGGTGCCTAGCGACAGGGAGGCCGACGGAAGCCCGAGCCGGCGCACAACCACGCGGAGGCGGCGGCAGCCCGAAGAGCACACGACGCTTGCAGATCGGGAAGAGGCCGAGGAAGACCAAGCGCCCAAAGGAGATCAAGAAGAACGATGGCGATTTACAAGCGACGGTGGCAGAGGACACGGGAAGAAGGCAAGCAAGCAAGCGTAAAGATGGTGGCGGCAATCAGAAGACCCTAACCCTAACCTGGGTCTGATACCATATTATGAATAGCGCTTGTATTCATTATGAGGCCAATAGGTCAATATATATACAAATACAGAGGGGGCATATATGCAAGGAACCCCTTATACAACGGAAAAATACTTATACATCTAACACATCTAACAATTTTGAGCTTTTCAATTGTTCTTGAAATCATGCTTTTAACTAACGGGAAGTCCTAGTAAATCCAGGTAGCCGTGCTTATGGCCTGTTGCAAAACAGAAATGGCTATATCTCATGCATTTCCCAATTACAATTAATCTATAGAGTGCGTGTGATATGCACAAAGATAAAATTTCTCTTTACTGATTATAAATTCTGAGATGAAAATTTCCATTGATATAGCAATGCTGCTAGTACTAGAAAATTAATGCATACAATTAATCAATTATACAACTGTAATGCCTGCTCCATTCACTTTTACCTGCATGAAAAGATTATATATTGGTTAATAAATGCTTGCCGTTACAGCTACATGGAGACAAACACGGTAGAATTCAACCTTGAGGAAGCTCTGAATACGGTCTTAATGCAAGGTATGTCTCTGAGCAAGGAAAAACGAATTTCTATTGATCGTGACTGGCCTGTAGAAGTATCATGTATGTACCTCTACGGGGACAATTTAAGGCTTCAGCAGGTTCTAGCAGACTTCCTGGCATGCACGCTTCAATTCACACAGCCAGCTGAAGGACCTATTGTACTCCAAGTCATTCCTAGGAAGGAAAATATTGGGTCTGGCATGCAGATCGCTCATATAGAGTTCAGGTAACCCACCAATTGACTCGTCTGGGTCTTTTGATTATTGTACTTGAGAGTTGAGATGAAAGTACCACTTCACAAGTAATTAAACTACTTCGATTTCGCACCTAGTTCCCATTGACCCAACATAGCCTTCACAGTTGTCTCGTTCAGCTGGTGCTCAGGTAAACAACTTTTGCAGTGGTGCTTTAGTGCTCTTTTCATTCCTTGAACAAAAAGGACTGCTTGTTGGCATGGAACATATAAGCCCTACTATAAGCAAATTCAGTTTTGAACACCTTTATACCCACAGTTTGTGTTTATTATCCATCGGTGAATGAGTAGAAAGGCAGGTGACACATATTAGTAGGCACATAAAAAGGGCTGACAGTTAGAAATAGGCTTGGGTTGTGTTTCCATGTTATTATTCGAAATAAACATGAGCATAAATAGAAAATCAGATATAATCACATAAAAAAAATGAGGACTGTAATATTGGAGCCATGTGGACAGATTGTTAGTCACAGCAGTAAAAAGAGTTCACCTATTGCTCTTTTTGGGCAGTTAGACTGGTGTAGATTGCTTGATTAGTTTTCTGGGATGCAATTTCACTTCACTGAGGAGTGGTGTCTTGGATAGGCCTTAACTCCTTGAAAACAACCAGCTGTTTAACTGACGACTCCATGCAGGCTTGCCCATCCAGCGCCGGGCATCCCAGAGGCTCTGATACAAGAGATGTTCCGCAGCAGCCCAGGGGTGTCCAGAGAAGGCCTTGGGCTGTACATCAGCCAGAAGCTCGTGAAGACGATGAGCGGCACGGTACAGTACCTCCGAGAAGCAGAGAGCTCGTCATTCATCGTCCTCGTGGAGTTCCCGGTCGCCCAGCTCAACAGCAAGAGGTCCAAGCCTTCCACGAGTAACTTCTGAACCCTGATGCCCTTGCCCCCCCTCAGAAATGTATAATCTAGGGCCGTGCTTGGGGGTGCTTTGGTGCCGATGTTGTTAGCAGAGCAGGCAGGCCTCCTGGGAGAGCTTAGCTGATGTATCAAATGTAAGCTGGTCAAGGTGACAATGGTTGTTGGGAACACTGATTGATCACGTTCATATTTGGGGAGCTAGTTAGCTGGCTACGAGGTGTTAGTGTAATTTAACCGGCAACAATATGAATGGATGATGAATAATATCTTCATTTGTGCTGTCAGTCTTTCTCAAACTATGTCGCATCGAGTAGTTGCAAATTAGTCATTTAATTTGCTTTAAATTTTGAACTCTTCACATCTTCGGATACTATAGAGGCAGTAGTAGCGGAGCGTGCCAAGGTATTAAGGAGGGGCCCCTAATACGGATGAATCATCATAATCTAAAGTATACACTGTAAATTTGAAAATTAGTGATTTGGATTGAACTAAACTAGTGAATCTTTAGTCCAATATGTAATATAACTAGCCAATTTCCTTGCAACCGATTTTAAATAAACATAATATAAGTTATAAACTTAACAAACCAATATGAATAAGGTACTTATCTTATCTCTACAAATGAAAGTTTTATACATAATTTGCATCCAATCAACAAGTCATATGCACAGATAATCTAATTACCTATAAAATTACCTATAAAAGATCCTTCAAATAACTTATGCATATATTTATTCATAAAAGATCCTACCAACTCAAAAGGCGGAGAGGTGCATGATAGACTCATCACCACCACGAAATCCTTATTTTACAATAATAAAGATAAATATATTTAGCTTTCTATTCATGTACATAGAGTTAGCAAAATGGAAGGGAGGGCCAAGGCACTACCTCCGCCCAGCCCCGCCCCTGTATAGAAGCATCCCTGTTTTTTTAGTTGCAAATTATATTAGCTCTAAAGGAAATTGAGAAAAGTGAACACAATAGGGGAGGTTTCACAAAGCCCATGCGTCAGTCTGTGCCAAAAATTCCCAGCACTGGACTAGCCGTTGTCGGCCCAAGACTGCGCCGGTGTGTGAGAGCACTCTCGTAGCGACAGATCATGGCGGAGAGGGAGAAGAGGAGACGCGCGGCGGCACTGGACGAGCGGCGGCAGCGTCAGCGGCAGGAGGAAGCGTCCTCCTCCTCCGCAAGATCAAAGGTGCACCCTCTCTCCTCGATCGCATATAAACCCTCGGAATCCTTTCGCCGACAGCAACCGAAGTTAACACGCTTCGCGCCGCCGTGCGTGTGGGTGGACGGAGACAGGGCTGGTGTTCTGGGTCGTCGCCGAGGTGGGCGCCGGCCGCTCCCCGTCCGTCGCGCTCCACCGCTACCAGAACTACTGCGCCTCCGCCTCCGCCGCGTCCCCGTCCCCATGGTCTGCCTCCCTCTCTCTCCCCACACCTTCTTCTCGTCTTCACATCTCCACCAATTCTACCCAACTGTATCAGATCCTTACCAGTGTGTGCGTTTGCGTGTGCATGTGCGTGCAGCGCCTGCAGCTACGACGCCCCCGTCGGCACGGGCGTCCTCTCCCTCCTCCGCAAGGACTCCCACGCCTCCAGGCTCAGTACGAATTTGCGTAGCCAAGCATAAACAATTCATCAATGCATATGTTTCAATCTGTATGTGTATGATCACGTCAATCAATTTGGGGGTGCATTGGTGATGTGCAGATGTGCTACTCAGGGTTCTGCTGGTGGTGCAGCAGCTCCTGCAGCAGAACAAGCACTGCTCCAAGAGGGACATCTACTACATGTACCCGTCCATTTTCCTTGGTCTGTGGTGATCAGTAGTTGCCATGTTTGATCCATTTCTGCGAAGTGAGAGTTTCAGGTGTTTTGTTTCCCGTTGTGTGCGACAATTGAATTTAGACACCATCTCTTCTCTTGCTGCAGAACAAGCGTTTGTTGACCGTGCCATCAATGATATCTGCATACTCTTCAAATGCAGCCGGCACAATCTCAATGTGGTATGCGCCACTTGTCTGCTGTCTTTCTGAAGATTCAATTATAAAGTCTCTCTGTGCATAAGAGAATAAGCTTCTAGCTGCTCCTTCATTATGTTATACCCCTTCTGTTCTTTTTTACTTGACTTCCTAGAATCCGTACAGTCAAATTTTCTAAAGTTTGGCCACCAATAGATTTAAAACTATCTAGATTGACTACATAAAAATTATATCATTAGATTTTTCGTTAAAAATACTATCATAATATTATAATTTTATTACTACATCTTAATGTAAAGTTATAAAAAGTAACGGTCAAAGCCGCATCTCGAAGACCGCAAAAAGTAAAAAACGTCAAGTAAAAAAGAACGGAGGGAGTAATTATTTTTTTAATGTTGTCTTCTGTCTTTAATTCATGGCTTTGTCACTTTTTCTTCGTAACTGACTCCAATTTGTGCTCCCTTGGCTGCTGCAGGTTCCTGTGGTGAAAGGGTAGGAACTCTGTCATAGAGTTGTGAGCATGTGAAGATACGTTTAATCCATTCTATTTGTTCTATCATATTATGATGCTCCATGCCGTTATTTAACCAATCATTCTTTTGTTCCTTCATCCTCCCAAGCACTTGGTTTGCTTTACTTAAAACATGATCTGGGTGTGAACTAGTGGGATGCTGCTCTTTTAGCATAGGCTTAGAGAGCATTGTAATAGTTGCCATTACAATGCTATAATTTGTATACTTGTTCAGTAATTTGTATCCATTTTCCCATTATGCACTCGTCAATGTCTTTGTTGTTCCAGTTTGGTGATGGGCTGGGTAAGATTTGTGGAAGGCGAAAAGAAAGTCTATTGTATAACAAATGTTAATGCTGTAAGCTTCTATGATTCTATCTAATCACCATAAAGTGCTTCGTTTTTTAATTTTCATTGATTTGGTTTGCTTTTGCCTTCTTCAAATGCAGGCTTTCTCCATCCCAGTTAGCATTGAGGTGATCAAAGGTTGTTCGGCCATTTTTAAGATTCAGAACTCTTTGACATTACTGTTAATATGAAGAGGAAAGGGTGCACTGATAAAACAATTACAATCATAATTCGTGACACAGATTGGACAAGGGGCTGTACGATAGTCTTTGCCCTCATATATTGGCACAGATTTTCAATTTTCAATTTCCCTTTTTCTTCTGAGATTATCATATATGCTGAATTAAACAACTAGGTTTGATCTCTCAGCAAGTTAGTGTTCAATTGTAATTTAGAATAAATTTGGACACCAAGTGAAATACAATTTATCTATAGTTTTTGTCTTGAACAAATACGGAGTTAAACATCCTTATTATTCCACTCACTGTATGTTATAGGCTTTCCGTCTTATGTGTGAACTTTGATTTTCTTCCCTGATACCCTGGTCCCTGAATTACATTGCAATGAACTTAAGCTGCCTTATGTTTTCTCTTGTAGATGTTGTTAGTGTTGCTCACTACATACTTGTTGTTGAGAAGGAGACAGGTACGAGGTTTAAAGATTCCCCATATGCATGTGATATTTCTACTCTTCCAGTCTTCCTACAGTTTGCTTCTGTACTCCCTTTGCAGTGTTTCAGCGTTTGGCCAATGACAAGTTCTGTGAAAGGAATCGCTGCATTGTTATTACAGTAAGTGCTAACACTGCACCTAGTGTTATAGCAACATCGTTTCTTGCACTTCTTATTATCTAGTTTGATGATATTGTTCTGTCTGCCCAGGGAAGAGGCTACCCAGATATTCCAACAAGAAGGCATGTGCTCATTGTTCTCTATGTTTCTCCTGTATATTACTGAATTGCTATTCGAAATGTAAATCCTTTGTATTGTTCCAGATTCTTGCACTACCTTGTTGTAAATCATTTGTATTATTGCAGATTCTTGCGCTACCTTGTTGAACAGCTGCATTTGCCTGCTTATTGTTTAGTGGATTCAGATCCTTATGGATTTGACATTCTGGCCACCTATAAATTTGGTTCCATGGTAGGGCATATCTAATTGTTTTTCAGTTTTCTATTGTTATAACTAAATGCACTATCTTAACAGATCTGCATCGCATATAACCTCATGGATATGGTCATAATACACCTTTCTTTATTTGTTGCTTTCAACAGCTGGCTTTGGCCTTTATGCATTTGTATTTTTTGTTCAATTTCTAAAGTTCTGTTAGTATCAAATCAGTGTGTAAATCAAACAGTACATTGTCAGTTTTTTTTCACACAAATGAAACATAGTTATATGCCCATTTTTCACACGTTATTCACGAAATTGTGTCCCAATTTTTTGGTGAACTTAACCCTTTATGCTTATTTTTCCCTCCTTGAAACACAAGACTATGGTACGTTTGCTTGCGTTAACTGACCAAATTTTGCTGCTCCCTTGTGCAATTATCATTCTATTTAAGCAATTGGCATATGATGCAAATTTGCTCCGTGTGCCGGAGATACGGTGGCTTGGGGTCTTCACGTCTGACTTTGAGGACTATTGCCTTCCAGATTGCTGCCTTCTTCATTTGTCACCTGAAGGTGACTAAATTGGAGGGATATAATTGGCATTTCTATTCCATTTTTAGGAATTTAGAAGTACCTTGTTTTGTTGTCATATTTCACATGCCAACATGTCAAGCCATGTATTCTACTGCAGATAGGAGGAAAGTTGAAGGAATTCTCACCAGGTGTTACTTGCACAGGGAAGCCCCAGAATGGAGGTAAAGAAACAGAAAGTTGCACTTTGTAGTTCGTGTATTCCAAGCATGACTATGATGTGAGTTGGCTAACTATTAGAACCTTATCTTTTGATTATTGGTCTTAATAGTAGTTAAACATGGCTTATCGGAATGTTTTCGTAGAAACCCAGATAAATATCATGTTACTAAAATTACTTAACCAAATGCAGTAAATAAACTCAGTGATGTGAGTGAAACCTGATGTCAGTACAATGATCAATCCTATAATTTAGCTCTTGTAGTCGTAAGTTGTAACTTGTAAGGGCCTTCCCTTCAGCATCCGTTCCTTAGTTTCAAAAACTCCATTACTGCATTCACCTAGCCAGATCTAATGGACCATAGGTGCAAGCACTTGATATTTGGGATGAGTTTTAGTGCATCATTTGCCCAGGAAGACTTGGTTCTTTTTTTTCTCAGGTAATTTTCTTGCTGAAATTTTCACAAGCATACTCTCCTTGGCAGGTTGGAGTTAGAAGCCATGTTGCAAAAGGGTGTCAAGTTTGAGATTGAGGCATTGTCTGCAAGTTCCATTTCATTTCTATCAGAAGAGTACATCCCTCAAAAGATCAAACTAGGAAGGCATATATAAGATTGGAATACCTGTATCTATCTAGAATTGTGCTTGTCTAATGGAAAGAGTTCTTCTTTTGGTTTTGCTGACTGTAGTTACACGTCTGATAATATGTCATACATCCCTCTCAAGCTGGATGGCCAGTGATTTGCGGTTACCTCACTGTAAGAGTTTAGCTACTTTGTTTGTATAGAAGTGATTCAATACTCTCCCAAAAAGTGCAAAGCGCAATTTTAAAGCAAGCTATAGGGGTTTGACTTGCAGCCACCTATTACTCCGTTACTACTTACTAGATACACTGTTTAAGAGTTGCATCGTTTAATTTTGGGTTTATTGCATTACTGTAACAATGGCAACCTGTCAGAAGTGAATGCCTGAATAGCCTGCAAGTCTGCATGTTCTCTTAGTTCTGCCAGATCACCATCCCGTGGGAACAAATTCCTATCTTACCTAGTTACCTGAGACTAAGGTTTTCATTCTCCAGGCTTATTTGTTACTTGCCTTGCAGCTTTGGAGTAAAAAACAACAAAGCTAAGAAAAAGCTGCATCTATTCCAGGTGAAAATTGCACCTATAGAAGCTATCATTTCCACATCATAAGCTGGAAACACTGCAGTGACAGGAAAATACTCCCTCCAGTCACAAAAAAAATGTCGTTTTGGGGTACATGAACTTTATAAACTTTGGCTATGAATATCTATTCAATATTTAGATTTAACACATGAAAATGATACGTATATATCTGCCTCGAAAAGAACTTTCATAAAAGTACAATTCTATTAGGTTTTATAAATCTGTTACGATAGAAATTAGTAGTCAAAGTTGCGTTTTGAAGATTGTATCAATGTACAAAACAATATTCTTTTGTGATTGGAGGTAGTAGCATAACAAACTTATATGCAATGCAGGTATGCAAGCTCGGCGAAACTTCACTGAATACTTGTTTCTTACACATGTTCAGGTGCAGATGAGCAGATCCACTATGCTATATGTGGGACGTATACACACCCTCGTTTCTTTTATGACTACTGATTTCAGAATTACATATGGACAGCCAAAAACTAACAGCATCAACCAAAATCATTCAAAGCAGCAAAATCAAGTACACGTGCATCTGTTTGTCACCCATCGGACTGTGCTAGAGTAAGGTCATATGCCGAGAGCGTGCCAGACTGGTCGACATCGAGCTTGTCAAACTCCTCCAGAAAAGAAGATATCTCCTCTTGGCTGATCTTCCCCAGTTCTTTGAGCTTGTACAAGACAAATTCAGCAGCACTGTACACAGATCAAAGTTCAGATATCAGCACCAGTGTTCAATTTTACAGGATCTTGAGGGATATGATGGAAGAAAAATACTGACAATGAGTTTTGTGCTTACCCGACTTGTCGATTACCATCCAGATCAGCTGCTTCAAGATCCATGATTGTTATCCTCCGTGTGAGAACCCATTTGGCCAGCATTTTCTGCCGTCGCTCAGTGTAGATCTCAGCAAGGTACAGAAAGAACTGTGCCATGATGATGGTGCTCGTGATTATCCAAAACACCGCGAAAACACGCCCCAATTTGGAGGAGAAGCTTTTGTCCCCATAACCCAGGGTAGTGATTGTGGCACAGACACAGTAGAAGGAATCAACAAGGCTCAGCTTCTCAACCTTCCACAGAAATACAGTCCCAGCAACAATGGCCGTCACAAGAAGTAGAGCATTCGTGTAAAATTTGTACTTTATCCTGTTAGTCTCGATTGCTCTTAGCAGTTTGGCCTCACCACCCTTCGTATTCATGTGCAGCGCTTTGAAGAACACCACCTCCTGCTTCTCGACGAGATAATCTGCTGATTTGCTCACAAAGAGAGCAATGATTGCCATGCCGGTGAAGACGAAAGCACAAGCAAGCAGCTTTGTTGTATCACTGTTTGGGACGAGGTCTCCATAGCCAACCGAGGTCATTGTGACAATACAGAAGTACAAGGCATCAAGCACTCTGCTGGTTCTTTTGCCGGATATCTGATCCATGACAAGGTAAAAGACGATGACGCCCACTAGTAGGTAGACAAACAGGAGAAATCCTACTAGTCTGAAGCTCGGCCGCATCTCCTTGAATAACTCCTTGGTCGGAAGCGAGGAGCCATTCTCTTGTGGTTTTTGAACGGTGTCTGATGAGGGAGTCGTCCTGCATCGTCGAAACCGTTTAGCTCCTGATGGCTTTCTTTGCAGCACATTAGGGGTATCAGCTAACAATGCTTCTTGAATACTGTTGTCAGCCATTGGCTTAGCCTGGATTTGTTGCTATCACAGCCAAAAACCTAGAATTCAGAGAACGACACACGTTATAGTATATGATTTGACAAATAAGTGATACAGGAGGAAAAGATTTAGAAGCTCACAAATTATCAGGTAAAGTTAAGGCAAGAGTTGCTGGATATACACAGAATTGCATGGAGCAGTGGGAGATCGTATTCTTCTCAGCTCTTCTCAGCTCGTGCGTGAATTATACATGTTAGGTGCTTATAATGTTCGCCTGCACATCAGCACATCACCCCCTGCGAATTGAAGCTTATCGGAAAGAGATGTGTTGTCATGAACCCTAATCGAGAAGAGGCAACTGAAAACTTCGCTGCCATCAAGAATTTCCCCGTGTGAGTTGCCATCATCCTAAGCATCATGTTATTATTTTTTTAATTATATGCATAATGTTACTAGTATTTGATAGCAGATCAAGGAGAGGCAGGCAAAATTAATTGGGTGAAAAAAGGGCCAATTCATAGGCAAGGCATCCTGACCTTTTTGGCTTTTGGCCCTTTGGGCACGGAACGGTCACAAGAACACCCCCCCCCCTTTTTTTTTTTATCTCTACTCTATCTGTCTCTTTCTCTCTCGACCAAGTCTCCCTGTTATTCGTTCAGATCGGATCTCTGCTACACTGCTAGTTATCAATTTGTAATTGGAAAAGATGAAACTGAACAGGAAAGTCCCGAGACGAAACTGGAAAACTCGAGATGGAAATCCAAGCAAGGGGAAGCATTCCATTCTACCATACAGCTAGCCAATTAAGAACAGCTGCTTTCGATGCAATCACGTACAGATACCGTGACAGTTCCGGACATTCCCATGAAGCAAACAAGAACAGAGCAGTAAAAAAGGGGAGCAAATCGGAGAGCTTCTTCTTCTTTACCTTCCTCCGGCGCCAGCTAAGGGAAGCTGGGCGGGCGCTTGGGTTCAGGGCGCTCGTCTCCCTTGCTCAGCTCCCTCCCCTCCCCTGCCCTCCCCTGTGAATTGATGCCAATTTGAAAGAGATGTACAGCCTTTTTGTCAACCTGAGCTGAGATACCAGATATGGATGCGCACCACCATGCCCACGCCAGATTCTGCGTGTTGCTGCCGCGTGCGCCGTAGTGGTGTCTGTTTTAAGGTGGCTAACCCCGTTCCCACCGGCGAGGAAGTTGGAGTGCATCGCCCCTTTCGACCTTCTTTTCTGGAGATGCGATGCAAGTAGCAGCTCTGCTTCATTGACCGTTATGTTGAAGCCGGGTAAATGGTTATTACCGCCATGGACGCAGTTCCTCTGCGGTAACCTGCAGCTGGAGCAGCATCGTTTGGTCAAAAATGGAAGGCAAAGATTCGTCTCCACGAACCAAGGGGGAAAAAGGACAATGCTACTGTTCTTTCGTCCGATTACGGACCAAAAAAACGGACGGCGCTCTCAAGACAAAATGTTTTCAACCACTCATTCCCCCTTCTCTCTCCACTCTCAAGACAAAACGTTTGCAATCACTCATTCCTTCTCTCTCCACTCTTCAGACCAAACGTTTGCAACCATAGAACCACTCATTCCTGCATATACAAGCCTCGTAAATCTCAGGTCCAAAATAGTAGAACAGAATGATCCTGAACAAGACGACGGCAGAGTAGCGGCGGCGGCGGCGGTATTATCTCCGAGCGTGGGCGGAGGCGGCGGCGGGCGGGTCGCAGGAGAAGACCTGGTGCCAGAGCTGCTACGCCTCGGCAACCCCGAAGCACATGTCGTCCGCGTAGAGCGACAGGCGATGAGGAATTGAGACTGAAGCTCTCAGGGGCTGCAAGAGGGAAGATTGCTCCACCAATAAGATGAGATTGTTGAGAACATCCATGATGATGACAAAGAGTAGCGGAGATAGAGGATCGCCTTGGCAAAGCCCTCGACCATGCTTGAGAGGGCGACCAGGGTGTCCATTTAGGATTACACAGGAGGAAGATGTTGACCACATGATCGATAGCCAGGCACACTATTTAGGGCCAAAACCTTCTGCTGCAACACTTCCAGTAGGAATGGCCATGAGACTGAATCAAAGGCTTGAGCAATGTCCAGCTTCAGAAGGAAGGATGGCCGCCTCGACTGGTGGAGAGCTCGGGCGGTGTGATGGACCATGAAAAAATTGTCCTGGATAGAGCATGACGCGATGAAGGCCGATTGGTTTGGGGGCAACAATTGAAGCCATTACCAGCGCCAGACGCCTTGCAAGTGTCTTGGAGAAGAGCTTGGCGAAGCTCTGAAGCAAACTAATTGGGTGAAAGTCTTTCACTTCTGAGGCTTCGACTTTCTTGGGTAGCAGCGTGATGAGCGCATGATTTAATCTCGAGAAACTACCACCTGTTAGAGAGCCAAGCTTGCGGAAGGCGGCCAGGACATCCGGCTTGATGATGTCCCAGCAAGTCTGATAGAATAATGTTGTAAATCCATCCTACCGGTGCTTTCTCGGTAGTAAGCTACAAATGGTGTCCCTGACTTCTTGTTTAGAGAAAGGAGCTTCTAATCTTCGCCAACTCATGTATCGCACGTTAAGGCCATCTAGGTCCGAGTATGTGCCCATTGCATCGGTTTGCTATAAGGTTTTCAAAGTGCACAAAGAATTGCTTCGCCATTTCGTCATGTGAATGGATCCACGTGCCTTGTGTCTTTAATCGAGAGATGAAGTTGTGACGCCATCGATGGTTGGCGTGCAAGTGGAAAAAGTGAGTATTGGCATCCCTTCACATATCCAATTCAATCGTGGCCATCGACGGCAATTGTTCTTCGAAAGAACATAGACCAGAACATTTTCTTCTTTAGCTCATTTGAACCATCTTTCTAGCGGCGAGAGTGGTCGGTTTCTTCAAAGAATGTCAAGTCGCCATAAAATGTCTTTGGGCCGAGATTTGTTCTTTGGATGTTCCCACTTGGCGCGGCTCCGGCGTTGAAGAACTCTATTTCGTCGACGAGGAGAACGTCTAGCTTGCGAATAGGGTCAGGCAGATGAGCGACATTCTTCCACGCATCGCGTACAGCTTCCAAGTAGTCGTCCAGCTTTGGCCAAAACGTCTCAAAATGAAACCATTTTTTTACGCTGAAATAGAAGTTTGAGGAGAGAAGCAAAGGGCAATGATCTGAGGCCGTGGATGGTAGCGTGCACAAGAAACACGCTGGGAACAAGCAGTCCCAATCCGTGGAGACGAGAACTTTGTCAATGCGCTCAAGAGTGGGGTGGTTTTGGGCGTTCGACCACATGAAAGCCCTACCATTTAAGTGAACTTCTTGTAGCTCGAGATCATCAACCAAGTGGCGAAAACGACCCATTAGTCCCCTATTTAGGCACCCATTGTTTTTATCGGCCGCTTGAAGGATTAGGTTGAAATCCCCCAAAACGACCCAAGGACCGGATACAACATTACGAATGTCACGAAGCTCCAGAAGGAAATCTGGCTTAAGGTTGTCCTCCGATGGGCCATAAATCGTTGTTAACGGTGAGGACCCTTTGGGAAAAACAATCTTTGCCGTGGATTGAGAACTCGCGATAGGAAGGGGAGCTACAAGTAACCCGGGAGGAGTTCCATCCCAAGAGCAACCCTCCTCTAGTGTGAGAAGCCGACAGGTAATAAAAGCCATCAAAAGATGGACCGAGGATTTCATTAGAGGTGGGAATAGATTACATTGAGTTTCGTTTCTTGGATACAAGCGACCACAGCTCGTGAAGAACATATAGTCTCCCTGATCACGTCCCTTTTGGCTTTTAGATTAAGACCTCGGACGTTCCAGCTGATGAAATTACAATTGAAATTATCCAAGATAGCAAAAACCAACCCATCGACGAACCGGATCGCTAGCAAGCCGAGACCGAAGCGGGTTGACGATAATGATGTTGTCGGGTTAAGCGACATCGAAGGCAAGGAATCGAGGATCGTCATCCCGAAGAGGGTAGCTAAGGCGCGATTTGGTCACTTGACGATGGGTTGTCGAAGCCGTCTGAAGCTTGGCAAGCGAAACCACATCGTCAGAGGCGTGCACTCCTAGAGCGACCGTCAACGTCGTTGAGTCTTGGTGATGGTCGGGTCCTTTGTTTAGCTTTGACCACGGTCTTACGCTTCTGACGGCGTGAAGCTAGCGGGAGGTTTTTCTTCTAGTCTGCTGAAGGTCCGGCAGCGGCAATAGCGGGGTAGGAATGTCTCGTTTGACCCTGCATGAGTAGGTCGCCAACGAGGTCTCCTAAGGCTGAATCTAGACAGGCTCGGTTTGAGGCGACCACAAGGCTGCAGAACAAACAAGGTCTAGTGGACCGGATGAATCCTATAACAGCCGCTGAGTCTGGGGTCCACGGACAGGAGGGGAAGTGAGCTAGGGAGAGAGTCCGAGCTGAGTCTGAAGATCGGCTCCCCCAAAGCAGACGATATCTTGAATTTGCTTTTGTCATGGAGCAGCTAGTGGGGTTGCAGGGTTGGGAGAGGACTCGCTTAGCGAGATTACTTCAGATTCAATCTCTGTTTGACAACCCACATTGCGGCAAACAGGAGACGGAGGGGCGGACGTGGTCAAGGACAGTGGCGCTGATAAAGTTAAACGAGTTGGTGAGGCAGTCTTTTGTCGGGAGACAACCAACTGAGGCCTGTAGCCCGTCTGAAAAGGTTGCACCCCCCTTTGTCCTGATGACGGGCTGATAAGGCTGTGCTGAAGGATTCAAATCCTGAGAAGCCTCCGTATCTTCTAGTAACTTTGTCTTGGGCAATCCGGTGAGTGGGGTGGTCCCCGCACTACAACCTTGTCGAACTAGGCGGTCTGCGTAGTCTGCACCTCTGCAACCCACCCTAATCCCCAGAAGGGATGGACCCTCCCCTGACAGCCGCACTTCCTTAGACAAAGCAGGCAGGAGCCAATCGTTCTGACAAGACCGGCCCTGGGGACCACGTCCTTTTGAGCGATCAAGGGGAGGAGCAGCACCATCAATCAACCCAGGGGTTGTGGAGAAAAAATGATAGCGAGGGCCCGACTCGTCCGAGTCCGAAATCGCAAGCCCCCAGCCCTAATCGTCATTTGGAGGGCAAAGGGACATCTTAGAAGGGCCGTCGTGGCGAAATCCTCTACGCAGTGAATGTGGATGATCACCTTGTAGCAAAGGGCTTCTCGAGCGACTCTTCCGGTGTTAGGGGGGGTGAACACCTGTGACCCATGGTCACGCATTGAGTCGTCTGGCAGAAACTCCGGCTCGGCAATCACTAGAGTTTTTTTCCTTAGGGATTAGCGATGGGTGCAGCGACCAAGCAACCAGACAAAAGGAGGAAAGGTCCGCGTGGGACATAGATGATTCATGGAATGACTCGATCCAGCAGGAGGGTGAAAGGATCGCTGAGAGGGTTGCAAGGCTCCATGCGTGAACCGGAATTCCTTCCAGGCTGAGCTCCACCCGATAACGCAAAGGACACGTAATGGCTCCAAAGAAGCTCGACCTTCGCCGAGAAGCGAATGAAGTGCGGTGTTGAAATGGAACCGCTTAAAAGACAATATGTAAGATCGAGGAGGTCGACTAGAGGGGGTGAATAGGCGTTTTAAAACTTCTTTGGCTAAAACCGATTTCTAATCTGAAGCTAATACAAATAAGGTTTTGCACAATTAAAGCCTAAAACAACTAGGTTCAACTAAGTGCACTAACAATACAAGTCTATTGACAAATATAACAATTAAGCAAAGACTTGTAAGCTATTCAATTTTATCAATGTAAATAGCACAAAGCTAGGCAAGTATTCATCAACAATGAATAAGCAATTTAATACAAGGAATATAAATTGCACAAGTAATCAAACCATAATGACACAATGGTGTTTTACCGTGGTGATCGGAGACTTGCCGGTCTCCCCTAATCCACGTTGAGGGAAACCCAAACCAATTGGGCCGGCTTCACGAATTAAGCCTTCCTCCGAGGTAAGTCCAACCACTTGGACTGGTTCCAAACCGAACCAACACCTCGCTCCACTAGGGTTGCACTTTCCTCCACTCCGGAGATGGCAAGCACCACACCACTCACAAACCGCTCGGGTCTTCTCACAAGCTTCTTTGAGAAGATCACCGACGCACGACGCCTCCACGCCGTCTAGGTGTCGGCAAACACCATGAGTAACAAGTCTCCAATGCTCACTTGAACTAATCAAGTGTCTAAGCTCAAATGGATACGAAATCCACTACCTAAGGCAACACATGCACTTAGGGTTTGCTCTCTAACCTCACTAAGTGCAACACATGCACAAAAGAGAATGAGAGGCTTGCTCTTTGTTCAATGGAATGTCTAGGAGCACTAGCAACCATTCCACACACGGCCAAGGTGGGTATTTATAGCCCACACACAAAATCTAGCCGTTGGAAGAAGATTCCAGAGAATCTGGACGAAATCGGTCTGACCGCCCCTAGCTCCAACGGCTATAAAACTAGCCGTTGAGCTCACTGTCGGTCTGACCGCCAACTAATGGCCGGTCAGACCGCCCACCGGTCAGACCGCCCAATAGACGCCGGTCTGACCGCTCCAGAAAAACTCCACAAAAATGGCTAAGGACCAGAAACATCTCTTTTGGAAAAAACAAACCGCCATAGAGAAATCGGATCAACCGCACCACGGTTGAACCGAAAATAATCTGCAGTACAACCGCCTGACCTTCTTGGTGACATGCGGTCGGTCGGACCGATATCTTGGCGGTCGACCGCCTTGCAGACAAACAAGCAAGAAGAAGGTTTTGATCTTTGCATCAACTTGATTTGCAAAAACACATTTTGCTAATTTGATGCAAGATGCACACACAAGGTTAAAGACAAGACTCTCAACAAATTGCAAAACACATTTGCCAACTTTTAGAATCAATGCCACAAATTTCATTCCGCTTCAACTCAATTTGCAAAACACATTTACCAAATTGACGTGCGATGCAAACAAGGATTCAAATGAGATTCTCAACAACTTGCAAAACACATTTGCCAACTTATAGAATCACACTACAAGGAATAAGGTACATGGACTTACACCATTTGCAAAACACATTCGCAAACTTAAGTCACATGTTACAAGGGTTATCCATGAGCCACAACTATTTGCAAAACACATTCGCAAATATTGGCAACATGTTAGATGAGCTAGAGCAAACACAATGAGCTATCAACACATGACTAACTCAAGCTACTAGTAAAAGACCCCTCTTAATAGTACGACAACCTATACTAGCAATCCGGTCTTCCAACCAAACACCAAGACCGGTAAAAGACTAGGAACAAATCCTTAGCCCTAGCTAGTCATACCTTTGCCTTGCGCAACCACTTGAAGCTTGATAACGCACATCTTTGCTTCAAGTCCGGGTCATGATTTGATATGCATCAACTCATGATGCATCCTTCACTTGACTTCCATCAACACATGATGGGTTTTCTTTTGACTTGATGATCAACTCATGATCATCTCCTCTTCTTGAACTTGATACATATCAACATATGATGCATCCTTTACTCCAAGCTCTTGACTTCAATATCATCAACACATGATGATCTTCTAAAGTCTCCAACTATAGAACTCAACCTATTCATCCAACTCATGGAAAGTGTTAGTTCTATAATATGATTATCATTAATTACCATGACATACCATTAACTCATAATGGTAGGACAAGATACCACAATCTTTCCTCTTTGGTAATTGATGATAATCACTTCAATTGCAAGTAATTGAATATAGAATGGTATGAGTATATGAGAACTACACAAGTTATATATACTTAAATGAATATATTAACTACACAAGTTATATATTCAAGGATATGTTTCAAAGTAAAGATCATTTATATATGTGGAAAAGGAATATGGATCAATACTAATGAAACCACAAAACATAGAGTGAACTCCCCTTAAATGTGTGCATACACAAATGTGTAATAGGAACATATGCACATATTCGAGTTAGACTTTTTGGTGAAGTTCAACCTATATTTTGGATCCGAGGATTGCAACAATATATAAGAATATGATGTCGAAAGCATACCTCTTTGATTTTCACCTTTATATCCAATTGAGACTAAAACAATAAGTATATCAATAAACATATTAGTCTCACAAATGGATGTATCATTAATCACCAAAATACTCCATTAACATATAATGGCGGGTCTAGATTCTTCACACACGGTCCTTGGTGGAAGAGGAGTCAAAGATGACCAAGAAGTTCTCCGGGAAAAACGGGTGGACGGAGAAGGAGGATACCCGCAGATCACGTTCGGAGACGAACACCTGCGAAACCTGCTGCAAAGAAACCGTCGGTCGGGTTCCACCCACCCAGAAAATGAGGGCACGCTGCAGACGATCTTCCATGTCCCTCATGGCCGGCGTCAGCGGAACGACGCAAACCTCGGACACCGGGCGGTGACCAGGATCTCCCGGGGGGAACTCATCATCGACATCACCGTGGTAGCCTGGTTGAATCCAAGGCTTTGCGCCATCCAGGGGCACAGGCGTCAAGGCCGAAAGCTTACTCACGGGCGCGGGCGGAACTGGCCCCGTCTCCTGAGGGACTTTTGGAGGAGGGACCACACGCTAGCCCAGCGCGAGAAGCTTCGACCCGACGGCGCTGGGTCGACCGAAGAGGGCCAGGACTTGCACCAAGGATGAAAGGAAGACTTGAGGGAGGAAGACGCCTAGAGTGCGGCTGGAGCTCCGGCGGGCTTTCGCTGGACGGAGAGAGCGACCGTTTACAACGGAGAGAGGTGTGGCCTGCTTCTTTACAGCGGAAACAACGAGTGGGGTTGCGACAAGCCGCCGCGATATGATCGCCTGCGAAACAGTTGAAGCACCGACCGACAAGGTCATTAGGAACTGGCCGGCGTATCGGAGCAGGACGTTGGGGAAGCTTTGTCCGTCTACGCCAGGAATGCCTAGACCAAACCACCTGCCAGTCATCTGCCCCGTCGACTGCAACAGAGAGAGCAATCCGTGGGGCGGGAGGTGCCTCTAGTAGAGGCGGTTGGTTAAGACGCTCCTATGGCCTGCCGTCATCCAAGAGGAGAACTCCTTTCTCCGACCCTGGCCTAGGATGAGGCACTGCGACCAACGGGGAGGGAAGTTGGGGGGAGAGGAGGGTAGACGAGGAGTAGAGCAACGTCTAGACTGAGGCCCTGTTTGTTTAGGCTATGCTTTTCTGAAAAGCGGCTTCCGGCTGTGCTGCAGGACTTTTCTGGCTGTGGGCTAAACGGTTGTGCTTTTCTGATTTGGTGTTTGACTGTCTAGCTTTTAGGTAGGCTGGCTGCAGCTTCTGAGATGTGAAATGTCTGAAATGCCCCTGATGACAGTAATGACTTGTTTGATCCCGTTTAACGCAATTAATGACTTATTTGATCCTGTTTAATGCAATTAACATCATTTAACAACAATTAACAACAATTAACGACAATTAACGATATTTAACGACATTTGACGATATTTAACAATATTTAACAACATTTAACGATAAATTTCTATAGATATTGAGGCATCTAGAGTTACTTCATAGTCATTGTAAACTACAAAATGCTACATATATCTTCCATCTATTCTATCGTCATGCTACCAAAGCCATTGCAATAGCGTCACGGAGGTCGATCATGTCAACATCATCCATAGCACTTGTAACATTATGTGCACTGTGGTTAGTGGACATATCCCTGTCCACGTAATCTTCATTCCTCTGTGCACGAGCAAAATCATTATCAACCAAAGCACTGTCTCGAATAAAATTATGCAAAGCCATTGTTGCAACGATAATTTTCTTTTGCTTGTCTTCATGATAATTTGGAATCTTCAGTAGAATACGCCACTTCATCTTCCAAATGCCGAACGTACACTCAATAACATTTCGAAGGGAAGAGTGGTGGTAATTGAACACCTCTTTCAGTCCAACTAGTCTACCCTAAAAAATGTTTGAAAATGTTTAACAGTACATAGCATATCTTCTACTGCATTCCATAACTTTACATTTCAGTATCTTGTCTTGGGAGACACCTAATTTCACTTGCCACAACTCCCTTCAGTAATTATTTCGAGACCCACAATTTGAGTTGAACAAGTACAATACCGGAAGCCACACATATCGATCAAGTATGCATCTAAAAAGGATCAATCTAGTCTTATCCTGCTCATTAGTCAGGATATTACTTGCAGCATGTAAGGTTTCCTGAAGTGCACAGTACAGAACCGTACGAGAATCTTATATCCATTGTTACATGTGTAAGCAGTAAACACTAAATATATACTAGCTAACTAGTATTACAAACTGATCAATGCAAACGCGAATTTTTTTTTTAAATAATCTATTTTTTATTCGGAAATACAGAAATAATACCGCTTAATTTTTTTTTACAGAAATAATCTCTAGTCGCCGTACGGTTGGGCGACTTACTCAAGTCGCCCAACCGAAGTGCGACATTGAAGGTTTCGAGGCGTCGTCGCCATACGGATTGGCGACTTAAGGTTCCGAGGCGTCGTCGCCATACGGATTGGCGACTTGGTCGCATCTCCACCCAAGTCGCCATACGGTATGGCGACTTGAAAACTATAAAATCACACATGACGAATTGTCGCTATTCGGTAGCGAAATCGTGAAAAGCAAAGGAAAAGAAAAGAGGAGAGGAGAGGAGAGGAGAAAGAGAGGAAAAAAGAGGAGGAGAAGGAGAAGAGGAGAAAGTTTTTCGTTTCGCGTCAACGAGTAGGACGGTAAGTTTTTAGTATTACTTTGTACAAGTTTTTTTTTCTAAACCATGGTAGGTTAGCAATCAACTTTATGTGTAGTGACATATTGTTAGCAAATATCTAGAGATGGCATGATTAGTTAGTAACCATGGTGCGTTAGCAAATGTTGAGAGATAACATGAAGGAAAAATGAGTTAGTAAAAATAAATTTAGTTGTACTATTCTGCGTGCTGTGCTAATTGCGTATATGTTACTTTTCTAAATGCTAGTTTATAGAATGATAAACATGTCGATAACGCGTGCATTCGCAAATGCTAGTTTATATAATGTTAAATACACGATACATGGTTCGAAACACGTAGGATTATCAAACATGTCAAATTTTAGTTGTACTGTTATGCGTGCTGCGCTAATTGCGTACGGGCTAGATGAATGATAACATGTTACTTTTAGAAATGCTAGTTTATAAAATGATAAACATGTCGATAACTCATGCATTCGCAAATACTAGTTTATAGAATGGTAAATACGCGATACATGGTTCCTAACACGTATGATTATCAAACATGTCAAATTTTGTTTTTTATCCCCGAAAGCTTCACCCATTATAAATACGCATAGTAACGATGATGTAATAAATATTTCGCAATCCATAGCAGTCGGTATAGGCGTTAACGTAATATAGCCTTTCGTAGGAAAAATTATGTCATTGTGTTGGGGCAAAGTGTTTAGGTGGCACTACGAACATATGAAATATGATTTATTTCGCATTGAAATATAATTTAAATGCGTAAGTAATATGAATGCTTTTAATTTCTTAATTTGCAGGTATGGCTCAAGACCCTGGTGGTTCGGATTGGCATTTGATCGCTAGACCGGTTAAATCGACGTCTTGACACCCTGTGAGCCGTCGTGTCAGATCCGGTTGGCAGGCGTGACACTACCGAGTTAGGGGTGGTTCAGACGCGGACACCGACGGGCGTGGAGACTAGACCCACGCTGGTAGAGAGGTTTGTCCGTAAACTTTGTCACTTTTTTGTGTCGTATAAGACTTTGTACTTACGTCTTCGTGCTTTGTAGGTCGAGCCGTTCCGGTCTTCTACCACTCGCACGGATGGTAGAGGCCACGAAGAGGGCGGCGGTGCGGTCGTCGACGACGATGGGAGGTTCAGCCGGTCCGGGCGGCCACAGCGCTTCCTGCTCGGCCGGTCGCTCCCCGACCGCCTGGTGGACCGTTGGTGACGACACCTTCCACCTCCCTTCGGGAGATGGCCCCGACTGGAGGATGTCGCGATGTCGCTTTCGGCTTGCCTATCGCGGAGCGGTTGCATTCTCACGGACGCTTGGTGTCGACCGCACGACGCTCGTTGGCGAGTTCGAGGTTCTTAGGCGGAGGCGACTTCCGATGCCGACTTCTGCGGCGACGGCATGGCCCGCCCTGCGGTGGCTTCGCGATTCGGGTAAGTATAGTACCTATTTTAAATCGGGGTTAGCGATTCATTGAGGCCTAGCCATATGACGGGCTTACTAATTATTCGTTTGTGCGTAGGTCGAGCGGATGGTCCCACAGCCCACCGTCGACCAGGTGTCGCGACACCTGGAGGCGTATCTGTTGTGGTTGTTCTACCGGGCATCTTGTTTACCAGCAGCCACGGTGACTCCGTTGACGCCCGCCTTGTGGGGTACGCGAGGGCCATCGCGGACGGCGAGGAGCTAGAGATCGATTGAGGATCACCCGTACTGCCGCGACGCATCGCGGCTTTGCAGGCGATGCGTCTTTGTCGGACGAAGCCGCATCTATCCTCACAGTCGCCCTCATCGCCGCAGTTGTGGTCGTTCGGCGCTTCTCTCGGACGGCCCATGCCGATAGACTTCAGACCGTCGGGCGCGGACATGTACCATGGTGACGCGGTGGACCTACCAATCGTAGGGTCCCTTTGGTGCCGTGAGACGGTACATATTTCCCTATATATTTTCTTTAGTCGACTGGTAATCCTTTGTAACCACTGTTTTGGCTCGCAGGCACAGTATGCACACGTGCAGGTGACACGTGCGTACGAGCACTTTGTGGAGCAACTAGACCGTCTCACCGCTGACGACGTGCGCTTGGCGGGAGCCGTACTCCGATCAGAGGCGGAGCCGTGCTCCGGGTGTCTTATCGTCTTTCGCCGGCGGCGCGTCTTGGCGATCAATGACGCAGAGGAAGCTCGTCTTCGACGTGTTCGTGGAGGACTACGCAGTGCATAGGGTGATGCGGCAGTTCGGCCTTCGCCAGGTTGTTCCAGTTCCCGTCGGGACGAGGGTGCCTGAGTCGACCCACACGTGAGTTACATGCAACACATGTTCACATATGATTTTGACATTTCCGTAACGTTGGCTTCCAATTGCAATGATACGTTTCGCAGGCATAGTAGGAGGGGTGGCACCAGGACGCAGTGGCCGGGCAAGATGGAGCCGTGGGTGGCACAGTGGGCGAACGCCCATGAGGATGCGTGCGAGGATCTACCAGTCTGACCCGAAGGCGACTGACGAGTACCTTATTTGGTACGCCCGCAGACACGCACCAGTGGTGCATGTCGTCGACCTCCCCGCCGCGCGCAAGATCGACCGACGCCTACCCTCTGCGACTTAGCGCGGAATGTGCACCTCGTGGTACGTAAAATCGTGTTCAAAATGACCCGTCACATTACAATTATAGGTTTGACGCTTTGACATACTCCTTGCGATGCGGACATCAACGTCGGGGTTGCGGCCGACGGACGGTCGATCTGGGACAGATCGGCATTGGTCGCGAGGTCACGCGCGACGAGCTAGTGCGATTTGTTCGTCGGGCCTCTGAGGCGGCGAGGCGATCGGGTCTCGACATCATGCAAAGACCGCAGAGGAGGTGGCCTCGTCGGTCGCGGGAGGTGGGCTCGTCGGTCCGGAGGTGGCCTCGTCGGTGCATAGGTCGAGGACGCCGTGTCTCACAAACCAGCTCAAGAAGCTCGGGAGGCACGCCGTCGCGTGCCCGCTGGCGCCACGCCGCCTCTGTTGCTCCTACGCCTTGGCGTCTGTTGCGCTTCTTGGCCGACAGTGGAGGGTCGGGTGGGCGCGTGGTACACACCCCACCGCCACAAAGATGTTCTCACCCCGACCCCTCCGGACAAGTATGGTGGGTATGGCATCCCGCAGTATGCCTACCAGTAAGGTGCGTTTGCTCTGTTGAAGTTGGCGATCGTCGATATATTGTACAGACTAACATTATTTGCCATGCAGGTACTTTTGTACAGCCGGCACGTGTCTTCTCCCCGCACGAGGACGTGCACGAGGACGTGGATCTTTACTTCGCGGAACCACCCGGGGACGCGGACGTGGCGGCAACCGAGCTCGCACTGTCGGCGTTTTTTCTGTTGAAGCGACTTAGCGGGCCCCGGTGATCACATTGTGGAGTCGACCTTTTGGGACCACGGATCGCCAGGGCTCTGGCGCCTTTCCTGTCTGGGCCCGGCCTAAGGCACCCCGCCGGAAGCCCAGCGGGGCGTCTTCTCGGGCGCGGACGGGTGTGGGACGTGGCGACGATGGAGCGGAGTCTTTGCGGGTGGCGCGGTGGTGGTGATGGGGGTTTACGTCATTTGTGTTTACGTATTGTATTTCGTAGGAACTATTACGTTATTTGTGTTTCCGTATTGTCTTTGGTAGGAACTATTACATGGTTGTCTATGCATTCCATCTACCATTGTTATATAACTTGTATTATGTGTTGACGTATTCTCCTTCGTAACCACTATGATATGGTTGTCTATGCATTCCCTGTAGCATAGTTCTATTACTTATTAATATATTAGTTTCGAATCGTTCGTTCAACGGTTGAGCGACTATGAACCGTTCGGCCAGTACTTACTGCCAAGTCGTCCAACGGTTCAACGACTAGTCCACGTGTCGCTCAACCGTTGGGCCAGCACTTCCTGCCAAGTCGTGCAACGGATGAGCGACTACACGGTCATATAGAAAGCCAGCCCAGGTCCCCTCATGGTTTCTTTCACCATTTCTCTCGGCGGACAAGCATAGCAGATCTGGTTGAGGAGGAGAGGAGCTTGCGAGGAGCAGAGCTCGGGAGAGGGTGGTTTGCAGGAAAGGAGCTTGTTCCTACGAAGAGAAGGTCTCCGCTTGAAGGTAATACTCTTGTTTGTTCTTATTCTCGGCTACTTGTTTGTTTAGCAAGTATATGGGAAATGTACATTGACAAATCACTGGTTGCAACATTTGTAATATTTGTAGTCATGTCGGAGCCGACAAGATTGAAAGTGCATTGCGGTGTTGGTACGGTTCGTGAAGGTCCGTACGGTGTTGACCTAAGTGATTTCCAGCAAGTCGATTTGGTACACTCGAATCTGGAGAATGCCCGAATCGGAGATGTCCTAAACTGGCTCACCAGAACCTTCTCATTGGACCCCGAGGTGTGGAGTGTCGTGATACAAGGGGTTTGGAGTAGGTCTCCCACGCACATTCGGTGGGAGTTGAGCAGAGTGATGCGCACGGTTGCATGGAAGGCATATCTGCAAGGATGTAGGCGCCGTGGCTACATGCCATGTCATGTTGTACCGTAGTAGTAGCAACGATGACTAAAGCAATTACCCGAACTATCATGCCATGTCACTACGTGTAATGTGCTTCTGTCCGCGGACTTTAATGTACTTCTCGTTCCGTGTCTCCGCTAAGCCATGAAAGCAAGCCTATATTCCAAGTATGCCTCTTCTACTGAAATCTCAGAAAGAACCATTCGCACCGCCATCGAATCCTCCAGGTTTTATATAAGCTTCGTAAAGTATTTCATCGACTACCTGCCAATATACGCATATACGTTCAGACGACTTCATTCAGGAGAGACTCCCGGACGCATCGTAATATCACTTACCTATCTACTTACCATTCATTACTATCTGAATCGTCCTCACAAAATTCTACAGAAATTTGACGCACTACAACAATATACGACGATCACAAAATGTTATTGCGAGTCTGACATATTTCGTACCCTTCATATTCTACGAAAATAAGAAACAGCCCAACCAACGTTGTCACCACACTTTTATCTTTACAAAAAATAACATCATATAATACGATTTGCTAAATACAATACCTACAAAATGTAATATCTATTTTAACACAATTGTTCCAATTGGATTTACATAATTCTGAGTTTAGGAGCTTAAATCGCCCACTGGTTGGGCGACTTCAACTGCGTCGCCCACTGGTTGGGCGACTTCAACTGCGTCGCCCACTGGTTGGGCGACTTGAACTAATCTCGCACATCCGTTTGGCGACTATATAAACTCGCCCAACCGTACGGCGACTAGCGATTATTTCTGTAAAAAAAAATTAAGCGGTATTATTTCTGTATTTCCGAATAAAAAATAGATTATTTAAAAAACAAATTCATGCAAACGCTGTACACAAGTGCTACTTTGCTATGATGCACAAACAAAATACAGTAGCTACTTCCAGTAAAAATGCCTCAAAGAAAAGAGGACAAAATGTTGCTGTGGAGTGGATCCGACAAGTGTTCGACAAGGTTCTGTACAGGCCCCTTGCCAGTTACAACTGCCTGGATGTAGAACCCGAGTCACACAACCATTGCTAGGCGACCGTTCTTGATCTCCTTCACCTTGAGATCTTTGAATGCGACAGGATCTTTGGACAACCCCAAGGGATCAAAAAGTGCTCCTCCTGGGTAGTTTATGTCCGCAGGAAGATATATTCCCAAGGGTTCTAGCGCCTCGATCCCACAGTATCTCACATATTCTGGCCCAACCTAACAAATCATGAGATGGAAACCTTATCGAATGTGGTATTTAATCATTTTAAACAAGAAATAACAAGGGAATGATGTAACAATAGAATAATCTTATGAGGCTAAGGAGTATATGTGAGGTGATTGTCTACAATTCCAAAGCGTTTGCACACTGCTTACCGAGAAATCACAGAGTTTGCACACATTGAAGCATACTTCATTTGTGAATGCATCCCATATAGCGGAGTTTGCAGTTTGTGATTTATCCATCTATAAGTGGCATGCATATAAGGAAATATGTAACTACAACATAGAACTGCCAAAGGGATGCAATTCATGAATGTTACAGCAAGTCAAGTCAGTAGAGTATCCTACTCAATCAAACCTTGATCTACAATGTACAGTAGGATAGGATAGAAATGGCTACTGCTTGTAACAAAAAAGAGAGAGGATACGATAGGTTATGGCTAGTGCATCCAAAGTTCACCTACTTGTAATACTCCGAGTCTAGTTTTGTTGAGCAGTGAGCACAGCCTAGCTAACCTCTACTATCTCTTATCTAAAGCCTAATATGAACTGTATGAGCTCAACCTCTGTACCACATCAAGCATCAAACGAATGCGAACAACTAAATTTAGTTGTCAAGTGATTGTTATCCAAAATCTATGCTCAGGCCTAAGCTAGGTTAGCCCGGTTGGATGACTTTGTCAAGCTTAGACCAATGCATATCAAGTTGGGCTTGAGAAAGGCTGAGCTTAATTGGGATGTTCTTCATATGAACATCTACAATTGAATTCAATTTTTGGATGGCTATGGCACAAAACATCTCAGTTGCAAAACAAGCATCAAGCTACTACATTTTTATGAGATAGTAGTACTAGGAAACAAGCATGAAGCTATCAAGAACACAAATCTTGGGCTACCAAGCACACAAATCCCGAGAGGGCGTCGGCCTTGGGGACAGTCGGGCGGCCTAGAGGCGTCGGCGAGGAGAAGGTTGGGGCCGGCGCCGCATGGCGAGGAGAAGGTTGGGGCTAGTGTGGGACAGAGGAGGTTGTACCTTCGGATCGAGGAAGGAGGCAAGGGCGGGCTTCTTGCTGGAGACGGCCGGAGCTGTGAGCGCGCTGTGGAGGCCGGATCCTCTCGAGTGGAGGTCGGAGGAGGCGCTATCGGGAGGGAGGGCGATCGGGGTAGGTCTGATGAGGTCGGGAGATGGCAAGTCGGGAGGGCGATAGGACAAAGGGAGGCGCGGCGTGGAGGCGAGGCCTTGCGGAGGCGAGCGCTTGGAGCAAGCAGTCGAGGGAGGCTTGATCGGGAGGAGCCACTAGGGTTCTGGCGTGAGTGGGGAGGGCGACTGCGCGAGCGGGAGGAGGCGTCGGCGAAATTTGTCTTGAGCAGGTCTGGGGGTGTCGGTTTTGTGGAATGGCAAAAAGCGGGTAAATAACCAGCAAGTCGAGGGGCAAATGCGGAAGGGGGGTGGTGGGAAGCCGCGGAAGCTGGTCGTCGGTGGCTTTTGGCTTTGAGTTTCATAACGTGTGAGAAAGCGGCCGAGAAAGCCGCGAAAAAGTTAACCGTTTGTTTGACTTTCCGCTTTTCCGATGAAAAGCCAAAGCCGGGTTTAAACAAATAGGGCCTGAACAGAGTCAGGGCTTGAAAGGGGCGACTCGCACCAACGACGCTCCTTCTTCGACAGCTTGCCTAGAACGGCCGCATGGAAATCCATCTCCAAAGAAGACGAGCTCATCTGGGGTGAAAGAAAGACTGGCCACTCCGTCGACGAGAGAGGAAGGTGGTCACCGCCGCCGGAGTGGCTGACAACGTGGAGCAGCGGGATGAAGGGGGCAAAGCCACGGGCGTAGGGGAGGTGGACGCCGCTGCAGGAGTGGCAGGTGGCGTGAGGGACGAGGGAGCGCGAGAGCTATATGTGTGTGTGTGTGTGTATATATATACACACACACACACACACACACATACATACATACATACATACATATATATACATACATATTGCAAGGAGGGATTTTTTGCAGATTAGCGTGATTTCATTTCGTATTTACAAAAATAGCTAGGGCGGAAAATTATTGGCAAAATTAGCGCCCCGACCGCATGGCCGCCGTGCGGCAGCCGCCCCCGCCCACCATGCGCCACTTCCGCACGGCCGCCGTGCGGTGAGTTTTTTTTTAAAAAAAACGCGTCCGATGAGTTTTTTACATTTTTTTTTAAAAAAACCGTTGTCAAGACGGACGTGTGGTGGCAAAGACAATGTAGCAAAGAATGCTGATTTTTTTGTCTTGTGAAATAAGACTATAGCATGTTTTTTTTTAAAAAAAATCATTTAAATATACTTTTTTGTATGAATTTTTAAATATAGCAAATGAGCTTAAAAAATTATGATTTTTTTGTGGAGCCTCCTGACATAGTGTACTTGCTTGTGTAATTTTTTCAAAATTTTATCCATTCTGAATTTTTCTCAAAAATCCCTACAAATAGTATACTTAAATGAATTTTTGAGAAAAATTTAGTACGGATAATTTTTTAAAAAAATACACAAAGAAGTACATTGTGTCAGAAGGCTCCACAAAAAATTTCATAATTTTTGGAGCTCATTTGCTATATTTAAAAATTCATAGAAAAATATTTAAATTATTTTTTAAAAAAAGGAAAAAGGAGAAAAAAATGCTACTGTGCTACCGCACGGTGCGGCTGTGGCTACTACAATGCGTTGCCGCACGGTGGTAGTGCGGTGAGTGTTTTTTTTTAAAAAAAAAACTTCGGCAAGTGTTTTTTTAAAGAGAAAAACACGTGGCGGCCGATGGCGTGTTGCCACATGATGATGTTGTCAGAGTGCCACCAAGACGGCGATCGTAAGCTTGGCGGCCGCGACGTGGCGGCCGAGGAGATATTTGTCGCCGACGACCGTATGCAGACAGAGGCTATTTTTGTGAAAAAGGTACCCGGCCAAATCCGTAAATACGCGACAAAAACTTGATAATACTGCCAATGGTTCTATCCAGCTCTGCAAGGAGGTGGGTGTATGTGTACTACCTGACACAATGTATTCAAAGTGGAATTGCTTGGATAGGCGCTATTTGGTAGGGCTCTGTTTCTTGTTTTTTTTCAGCTCTCAGCTTCTGATTCTCAGAGTATCCACTCCTATGAGAATCTAGAGTTGGTCGGGGAAAATGTTTGGTAGGATATTGACTCCCAAAACTCTAAAAGTGAAGATTTGAGGCAACAAGACCATCATACCCCTGGTTTTAACATTTAGCGTATACTGACTAGTATACGACCCTATTATATTTATAAAATTCTTATTATTAAAGAAGCTCAGATTATGGCAACATGCAATGTTCTCAAAGAAGCTCAGATTACAACAAATTATAAAATGTTGAATCAGGGTATGCTTCTTGCATCTGAACAACAACACAAAAACTTTCCTGTGCCCAACAAGAACCACTCCATTTTCACAACCTTTTCTTTTCTCAGAACTATTGCCAGAGTCAATACTCGAAGGACTTTTAAAAGCTAAATTACTCTTATGAATTTTCAGCTCACATAAGAAATGATAATGATACTTGTAGCTATAAAAGATAAAGGAGATTGGAGATCAACAAAATTCTCACATTAAGTTGTTCAAAAGGATACTTGAAATATGATATTTACCAACTAATCACCAAGGGTTTTTCGAAGTACCAAACAGGGCTGCTGCTAAGCTACAACAGCTTATTCCATGATTAAGAACAAGGAATTATAGCTAGAAGTGACAATGCCATTTCTTACCACACCTCTCAAATAAATAAAATAGATAATACAAGTTGTCATCATATGTTGGACAGATTGCACATCAACCTTCAGTTCGTCACAGTGGTGACATGCCTTAGAAGCATCTGAATCGCCTCTGGGGAGATACTTGAAGCCTACTGCTTGAGTTGTTCAATTTTTGCTGCGTCTCTTGCTCAAGACATTTGACGTTTGCACCAGAGTCATCGCTAGTCTGAAAAACAACAAGAACATAGAAAAACTGAGGTCCTGTAATCTTATGAACAAACAAGCAGGATGGGTTGGTGTACATACCTCAGCAATCTTCGTCTGGAATTCAGCCTCCATTTGGCCACAGTATTCAACTATTTCCCTCTCAGATTCCTCTTTTGCTTGCCTAAGCCTTGCAGATTTAGCTGCCAAACACATAGTCGATATATTTCAATCTGTGTAAGGACCCGGCCCGAGAGGACCCGGAGGCATCTCCCAGGACCACCCAGGAGGTCCAACCGAACCACCCGGAGATCTGGAAGGTCCTCCAAGACCTCCCAAGAGGTCCCCCAGGACCTCCTGGAGAGCCTCTAGGACTACCCAGGAGGACTCGAAGGTCCACCCGGAGGTCCACCAAGACCACCCGGAGGTCCCAGTCTCTGTGCACAATGAGCTAGTCCCAAGATCAGATTGCCAGCTCGTACAGACCCAACATCGGTGTCATCACATCCATACAACAAACTTAAGATGAATGAGACAAATTAATATTTATAGACAAAAGACCTTATGGTCAAGCTTGTTTACAGAGGTGCCACGTAGGGCTAACAGCAAAAAGACTTGCAGTGGAACAAAATACAACGCGGAGCCACTCGGCGAGCCACACGCTATCGAGTGGAGGACGTCCCCTAGTCCACGAGGTCTTCAACGAACTCCTCCTCGTAGTGCTCGGAGCACCCGGGAGGTCTTTCTGCCGACAACTGAGAGGGCACAAGCCATGAGTACTTTGAATGTACTCAGCAAGCCATAGGGAAAGTGAATGCAATAACATTTATGCAAGGCTTGACAAAGAAAGTTGTATTGTTAGTTTGCATAAAGCAGCATTTAAAAGGAAATACATTAAGTAGATTGCAAAGCACAAGTTGAAAAGATAATACATAAGTAAACCAAGTTCTTTGAAAACATCCCACGACCACCTTGGTCATGAGCCAAACTACTACTCGGATCCAAACCACAATTTTTAGAAAAATCTACCCCTTGCGTGAAAGAATCGGGCATGTCCATAACCGAGGACGCGGCTATTCGAATAGATTTTACACTCTGCAGAGGTTGTGTACTTTACCCACAAGACACGAAGTCCTCTAGTTGGTTGGGCACCCGTCGATGCCCTTGCTCACTTCCTTTGGTAAGCAGTCTAGAGCTCGTGACAAGGCCTTTACAAAGGTCAGTCCTGACTTGGTTCTGCCCACTAAGGTTTCGCCATGCTTAGGCCCCCTCTTGCGCCATTTCGACCACCACGACTGAACCACATCAGGACCTCACTAATTAGTTGGCCAGGACCACCCTGTTATGGACTTGTGGTTGCACGGGAGTGACCCAGATTGATGGCGTACAAGATTAAATCCTTAGTTGGCTGCTCAAACGAGTCTGACCACAAACCCAGTGTGCTCAAGGCACCCACTACTCACTCCCTGATTACTCCCCGAGCATAAAACATTTTCTAGTTCAATCCGGCCAAATGACCACCCTGGTCATAGCACACAAATTTTAACAATAATGGCATTGCCACGGTTCCATAGCACATTAGTCAAGTTCAATCATTCTTTAAGTCATGAGATTGCGAGACCAAACGTCTACTAGAGCATGGCTAAGCAATAAATCGCGCACATGTTGGTATTCAAAGACATAACCAACTAAGATAACACATCCTACGGATTTCCAAGGGTACATGTCAAACATGTTGTTTTCAATTATCCAAGGAGTCATAAGACAAGTGGGTGTTGTAACTACTCCCGAAACCATTTTTTATAAAAACTAGCCATGCGAGTTGGTATAAAACAAAGTACTTTTGCAAACTGGGATCAACATGATCAAGGGTCTATGACTTGCCTACGCTGAAGAACCGAGGGTCTTCTGCTGAGAGAGCCGGGTCCAGGAGGTATTCAGAACAACCGGATCCTACACACGCGAACAAGAACCAAGTAAATCAAACGAATCCACAAAACTCCAACGAAAGAATCAAATCAAAGCCAAAGAAAAACACAGGATCAGGGCAAAAATAGAAACTTGAATCACTGAATCGGAGCTCCTATCGAAGAAGAAAAAGCTCTACCGAGGGAGGTTCAAGGTTCTAGGAAACAAAAAGAAGTAGGAGGCCTCTCTGGTGCTTTATATAGGCATGGGGAGGCCTAGAGAGGGGGAACAGCGCATTTAATGCACCCGACAGGAGCAGGTAAAGGAATGAAAGGAGCGGGTAAAAGAGGAAAAGGCAAGGTATGGTGGAAATGATAGCATTAAATGCACGAAGACTCCCCACCCCCCCCGTGGGCAGAGGACCTGGGAGGGCGATCCCACTGGAGAGGTGGTCTTTGCAAAAGACCGAGGAGGGGTGGTCTTAACGGTCAAGATGGAACCAAAGGAGATCTCGACGGTCAAGACCAACGCAGGGGAGGTCTTCATGGTCAAGATAGAACCAAAGGAGATCTCGACGGTCAAGACCAACGCAGGGGAGGCCTCAACGGTCAAGATGGAACCAAAGGAGATCTCGACGGTCAAGACCAACGCAGGGGAGGTCTCAACGGTCAAGATGGAACCAAAGGAGATCTCGAAAGGAGGAATTCAACCCGAGCGACGGATTTCAGAAATCAAGGATGTTTGAAACACAAACCCGAGCTGGGAGCACCTCGGGGGTGGTCGTGACCCAAGGGGAGGTCAAAACCGAAGGAAGGTTCAAACAAACGGAGGTCTAAACCACGAGGAGGTCTAGACCAAGAGGAGGTCCAGACAGAGGAGGAGGTCAAAATGGGGAAAAGGTCTGAAGAGGTTAAGGGGAGGTCCAAAGAGGTCTGAGCGAATAGCGAGAGAGGAGAGCAAGACCAGAACTCGAACAACTCTAAATAAACCAAACTTCTGCATTAGTTGGAGTTTGATTAAGTCATGTTAAATCTCCAAATTTTCCAAAATCTTCAAGTGAAGCTTTGAACTCTCATCAAAACCAAATGGTTCTTTTTTTACTTTGAAAGCTTTTAAGAACTCCAGAAAATTGGGATGTTACAATCTGCCAAGTCAAAAGACTACTAATTCAGCAAGATTGCAATTTTCAACATGGAACGACCTACAGAGAGAGAACATGTTTATGTTATATCCCTGATTTTACATGGTCACTAGACTAGGATGACAATTCTAGTCCACCCTTATTACAGTTAACTCCTTTTGTGATAAGCTTTGCTACATGCCATAAAGGAATTCCATGCAAGTGTATCTTACACTTCCTAGTAGAAAGTAGCTAACAAAATGTTGGAGCAACGAGTCATGCAAATTGCCAACCAACTAGCTATTACCTTCCTTAGCTATTGTCTAGTTGAGGATTTTTCTTTTGATTGGCAATTTTTTTAGTTATCTAAGGAGGTAACTGGACTTGTAAGTGAAAAAGGTAAATTCATGTCAAATACATAGATAATCAAGACTGCAAACACGTTGTTTTGAATCATATTAACCAGTAACCATGATCATGGTTAATTGAGGCTAAGTTTTTTTTTAATTAAATCTACCATTACAAGTAGTAATTACTCAGTTGCCACTTGTATGCACACATGTATCTAGGGAACACCAAGATAGTTCAACAAACATAATCCATTTTTCCTTGTGGCAAAATCCTTGCACATCACCCACATCCCCAAATTACCTTCTCACCTGTATTTTGATTGAAGAGGCTTAACTACATATCAGTAACTACTTTGGAATTGAAAGCTAATTTGGGGGTACTCTACACACAAAGACTACTTTAATATCTAAATCTTTAAATCATATAAGCAATTCTTCATAAGCTTGGACATCACCTCGACCTCAAACTGTAAATCCAGATCAGATCATGTTCATGTTCCAGGAACAGAAGCTAGCTACCCAACAAATCGTAGTGAACAGCCAACCAGCCTCCTCCCAAGCCCTATCCTTTTCCCCTCTCCTCCAAGTTCCCCTTCCATTAAAAAAATTGAGAAATTTGGTACATCTATGCTAAAATCACCTAGAAGGAGAGGAGGGATCCAGGCGGCGCTCCGGGCCAGCAGCGAGGTGCTCCAATCGACTAGGGTTCCAGTCTTCTTCTCTAGGGCGGCGGCGAGGGCGACGCGTGCACCGAGGGAGGGGCTCTGGGCTGGCGACTAGGGTTCCATGCAGCGGGAGTGGGGAATGGAGGTGGGGGAGTAGGGACGAGAGGGGCGACAGGAGTGGGAAAAGGTAGGTAAATAACCCTCAACTTGAGGGGTGTTTTGATAATCGAGAGGCTGATTCTTGCAGGGAGTTGGCCTGACCTTTGGGAGTTCACCATCTAGGCAAGTTACTCTCCTAGTCTCTTGTACTAGTGGAGAAAAGTGAGTGCCATATGGAACAAGAAACATTTGGTACTTTCTCTCTCTTGAAAAAACAAGATGTGGGTTTTGCATCGTCCGCACGGTAACCGTGTGGTTTTTGCCTCGTCTGCACTGTCATCGTGCGGTTTTGCCTCGTCCGCGCAGTGACTGTGCGATTTTGCATTGCAGGCCCCTCTATCTCTCCGATTAAGGTTTTCTCTCTCTCTATCTCTCCGATTAAGGTGTTGCCTCTTTCCCAGCACCTTCCAGCATTTCACCTCTGTTCGTCACTATCGCCTTTAGATTTATTCCCCATCTCATCTATCAGTCGTCGTCGTCTTTACCTTTCCGTCCCATCAGTCACCATCGCTACCTTTTCGTCCCATTAGCCATCGGCGCTGTCTGCAGCCTGCATGCATGCATTCAAGCATGCAAGAACTCCTTCGCAGCACCTATAAGTAGCGAGCGAGCGCGATTAAGTTTCGCCGTCTCTCTCTCTCTCGGTCGCTCTCCGGTTCTCTGTTAATTTTGTTTTTGGGGACGGTTTAGCGTTATTAACCGCTATCATTTGTAGCCGTATTAGCAGATAATGCATAATTCTTAACAGAGGGGAAAAACATTGAAAAAAAAGGCTCAGTTGTTCCCGGGATGAAGAACTAGGTAGGGAGGATCGAAGTATTGTAGTAGTCATGGTCTACTCAGTTGTTCATGTCATTTGCTTGTTGTGATGTTCGCTTTGGTAGTTGTATTGGGGGCGTGTCAAGGGAAACGCCACAAATCCCTATCTCCATTTAGATTAGTTTATAACCCTTAAGGACAGTTAGTTTATCTAGAAGGCCTTTTGCTTTTAGTGATTAAGTACTACTGCAATATATTACATAAAGCAAATCATTGAATGATGTAGGCTCAACACATCACTGAAACCCTATTCTTCATGAAGGCTTTTTCATGTTTGTATTTGCTATGCCCATCTGCATGCTAAGAAAAGATTAACTATGGTGTATTGTCGTGGCTTGTTACCTAAACATGTTGTGTGTATCCCAGATGCGCTACAGGTAGCTAATGATCAAAGCAACACATTTTGGACACATTTTAGCTCATTCTTAACTGAATGAATTAGTTGTAAATAATTTTGTACTAGTAAATTAGCGTACATTAATTTGTTGTCTCCATTTGGTCGTAATTTTCAATTTGTAGTATTTTATCATCATTATCAATCTTCTCACTAATATTATGTCTATTACATCTATTGCAAGCCATGTCTCTACCGGATCTTCTGGAACCATTCTATGATGAGAACCATCGGTCCAAGTTGTGGATCGCTGGTGACGCGGATGACCCTCCGCCCCTGTTGCTTCGGTCGGGGAGGGATTACTGGGAGCTGGACGCTCACTACGTCCCAATCCTCTGGGACACAGGCTTGTTGTCCCTTGCGAGGCCGCTCTTTGTCGGACGCCAGTTCACCTTAGACGGTAGTCTGCTGTCAACACTTGTCGATAGGTGGAGGCCCGAGACGCACACCTTCCACTTTCGGTGGGGGTGAGATGACGGTCACTCTACAGGACGTCTCGTTCTTGACCGGTCTCCCGATCCGGGGTGAGCCACTTGTTCCAGGCCGTCTGCCGACGGACTGGAAGGCCAGGCTAGGGCATCGGTTTGGTATACCTGTCCCGGAGTATGCACGTGGCATCCCCCGGACTTGGCTGAGGCATTTCAGTCAATGCCCATAGGATGCACTTGACGAGGTCGTTAGGACACATCTCGTTGCTTACCTTCTTCAGCTCTTTGGTAGGGTTCTGTTTCCAACCACACAGGGTGATTGGGTGTACCCCAGCTTTGTCCGTGTCGCCGAGTCTTTAGTTGGCGCGGAGGTAGGAGCGATGCCTCAGTATAGCTGGGGATCAGTCGTCCTTTGCGCCATATAATGAGGGTTGTATGACGCTTTGCGCGCGACACCAGTGTTTGCCCAAACCTGACTGTCTGGTACGTGCTCCTACAGCTATGGAGTTGGAAGCACTTCCCTCATCGGCGCATCGTCTTCGAGAGAGCAAATGCACTCTGCACTCAGTGGATCGAACCTATATGGCAAATAATAGCATCTTCTACCTATTGATTGTAGCCTAATAGAGCTAGTAGTAGATTTTGGCTAATAGTCATGGAGAAATGACAAAAAAATGAATCGGAAGCATCTGAGTAGGCAGAGGAGTTTAACAGGAGAAATATTTTTTAAAAATAATATTTTTAAAAAGATAATTATAAAAATAAATAGTCGTCCTAAAAAATTACAAAAATGTGTCCCTGTCGCCAGTCGATAGGAACCTATCGCCAGTTGAACTGGCGACAGGGACCCTCTCGCTCCCGTGTCGCCGGTCGAGGTACCTGTCACCAGTTCAACTAGCGAGAGGAACCTATTGCTAGTTGAACTGGCGACAGCTTCCTGTCGCCATTTGAAATGGCGACAGATACCTGAAACCCTAATATGATTTGTCTACTTGTGATTTTCATATATTTTGAATGGTACGAAATCTGTTTGACTCGCAATAGCATTTTGTGATCATCGTATGTTGTTCTAGTGCGGTGAATTTCTAAAGAATTTTCCGAGGACGATTGAGGTATCAATGATTCATAAGTAGGAAGGTAAGTGATATAGCGATGCGCCCGGAAATTCATACACTTGCTTATGTACATGCACTGCATATTATTGCTACATGTTGTCATTTTGTGAGGACGATTGAGGTATTAATGATTCGTAAGTAGGAAGGTAAGTTATATTGCGATGAGCTAGAGAATTCAGACATGGCGCACAATATTGGAGAAAGGCGCAACGATAACAACACGACAGTTGATCTGACAAGAGGGGTTACATGGCACGCAGGTTAACGAACCAAGGATGGTACATGCATGCCTTTAGGGAATTAGAAATACATGAGACATATGGATGAAGAGGGCCGGACTACTGCGTGGACCAGGGCCATTTGCCCTTCCTTGCGAGCTCGGCGTTGTACTCCTCATCGGTCGCCTTGGCCTCGGCCGCCATTTCCCTCTTTTTCTCACGCTCCCTCTTGCGAGCCTCGCGCCCCCGGCGCTTGCACGCCTCGAGATGGGCCTGCGTCTCTCGTTGGATACGCTGGTTGTGCTCTTCGGTGCGGCACTCCTCCTCCCTCCTCTCACGGTCTCTGTTGGCATTCCACTCCTCGTAGTCGAGAGTCCACTGGTCATGTGGGTGCATCTCTAGGTCGATCCACTTGCGGTAGCCATATAGCGGATCTGGGGACTACAGGTAGACGGGACAGGTTGTTAGTGTGGACTATGAAAGAGAAATGGTAGGGGAACATACTGCTACCTGTCCTTACCGGTTGCCGATAGCATCTCGTGTCCCAACGGCGGTCGGGATAGTCGCTGGACTAGTTCGCGCAACCCTAGTAATGCATGCCTAGGCTTAAGCGGTGCTTGGACTTGAAGAACTTGCATCTGTTCCTGCACCAACAGAGGGGCGACGTCTCCTCCTCGGGCGGGTGTTGCAACGAATGCTCGGTTGAGATGTTCTGGTAGGGATTGCTGTTATGGGGGACGGCATCATTGAGGGGAGGTGGCCTCCTAGCATGCTCCCTTTATTCCTCCTGGGCCGCATACTCCCTTTGCATTTCGCAGATCGTCTCCCAGTGCTTGTCCATTTGAGCGAGTTTGTGTTGAAGTCTGGATGCAGGAGAACCCGGCGTGGAAGGAGTAGTACTTATATGCTAAGTCGGCGCTGTGTACGTGACTGAATTGTAATTCAGTTGAAGGAAATTCACGTCCGTGAGACAGCGGCCCTGAAAAACTAGCTCGTCAGGTCACGTTGTCCTGAAAAGCTAACTCGCCGGGTCACGTCGCTCCAGAAAGCCAACTCATCGAGTCACGTCGCTGCGCAAAGCTGACTCGTCGGGTCACGTCGCTGTGCAAAGTAAGGGGGACTGAAGGCGTAGAAAGAGGGTGGTGTGGGGTGTCCCGATGCAGAATCGTACATGTGGTCACGGTTTTCAAGCAAAAAAGAGATATCAAAACATGAGACTAGTATAATAATAGTTGCACAGAAATTAATATTTACATGGCATGACTGATATTTGGAGGAACAAATATCTACTAGCGGCCCCTCTTGGGGCGCACCCCGCGTGTTGCCCCTAGCCTCGCTCGGCGATGGTCCAAGTATGTCAGAGGATCAGGCTGCTTGATTACCCGACCGACGCGAGTAGCCTGAGGTGGTGTCGCGAGGGGGGGTCCTGCGTCGGTTGGGTCAGTCCCGACGTACCGTGCAGCTGAGAAACCTCCAAGGAGAACGGGGTGTCACACGGGTCCATGAAGAAGTCCTCGAGGGGTGCTGATAGGTGTGCCTCGTCGTGCGATAATGAATCGTCATCCCAAGCCGTTCTTGTGAAGCATTACGTTACAAACATAATAATGGCGAAAACCACAAAAAAGAACGTTACGCAAGCAAGCAAGGTGGTCATACCTGTTGGCCCGAAGACGTGCCCCGACGACTCCGCGTACTCATGCCCCGTGTATGTGTGGAGCTCAGGACTTGCAAGAGAAGATTGTCGTTAGTAACTAGTGTGGTTCGAAATAAATAAGCATTACGTTACGCACGTAATCATGGCGAAAACCATAAAAAAGGGCGTTACGCAAGCAAGCAGGGTGGTCATACCTGGTGGCACGAAGTCATGCCCCGATGACTCCACATGCTCCTGCCCCGCATGCCGGTGGAGCACAGGACCTGTAAGAGAAGATTGACGTTAGTAACTTGTGTGGTTCGAAATAAAGAAGCGAAAGTGAATGTCTCATGCTCACCTCTAAAATGTCCCGCGGTGCTCCCACCACGGTGCCACGATGACACGCCTGACACGTCCGGCAGACCCATGGCCGTGAACCACCTCTACCGACCCTCGTCCCCAGACCGGTCGGTCCACCGGTCCTAAGATGCGACAAGTCGCGATCCGGATGCCTCGTCTCGAGGCCTCCATGATCCGTTCGCAGACCCTCCGTGTCCCCAGCCATGTGTCACAAGCGGAGGTCGCCAACTCGAGAACTTCCCGATGTAGATCCGTCTGCACAAGTAATGTACAAGTTGGAAAAATATATCTGGCAAATTAAATATGAACTAAAGACCGTTCAATACATACGGAGCGGTGGAAAGCGGAGTCCAGCTGGGTAGGGTATGTGTCGAACGTCGCAGCCTCGTGTTGTGGTGGGTCGACCACGACCCGGACGCAGCGAAGCCTCGTCCGACTAGCGTACCACTCCATGTACTCCCCGTACGTCTCGGGGTCGTAGGGATCATCCCCACACTGGATGGGGTCCTCGTGCGAGCCACTCCAAGCCTCAACCCAAGGCCTCATCCTGTCCAACCAGGACATCGTGCCACGTACTCCCTTCCTAGTGTACCTGTGGACGGCAAGACAATTATTTGGTCGACACATAACGCACATTGTACGAAAGAAGTAAAGAGTGAACTTATGCGTGGACGTGCGCCGGCACCCACGTCCTCCTCAAGAGGCTGGGACCTCCTGTCGCATACCGAACAGGCGTAGGACCTGCTGCACCTGTTACTCCTCCACGAAGACATCATGCACCAAGTCACTCTGCGTGTACCAGTACACGTAGTCGCGTGCACAGGATCGACAGTCTATCGGGCGCGCGCGCGTTCACCCTCTCGTGAGTGTACGATGTCCAGATGACGCGGTCATTGGTCAGCTGATCGAACATCACAACGTACTCCGGGTAGAACCCCTGCGAAGTGATCGGCGTGTAGGTGACCTGTGCAATAGAATACCGCAAACTTAGCACACAAAATTGTGATTACAATACAAAATAATAATAAATGATCATGAAACTAACCCAGCGGTGGCACCACACCGTGCCCATGGTTGGCTAGTCCACGTCATCGCCTTGGACGTACAAGCTGACCACGTACGCTCTCAAGTCCAGATATGGTCATCCGATCTGGAAGCGCTCGAAGGACCACAGCTGCAGAAGTAGCGGGCATCCGGAGAGGATGGAGCTGTCCTGGGCATGGTGGCAAGCATCGCGACAAGGCGTGAGACGTCAGGCACAAGACGGCTGCACCCAGCGTGGAGGATCTCTCCACCGCAAGTCCGCCAACTCACGCGGCGCATCGACGTAGTGCTTGTCGACTATTTGCCGTCGAGGGACCCGTAAACATGACCCACCAGAACAGCCACAACAGGTAGGCCTCGAAGTGCCTCCTAACAATGACGTCTGTTGCGTTCTGCGCAATACACTTGGGCTACAAGAAGACATGTACACGTCAGCAAGGTTCACATATGAATAGATGCAAGATGACAATAGTTACAAATGCTTACGTAGAACTGGCAGATCCACCTCAACGTTGGCCCGTGTGGGCTGCTGAACTCCGTGTGCCCGCTGCCCAGCGACAGCACATCGTGGAACCTCGCTAGGAGGTCCGTCCACCATATGGCCGAGATGTCGTACGCTGCCATGGGGGAGCCTGTGCAGGGCAACCCAGTCAGGAAGCTCACGTCCTGGAGCGTCGGTGCCATCTCCCCACATGGAAGGTGGAACGTGTGTGTCTCTGGTCTCCAACGGTCAACCAGTGCCGTCAGCAAGGCCCGGTCGTATGGAAAATGCCTAGACGTACGACCAGCACTGCGGTCCTGGTCGTCCTCCCACGTCGCCTCCACCATCCTCGCTAGTGTAAGAAGGCCTGCCGCTCTCAACCCGTGTCGAAACGATTCAGAACAAATGTGACTGCACGCAAAGTAGTCAGACCGCGATTGAGTGTATTAAGGTTAGAACTGTACATACCTCGGTAGCCTCCATGCCCTGATGGGCGTGCGCAGCCGCAATGCGCTAAGCTCAATCGGCATCTCGCCCTTCGGGGGAGCACGGTACTAAGGCAGCTATGGTGACGCGCGTCAATCACCGGGTCAAGCAACTCGTAGTGGCCTGCATCCGTCATACCTACAAATTAAGTGCATGCATTGTAAAGACCACGAGACATGTACAAAAACCAAAATTCCTACTTTAAAAATAATTTTCGGCGTTAACAGAATAATTATCACACGAAAATGTAAACCTAATTTAGGCTACTCAGCAATTTAAACAGATTTGTAATAGGGTCTTCCAATTTAGAGGATATTTTTAAATATTTTTCAAGTGCAGATATAAATAATAAACAAAGTTCTTCCTATTTTCCTAGTTTCGTAGTTTAAAATTAATTTTCGACATTAACAATATAATTACCACGCATAAATGGGAAGCTAAATAAAGCTGATTTTTTTTATACATATTTCTAATAGTCGTCTTCCTATTTCTGTTGATTTATCCTAAATCGTTCAACTGCTGTAACATTCATAACATGTGTACGACAAACTACACTATACACATCTCAAATAATGTAGTACATAATTTGACTACAATTATCTAATCTACTTAATTCTATGTCACTATTCTACTTAATTCTAGCTGCTATTCTACTTAATTCTATGTACTTAATTCTACTTGCTATTCTACTCGCTACAGCTCAAATGATGTACTTAATTCTATATAATTTGACATAATGTACAAGGTTGCAAAAAAATATACTTGAAAGATGGTCGGCCCACCGGATCTGATGCTCTATCAATCTCTCTCATCCGCAACGAACTAGCAGAGTTTCACTACCTTTCTTCTCTTCCTCTCCTCCTCTCTTTTTTTTTTTTCTGGAATTAAAATGAGTTTTGGAGGAATTTTTTGGGGCTTTTATAGATGGCATCCTGTCGCTAGAACTGGCGATAGGTAAGACTATTCAACTGGCGACAGGAAGACTGTTCAGTTCCTGTTGCCAGTTGAACTGGCGATAGGTAGTTGGACCAGCGACAGGAGGGGAAGAGGGTCCCTGTCGGCAGTTCAACTGGTGATAGATAACCCGTTTTTGTAATTTTTTAAGGCGGCTATTTATTTTTGTAAATATCTTTTAAAAATATTTTTTTTAAAAAAATCTTTAACAGGAGGAGTACATGATGCATATTTTTGGCTAACTAAAATTTGTTGCCTGTTGATAAGTTTAAAATGCTATGGCATTTAGGCAGATGCGCACTTGGGGATTGTAGTCCCACTGCAAACTGCTAGCTATAGTTGAATTTATATGTCAAACAATAACATCTTCCATTTATTGAGCGTAGCCTAATAGAACAATCTAGCAGTAGCTATTGGCTATCAGTCATGGAGAAAATGCCAAGAAAATGAATCAGAAGCATCTGAGTAAGTAGAGGAGTTCAATAGGAGCACACAATGCATTTTTTTGGCTAATGAAAATATGTTGTTCATTCATAAGCAATGAAATGTTATGGCATTTAGGCAGATGTAAAGACAAATTATGGTGCAGATGGAATAGTGTTTAGCTGACTCTTGGATGTGTTGTTAAGAATCCTAACCCTTGCGCATATGGCATGCGAGGTCAGAATTAAGGCATACCATGCTGAGAAATCAAATATATCTTACTGTGCTTTTGGTAAATGTAATCTGTTATTCGACAGATCTGAACAAATGCTAAAAAAATAATGCAAAGGCACAACATGTGCAGGAGGAACATTTGTACCTCATCACAAGGCGAGTATTTGTGAGGCGCTACAGTTGCATGAACTGGCACTGTGTCAACAATGTAAGTTGTTGTTCCAGGTTTTCCACCGAAAATGCCCAAGCTTTGAGGAAATGTGAAAATTTAAAAAGGACAACAATTAAATGGGAATGCTATCTAAGCAAGCCTTGATGAAGGTTAATCTGGCTCCATAGGTA
Organism: Phyllostachys edulis; assembly: GCA_036346405.1. Lineage (NCBI taxonomy): Eukaryota > Viridiplantae > Streptophyta > Magnoliopsida > Poales > Poaceae > Phyllostachys > Phyllostachys edulis. The sequence continues at coordinate 14,085,026 of CM070550.1, read as the reverse complement.
ATTACCTCAAGATATGCTGTTGTCTGTTGAATCTGAAACCTCTTGATAATTACCTAGAAAAACTTGAGCCTCAGTTAAAACCTCTTGATAATCATCATCTCTTGTGGCAACATATCCTGAAATAGTGGTCTCCATCTCCTTAGGCTGGATAATATTTCTCCCCATATCTGCTTCACACTATGCAAATCTTTGCACTGAAACGCAATATCATTTCAGCAATTCCATAAGCACCAAAGAGTCACAACGCTAATTGAGTTTAAAACAACATGTTTTTCATTACTAATCCAGAATTTGCAAATAGATTCATAGTCATAGGCAATGTCAACTTCAAGTATCTCAGCATTTTGTTCCCAGATAACCTTAGCTACCACACAATAAAAAAACAGTGATTCATAGTCTCATCCCCCCCCCCAACACACCCCAAAGCATAACTCAAAGGCTTGACAATAGTTGTTCTTGCAAGAGTATCCTTTGTCATCAATTTATTACGAGAGAGCGACCATAAAAAATATGTTCTATAGGTGGAACAATTAAGGATCAAATAGCAAGAATGCAGACAGGTTCGACCCCTACTGCCAAATCAAAGAATCACACTCATCAGAAAAAAAAACCTTGCTGGGCCACATTATCTAACTCATACCATCTAAGCATGAAGGTTTCAGAAAAAGGCTCTTATGAAAGTACACTTTAATTGATTGGCATCCCAAATTTCATTAATGGTTTTACCTTTTACATTGACCGTCACATAAAGATCCCAGAACTGCACTGCTAGTGGGGAAGTCCCAAACCAAATATCATCTGAAAACCTAATTTTCTCCCCATTTCGTATCATCCATCTATACCCAAACTTAATAGCTCTAGCAGCCTAGAGAACCCCTTTCCAGAAATTAGGTGCATTAGCACCAGGACAACAGAAAATATTGGGGTTCTTAGTTTTGTATTTATGATCAATAAGTTGCCTCCAGAGCTTAGCAGCGCCCTCAGCGTATCTCCTAACCTAAGAACCCAGTAAACTCAAATTTAAATCTCTCAAATTAGGTCCACCTAGCCTACCATATTCTTTTTTCATGCAGCAAAGTTGCCAGTCGGCTAAATGCAACCTATGATGCCCTTGAAAATCATTCCACATACAATTTGCCATTTGAGTGTTAATTAAATGTAAAGCCCACTTAGGAAATTTAAAAAAGGACAAGAAGTAAATGGGAATGCTAGCTAAGCAAGCCTTGATGAAGGTTAATCTGGGCCCATAGGAAAGAAGCTTACCTCTCCAACCATCTATTCTTTTCAAAATTTATCAACAAGACAGACCGAGTGACTAAATAAACTACTGGGCATAACCAACGGTTATGTCAAATGAACAGAATAATTACGTGCATATTAGATGTCGAAAACTCAAAATATTGCAACACTTTGCTGCAACCAATTAGTTACATTCGAGTTTACATTCAGAAAAAGGATGACGTAAATGGAATTAGCTACATCCAGAAAAGGACCGAGCTCTAAAGTAAACATTGGTTTATACCACAACACAAATACAAATTCTGACATACAAATAGAGGTTAGGTAAACATCGATGTATAACATAACACAGATACACAATCTAACATGCAAATCAAAATATGGAAGAACGAACAGCAAAGCGGCAAATATGTAAATAGCATTTCATTGCAAATCACAACACACGTGGACACCCTAACATGCAAATCTAAGCTAAATTATTAACCAAACATCGATGTACGACAGCACACACATTCTGACGTTGTATACCAGCACATTGTACATGCAAACGGGAATCTGAAACAAGCAACACCAGTTCTTCAATTCTATAAAGACCATGGCATCACAAAAGGATGGAGATATGCTGAGAGGAGAACCGAAAAGGCAAACGGAACAAGTGAGGGAAACCCAACCATGGATACCGCGGGGTGCAGCGACGGCCAGCAGCAGGAAGCGACTGGAGACCACGAACCCGAAGACAACCAGCCGCGTCGCGTCCGACGTGGATAGCGTGCCTACGCGGCGACGGCGGAGACCAGAAGAGAAAGGGGCGTGAGCTGCGGACAGGACGACCAAACCGAGGAAACAATGCACAAGTGAAGCAAGAAAGCGATGGAGGCGATGTGAAGCGTAGAAGCGATGCGAGGTGCAGGGCATGGGCAATGAAAAACCTAGAAAAAACGCACGCGTAACGTCTCGTAAAGAACGAGCCGGGCGCGAGGACTGAGGATGCGCTAGCACGGAGGCAAAAACATGGACGGCAAAACGATTGGCTGCGAAGGCGCCACAGAGGAAGCAAACGGACAAACAGTTGCAAAGGAAAACGGAACAGAGATCGCACGCGCACGATGACAGACGGGACCGCAGCGAAGGAGAAGGCAGAAAATATCTGGCGTATAGATCAAAGAGAGAGATTCGTCGGGATTACATGATATTCGCGCGCACAGCCACAAACAACCCCGTGCGTTCTTCTTGCTGCGTGAGTCGAGATTGCAACCATCACTAATTAACGATATATACACATCTTAACTAATTCTAGCATATTAATCTTGTCTTAATCGATCAAATCTGCCATGCACGTGTCATGTATAGTATGGTGCTGGCACCGAACCAAACACTGCCATGCCTAGCTTGTATTCGACGAAATAATAGTAATATGATAGGAGTAATAACGAAGTGATGATTAGTTAATTAGACAGGGTAGGACGGTATCTTGGCGAGGCCGCAGACGCCCTCCCCGCTGACGCCGCGGCGGATCCTGACGTAGCCGCCCTCGCCCCACGACGAGCCCCACGAGTTCTTCATGAGCCAGTACTTGGTGCCGTCGCTCGCCGTGCCGTACCCGACAGCCGTGATGGCGTGGTCAAGGTCGGTGCCGCAGCCGCTCCCGCCCAGCACGCCGCGGTCGTAGAACCGGAAGACGAAGTCGCCGCCGTTGATGGCCACGGACACGGGCTGGTGGGCCACGGCCGCCATGAGCGTGCCCTCGTTGTTGCGCGGCACGTCCTCGTGGCCCCGGATGAGGCGGCCGAGCCCGACGACCGGCACGACCCGTCCGTGCCGCGGTACGGGTAGGACGACTCCCCGGCGAGGCCGCCGCGGCGCGCGATGTACTGGAAGGCGGTGTCCATGAGGCCGCCCTCGCAGCCCTCGTCCTCGCCGTAGACGTCGCAGTCCACCAGCTCCTGCTCCGACAACGACACCAGCCGCCCCGTCCGGATCTTGGTCAGCCCCTCCACCGCCGCCACCGCCGAGAACGCCCAGCAACAACCTGCGTGCATGTTGCCCTCGCACCTCTTTATTTGCGACCCAAATGATTGGGTTGGATGAAACAGAGCGAACTTTAGGACATGTCGAAAAAAGGAAATGAATGACAGTATCAATGAAGGTAAGTTGTTTTTGACCCTCATGTCTGACTTGACCCAAACTAGATTGGTCACTGCACTGGTGTCTAGAATCTAGGGCATGTTTGGTTCATCACCCTAGTTAGTCATACCAAAATTTTAGTAATGCTAAAACACAGGTAATGCCAAAACCTGGCTAAAAATGTTGTTTGGAATATAGTCATATCAATTCACGGGTAATGCCAAAATTGATGTTAATTCACGGGCAATGCCAAAATTGATGTGTTTGGATTGTAACAATGCCAAAATTTGTCAAAAAAGTGAATATAACACGTGGAGCCCGCATGATACATATTCTTTTTTGCCCCAAAATATGCCAACAATGATTTTGTTTTGTTGATAAAATGACAAGGAACACAACGGTTCAAACGGATCACAAATTGGATACTTGGTTTAGGAAATATGATCATCTGAAACTGATTAATCAAAAAGTTAAGTATTAATAGCAGCCAATAGGATACTGCCACCTCACCAACATATTGGTAGGAGGCTATTCCAAAGTTGGGGCGAGCAAAATGCTCGTTCGGAAATCGTCTACGCATAAAGCCTGTACGGCATTGGCTAACCAAAATTTTCAGAACACGCTAAAAAAATATGTATCAATCTAAATGCTAGCTAAATTTTGAGGGCAATATCAACCTAGTCTCCCGTCGGTAGAATCTCCTGACTTTTTTTGTTTTACCAGTTTATACTTCCCGTTTGACCGCACGCGCGTGTCACGTAGTCAAGATACAGACATACGTGTCCATGCACGTACAGCGGTACAGTTCATTGCATAATTCATCAACTTCCCGATCGATTTTTCGATTCAAGAAGTAGTTAACGCGTGCGTATTTGTATTGGTCGTACGCACGTACCACAAGAGCCTTGGTCCTTGACGCCGGTGACCGCACCCATGGTCCGCCAGTCCAAGCTCTGCGGCGCGGCGGCCAGGCTGAAGTTCTCGTACCTGAACCAGCCGCTCCCCCTGCCAGCGCCGGCCGCGGCCGGCGGGCGCTGGTAGCCGGTCGTCACGGCGCGGAACTCCTCGTCGGTGAGGTCGGCGAACTTGTTCGTGGCCAGACGGTGGCCGCCCTCCCCTGCAGCGTTGAACGAGTCGAAGAGCTTAGCGTTTGCCCTGAATATCTCCATACGCCTTGCCTCCTCCTCCTCCCTGTACGTGCGCCCGTGCTCCGCCATCCACTTCTCGTGCCTTGACAGTTGACACCATGGCGGCATCGGCGGCGGCATCCTCGCCGGCGAGCTCCCGCGCCGCGAGCACGTGGGGAGCAGTGCAAACGCTGCCCATGACAAGAACAGCAAGGATTAACGTGGACGGAGACATGTTCTGTTGATTCAGTTGTGTAGTCTGCTACTTTTTTAAAAAAAGAAAAAAAAAACTTCTGTGTAGTGTGCTACTTGTTTTCGCATAACTAACTTTGTTGCTTGGCCAAATGCTGCAAGGCAGGAAGGGGTTTATATAGAAGTGTTGGAGAGGAAAGAAACAAAAATAACTAAATAAGTTAGGCATGCTTAACTGTTAGTAACAAGCAAATTAGCCTGACAAATTCCATGGAGCAATCATGATTAGACCGGGAGGGTCCAAGAAAAGAGCCGTGAAGTAAGATCCTACATCGACCATATTCACATATATGTACGTAATTTGATGCAGCTAACAGACATCTCTGCATTGATTAGAATTTTTTTAGATAATAGAAGAGAAAACCTCTTTCGGCCTCTGCATCAAGGATACACATAGCCTATTTTATTAGCAAGTTTAAAGCACTAAAGTTGCCAAAGCTTTACAAGAAAATGATGACTAAAAGTTAAACTCAATCATTACAAATCATGTGACTAAACCGCCACCCATAAATACATAAAATTTGCTTCGCCACAACCTCCAAACGGTCGCTTCCAGCCAGCATAGACTCTTTCTTGGCCGATTTCTATAAATTTATCCAAACCCTCAGTTAGTATCCAGTCAAAAAGATAACCTGCAATGGACGTGATTAGATAACGAACATGATGTTGCCTTCTTTTCAACTGAGTGAGACATGCAAGAACATGAAGGCCATGCGTATACATGTGTGCGCGATCGATGGAGTTATCGATTGCTCCCGGGCTCTGCTGGTCGCATTGGTGCCGTGAGCAACCGGCTCTCCTTGAGATCGATCGAGGAGGGGATCATATGTACTGTTGGCCGGTTAGGATCATGTAGTGATATGGATCCCTAGTCCCTACGGTGGCCATGGAATCTCTTGGCTTGCAGAGGAGAGATGGGGACCCTCTCTTATCCTTGTTGCTACCTAGCTAGCTGCGTCTAGGATTTGCCATGCCTACCACCAAATCAGCTATGTAGGTAGATTTGAGCTACGAGCATGTGTTTTGGATCGTCTGATAAAACAAAAATCGATAACTAAGAAAATTTCCTTTCGGCCCATCCATGTTGTCAATACAGAATACATATAGCATTGGTTTCTGATCGGATGGTGTAGAAATTGCTAAAGCGTTGGTATCTCGACTGCAGCAGATGCTTGATTCTCCTGGGACTTTGCATCATTCCTATATATCCAATTGAGACACGAATGCTACAGGGTGTCAAGGAGTCAAGGATCCATGCCGTTGTCGTGGTACCTGTTGGGTCACAGGGTAGGCTACGATAGCTACAAACAAAAATTCTACCACGCGAACTAGGATGCCAAGCAAGTAGATGATCACAGATCGTTACCAACAGACGCGCAGAGCAGCGGAAGAAGGGTTGGAGCAGCCTGGTCCAACGAAGAGCGCGTCGATGTAGTGGTCGTAGTCGATCGTCTCCTCCAAAGAACGTCTGCGGTTCCTTGTGAAGATCGCGGATCGCCCTCAAGCGCAACAATCGTAGTAGTGCCTCTACGGTATCCACACGCCCAGGAAGGAACAACCGAACGCCGTGTGCAAAGACCAAGTCGCACGCGGTGGAGCTCTCAAGAAGATGGCGGCTAGGGTTTTGGTGGTGTTTCACGATCTCTCCCAATAGCCTCATGCACCTCCTTATATAGTGCTCGTGGACGGATCCTATCAGGACATCGCCATTTAATCGTATTCGTCTTGGTTTGTTCCAACCCGCTAAGTGTGTGACCTCAGAGGTTCATGTGTAGTTCGGTTGTGACTGGAAACCGCTTCCGATCACGAGTCGAAGCGCTCCTAGCAGTAACATATCGGTTCCGAATACACACAAATTATATCGGACGAACCTTAATGCAATATGATCTACGACGTGTCTTCATCACTTACGACTGTGTCCTATCTCAGATATGACCGGTTCAGATGTGGTCACGACGATTCAGAACTCCCCACGACCAAAGTTACGACCACTCAGGATTATTACGCTCGACCGATCCACGACTAGCTCAGATTTGCATACGACCACCAGAATCGCTCGACCGAGCGACCTACTCGTGTATACTCCCTTTGCCTCACGATGTCTGGTTGAACTCCAGGTGAGATGTTGTGTCATCCATGGACTATTCAATACTTTCTCGATCGAGTATCAGATAACTTTACGTGGTCGAACTCTTCGACTACTAGTGGCATGGCCATGCACTTTCTTTATCCGATCACAACGAGGGCCCAGAGACATCTCTCTGTTATGTTAGGAGGGCAAATCCCATATCCCACCAAATCACATTCCTCTCTATGTTTCAGAGCATACCCGAAAGCTACCTTTATAACTACCCAGTTACGGTGTAGCGTTTGGCAACCCCTAAGCGTGCTCTTACATAGGAAACCATACTGATCTCAGGTCTAAGGATTATACATCATCATTGCTTGAGACCAACTAATGACACATAGATTCATAACAATCTCAATAGTGCCTCAAGGTGGGTCTTATCCAACATCATATTCTCTAACATGTGTCCATATTATTGGTTTGATATCTCCATATCTATGACTCGTGAAACATAGTCATCAACCAATACATATGCTAGTCTATTCATATGTGTCCTCATATGTTTACGACCGAGGATCGATAAGAATAATTATTGCGTAAATATAGAGTTTCACAACCAAGTCACATACTTGATAATAAATATTAACAATATTATTCTAGGAACAAGATAACACATTATCCAATGTCATGAACATAATGAAATGTAATCATCTCTATGATTGCCTCTAGGGCATATTTCCAACAGTACCTCCGTTCATATACGCGGGGCATGGTCGACGCGAGGGGTGCCTTTGTGTTTAAGAACAGAGTCCAGGTCAAAATTGACACGAACATTTCAAATGAGATTCCGTTGGGTTCCTGTCAGCTCAATTCCTGCATACAGGCTGCTGCTGTGCTGTGTCACTCTTTCAGTTCCCACCGTACGTACGTAATTCTTGTGGATATATAAGACTTGCATAGTAGTCTCAAGATTCTCATCAACCCGCTATTCCGATGAGGCTAGTATTTCCTCCTCTTGTTTGGAACCTATATCTCGGCCGGGATCCTCGCCGAATCCCTGGGATTGAAAGGTCCAAGGGAAATTTCCCCCGCCCATCGAACGCACCGTTTGGATGACGAAGGAACATCGATTCCCTGGCCCATTCCCTGCAGTTTCCACGGGGAAGTAAACCACGAGTGCTCACACGGGATTTTTTTTCTCCTCCGAGTCCTCCCGCATCGCGAACGCCTCCCTCCCTCCACATTGGCACCGCCGCACACCTCCCTCCCTCCACCGCGTTCTTCCGCCTCCCTCTCAACCTGGGCACCACCTACTCGTGCGTCGGTGTGTGGAAGCACGACCGCGTAGAGATCATCGCCAATGACCAGGGTAACCACGACATGCCCTCCTATGCCGCCTTCACCGACTCCGAGAGGCTCATCAGCGATGCTGCCAAGAACCAGGTCGCCATGAACCCCATCAACACCGTCTTCGGTGAGCAACCTCTCCTGCCCTCCTGCCCACCCCAGATCTCTTCTCGGTGTAGGATTAAGGATAACCGACAAGAGAGGGGTGAATAGGAAGTATTTAAACTTTTTGACTAATTAACAATTTAAGCCAATTATGAACTAAGTCTAAACTAGATACAATTCTAGCTAAGCAATTCAACACAAGATAAATGCTAGAATTGTAAATGCGGAATAAGTAAAGACAACAAATAACCACAATTGAGACAATAAAGTTTTTCCCGTGGTATTGAAGACTTGCCGGTCTTCACTAGTCCACGTTGAGGAAGCTTGAACAAATCAAGCCGGCTCCACGAATTAAGCCTTCCCTCGATCACTAGTGATTGTTCTTCCTCCGCTCCGAAGATGGTGAACACCAAACCACTCACAATCTTGACACCGGGCCTCTTCACAATCTTCTTGAAGAGATCACCGAGCTAACACCGCCAAGCCGTTTAGGTGTTTGGCAAAACACCAAGAGTAATGAATCAACGACCTTCGCTTGACGACACTCAAGTGCAATGGATCAATCTAGAATGAACGCACTTGAATTTTGGCTCAATTACCTCACAATGAATGCACAAGTGTATTTGAGGTGTTGGAGGGATGCTCAAGGCTCTAAGGATGTTAAATGTGATCTTGCACACTGTCCTTAAGCAGGTGGAGGGGTATTTATACCCCCCACCAACAAATACGATTGTTGGGAAGGAAATCCCCAACTTTCAGGGAAATACGGTACTACCGCCAAGTAACGTGCGGTACTACCGCTCCTCACCTATCGTCAAGCTTGGAATAAAGATGGTATTAATCGCTCGACTGTACCGTTGGAAACTTCGGCGTGGTACTGCTGCTAACTATCATACGATACTACCGCTGGTTGGTCATACCGCTCAACAAGGGCGGTACTACCATTTTTCGAAGGACCCAAAAGGGTACCTACTGGAAAATACGTAGCGCTCAACATTCAGAAATACCGGGGTGCGGTAGTACCGCTTCAGGGTTTGCACCTCAACCGAAAAAGGTGCCTCTTTGGAAATTACGTACCGCCAACATATTTTCGGAACAACCGGGTTGCGGTGGTACCGCACCACGAGCCCAGTCGTATCGCTGAGCGGTAGTACCGCCAATACAACACCGGTACTACCGATTGTCCTGACAATGCATAGTTGGCTTTCCAAAACAAATTCCAAATGCATGCATGATCCTAAATTGATCCAAATGACACAAGAACATGATATCAAGCTACTAGTCATGATCCCTCTTAATAGTATGGCATTTAACCTAAAATCCGGTCTTCCATCCATTTCTCCTAAGACCGGTAAAATATAAAAAGGATCATAGACTACTTGTACCTTGTCTTTGAGCCATATTGATCTTCATGTTGTCCTTTAACATGCATCTTCAAGTTATCAAACTCACCATTGGGACTTAACCTTGTAAATACTCAATAAACATGTTAGTCCCATATTCACATATTATCATTAATTACCAAGACAATTTTTAGGGGCCTAGATGCTTTCACTCGGTCCTGCTTTATTCTTGTTGTTTTTACGTAAGTTAGATCTGTGGATCTCAGGCTCTATCATGTAGGTGTTGTAGTCTAGCTTAGTTCGGCTTACGAGAAGAAGCGCCGAGTCCAGGAGGCTTTCGAGGAGGGCAAGCCCATCCCCACCGAGCTCCGCAACGAGGAGCTCACCTTGCGCTGCAAGATCGATCTCAACGACCAGGACAGGGTAGGTTCCCATCCGATCCTTCCCATTCCCCTTCATTTTCATTCAGTTCTTGTTGTGTAGCTCTGTTGGTACAAGCACTTGTTTCTTTGTGTCCCCCTCCCCCTCTTCTCATGATTTGTGGTGAATTGGTGCAGTTCCAAAAGGAACCCAAGATCCTCTTGACCACATCTCGCAACCTGAGCGCACCCTTTGCTCAATTGTTAAGGTGTGTTTGTATTGTGAATTGACGATTGTTTCCACAAGTTGGAATTGTGAAGTGCATGAAGCTAACCGACCTTTCTTGTTCATTTGGTAGGAGCTGAAAGTCGTGTTTCCAAACTCATAAAGGATGAACCGTGGTGGTCAGGTATAGTATGGTAGCACTCCATATTATTATGTTTACTTTGGTTATCAGATAAACTGATTACTGATAAGCATCTACACAATGTTTGGGTGATTAAAAAGTAAACAAAGTTCATTACAAAATGTATTTGCTTGAACTGTGAAATTCACTCATAGCTTTTGTGAACTTTGCTCTTGTGCTTCGTATTGATCTGTATTTTCTTTGTGGCAGGTGATATCGGAAATTGTTGAGTCCTGCCGCTCACATGAGATCACTGATCTTATTTTGGTGCGTGAAAATGGTGGCCAACCTAATAGTATGATTGTCTGCCATCTACAATTCAGTCCAACTGCATACTTTGGGTTACTCAATGTGGTAAGTGTGTATGTGTGTTTTATACATGCTGAGCTGATACTGTGTACAACATGGGAGGCCATACTTGGTGTAACTTGAGGTTTCATTGTTGGGCAGGTGACACGTCATGATATCAAAGATAGGAAGGCCATAGGAAAAATGTCATACGCACAAATATCAATTTTTGGTGAACATTGTTGTTCCTGATTTAAAATTTTAAAATTTGGAGGTTGTAGTGATGTTTTCCTCGTTAACCTGATATATGCTTACTACTATGAAGACAAATATCAATCCATTCAAAACTATTAAACTGAGCGCCTCCACTTTTACTTTTGCTTGATCTAGCTTGAAGTCCATTTTTGGTGAGTTATGGTGTTGTATTTGGTTTGATAGTTCTAATTATGTCAGGTAACTCCCTCTGCTTGATAGAGCCTATAGAAATTAAGTTTGGCTGCTGGCAATACTAGATATATTATTAGTTTATCTTCCTCAAGGGATTCTTTTTCATGTTTATCTTAGTATTTTAGATTGATGTAGATCAAACTGTCGTTAGTTTCACTGGAGAGTAGCTTGTTTTCAACACATGTATTGATCTGTCTTTGCTATCTTTTGATTTGTATTTTGTGAAGCAATGCATGTTGTCTCTGTGAATCACCACAACTGTTTGATTAGCTTCAATTATTGTAGACTAGTGTATTGACTGCTTATATAATCAAGCATCTCTTTCCTGTGCTAATAGAGATGACTACATCTCTTTCAGGTTCACATTTCACTGTGTTTGTCATCCTTGTTGGTATTTTATTGATGTCAATAGTTTCTTCCATAGGTAAATGCTAGGTGTAAAACACAACGCTCATCGAGTCTGGTTTAGAAAATATGCTGTCTTTTCATTTCTGTGAAATTACTTTCTTTGAAGCATATTGTGATTTGACACTGTTCTGATGTTTTTTTTTGTCATTTTGTTATGGAAGGCATCATGTCTACGAGAAACATGGCGGCCCCAAGTCTATTGACCTGAAGAAGGCTGCCCCCGTTTTGAGTTCCAACATTACCAGGTGAACAAAGAATGGCCTCCATCAAGTCATTTATATACCGTTTGAACCTTTTTTTTGGCCTTGTTATGCTTACTGTATGAAATATTGTGATGTTTGTCGGGCAGATCAAACGAGGTGCCATGGACCAAAGTGAAGCACACAACAAGTTTATGCTACGGCCATTCATTAATATCGCTAAGAAACAGAAGACTTGTCGACGATCGAGTCGTCGATCTTACGAAATGAAAAGAGGAAAACGGCAGAGAGTTCTTGGGAGAGAATGAGACTGCTCTTTATTGCTATATGAAGTGGTTATTACAAGGGGTGCCTTCGACAAGGTGGTGGACTAATCCTAATTACACTAAGTGTAATGCTTGCTATGCTATCCAATTGTCTGTTGATCTTCTGAATTGGATCTGATCCCTTCTGCCGCTTGCGTTCTTCTTTAAGTAGTTGACGAAGTGGCGGCAGTTACTCCTCGAAGTAGCGTCTGTTGGGAAGTGACGTGTCTGGTTAGAGCGAGGCAGTGGTTGACAAAGTATCAACCGTTTGGCGGTTGTGCATCTGCGAGACACACAATCGTAGGGTGGTTGCTGTCAGTGTCTTTAGATTATGAAATACCACGTGGTATGGACCAAATATGACGTGTGTTTCATTCATCACACGATATGAAATATACCCAGAGTCAGATCTAGATGCCAGTTCAGTGCTTCTACGAGCGGTCATCTGGTTAGGGATTGGGTACAGGACCTCGTCCGACCAAGGTATCCTCAGAATAACCTCTAGAATCCTTACGACCACGGAGGTCGTGAGCCTTAGGGGTTACGACCATGAAAACATATGGTCTTTTATTATGTATTAAAGTAATACATCGAGAGTTTAATCCTCATTAGCTAGCCTCCGAACTTTAAGTGAATTGGTCGTGTGAACACTTTTTCCCGATGAAGTCATACCGGGCAGACCCTCATTTAATGTCGTGACACTCGAGGTGGTCTGTATTCACTTTAAAGTTGAGAAACTGCCTTGGGACCTAAAGAATTTTTCTGTCCGTTGGACAAAAGGTTTTGTTCAGTTGACTCTTGGGTAACTCCCAATCGCGGTTAAAGAATTGTGGCTATAAAATCCCTTAGCACAGGGTCTAGGGCTTTTACGCCTTCTACTTTTCCTTTGACCCTTTTTATCTTCTTGCTTAGAGTCTCTTCCGACCCCCTTTGTTCCTTTCCCCTAAATCCTTTTTCGACCACTGTTCCAAAACCAACCATGTCGGATCAAATCACTAAGTGGCTGGTTTCTGATCTGAGCGACAAGAAGCTCAGGGCTCTGGAGGAGATTGGGATGCTTCCAGATAGGAGTTTGATCAAATGGAGGTCAGTGGCTGGAGAACACTTTCCGAGCCATGAGGAAGGGGAAATCCTTATTTTCCTCGCCTACATCGAGTGCGGACTCAGGTTGCTGGCTCATAAATTCCTTTCTCTGGTCCTGGAGTATTATGGAGTCGAGTTGGTGAACTTGGCTTCAAACTCCAACGCCAATATCAGCATTTTCGCCTACCTATGCGAGGCGTATCTGGGGATCCGGCCAAATCTGAAGGTCTTCAGGTATTTCTTCCAGATGGCGAAGTCGGAGAAGTCAGCAGCCGGACCTGGGGAGTGCTTGCTGCGCCTCCATAATGGGAAGGCTGATGAGTACATCCAGATGTACTCAAAATATTTGTGGTCGTCATGAAAGAAGAATTGATTCTATATGACGGCCACGAAAGACAACGGCCTATACTTTACTGGTAAGAGGGCGAGTGAGAACATAAAGTGGAGGTCGATCGAGAAGAAGGAATGATGGGTCGGAAGGGTGGTCGATGCCATTCAAGACCTTAGTGCCAAGGGATTGACTTCCTGGCACATAGTTAGGGGCTTTTCCTTGCGCCGGATTAGTCCCTTGAAGCTCCGAGAGCATTCATTGCTCTGGTACATTGGTCGTGATGAAGCGATCAAAGACTCAAAAGATGGTAAGTCTTTGGAAAGATCCGACCAATATATTTAGTTGATTATTATTTTGTAACCCTGAAAACTCCATGTCTTCTTGAAGTCCTCTCTTCTGATGAAGTCAGAGAGCAGATCAAGATGATTTGCGCCGGGAAGCCTGATACCAAGGCTGCTTTCCTGGGCATTTTGGCTATTGTCGCTGATGAGGAGAGACTAAGAAGACTCAAGGTAAATAATCACTTTTTCTTCATCTATTATATATCCCCTGATCTGCATATAATTTTGCTCTAATATGTAGGCGGTCGAATTGAAGTATACCAAATCTGACAAGGATTCCTTTTATACTGCTATTCCGATCAATTCTTGCTCAGAGACCGCACAAGACGATGGTCTTCTCGAGGTAAGAAAGAGCATTTACAGAAAAAGAACATATAATTTAGATGGAAAATCACATCGTCTGATAAAAATTTTGAATTGTAATTCAGACGGGAGAGAAAGAGTGCCCGTAGATCGAAACTGTGGAGGTCGTTGGCTCCAGGACGACTATTCAAGATCTGACAGTTGCTACCGTGGCAACTATTCTGGAGACCGGTGACTCCACACCCTCCGACCCGATGGTCAGGAATCTTGTTGTCAACCAGTTGGTCGAGAACATTTCTTCTGACCTTTGGTTGGAGGACGTAGCGGATCTAACCAACCCCACCGGACCAGAACCGGTGAAGTTGGTTGAAAAGAAGAGGAAGGCAAGCGCGACGGATTTTGCGTCGGCGCGCTTCAAAATTAAGACCAAGAAAATGATTAGGTATGTAAACACGAAATAAAAACTTATGTGAATAATTACCTCTGGTGTTTTTAGAGTCTTAAACCCCTTTTCTTCTTGTTGTTGTAGATCCTCTGGTATTCCGATCGAAGACGACCAGAGCACCCTTTAGGAGGAAGCTCCTGAAGAGGTCGAGCCACCCGGCGGTGGCAAGACGACACCAGAACTGTGGTGGTTCCGACTACACCTGCTGAAGTGGTGGTTCCAAACCTAACTGTGGAGGTAGTGGTGCCAACCTCACCTGTGGAGGTGGTGGTCCTTGTGGAACCTCAATAGGTTCCGACCCCTGCAGAGAGTTCTTCTCGTAAAGCTACTTTTCCTCATCGCTTCTAAATATTCAAGGATGAAGAGCTTAACCAAGCGTGGGGAAGAATTTTGGACCGTCAAGCAAAGACGAGTGCCGACTCAATTTTTGCCGAATATAATGATATATCAATTGAGGTAATCTACCACGACTACTTTTAATAGCTTTGTTCCCTTGGAAAATACTCAAAGGAATTTTGCTATGTTTTGTAGCATTTTGTGGAGAATTTCGCTGTGGTCGGAGGACTGACCCAGCGAATAAAACTCTTGGAGAAAAGGATCTCCCAATTAGAAAGTAAGCACCCTTTTAGTATCTTCTTCTCTCCTTTACTATTTGGCTCTTTTTCTTTTAACTAATTCTCCACTTTATCATGTTTGATAGATTTGGAGAAGCTTAGAGAAGAAGTTATGGCTAAAGAAGCCATAATTGCCAAGCTTAAAGAAGAATGTGAGAACAAGGACCGGTCGATCAAATACCTGACGACCAGACACAAAGAGGTTCTTGAGACTTTTGAGAAGAAATGCCAAGGTAACTAATTGTAGACACAACCAATTATGCTTCCTTTTTCTAGTCATATGTATTTATCTTTTGGTTTACTCTTACAGAGCAAACTCAAGCATTAAGGCGATCAGAAAATGCTCTTGAGTTCGAGCGTGGCAAGAAGGTAGCCTTTGGGCATAGCCTTGAGGAAAAGGTCAAAGCTTTCAACAAGATGCTCTTCGATATGGGATCGAGAACGCAACTGCCCAATCTAGGAGATCCTGCGGAGAAGATCAACTACCTTGGCTAACAGCTCGAAGATCTCAGGGGTGTCCTTAAGACAACTCGAGAGAACCATGCGCAGACCTTGTTTAATGTTGTCAAGAATGGAGTTAGTTTTGCTTTGGCAAAACTAAAAGTCTCCGACCCTGCCATAAACCTCCAAGCTGTTGAGGAAGACTTCAACTGCATGAGAGGAGAATCAACCAAAGCGTTCGAGGAAATGACGCCTCCGGACATAAGGTCGCAGAAGAAATGGAGGTCGGGTCTCCACGCAGCGATCAGTCTAGTGGCCCCGAGAAGTAAAAGAATGTAATATTTTGACAGTTGTAAATAAAACTTACCTTTTATCATCAATGAAGTCTTTATTCCGCCTTCCTAATTTTGCTGAATACTCATATATGTCCTAGCCCTCAACTGCTTGTGTTAGTAGAAGAACTTTACTATAGAAGCAGTAGACCAAGAAAATGAGCAATAGCTACGACCACGGTATAGAGCATGTGCTGATTATTTATAAACATGATTTAAGTCTCACTAGAAAATCAATGTGGTTGGAACCAGCTTGTGATTTTGACTAGTTTTAGGTCATTTTCATAATCGAAATACTGTGAAGTACCATTTGTGTGGTTGGAAGATGGATAAGACTTGTATTGATTGATAAGATAGTATGCAAATATGCATGCAAAAATCGACAAGTGAACTTGTTTATATATATCTTATCGAAAACTGGTCGTAAGTGTTGCTAAGAACTAGAGATGAAAAGAAACACTTCGTGAAAAGTATCCTTGCTCGAGTTCCGACTGGCAGCGAGGATTGTAAGAAATGGACCGTCGCTAAGAAGCTCCTTCCAGTGGGCAGGACCACGTATGGAGAAAGAGAGACTTCGACTAGGAGGCTTTCTGTGTCCCGACCAGTAGCCAAAACAGGAGTAGAACAGATTGTTAAAGGTAAGAAATGTAGTCTCCGAAATCTATAGCATGTATAGTACTATATGTAGTTGCCTATGTGATGCTCCCGTTACTCGTATAATTGTTTAAGAAAAGAATGTTGGTCGCGCGTGAGAACCAATGTCTAAATGGTCACGACTAGGACCCTTACGGCTTTTGGCTTGTGTGTCGTAGCCATATAGTAATAGAGATCCTTAAAAAGGATATCGGAGAGAATTTGGTCTTCTCTGACCAAGGAGGTAACAATAGTATGCAAACCAGATGAAAAGACAGAAATATAGACAAAATTATTCGTCAGAAAGTAAAGGAAATGCATCTTTATTAATAAACTGAAATAATGGAAAATACAATTATACAAAGAACTTACGCAGCTGGTCAATATTCCAAGAGTTGGACAAAACTCGCTCGTCTGACATAGCTAGTCGTACCGAACCAGGTCGGGTGACTTCGACCACAGTGTATGGACCTTCCCATTTGAGAGAAAGTTTATTACTATTAGCCTGATTCTGAATTCGTCGTAGAACCAGATCACCTACAGCTAGGCTGTGAGGTTGCACCTTATGACTGTGGTACCTTCGCATGGCTTGTTGGTAAACTCCTGATCGTATGAGGGCTTGGTGTTGTCGTTCTTCAAGGAAATTGATGTCGTCGAGTCTTCGTTGAATCTGATCATTCTCATTGAAACAATCAGCATGAGCAGAGCCTATTTTCAGTTCTGAAGGAAGCATTGCTTCAGCACCATAAACCAAAAAAAAAAGAGTTTCACTGGTCGCACGACTGGTCGTGGTTCAAACAACCCATAACACAGAAGGAAGTTCTTGAACTCAAGCTCCTGACCGTTTGATTAACTGGTCGAATACTCGGCATTTTATTCCTTGTATTATGATACTATTGGCCCGCTCTACTGCTCCATTGCTCTGTGGATGAGCGACAAAAGCGAAGTGTACTTTGATACCCAGATCTTCGCAGAATTCCTGAAAATTTTTGCTAGAGAACTGGCTACTGTTGTAGGTGATTATACGGCAATGAATTCTGCTGTTGCCTAGGACTTAATTGCTGTTCATGAGATGAAATGGAGGTCGAACGCTCCAAGCTCGACCGCCCATTTTGCTATTCGCCCTCATGATTCCCTGTTTCAAAGGACTTGACCTAAGGGATATCCGGTTGGTACAACCACCTTGTGGGCCTGAAAGTAATGCCTTAGTTTTCTTGAAACCATAAGGAGACCATAGAGCAGCTTTTGTACCTGTGGATACTGTTCCTTTGGTCCATGTAAGACTTATCCTTAACATTGCCCTTTGTTACACAATAGGTTGGCCTCATTGCTGTAAATGATGGGATTATCCTTCGCAACCATATTTCACAAATCATTCGGCTTCACTTTAAGGGAAAACCTTACTACGTTGATCTCCTTGATTTATTCAATGAGGTAAGTATATATTCTGATATACAAAAATGTTCAGTCTGAACTTATAGATTATTACAGGTATACAAAAATGTTCAGTCTGAACTTATAGATTATTACAGGTACTGATTATCTTGTCTTGTTTTTCATGAGGGAGAAAAAGATCTTACAAAATATAACATAGCAGTGTAAGTTAATATTGTATTAACTTTGAAAAAAGCTTCTTTTGCATGCTTTATAGTGTCTATTTTTAGCACAAGTAGTCTTTTCTTGTTTTTGTCGCCTATAACTCTAGCACGAATTGTTTTTATCTCATATATTTTTAGT
The DNA here is from genome assembly GCA_036346405.1 of Phyllostachys edulis. Taxonomy (NCBI): domain Eukaryota; kingdom Viridiplantae; phylum Streptophyta; class Magnoliopsida; order Poales; family Poaceae; genus Phyllostachys; species Phyllostachys edulis. The sequence continues at coordinate 14,066,747 of CM070550.1, read as the reverse complement.
AGTTCTGATTTGGGACTTGATTTTAAACATTTGATATATTTTCAGCCACCATCGCATTGTTCAATACAAGACAACCTACTATTCGTTTTATCTGTTGGTAAAGTTAACATCTATTTTCGTATCTTATTTTTATATATTCCCATTTTGGTAGTTAAAACTAGATGCAAGTTGTGCTAATATGATTCTTTATCAAAGGTTGCATGTGCACTGCTGCTCTCTGGTGAGAATTTGGACAAATATGGTGCTGTAGAGAACATCCTTGTTGAGATGGGAACATACTTTCAAGTCCAGGTAACTGTTGTTTCTGCTACACATACCAATACAAAGCATTTGGCTGCAACAAGAATTAGTGTACTTAGCATTAATATGATTGTTTTCTTTCAGGATGATTATCTGTCTTGTGCGTTCGCGTTGTTTGTTGTTGCCATGTACATCTTCCTGCTGAAGCGGAAAAAGTTATAAGCACACTGCATTCATCTCTGATGCCTTACCAACCATGCAGATTCATTCTTGGTATGCTGTTATATAGTTGTGTCTCTATGAATGACTGGAATTGGTTCTCAATAGGGCTTAGGATATGCTTAACGTTGATGCGAACTGCTGAGTAGGATTTAAGACTACTCCTATTAGTAGAAATGGCTGACTATGTAATCTTTGTACTATACAATTATTCTTTCTGATGAGGCACTAATTTCCTTTTGATCTGATAATTTATCTACATTGTATTCGTTGTCATTTTGTTCCATCTCACTTAGACTAGATTAATATAGTTTTGTTGCCCTCTATTATTGTATTGTAAGTTACAGTGTAGCAAGGATGAGAGCCAAAAAATTTTTGATTCTGCATTTTTAAGAGCCTATAATATACTCATATCTATAAAATAAAACAAATGAACACACGACCTCATCTTGATATGTATATTTCCTATCCTATCGACTCTAGAATGACAAACACATTGTCCTTACCAACGGTTTCTTGGTCCTAATCACAGTCTTGTGTCTTCGATTCCACGCGCCAAGGCGCGCGAGGGTTTCTAGTACATACGACTATAGGAGGTGGATCAGAATGCTATTTGATCACGATGAATCACTGTAATTGTGATCGTGACTTTGCCAACCATGAGTCGAAATATCGTATAATACCTGGGTATCAACTTAAGTGTGGTACGTGCAGCCAACGAAAATCTTCCTTCTCTGAATAACATAGATGATGACGATGATGACAATGAGGACCACACCTAATCTCTGCTTATCAAACATAAATATGCCTGCGACCAGAGGTGTCGAAGATATGCTGCAAATTGGTGGAGTTGATCAAGTTCACCGTGGGGTTTCAAATGGCCCCCCAGTTTTTTTCTTATTTTTAGAACAAGTTAATATCAGTAGTAGTTCAGCCAATAAACAGCCCAATAGCACATATTTACCAGCAGGTCCACACCTCAGTTCGGTGTCCCACGATCAAGCTCTTTACAACCGTACCGCGCGTGACCCATCGGAGCACGGGCGACGGCTCGTCCAGTTGCGCAATTCGGCCAGCACAGGGAGAGAAAAACGAAAGAAGATCATGTTGAGCGGGGGAATTACTGGAAAAACGACAGGTGGGGTTCGACTTTGGCCACTCCCGTTATCGTCTCGGCCGGCCGTGACTTTAGAATTCAGATAGCTAAGGGCATCCCCAATAGTTTGTCTCTTAGGTTATCTCTAACACTCTCCATGTTATCTTAAGACAATATCAGAGACAACAATTCCAATACATTGTCTCTTAAATTGTCTCTAACACCCCCACAAGCATTTAAGCTTTGCATGAATCAAATAAACATACTGATCAACACTAACTTCAATCTTTGTGGCCTGCATGTGTTGTTTGGTTACATCTACATATATAAACAAGCAACAATTCTAACACAAAGCCTCACAAGCATTTAAGCTTTGCATGATTCTAACCCTAGAACTGAATAACAAATCGACATATCATGTCATACATAATCCAAGAGACAACAAACCATGCAAAGTACAGATTGATAGCTCATCATATAGCAGATCGATGTATACAATAAACCGAAATATGTACGACAAAGTATAACCAAATAAAGTCTCCAACAGTTTAGCCATGAGCAAAAGTAGAACTAAATAAAATGCCCAACAATGTATTATCTTGGATGATGTGTAATTATAATGAAAGCATACTGTATGAAAATATCAATGTGTAATTACAATGCTCTGACCAGTAGGACACAAAAGCTTCATCTTGCATACACTGAAGACTGAACCTTCACAAAAAAAAGATATGAAAATTTGATGCTCATCTGTGACAAGCAAACAGACTGAATCTTATTGCTAATTGAGAAGAAAGAGCTATGTCTCTATATTTGGTAAAGCTAGTTACTAGTTACCAGTTTCCATTAAATAGATAAGTTATGCAAGGTTGGATTCATAGAAATTAACAAGATGGAAATTCACAAGGTTGGGTTTTAGGAATGACTGATGGAAATTCACCATGTCAGAACCATATGAGATTTTCCCTTAGCTGAACTATTGATAATAACAATGAGTAAAGAGATGGAGGACGAGGGCCGGTCAGAAACTAACAGCAGCAACATGAATGGATCTCAGTAAAAAGAATATCTCAAGAACTTGGTACAAAAAATATTTCATCTTAACAAGCAGTACGAATCCAAGAGCTCGTATCAAAAGTTGCTATACAGACCGACTATTATACAGATACATGAATTAAATTGAGCCGCAAAAGGGTGACCATTCAACCAGTCTAGTTACAATTATCCATCAACTTTGAACTACCTCGCATCTACTTTCTTCTTGGTTCCCAAGTTTCAACCTGGTATTTTGGGGAAAATAAGAGAACATTTTTAGTGGAGGGCAAACATAAAACTACGGGGACATCACAACTATAGATGAATGATCGGAGCCTACCAGTGATAGATAAAATTAACTGAAGATGCTACCAATATATATTCATAAATCTGAACATTAACATGGAGAAATTTCCTGGTACTACTCACAGATCAGTAGATCACTCATCCAAGAAAATAAGTATGTATATACTTTGGACAAATGCTTCCTATCATTCTTGCATTAGCCAACTTGTTTTGTCCAACACTGAAATACTGAATTAACCATTAGTTCTGCATGTTGCATTCCATGGAACAGCACATTGGAGGAATTAAAATGCCATCGATTCACAACTCAGGACTAATTAACCATTACCAAATCACAACTCAGATCTGAAAATGAGTGGAAGGAGATGGCCAAATCATTTCTAATCCTCCAGCTCCATTTCTAATCCTACAAAGGATGGCCAAATCCAAGCACAAATATTCCAGATCTGAAGGGACGAGGGACGGAGATGGAGGATTACTGATGAACCACGAAGGTCCTGTTCTGGCCCGATCTTTCGATGAGAAGATAAAATCGGTAGTAGTCGCTCAACTCTCACGATTCTGGCTACGAACTCGCAAGGCTCGAAACTACGCAATCGCTGAACTGCTCGATAAGTCATTATCAACCGTGCACGAATACCTGGATGACCTGACCACGAAGGTTGACTCCTGCATACACCGAAGAAGCACGCAAGAATGAGATAAACACAATCTGAAATTGCAAATAGGAATTAAAATATTTAATAAAGTGGGATTCTGAAACAATATTCAGGGTTGGTCTAGTCGACACATGCCAATACATGAAGTTGCAATGTAGCTAACTTTTAACTTAACAAAATCCAAGGAAAACTAGAGGGGTGCGGCCTCCTTAAATAGGGGAGGGGGAGCCGCACATAGCTAAGAGATAACAGGATGATACTATTCATAGACTGTTCACAGAGGTGGCACTGTTCATGTGAATAGTATGGGCTCCCTTGGGTGGCCGGCCAACGTATGGGCCAATTCCAGTACTATTACAAGGACCAAATTGGCCCAAATAGGTGATGTAGCACTTTGTTTTGATGATTGCGGTGTGTTTGTAATGAATTTGAAGGTGAGGCTAGCTCCAGTGGAAAGGTCTCAGAATAAGATTTTCAACAAGACCAAGAACACCCGGATCGGACTCCGTTTTGCAAAAGTTATGACCTTTGTACTACGGGCCTGTTGGGCTGTCCCAGTGCCAGATTATTTTCACGATTTCGATGTGCACAAAAGGAATTTGGAGGTAGAGTTAGATCCATTGGAAAGATGACGAGATAATCTTTCCATCAAGTACTCGTGGACCTCCAGCGGACTCCGTATGTGAAAGTTATGTTCGTTTGAAGTCGAGTCTGTCTCCGGAGGCCGATTTGGATTCCAGAAGATGTCCAACTTGATCTCTTGCTTGGCTTGTACAAAAAGTGACATGATGCTACACAAATATACATTTTCATCATTAGGTAGCATCATATAGTTCATATAATAAAAAGACACTCATTAAAACAAGCTCACCTGATAATTTAAGTGAAGTGTACGGGCTCTTGTAATTGGAACAGTAAGCATAGTAAATATGGTTGTATCCTTAGGGCTCATGTCCTCATCAATTACCTCGGTGCGGAACGGAGGGACGACGACCACGGTGGAGGGAGGCGGCGGCGCCCAGGACCGTGGAAGGCGGTAGCGGCGATAGAGATGGGAGGTCGGATTTGGCGATGAGGAGGGTTGGATCTGGCGGCGAAGACGTTGGGGCTGGTGGCGACCGGACGGAGTGGAGGCAGCGGACGGAGGCGACGTCGGTGAGGGAGTGGGGGAGTGGGGAGGCATGTCGTGCATCGCCAACGTTAGTGAGGGAGCGTTGGCGTGGGAGAAAGCCTGCAGAAGCTTGTGGGTTTGGGAAGGAAAAGCAGACGCGCGGAGAAGGAAAAGCAGACAGGCGCGCTGGATCCGGCGAGAAGAATGAAGAACGCGTGAGGAAACGACGAGCCCTCTCCAACAACGAAAACGTTTGACGGTAGCATCTTGTTTCCTGTGCGCGACGATCACTCCGTGAAACGACGATCTGATTCTCTCTCCTTTTTCTCCCCCCTCCACCTCATCAAAAATCCAACATGACATCTCTTAGAGACAATTGAATTAGACTATTGGAGATGCCTTAAGTGGGTCGCGTACTCAGCCTATAATCAGCTAATTCTATGGCTATGGGGCTTCACGTAGGAACCTTGGTGTACGTGAAGGCGAGGCGGCTCACTATAACTCCGTCCCAAGTCCGTCCTCGTGTAGGGATGGCAACAGGGCTATTCTCCGGTGGGGAGTAGTGGAACATCCCCGTTCCCCGTCCCCGTCGAGTTATCGGGGTCCTCATAGGGACCCAGACCCGAAAATTGGATTCCCAACCTCTCTTATATAGACACACATAGAAACGACAAAATCAATGTTCCAAATGATTTAAAGAGTGCTTATCAGTATTCTAAATGAAGAATTCCAACAATATTCTTAAAGATGGTGTCCTAACTCCCAAGCAAATAAGCAAGTAAACCTTTAAAGATTTAAACAGTGCGGTAGTGGGTTAGTGGCCCATATGTCATACGGTTATCAGGGCCCATGCAGGTAGCGGGGATAGGGAGTAGGAAAACGGCCCCCGCCCCGGCCCCGCTTCACCCGATGGGGAGTTGTATTTGCATATCAGCATTCCCGTGGAGGAAGAAATAGCACTAACCTTAGCACCTAATGGATGAATTCCCCGTCAAGGAACGAGGAATGAGGCCCTATTGTCATCCCTACCCTCGCGGCGTGAGATAAGTACGAACCAGTAACTGATTAGGTATGTACTTATCCTATTATCCAAAGTTTGATGCATCGAGAGAGCAACGTAGTACGTACAACGCACACTATCTCTATCTAGCTTAGTCTCAGCTTACAATAATCAGTGAAGATCGTAATTATTCAGATCAGATTTGGACGAGAGCCCTTATAGGTGACAGGTACACGCAACAAACCGACATACCGAAACCCCTCGATCACGGCTCACCAGATCGAGTAAGCACACGGTAACTTCCCTGTTGTTTCCGGTGGCAGATCCAGGACATTGATACAGAGGGAGCCAGATAAATAAACTATTTTTTATGTTATACATTAAACAAGAAATTAATTGTACATTCTTACGAGAAGTCATGTACGCGCTTCAAGTTCTAAACAAATTCATCTTGCAAGATGCCAAATACATGCTTAAAGTCATTTTAGCCTAAAATATCATGGGAGTAAGAATACCAAGAATGCAAGGTGCTAAATACATGCTTAAAGTCATTTTAGCCTAAAATATCATGGGAGTAAGAATACCTGTAGCACGAGGGAGTAAGAATGCAAGGTGCCAAATACATGCTTAAAGTCATTTTAGCCTAGAATATCATGGGAGTAAGAATACCTATAGCACGACAGGTGATCCCACCGTCCCTCTCTCTCCGCCACTAGTTGTTTTGTTTCTATCGCAATTTAACAACCCGTTACAACCATCGTTCCATCCCCGAGACCCCAACTTTGTACACCTTTTTTCGCGGAACTTTTGAAGCCAACCATTAGCCATCGCTCTTCCTCGTCAAAAAGGCAACCGGTATTTAGCATTTACATGGCACCGGACCATAGCCCAACTTTTCCACAGAATACCCACTAGCCGCACCGGCGCGCGCGCCCAGCGGCACACGAGGCCGCGGCTCGCGCACACCGCCCGCACGGCAGGATGCGTGGGCGGCGCGGCGCGGCGAAAATCCCCCAAAACGATCGCGCCGAGCGGGGGAAAATCCCCCGAAACGTGGTGCGTTTGGCAACCTTCCTTCCCTCCCGTCGGCCGTCGGTCCCCGCCTCCCTTGGCAGAATAGAAACGACTACAAAGCCGAAAAAATAGACCGGATTGAACCATGCGTTTGGGGTCCGCACTACCCTTCCAGTTCCACCGCCTTCTCCTCTCCTTTCCTCGGTCGTCCCGTCTCGTCTACCCTCAAAAGTCCAAACCCAATATCTTCTCGTCTCTTCTCTTCCCCTCTCCCGTTTCCCAAATCGGGAGGGCAGCGGAGACGCCAAGAAGAGGAAAAGAACTCCGATTCGAGGATTCTTCCCCCGAATCTCACCACCGGCGTCGCAATCAGCGTACGTGCGATCGTTCCCCTGACCCCAACTTCTTTCTTTCCCTAATTTATTTCAATCGAAATTAAGGTTCTTGGTTTTTGCATTTCGGCGATTCCGCGTGATTGCATCTAGATGCGCGCCTTGTTCTGTGCAGGATTGCCGTGAAACCCCTAGGAGGGTCGCGCGCCTTGGCTGGCATACCCTAGCCAGCCTGCCGCCGTTGTTGTTGCCGGCGCCGATCGTTTTGCGCTCCGGCTTGCGATGTCTTGGGGGCGCTTCCACCACGCAGCGGGCCCATCGGGGATGCGGACGATTGGGAGGTGCTCCAGGCCGAAGCCCGCGCCACGCACCGTGGTGGTCATCGACGAGGACGATGACGTAGACGACGGTGCCGTCGACTCTGAGGTTTCCATAATCGATGGTGCTGCGGAGAAAGCCCGAGCGGCGTCTGCGTGCAAGACCAAGAAAGGGAACAACTCCTGTAGTAATGTGATTAACATAGATGATGAGGATGACGAGGAGAGGGGTGGTGGTGATAGGGCTGGCCCCAGCAACGCGTGCGGTGCTGGGTCTCCAGCGGCAACAACGCCCCTGCGTGGTTCTCCGAGAAACAGATATGGACTGGATTATATTTATTACAGCTATGAGAGTGATCTGTCTGAAGGATGGAACTCTGACAGTGATGGCAGCTCGGACTGCGAGATTCTGGATGACACATCTGGGATAGCTCGTAAGCTGTGGGAGAATGCTGCTTCAAGAAAAAAGGTACCTCATAATCCCCAAGAGTGTAAAGATGGTAGGGGTACTACATCCGCATCAAGTGCTGAGTCAAGCACACAACAGGATGAAAATGTGGAGAACCGCTTCGGTGCAGAATGCCACCTAAACGATGACATTTGGGGGTATTTTAATGATGTATTCAAGCAAGGTGGGCCAAGTAGCACAAGTGGTTCAAAGTGTGGTACTGGTCCTTCTTCAGTGCCAAATGCGCACGGAGGTCCGAAGGTCAATGTTTCCAATGGAAAAGAAACTGAAGATTGCAATGTCAATTCCAGTTTAGATCCTGATACGGCTTGTAATGATGAAACAGCTCATTCCTACAAGGGCCCTGTTCCTGAAAAAGCACCTGAAAGAAGTCAGTCTTCTCACCTAGATGAAACCTTGAAAGCAGGACATGCAAGCTCTAGCTTTGTCTCTGCAAACAGGGTTTTACCTGCATGCTGCTCAGTAGATTGGAAAGATGATAGTCCTATATTTGTCAGTACTCCTGAAAAGATGGATGAGAAGATACCTGAAGGCACATCTTCACACGCGTATAGACCGGATGCTCACAATGAAATTACCAAACAGGACAAAGAGACATGTTTTGAACCAGATGATGGTTCTGTCATTGGTCAGCCAGCAGAAGATCCACCTTTTACTAGCAGATGCGGCTGCTTGAGACAACCTGGAGAAAATTGTGCACAGGTACAAGCTAACTCTTGTGCATGTGCTGCTGCCCCCAATAATAATGCTTCTGCAAATGTCATATCGGGGAATTGCTCTTTGGCTCAGAAAGATTTGGTCGATGATCCTAACAAATTAGGGCAATCTGCTATGGTTCAAGATGCTCCAGACTTTCAGGATGGTCTAATTGGCGAACGTGAAAAACACAAACAATCTGTTGAGTACAAACGGGCAGCAGAGGAGGAGTGGGCATCCAGACAGCGTCAATTACTAATACAGGTATAGTGTTTTGCCTGCTTAAAATTCATCTTCAACTATACAAGAACATGATGAGCATAAATTTTGGAACATAAAGTTCAGGAATGCACAATCCAGTGTTAATTTTAAGGAGCACCAGGGACCAGGGTAAATGCCTTTTGTAGTTTGGCATGCCTAGTTATAAGGCAATTTTTGCAAAAAAAAATGTAATTATCAAAAAGCAGCAGGTTGAAAGCAACTAATTGTCATTCGCACATAATTATGATGTTTCCCTTTTGTTTGGAAAAAAAAAATCTTTGCAGGCTGAGGAGGCAAAGAGGTTGCGAAAGAGAAAGAAAGCTGAAGCTTTGCGGTTGCTTGACATGGAGAAGAGACAAAAGCAAAGATTGGAAGAAGTCCGTGAATCACAAAGAAAGGTCTCTTGTTCTACCTATACTACGCTATTAGCTGATACTTGCGTGATTCTCAGTTATTCTTGGTACTTTCTACAGCATTTTCTTGCTTCTTTCTTGAGGTGATCTTGCGTGGTACTTATTTTTTCCTTCTATTCTGTTGAAAAGAATGAGGAAGCTATACAGCTGAAGGAGCAATATCGTGGGGTAGTAAGATTGGAGCTCGAAAATATGGAAAGGAGATACAGTGATATGGTTTCAATATTGCGTGTATTAGGCATCCCTGTTGAAGGTGGTGAGGTATGTCCTCTTTTTACGGATAGACTCAACCCGTCTTAAACTTCCTGGTGGCAAATCATTTTACTGTTATCTACTCTGCTAGTTTTCTAGTCGTTGTATTGATTTTGTTTATTTTTGTGTAGTACAAGTTAGTGACACTAATGGCCCTTGGCTATATCTTAAGAACTCAATATTTTTTGAACAGCAAATTTCATGAACAGTGGTAGCTTCTGAATGTTATTAATCCCATTTCTTTCAAAATCTAATATTTCGATATTTTAAATTTTTGATATTTGAGTGAATCAATAAATTACTAATGCATAGGAGTAACCTTTCATGGGTTTTCTACCCTCCCTCCATTGCAAAAACAGTTTTGAGTTAATCAACTGAGTTCAGGTTGGCGTTTGGCTCTCCGCCGAGTCCTAAAAAAAAAAACGAATGCATAGGAGTGACTACCTGTGGACTTTGTTCCTCTGCCTATTCACATACATGAATGGGTGCGGGCACTTGAGTTCTTTTATCTGTGGCCATTGCAGGCACATACACACATGCATACACATACGCTTGGCAACCATATTTTACTTTTCAGCAGGGCTCCCCCCTGGTTGTGTATTTTCCAAAAATGGAAAACAAAGCTCATTGCACATTTTGGAGGAAAAAAAGACTTGCCAATTACTGTCTTGGAGGGGGTCAATTACTACTCGGATGTCGGGATCCGGATTTTCGAATCCGGAACTCTCTGTGTATATCTGTACTAGTCCCTGGATCAGTAGCTAGTGCACACAGTTACATCATTGAATATCAATACATATCTTGCAAACGTCAAACTATTGTGTAATATTGAACAAAAGAGCAATGACTTTGTGGTCGAAGTTTACAATTACCGCTCTTTCAGGCTAAACAACTAGAATAAACTGCAACGGAAGAAGATAACTCCAAGTGATGACCATCCATATGCTCATAGGCTATCGACGGGGGCCTCACGACCTCGTATTCCGGTGTCATTCGTTGTAGCCACACGCGTAGAAGTTATAATCCTCGTCAACTTTGAAGGCTTCTGAGATTTATTTTGAGTGTAGCATGCGAGTAAGTCTTGGGAAAAATGTAAATGCACAACTTTAACAAATGAGGCTTGTATGGTTCTTTTGCACAAAGTAATATTTTAAGTTTTAATAGTTTTTATAAAGCACATTTGATAAAAAATAGTTTCAATAATTAAACTAATTATATCACTAGTGGAGGTTCTAGCTACCAATCATTAGTATCAAGGCTCTAGCCGTTAAGGTTCAAAGGATAGGACTCTAACTGTCCAACTGGCTCTAGCTTCTAGAATATCTACTCGAGAGTCCCAATTGCTCTCGGGTTCTCAAAATCCACTATTTTAAAATCAAAAGCAAAATCTACCATGTGAAAACGCACCTTGCCCGCTCTTGACTGTGTGCACGACTATTCGAATAGTTTTACACTCTGCAAAGGTTGTACAGCTTGACCCACACGAGATAATCAACTTATAATGTCGGATATGACACTTTCTTAGGTGTGCGAGTAAGTGATTATTACAAGGTCTTTACAATACTACGCTCTAACACCAACCCGCTTGATGAGCTTAACCACAAGTCATAGACGTCATTTATCATCAATTCGGAGCTCACCGTTGTGAGGGATAACCTACCCGGATATGGATATCTGTTACCATTGCCCCGAGCAAGCCCCGACAGACATGGACCTAAACTACCATCGTCTGCACAATTCCAAAAAGGAACACCTATCAACTACAACATGCCGGCGTAATGCTAGAACATGGTAAATTAGTTGGCCAGGTCCTTCCCATTTAGGACATATGGTTGTACGGTATTGCTCGGTTTGAATAAACACAAGCGTCAGTCCTTAATATGACCTGGACAGAACTTAACACATTACAAGTTCTCGTGCTCTAGCTGCACCCGCTTGAAATTATCATCCGCCCAAGTTTAAACAAATTTTCACAATTTTATTTTATTTTATAAATCAACGATAATACCTATTGCCATACATTTCTCAAACTGATTTGCATAAATAGTATTAATAATTCCCACCCATAAGATGATCATGATCGATATAGCTTATCTAAGTCGTTTCTACCGCTTTTATATTAATCCACCAATAATGTATTTATATAATCCAATAATAATACATCTCTATAATCCAATAATCATACATCTCTATAATCCAATAATCATACATCTCTATAATCCAACAATGATATATTCCTATTACCTAACAATGAAGTAATCGATAATAATGTATTCCAATAATCCAACAATGATATATTCCTATTACCTAACAATGAAGTAATCTGATAATGATGTATTCCAATAATGATATATTTCTATGATCCAACAATGATATATTTTTATGATCCAACAGTGAATTAATCTGGTAATTGTTATGAATATTGTGTGTGTATTCAAGAGGGCCCAATGGGCAATATATATAGGGAGTACAAAGGGGGTTGTCATATACAGATAAGGAAATACAAATAGAGTCCTATTCTAACACCCCCCTCAAACTCATGGTGGATCACACACACTGAGTTTGGAGAGAAAATACAAATGTTGTGCCCTAGTCTGTGGCTTCGTGAAGAAGTCAGCAACCTGCAACTCTGATGGCACAAAATGTAAAGCAAGTACTCCCTCATGCACCTGTGAGCGAGTGTATGAAGCATCCATACCAACGTGTTTGGTGAGCTAATGCTTCACTGGGTCTCGAGCAATACTAATAGCACCTGTACTGTCAGACAAAAGAGTCGAGGTCCCATCACAGCACTCCAAAATCGCAAGTTGTCACCTCAACCAAGTAACCTCTGCTGCATCACTTCTTGCCATAGCTCTCAACTCGACCTCTGCGCTCGAGCAGAAGCGCAACTGCTTCTTAGTCTTTCGGGCAATCAGGGAGAGCCAAGAAAAACATGAAGAAATGTAAAGTAAGCAGAAGAGAACGACGATCGGAAGGATCACTCGCCTGTGTCGCGTCGAGTGCGCTGAAGGCAGAGTGAGGTAGAGCTAGGGAAAAACAAACAACGAGAGATGGTCCCACGCAAGTAGCGAAGAACACGAAGAAGGTGATCAGAGTGAAGATGGGTAGGACGAGCCATGAACCGACTCAAGATATGAACAAGATAAGCAATATCGGGACGAGTGCTCACAAGGTACACCAAACTCCTAACAAGATGGCGATATCGAGTAGGATCCTCAAGAAGATCACCATCGATGGCACGAAGGTTGTAGGATAGCTCCATAGGAGTCTCGGCGGTGAAAGTGTCGGTCGAGACTGCCGATCAAGAAGATCCTGGACATACTTCTGTTGGGAGAGGTAGTAGCCCTCAGGCATGGAAGAGACCTCAATCCCAAGGAAGTACGTAAGAGAACCAAGATCAGTCATCAAAAACTGCTCACTGAGGTGCTTCTTCACATACGTGATGAATGAGGAATCATCACCAGTGATGAGCATATCATCAACATACCAGAAGAAGCAGTGTCCTACCCCGAGATGAGATATGGACAAAAGAGCAGGATCATGGGAACTGATAGTGAAACCGACAGCAGTAATCACTAAGGTAAAACGCGCAAACCAGGCACGAGGAGCCTGTTTGAGGCCATAAAGAGCACGCGCGAAGACGACAGACGTGCCCATCGAGAACAGAATACCCGGTGGTGGCCGCATGTAGACCTCCTCATGCAAAACACCATTAAGAAATGCATTCTTAACATCCGGTGAGAGATAGACCATCGTGACGAAGCAACCACAACAAGAGTCGCGAATAGTGGTCATACGGGCAACAGGGCAAAAGTTTCATCGTACTCACGACCATACTCTGCTGAAAACCACGAGCCACAAGACGAGCCTTGTAGCGCCGATAGTACCATCGAGCCGGGTCTTAATCTTGTACACCCACTTGCACGTGATCGGACGAGCATGCACAGTGTCGGTACAATATCCCAAGTCTCCGTCGTCGAAGAGCATCAAGCTCCTTTGCCATAGCGAAGTTGCCGCTCGAGAATGAGGAGCGACCTCACGATAAGAACTAGGCTCGATGATGAGAGAGAGAGCATGAGCTATCGGAGCAAATCCAAGGCGATCGGGAGGTCGAAGGATGCCCGATCACGAAGGGCGTAACGAGGAGCATCATCGGAAGAATCGATGTGGGTGACGGCAAAACACCGTGAGAGGAGCGGTGGAGGACAAGGACGCTGGAGAAGTGAACACCGAGAGAACGAGACGGTGGTGGCTGCAGAGAACAAGAGACGGTGTTGCAGGAGGCAAGACGAGGCGAGGTATGCTGAAGGAACCACTGGAGACAAACCAGGAGAAGATTGTGATAGTGGAGAAATAGGAGAAGAGTCAGAAAGAGACAACCATGAAAGCGACTCAACGGTGGCAGGAGGAGCCGAATCTCGATAGAAGAAAGGTCGAGATTCGTCAAAGACAACGTCTCGTGAAATCTCGATCCGTCGGCGAAGGATCCCAAAGAACGATAACCCTTATGCTCGTAATCAGTAACCAAGAAACATGCACTCAACCGATCGGGCCGATAGTTTAGTGCGTTCACGAGCTCGCAGCAGCAGAACAAAACAAGTCTGACCAAAAACACGAAGGTGAGTGTCTTTGGGGGCTCGAGTAGAGGCGCTCTATAGGGGTGACACCCTTAAGAAGCGGTGGAAGGTCGCATATTGATGAGATATGCAACAGAGAAACAAATTCGACCAGGCGTGGTGGAACGTGAGAGGCAAGGAGAAGAGCGCGGCGATCTCAATCGATGACGATGTTTGCGCCAAGAACCCCATTCGAGCATGGGCACCGTGACAAGAAGATCGTAAAGAGTGCCTCGCCGTAAAGAAACCGTCTAAAAGCGCCCGAGCAAGACTCGCCAGAATCACAGCGAAAAGTACGGATGGGAGAATCAAACTGAGTACGAACCATCGTTGCAAAGCTACGATAGATCGCAAGAAACTGACCACGATTAGATATAGGGAAAATCCATGTAAAACGGGAATAATCATCAATGAAAATCACATAAGATTTATGCCCGCCTTTAGATATAATAGGCGCAGGTCCCCATACATCTGAATGAACTAAATCAAAAGGACGAGAAGACAAGGACTCACTAGAATAATAAGGAAGTTGGAGCTGCTTGCCCAGCTTACAACCCTGACAAAACATGGACGTGTCAACAGGAACACGTCCAAGAACACCCTGACGAACTAATGAAGAAAGACGAGACCCACACAAGTGACCTAAACGATGATGCCATTGCGCAAAAACTCCAGAGGTGGTGGCAGCAGTGGCAGTGGATGTAGAGGTGATAGGAGCAACTGAAGTGGACGGAAGGTGGAGGCGGTCAAGAATGTAAAGACCCTGACGATCCCTACGGCGCCGGCCAGTCCCAAGTATCGTCCCTGTCTGTCGGTCCTGAACAAAACAGGTGTGAGAGTCAAAACCAACTCTACAGCCGAGATCAATGAGTTGACCCACTAAGAGAAGTTGCATGGTAAGTGAGGAACATGAAAGCAATTTGGAGCAGAAAAGTCGGTCGACAAAGAGTGCCTCGATCACGACAGACAAAGGAGTACCGCCACCGTGTCGAATCGAGATAGGAAGAACAGGAGGTCATACTGAAATGAGATGTGGAGTCTGGTGTCATGTGGAAAGAGGCATCAGAATCTAGAACCTAAGAAGTACCTGTAGGAGACGCTCGAGCTAGATGGCGAACTCTTTGGTGAGAGAGAGATTTCTTGAACTAGAGCTGGCATAAGCTGGCTTGAACAGAGTCACCTCGCTGAGAAGAACCTGACGTGTTGGTCTGTCCTCCTGTGGAGGAAGGGCCTCCCTGCTCTCCCTTGAAGCGTCCAACTCCACGCGCTTAATTCGCGCGACCGCACAACGCCGTAATCGTCGTGCAAGTTCTTGCAATAATTGCATTGAACCCAGTTGGTGCAAAAACAGGAGCAAAAACAGACACCTGTGGAGGGACTGTAGTCGAAGCAGAAACCGTCGGTGTAGTCGAAGAAGAAGGGGTAGCAAGCACAAAGGAACAAATCTGTCTTTGCTAACCCACGGCGAAGCTCCTCAAAGACGAAGCGTCGAAAGAGCCTCGCGATCGCTTCGGTCGTGGTGGCGGCTCAGCGATTGAGCCTCGACAGCTCAAACTCGGGCGAAGACGGCAGACGAAGTCATAAAGGCGGCGATCACGATCCATATGACTTTATGACACTCGACAGAGCGGAGAAGCCGGCTCGTCGAAGTGGCGCCAAAGATCGCCAAGGCTCGGAAGAAGTCGCCGACGGAGGAGTCCTCTGGCGGCGTCTCAACTCACGCCGGTTAAAAGAACCGAGCATCGCCGCTCTGCTTGGTATCGCCGCGCAAGTAATCCCAGATTCAAGAGTGGCACGCAGACCAACAATGTCCGGTGGATGGAGTCGCCGACGACGACCACCGAGATGGCTCGAACCCGCCTCATCAAGACACCAACGCCAAAAGCGTCTATGGCATCTTGAAGGCCTCATCAGCATGACATCGCCAGCAGCAATATCGCCGCCTTCTTCTTGGCGCCTCATCTTCGCGGGAGGTGCGAAGTAGACCTGTCTGGGAGGAGGTCAGATCTTGGCGACGGCGGACAAGGTCGGGCACCGATGACATGTCCCCGAGGCGAAGACCATCGAGCGTGATCTCCATAAGTGAAGACCACAACACGTAGTTCGCCCCATGGAGCTTTGTTCTCGAGAATGGGATCGTGGTGATGGAATGAAGCCATCGGTGGCGGCGCTAGACGACGCGGCCAAGGCAACGGTTTAACGGCGCCGATTTGCCGCGATGGTTAGAACAACGTTCTAGGTTTTTCTGTTGGTAGGTTAACACTACGCCCAACTCTCCAACTCACGCACGAGAAACCTAGCCGTTCCTCGCACAAGCGGCGGCGGCGAGGAGGAGGATCGGCATGGCGGCGGCTCGACCTCGAGGAAGATCGACGCGGCGGCGGCGTTCTTACCGAGGAGGGTCGGCATGGCGCCCCAGCAGATCGGCATGTGCCATGTGAGGAGGATTTGTGTGTGGCCCTGCCCCGTGGATCTGCCTTGTGGGAAGAGCGTCGCTTGCTCAGGTTGGATCGTGTGGCAGCATGACGGATCCTCGGCTCAGCAATGGCGACCGAGGCTCAAGGCTGTGTCGGCCGGCTCCAAAGGCGATGGTGGCTCGAGAGACCAAGAATGAGCATGAGGCGTCTTGCTCAGGTTGGAGTAGTGATCTGTTGTCGCGTCGAAGCGGCATGGCGTGAAAGCAATGGCCTTTGACGACAACGTGGCAGCGGAAGAGCGGAAGAGCTAGGTTAGAGCCCTAGCTCTGATACCATGTTATGAATATTGTGTGTGTATTCAAGAGGGCCCAATGGGCAATATATATAGGGAGTACAAAGGGGGTTGCCATATACAGATAAGGAAATACAAATAGAGTCCTATTCTAACAGTAATGATATATTCCAATAATCCAACAATGATATATCTGTATAATCCAACGATGATGTATTTCTACGATCCAACAATGATTTATTCCAATAATCCAACATTGATATATTGTATAATCCAACAATGATATATTTCTATAATCCAATTAATTCCACGAAGTTTACGCATTCTACATGATTTAACCGATTCACCAAAATTATCATCATGAATTGTTTTGAAAATTCATCTTTTTTTCTTTTAATTGCCACCTTTATTGAATCAATTCCACAAATACTAATTTTCTAACAACCACTTGCTATAATCAATTTAATTCAACTAGAATTTGGTTTAGATCCAATCTCTCCTTTCGATCCCAAATAATCTAGTCAGTGCTTCATGTTTAGATACTTCCATGATATAATTGGTTCCACCAAGTTAACTTTATATTCGTTCACAACAATCTATATTCCTTCTTCACTGTATTCATCTAATTCCGCAATATTGTATTCCCATTATCTGACAATAATGTAACCATCACTGAGGATTTTATGTACTAGGGCGACAATGATCCAACGATAACAACATCAAATGGAGGTATAATCAAATTAAGATTAACTAGTATTTCTAAGATTTGAACTTATCATTTTATGTAAATAGCAATGCATATTAATTTTGAAACTTAAAACAGATTTTGGAAAATATAGGTACAATATGGTCAAAGGAGACTCGCCTTCGTCGAAGGTTAAGGTTACTGCGTCCGGTTAGTCTAAAATGACTTCGGCGGTGGCGGACTCGACACGTGCGAAGCGAGGCAAAATAAATGACATAAAATCAAATAAAATCCAAAAATTATAAAATTAGTACCAATAGAGATATATTGAATTTAGGAATAAGAATCGACGAGATCGGAGTTCGTACGAAGGAGAACAAACACCTGGAAGCTTTGCTGGAAAGAAAATCCTGAAAATTGGAAAGGAGGGAATATTCCAGGAATATACTGTTTTGGATTTTGGATGAATAAAACAACAGAGTTGGCAATTGGAGCCCACATGCTAGAGAGTACTGAGTATGACTTATGGGGCTATATGTCATAGAGGAAACTGGATCAAAGGAAAACAGAGCAGGGCAGTAGGCGTCGGCGCGAGGCGGCCGGCCGAGGGGCAAAATGGAACCTTGGTGGGGTTCCTGGTCCTCGGCAGTAGTCGACGATCGGAGCGACACAGTATGGCAAGACGTCTGGTGGCGCCCATGAGAGGTGGCTGTGGGAAGTCGTCAGTGGGTCGGGGGTGGCGGAGGCGGTTGAGGCGAGGCGAGGCGATTTGCCAGCGTCGAGGAAGAAGGTGGTGCGGCGGTGGTGCGCCACAGCGACGATGCGGCCGAATGAAGGGGGGCAAGAGGTGGGTAATCTCCGGGAACACGTGATGACGCGCATAGCTTGGCTTGGGGCTCACCGGAGAGGGAGATCGAACGATGGAGGTGTTTTGGCCAGAAAGGAAGAAGGCGAATGCGGCGACGAAATCCAAAATTTATTTGAGGGAAATGAACAAGGTACTCGGAACATGATGTGACGCGGTTTGTTAGGCAAGTACCTCACCGAAGCGGCACGAACGACAACACGAGGTGTGGCCAGCAATGGGGAATATGGCGCGTTTCGACGACGACGCGGTATGGAAGAACGTGGGAGTTGGAGCAAAACAAAGAGGAGGCCGAGGCGGACTCGGTGCTCTACTTATAGTCGCGGGAAGGCAGAGGAAACGGACGCGGGCACGACAGCATTGATGGCGGCGATGGTTTCGGCTCCGGCTTGATGGCAACGAGAAATGGCAGCGCATGAACGCGCGCGTTGATGGCACCAGTTTACTTTGGGGCAGCATGAATGTGGCGGCGAGAACCTGTGCCACAGGCAAGAAGCAACTGGTGCTCGGCTCGGTAAGAGCAGGGGCAGTGCAAGGAACAGAGAGGAAGAAGAAAGGAAAGAAGAAAGTCGGCCAGAGAAAAGAAAATGGGTTTTGGCGAAGAGAATTCCAATTTGAATTTGGATTTGGAGACAAGATTTGAATTGAGATGATGGAAATTTCATTTGAAGTTGAATCGGAATTCGGGATTTGAACTTGAGATTTGAGTATTTAGATTTGATTTGAGAATCAGAATTTGGATTGATTTAGCAAAAACTCAAGGCTAACAATTTGAATTAATTAATTTGAAATAAATTTATGAAAAGGGGGCAAAATCTGGGTTGTTACATCGGATTTCATAAAAAATGCTCTGACCCAAATCTATACAATTTTTTTATGTAAACACTGACAAATATATTTTTCTCTGTGATGACCATATATATAAATAAGAAATGATTGATCTCTCTTCCTCCCTCTCTGATAGTCATTTTGGGATGATACTTACTTTTCAGGTTAAAGCTGCCTATAAACAAGCTCTTCTGAAATTCCATCCGGACAGAGTATCAAGAAGTGATATTTATCAACAGGCCAAGGCAGAGGAGACATTCAAGTTTATTTCACGCCTGAAAGAGAAGCTGCTTCGTGTTTTTTAATAGCATATCCCAGATCAGTTAAACCATCCCCAATCATTTTCTTTTTGTTACCAGTTGTAGTTGGATTATCTTTTTCGTAGGCTGAAATCTCATCAGCAGGCTCAAGTTCAACTGTTCTAAAGTTATTCGATGTTGAACATCAAACAGTGCCATCCTTAGAACTAGTGCTGAGCATTCATTATCCTTAAATTTTTTTAGTGGTAGGGGTTCTTGTTAGCTCACATGCTTTTCTTTGTTTATGATGGGGAAAATGTTTGTATAGGAGAGATGGCATTCTATACAGATGATCTTTCATAATTTAACTGACAGAATACTATGTTTTTTTTCCTTCGGAAAGACCGCTGGTGGTTCAATCTGTTTGTCTGCAATTCCATACATCTGCATTTAATAAAACTTGGTGCGTGGGAGACATTGGAGTATTCCATACGAGTAATATTATTATTAGTACAAATCGATTGTATTACCTTTTGATGTTTAAACCATAGCGATACCTCTTTATCTGAGCATGCTCCCAGCTCTGCCTTTTGGGGCCGACCATTTCAGCCAATATGGGAAGGTAACAAAGACATCAAAGTGAGTTTATTTATCTTACATCAATCACTACGCACAATGCTCATATTTATTTATTTATTTAATTCACAAAACTAACACCCATGTGTCATGGAAACAGGAAAATTTGTCATTCATGCTACACATATATTACATGGTAAATTGCTCGTCCGGCCGCCTCCGCGCAAGCGGGAGGGAAACACTGCTGGACAGCGAAATATACAACATTGCAGCTTGCTACTCATATGCTGAATTTATGGCTAAACCCTTTCTTCTCGCAATCACAAGATGACAATAATAATACACCGGGTCGAGCAGCAGGCTGGCTGGTCGGCGCAGCTTGCTACTTATACTGAATAATACGCTTATATGGATTTGGAAGCCTTTCATCCGTTAATGTGGCTCACCATCCATGGTGGCAGCCCCATGCGAACCTGGGGCTGCACTGCTGCGTCCTCTGCCCTCTCGCCGGCTGCCGCAGGGTAATTACTGCACAAACCAAACCGAACACAAGCGTATTATTATTCAGTTACTTCTCGCAAAAAGGCGTATTATTTACTGGTTACTCCTTGCTAAAATGTTGAAAGAAGGCAGCTATCATGCGTGTTCTTGAAAAAAAAAAGCTAATAAAAGAGCTTCCCGAGCCTACTTTGAAAAATGCTTCAAGAAACCATTAAGGGTGTCTTTGATTGCCTACCCTGCCCGTACGCCTCATCCAGGCTGTGATTACTCTGCAACTCGTGGGCCTGTCTAGAGGTCAGGCAAGGCAAACAAACATGCCCTACCTGTCTGGTTACCGATCAACACTAGGGACTCAGTAACGGGGTAGTTACCAGAATGGTAGAATGGTTCCGGGATTCAGTTTGCCAACCATTGGTTTCTTGAACTCTGAACAGGGATATAGGCGGTGTGAGTGTACCTGATATTCGCTGTTGGGAGAGCTTCCCTCATCATGAAGGACGAGGAAGAGGAACTAGTTTGAGGATGAGTCTGGTCCCATTGCACTTGCTGTTTACGGATCACCTTCTGCTTCTCCACGAGCTGCAGGAACAGGAAGGGGTAAGGGTTTCTGTCAATTTAATTCGTTTTGATGGAATAACTTAGATCGGCTGGATCATGGATGGGGCAATAAGGTGAATAGCCTACTTCCTTCTGCAGAACCTTATTCTCCTCCTGCAGTGACTTCTCCTGCAACAAGAACACGGTGTGTGTAAGTACATAGAGTACTTGCATGCATGTTCGAATGCCACAAGACTTGTAACAAGCGATGGCCAGCTAAAGATGCCATGACAAGTAAGCAAGTTCCAACACCCATTCAGGTAAGCAAGGTTGACAATTTACCTTCTTTTGAAGCTCGGAAATGGACTCGAGCATAAGTTGGCTCTGCACATACAACGAATTTATAGCTGTCAGCTCTTGAACATACAATCTACAGGCATATGATTGTAAACTGCATACACATAATGTGGATTCTAAACTTTTCTGTTTTCTGCTAGTGTTTCTCCCCGGGGATATTATGCTACTGTGTATTAGATCATATAAGGTTCTACCTTTCGGGATCTGATATGTTTCAGTGAATTTTCCAGTTGCTGCTCTAGCTGCTGAAGCTCCTTGAGATTCAAAGATTCAAGATCCTCTCCCATGAGGTGTCTGCAGGATATAGTTGTCACATTTTATCTTTAACAGTGTATAGTACACACTAGCAACCAGCTGAAATCACTATGAATTACTTTTGACATTTCTGTATCGTCTCAACCTTCGCCTTCAGTTTCCTATATTCGTGACACCAGTTGCCCTACACAAGCAAAGAAGATTCGCATTACTAAATTGAGTGTAACAGGAAACACGAACATGGATGCCATTAATTAGTTCAGTAATTCAGAATTGAAAAAAGAGACTTGGCAACATTGATCTCCAGGGAGAATCTATTATATTATTAAAGCAAAGGAAAAAAAGTCACCGTATTCGCACTCAAGTATTATAATTTACCACATTAAGCGGAAAAGGAAAGAAAGAAAGCTCTACACCGTCGATTGTGGTGGGTCTAGATTATAATGGTCTAGATTAAAAGAAAAAGTTCATATCAAGTACAACAAAAAATATCTGAAATTCGGAATAATAAATAAAATAAAATAAGCAATTTGATTTTCATACAAATTTATAAGTAAAATCCTAAATAAATATAATTTGGAAAACATTGAACAAAAAAATAGCAATTGGATTGGTATAAGAATTCTAATAAAAAATAATTGAAATCGAATAAAAATATAATAAAAATAGCAATTTGATTTTGATACGAGTAAAATCCTAAATAACTATAATTTATAAAAACAACTAAAGGGAAAAAAAAACAGAATTTGATTTGTATACTAATTTTAGAAAACAATAGGTATAAGAATTCTAATAAAAAATAATTGAAATCGGAATAAAAATATAATAAAAATAGCAATTTGATTTTGATACAGAGTAAAATCCTAAATAACTATAATTTATAAAAACAACTAAAGGAAAAAACAGAATTTGATTTGTATACTAATTTTAGAAAACAATATTTGAAATTCGGAATAAAAAATAAAAAAAATTGCAATTTGATTTCCATGTGAATTCCAAAGTAAAATCCTAAATAACTAAATTTTACAATAAATTAAATAAAATTAGCAATTTGATTCGTATACGTCTTCAATAAAAAATAACTAAAATTTTGAATAAAATAAAAGTTGATAGCACGAATGGTGTTAGGGGAGACCACAAAAGAGTGTAATGGTGTTAATCTGTCGCTGCAAGAAGACATTGACTCACATGAAAGCGAAGAATCGAGGCGATAGCGGCAGAGGTGAGGACAATGTCATGCTGCCCACTTTAGCCATTTGATGAGAACAATATCATGTTGCTCGCCGCAACCGTTGAAAATAAATGCCAGAGTTGAAAGAGTCAAAGGCCACGACGACGAGTGGTGTCCGTCAGCGATGTTGAAGAAGTCAGTGGCAAAAGAAGCTCGACCATGGGGAAGCCCTAGCAGAGAAAAGATGAAGCTTTTGTATTGAAGATGAGCTATAGACGACATGGAGCCATCGGGTAGCTAGGAGCGTGCCATAGCTGGTGAGGGGCACAGACTCACCGATGATGGCGAGAAGATTTTCCATGTTATTAGATAGCGACTAAAGCAAACATGCCGGTATCAATGAAGATGCGAAGTCACCGCGGTTAGTGAGGAAGACACGATGTTGAGTTGGCCAACGTCGAAGAAGAGGAGCAACCAACACGTATAACATCACGCATATGTATATATATGCATACATCTGTATGAATATAAGCACATGCGCACAAAAGCAGAGGAGAAGAGAGCTCGGAGTAGAGATAGGGGAATAGGCTTGGGGTCACTTGAGTAACGGGTGTCCCCGACAGGGATTGACGACGGTTGCACGTGTATGCATGTTTGATGTCACAATGATCAGCATTAAGCAATAATTAGAGAAGCAGAAGATAACTAAGTGATAGAGTATTGCATTGGGAGGGGTAGAGCTGAGAGGGGTCGATCGAGAATTAAGCTTGTTGTTGGAGGTTGAAACAGAAAAGTTGTGGTGGCGAGAAGAAATAGAAGACACACGGTTCGATGAAGGTAGCGGGCGTGTGAGGAAAGATAACTTCAATGAAGGTCGTCTATGATGCATCGGCGTATACGTGAGCAAGGTACTTTAATACCATGTAAACTAATAAGATAATTTACCGCATACATAATCAATGTATTGCTTGAGATTAAATAAATGTACATGTGCATGCGTACATTTTAGAAAAGAGCAACTAATGGAAGAAGAATAGGGGTATGAAAATATGCAACTACATGATCCATACATGACCGAGAGTGATTACGTTTCTAAGAACCCCAACAACTTATTATGCTCAACGATTTTCTTTCATCAAAGGTCATGTTTCAATTACGTTCCTCTACTTATATTTTTCTTCGAACTTCTATTGTCATCGCCAATGTTTATGATGTCTTAATAATCTAAATAGCCTACGAGATATGCAGTTATATTCTAAGTATCTAATTTGTATCACTTGACACTGCAAACTTTGAAACAAATCTAACCATGCAAATATGCGGACCACCCTGCTAATTAAGTATACAGGAAGGATTGTTATTGTGTGGTGAACTTGATTTTTCGTATTAACTTAATAATTAGGACCATGAACAAGCAGAAACGTCATCTCCACGGAGCTTGCATTAGAATCGTAACAAGGACACAAATGCTTCAGCACATACTGCGTAAACGAATTTACTGTCTGTTGTGCTTGCAGTAATACAGGGGAATCTTTATGTTCACTCTTTATGTTCACTGTACTTTCATCAACACACAGGAATATTCGCATCACCCAATTATGTAATTTTCTTCTCTTTTTTTTTCTGTCAATCAAGTTGTTATGACAAACATGTGGGTAAGCTCGTGCAAGCCTGTTAGACACATTACCATTATGTGTTTGTCAAATAATCAACTTTATTACACACAGCTCTTGAAATTCCTAAATGTATAGTTAACTCATTCTAGATGACATACATGCATGTGGAAACCGAAGAACACAATGCACTTGATCAGATCATATAAATTGTTAAATCACTGATAATTCACGAAAAGGATGCATGAGTTAATCTACAATTCGTGCAATGCATTTCTGATGTTAAAAGACTACGGGAAAAAAAATCAGAGGTCATCTTTACAACCGTTATGCTGCTGTCATTTATCATCAATCGTGTCTTTAAAAGATTGAAAATCTCTGCCAAAAAGTAAATCAAATACACAAAATAACTCTGAACTGTTCCGATGTCCTTTCATAGCTTTCTTATTTTTCTTCATGTTTTGGCACATGATCAATTTCAACAGTCAATATTCTAATATTGTAAATGTTTTCTTAGACGCCTTTACGGTATCTACTTTCCAAGAATGGCGCAATTACCTTACAAACTTTACCTGCAAGGAGAAGGAAAAAAGTTTTTGGCTATGCCAACAAAAAAAACTTGTTGCGTACATATTTCTCTAATTATCAGAAATATATCACCCAGACAATTAATTTATATATATCCAGGCCATCCATTTCCATGTATGATGTTCTGGAGAGTCTGAGGGTCTTTCCCGGTAAAAACTGCCATAGGTTATGACCATATATATTTTAAAAACCAAAGTGGGGATTAGGGATGAGGGTCATACAAAATTGTTTGCAATTGTCTTTTGTTATTATATTGTCTTTTGTTATTATGATCTAATAGTCGCAATTGTCATATATGCACATGTATAGTTTGTTAATCCCGTTATAATATGGCAGATTATTTTTCGAAGCCTTAGCAAATCCAATCAGCTAATGCAGAATTACTGATCTTGCCATGTATTTCAGTTCTACTGAATTAATATTGCTTAAAGTACTAGATCACGAAAGCAGTTCTAGTTCTTTCAAAAGGCAAAAACAAGCATTACGAAGGAATAAGGAAGCAGCTAATCTAGTTCAGTAAGCCATCAAAGTAAATAATTCAAGCAGACAAATTGCAACATTTGATTCCATCATCCAACTAACGCCAAAATACTACTACTCAAGGACTAATTACGTACAAGTTAAGAGAGAAGATCGACGTGGCCCCCAGTCCGTAGTAAGTCAATTAATATGATAGCTAAAGAAAATGAATTGAAAAATACAGTGGCCTAGTGAATAAAGTTCAGAACATCATATATCAGAAACAATCAACTTCATATATAGCACAAGAAAAGAAAACCTTTTGCTTTTATTTTTACCTGAGTTTCAGATTCGGCTGAAATAAGAACCTTTTCTGCGTAGGAGTAGCGCTCATACCGTTCAAGAATTTTGTCCATACTGTGAAAAAGGAGGAAAATACATGTGGTCACTGTAAGTAAATGTAAACAGGATTAACTATTTACAGTATACGCACAATCTCAAGAATAGATATGTGCATTCATTTGGATATATCACTGTAAAACTTTTACCATAATGTATTGTTTCATACCCATGTTAGATTCATACACTAAAACATTCTGGTCCAACTGTTTGCAAATATATATTTTTAGAACAACTGTTTGCAAAGCTAAATGCGTATGAGAGATCAGGATTGAACAACCCAGCCCCCCATTCTCGGCCTCCACCACCTCTATCTCCATCACAGATCATTACGCCTGACTCCAGTTTCAATCCTCTTCCAGACATCTCCGTTATTCAAACCAACACCACTATCTCCGTTATTCATACCAACACCACCAAACGACACCAATTCCACCATTAGCACAACCACTAGAGCATGAACTGAACAGTCTTCTCTCTCTGTCTTCCATGCCTTCCGTCGTAACCTCCCATACTATCACCACCAAGCAACACAGCAGCTAGAACTCTCAACAAACACACAATTCTATCTCCTTTCCCTAACATAGCACATGTAGCCACACCAGATCCTTCACCGATCTGGCAACTAGAACTCTCAGCAAACACACAATTCTCTCTCCTTTCCCCAACACAACATATGTAGCCACACCAGATCCTTCACCGATCTGGATCCACACCAGATCCTTCACCGATCTGGATCCACACCAGATCCTTCACCGATCTGGATCCACACCAGATCCCCCTCAATCACACCAGATCCTCCACTGATCTGGAACCACACCAGATCAGAACGTCCATACCGGATCAGATCGTTAGACTTCCACATCGGATTAGATTCTCCACACCAGATTAGAAGATCCTCCACCCTTGAAGCACCCACACCAGATCGGATCCGCCATACCGGATGAAATCCTCCACACCTCCACAACGGATTCCGAGATCCACACTGACACCACACCGGATCCTCCACCAATCTTGATCCACACCAGATCACTAGATCATGTTCTTTCCTTTCCTTTTTTTCTCCCTTTTCCCTTTTCTTTCTTTTTTCTCCCCCTTCTTTCCTTTTTCTTTCCGCACGCATGGTTCTGTCTGTCTGTCTCCTTTCCCCACCTTTTTCTTTCTATCCCGCACCTCTTCGACCAAGCCTGAGCCTCCCCCCTCCCCCGTGGCGGATCCTCCACAGGCTTCACCTCCTCGATGAGCTCCTCTGAGACCACCCCCTCCAAGAGAAGCCGCAGCCGTGACATGTTCCCCGACTCCGAGACCACCCCCTCTAGGAGCAACCGCACCACCGCCTCTAGGAGCTGCAGCCACGACCTCTTCCCCGACTCCGAGACCACAACCTCCACCAGGAGGCGGCTCAAGGCTCATCTCAACGTGTTGGCCGGCCATGGGCCGCTGGATCCCACCACCTCCAGCTGGATCCAGCCGATCCGCCGTCGCCCTCACGCGACGGCTCTGCGCCACCAACTGCGTCGTAGCATCGACTCCACTACCGCACCCGCACATGTGCAGCCGCGCTGCGTACGAAGTGCTGCCTTCGACAACTCCTTTCTCTTCGCCGCCAACGACCACTGCCCTCGGTCATCCTCCCAATCGAGCCTCCTTACGCCGCTGACCGGCTTGCCCGCACGCAACCCAGCTGGCCACGGTACGCTCCCGTGCGATGCGGTCGCGGAGGACCACGCGCGACGAGACAATGGCGGCCGGTGGGTTGACTGAGAAGTGAGAAGGTAAGGTTTTGCCTTGGTTAGGGTTTGAGATGGATTGACTCTGATACCATGTAGAATTTTGGTGAATAATTGTGTGTTTTCCTTAGGATTTCCACACCCTTTATTTATAGTGTCAAATATTATAGTCCGGCTCTAGCACAACTCACACACGGCTGGACTCTTATTAAACCCTAACACTAATTTCTCCAACATTTATTTACCCAAAAGATATCTCCATATATAACAACAGTGATAGAAAAATAGCAATAGAAAAAGTAAAAAACCAAACCCAAGAACCAAGAAAGCTTGCATTCTATATAAACACACACGTGTTATGGCTCTGACCTCTTGTTAACTGTGGTTTAGCCCCTTCAGTTTCAACATGAACCTGTTTCAAGAATTTCTTAGCTAGCTGTTTAAGAACTCATGCTAGCCTGTAGATTCTGTACTAACGGAGTATTATCAATACAACTGAAGGGTGTGGCGCAGTCACACGGTGAAGTCTTAAACTGAAGGGTGTTAGTGATTTTTTGAATGCCATGTTAGATATTCTAAAACATAATATTACAGTGAAAATATATAAGAGGGATATGAACAACAGAATTACTATTTAATTGTTATTTTCAGTTGTTAAGAGCATATCAAGCCCTAGCTTCACTTTTTCCTCAAATTGTTCTAACATTTTTTATGCTAGTTACTTTGCACAAATTTACATGAAAAGGTAATTTGTATCAGATACAAGCTCTTCAAAATGGATACTCAATACTAGTAACGTTTTGGAAAAAATAACATACATAAGGTAAATTGCTAGGACAACGGAAAATATATAAGGTCAATATATAAAAAAGAGCTAAGTAACTGGACGGTAACACCTTTTATTCCGAGAAAACGCAAAAGATTTGCGCTCATTGCATTAAGAAGGGTAGCACCTATCTTTGAATTAGATAACATGCAAAAGGTTAATTGCCATCATATATAGAGAGAAGCAATTGTATGACATCGTACAGCAGTTTTGTACGTTTGATTACCTGAAGACTTGTTAAGGCTATATAATTATATATGTCTCTCCATTACAAGTTGCCTCTATGGACGTTCATATGCTAAGTGATACAAGAATGATCTACCCTCAGCAAATTAACCAGGAAGTGGTGTGAAATGACAATCAAGAGAGAAAATTACACATGTGATATTGAAATGTTACATTATTAATAACTTAAGATATGAATCTACGGTATGGAAACTCAACCAAATAAATGAACAGATTGTCAACAGAAGTAAGACTAAAAAAATAGTGAGCAAAGAAATATATGCATGGGACTCTAAACTGAAAATTTGTTGCAGAGATCGTGCTACTGTTCAGTCACCTACAGGAATCAATGTATATTGCATAAGCAACAGCTCTTCAGGTACATAGTTCATCTATTAGGAAGGTGAAACAAATTACGTGAGTTTTCTCATTTTAGCACAAACAGATGTTACCAAATGTATGTGTTGCTTGGTTTTGACTATATTTATGTGTTATGCGAGGAGTCTGAACAGAAAGTTTACACGTTTATTCAAATAAAAGTAGGTCTTCAACCATGCATGGAATTGGTCACCTCGTCTGGGGAGCTGCGATGGACAGTGTTTCACTCAAATCACTATTGATTTAATACATTTGCTTGCTTTGGACTAGTTCATAAGATCACTGTTCTCCTTTTTTTTTTAAAAAAAAAGGAACTTGATCCTGTACCACTATTATCAAATAAACTGATTTATTTGTCGTTTGAACTATTCAGTTACATTAGATCCTTATAGAGTTATAGTATGTGTTTAACCATTTTTGGACCTACAGATGCAAGCTAGAGTCTTGCGATAGCCTTGATTGTATAAACATCAACTTGCTGGGAGTTTAATTTATTAAAGTAACATTTGAACTTATCCTTAACATCATACTGCTGCTTACTATTTGAAGAATATAAATATGTTTGTGACCATTGGATCACATGACAAATGTGTCAGTTCAAATTAGTCACTTGTTATCTTGTGTGGCCGTGTGAAAGTGCAGAGGACCATTTAAAACCATCCATCATATGCAATAATCGCAATCAGACAGTTGGAAGTACTTCACTATGTTTGAGAGTACAGACAATGTTTCTGTTAAAATATGCATCATGAATAGTGTTTTGTACTTCTAATATGCAGACACAGATCATCCGGGTAGCTTAAATTAACTTGTAACTAGGAGCTGATAGCTAAATATCCTTATAGGCACAATACATTAGTTACATGGTTAGCTGCTACGTACGGCCAGGGTACAATGGCTTGAATATGTCATGTACCTTCACTACGTACCCCCGCACTATGTACCCTGTTTAAGGCTTACGTGACTCTTATTCGGTCTTTTAAGTCACAACAATAACATCTTACCCAGGCAGTGGCGGATCCAGAACGAAAATAACTGAGAGTCCATATTTCCCATACATATCACATATGTTTAATTTTTTGGCTTGGGTTGTCCTTTTATCTTGGGCTAAGGATGTTCATACTATATATAAATGGTTATATCTAAAGAAAAATAGTTTTTTGACTCGGTGTCCTGTGCATCTGGGTAACTCAATGTAAATCCGCTCCTGTACCAAGGTAAGCTCATGTAAGCATCTAACAAGCTTCAACTAAACCTTATTAGAATATCCTCAACAAAGGATTAACATTGTAGTACCATGTACCTCCTGAACTACGATTTCAAAAACATATAATCAATGAACATAAATGGAATTATCTTTCGGTTAACAAGTTTTCCCATGAATCCCATCTTAAACTTTCAAATACTACTATTCCCTCTCGGGTTCCTTAAGGAGTCCTCTCCCTTTCAAAGTCACATGCCACGTACTTCTATGTCCCCTCGATCTAAAACCTCATTAATTCGTCAGAGGAAGACACTTAGAAATATCTGAAACGAATGGTTCTTCTGAGGGACACGCAACAAACCACTGTTATTGTATTTATTAATTTTTGCAATGTTAAGTTAGTCTGTGCATGTATATAAAGAGCTTAGTTTTCACTGATCATCTGGTATATATGACATACTAAAGGCAAAAAGAAGACGAGTTGGGAAAGAAGGCCGCATCCATTTATGTGCTTCTAATGGTTGCTTCCACTCAGAAACCATGCACACCCAGTAGTAATCCCAGAATAAAAGTTAAGGAAGCTGATAGAAATAAGGAAACTAAGGTGGACTAATAGCAGCGAGAAGAAGCAAATTAAGAAGAAAGGCCAGATCTTTCTTGTCGAAAACCATGCATGCTATCAGGAACGAACATATCTTATAAGCAAACTAATGAAGCAGATGAAACGGTCAGGAAATTAATTAAAGTATCCCTTGGAGGATGACAGTATATATATCCTCAGCTCTAGAGACAAGATTGCAGCAAGCTCCCCCATGAGCTACTACTCACTACTGTCACCACGGACTAGTACCGCCAAGTAAACAAGAACAAAAGGAAAAGGATCATATATATCACCGGAGCAACAGAAAGAAGAAGAAACTAATTAAGGCAAAAAGCTGGGAAAGAGCCAAAGAAAAAAAGAAGAGGTGCAGTTGATCGAGCCGGCCAGCCGGCAACGATGTACCATCTAGACCAGGCCTAAATTGTTAGCAGACGAGCACATGCTACGAGTTACAGAGACCAGCTATATTAGAGATTAATCCCTAATTAATCTCTAATATCCCAGAGGACCCAGACCAGCAAAGGCACGTAGTAGGATAATACCAGCCTTCCCCTTGGGGGCAACTGTGCAAGCGCTAGCTACGCGCCAAGCACGCATGGAAGGCAGCACCCAGCGCGCAGCTGGAACAAAAATGTCCCCCAAATAGAGCAGCAGGAACGCACCTCCACAGCGAAAGCGGAGCATAAAATTACCTCGCTGGTACGCGCACTATACGGCACGCGTACAGGCACAACAGCACACTCACGAAGTAACTCGTCTCGCACCGTACGTCTACTCAAACGCCAGAAATAGCAACCGCGACTCAGGCTTTCCGCTGCCTCCCCGCCACCGACCCCCGGCGAGCAAGCAGTAATCGCAGTAGAATTCAAACAGACAGGAGCATATATGTATAATCCAGAAACACCAATCAATAAGCAATCCAAACATCGCGGAAATGGAACGATCGAACAAGCTCGAACAACAAGGACGACGACGATTAAAGCTAGGGAGATAGGCGCGCGTGGGTACGTACCATGAGTCCGTCGCGTACTCGTAGAGCTTGCCCTTGGCGGAGAAGACGATGAGCCCGACCTCGGCGTCGCAGAGCACGGAGATCTCATGCGCCTTCTTGAGCAGCCCCGACCGGCGCTTGGAGAAGGTCACCTGCCGGTTGATCTTGTTCTCGATCCGCTTCAGCTGCACCTTCCCGCGCCCCATCTCCTCCTCCTCCTCCCAAATCCACCCCCAAACAAACCCTACCTACCAGCCTATCCAGCGACCACAACGACGAGCTACTACAGCTACGACTACGAGCGTATGTAGAGGCGGAGAGGAGAGTGGGAGTGGGAGGGGGGACCGGTCGACTCGAGGAGGGAGGCAGAGCTCCGGGAGAGAGTGGGGATTTTAAAGGGAGCGCGCGACGGATCAGAGGGGGAGGGCGGTTTGGCGAAACCGGGCTGGTTTTGAGGGCACCCGCTGTCGAGCTGTGATTGCGCGAGAGGCCGCGCGCTGTGGGGCCCACAGTCTATGGCAGTTCCACCGACACAACTCGTTGGCCCCCGGTGGGTCCGGCCGAGGGGTGATGTGTCTCCTCCTCGTACGGTCGAAAGCCGAAGCCCGCTTTCCTTCCCATCCCGTCCTCGCTCGCACGCGTACGTGACGGCGCGCGGCACGGGACGACGACGGCGTGGGGGCGAAACGAACGGGCGGCGGCGGGGATGATGTTGGGGCAAAAGGGGAAGGAAATGGGTCGGCTTGGTGCGCGCGGGCGGTCAGGGAGATGGATGGACAGCAGCGAGACGCGGGCTGGCGCTGGCGCTGCGTGCGACAGTAGGAGGCTTCCTTTTCTGGGCCGTCTCGCTTTCCTGGTTGGGTGTGTGGGCCAGAGCATGGACTCGCGCCACGACGGCCACCTGGAATAGCGCTGCCCGTGCCAGGGTGCTGCTGTGCTGGTCTTTGCCCATAATTGTCGTGACCCTCCCGGCCCGGCAGCCCCCGGGTAGAGGACCGCTTCTTCGCCCGACGGCC
The DNA here is from genome assembly GCA_036346405.1 of Phyllostachys edulis. Classification (NCBI taxonomy): domain Eukaryota; kingdom Viridiplantae; phylum Streptophyta; class Magnoliopsida; order Poales; family Poaceae; genus Phyllostachys; species Phyllostachys edulis. The sequence continues at coordinate 14,033,955 of CM070550.1, read as the reverse complement.
GGCCGGACCGTCAATCCGCGTGCTTCAATTGCTCTGCTTGTGACTTGAGTGCGGGCAGAGTATTTTGCTACTCATGGTCGATCGTGTGTATTTCGGTGTTGTAAAAAACGGTGGGAACGCCGATTAACCTTCCGTTTAATCAGAGTTGTCATATGAATTGGAGCACAGTTAATACTTGTGAATATCAAATCGGCCGTATTATCCGATTAGTCGGCAGTTTTGCCACGCCCCGAGTAAGAAACTCCAAGACCTACTGTGCATTCTGGACTAGTCTCATGATCAGTAACTAGTCCGCACAGTTTCAACAACGATGTGATCACAGCTATACAACAAGCTATAGAATAAGCAGACAAAATAACAATAATAACAGCCAAAAACCTTATGGTCAAGCTTTTTACAGAGATCTGCCGCACAGGGCTACAACAAAAGAGCTCACAGCGTAAACAAAAGAACACGTGGAGGCCATTCGACATGCCCACAGGCAATCGAGTGGAGGACATCCCGGCAAGCAAGGTCTTCGAAGACCTCCTTTTCATAGAGCTCGGAGCTCTCTGGGACGTCTTCTTTAGCTGCTGATCAACCAGAGGCACAAAGCTGTGAGTATGTACTCAGCAAGCCGTAGGGAATATATGCAAGTAGTATTCATGCAAGGCTTGACAAGGAGGTCTTTATGGTTACTTTGCAAAAAGTAATATTGAAAGAAAATACAGTAAGTAGATTGCAAAGCACAAATTGAAAGATTAATACATAAGTAAACAAGTTCTTTTGAAACAACTCGTGACCACCCTGGTCACTTCCCAAACCTCCCGTGACCATCCTGGTCACGGCCCAGACCACACGGAACCAACCAAGATCAACAATTTGTGAGAAAGTCTACTCCTTGCGTGAAATTATCAAGCATGTCCATAACCAGGGACACGATTATTGAATAGATTTACACTCTGCATAGGTTGTACAGCTTTACCCACAAGACACGAATTCTCTAGTTTGTTTGGCACCCGTCGATGCCACTGCTCACTACCATTGGTAAGCAGTCTAGAGCATGTGACAAGGCCTTTACAAAACTCTGTTTTTGACTCAGTTCTACCCACTAAGGTTTCGCCATTCTGGACCCCCTCTTGCGCCATGTGATTCCATCCGGTAACTCGGAGATCACACCACCATGACAGAACCAAATCAAAACATTACTAATTAGTCGGCCAGGTCCACCCCATTTTGAACATGTGGTTGCACGGTATGGCCCGGATCAATGGCTTACAAGGTAAAATTCTTAGGGACTATTCAGACGAGACAACCACATCCTGATGTGCTTATAACACCCCCTTCACTGCACGATCACTCGTCCGAGTATAAAACATTTTGGGTTCAAACCGGCCAAATGATCACCCTAGTCATGGCACCATAAATTTTATTAGTGGCCACACAGGCCAGGGCAACGCATGCCAGGGCAACACATACCAAGACAACGCATGCCACAATTCCATAATCTCTTAGTCAAATTCATCATCATTGAAACAAGTGATTGAGAGACAACGCGTAACTAAGCAGGTCTAAGCAATATACGCACCCTTGTTGGTTATCACAATAAGAATGTCCAACTAAGATCACCCACCTATGGTGGTCCAAAGGTACATGTCAACATGTCAATCACAAGTATTCAAGGAGTCATATTGTCGAGTAGGTGTTTACCTATTTCTCAAACAAGTTTTATATAAATAGCCATGCATTTTGATATAAACAATATACTTTTTGCAAACTGGGTTCAACATGATCATAGGTCTACGACTTGCCTTCGTTGAAGAATTGAGGTTCTTCGGTAGAGGTTGTCGGGTCCAAGAACTCTTCGGAGAAGTCGAAATCTACACGTGCGAAAAGAGCCAAATAAGTACAACAAATCCAAATGAAAACCAAAAGCTAAAACTAAAAGAAAAGCACAGAAATAGAAACGGGCTCTCGGGAGGAGGTCCTGAGAAGGTCAAGGGAGGAGGTCCAAAGGAGGAGATCCTAAGGAGGTCAAGAGAGGAGGTCCAAAGAAGGAGGTCAAGGGAGGATGTCCTAAGGAGGTCAAGGGAGGAGGTCTAAAAGAGGAGCTTTTGAGGTCCTACGAAGGATACGACTACTCATGTGGTCATAAAAGGGACACAACTACGCAACGTGGTTGTGAGAGAGATACAACTACGTAACGTGGTTGTGAGAGAGCAAAAGGAGGACAGGGCTCGGAGAAACTCACCCGGACGGGGGAGGGGGGGAGTCCGGAGATGACAGGAGGAGGATGGTGAACAGCGAGGTTGCGACGGCGTAGGGCTCCAGCGAACTCCTTGGCGACGAGGTTGATGAAGACAGCGCGGCTTCAGCGGATACTGGTGAAGCTTCAAGCACGGTGAAACTGGGTGAGAGCAAGAGAGAGTTGAGAGTTGGGTGATGAAAAATGAGATGAAAGAGGGCTGCTTAGGCTTTTATAGCCTAGAGGAAACAAGGAGAGCCACTAAGAGACTCAGAAATACGCATGTTCAAGGGTAGGTGAAGGAGGAGATGAGAACAGGTCGGGGAGGAGACAAGAGGGGGAATAGGTACTGCAAAACGCAGTAGCATTTAATGCGACAATGCTCAAGGATCTTTGCGTCAACAGTGACGCAACGGGAGGAAGGAGAAGGTGAACAGAGTTGACAGGTGGGGCTAGTCAAAACTTTGGAGGGTGGTTCAACCGAAGGGGAGGTCGTGGCCAGAGGGGTGGTCGTGACCAAAGGGGTGGTCGCGGCCCAAGGGGTGGTCTTTGCAAAAAGACCAAGAGGGTGGTCTTGACACAAGGGGTGGTCGTGACACAAGGGGTGGTTGTGACCTAAGGGGAGGTCGTGACCCAAGGGGAGGTCGGGACCGGCTCTAGGACCACCCAGAGGTCTTCCAGGACCACCCGAGAGGTCTCCCAAGACCACCCAAGAGGTCTTCCAAGACCGCCCGGGAGGTCTCGGACTGAGATGGAGGTCCAAACGAGAGGGAGAATGGGACGAACAGAGAAAGGGGAGGTCTAAATCGAGAGGGAGGTCTAAACCAAAAGGGAGGTTTAAACCAAAGGGGGGGTATAAACCGACAGGGATCTAAACCGAGAGGGATGTTTAAACCAAAAGGGGAGGTCTAAACCAAGAGGGAGGTCTAAACCAAAAGGGGAGGTTTAAACCGAGAGGGAGGTCTGAACCAAAAGGAAGGTGAGCTGGGCCAAGGAGAGAACGGGGCAAACAGAGAAAAGGGATTTCAACACCAGAGAACTCCAGCAACTCCAGAGAAACCAAACTTTGGATTAGTTGAAGTTGGATTAATTCATATTAAATCGCTGCAAATTTCTAAAATCTCCAAGTTAAGCCTGAGCAATTCAACAAAACCAAATGGTTATTTTTATTTTGAAAATTTTCAAAAAGGTTTATAAAATTGGGATGTTACAAGTTTCCGTATAATCGCCTCGCATAATCAACTTGTTTCCGTATAGTCGCCCCGCATTATCCGATTAGTCGGCAGTTGATGTGGAGCTAGCCACTAATGTTTTTCTTCCACTTGTTAAGCTTCTTTGACTTGTTGATGGAGATAAAAAGCCAACTATAGGATTCATATATGGAGGTTTATTGAATGCAAAGCGTTAGCTGGTTCACTACCTTAACAATGAGCTGGAGCTTTGCATTCCTGTGATTAATGCTGTTGATGACTACATTGAAGGCAAGTTGGATAGCGACCTCCATCTAATGACATATTATCTCAATCGATACTACTTTTACAAGGATAGAGCTGACATGGTTGGGTTTGAAAAGATATTTAGTAGCATTCATAAGTGACAATGCATGTTTTTATTCTATGTATCACTACAACAGGACCGACCTATACCAACATAATTATATGTTGCTGTAGCCCTAAATAACTGTTGTAAGGGCCTATAGCAACACATTGGATAAGTGATGCGGTTGGTCGTATTGCTGAAGACGGGTCTACTGCAACACATAACAACTATTGCTATATGAAAGAAAATGTGTTGCAAGCTAGCAACATTTATTTCAATTAGTAGCAACACAACTATTTATAACATAGATAGCATTTACTGGCAACACCTATTCTGTTAGTGGCAGCACATTTTGTATCAATAGCAAAACATTTATTTATATGACCCAGCAAACATTTCATAACAAATATATTTTGTATTGTTAGGAGCACATATTCACATCTTCCAATAGTATTGCACACTTCATTCATTAATCTAAAAACAAAATAAGGTGACTATACATTGCATGAATAAATTATCACAAGATGTTTGTATACATCATCTTTGCACACTACTCTTAAGTATACATGAAAAAAACACACAACCTATACAAAATTCTATGGTTTAGAGCTCTTGAAATCCATCTTTCTATGGTTCACCAGGCTTGTTGTGGTTCCTGAATATCACCCCAAAGATGAAAAAGACGAATCCTCTGAAATGAGAAAAAAAATGAACTGAACCCAACTCTTACGGAATTCAACAAACTGAGGAAAAGTAATTTGCTATTTAATGGCTAGCGTTGTAGATGAAGATAATTTGCACAAATCGTTATACTTCATATTATTATAACTTCACTTTACAAGGTACAAAACTATGGACTACTTTTGGTATAGAACATCATCGAACAAAGTGGAATGCATCCTCAAAGACATAGTTTCACAACTAAAGTAAATACCCAATATGCCGTGTTCACCAAGCAGAACAAGTCAGTTTGACTCTATGAACAAGAAAAAATGGAAAAAAGATTACAAGGGCAATATGTATAGACTTGGCCACAATATGCATTTTTGACAATTTCTTGAATGGAAAAATTACCTTGGTGGCACCAGAAATTGCATGCTTAGTTCTTCTAATGCTTCATCAGAATCGCTAGCATCTAAAGATTCTGAATAGAACAGATTACAGCCTCTAAACTTCTTGAATGGAAAAATTACCTTGGTGGCACCAGAAATTGCATGCTTAGTTCTCCTGATGCTTCATCAGAATCGCTAGCATCTAAAGATTCTGAATAGAACATATTACAGCCTCTAAACTCTACAAATAATAAGTCATGTATGTTGTCCTAAGAGGCTGACTGACTGAGTGACGAGACACCAAAACAAATCACTTACAAATGCATCAACAAACATGTTGCATGTCATTCAGTTTTGAAAAAAAAAGGTGAACAATTGTCATTTTGTAGTTCCAAAAAATTGGCTATACTAGAACTATAAGCACTGAATACAACTCAATTAGACAGAGAATGTGTCATTTTGGTGATATAAATATAGTCATACACAAATATTACTTTAACACTCTTATGTCGCCACTAATTTTCATGTCTAATCAATAATCATGGCATGATATCTGCATAGAGCTAAAATGGAGACATGTGGAAGCAAATGAATTACAAATGTATGATGCAATTTGTACAACTCAAAGCTATTAACCATAGCACAACAGCTTACCTAAATTCAACATGTATGCTTGATATATATGTGGGAGCGGGGGTCTCCCTACCGACTGCATGACCCACCATATGCTGGTCTTTGCAACTTGAAACATGTTAAACAGAATAGACCTTTGCATCAAAAAGTTTGAATGCTCATGCCTTAGGTGTTATTTTCATCACACTTGGATGAACCAAAGTCCTCATAAAATCAAAGTTTGCTTGACATGTGTTTGGAAATAGAAATCAATGCCCTACAGAAAACATGAACTTGTATGAGTGGCATATACCAAAAATCTTGATTTCATTTGACTAATACAACACATAAGGCTTTTTTTTTTTGGCATATTTGAATTTCCAAAAGATAAAGCCCAAAATAGCATTTCACACATTCTAGCAAGTCCAGAACCAATAGAAAAATACCATAGTAAACATCCAGTCAATGGTCAAGAGTACTCCCTTAAAGGTAAGTGAGAATATCAAATCGACACACACTATTATAAACCTGAGATGGAATTATTTCCATATAACCATTGAAAGAACCAAGTGCAATTCACGACAAAAGAAGCTAAGTTCAAAAGAATAATATCATAGAAATATTATCAGTTACTGATGCTACATTATCCAATTACATGCATGAATATTGATAGAAAACAACTCATCAATTTAAATAAACTGCAATTCAAATAAGGAGAATTACATGCCATATTTTAAAGTAGCTCTAGCTTGAGTTCAGAAGGTCCTGAACAATCAAAATTCTCACCATGATATTTAAACATGAGTGAACATGATGTGATAAAGGACCAGATGAACAACAACCTGCACACAAAAAAGGGGTTATATTGTGGTTATAAACAACACCATATATGTAGCTATCAACAGGTACATCATCATATCATATGACAAAACAACTGAAATGCAACGAGCCAACAAACAACTAATCTGAATGAATAGACCCGAGATCAAAAATTATTTCTAGAAGATTTCTGACATTAGTTCATGTGACAATAAATACATAATGATAACTCTTACAAAACCAATTCAATTAATAGTCTCAAATCAAAGCCTAAAACATGCAGCGGATAACATACAGTATCACTACGAGATTACATGATCACCGTGCACTGTTTAGTTTTTTCATTAGAATTGGCTGGAAAAATCAATCATAGCAAACAACCCTAATATAAGAATGATTTCTTCATGTTAAGCATCTAGAGCACAAAAATGCATGGGTAAACATATGAGAAGGTTCAAAACTACAGTAGGATAAAATGATTAATATCAGTGGTTACCACTATAAGATATCAACAAACTTATAAATATGAGAATCAGGTGGGGATTTAATATGTTCTTTTTCCCCTTTTCACATCGGAATGGGCTAGTCACTGTAGAATTCAAGAAATTAGATGTAACACATGTAGCAATAACAACTAATTATCATACTAACATAGTGTTCATTAACAGATGATCAAATTTGAACAAAGGAATTAAAGGATAATGCTAACACATCACATTTAGTTACAGTGCACAATTGACAAAAGATTAGCATTATCACATCCTCACAAATCACAATTTGCACAAATTCTTTTTCTTTTCTTTTTTCTTTTCATAGAACCCTAACACAGAGATCTCAACAGAACAATAGCAATTTCTTAACACAAAATTAACCATTCAACAATTAACAATCCATAGTTCAAAGGAATAGAGAATAGAAGCAGTAAATAGGAACTAAGAAGGGATGGGGCCAATGAGATGTCGCCATCACTGCCTCTAGGTCACCTGCATCGAACTAACATATAAAACACTTGTAAGTCTATCTGAACTACATACAGACTTTCAACTTTCAAGTAACAGAACACTAATCAAACAAAAGTACATTAACAGAAATTTTGAACCAATACATAAGGCAGAAGACACCTAGTTGGACCCTAAATTCATTTATGCCAATACGAAGACATAACACACCCCTCAGCTATGGCCAATAGCAACAAAAAAAAAACTGATTTTACCAAAAGTTTTTCAGTTCTAGTACCAAATCCTTGTAGGCACATCTTTACAATAGGCATTCTCTGCGCAAACATTAGAAGCAAAAGTTTACTAACTGAAGGGTAAAGGGAAAGAAGAAAGGGAAAATTATGTAATTTTGGTGGCGTCCTGACATGGTCTTAGTAATACGATAAACAACACAACCACCTGCAAGGCTGCAAGAATGTAATAAAACCAAACTCAACATTGAACCTAAAACCGTAATGCCTCCTTATAAAAAAAATCCTAAACTTGGAAAATTTGTGTGGCCTAACATAGCTAGAAAATATATAGAATGCATATTTTGAGTGCATCATGAGGGTGGACGATGGTTGTGTCCGCGTGCGAACAGAGCCAAGGAGACGAAGGCAAGTGCGGGAGATTGGAGGGTTACGTCGGTGGGAGACGGGAGGAGGCGAGTGGAGGGACGGGGCACGCGAGCAGCGGTGGCGGATAGGAGTACGAGGAGTTGCTGGAGCGAGAGGAGGAGAGCCAGGGCAGAGAGTGCGTGAGCGGCGGGTGCAAGGTGGAAGAGGGAGTGGAGCGCGCGGGGGCAGAGGGTGAGGCTTACTCGACGGCTAGGATGCAGATCCGACGGTGGGGAGGTCGATTCGTTGGCGACGGTGGCAGAATCGATCGGCAGCGAGCCGGATCGAGCGGTGACAACGGGGGATTCGGCCGCCCAAACCCTAGAATTGCATCATACGACACTAGGAAGGCGGCGTCGTGGGGGAGGGGAGGCTGGATCATGAGGGAGAGGAGGTCATGGCGTTGGGGAGGTGGAGGCGGCGACGAGGGGATGGTGGAGGCGGCGGCGCTGGGGAAGACAAGGAGCGGCGGGGAGGGAATCGATGGAGATGGACGGGAGGAGTCGAGAGGGTTCGAGCCGGAAGAGAGAAATTAAGAAGGGGAAGGGAGGACAACCGTCCGCTCCCACGCGATTTGATCCGACGGCTCTGACTGGTTCGGTCTTCCATCCAATGACTTGGGAGAGGAGGATGACACTATCCAACGGCTCCAGATTAAAGGACGACGTGGCCCAATGGATTTGCTGGGAATCCCCCGCTATATTCTATATACATATATATAATCCGATTTTCCCCCAAATGAATCTCTTATAGCCCTTCGAACTCAGAATTTGTAGCAAAAGGCCTTATGTGTCCGTATTAAGGAATACATATGTACCGTTGCCAGTTTGGAAATTATACTCCTGAATTGCACCAGCCTATAGATAGAAAAAAAATGCATAGTAATCCAATGGGCATATAATTGTGTAAAATGTGTATAAATGATGGAAATATGACCACAAAATGCGAAAATGATAGGTTAATAATAGGAATATATTTGAAAATATGGCTTCTATCAACTACCAAAAGAAATGGCATATCAAGATGGATTTTTGTACGTTTTCGCGACAACATGTGTGCCTCCAACTAATTCCGCTAAGTAAGTTGTACTTGCTACACATGTGCCTTACAACATATATCATGTGTTACAATGGTGTTTCTACTACAACACATGTCATATGTGTTGTAGAGAATGTGTTGCCAAAAGCCAGTGTTGTTGTAGTGTACCTAAACTCGTTGCAAGTCGTACTTTGGTGCATAACTATAATAGTCTGCCGATCAATCTTGTTATCATTTGAGTTAGTAATGAAGTTACAATGTACAATTGAAGGGTGGTACAAGTTTCTTTGACAGTATTGATAATATAATGTGTTCAAATATCTCTGAAACTAGCATTATCATCAAATATGTGAGAACGCCAAATTGTCCGCATAATTCTGATTAGTCATCTGCATTCTGATTAATCGTTTAGCAGTACCCTATCCGCCCGACAACTGTATTCCCTTTTTTTACAACACCGGTGTATTTCTGTGGGGGGGGGAATACTAGAAAGAAGTAGGAGTACTGTACTCACCTAGCCAGCTTTATGATCGTTACAAACTGAACTCGTCAATCACTCACGTCTAATTTTTTTAGTTTACACTAATGTCCAGTTAGGACAAGTGTGGTCATTCAATTAAGGCAGGGCTAGAGGCAAGAAAATTTTGAAGCCTCGCCAAGCCTAACTAAGTAACTATAAATCAGGAAATGTCGTATTATTCACCTCCGACGAACGCCCAAGCTCAACTGGGATATCAACGACGGTTTGCCGGCGAGCCCGCCTAGGCTTCCGAGCTGCCCGGACGGTGGCTCCACCACCGGGGCCAACAACGGTTCTTTGGTCTAAAAAAAGCGCGGTCCTTTGTGAAGGCAACATATATCGTGCAATGCGGTCACACCTAGCTTGACATTACGACGGATAAGAATCCACATAAAACTAGCGATCTCGAAAACAAGAAAAAACTAAAGCCTATAAGATCATTTAATTCTACAAAGCATACGCTCCAACCAAAAACTATAGCCGCATTATATTTTTTATGAAAATTACATCACGTTAAATCGGCAACAACCCTTTGCGCGAGAAAACAATCACAGCAAGTACATAAAAGACACGAAAATTTGTTTACGATGTTCGACAAAGCCTATGTCCCCGGGTCTCCCCGTGTAGGGTTGTGTCCGAAAAACGTACATTGTGCTCCCGCTTTCCAGACACAGCCCCTTACTTTCACCTTGTTATATATGAGTCATACACAACAAAATTACATCTTGGCGAATACACTACCTTCAAGAAAAACAAGATAATGCTTTGACACTTCTCGCGCATCTGTAGGCTAGGGGTTTCCTCCTTGTCCAGCAACTTGTGACTCCCAACAAGTCGAGGCAATACTCAAACATGTTGGCGGCGACGAGCTTGGTCAACATATCTGCAGCATTATCATCAATGTGCACCTTCATCAAATCAATCTCTCCAGAGTTAATCAACTCCCTGGTCATGTGATACCTTGCATGAACGTGCTTCGTCTTAGCATGATACACTTGATTTTTAGCCAAATAAATTGCACTCTGACTATCACAATGCACCTGAACTCCACCTTGCTCAACACCTAGTTCCTTTACTAATATTGCAAGCCATACACTTCATTTGCAGCTTCAGCCACAACCATGTACTCTACCTTAGTTGTAGATAATGCAACAAAATACTAAATTGATGACTTCCAATATATAGGCCCTCCACCTAGAGTAAAAACATGCACTGTAGTAGACTTCCTATTATCCAAATCACTAGCATAGTCCAACTCCACATATCCAATAATCCAAGGATTGCATTGTTGTTCACCAAAAATAATACCATGCCCTGTTGTACATCTCAAGTACTTGAATATCCACTTGACTGTCTCCTAGCATCGTTTTCCTGGTTTTGCCATAAACTTGCCGACTTGACTAACAACATGCACCAAATCAGGCCTTATACAAACCATATCATACATTAAACAACCAACTGCACTAGCATATGGAACCTTCGTCATCTCTTCAAATTCTTTGTCTTATTCAGGACAAAATTCAGAAGAAAATTTAAAATGTTGTGCTAATGGAGTAATTATTGATTTGACCTTACTCATATCAAATCACTCCAAGACTTTCTCAACATAATCTTGTTGAGACAACCATAGTCTCATCGGGCTTCTATCCCTGTGTATCTCCATGTCCAAAATTTTCTTTGTCGCCTCTAAGTCTTTCATATCAAATTCCTAACTTAATAAACCCTTCAGACTAATCACATCATACATGTGATTTGCACCAATTAGCATATCATCCCCATATAGTAATAGAAAAATAAATAAATGAACCATCATCAAGGCGTCGAACATAAACACAACAGTCATACTTACATCACCTGTAGCTAATCTATAACATGTAGGAGTCAAAACGCTTGTACTACTGCCTTGGAGATTGTTTCAACCTATATAGTGACTTCTTTTACTTGCAAACTAGGTGCTGATTTTCCTGTTCAGTGAACCCTTCTGGCTGCTCCATGTAGATTTGCTGATCAAGATCACCATACAAAAACATTGTTTTCACATCCATCTATTCCAAGTACAAATCCCAACTGGCTACCAATGCAAAAACTATCCTGATAGAAGTATGCCTCACAACCAGAGAGAATACCTCATCATATTCAATCCCCTTCTTTTGTGAATACCATTATACAACTAATCGAGCCTTGAACTTTTCCCCTCCTTTTTCTGATATTGTAGGCTTTCTCTTGTACACCCATTTGCACCTAATGGCCTTCTTATCCTCACGAAGATGAACTAGCTCTCAAGTCTGATTCTCATATAATTGTAAAGACTCTATTTCTTCTATCATTGCGGTCATCCACATATCTTTCTCTTGACTTGTAACTGCCTCTTGAAAATTAGTTGGATCATTAGTACTAACAAAAAGAGCAAATGAAACCTGATTTTGATACCCGAATCTCTTTGGAGCTTTCACATTAGTGTGTCATTGTCTACCTCTTGCCAATTAAAATTTTTGCAAAACCTCTGAAATGGAATCTAGAGGCAGTGTGTGTGAATCCTGAGTCCTTGAACTATGTTCTAAATCTACCTGCACCGTATCTGAACCTCCAACCTCATGTGCCATCTCCTCTTTATTTTGTTGTAACATTGATTTATCATCAAAGACATCATCCCTGGTCATTACCACCTTCTACGATGTCAGAACCCAAAGCTTGTACTCTTTAACACCTTTCTTGAAATCCAGAAAAATGTACTTTGTTGATTTTGCATCAAGCTTCGATCTTTTAACACTTGGTATATGCATATGGGTTAGGCAACAAAAAATTCTTAGATTAGTAAAATCAACCGAATTACCAGTCCATATCTCCTCTGCTACCTTACACCCAAAGATGCACTTGGTGATATATTTATGAGATAGCATGCCATGTTCACAGTCTCTACCCAAAAATTCAACCTCAAGCATCTTGCTTGTTCACATATAGTCATGTTCATACTTTCTGTCACACCGTTTTGCTGCGGTGTTTTGCGCACTGTGAAGGAGCGCTGAATATCATGCTCCTCATAGCATCTCTGAAATTATGAATTAGTATATTCAGTACCATTACCAGATCTCATATACTTTACCTTCCTATTTGTTTGGTTTTCCACCTCAGCTTTCCACACCTTGAACTTGGCAATCACTTCAGATTTTTGCTTCATGGATTACACCCACATCTTGCAGAAAAAACCATAAATAACAGTAACAACATACTGAGCTCCACCCATTGATTGTTTTCTAGTAGGCCCCCACACATCAGAGTGTACATAATCAGGTATTTCTTTTGTTTCATGTTTGCCACTTGAGAAGCTAACCTTAGATTGTTTTCTAAGAACACAAAACTTATATAAACCTAACTCACAACTTTTAACTCCTGCCAATAGGTTTCTTTTATGTAATTATGTCATTCCACGAACACTAAAATGGCCCAACTACATATGCCAAAGTTTTTTCATATTATTATGTGACTCCACTGAACAGACTCCGCCTACAACAGTGCTCCCTAGCAATATGTAAATATTTCCAGCAGTTCTCCTATCCTTTCATCACAGACAAAACACCTTTACAAATTTTCATGGTTTTCTTACCTTTATCATCTTTATAAGTAAGACCACTATTATGTAAGGAGCCTAGAGATATCAAATTCTTTTTCAACTCTGGTATGTGCCAAACATCACACATTCTTCTAATAATACCACCATACATCTTAATTTCAACTTCACATATCCCAACAATACTATGACATGTATCACCACCATGGTAAACAAAACTGAAATTACCTGACCTATATGAAGTGAACCACTCCCTATTAGGCGTGATATGATACGAGCATCCCAAATCTAGAATCCAAGCATATGCCAACAGACCATTTGAAACTAAGAGAACATCTTCATCGCTGTTATCTAAGTCATTTTTCCTAGTCACATTCCCAGTCTTCTCATCACACGTCCCACCATTCTGTTCTTCCAATTTTGGACAATCCTTCTTCATATGCCCTATCTCTTTGCATCTATAGCACTCAATATTCTTTCTGCTCGTTGACTTTGATATGGATTTACGCCTTCCAGATCTATTCTTGTCTTGTTTCTTTCCACGATCACCCTTCGTATACAAATTATCACGTTGAGAGCTCTTCCCTGTGTTCTGCCTCCATTGATTATGCGACAATAGGGCCATGGTAATCTCATCAACCTTGATAATATGTTTCTCATATGTTCGAGTGGTGACCAAATATTCATAGGAATGCAGCAATGAACACAACAAAATAATCGTCGTATCTTTATCTACAATCTTCACCTGCAGACGCCCTAGATCAACGGTCACCTGATTGAAGACATTCACATATTGTGTAAGATTGGAACCGTCCTGCATCTTGAGCTCATACAACCTCTGCTTAAGATACAGCTCGTTTGTCAGTGATTTAGACATAAACTGAGTCTGTAACTTATCCTATATTTCTTTTAGTGAGGTCGTATACATCACATGATACATCACCTGATCCGAAAGACACAGTCGTATGATCTTGGCTGTCTGCTCCTTCAACTCCTCTCAATCGTCACCCTCCACCGTCATTGGCTTTGCTTCGCGCAGCCCCTTGGAACATCCCTGTTGTGCCAACAGACCCTTTACCCTCGTCTACCAGAATCCGAGGTTACCAGTCCCGTCGAACTTCACCACTTCGAACGTAGCACTTGGCGTCGCCATCTCAACCTTGCTCTTATACTAATTGTTGGAACTGGCGACAACCATTTGCATGAGAGAACAATCACAGCAAACACACAAGTGACACAAGAATTTGTTTACGAGATTCGGCAAAGCCTACGTCACCGACAGCCAAATCGCGGCAGCTCTGTCTGTATGATGATTTTCTTTTTTTTCCTTAGGATTAGAGTTACAAGAGGTCAGCGCTATATATTTATAGCCCTATTACATGTTCGACTCGGACCCGTAGTCCATACCGCGGGGATGAAGCCCTCCACACCCTCAGCCTACAATATCAATATTGCGTAGTCCCACATAACTACGTCTCCCTCTATAAAGCTGTGTCTAGAAACATAAGGGGGGTAGGTTTGTAATATCCCAAAATTTCAATTTTGGTTAAAAATAAAATTTAATTATTTTCCTTGAGTTTCCTGAATTTTCTAGAATTTTTTTAAAGCTTTTCCTATTTATGTTGAAGCCAAAATATTTTAATTGCAAAATTAAATACCAATGTTGAGTTTGGAAGTATTTTATTTAGGTCCAGAACATCTCAAGGAATTTCTGTGAATTTTTTTCAATTATTTTTGGACCCTATTAGATATTTTCTAAAGTCCTAAAAGAATTAATGCAATTTCTAAAAATGAAAAATCCTTGGAAAATCCAAAACCCTATTTGGGGTCGAATCTTCGTTCGGCCCAACTCCTGTCAGCTCACACCCAAACTTCATGGGCGGCCACTTTAGTGTAGGCTCGCGCCCTCTCCCTTTCCTCTCTCACCACCAAGTGGACCCCGCCGCCGCTCTTCCCTGGTCATCTTCTCCAGGTGCCACACCGCGCCCGACATCGCCACGTGGCTTCACTTCTCTGCCATGTGTTGCCGCCATGCCAAACTCCGCTTCCTGCCCGCCGACGTCGCCTCGCGCTCTACCCTCGCTATAAATCCGGCCACGCTCCTCCTTCCTCGCCCTTTCTCTCTTCCTCGCTCGGAGCCGCACCACCATCTCTTCCTCTGTCTTCTTCAACACCGGCAACGTCGCCTCTTCACCGCACCACCGCCTCGGTAGGATTCACGCCGCCAGAGCCGCGTCACCCCGCGTCTCTCCTCCTCCTCTCTCCATTCCTCTCATTCACCCCTTCTCTCCCCCTCTAACTTCGTCGTATTTTGTCTTTGAAAATCGGTGGCCAGAGCTCCTCTCGCTGGTGATTTCACCGCTGCCAACAGTCTCCCGTCGTCGCCGCCTACATCTCCGACACCGCGACGCTGAGAGCTCCTCCGTCGCAAGCGCCCTCTGCCGAAGCGTCACTAGAGCCGGCGCCACTTCGCCCTAACTTGCCGCTTCTTTGCCCGCCGCCGACCATCCCATCACAAATCCCCAACACTGAGGTGAGCACCAGGTTCCATGAACTCAGCCCGTCCTATTGGCACCTTGCTTGTGGCAAGATGTGATGGCCGTTCATTGGCGAGCCTTGCGCCCGTCTTGCCATGGCCAGTCTTGGCGTGGCCGCCACATGGTGCCATGTCGAGCCACGTGGCCGCCAAAGACTGTTGCCACCTTTCGCGTGGCACCACGGTGGCAAGCCCATGTGGCAAGGCCTATTCTCATGGGCCCCAGAAAGATTTTCAAAATCGCCTATGGCTATGATTATATCGCTTTCACGCCGAAAGCGTAAACACAACCGTTGCAAGCGAGAATACGCTTTCCACGTTTTGAAAACGTATTTTTTTTAGAACCGAGAGGAAATACGTTTCCTTTATTAGAAAGCGCATTTTCCAATTTATTTGGAATTTCTAGACCGAGCCAACTTAGAAACCTTATAACTTTTGCTAGGAAACTCCAAATGAGTTGATCTTTGTCTCTAAATTTGTATAAAATCAAGATCTACCATACTATAAATTTTTAGTTTGGAATTCATTTGAATCTTTTTGAATATTATTTGAATTTGGCTTCTTTTCACGTGTAGATTTCGACAACTCCGAAGAAGTTGATCTTTGTGAAGAATTAGATCCTCAGGCATACGAGCAAGGCAAGTTACATCCTTTGATCATATTTGATCCCAGTATTTTAAATTATTTAAATTCGGTTTTAAATTATTATTGCATGTGTATTTCTATTCGATGTAATTTAAATTTCTGTTTTAAATTATAGTTATTCCTAATACCTTGGTATAGCCAAAATTTTCTATTGAATTAGTCATTCCTTGACATCGTAGTTAAAACCTGGTTGGTACATTAGTATGACCAGAACATGTTGGAAAATTTACTTAGCAATGCTTAGACCTGAAATATTTGATTTGGGGAAATTTGGACAAAATATCAAATATGATTTAATTGAGCCTATGGTATTGTTCTACCATAGGACTTTCTGCAAATTATTTTTGAAAAGCAAGGCAGAAATGAAAATTGGTTTGGACTTGGGTGAAATGGTTGTCTGGTGGGTGCAGGTTTATGCACGGGCTCAATCCGGGTATGGGTTGAAGCCCAGGGGTTCTTTTGGAAAGTCATCCAAGTCAGTTAAGGACCGGTATTCGAGCCGCATCTTGCTATGCCCCATCGTACTACCACATGTCCTGTGTGGGCTGGACCTGGCTAACTAATTTACAACGTGTCACCGTGGTTGTGCCATCCAGTTGCGTGGGTGTCTTTTATGACCTACTTTTATATTCCCACATGACGCAAGAGGGGGCTCGTTCCGGCGGATGGTTCAATCTAAAGGAGGCGAAACCTTAGCGAGGTGGGACTGCGGTGGAATGGCACATTATAAAGGTCTTGTCACGTGCTCTAGGCGCTTCAGAAGGAAGTGGCGATGGTGTAAGACGGTGCCAAACAAACTAGAGAAGTCATGTCTGGTGGGTAAAGCTGTACAACCTCTGCAGAGTGTAAAACTATTCGAATAGCCATGTCCACGGTCATGGACATGCTAGCAAAGCCACTCAAAGTTAGATTTTGGTTTTGGTTTCAAAAGACTTTATCAAATGATGCTTCCAAATGGGAATTGGGCAGGTAGCCTTGTGATAGGAGGGTATCCTTCACCACACTTGTGTGAATGTTATCTGACTATAAAACTTGATTTAGAAAATGAATTTTAGTTATAAAGTATCTGCTTTGGAACTTAGTACAAGTATTTAAAGAAAACATTGCTTTATGCAAAATAACCCTATAAGCCATCCTTTGTTATACCCTCATGCATTATCATTTGTTATTGGGTGTAATTTGCGGAGTACATTCATTTGTACTCACCTTGCTTAATTAAATGTTGATGAGGAGAGGACTACTATGAAGAGACTAAGAATGTGGATGACTAGGCTACGCCCCCAGACGATTGCCTGTGGCGAATCGTGTGGTTTACTGCTACTACTTTTGCTTTCACTGTATCTTACTTTTGGACTTATGCTCCTTTTGTAATAAACTTGAACTTGTGTGTTTTTATTGCGCTTTATGGTTATGTTATCACTTTGTTTAACTGTGTACTCTAGCTACTGATCACGGGACTAGAGTGGAATACACAGAGGATTTAGGAGAGTTAATCCCGGGTCCTGACAAAGTGGTATCAGAGCCATATCGACTGTAGGTCGTAACCTAGTTAGAATAGCCGTTAGTTGAAAAACTTCAAAACTTATTTTATAATAAGAAAAAAAAATGTTCTCTCCTTATCTTTGGTCATCTATCTACTCTTACCTTTTTCATGGCAATTCTTTCCTTACCTAACTCTCTTCACCTTTTTCCTCTTACCCCTGTGAAATTCTATAGATGGTCAACGCAACCATTACGTTCAAGACCACAAGTTGTGAAGCTTTCAAGAGAGCGACATCATACAAGAATCTTTGAAGACCGTGAACCGAAGACTGCAATGTCCACTGAACCATATAGCTTAAGTTTGCTAAGACTCATTCTGTGTACTGAGTCACTCCACCAGATTAAGAGTTTGAATCGAGTAGAACGTTGTACAAAACTATTAAAATTTCTTTAAAAAGCTTTTGAGTCGGTTGTTTCGTTTGGGTTGTTCCTTTCGCTTTACTCCCCTTAGTTTCTCCTCTTCTTTCCTAAATCCTTAGAAATTGTGCAGATGGCGACTTCTGGCAATGGCAGTGGTAGTACCAGCAGCCAGGACAGAGAAAATACGGGTTCTCAAGAGATCCCGATTTCGCTGCCACCACCCCCTCTAACTGAAGGACCTGATTGGCGCCAAATGATGGCCAACCAAGCCCAACTGATTAATCTGCTTGCCCAGTCATTTAATCAGAATCAGCAAGAAGCAGTAGTAGCTCAACATCAAGCTCAGGCTCCCCCTCAGCAAAGGGCCAACATATCTGAGTTTATGAGGATGCGTCCCCCAACTTTTTCCAGCAGCATCGAGCCAATGGATGCTGATGATTGTCTTAGAGCAATCGGCAAGAAGTTGGATATTATCCAATGCACTGATCGCGAGAGGGTTATGTTCACCTCTCACCAGCTGAATGGACCTGCATCGGAATGGTGGGACAATTTCACTCAGGCTCATGCTGATGCTCAGACTATCACCTGGGATGAGTTCGTGAAGGCTTTCCGCCATGCTCACATCCCATCAAGCATGGTGACTCTCAAGAAGAAAGAGCTTCACACCCTGCGCCAAGGCAATCGCTCAGTCAACGAGTACTTACACAAGTTCAATCAGTTAGCTCGTTATGCCCCTGAAGTTATTGCAACTGATGAGGCCAAGCAGGAACGCTTCTTGGAAGGACACCATAATGATATCTCAGTCCGTCTCATCGCTCAAGACTACACCGACTTCCAACAGTTGGTGAACAAAGCTATTCGCCAGGAAGGCAGGCACCTAGAAATGGAGAATCAGAAGAGAAGGATGGCATCCCAGAAGTTTAACCCCGGGGGTTTTCCCAAGCCCCACACCACTCCACCCCAACACGGGAAATCTCAGTCTCCTTCATCTAAAGCACCTATGCCAACTCAGCGCCCAAACAACCCTAGCTTCCAGAACACTTCTTCCGGAGGCCAGTACCAGAAGAAGGCACTTACCTCAGCTGCAGGAATTACTTGCTTCAATTGCAATGAGTTGGGACACTATGCCAACAAGTGCGAAAAGCAAACAATCAAAGAACCCGGCCCGGACCAAATAAGGAATTTGACCTCTGGCGGTCTCCATTGCAAGACTACCAGCTCAGATCGTGAAGGGACGTGTGAATCACATCACAGCTGAAGAAGCTCAGACTGCACCAGATGTGGTCCTTGGTATGTTCCTTGTCAATTCAGTACCAGCATCAGTTTTATTTGATTCAGGAGCTTTACATTCATTTGTTTCAAGTAAGTTTGTGGGAAAATATGGGTTATCTATCTCCCCCTTAGTTAACCCTATGATAATCCATTCTTCGGGCTCTAAAATGAGGACTAGTTCGCTATGCCCAAACCTTACCTTGGAAATATCAAGAGTAACCTTCTTGGCAGACTTAATAGTCTTGCATTCCCAAGATTGGATGTGATTCTCGGGATGGATTGGCTAGCCAAGAATCAAGGTCAAATAGATTGTGCCAATAAGTCTATCACCCTCATAAATGACCAAGGAATTAAAGTAGAGTTCAGACCCAAGACCTCTACTGGAGAAAAGCCCATCCTGACCAGTTTGAAGGAAGTGAAACTTGAAGATACACCAGTGGTGCAAGAATATCCGGATATATTTCCTGAGGAATTACCCAGCATGCCACCAGATAGAGACATTATGTTCCTAATTGACCTAGTTCCAGGAACTGCTCCAATCTCAAAGAGACCTTACAGGATGCCCGCAAATGAATTAGCAGAATTGAAGAAATAGATCATAGAATTACAAGACAAAGGTTATATTCAGCCAAGTTCATCACCTTGGGGAGCACCGGTATTGTTTGTCAAAAAAAAGGACAACAGTATGAGGATGTGTGTAGATTACAGGTCACTCAATGAAGTCATAATCAAGAATAAATATCCTTTACCTAGGATTGACGATCTCGTTGATCAGTTGAAAGGAGCAAGCATTTTCTCCAAGATTGATCTAAGATCCGGCTATCATCAACTGAAGATCAGACCAGAAGACATCCCCAAGACTGCTTTCACCACGGATATGGGTATGCGAGTTCTGATAATGTCATTTGGGTTGACGAATGCACCAGCTTATTTTATGAATATGATGAATAAAGTATTCATGGACTTCTTGGATAAGTTTGTGGTTGTATTCATTGACAACATTCTCATCTACTCATAGGATGAAGATGAACATCAGAAGCATCTCAGGGTAGTTTTGGAAAGACTTAGGGAGCAGCAGCTCTACGCCAAATTCAGTAAATGTGAATTTTAGCTAAACCAAGTAGCTTTTCTTGGACACATCGTGTCAGGGGGAGGAGTTGCAGTAGATCCAGTCAAGGTTGAAGCTGTAATGGATTGGAGGCAACCCAGGTCCGTCACCGAAGTAAAAAAGTTTCCTTGGTTTAGCTGGTTATTACCGGAGATTCATCAAAGGTTTCTCTAAAACCGCTAGACCTATGACTCAACTTTTGAAGAAAGAGAAGAAGTTTGAATGGACAAATGCCTGTGAGCAAAGTTTCCAGGAGTTGAAGAAAAGGCTAGTCTCTGCACCTGTGTTGACTTTACCAGACATCCATAAGGATTTTGAGATTTTCTGTGACGCCTCTCGTCAGGGCCTTGGATGTGTGTTGATGCAGGAAGGTAAAGTTGTAGCTTATGCCTCTCGCCAATTGAAGCCTCATGAAGGGAATTATCCGACACATGATCGGGAGTTTACAACAATTGTGCATGCCTTGAAAATTTGGCGGCATTATCTCATCAGTAATCGCTGTGAGATTTTCTCGGATCACAAAATCTTGAAATACATCTTCACTCAGTCAGAACTCAATCTCAGATAGAGGAGATGGTTGGAACAGATAAAGGATTATGACCTTAGAATCTATTATCATCCGGGCAAAGCAAACGTAGTGGCAGATGCCTTGAGTCGAAAAGGGTATTGCAACACTATGTTGGTTCGAGAAAGTCAGCCAAAATTATATGAAGAATTGAAGTATCTGAACTTAGAATTGGTCAACCAGGGTTGTGTCAACACCTTAGAAGTTCAACCAACCGTTCAGAGTCAGATCAGAGAAAATCAGAAAGAAGATGAAGACATTAAGGAAATCAAGAAAAACATGAGAAGAGGCAAAGCCCCAGGATTTTCAGAAGATGACCATGGTACCATCTGGTTTGGGAACCGCACCTGTGTACCTAATCATCAGAAAACCAAACAGTTAATTCTGAAGGAAGCCCATGAATCACCTTACTCAATTCATCCGGGCAGTACCAAGATGTACCATGATCTGAAGAAAAAAATATTGGTGGGTCAGCATGAAGCGAGAAATTACTGAGTTTGTTGCACAATGTGATGTATGCCAAAGAGTCAAAGTAGAACATCAAAGGCCAGCCGGTTTGTTGCAGCCTTTACCAATTCCCGAGTGGAAGTGGGAACAAATCAGTATGGATTTTATCACTGGATTGCCTAGGAACCAATCGGGATATGATTCTATCTGGGTTGTGATCGACCGGTTGATAAAAGTGGCACACTTTATACCACTCAAGACTTCTTACCAAAGCAGTAAATTAGCAGAGTTATACATGGCCAGGATAGTTTGTCTACATGGGGTACCCATAAAGATAGTGTCCAACAGAGGTTCGCAGTTCACATCCAGATTTTGGAAGAGCCTACATGAAGCCTTAGGGACCAGACTCAACTTCAGTACAACTTATCATCCCCAAACAGATGGACAGACGAAACGTGTAAACCAGATTTTGGAAGACATGCTTCGAGCCTGTGCTATAGATTTTGGAAATAGTTGGGATCAGCATCTTCATTATGCTGAATTTTCATATAACAACAGCTACCAAGCCAGCTTGCAAATGTCTCCCTTTGAAGCATTGTACGGTAGGCAATGTAGAACCCCTCTCCTTTGGGATCAAGTGGGAGAACATCAGTTCTTTGGACCTGTAATAATACATGAGGCTGAAAGTAAAGTAAGACTGATAAGAGAACGCTTGAGAGTGGCTCAATCCCGACAGAAAAGTTATGCTGACAATCGTCGCCGAAAATTGTCCTTTGAGGCTGGAGATTTTGTTTATCTCAGAGTAACTCCGCTCAGAGGAGTAAGAAGATTCCAGACCAAAGGAAAGCTCGCGCCAAGATTTGTTGGACCATACAAGATTGTGGGAAGAAGAGGCAAGGTCGCCTATCAATTAGAGCTGCCAGAATCTTTATCTACAGTTCATAACGTCTTCCATATGTCGCAACTAAAGAAATGTCTACGAGTCCCAACCGAGCAAACACCTTTAGAGAGCATTAACCTCCAAGATAACCTCACCGATGTGGAGCAGCCAAATTTTGCTATTGAATTATTCATTCCTTGACACCGTAGTTAAAACCTGGTTGGTACATTAGTATGACCAGAACATGTTGGAAAATTTGCTTAGCAATGCTTAGACCTGAAATATTTGATTTGAGGAAATTTGGACAAAATATCAAATATGATTTAATTGAGCCTATGGTATTGTTTTACCATAGGACTTTTTGCAAATGATTTTTGAAAAGCAAGGCAAAAATGAAAATTGGTTTGGACTTGGGCGAAATGGTTGTTTGGTGGGTACAGGTTTATGCACGGGCTCAATCCGGGTATGGGTTGAAGCCCAGGGGTTTTTTTGGAAAGTCGTCCAAGTCAGTTAAGGACCGGTCTTCAAGCCGCATCTTGCTATGCCCCATTGTACTACCACATGTCCTGTGTGGGCTGGACCTGGCTAACTAATTTGCAACGTGTCACCGTGGTTGTGCCATTCGGTTGCGTGGGTGTCTTTTATGACCTACTTTTATATTCCCACATGGCGCAAGAGGGGGCTTGTTCCGACGGATGGTTCAATCTAAAGGAGGCGAAACCTTAGCGAGACGGGACTGCGGTGGAATGGTACATTGTAAAGGTCTTGTCACGTGCTCTAGACTGCTTACCTAAGGAAGTGAGCAGTGGTACCGACGGGTGCCAAACAAACTAGAGAAGTCATGTCTGGTGGATAAAGCTGTACAACCTCTGCAGAGTGTAAAACTATTCGAATAGCCGTGTCCACGGTTATGGACATGCTAGCAAAGCCACTCAAAATTAGATTTTGGTTTTGGTTTCAAAAGACTTTATTAAATGATGCTTCCAAATGGGAATTGGGCGGGTAGCCTTGTGATAGGAGGGTATCCTTCACCACACCTGTGTGAATGTTATCTGACTATAAAACTTGATTTAGAAAATGAATTTTAGTTATAGAGTACCTACTTTGGAACTTAGTACAAGTATTTAAAGAAAACATTGCTTTATGCAAAATAACCCTATAAGCCATCCTTTGTTATACCCTCATGCATTATCATCTGTTATTAGGTGTAACTTGCGGAGTACATTCATTTGTACTCACCTTGTTTAATTAAATGTTGATGAGGAGAGGACTACTATGAAGAGACTGAGAATGTGGACGACTAGGCTACGCCCCTAGACGATTGCATGTGGCGAATCATGTGGTCTACTACTACTACTTTTGCTTTCGTTGAATCTTACTTTTGGACTTATGCTCCTTTTGTAATAAACTTGAACTTGTGTGTTTTTATCGCGCTTTATGGTTATGTTATCACTTTGTTTAACTGTGTACTCTAGCTACTGATCACATGACTAGAGTGGAATACACAGAGGATTTGGGAGAGTTAATCCGGGTCGACACAAGGGGGCAGTTCGGAGGAGGCGGTGTGATGGGTAGGCGAGTTGGAGGAGGCCGTGGGCGACAAGCTCGGGGAAGGCCGGGGCGCAAGGTGTGAGGAGGAGAGATGGCAGAGGAGGAGATGGAGGTATGAGGTGTGAGGAGGAGAGACGGTAAAGGCGCAAGGTTAATATAAAGTGAGTTTCGGTAGCCCACCCATTATGTCCAAATTTTCGTTTCCCGCCCAACAACCAGAGACGGTTCTTGTTAAGAACCGTCTGTGATACGTAACTATCACAGACGGTTTGTATGATCACATACGGTTCTATTAAAGAACCGTATGTGATAATCACCGTTATCACAGACGGTTCTTGATAACAACCGTCAGTGAATTAAAACGAGCGGTTCTAGTTACAAACCGTCAGTGATAATTACATATCACGAGCGATTCTTAATAAGAACAAATGCGTGATAAACTATGCTCGGTCTCGACAGACCCAACACAGATGGTTCCTTTTGAACCGTCTGTGATGTGGCGTCTGCTATTGCATGTTTTGTAGTAGTGTCCCGTGTCACTCGTTCGGGCGACCTAGGAGGAGACACCCCCAATCCTTGAGAGCCCCACACCGGCCGCTGCCACGACTCTAGCACCAGCGGCAGCCCCTCCCCTCCTTGAGCCTTGCCCATCCCTCCTTCCTCTACCTTCCCCCTCTCTTTCCTGATCTAGCTGAGTGAGCGCGGCTGGTGGCGACGAGTCTCTAGCGGACCTCCGGAGATGCGGAGCTGCGCTCAACCCGGTCCCCTTGGTCGAAGCTCATGGCCCACCGGCACCTCCCCTTGGAGGCCAGATCTACATCTGGCCCCCAGTCACCGCGCCACCCCCCCACCCCCCATCCCCAGGAGCGTTCGGGCGCTCTGCCTAGGGGTGGATCTCGAGCCTCCACCTGCTGACAAGGATTAAAATCTCTATGTATTGGTTTTACATAATTAAAGACCATAAGTCTTCGTGGTTGTAACCCCTAAGGCTAACGACCCCAGTGGTCGTAAGGATTCAGAGGTTACATCGTGAGTGCCCTGGTCGGACGAGGTTCTGTACCTTAACCCCAACCAGATGACTGTTCGCAGGAGCTTTGAACTGGCACTTGGATCTGATTCCAAGTATATTCCTTACCGTGTCATAAATGAAACACATATCATATTTGTTCCAAACCACCCGACGTTTCACAGTCCTAAGTCACTGACCATAACCATAACACAGTTGTGTCTTCCATTGACATAACTGGCAATCAGTTACTATCTCACTAAACAGTAACTGATGCTCCGACCAAATGCGTCGCTTCCAAAAGGCATCACTTCTAGGACTAACTGTCACACTTCTATCAGTTATTTAAAGGAGAAGACAATCGGAGGACAAGACGTCGAAGCAAGTTCACAAAATCTAGACACGATCTACAACTGCAATTGAAGGCTATTAAAGCAATAGCATAGTTCTCAGTGTAAATTAGGACTAGTCCACTGCGTGGTTGAAGGCATCCCCTATAAAGGATCCAGTTCATTGCAATAAAGATCAATCCCATTCTCTCCCAAGAGCTCTAAGCCATTTTCCTCTATTTATTTCATAAGATCGGCGACTCGATCGTCGACACCCGCCGACCGGCCGTCGGCTCAAGGGCGCCGACGCCGCCGAGGAGATAGTCGTGCATGGAGCTGCCGTTCTGTCTTGGCGCGCGCCAGAGGATCCCCGTGGTCCTCGATGCTCCACGCCGGGGAGGTCCACCACCCGCCAATGATGCCGTCGGCCGGCCATCGTGGGCTCAGGGGGGCGCCGACTTTGATGAGAATGTCTCGTGTGGAGCCGCTATTCCATCTTGGCGCATACCGGGATGATCCCCATGGTCCCCGGTGCTCCATGCCTGGGAGGTCGCCAACGTCGACACGCCATTGCCGGGAGCCTCCATCGATCGGCGACCACATCTGCATTGCACTACCCGTGCTCACCACCGCCTGGCTCCTAGGGTATGCCCATGCACGTCCTCAGCACCACCGATGACAAGTTGATCTAGAGATCAGTTTCATCCTGCCATAGCCAAATAAGCCTCCTCACCCCCTGTCCCGGAGCCCCCGCCCCCGAGCTCTCGTCGTTATCCATCGCCGATCTCCAATGTGCGCTCGCCGGATTGCGTGGATGCGGAGAGGAGTAGGTTGACCGTTGGAAGATCCAGCCATGCTGCTATGTCGGGGGTGTTCCGAGTGTAGGCTGTTGTCCTAAGGAGTAGCAGGTCGTCCATTGGAAGAGCCCCGAGTTGTCAGGCTATTGCTGTTGAAGTGTCGTCTTGAGGGGCAAGATGATTGTCCGGCCTGGAGGCCCTGTTCGTAGCAGCTGGTCCAGTCCACCATGAATGAGCCGCGTGGGCGGAGGGGAGAGGAGTCGGAGTTGTTGTCCTTTTGTTCTGCATCGTCCACTGTCGCCGCCGAGAGGAGGAACCGCTTGCTCACCTAATTCATCTGAAAGCTCCTACTTGGCTGCCCTATCAGCGTGTGGATCCACTTTGCCCCTGCTTCTATTCTTCTCTCTCAAGCTTGTGCTAGGGCGATCCTCTACATTGTCCAGTTTTAACCAGTTTGAAGTTCCAGTGAGTTGGATGGGAGGGGTTGTTCTTCCCTTAGCTATGATGTTTATGCTCAGTAGAGCTGGTTGGTGTTAGGACGTGGTTAGAGTTTGCTAGTTGGTGCCTTTAGCTCTGGTGTTGTTGCTTGGGGCCTAGGGCGCTGCAAGGCGTGCCTAGTTGTGGGTTTTCTCATGAGAGGGGGGGGTGGTCCTGTCGGGGTGTTATTTTGTTTTCTCATGCTTTATCAATACAAAGTGCAGCTCTCCGATATCTCCGTTTCAAAATAATAATAATAATAAATTCCTGCGTAGCTCTTGGTTTTGCATCAATATCAACCGAATACCCGCTCGTTGTTCTTGTCAATATCTCCAGAGGGCGACCAAAGTCAGGGAATCCGTCTCCAAAATCACTCGCGCATGCTCCCAATCGGCAACTAGCTGCACTCCATCACGGCAAGCACAAGGCTTTCCCGCGGCATAGACTGGTACCATCTTGAGGCCGCTACGATGAAGGCAGCGTTGTCATTGCGCGCTGCCACCCCTGTAGCTCCAATCTGGTGATTACTACCAAAAGCGCCATCCACATTTACCTTGATTACACCATCCGGTGGTGGGTACCATTTCGCATTGCGCAATTCCGGAGATGGCCAGAAGCCCACAATGGCTTCTCACTCGCTTGAATGAGGTCGAACGTTGTGTCGCGAGCCCAGATGCACGACTGGATGAGCTAGGTTCTTCGGTGCCTCTCCAAGCGTCCTAGCGTTCCTCGACGTCCAGAGACACCACATTCCGCAGAGAATAGTGCTCCCATCTAGGGGTGCAAACGGAACGGATAGTTCCGACCGACCGACCGAATAAATGTGGGCAAAATTCGGTTGTTTTTTCGGATATCCGGAGGTTTTTTTCGGATCCAGATTCGGATTCGGATTTTTTTTTTTGCCGGATACGAATTCGGATTCGGATAATCAGGTATCCGGTTTTTTCGGAACTATCCGGCATTTAAATCGGATATTACCGAATACAATCCGAACGCTATCCGATTTTTTTCGCACTCCCGCGGCCACGGCCCGCCCTGACGCCCCGCGGCTCCCGCCCCCGGCCCCCAAAGGCAAAAGCCAAAACTCCATTCACTCTCACAGTCACAACAGAGCTCCAAATTGCAACCCTACTCACCGTGCCGCCGCCGCCGCTCCCACGGTCCCTCCTCTCCTCCTCAGCCCACCCACGCCCTCCCCTCCAGTCCAGTCCTCCCCCCACCCGCGCCCTCACCGTCCGTGGCTCCGCCTCCCACCTCCCTCGCCACCGCCACCGCCGTCACCTCCCTCCCCCCTCGTCGCCGCAGCCGCTGCCTCCCTCCTCCCTCGCATCCGCCGCTGCAGCCGCCGTTTTCCGCCGCTCCCCCGCTGCAGCCGCCGTCCTCCATCGCCGGTCGCCGCTGCAGCCACCGTCCTCCGTCGCTTTGCTAGTCCCTTCCTCTCCATCTAATATAAGCTTCCAATCCAAGGCTATGCAGTTCCGCGGAGGTCGAATCATCCCCACGTAATCGCGTAGCCCGCCGTATGCCGGCCCTCCTCCTCTGCAGATCTGCTGGTTGCCGAACCACTGCGCTCGACCCGGAGAAGTCGACGATGGCCAACCGCGGCAGGCGGCACCCTTCCTGGTGAGCGACGCCCCTTTCCCCGATTATACTTGGAGGTTCTGAACGAGTCGAAAGGACCAACCTTTACTACTCTTTGGGTGTTCTGCTCAGGTTGATAATCTCGTGTTCATCTGAACAATCCCACGTGATAAATCAGCATAATTGGCTGAGTCGATTTCTCCAAAGTTTTATCCTTTGGTGATTCTTTGCTCGATTACGGTCCATGCTTAGAGTCATGTGCCAAATGGAAACACTTCCCCTCCTATTAGAATAATGACCACGTTTGTGGGCGGGGGTGCGGGTGCGGTTGGGGGGTTTCATTCATGCCCCCTTGCCAATTCTTCTGAAAGCTCTCCGTTTTGTATTGGCAAATTAGATTATGTTGCAGTTAGTTCCAGCCTGCAAGGATGATTACTTCTTGTGTAAACTCAAGTAGATTGTGACAAAAGATTAGCTCAGGAAAACGCTTAAATGAACTGCTGGGTTGGGGTTGACTGCCATCAATTTACACGGCGAAAATCTCAGAATTCTTCACATACTTCTCTCTTCTTGTTTTATTCCCGCCGTCATGAAATTTCAGGTACTACATATTTGATCTATCGAATGGACAAGAAAAGTCCAGACCTTTACATGGGAGGGCTTCTTCTGACCTTATTTTTCTTCAGATCTTACCGTTTGATGTATGTTCCACATAGTAAATTACTAAATATAATAGTGAATAGAGTGCATGATAATCCTTTTATTGTAAGCAAGGGGATAAAAATTGTGCCATGGCCATAACATGTTTTGCTGGTTTCATAGACATCTACTATTGGAGTTTGGAGCTAATGTTGCAATGATTCTTTATATTGCAGATTTGGCAGTAAGAACATCAACTAATGTCGAAAAAGAGAGCAAAACATTCTAATGGTGAAGCAATCTTCAGAAAGAAACATCGAGCAGATGATCAGTTTGAAAACCTTTCGAAGGTGTGCATTTTTATCTACCTGTGCCGCAATGCAGATTTGTTTTTTGTTCTTATCTTTGCCTTTATGCACTTTCAGTTTTTACATGATCCTCTACTGTTTCTTTACGTTACTTTTTGTGAGGCTTGTGATTTAAAGTCTGTTTTCTCATAAAAAAATTTGATGGCACTGTGGACAATGTGAATATCGGTACATCTTCCCTTGCACTTTTTGACAAGCAAAGCATATCCCACCTTGAGCGGATTCAGCTTAGCATGGTAGCGTTAAAACTACCATCCCAGTTCATTGGTTTTCCAAACCTCAAAGTGCTTGATCTTCGCATACTGCATGTATCTGCTAATGATCTTCAACGTGTGCTGTCAAGTTGCTTCAATCTGGAGAGGTTGAGTATCAACTTATGTCACTTGCATGATGAGCTAAGGGTACCCTGTCTGCAAATCACTAGTTAGTGAAAGTTCTGTTGTTTCATACTGAGTCAACTACGTTAGATTGAACCGTTAAATATTGTTTAGACTCTAGCACAGTTATTACTACTGATGTAGTTAATTATTAGACATGCTTATACTGGTTATCTACCATAGTATGAGTTTCTACTTGTTTGATGCCAATTGTATTCCATGGTATGATTAATTAGTATGTGGGGGAGTATCTGACCTTTTCAGCTATTTTGCACTGGATAAATCATACTGAAGCAGTAGGAATGAAATAATAAAGAATTCTAGGTCTAGATCTCTTTCTCTCTGTTATCTAACATACTTGTTTAATTAGTAACTTTTACTTACAAGTAAGGATACAATATTTCCCATGTAAGAAGGATATCTGAAGAGATTATGTTATCTAATTGTTTCATAGCTTACTGTTTCAGGGAGCTGCTGGGCAGTCATTCACTATATGGGCTATACACCTGGCCTTTTCATTGTAGGACTGTTTGGAATATTGATTATGTGGATGTATGGCTACTTTTGAATTACAGGAATGCTTCTGGTGGCTGGAGGTTCGTGTATTTGAATATTTAAGTCTGCTCCTGATGATACTTTCCTACATTTTTATTTTGCCAAGTCCACAACCTATTTTTGCTGCCTATAATAGTACTTATTTGACCCTTTTCACCTAACGGAGGCTCCTCTGTGGTAATGCAGGTTGCATGTGCTCTTTGAAAAATGCACGATTTGTGATACCTGTGTTGACTATATATGCTGATTATTGTGTGGCTATTCGTGTTGGATGGCTTGTGGTTTTCTTGACACTGAATCTTTCTTTTCGACAAATGATCTTACGAATAAGTTCTTTGCAAGGATATGAGGGAAGCACGAAGAGAGACATTTTGAAGAAGCGAAGGATTCTCGATCGATCATGGATGAGTTCTATCGTTGTTGTGAAGGATTATGTAATGACAATTACAAAAATAACATAACACATTTATGATGCAACTGAGAGACCATGTGGAGGTCGTCCCGTATGTGAGTGATGAGTAATTGACAAAGTTTAGGATAGTCGAGTTTGGGTTGAGTGGTTCGGAGTCGAGTCGTTGCATGGTGCAATCGGGCTCTGTCGTACTTGGTCAAACTTGGTCGTATGGGATTAGGATGCATATTCTTTGATTCGACAGGTTTGGACTTCATCAATTGTAAGTTGATGGTTTTACGCTTTCATGAATCGGCGGTGCTATTTGATGTGTTTCTTATGCGTGTGTATTGCAGGACATCGGGTGGAGTCGTGGCGAGACACGGTGGACCGGACTAGGTGCAGTGGTGCCGAGGTCGAACGGTCGGGATGTGTCAAAGACAGCGTGGACTCGAGGTGGTTCTGAGGCGTCTTGAGGCGAAGCGGAAGCTTCCGGAAGGTGCGGGAGGCGAAGCAGGGAATTTCGCAAGGTTGCACAAGCGGGAGGCGAGCTCAGTTGGATTTAGTGGGCGAAGGGGTGGAGACCCGTTAGCCGTGGGCTATAAATAGGATGGAGGGGCTGCTGCCCAAGCTGAACACTTCAAGAATTTCTAGGGTTTCCTTTAGTCAAAAGAGGCTTTAGAGTTTGTTTTGGCTTTAGGCTTTAGTTGTTGAGGGTTGTTCCCTGCTGTCCCCTTGGTAGCTTTCCTCAAGATGGCTGAATGTGTTCTTGAGGATTGAGAGAGAGAGAGAGGATGGATTGAGAATTCTTGTAATCATTCCTCCGAATGTCCATGCGTATGGGGACGTAGTTCTTTGTATCTCGTGTTTCGTGGAATGGAAATCTGAAGTTTATTTCTTCTGTTTGTGCTCTCTGTTCTTCGTTCTCCCATTTTGTTGTTTCTCGGATTTGTTTTTTCAGTCTTGCTTTTTCTTTGCTCTCGAGTTCGGCTGTTTAGATTCTGTTCTTCTTGTGAGTACCGAATCGGCGTGTGTGTGTGTCATACTGTTGCGGGTGAAGAAAATCATGCGCTGTTTGGCCGGGCAGGAAGATCGACTCTCTGGCCGGCTGCTAGCAGCATGATTATTATTGCCATCTTTTTGTTATTTGCTTTTGATCTCCTGGCGCCCCCAAGAAATGTGAGCACCTATCAATCTTGAGCTGCTTTTTCTGTTGGGCAGAGTTTTGTTGCATCAGAGTTTGGTTTGATGCTGTGTTTGAGATGAGCTTCTTCTTTTTTCGATATCTGCTCAAGTAGCTTCCTGTACATCGAGTGATTTCTTGCTGTGCTGCCCGTTGAAATTAGTGGATCCAGGCGGCGCCCTGTTTCCTCCCGGGAAAACCGGATTTGGAGCCGACGGTGATCATTCCTGTGAAATTCTGTGCGGCCGGCAAAACTTCGTTTTGAGTGCTGCGATTTGCCCTTTGGATTTGTTTTACTTTTTCTTGATTGTTGATCGCTTTTTTTTTTTTTCTTTCTTGGCGTGTGGGCGTCCATAATATCGAAATCTGGCGGTATTTGCTTTTTGGTTCTTGCTTGATTCCAATCATTTGTCGACATTGAGTTTAGCCCTTTTTATTCCTTTGGGTCTTGACTCTCTGTGCGGTTGTATCTTTGCTTAGTAATGATGTTTGAAAATTAGATGCTACTGGATCCTTGGTGCTAGCAGTTGGATGTTTCTTGCGGACAGAAAAACAGGAGGCTGTGCGCCTGTTGAAATCAGCCGTGGGCAGCGGCTGCCTGAACTGAAAAAGTAGAGCTGCGGTGGCAGCCTATTGCCCCAGCTGAAAGATGATCTACAGTGCGTTTTTTTTTTCTTTTTGCTGATTTTCAACCATTTTGCATGCAGATTAAACAGCGGTATTTTCAGTTGAATTTTTTACTGGCTGGTCTCTGATTTATGCTGAATTTTTCAGTGTCACATGCGTTCGGTTTCAGCAGAATTAACTCTCTGTGAATTACTTTGTTTTGCTTCTTCTTGAAAAAAAATCGATTGTCACGTTTTCTCGGGCGATTTTAAAGAGAGCGACATTCACCCCCTCTGTCGCCATTTAGGTCCTCTGACAACACAATGACTTAATGGAACTGTGAGAAACTTAATGCCACAACAAACTTAAATGCATTTTTATGCATAAAGATGCAACCTAAAACACAGTTTTGTAGTCTCAAGAAAAGCCTAACAGAAAAACATAACAACTCTGTGGCATATCATAACCCCCATTGGATATGCTGATTTTAGATTTCTCGCATGACTATAGAAAAATTACAACACTTTATGGTAGCTAAAATTGACTTGTTGAAGGTATGGCAAATCACTTTTCCATTGGAAAAGAAACGGCATGTCTCTTTCCCTCTTTTTCTGGTAAATTTTAGTTTTCCTATATTAATTGGCTGGTATATTGTAGGCTGAGAATACAAATTACAAAACTATCATTCTTAATCTTGAAGATGAGGTAAAGAAGCTTACCCAACAATATTCTTCAGCTGCGAATTAATCACCATGTCAAAACAAAGGTATTGAACTATTTATTACTTTTTAAACTTTCTTGGTACTTTTGAACATTACTGTTTGGTAAATCTGGGAAGGGTGTTTTGGTGGCGATGAGTTTTGATTTATGACTTGTGAACTTGTGACGTGCTAGTTAGTAGTTACACTTGCTTACTTAGCTCTGTCATGTACTTGCTACTTGCTAGTTAGTAG
Organism: Phyllostachys edulis; assembly: GCA_036346405.1. Lineage (NCBI taxonomy): Eukaryota > Viridiplantae > Streptophyta > Magnoliopsida > Poales > Poaceae > Phyllostachys > Phyllostachys edulis. Next base: position 14,000,818 of record CM070550.1, on the reverse strand, counting down.
TTAGTAGTTACTACTACTTGCTTAAATAGCCTATGTTATCGTGTGATATTTTTAAATTTGTTTGATAAACTATTAATCTAGTTGCATTTTGGACATATAGTATGGTTGATTGATCTTTATTTGTGCGATATATATGGTTTATGTTTTCGCGCAATATCCGAATAAGTATTCGTGACCGAGACAATCCGTATTCGGCTCGGCATGTATTCGCTCCGTATTCGTGGCCGAGACTATCTGCATTAATTATTAAAGTATCAAACCTTTGTCGTGTCCGATTCCAAATCCGAAAAAAATATGAAAAAGGATACGGGATGAGCGATATCCGTCCGTATCCGCTCCGTTTGCACCCCTACTCCCATCCTCTTCGTTACATGTTGCACCATCCAACAATTCAATCGCCCAAGATTTCAGGTGCAATATTGCGAGTTTTGGAGCGGGGACGGAGACATGGGTGTTAGAGGTAGCCCTGGCCCCTCGTGCTCCATGCATTCCCTTATTTTTTTAGATAATGAAAGAGAAAAACTCACCCGATCTCTGTATTAAAGATGCATACAGGCTATTTTATTAAAGAGTTAAAAGCACCAAAGCAACCAAAACTGTTAAAAGTGGCTTGAAGCCTTACAATCAATGAACAACTGAAAATAAAACTCAATCATTACAAATCATGTGACTAAACCGCCACTCATAAATATTTAAAATTTACTTCGTCACTATCTTCAGCCTGTCGCTTCTCTTATGCACACATGGATGAATGCTAGATAAAAATAGTAACAAAATTCTATTTGGCCACTTTTAATGCAAAACTATTACTAATTGACCTCTCGTCCCAGTTTTGGAGCAACCCTCTATTTTTTTTACTTGTCTCAGAGCATAGATGCGAAAAGATCACCGGCAACCGGGACAAAGCATGGCCCTCCGCGTGAACTCACTGCCAAACTTGACCGTGTGCCGGAACCGTGGCCTCTCGCGGCACCGCACGGTCGGCTAGGCGGCGCGTCAAAGCAAAGCGACAGAAGGAAAAAATATCGGGGCACGTCGCATGTCGCGAATAAGATCAGGAACAGCGGGAATGTAGAGAAGATTGTATTTAGCCTTGGTACGTAATGATAATGCAGAATATATACAAGATAAGCAAAGACATTTCTCGTGTGCTGTCACGCTCACACGGAAGGCAACATTTTTGGGACGACGGCAGTGGCAGATATCAATATCTTTACAACGTTTGCATAAAATGAGTAAAATAGAGCAACCTGTTGCTCTATATTAACTTTAGCTCGTTTGTGTTACCAACACTATTGATAGGCTCTATTTGGTGCTCAGAAATTTTTCCATATTTATACGAAAATTGATCTGTTTTACGTTAACTGTATATATTTACTTTTTTTTTGTTACGGTACAAAATTTGTTAGTATATACGTAAAATAATTTTCACGTGAGGTTCCTTGAGGTTGCCTCCCAGTTTAAGGTTATGAAGTTTGCAGGATCTCATTGTTTAGATTTCAGCACAATAGTATCGTAACTTCGTAAGTAAGGCAGCCTTTCAAGACCCTAGATAGGATTGTTTTCGTGTCGATAGTATGGGCATCCAATAATCATATCGTAAGATGGGGGTAGAATCATACCTCGAAAATTGTTATTCAGAATATAAGTTTGTGCCCCTGCATGATCATACGTAGAATTGAATTGAAATGGTTATAGATCATACATTGCGTAGGAACAACCTTTTTTTAAAAAAGCAGGAGAGCTGTCCTTTGCATTGATAAAATAGAATGAAACAAGATAAAATAAAAAGATACACCCCGACAGAGAAAAAATCCCCGGCGAGAGGGAGCCCACAACGGAGGCACGCTTTGCAACACTCAATCAACAACACCAGAGCTAGAGACACCAGCTGGCAAACTCTAACCACGCCCTAACACCAACTAGCTCTGCCGCACACACATCAGAGCTAAGGGAAAGACAATACCTCCCAACCAACTCACAGGAGCTTCGAACTAGTTAAAACCGAACAGTGAAGAGGATCGTCCTAACACCGACTTGAAAGAGAAGAATAAAGCGAGTGCGGGTTGATCCACACGCCAGAGGCCACCAATGAGAGCTTCATATGAAATAGGCGAGGATCACGGTTCTTCCTCTTGGCGATAACAGTGGACGATGCAGAACCGAAGGATGATAACTCCGACTCCTCTCCCCCTCCACTCGCGTAGCTCATTCAAGGTGGACTGGCCCAACTGCTACGAGAGGGGCTTCTGGGACAGTCGTCTTGCACCTCGAGACGACACCTCAACGACAATAGCCCCCTACTCGGGCTCTCGGTAACAAGATACCCTTCGAGCTCTTCCAACAGCGAGCACTGCTATTTCTCGAGACCTAGCGTACATTGAGCGCTCGACATAGCGACATGGGAGATCCTCCTCCTCCTCTACTCCGTCTCACCCAAACCGGCGAGCGCAAAACGAAGATCTCGGGGCGGGGGTTCTGGGGCCAAGGGTGAGGAGACTTCTCTGGTTGTGGTAAGGTGATCTGGAAAGCAGGCGCTACGATACGTGCTCGTGTCGGCAACGGCAAGGCAAATCGCCGATAAGGATGGAGCAGCTCCAGCAGCTCGGAGTAGCAATGGGCAGCATTAGCGTGCTCAAGGCGTTCGAGCCCAGCCTCCGCATCAACCCACGCCAGTGCTGCCTCCTCGCTGACGCTTGCACGCACGCGCTGGATACCATCACCGGCGAGGTCCGCTCCCACCTCCGCTTCAAGTGGTGCGCCCTTGAGGCCCGCCCGTGAGCTCCGCGCGCATATACAGGGCGTCAAGGGCTCGCCCGGCGATTACTGGACATGTGCCGTAGCTCCTGCTGCGGCGGGGCTCCTCTCGTCAGCGTCTTGAGCGTCACTCCCCACGCAATGAAACTCCTCGGCGTCGACACCCCTGAGCCCGCGTCCGGTGGTGGTTGCCCTTCGGTGGCGCATCAACCGACGACTGGGGGGCGCTGGCGGCCTAAGAACTTCGGCGACCAAGGGAGCCAGATCTAGATCTGGCCTTCAGGAGGTACACCGGCTACCCATGAGCTCTGGAGGGGGACGCACCGCACTGCAACTCCGGGGGCCATGGGTGGCATCGCCACCATCACATCGGCCATGGGCGGCATCACCACCAGCAGCGCTCCCTCAGCTAGAACTGGAAGAGAGATGGGGGAGGGAGAGGTTGGGGGGAGGCACAAGGAGGAGGGGAAGCTCGGGAGGGGGATAGGGGCCCGCCCCGATCTTGGAAGCAGCGGCGGTGAGTGAGGCTAGGGACTGAAGCTCTCGGGGACCGCGGTGTCACCTCCTGGATCGCTCGAGATGAGTGACACGGGAGCAAGGACTTTCCTCGGGCCTCCAACAACCTTAATTATGAGTCTTGGAATACATAACATATCTTGAGCAAGATAAGTCGTACAGAGATATTGGAGAACAATGTCGACTTATCCTCTATGGATTTGTCTTTTTTATCGTTAGTGCTTTATGCTGATGACCAGCAAAGAGCCCATGAGCACACGAATGCTTGGCAAAAGATGACTTTACAACCATTGGGCGTTAACCACCGTTGGTGCTCCTTATGACTGACTATGACAGCTTTCGCAATCGTGCCCTGTCTATCTTCGCGAAAAGGTAGAAAAAAACCTATCTTCTTCGTGCATGGTATCTCCACATTGAATTTGGTGCAAATAAGTGATTAACTAGGTTATTAGAGGGCGCATGTCATGGAAAGCGACAAAGCTTTATGTCGTAAAAAAACTATCCACTAGATAATCTTCGTGGTTCCTATTTCACAAACATGAACTACAACACAAATAAGTGCAACATTATCTAACATTAATTTTCTGATGTTCTATGTAAAATTCACTATCTCCCCGTTTGGCAGCCTAGAATTGATTTAATTCATTCAATTAGGCTCCAAATCATATTCTAGATGAATTTGAAGTTGATTCAATTCAATTCAAAATCCTTTTTTTGTTTGGATGTCATTTATAATTCTACAAGACTGTGGGGCCCACCTGTGCACCTAGATCCGCCAATATGCACAAAGTAGCTTCTCTACATGTTAAATCACCCCCAACAAATTTCAGACATTTTTATGAAAAAAAAACTATGGTGTGTACGTAAAGTTTAATTAAATTCCAAATACTGATCGAACTTTTACGAAATCATTGTCTACAAGGCTGTGGGGAGCACCTGTGCGCCTAGGTCTGCCAGTGTGCACAAATTAGCTTCTTTACACACTAAATCATCTCTAATAAATTTCACTTGATTTCATGAAAATTTTATGGTGTGGATGCGAGATTGAAAATCCAAATACGGAGGTTTTACTTAATTTTATAGAGTGAATTCTAGATAAATTACATGTGTAAGTTAAGAATTGCTTCCGGCCATATCATGCCTCTTGGAATTGGCTTTGGAATCATCAATTCAATTCTAAGTAGCAGCCAAACAACTACATCGTTGGAATCGAATTCCCACAATTCTCCAATCCCTGTCAACCAATAAGCAACTACTTGCGACACCTGATTCTTATTGGAATTTTGTTTGGAAATAAAACGGCTACTCTCACTTATGTTAGTTTCTTCCCTATCTATTCTAAGGCAATACCACAATTGTGGATATCATGGGATATGCTCACGATCTTAGGATGATAGTACAATTGACAATGGCGTTGAAGGTTTGTCGAAACACGCGTTTTCGACAAAAAGTTCAAATGCTATCAGGCTTCAGGTGGTCCGACCGGCCAAGGTGGCGGTCGGGCAAACTGCGTGGTGGTCGAACCGATAGCAATGGTCAGTGGTGGCGGTCGAGGCCCGGCCAATGGGCGTGATCGGTGGCCATATAGGATCTTTCGAGTTTAGAGTCGGGCCAAAAATAGAGGGTGTATGCAAGAGAGGGGTTTCTCCTACACTTGGTCTTATAATTTTTGGAGCTTCGAGTCAATTGTTCTATTCATTTGAAAATTCTAGAATATTTCGGATTTTCATGGTGGAAATTTGGCTAAGTCCCCAGGCTGGGTGGTCAGACCAGCCAGGGGGCGGTCAGACTAGCCAATGGGTGGCGGTCTGACTAGTTTTGACTTGTTTCACCGGCCAGCTTGGCGGCGATGTTTGTTGGTTAGGTCAAGTTCATGGGTTTCAGTGCATATGTGTTGCATGATGCATGTTTTGACTAACGTGGGTTAAGTTGCGAAGAACTTGTTCCCGGAATCGATTTCTTGGTCTATTGTTGTGTAGGACGCTTGGAGGTCAACGACGGTCAACGGCGAGGATGATCGGGACTAGGCTTGAAGAGCTGAGGCTCAGAATCATCGAGGATGCCGGGTGAAGTCAAAAGACTCATGTATTGAGCTTTTATCCTCCTGGATGGAGTGGCTGTAAACTAACATCAATCTCAAATCAATCCAAGCAAGATTTCACAAGATGAGTCTCTTTTTGTTCTTGCTCTCTATTTTGTGATTTTGGGGCTTTCTTTGATCCGTTAATTTTCCTTTGGTTTCTGGCCTGAATCTTGCTTGCTGTGACATGTGGGAATGCATCTAGGATTATCTTGATCATCTTCTACCCACGAGCAATTCTTTAGATCATATTTTGGTTTTGAAGCAACCTTCACTCAAACGGAAAAAGGTTAGAACTTTGGCTACGATCTTCACGATCATTGATTAGAATAGGTTTTTGACATCCTAAAAAAGGTATGTTTCAAGTTTCGTGAAGTTTGGAGTTGTGGATCAAAAGTTAGACCAATTTGTGATTTTGAGTTTGGGCTGATTTTACTGTTCATTGGGCTGGAGGTCAAACCGCGAACTATTTTCCGGTCAAACAGCCCATGGAGAGATCAAACCACTAGGTACATGGAGGTCTGACCTCCCAACTAATTTGGGTTTGAGTTTTTGTGATTTTGGTCTATTTGCTTCGGGGTTTTGATTGGATTCAGTACAAGTTTTCTGCTATGCATGTATATTGATCTTCGTAGCTTTCATAGCTATTGGAGTGAAAATCGTGTTGAATCCGATCAAGAAGAAAAAGAGATCGTGCACCTTCACCCCCCCCTTTAGTCTCCTTTTCGGTCCAACAACAATAAACACCTATATTGTTAAAATATGATCCGAATTTGTTGATGTGTCCGTGTGGAACAACTTACTTGTTGGCGACTTTAAACATAGCACCAAGGACCGCTAGGGAAGTGCGTCGAGCATACATATGATTGTGCACCGACCCATCTGAGTCTAGGTGTAAATCGACCTTGTTTCGATTTTGTATTCTCCTAGGACTCTTGTTCCCCGTCATATAAATGTACCTATAGTCACACGCTTTAGATTTAGACGTCCTATCGTTAAGGGTGAAAAAAAAAAAGCTCAAAACTCGCGAGCCAGCTCGGCTTGTTAAGGGCTCGGCTTGAACTTGGTCTCTTAACAAGCCAAGCTGAGCTGGCCATTTAGCTCACTTTCTTAACAAGTCGAGTTCGAGCTAGATCGCAAGTTGATCGTTTAGCTCGGTAAAAAAAATTAGCACAGTTGACTTGAGCACCAGACCAGGCCCAAGTTCCCAACACCCCAAGCGGCCAAAGCCCCAATGCCCCAAACCCCCAACACCCTAAGCCCCCAACCCTAAGCGCACGGCTGCACTCCCCAATCCCCACGCCGCCATGGCCACGGCCAAGAGCAAGGCTGCGGTCTCCCGCCCCGACTCCGGTCCGGTCTAGACATTGGCACTGCTCTCCCTCATCACCTCACCTCCTACTCCCTCGCTAACCCCTCTTGCCTGCTCTGCCTCCACTTCGCCCACCTCCCACCCGTCGTCGCCCGCTCCCTCCTCGCGCTCAGCCTCTGTGTCCATCCCCCAGGCCTCCACTTGGCCCACCTCTGGGCACCACCCTATCTCCTCCGACCATCCCCGCCCCAACTCAAGGCCACACACCCTCTCCCGCTCCGGCTGTGGCCTCCCATCTCCGGATCCAACCGAGCCTGGAGTCCAACACCAGCATCCAAGAACCGAGCCTGGAGTCCAAGATGGATCAACAACCAAGCCTGGAGTCCAAGAACCGCAGAGGGAGGAGTTCGTCTGCCTCTGACTCCATTTCACCCTCAGTCTCAACACCGGCATCCGCTAGAAAGTCGCCTCGCCCTAGCTAACCAGCAGGTCCGGCACCGACCCCTACTGTGGCTGTCCCCTCGGTGAGCTCTCCTCTGACCTGGATTATCCATTGAATTAGATTTACATGTTGGATTATGGCTAGGTTTAACGAGTGACAATGAGAGCTTAGTAAATGAGGCACCTTTGAAGCTTTGCAATTTTCAATCTTCTCCGAGGATTATGGCTAGGTTTTGCAGTGGGAACTGTAAATGAGTTCCCACAAAGATTAGCTAAAATTACTAAATTAGTTTGGTGATTGTTAAATCAGTCACCATTAAATGATGTGGTTTATGTTCTGGTTGTAGTTGATCATAAATTAGTGCACATTGTGTGATGTCATAATTATGATAAAATTCCTTTTCTTTTTTCATCATGTTGGTCTGTTCAGTTGGCACTTTAGTCTTGAATGGGGATGTTTTGTGTTGACATCAAATTTGATCCCCTAGTATTGAGTACTGACCCCCTTTTGGCCAGGATAGGGAAGTTTTGTGTTGATTATTTATGTACCAGCTATAAATGCTAACTAGGAAATATGATTGCTTCATTCAACAGTGCATTCCTGATATATCATGTTCTGTATCTGTGCAGGACTCCGAATATAGTGATTTCGCCATGCCTGATGGTTTGTCCGAGGGTGAACCTTCACATGTGTCCATTGATTCTGCAACTCATGATGAGAAATAAGATGATGGTGGTGTGTCTGGATCTTCCAAGGCGAAGAGAAGAGCCAAAAGACAGAAGGGTATTCCAGTGTCTCCGTCCAAAAGGACCAGACGAAAGCGTTTAAATTGTTGGGAACTTTTTAAGGTGGTTAACATTCCATCCAAGTAGAAGAAAGGGAAGACAGAAACAAATGTGAAGTGCAGGTTTTGCTACGAGCTCTTTGCTTACAAGCTAGGGGGATCAATTTCAACTCTCTTAAGGCATGTACCAAAGTGCACACCCTATTTGAACAAAGTAGGGAGACAGAAAGCTCAAGGTACACTAACTATGATCCAGACAACCCAGGTTCATCTCTTTTTGTTACTCCCACTGAATATGATCATGAGGAAACTCGTAGAATAATTGCTAAGATGATAATTGTCCATGAGTATCCATTTAAGATGGTAGAACACATTTGGTTTAATGTGTTGATGGGATATATGAATGCATCATATTAGTTTATTGGTAGGAAGACTATAAGAAGTGAATGCATAAAGGTTTATGAATCAGAGAAATCACTCCTTAGGAAGAGTCTCAGAGGTGTTGCCAATATTGAAGGATCGCGGGTAGGCTACGATAGCACAAAACAAAAAAATTCCGCGCAACCAAGGAACCTCCACTAGTAATAGATCACGAGATTACCACTCGACGCGCCGACTCGTAGTGGAAGTAGAGTCGATGTAGCGAGTTGATGTAGTAGTAGTCGTACTCGTCGCACGTCTTGGCCTCCTGCTCCTGAGATCGTCACGAGTTGTAGATTGTCTTAGTGCTGATACTTCGCAATAACACCTCCAAGGTATCTACACATACGGGGCAGGGACACCACGTGTTGGAGTGCTAGCGCCGGCGGCATGGTTGAGGATGGCATGGCTATAAGGGTTTCGGGACTTCTTTCAAAAGGATTGATTCGTTGTTCCCATGCCACTGCCCCTCTCTATATATAGGCATCCATGACGGGTCTCAAACTTGAGGCTCGTTAGGAACTCGTAGCCTACCAGAATTTGGATCACCATCCAAATCAAATCCCAGTCCTTTAAGTGTGTGACCCTATAGGTTCATGTGTGATCGGTTATGATTCGAAAACCCTTTTTGACCACGAGTCGTTAGTGGTACCTAGTAGCACATAACGATTCCCAAGCACACGTAGAATATATCGGATGCACCTTAATGCAATATGATCTATGACCAGGTCTTTATCACTTACGAATAGCTCGTGACTCCTTACGACCAGTTGGTGATTATGTTCTCTCCACGACCACCCAGGAGGTCTTCTAGGAGCACCCAGGAGGTCTTCCAGGACCACCCGGAGGTCTTCCACGACCACCCTGGAGGTCTTCCACATGGGGAGAACAGATATGAGCCGTACGACCTGTTTGTGTATTATCCCTTGGCCTCACGACATCTGGTTGAACTCCAGGTGAGATTATGTCATCCATGGACTGTTCAATACTTTCTCGATCAAGTGTCGAATAACTTCACGTGGTCGACACTTCGACCACTAGTGGTATGGCCATGCACTTTCTTTATTCAACCACAACGAGGGGCCCATGGACATCTCTCCTATGTTAGGAGGGGCAAATCCCATATCCAACCAGTCACATTCCTCCCCATGTTTCATAGCATACCCGAAAGCTACCTTTATAACTACCCAGTTACGGTGTAGCGTTTCGCAACCCCTAAGAGTACTATTACACGTGTAGAAAACCATGCTGATCTCAGGTCTAAGAATTATACATCATCATTGCTTGAGACCAACTGATGACACACGAAATCATAACAATCTCAACAGTGTCTCAAGGTGGGCCTTATCCAACACCATGTTCTCTAACATGTGTCCATATTATTGGTTTGATATCTCCATATCTATGACTCGTGAAACATAGTCATCAACCAATACATATGCTAGTCTATTCATATGTGTCCTCATATGTTTCTGACCAGGGAACGTTTAAGAATAATCATCGCATAAATATAGAGTTTCACAATCAAGTCACATACTTGATAATAAATATTATCAATATTATTCTGGAAACAAGATAACATATTATCTAACGTCATGAACATAATGAAACATAATCATCTCTATGATTGCCTCTAGGGCATATTTCCAACAGTCTCCCACTTGCACTAGAGCCAATCATTTAAGTATCTAATACCGATAGCTCTTGTATGCGCCTCATGCTTTGGCTATGTGAGAGGCTTTGTCAACGGATCGGCAACATTTAAATTCGTATGAATTTTGCATATCTTAATATCTCCTCTATCCACCAATTCGCGAATAAGATGATAACGCTTGATTATATGCTTGGACTTCTGATGGGATCTAGGCTCCTTAGCATGCGCAATGGCTCCATTATTGTCACAATAGAGATCCATTGGGCTCGAGGCACTCGGAACCACACCCAACTCAGCAATAAAATTTCTGATCCAAACACCTTCTTTCGCGGCTTTAGAAGCCGCAATGTACTCGGCCTCCGTCGTAGAATCAGCAACTGTCTCTTGCTTAGAACTTTTCCAGCTCACTGCTCCTCCATTCAAAATGAATACAAAACCAGATTCGAATGATAATCATCTTTGTTGGTTTGGAAGCTTGTATTGGTGTAACCATTTATAACGAGCTCTTCATCACCACCATAAACTAGGAACGCATCCTTAGTCCTTCTCAAGTACTTAAGGATGTTTTTCACTGCTGTCCAGTGACTTTCACCGGGATCAGCTTGGTATCTACTCATAACACTTAGAGCATATGATACATCTCGTCGAGTACATATCATAGTGTACATGATAGATCCAATAGCTGAAGCATATGGAATACCACTCATACGGTCTCGGTCATCAGTTGTCGAAGGACACTGACTCTTGCTAAGACTTATGTCATGTGACATAGGCAAGAACCCTTTCTTGGCATCCTGCATGTTGAACCGAATCAACACCTTGTTAATATAAGTACTTTGGTTTAATCCAATTAGCCTTCTTGATTTATCTCTATAGATCTTTATACCTAAGATATGCTGCCTCACCTAGGTCCTTCATAGAAAAACTATTTTTCAATGATGCCTTAACGGATTCTAGCATAGGAATGTCATTCCCAATCAATAATATGCCATCTACAAATAAGATTAGAATTACAAGTGCGCTCCCACTAACCTTCTTTAAACACATGATTCTTCTTTGTTCTTGATGAAACCAAACCTTTTGATCTCCTCATCAAAACGTATATTCCAACTCCGAGATGCTTGCTTCAACCCATAAATGGACTTTTGAAGTTTGCACACTTTACTAGCTTCTTTGGATCAACAAAACCTTCAGGTTGGGTCATGTACACATCATCACTTAGGTTTCCATTAAGGAAAGCCGTTTTGACATCCATTTGCCATATCTCATAATCTAAATATGCAGCAATAGCTAGAATGATCTATATAGATTTAAGCATCACTACCGGTGAGAAAGTCTCATCGTAGTCAACCCCTTGAACTTGTCGAAACCCTTTTGCAACTAGTCGAGCGTTATGAATGTGAACATTTCAATCCATGTAAATTTTTTCCTTATAGATCCATTTGCACTCAATGGTTTTAACACAATCAGGTGGATCGACCAGGTTTTAAACCTGATTGTCACTTATGGAGTCTATCTCGGATTTCATGGCTCTAAGCCATTTATCAGAATCTGAGTCCATCATCGCTTCCTTAAAAGTCTTAGGCTCATCATTATTCAATAATAATACGTCATGCCCATACCTTACCGGCAATTGACGTGGCCTTTTAGATCTATGTTGGGCTGATGTTTCTTCTATAGGTTTAACGACATTTTGTTCGTCCTATAGAGGTTCAGTAGGAGTTGAAACACTTTCAGATGCTTCTTGAATTTCTTCGAGTTGCACTTTGACTCCTTTTGAAAGAAACTCTTTCTCTAAAAAGACACCATTTCGGGCAACAAAAACTTTGCCCTCTTCCCGGTTAAAGAAATAATATCATTTGGTTTCCCTAGGATATCCTATAAAGAAGCATTTATCATACTTGGGTGTGAGTTTATCAGACGTCAAACGTTTAACATAGACATCACAACCCCAAATCCTCAAAAAAGACAAATTAGGACTCTTCCTAGTCCATATCTCATATGGTGTCTTATCTACTGATTTTGATGGTGCCTTATTTAAAGTGAAAGCTGCAGTTTCTAGAATGTAACCCCAAAAATACAATGGCAGATCCGATTGGCTCATCATCGATCGAACCATATCCAACAAGGTTCGATTACGCCGCTCGGACACCCCATTCCATTGTGGAGTGCCTAGTGGTGTAAGCCGTAGAACAATTCCAAATTGCTTCAAATGATCATTAAATTCATGGCTCAAAAATTTACCTCCGTGATCAGATCGTAAAGTTTTGATTGTCATGCCAATTTGATTTTGTACCTCACTCTAGAACTCCTTGAACTTTTCAAAAGATTCTGATTTGTGCCTCATTAAATAGATATATCCATATCTACTATAGTCATCGGTGAAAGTAATGAAGTACTGAAAACCACCTCTAGCTGTCGTGCTCATTGGTCCACACATATCAATATATATGAGTGCCAACAAGTCGGACGCCCTCTCAGCTCGACCAGTGAAAGGAGTCTTGGACATCTTTCCGAGTAGGCAATATTCGCACATTTCAAATGATTTCAAATCAAATGAATTTAGAATTCTATCATCTTGGAGCTTCTGCATACGTTTCTCACTTATGTGACCCAAACGACAATGTCAAATGAAAGTGGAATTCATATTATTAGGCCGAAGCCTCTTTGCATTAATATTATAGACGGGTGCATCATCAAGATTTAAAATAAACAACCCATTCAAAACAGGTGCATAGCCATAAAACACTTCATTCAAAAATATAGAACAACCACTATTCTCAACAATGAATTTATAACCCTCTGCCATCAAACATGAGGCAGAGATAATGTTTCTATTAATGGCTGGAACGTAATAATAATTATTCAATCCCATAATAAATCCTGAAGGCAAAAGTAATGGAAAAGTCCCGACGGCTAATGTAGCAACCCTTGCTTTATTCCCGACGCGAAGATCCATCTCGCCTCTTGCAACTGACCTACTCCTTGTTAGACTCTGTAGTGGAAGTTTTAGTCACACCATTCTTTTTCTTATTAGCTAGGTATTTCTTGCAGTTCCTCTTCCAATGGCCTAGCTCTTTGCAGTAAAAGCATTCATTCTCATGAGTCGGGCTGGACTTAGTCTTGGGCTTAGGCTTGTTAGTTTTGATCTCATCCAAAACTTTAGCCTTGCCCTTTCTTTTGACCCAAGTCCTAGCCTTCTTCTTGAAGCCTGTACTCTTTTGCACCATCATCACATGACTGTTGTTTTTCTTAATGCTGTCCTCTGTAGTCTTAAGTATCATATACAGTTCAGTGAGATTCTTGTCTAAGCCATTCATATGGAAGTTCAAAATGAACTGCCTACTTGCAGGAAGCGAAGCAAGAATCAAATTTGTAGCCAACTCTTGACTAAGTGGAAAACCAAGTTTTTCCACGCTCTGTGTGTAACCAACCATCTTGATTACATGTGGGCTCATCGGACTACCCTCAGCTAGCCTACACCCAAACAATTTCTTTGAGATCTCATATCTCTCAGTTCTTGCTTGTGTCTCAAACATGCATTTGAGCGCCACGATCATATTGTAGGCCTCAATGTTCTCAAACTGCTTCTGAAGGTCTGAGTTCATAGCAGCAAGCATGAGACAGCTAACATCAAGGGGCTCATCGCATGCCTTTTTATAGGCGGTTTTAAGAGTAGCAGCAGCATTCTCTGCAGGCATATCTGGAATTGATTCCTCCAGAATATGTTCATTTTTATCTTGCCTAAGAACAATTATTAGGTTGTGGGACTAGGGATGGCAATTGTGCCCGATTACCCGCGTACCCGCGGGCGAATACCCTAATGGAGGCGGGTATGGGCGTCTTGCTTTGCCCACGGGTATAAAAACAGGCACAATTTCTTACCCATCGGGTAAACGGGCGCGGGCATGGGTAAGCTCCACCCGTACCCGCTTCGCCCGATTACCCGCCATGTACACTGACAGGTGGGACCCTCCCTGAATAAAAAAATAAAACCCTAACCCTACTCGGTTTCACAGCCCCCGCTGCCCACACTCCCACTTCCAGTCGCCACCGCTCTCCTCCTGAGCCCCCAAATCCCTAATCCTCAGTTTCCTCCTCCCACCAGATCTCTTCCTCAGCTTCCTCCTCCCACCAGATCTTCTCCTAGGCTCCCGGTCCCGGTCGTCGCCCTCCTCCCGGTCCACCGCGCGTCCTCCTGATCCACCGCGCTCCTCCCGATCCGCCACCCTCCTCAGTCCTCCCGGGCCACCGCGCCTCCTCCCGGAGTCCCGGTCTGCCGCCCTCCTCCCGGTCCGCGCAGCAACAGCACTAGATCCGCTTTTCCCAAACGAGGCTGACACGGTTCCGAGTAATCTCCCCACGACACTAGCGAAGCATGCGAGAGGAGTGGGGAAGGCAATGGGAGAAGCCGTGCGGCGGGAAATGGCGGCTCGGCCGGAGTTCGGGGAGGCGGCGGTGGAAGGGGAGGTGGCGGCGGAGGAGGGGGATGATAGGTGGTGCGGCGCGCGGAGGCGTCGGGCGGCAGCGGTGGGCGTGGCGAAGGACGTGGTGTCTGCGCTGCGTTTGCGGTGGTGGCACGATGCGCGACGACCGTCGGCGGCCGCTACCCGAGTCCGGCAAGATCACGTTCCGTCCTCCCCTGAAGCGGTGAGAGCCCGTGGGGATTTGTTACGGCGTGGCGTTGAGCGTCGGTTACTAGTTGGGTGTTTAATTTGAGACCAATTTGGTATCTGGACCGAAGTTGTAGGGTTGTAGAAATCGGTTTAAGTGGAGGATTTTAGGGGATCGGATTGGGATCGATAGGGTCTAAGCTTTGTTTACGCTAATACCAATGTGATATTTGGTGGGGTGTTGGGTTTTGATAGGATTTGGGCATCTACTAGGAGAGTATTCTTGTTCAAGTGCTAAGTCTATTTGGTACCTAGAGAAGTCCCTAGTTGGTGTGAAGGTTTTGAGACCGATGATTTACATGTTTGAGTTTGGAGACATGTATGTTCCAAATAGGCCACTAGTTTTAGATGTCTAACATTTACGTACAAAGTTTACCTTGACCATTTGTTCGGGTAAATGAGCATGCCCATGAACAGCAGTACCATGAGCGTGGGTATGGGCGAGGTTCTTTGCCCATCGTCCTTCGCGGGCACGCCCGTGGGGGAAAATAGGGGGTCGCGGGCATGGGTATGGGCGAGCACTACCTGTACCCACCGCGCCTGATTGCCATCCCTATGTGGGACCAATCCGCAAAATCTGTTATATTCAGTTTTTCCCTTTCAAGTATCAAACGTAAAGCAAAACTGGATGTAGGTACAGAAGTTGGTGCTATAATCTACAACATAAAATATGCAAAACTGTCTATATGTTCAATCAAAGTAACTTCTATTAAACAATTTAAAAAAGATACTCCCACTAAAAACCATATCCCTCTTATGACATTTAGTGATTCAAAAACCATAATCAATAATCTACTAGTGATCTTTGGCATCACTGCTAGAAGATCAGTGAATTTGGTAAGCAACCATTTGCTAATCATATCTCTATATGACTCTTGTTGTTGGGCAGCATCTTTATGCTTGGGTACCCAACCCTATGCCCCAAGGTCCATAACCGTTATGATGACCTTGTCAAGTTAAACCAATGCCCAGCGTGTAACTGTCTGACACAAACCCATCTAGTCAAGGAGAATTAATGGCACTCTGCTTTGGCAAGACCCACAATTAAAAATACATGACTTTGGATGGTGCAGTAAATTTGGGAGGGCATCAATTTAACTTAATATTATGTGAGGGATTTTTACTTCTATCATGTTAAAAGAATTTAAAGCAATTAAATAACATGCATAGAAATAAATGAACAGAAATATAAAGACATTCACAAACAATCAAATAGCATAGTGATATAGCAATACCAAAAATCAAGGTCCTTTTTGGCGATTCTGCTCGCCGGTGAGCGGAGCGGGGTCACAGGGGCGGCAGCCCCTGTATGTGAAAAATTTTCGGACTACATAGATCCAATCTACTGTTCCGTCCATGAAAATCGCATTGGGCTAATCACATTAACCCCTTTCGATCGCAACTCCGATTCAATCAACCAGATTGATCTTCGCGTGCTCCATGGATTTATGAACACTGTCTGCCTCGATGGCGGAAACCTACCGGTAGAGGCAAGTTGTGATACGACCATGAAAACACGATCACGAAATAACGATCATAAAACCATCCTGAGACCACCGCACATGGACGATCATATTGACCATCACCAAAACAATCTAATCCGAATCTAAAACTAGACGGGATGGCTTTGATACCACTGAAGGATCGCGAGTAGGCTACGATAGCACAAAACAAAAAAAATTCACGCAACCAAGGAGCCCCCGCTAGTAATAGATCACGAGATTACCACTAGACGCGCCGACTTGTAGCGGAAGTAGAGTCGATGTAGCGAGTTGATGCAGTAGTAGTCGTACTCACCGCACGTCTTGGCCTCCTGCTCCTGAGATCATCACGAGTTGCAGATCGTCCTAGTGCTGATACTTCGCAACAACACCTCCAAGGTATCCACACATACGGGGCAGAGACACCATGCGCTGGAGTGCTAGCGTCGGCGGTGTGTTTGAGGAATGCGTGGCTATAAGGGTTTCGGGAATTCTCTCAAAGGATTGATTAGTTGTTCCCATGCCATCGCCCCTCTATATATATAGGCATCCATGATGGGTCTCAAACTTGAGGCTCGTTAGGAACTCGTAGCCTACCAGAATTTGGATCACCATCCAAATCAAATCCAGTCCTTTAAGTGTGTGACCCTATAGGTTCATGTGTGATCGTCTGTGATTCGAAAACCCTTTCCGACCACGAGTTGTTAGCGGTACCTAGCAGCACATAACAATTCCTGAACACACATAGAATATATCGGACGAACCTTAATGCAATATGATCTATGACCATGTCTTTATCACTTACGAACAGCTCATAACTCCTTACGACCAGTTGGTGATTATGTTCTCTCTAGTACCACCCAGGAGGTCTTCCACGACCACCCGGAGATCTTCTAGGACCACCCCGGAGGTCTACCACGATCACCCCGGAGGTCTTCCAGGACCACCCCGGAGGTCTTCCACAACCACCTAGGAGGTCTTCTAGGACCACCCAGGAGGTCTTCCAGGACCACCCGGATGTCTTCCACATGTGGAGAACAGATATCAGCCGTACGACCTGTTTGTGTATTATCCCTTGGCCTCACGACATCTGGTTGAACTCTAGGTGAGATTATGTCATCCATGGACTGTTCAATACTTTCTCGATCAAGTGTCGAATAACTTCATGTGGTCGACACTTCGATCACTAGTGGTATGGCCATACACTTTCTTTATTCAACCACAACGAGGGGCCCATGGACATCTCTCCTGTTATGTTAGGAGGGACAAATCCCATATCCGACCAGTCACATTCCTCCCCATGTTTCATAGCATACCCGAAAGCTACCTTTATAACTACCCAGTTACGGTGTAGCGTTTCGCAACCCCTAAGAGTACTATTACACATGTAGGAAACCATGCTGATCTCAGGTCTAAGAATTATATATCATCATTGCTTGAGACCAACTGATGACACACGAAATCATAACAATCTCAACCGTGTCTCAAGGTGGGCCTTATCCAACACCATGTTCTCTAACATGTGTCCATATTATTGTTTTGATATCTCCATATCTATGACTCGTGAAACATAGTCATCAACCAATACATATGCTAGTCTATTCATATGTGTCCTCATATGTTTCCGACCAGGGAACGTTTAAGAATAATCATCGCATAAATATAGAGTTTCACAATCAAGTCACATACTTGATAATAAATATTATCGATATTATTCTGTGAACAAGATAACATATTATCTAATGTCATGAACATAATGAAATGTAATCATCTCTATGATTGCTTCTAGGGCATATTTCCAACAAATATAAGTTTAACTTGTGATTTGTGGACATCAAATCAAAACCTTTGCGACATGAGTTTGGTCGCTCATTACATAGATGCTAATTGGGCTATGCAATTCCGTGTCTTGGACTTTGTTGAGTTGGACCCCCCACACACAGGAAATGTGATAGCTCAGGCAGTGTCTGATTACATTACTGAATGGAAAATAGAATATAAAATTATGACTATCACTCTTGATAATGCAAGCTCAAATGATGTTGCCGCTAAGAATCTGATGGCCAAGTTCATTACTAGGGGAACAACATAGTTCATTCCTAAATATTTTCATGTTCGTTGTTATTGTCATATAGTGAATTTGGTAGGGAATGATGACATGGCACCATTGGAATCTTTGATAAGCAATATTAGGGAATTGGTCAAATACATGAAGACGTCTCCATCTGTAAGATCGAGGAGGCCGACTAGAGGGGGTGAATAGGCGGTTTTAAAAACTTCTTTGGCTAAAACCAAGTTTTATGCGGAATTGTAAATCATTTTGGTTTTGCACAATTAAAGCCTAAATCAACTAGTCTTTACTAAGTGCACCAACAACAAGAGACTATATAAAAGATAGCAATCATACAAATACAAGTAAGCAATTTAATCCTAAGAATGTAAATTACACAAAGTAAAACACAAGATAGCAAACCACAATGACACGATGATGTTTTACTATGGTGTTCGGAGACTTGCCGGTCTCCCCTAATCCACGTTGAGGTAAGCCCAAACTAATTGGACCGGCTCCACGAATTAAGCCAAATACCTCCGAGGTAAGTCCAACCACTTGGACCGGCTCCAACTCGAACCAACACCTCGATTCACTCGGGGTTGCTCTTCCTCTACTCCGGAGATGGCGAGCATCGAGCTACTCACAAACGTCAGGCCTTCTCACAAGCTTCTTGAGAAGATCACTGAATCACGACGCCTCCACGTCATCTAGGTGTCAGAAAACACCAAGAGAAACAAGTCAATGACTCTCACTTGAATGAATCAAGTATCTAAGATTAATGGATACACAATCCACTACCTAATGCAACATATGCACTTAGGGTTTGCTCTCTAAGCTCACTAAGTGCAACACCTGCACAAAAGAGATGAGAGGGCTTGCTCTTTGCTCAAAGAAATGCATATGGCACCAGCCACCTTGCTATCAACCGGCCAAGGTGGGTATATATAGCCTACACACAAAAACTAGCCGTTGGAAGAAAAGATGCTGAAAAAAAATCAGCAGGAGCAGTAGTACCACCGTTCAACGGCCGGTACTACCGCACCTCCATTGACGCACAGTAACGGCTATAACAAAGCCTGTGAAATAGCCGTTGGAAATGCGGCGCGGTACTACCGTCAAGTTATACGTGGTAGTTCCGCTCTCCGGTCATATCGAAACATAAGGGTGGGCGGTACTACCGTTCCACTTGAGGTCCAAAAACGGCACTCACTGGAAATAACGTATCACTGCTATTTTTCGGTAACACCGGGGTGTGGTAGTTCCGCCAAGTAAATTGCGGTCATACCTCTGAGCGGTAGTTCCGTCAAATAAGCTCCGGTACTACCGCTTCACAAGAGCGACCAAATCAACTCTATCCGATCGAATTGATTACGTGGACGACTCAGATTTGATGGGCCGTTTGGACCACAGGTCTTAACCGCGTGATTGGATCATGCGTTCGGACGGTCCGAACGTTCACCGGTAGTACCACCAAAGGATATGCGGTCATACCGCTATGCGGTAGTTCCGCCACAAGAACGTCAATACTACCGCACCTCAAGGGAGCAACACATGCTTAAAAGGTGTCTTATTGGAAAACATGTACCGACAACAATTCTTCGGTACAACCGGGTTGCGGTAGTACCGCACCAACTTCCCTGGTCATACCGTAGTGCGGTAGTACCACCAACAACACGTCGGTACTACCGCCTTTCCTGAGAAAAGCATAGATGGCATTCTCTTCAACTCAATTTGCAAAACACATTTGCCAAATTGATGTGCGATGCAAACAAAGGTTAAAGGTAAGATTCTCAACAAGTTGCAAAACACATTTGTCAACTTTTAGAATCAATGCCACAAGGAATAAGGTACATGGACTTAAACCATTTGCAAACTAAAGTCACATGCTACAAGGAATATGCACGAGCCTCAACTATTTTGCAAAACACATTCGCAAATATTAGCAACATGCAAACGAAAGCTAGAGCAAGCACAACGAGCTATCAACACATGACTAACTCAAGCTACTAGTCAAGACCCCTCTTAATAGTATGGCAACCTATACTAGCAATCTAGTCTTCCAACTAAACACCAAGACTGATAAAAAACTAGGAACATATCCTTAGCCCCAGCTAGTCATACCTTTGCCTTGAGCATCCTCTTGAAACTTGATGACGCACATCCTCACTTCAAGACCGGGTCATTGACTTGATAATCATCAACACATGACGATATCCATTACTTCATGTTCTTGACTTGAATATGCATCAACCCATGATGCACTCTTTCACTTGACCTCCATCAACACATGATGGGTCTTCTTTTGACTTGATGATCAACTCATGATCATCTCCTCTTCTTGAACATCATCAACACATGATGATTTCCTTTTCTTCGAGATCTTGATACGCATCAACACATGATGCATCCTTTACTCCAAGTTCTTGATTTGATGATGATCAACTCATGATATCATCCAAAGTCTCCAACCTCATGGAACAAAACATATTCATCTAACTCATGGAAAATGTTAGTTCCACAAAATGATTGTTATTAATTACCACAACATACCATTAACTCATAATGGTGGGACAAGATACTCCAATATTTCCCGCTTTGGTAATTTATGATAACCATCACAATTGCAACTAATTGAATATTAAGTTATATGAGTATATATAAACTATACAAGTTTTGTATACTCATATGATATGTTTCAAAGTAAAGATCCTTAATATATGTGGATAAAGGAATATGGATCAATACTATTGAAACCACAAAATATAGAGTGAACTCCTCCTAAATGTGTGCATACACAAATGTGTAATAAGGACATATGCACATATTCAAGTTAAACTTTTTGTGGAGTTCAACCTATATTTTGGATCCAAGGAATGCAACATAGATATAAGGAATATAATGTCAAATGCATACCTCCATGATTTTCATCTTTTTATCTAATTGAGACTAAGTAATAGGTATAACAATAGAAGTGTTAGTCTCACAAATGGATTTGTCATTAATCGCTAAAATACTCCATTAACTCATAATGGCGGGTCTAGATTCTTCACCATCCCGCATGTACAAATTCTTAGAAGTTTGTAAATCTATTGCTTTGGAAGTTAGAAAAGGGTTGAGTCTTGATTTGTCAACAAGGTGAGGTTCAACATGTAAAATGTTGTCTGTTAGCATTGCTTATAAGGACACATTATTGTACTATACTGATTCGGATGCTAATTACAAGTGGCTTCCTTCGAGTGAACAATGGGCTTTATACAACAAAATTCAGCCAATATTGAAGGCATTGGCAGAGGTAACTACTACATTTTCAGGATCTCTATACCCCACAGCAAACACTTTCTATCCTCATATAGTGAATGTTAAGATAGCATTAAGGGCCGCAAGTACTTCTAGTGATCATTATTTGAGGACTATGGGTAAAGCAATATTGGATTGAAAAAAACAATGTAATGGTTATTGCTACTATTCTTGATCCAAGGTTCAAGATGAAATTTGTTAGTTGGTGTTTCGCACAGTTGTATGACTCATCCAAAGCCGCCAGTGAGGAAAGTTATATCTGTGACGAGGTTGTTTGATCTCTATGCCCAACATGAGATGCAACATCGCCACATGAAGGTTGCCAACAGCAGGGCTGAGTCATCTTCAACCATTGATACCGGTTGCTCATTAGTCTCAGTTTCAAGTGAGTTTCAGACCTTTCTGCGATCTACTTCTATAGAACCATCTAAATCAGAGCTACTCATCTATCTAGATGAACCAAATCATCCTTTAGCAGACACTGGTTTTAAATTGCTTGATTGGTGGAGATTGAATGCTCATATGTTCTTGGTTCTCTCAAAGATGGCCAAGAAATTCTTAACGGTACCTGCCAGCAGCGTATCATCTGAGTCAACCTTTAGTGCTGGAGGTAGAGTTCTTGATGATTATCGTAGTGCTCTGCGCCCATCTATGGTTGAGGCATTAGTTTATGGCTCTAGCTGGATACGAGGTTCTCAAAACGACGACACCCCCAATGTTTGTGGTATGTTTTCCCATACTAACTAGTGTCCTCTTTCATATCATGTTTGTTAATATTATATCTAACTCAATTATCATTTTTCTCAACAGGAAGAAGACGATGAGGACGATGTAGAATTTGTACCATTTCTTGTGGGTGTGGTGGCTAGCAACTAGTTGAATAGTAAGTTATTTTTCATAGAACCTTCATATTTGCAATATCAGTTTGGCTGGCTGTGAGTAGAGACTATTTGGTGGTGGTAGGATTCATGTAGAGTTGTAGACATGTGGTCTGGACCGTCTAGTACACATTGAATTGTTGCATGCGTTGGAAAATATATAGGCAGTGCTGCTGACCATTATTGTCTGCTAACTACATATTAGACATATATAGTTGTGTTTACGCCCAATATCAGAGTATTTGTCTGTTATTCTTGCAGGAACACCCAACCCAGATTCCAAGATCACAAGTTGGCAAGACCTTTTGTTTGGTGGCCAAGTTCATTCAAGAATCTGCGTGGATCATGGATGTTTATTGATCTGCATGGACTAGTTATGAACTCTTTCTTGATATTATGGACTTGATATTATTGACCACAAGAAGACCTTTTATTGATCTGCATGGACTAGTTCATTCGAGTGATATTATGAACTTGTGATCTACATGGATGTTTTTTATTGATCTGTACGGATGTGAACTTTTTCTTGATGATTGTGAACTGCATGGACTGGTGGACGTTTATTGATCTGCATGACTGCATGGATGTTTATTCATCTGCATGGACTAGTTATAAACTTTTTCTTAATATTATTGATCACAAGAAGACCTTTTATTGATCTGCATGGACTAGTTCATTCAAGTGATATTATGAACTTGTGATCTGCATGGATGTTTTTTTACTAATCTGCATGGATGTGAACTTTTTGTTGATGATTGTGAACTTGTGATCTACATGGACTGATGGACGTTTATTGGTCTGCATGACTACATGGGTGTTTATTCATTTGCATGGACTAGTTATGATCTTTTTCTTCATATTATTGACTTGATACTATTGATCACAAGAAGACATTTTATTGATCTGCATGGACTAGTTACTAGTTCATTCAAGTAATATTACGAATTTGTGATCTGCTTGGATATTTTTTTTATTGATTTGCATGGATGTTTATTCATCTGCATGAGTGTACCTAGCTACATATGCCATTGCAATGGTAAATACATGTGCATGCCTAGTATTACGCTCGTTAGCTTAACAAGCCGAGCGGTGCACGTTATATTAACGAGCTGAGCCGAGCTCATTTTCTTAACGAGTTTTACCGAGCCGAGCCGAGCCAGCTCGTTATCCACCCCAGCATGTCGTCCTGTGCTTAGTAATTCTTCTCATATAGTGAATTCTAGTTTCGTAGGTCCATAGTTTTTCCTGGTAAGAATTTTCTACATAAAAATTAGTGTCTCGTCTATAGTTTCATAACATAAATATTTTTCCGAGCTCATAAATATCCTCACTGTTTAGCTTCTAGTGTAGGCGGTCTTCATGCTATGTTGTCGGGGGCTCCCTCCGGTCCATGTTTTCTTTCTTTTTTGCCTTTTTGTCCTGGATATCGTGGGACATGCTATATCTAATATGTTTCTACTTTAATAGAAAGGCACGCAAAGCTTTTGCGTGTACTCTAAAAAAAAAATCCTTGTACTGTTAGTTGCGAAAGGCGTAGCAGTTTGCTGCGAATTCGACCAAGAGCTTCAGGTAGAGCCAGTGGCGGACCCAGGATTAGAATTTAGGTTGGGCAGAATAAACTAATAATATTATCCGATAACAAAGCAAGTCATATATAATACACATTGCAATCACTTTCAATAGAGCATATGACACTAAATAGATCTCAAAACTACAATCCGCATAATGTGAACATACAAAGACAAGACAAATGTAGAAAATATACCTCATCAATGAAGTTTACAGAATAATTTGCCACCAAAATACCAAATTATTAAATTACTAGTAACAACCTGTCAAAAGTAGATGGATGGTGAGTATTTAGATTAATCCATCATAAATCATAAAAAAAATATTGAACATAACAAACAGAAAGACATACCATTAAAGTACTAATTATGTCTATGAGGCCGAGGCAATTTCATTCTCCGAGATTTCATCGTATTCATTCATCAATTTCAAATCTAGCAAATTCAGAGCACGATGACACTATCAAATTCACAAATTATCGTATTCATTCATCAATAATCATTTATAAATTATAAATTATGATCACTGTAAGTAACTAAGTATCACACATAACACATCACAACACAATATTCATCATTCAAGCATTCACAAATCACAATCTAAATCTTACCTTTTTCTTTAGACTTTGAAGGAGCTATCTTCAATTTCTATTTCTATTTCACCAAAACCAAACCCAATTTCTATTTCACAGACCAAATCTCCAGGCTCAAACTCAATACCTCCTCACTCAGTCACCAGAAATCTCCAGGCTCAATTTCTATTTCAAT
Organism: Phyllostachys edulis; assembly: GCA_036346405.1. Lineage (NCBI taxonomy): Eukaryota > Viridiplantae > Streptophyta > Magnoliopsida > Poales > Poaceae > Phyllostachys > Phyllostachys edulis. Next base: position 13,976,135 of record CM070550.1, on the reverse strand, counting down.
TTTCACAGACCAAATCTCCAGTCCTCCATTTTGTCAAGACCTGGCGCCGGCGGCTCCTGCAGTCCTCCTGACCTCCTCCCCAGCTCCCCTAAACCCCTCCCTGCCGGCTGCCGCCCGGCCCAGCGCCACAGACAAAGACAAGGCCAAGCAAAGCCGTCCCGCCCAGTTCGAGCTCAGCCCGGCGCAGACAAGACTCCTTGTCTCCTCCCTTGCAGTCCCGCCTGGCGCCGCCTCCGCCTCCGGGTCCGGCTCCTCGAGTCCTCCCGGCAGGCGGCGGCGCCAAGGCTCCTCCTCCCGGCCGGCGGCCGCCCGCTCGCGGCTGGCGCTCCTCCCGGCGACCAGCGCTGTCCCTCAGCCCGGGCCGGAGCTCCTCCGTAGGCGCCTCGGCCGCCGCCGCTCCTCCCGGCTCCTCATGGTGTCAAGATGCCTTGCCGCCCGCCCAGCAGTAGGTTGGAGATTTGGGCGATTTTGCGAATTGGGGATTTGGGGGAAGTGGGGAACTGGGGAGAGGTTGACTATGAGATGATGGGCTTAGCTGGGGTGGGCCGGATATGGGCTGTTGGTGGCTTTAGCTCTTCTTCCTCCTTCCATCTGCCTCCCATGGCCGCCGACGCCGAGTGCCAATGGCGACGAGCTGCAGTGGCGGAGTGGCATGGGTCTCTGGTGGGACCTCGGGCGGCCGCCCACCTTGCCCTATTCTTTGGGGCCCCCAGGTAGAGCGCAAATATTCGCAGCGGATGAGGTGTGGAAGAACAGTGCTAAGAAGAAAAAGGAAGGCTAGGAGCCTATTTGGTTCGAGCCAAAACGAGCCAAACTCAAATTTTAGTATTGCTTTAAAATTTTGGTCAGTGTTTGGTTTCGTTCCTGTCGGTGTTTTAGAACCGATCTTATGTAATGATTGTTTGATTCGAGGAGATTTTTATATAGGTTCGGACTTTCTCCGGAGAAAATAACAACCCTACTTCTGTGTGTATATATTGAGTATGTTGGTTTACAGATTTAGAGAAAGACTCGAGTATGATGTCTTGTGCTCCTGATTGCCCCTCCCTCTCTCCTCTTGATGATTCCGCTTTTTATACAATACTCGAAGTGGGCTGTTGTTTCTCCAGTTCAATGGGCGTCTTAATGCTTCAGATGATGGAGCCGTTACTGAAGATTATTGTGGGAGTAGTAACATTTCCACGTTGCTAAGCAGTTATCACCAGGACAGAGAGTTAGATCATGCCATTATTCTAGAGAATAACAACGTAATTAACTGACAATATCCTTAGATATGGTGTAGAAGATTCCCTGATCGGCTAGACCCACATGTCTATGAGCCATATCGACTAGAGACTAGTCGTAGAAGAGCTTACGACCAGGTGGTGGTCGTAGTAAAGCTTACGACCACATACTGATCGTAGAAGGACTTACGATCAGAGAATAGTCGTACAAAGACTTACGACTATGGGATAGTCGTAGAAGGACTTACGACTATGGGGGTGGTCGTAGATGAACTTACGACCATCAACTTCTCCCTTATGAATATTAAGGGGTATACTCAAGGACCATATGATGGTATTATTATCCATAGGAAAAAGTCAAGTTTACTCCCCTGAACTATCAGAAAAGTCTGGTTTACCCCCTGAACTACAAAACCGGTTATTTAACCCCCTGAATTTGTCAAATCCGGTCAAATAACCCCCTGTAGCGGTTTGGAGCGGTGGTTTTGGTGACGTGGCCAAATTCGGCCAACTTAGCGTATGACGTGGCGAACCCAGCCCGTTTTCTCCTCCTCCACCTCTCTCTGACTCGTAGGCCCCGCCTGTCAGTGCATCTCTCTCTCTATTTCTCCGCTGGCTCTTCTCCTTCCTTCATCTGTTTCTCTATTGATCTCTCAATGCCCTCCACCGTCGTGCTCTCCTCGCCTCGGTGGCCGCCTCGCCCCTAAAAGAGAGCCCTCCTCCGGATCCCACGAGATCCCCACTATCTACTCCTTCCTCCACCTTCCATCTTGCCGCCCAAAACCCAACCACCGCCGCTTCCACCTCCCGCCTGACCCGCCCCAAAGGCACTATCTGTCACCAACGCCGCCGTGCTCGAGGAAGACCTAGTCATTTGCCGTCGCCGAGGACCGCCGGATGACGCCTGCTCACGTTCAAGTCCTCGGTGGCGGCCTCCTCTCGCCTCGCCTCCTGCGCATGGCAACCACCGCCTCGGCCTCAGCGCGCCGCCGCCGCCGTCTTGGCTGGAGAGGAGCCTCATGCTTCCCCTCTCCGGAGGCAGCTTGAGGCCTCTTCTCATCCTCACCGCGCTGGCGGGCTCGCTGCCCGTGTGGCCACCACCTCGGCCTCAAGCGCATCTTCGCGTCGCCGTCTTCTGCTGGAGAGGAGCCCTCATGCTTCCTCCCGGAGACCGCGCTCGAGGCCCTCTTCTCATCCTCGCTCATACTCAACTCCGTCGTCTTGCTCACCTTCTCGGGCGCTGCGTCGGCGTGAGCCACAACGGACGAGACCAACAAAGAAGCGTCTTGGAGGATGTTCCCGATAGGGTTCGTCTTGTATTTGTCGGCGTCCGTGGTCTTCTCCCGATCCTCGTCCTTGATGCGGTGACGTTCGACAAGGTGCTCAAGAGCGACACGTTCTACGCCGTCTTGGAGATGCGATTCTGAGCAACACGGCCGCCGCATGTGTTGGTGGCCGGGTTGTTCATCTCCATGAGCGGAGCACACCGACCGAGGAGATGGATGGGTACAGGAAGGGCAAGAACTCTAGGAGAGCGGCGACGCGGGACAAGAGCTCCAGGAGAGCGACGCCTGGCCGAGCAGAGGGCGGCGCGGGACAAGAGCTCCAGGAGAGCGGGCGGGCCTTTAGCGGCGTTAGGAGCAAGTGGCGGCGACAAGCGGTGAGGCGGACAGAGGCTTCGGCCAAGGAGCTCCATGGAGAAGGGAGAGATGAGGTAGAAAGGGGAGGTGAGGAGATGAGAGGAAATGGGGAGAAGAAGAACCAGCAAGAAGATGTCGATGTGGATGCCAAGTGGATGCTGACTTAGACAATCACTGCCACATCAGCAAAACCGCTCATCCAAACCGCTACGGGGGGTTAAATGACCGGATTTGACAAATTCAGGGGGTTAAATAACCGGTTTTGTAGTTCAGGGGGTAAACCAGACTTTTCTGATAGTTCAGGGGAGTAAACCGGACTTTTTCCTTATCCATAATATGAATTACAGATAAATAAATAAATGAAGATCATTAGATCCTCGTCAGTTCCAATATTTGGCGTTGTCCTCAAAATTTTGGTCACGCCGACCTGTTTCTTGCCATTGCGCTGGCTTCACGCGGGCGGCCGAATGTTTTGCCAAAATTTGGTTCGACGGATGCAACTGAGACATGACAGGTGGCAGAAGCTGGTTGGCCATCGGTGTGGTATTACTTGCGTGATTAATTTGATTAACAAGTTTGAAATGATCATATTTCCTAAACCGACTAACCGATTTGTGATCTGTTTGAACCGTTGTGTACCTTGTCATTTAATCAACAAAAGAAGACCCTGTTGACATATTTTGGTGAAAAAAAATAGATGTCATGCGGGACCCACGTGTCATACTCATAATTTTGACAAATTTTGATATGACTGCAATCCAAACACATCAATTTCGGTATTACCCGTGAATTGATATGGTTACGATCCAAATACTTTTTTTTCTAGTTTTTTTGTATTACCTAGATTTTAGAATTAGTAAAAATTTAATGTGACTACGTAAGGTCAGAAATCAAACATGCCCTAGGTACACAACAAGATGCCGGCGTTGCTGAGAAGCCACACATTGACACAGCAAGCGAGGCAGGCAGCGTCTCTGTCTCATCCAAAACGCGATGTCTCGTGCGCCCCGCTCCAGCCCAGGTCGCCCCCCTGTCCTCTTCCTCTCATTTCCTTTCCCTTGGCAGCACCGTAGCAGTATGAGCGAGTATCGGCATAGTTTTGACATCCCATCCGGACGGGACCTCACCACCGCCGGTTCGCTTACCACTTTTACGACAACACGGCACGTGAGTGTCGTCCAGAATCCCGCAATGCTATAACCCGAAGGGAAGCGGCTTCTCGTTCTTCATTTTGATGGTGATGGTTTGCCATCTTTGTGATGTTACTCGCCCCTTCATTCAGCTTTCTACACTCGGAATTCTTATCTATTGCCCGCCTTTTTCATCTCCTGTTCTCATCCACTTAGCAAAGGAAGTAGTAGTAATCTTTGCATAGGTAGAATCGCCAGTGGTAGAGGAGCTTTACGTAGTACATGCGTACGTACATGCAGTCAAATATTAGCATCAGCACGCCATACATCCGAAGAAGGTAAACCGTTTCGCCTTTTTCACCGTGCCAATGTCACCTGCATATATGGCAGGTGAGTAACAAAGTGACCAATAAGAGTTACTACTAATAGATAAGGCAAGCTCCGCACATCTCCGTTATGTTACTTAAAAACAGTTGGGCAAAGCACTCCAAGCAGCAAAGAGGCAGGCAAAAGCAGCAGAGTTCATAGGAGCCAATGCAGGACACAGGCATGCGTGCGTGAGCCTGCAGATTAATTGAAACGGTAGCTGCGGTAGCTGCTAGCTATGCCATCCATGCAGGAGGGAAGCAGCCACCCGGTGGCGGCGGCGGCTGCTGGTTCACATCCTTGGCATGGAATCTGCAGAAACGAATGGGAATACCACCACCATCAGCAACCATCTTTTTCGCCATCAGGCAAAGAAAGAGGGCATTGATCAGAGTTAATTGGTGCACTTACGCTGGCTGCAGGGACGGCTGGCACTCCAGGGCCTGGAAGAAGTGCTCTGGCTGCGGAGGCTCATCAATCAGCACGCCGCCGCAGTCGCCCTGCCACGGCAGCTGTGGGGGAGTTGCCTCTACCGCAATCTCGTCCAGCTGAAACAAGAGTGGTCCAAAGTATTACAGCACTGTATGGAACAATTCTTGGCAAAGAAGAGCATACAGAAGAAGAATTTTGCAGTGCAGACCGCAGAGGCTGAAGTGTGAATGTATACATATACAGGGCATCTTCAGTTAAAGGTGTAGCGGCATCTGGCAGTGCAGAGGGGAAGCCTGAAGGCCCAATTTATACTGCTCCCAACGAGGTGTCCTACCTACCTAACTACTTGTGCATCATGAACTTTCCAATCACTCGCACTCAACATCATCTCTTTAAAGGAGAACAACTTCTTCTTAGGGGTGGTCCAGTGAATCATGCGGTCCCTAACTACAAATGCAAAGCTTTCTAGGAAGTTTTGAGCTGAACGGCAGTAGCTGCTTACCTTCTTTTTTAGGGACCTGTTTGCATCCTGTAGCATTTGTTCCTGCAAAAGATAGAACGGCACGCTTAGGTGCACGATGATTGGATTTGACACTACAACAGAGACATCTAGCCACATTGCTCTAGTGGATTTCATTTGGCAACAAAGAACAAAAATATTTTAGTATTACCTTTCTCTTCAAGTCGCAGAGTTCATCAAGTAGTACTTGAGTCTACCAAGTGCAAATGAAGTCAAGCACAGAAGAGTTAGTTAAACAGCAATGGGTGCACAATTCCAAATTTTAGGGAAGAATATATTTCCTTTCTTTTGTTTAATGGAACACCGGAACATATAGCCGCAGGTTTTCTAATCAATAGAGCAGTCATGAAGAGTGTGCTGAAAACAATTTATCAACACTGTACAATATAGAAGAGATAAACCAGGAATGCTTGTGGATACTACAAACAAGGATGGCAAATTGCAGTTGCTTGTAAATTCTCCACTCCAAGCAACAAGATTCACTTCTATGTCTCCTACAGTCCTACTTGTATGTTAATTCAACCTTTTCTATATTTTAAGTTAAACTAAAATAAAAATAAAATAAATCTCAAGCCACAAATAGAACATTGGTCTCAGGGGGTGATCATCCATCTGTTCTTATAAACTGTAAGGTAAAAAAACCATGATATGCAAGGCAAAAGCTTGCTCAGCATCATGAATGTAATGGAGCAAATTTAATTGTTACCATTTATCCTGAACGTTATTGCTAGTAATTTGGTTTACCTTTCTTGACCTTATTTGCTTCAAGGTCTTGTCTACTTGACTCTCAAGCTGATCAAGTTCAATTTTAGCCAATGGAGCCAAATCCTCACCTAGAAGATTCCTGTGGCACCATCACCGGCACTTTCTTTAGCGAAACATAGCAAACTAATATTGAAGTATAGCCAAACAAACATGTATGTGTAAGAATTAATATATAGAAGCATCACCTTTGCGAGTGCTGTAAAACCTCAACTCGTGCCTTCAACTTCACGTATTCCTGATAGTTGTTCTGCATTGTCAAGAAAGAGACGTTGAAAAGAGCTAAATTAAATAAAACTTAAGAAAAATATCAAGTTACTCCTCATATACTCCCTCTGTATTTAATTACTCGACGCTGGTGCCGAGCTGCTGCAGCTACCGGACGTCAAGTAAAACTATCCGGAGGTAGTATAAAAAGACTTAAAAACACTGACCAAAAATTATGTATATTCCATAAATTACTACTTTGAGTAACTGATGTACATATCATGCATGCACATTCTTCCAAAACATGAAATTATCTTGTATTTTTTTAGTAATTAATACATGTACCGTGCACACCGTTATACACTGCTCTTTGTTACCTAAAGTTAAATAGATATATAGAAACATAATTGAATGTTAAAATTTAGAATTTAATTTCACTGTTATCCCGGTTAAGTTCATGCAGCAAAGGTATATGACATGGCACCAAGCTGTTATCTGCTATATGCACTGGATGCTCCATCGATCGGATTCGCAACAAACCAGCCACAACATGCATGCCTAACTAATAATTCAAGGACGTGCATGAGCATTGAACAAACAAGCTCCTAGGGACCTAGATGCAATCACTTCATCAAGATTGCAAGATACAATACCCACGCAATCACGTACGTGAAGTTTGTTAGCTGGAACACTTGATCGAGAACTGCATGCCAGCGTGTTGGCTATGCATGAAATTAATGCACTAGCCAATGCTCATTATTTACAGTGCATGCTCCTAATTTTCAGGGTTCAGTTAGTATGTCCTTAATGCTTTGCAGTGGCTAAAAGTTCAGCATCGTTCTTAATTTCTTGTTTTAAAAATGTTTAGATAGCTCGTGAGCCTAGAGAAGAGTTCTGTGGCTCAAGAAAAAGCTCCAGCGAAACTTGGGGATGAGACGTTGAGCTGGATGTCCATGGCTCCGGAAAATCTAAAAGACTTATCTGAGAGTGAGAGTGAGTGAGTGACTATATCCACAAATCCTTTACGAGTATTTCACAAAATATAAAGGAAAACAAGAATGTTTAATTTGCGTGAGAAAAGAGTGTTCCAGTAATTTCCCTCATGTGTGTTGTGTCGTTTTTAATTTACTTTATATTGGTTCATTGTTGAAGGTGAGACTGATCGATGAGCGTACTTGTTTCCTTGATTCCTTCAGTGCTATAACCCATATTGCAGTTTATTTGTCTTCTTTTTTGTTGTTCTACAACTAAACTATCTAAACTAGTTAAAATTACTCAAATTTAGCAACGCACGGTCAGCAGCCTCAGTAGTACACCTAACAATATACGAAATGAAATACATTTTTGATCCTCAACCATCGATATACCAAATGAGCATAGTCATGTCAATCTTATTTGACTTCTGTGGTAAGTTGAGGCCAATTTTGATTTTACCGGATTAGTTAAATTGAGATTCCAAAATTTCACCAAGATATATTTGAGCTATGGGCCAGCCACATAAATATCAGCCAAGTTTCACACTATTCATGAAAATATATTGTTTCGTAATGTTATTTAAATAAAACTTCTTAAAATATGTAACTCTATATGAACTGAGCGTGTATTCCCCAAAAGCCAATCAGAAACAAATCAATATCTAGCATAGGTTATTAAGGGCATTATCGATTAGGAGTGTTAGTGCAATTGATTAAACTTGTAACAATAGCCAGATAGATTTAAACACTGAATAGTGTTGGAAAAAGAAGGTTGTTTAGAGAAAAATGATAGGGAAAATAGTAACATCTATATTAATGTCATAAACTGAATGAAACAATCAAACCTGAATCTTATCGCTAGGTGGCACAGCAGCATCTTGCGAAGCATAAATGTACCTCTGGTACCTCTCAAGGATCTTCAGCATACTGTTATATAAATTAAAAACAACGACAATTATCTGAAGCAGTTATATATATGGTAAGACATAAATTCAAATTCATGAGGAGACCAAGAAAGCATGGTGCTACTAGAAATCAACTAAAGGGCAAATGAATATTGTACTGTTAATTATGCCTTTCTATCCATTTATGGAACTTCTACTGTGTCTTCTTCAAACATGACAACATCGTAATATCAATCTAGATCGACAAAACATGCCCCTAGCTTCTTGTTGATTTACTAGGTGCTTCAATATATGTAACTAGAAATTTAATTCTACAGACGCGAAAATGAGGTTGCAAAGTAGATCGTATGAAAGAAAAATTAGCTTACAATTGGTATAGATATTAATAACATAGTCGGTCATTCAACCATCAATGACTCTCTAATAATCTCTCATACACTTATGGCTTCTTTTAGATAATGAAAGTACAGCTCCTGGTCTCTGCACCAACTAGGGATGTACACAGCCGTTACACTACTATCAACTAAAAGGTTAAAACAAAAAACGGCCAAAAACCAACAATGACAAACAAATTGTCATGCAAAAGCTAACCTAAAAAAACCACCTTGCCCCGCCTCCAGGACCAACCAGGACATCGTCTACACATGAACAGCAGCTGCGCAGCAAAGAGGTAATAATGGGCTAGTCTCCGTAGCGACGCCTCCAAAAAGGGATACGACTCACGTCGTCGTCACCGGATCCAACCGGCGAAGGTCAGATCAGGAGTTTTCACTCCGAAACTCAAGTACCGGTGCTCCAAAGGGTGAAAGGTTTTTCATCTAAGTGGTGTTCTTGCGTGGAAAGTTTCGTTAAAGGAGGGAATGTTGAAATAAAAGTTAATGATGATCTTGGGTCTTTTTCCAAACTTAAAAGGGTCTTAGGTAATGTGATCCGATGTCCCCAATTCTTTTTAATCTTATTGTGGACATGCTTGTCATCTTTATTTCAAAAGCCAAAGAAGAAGATCTGTTATCGAGAGTAGTTCCTCACTTGATTGATGATGTGTTGTCAATATTAAAGTATGCTGATGACACTATCATGTTCTTGAATAATGATTTAGAACAGGCAAAAAATCTCAAACTTATTCTATATGTCTTTGAACAATTATCCGGTTTAAAGATTAATTTCCACGAGTGAGTTTTTCTATTGGTAATGCCAAAGAATTTGAATCGCAATATACTTAGTTATTTGGTTGTGAAGTATGTGCCTTTCCTTTCAGGTATTTAGGTATTCTAATTCACTTCAGGAAATTGAGGAATTGTGATTGGAAAGGGGTTGAGGATAGAGTTGAAAAAGAAACTTAGCGGTTGGAAAGGAAAAAATCTATCTGTTGGTGAACGATTAGTACTTATTAACTCGGTGCTCAGCAGTATGCCAATGTTTATGCTTTTTTTTAAGTTACCAGAGAGGTTCTCAAAAGACTCGATTTTCACCAATCTAGTTTTTACTGGCAGAGCCACAGTCATAAACACAAATATAGGCTTGCTCAATGGAGTTTAGTGTGTACACCCAAAGAGCAAGGCGGTTTAGGCATTCAGAACCTAGACACAAAAAACAAAAGTTTGCTAGCAAAATGGGTATTTAAGCTGCTTAATGAAGAAAGGGTATGGAAATCTTTGCTAACAAGGAAATATTTAGATGAAAAGAGTCTCTCACAGGTGGTTAATAAACATGTGACTTCCTAGTTTTGATCGGGTCTTATGAAAATTAAAGACCAATTTTTTTCTATTTGGTTCATGCCAGGTTAAAAATGGAATACAAACCAGGTTTTGGGAAGATATATGGTTAGGAGATACTCCTCTAAAAAAATCAATATCCAGTACTTTATAATGTGGTGAGGAGAAAGGATGATACAGCGGCAAGTATACTAAGATCGGATCTTTTACATATTTCTTTTTGAAGACATATTATTGGACCTAAGTTACATGCTTGGAATGAACTAATTTTGAGAATTGCTAATTTACCTTTGAGTTCTCAAAAAGATGTTTTCAGGTGAAATTTGAATAGGTCTGGACTTTTCTCGGTACCATCTTTCTATATGGCACTTTTTGGAACTAATCAAGCTCCGTTAGGGATTTTTTTTTTGTTCATTAAAATTACATTAAAAGTAAAAATATTCTTATGGTATCTCAAAAGAGGGGTAGTATTAACTAAAGATAACCTGCTTAAAAGAAATTTGAGGAGTAGCAAAAGGTGTTGTTTTTGTATTAAAGAGGAAACAATTCAACATTTTTTTATTGATTGCCCCTTTGCACGTCTTGCATGGTGAGCTGTTCAATGTACATTTAATTTATCTCCTCCTGCATGTATAGCCAACATGTTTAAGAATTGGTTAGCCTGTATTCCAAAAAATTTAAAGTCACAACTCCTATTGGGAGCTAGTGTCTTATGTTGGTCTATTTAGTTATGTCGGAACGATGTTGTTTTAACAAAAAGAATATCACTAATCTCTTGCATGTTATCATTTTAAGTAGGCACTGGCTAAGAGTTTGGGCAAATTTACGGAAATCGGCTCAGAAGGAGGCAATGTTAACTGGAAGCACCAGGTTGGGGTTTGTGGCGAAACATATATTCAACCTTCATGGGTGGCGTTTAGTCACAAGATTTGTAATGATTGAGTTTAATTTTCAATCGTCTTATGGTTGTAAGACTTCCAGCCACTTTTTAATCATCTTTGGTCTTTGTGGTACTTTACCTCTTAATAAAATAGGCTGTGTACATCTTTGATGCAAAGGCTGGGAGAGATTTTTCTCTTCCATTATCTAAAAAAAATAGTGTTAACATGCAATTTTACGAGCTCTACTTAATTTCCACATTTCATGCATGCATCACTGACTTTACAATCTTGTCAAATTTAAAAATAAATCTATATGGATATAACATATATATACTCTTTAGAGAATGCTATGCCATAAATCTGCTACATGAAGGCGAATAGAGGATCGCGCTTAATGTTTCCATTGATATGCAAGCAATATAAAGGTACAGTGTCGGTTGTAATTACATGCCAAAGAAGTCGCTAGCAAAACAGGAAACATAGCTAATGATCCTTGGCGTGATTAGCTCCTGGAGGACAGAAAGCGCGTAGGCGTCATTATCTCCTAGAGGACAGCAGGCGCATACGCGGGATCCTTGGCGGGATTATCTCCTGGCCTGGGCGGCATGACATGCACGCATGCAGCGCGTGACGTGCATGACACGTTCATGTCTAACACTTCGTAGTTGGAGCGGAGCGGGCAAAGCGCTCAAACCGAGCAAAAATCACGAACAGCAGAAGAGGGATACCCTTTGTGAAGGTGTCAGCGTACTGCGAGCTGGTCGGGACGTGGTGAACCCGGACCTCTTTGAGGGCGACACGCTCCCGAACAAAGTGAGGATCAATCTCAACATGCTTCATCCACTGGTGTTGAACGGGGTTTGTTGAGAGATACACCGCACTGATGTTGTCACAGAAAACGACGATGGCCTACTGGAGAGGGCGATGAAGCTCGGCGAGGAGTTGGCGAAGCCAACAGAATTCCATGACAGCGTTAGCGACAACACGGTACTCAGCCTCGATGCTAGAGCGAGAAACCATATGCTGACGCTTGGAGGACCAGGAGACGAGGTTATCGCCTAGGAAGATGTCGTAGCCTGACGTGGACTTCCGTGTGTCGGGGCAGCCAACCCAATCGACGTCGGTGTAGGCGGTGAGGGAGGCCGGCGAAGTCCGATGTAGCTGGAGGCCATAGTCGACGGTGCCCTTGAGGTACGGAGAATCCTCTTCAACAGGTTCGCATGCGGTTCACGAGGGTCATGCATGTGAAGACAAGCCTACTGAATAGCGTACGAGATATCCGGACGTGTGAACGTCAAGTATTGAAGGGCGCCGGCGATGCTACGGTAGTCAGTGGAGTTGGCGATAGGGGCGCTGGTTGATGGAAGCTTGGAGGAGGTGTCGACGGGCGTGCGGCATGGCTTGCAGTTGCTCATGCTAGCACGGGCAAGGATGTCCTCCGTGTACCGACGCTGGGAAAGGAAAAGCCCAGAGCCGGTACGCTGAACTGCGACGCCGAGGAAGAAGTGGAGATCGCCAAGGTCTTTGAGGGAGAACTCGCAATGCAGGGCGGTGATGACTTGGCGAAGCAGTGCCGATAAGGAGGCGGTGCGGACGATGTCGTCGACGTACAGGAGGAGGTACACCGTGTCGGAACCCCGACTGTAGATGAAGAGCAAGGGGTCGGCCTTCGATGCAGTGAACCCCAAGGAGGCGAGGTAGGCCGCAAAGCGACTAAACCAAGCACGAGGGGCCTGCTTGAGGCCGTACAGGGACCAGTTGAGGCGGCACACATGAGACGGACACGTCGTGTCGACGAAATCGGAGGGTTGCTGATAGTAGACAATTTCGACGAGGGTGCCGTTGAGGAAAGCGTTGTTGACGTCGAGCTAATGAACCGGCTAGGCGTTGGAAAGAGCAACAGTGAGGATGGTACGGACGGTCGCTGGCTTGACAACCGGACTGAACGTCTCGTCGAAGTCGACGCCGGGCCACTGGGAGAAGCCACGGAGGACCCAACGCACCTTGTATCGGTCCAAGGAGCCGTCGGGCTTCAACTTGTGCCGAAAAATCCATTTACCTATCACAACATTAGCACCTAGAGGTCGAGGAACCAATTCCCAAGTGTCATTCGCGCAAAGAGCGTCGAACTTACTTTGCATGGCAGCACGCCAATTATCGTCCGAGAGGGCGGCACGGTATGTAGTAGGCAACGGCGAGGGAGCGGCGACGTGCAGGTTAAGACGTTGAGCAGGTTGGTGAAAGCCCCCATTTGCCGCGTGTCGTCATGGTGTGGCCGTTGATTTAACGGCAATGAGCTAAGCGAGCTTGGAGGTGGAGAAGCGAGGCGAGCTCGAGCTAGCGCCGAGGGAGCGGCGCAAGTGGTGGCGACGCAGTGCAAAGAGGAAAAGGCGCAGCGCCAGTAGGGAAGTGTGTGGGGCGCTGGAAGAAGGGCGGCGAGTGGTGGTGATGGCGTCTGACAAAGAAGGAAAGGCTACGCTCGAGAAAGGGGTGGCGCAGGCAGGCGTGCGATTAGGGGTAGGCACGACAGTATTTGGAGGAGAGCACCGAGGAAGTCATAGTCGGAAGGAGAAGGAGGACTGGGTGTTTCGGCAAAGGGAAAGGAGTCCTCGTCAAAGGTGACTTGACGCGAAAGGATGATGCGGTGGGTGGATAGATCGAGACACCGGTAGCCATGGTGGTGTTCGGGATAGCCCAGAAAAACACAAGCAGTGGAGCGAGGGGCAAGCTTGTGAGGTGCGGTGGCGGAAAGATTGGGATAGCACCGACAACCGAACACGCGAAGCCGCGAGTAGTCGGGAGGAGATCTAAACAAGGTGTGGTAGGGGGGTGTCGAAGTTGAGAGTTTTAGTTGGGTGAAGGTTGAGAAGATAGGTGGCAGCATGGAGGGCTTCAACCCAATATTTGGGAGGGGGAGAAGCTTGGAAGAGAAGTGATCGAAGGATGTCGTTGGTCGAGCGGATCACGCGCTCGGCCTTGCCGTTTTGCTGTGAAGTGTGTGGGCATGACATGCGGAGTGCGATGCCATGAGAGAGGAAGAACGTTCGTGCGGAAGTGTTATCGAACTCACCACCATTATCACACTGAATGGCACGAACAAGAGAGTTGAATTGGGTCTTTGCGTAAGTTTAGAAGTTGGTGAGAGTGAGGAGGATGTCAGACTTGAACCGAAGAGGAAAGGTCCAAAGATAGTGAGTAAAGTCGTTGAGAATAACGAGGTAGTATTTATAACCGGAGACACTAGAGATGGGAGATGTCCAAAGATCACAATGAACTAAATCGAAAGCTTTATTTGTGCGAGTAGTAGAAGATGTAAAGGGTAAACGCACATGCCGGCCAAGTTGGCACGCATGGCACAAGGAGTCTACCGAAAATTTATTACATGAAATAAGTTGACTACTCGCTAGACGCCCTAAGGCTTGACGACCAAGGTGTCCAAGACGACAATGCCACAAGGTAGCGGATGGGGTGGTGGTGGAGAGGGCGCAATTTGCAAGGGGCGGCAACCAGAGGGGGTAGAGATCACCGCGACTATTGCACCTGACGATCACATTCCGGGTTCGAAGGTCCTTCACAGAAAGGCCATAGGGGTCAAACTCAATAGAACAGTGATTATCAATAGTAAATTGACGAATGGAAATAAGGTTCTTGATAAGGTTAGGAGTAACAAGAACGTTATTAAGATGAAAAGAAAAATTAGGATGTTGGAGGGACGCGGTGCCAGTGTGGGTGATGGGAAGGTGGAAACCGTTACCGACAATGGCGTATGGAGGTGCAGCGGAAGAGAAAGGGTAGAAGGATGTCAAGTTACCATGCTCCGAGGTCATGTGCGTCGAGGCGCCGGAGTCGATGTACCATTCGGAGGATGACGGTGGAGTGAGAGACATGGCGTTGAAAGCTTGCATGAGTTTTTGCTAATCCGACGATGGCGCGGGTGCGGAGGATGGCGCAGACCAGGGGGCGCCCTGCCACAGGGAGGGCGTCGGTGGTGGAAAGGCAACGGCGAACACGCTAGGCGAGCCGGGACCGAGAACACCTGGTCCAGTGGGTCGTGGACCTTGGTAGGGCCACATGTGGATCGAGCCGGCCTAGGGATTCTGCATGGAGGGCCACAGCGCAGCGTTCTTGGCACCACTGCCGCCGTTGCCGCCATCGTTGGAGCTGCCACCGTCGTTGCCGCCCCGACGATGACGGTTGTTGTTGGAGTTCCCAGTGGAAGTGTTGCGCGTGTAGCCGCCACCTTGCTCACCGCCGGAGCCTTGGGCGGCGCGCGAGAACCCGCTGCCGGAAGGGGCGGAGGTGGCACTGCCATGACCACCAGAAGAGCCACCGCCAGAGGTGCCCTTGCTTGCGTTGGAGTAGAGAGCAGAGGGTGGTGGGGTCTTGGAGGACTCCGTCGTGAGCTCTTCAAGCATGAGGGCGGAGCGGACCTCGGCGAATGAGGGAAGCAGGCGTTGCATGGATAGGAGCGTACGCATGGGAGCAAAATGTTTGTTGAGCCCGCGAAGCGTGTTGTGCATGAGGCTTTTGTCGACGATGGGCGTGCCGACGGCGATGAGTTCATTGGAAAGGGATTTCTGCCTATGGCAGTAGTCGCCGATCGACATGCTGCCTTGGTGGAGGCCTTAGAACTCCTGCTCGAGGTAGATGACACGAGTGTCGGTGTTGTCGCGGTAGACATATGCTCGAGGGCTTGCCAAATGGTATAGGCACAGGTGGTGGAGCCGCCCATCACCATCGCCAACAGCTCAGGGGAGATGGCGCCATACAGCCACTGGCGCACAAGGGCATCGAGGCACAGCCATTGAGCGGTCGGCGCCTCGGGAGGAGCGGCGTTGACGTGGTCCTCGAGGGTGTACTTGACGAGGGCGACCTCGAATAGGCCGCGCCATTGGGAGTAGTTGTCGGCGTGAAGATCGAGGGTGAGGGGAACGACCACCTTGATGTTGGGAATGGCGACGGCCTGCACCCAAAGGGCTGCCCGGGCGGCGAGCTCGACTTCAACCGCGGCCTTGGCAGGGTCGGTCGGCGCCATTGGCACGGGAGAAGAAGAGGGAGAAGGTGGAGGGACGGTCTCAGGAGCGAAACCAATCTGATACCATGAATGCAAATAGAGGATCGCGTTTAATGTTTCCATTGATATGCAAGCAATATAAAGGTACAATGTTGGTTGTAATTACATGCCAAAGAAGGCGCTAGCAAAACAGGAAACGTAGCTAATGATCCTTAGCGTGATTAGCTCATGGAGGACAGCAAGCGCGTAGGCAAGGATGGCAAGCGCGTGATTATCGCTCGAGGACAGAAAGTAGCGAGGCGAGATTATCTCTGGATCGGGCGCCAGGACACGCCAGATGAGGCCTGGCGTGACGTGCATGGCACGTTCACGCCTAACATTACGTAGATATGGCATTTGCCTAGAGAATTGGTTAACTAGTTTTCTTTTGCTCCAGAGTCTAGAGCAAGTAGAAATGGTACAGGGCAGGAAGACTCCACCAAAGCCCCCAAGCTCCCCACCTCTACCGCGCCCCTCTCGCCGCCTCCCCTCCACACCTCCTTTTTCTCCTCTCTCCCTCCTAGTTTTCATTTTTCTCCGGTCCGTTTTGTGGAGGCCTAGATCCGTTTTTGTAGGAGGCTTCCAGGAGCTCCGGGTGGCGGCACCCTACACTTCTCGAGGAGGCCTCCCGGACTTCAGACCCGCTCGATAAGCACCTCGAGAAGGCGGTCGCTGCGGCGGCGGCGGCCGCGTCGCCTTCGACGTCGAAGGGCTCGATGGGGGGCCGTGTCCACCACCGCCTCGTCATGCCATCCTCCGCGTCCTCCATCCTCAGCGGTCGCCACCAGTGGGCGGCGGGGAGGAGGAGGACGGGCGGCGCTGGCCGGGCCGCAGGCGTAACTCGTGGTCTCCCGACATCGCGGGGACGAGACATGGGAGCGACGGCGGGCTCGCTGTAGGGCCTCCTCAGCTGCGGCAGGGCGAGCATCACGGACAACGACCTCGACGAGCTGCGTGGGTGCATCGATCTGGGGTTCGGGTTCGAGGTCACGGATGCACGGCGGCGGGCTGGGAGGAGCCGCTGCAAACGCTCTGCTCGACTCTACTACGTCGTGCACGGCGGCGGATCCGATGGCGGAGCGGTGGGGTGGCCGAGCCTGCAGGCTATGGCGCCTCGTCGAGGCGTTGAGGAGACTCGCCGGAGCCCCATGTCCATACTCTCTCCAGAGGCGGGCGCGCGTGAGGTGTTTGCAAAAATATCGCAGCAAGAGAAGGTGGAGAAGAAGGCGCGGCAAGTACTTCCATGGCGGTGGAAGCGGCGGCGTGATAGCTCAAGGTGACAAGAAGGCGAGAGCTCACAAGAGGAAGCCGCTATGGCACCAATGTGAGCAAAGACTCGACTACATTCGCCAAGACAGAGGCGATGGAGGTGGCCGGCAAGGCTGACCCGGAGTGCCTGAGTCGTCTGGATTTGGCGTCCACTGGATCCGGTTGGCTCTTGGGTGACGGGCGGTGAGAAGGTGGTTGCAGCGGTGCTGTTGTGGGGCCGTTAATGGTGGGCAACGGCGGGTGATTGTGGGGGTGGTGTGGCGCCATGTTCCAAGTGAAAACCATTGATCTAGCTTTTAGCTGGATCCGGCGACTGCCTTGTCCTCCTGCAAATGTCCATCAGTTGATGACCAACTGGGTTGGAAGTTTTGCTAGGAAGACAAGAAAAGTTGAAGGAGGTAGAGCAGGAATTTTTTGTCAGGGGCGATAGATTGGTGGGCAATATGACGATGGAGATTTTTGGGGGCAAGAAGAACGTGGATGTCGTGGATCAAGAAGTTGAAGAATTGGAATGATCTTGGTGGCAGTCAGTTTTTTTGTTGTTCTCTGTTATCTCTATGTGTGCTTGCTGGCAGTTTCCGCTTGTTACAATAGCAGTATCCCGAGCCCCACTTGATGTTTTGGGTTGTAACTGCTATTTGCTTCTTTTTTTGTTGTTCAAGGTTGTTGTTTGAACTTTTGTAATATGGTTTCTTTTAATAGAAACAGAGAAGACCTTCTATTAAAAAAAAGTAGAAATGGTACAGTTGATCTTCCCTACGTACATATGATGTGAGTGAGAAGTATTGTTTTTCATAAGATCAACATTAGTAGTTCTCACAAGATCCCAAGGCATAGTTGAATTAATACATGATGTTGTTTCCGTCTGTCTCGTTATGTTCATTAGAGATCCTCTTGCAGCAAGTGATCCCATAATTAGCCAAGAGTTATATACCAGATAATCTAAGTTAACTGAAAGCGTTTTCTTATTTCTTTGATCAATGTACTAATTAAGAAATTTCATTCTTTCCCCGTAAAGAGATCAAATTGTGCTAAACTGAATTCTGCAGAGAAGTACTACGTACTCAATTAAAATTATCAGAAGTGCATAGACTGTACTACCCAAAACATAAGACAAACCTAGCTAATGAACATTGTACTACGTACGTATAGCACAGTCCAAGAACCGAAACCATTTTTTCTAGCCAATTTTACCACAAGCCTGCATGCCAAATCAGTGGAAATTTAGCCTAATTAAGCTTCTAATTATGTGTATAACAGCATATATATGTTGATATTCAGGTCAGGTGCACGTCAAATGAACCCCTTTTCTTTTCCTGCGAGTGGCGCGCGCGTACATACATGGTATACGCATACATGTGTCGATCTCCTGCTGAGGATGGGCCCACTTTTCCCTTGTTTGTTTCTAGCCTTTTTATGCACGTTGACATGTCAGCAGTTGCCCAATAGAACAGAAAAGAACAGGCGCAAAAGAACACGTACGAAACTTTTGGGGGTGCAAATTAATGGATGTGCCAAATCAGAGAGAGAAGATACACGATCCGAGAATCAAGAAGCATGGTGAGACGGGATCGGATTACTTGGAGGAGGAGAACTGGAAGACGCGGCCGGCGTGGGAGAAGAGGACGAGCGCGACCTCGGCGTCGCAGAGGATGGCGAGCTCGTAGGCCTTCTTGAGCAGGCCGTTCCGGCGCTTGGAGAACGTCACCTGCCGGCTGATCTTGTTGTCGATCCGCTGCAGCACCACCTTGCCGCGACCCATCTGCTAGATCTTTCCTCTCTCTCTCTCTCTCTCTCTCCAAATCGATCTCGAAACCAGCGAATTGAAGCCTTCCCAATTCAGCAAACTACTAGCACTAGTGGCGCCGCTACAGGCACCTACACGATCTGTGTGTCTGCTCACGCAAGCTAGGATTACATGAAATTAGTCGCAATTCCTCGCTTTCACACAAAGCTAAAGCTGCGGCTATCTTGTCCTAGCTTTTCTAGCTCCTACTCAATTGCCCGAGGGGCCTGGCCAGGCTGCAGTGCCCTATGGTGGTGGCCTAGCTAGCTGCTTGGCCGAGACTGAGAAAGAAAGGAGGAGCGAGAGCGAGACAAGGCGAGTAAGGCGCGCGACGAGTTTACGATCGAAACGCGCGCGGTGCGTGAGGTGAGAGCGATTGAGTGACGGGGGGAGGCGACCGAGGCGGGGGGCGGCAAATCCGAGGCGGGGATCCGGGTCGCTGCCGCGCACAGCGCACGAAACGCAGACGTGTCGAGCGGCCGCTGGTGCCGTGCCTTTATGCCCAAAAGCTAAGTACGGCCTAGCTTGGCTTAGCTTGTTGACGCAACAGCTCCCACCTAGAGGTGTTAACGGTTGGGTTGAACAGGTTAGGTTTTAATTCAAATTTGGTTTGAATGGGTTGAAATGGATTGTTGTAGTTAACGGGTTGGGTTGGGTTTGTAGTAGAAACGGATTAGATTGGGTTGGTGTGGGTTTAGAAATTTTGGGTTAAAATGGGTTC
This sequence comes from Phyllostachys edulis, assembly GCA_036346405.1. Classification (NCBI taxonomy): domain Eukaryota; kingdom Viridiplantae; phylum Streptophyta; class Magnoliopsida; order Poales; family Poaceae; genus Phyllostachys; species Phyllostachys edulis. The sequence goes on along the minus strand of CM070550.1, from coordinate 13,956,551 downwards.
AACCTGTGGGTTTTCTACGGGTTGGCCATACCCCAATCATTAGTACCGCTGAACTGCATGTGAATACGTAACGAAGCAGGCGCACGCCATGGCAAAAGGATCAAGTCATTAATTAATCATCGATGTATAGAATAGCACACATACACTGATACACAACAGGAGCAGCGGAAATACAAGAAGGCATCAATCGAACAAAAGGAACTAAGGCACATACCGAAGCAGCGGCATCGCTATAGAAAAGGAGCCTCTCCCTCAAGGCTGCACTCGCGGGCGAACTCGACGAGGTGCGGCGCGAGGAGGCCGTTGTCGGGCGAAAGTGATCCAAAGACGCTGCAGACGGGTTCTCCGCCGGGCGTGTTTCTCCTCCTTGTCCTCCAGATGAGGACCTTCATCGGCGTCACGACGGCTTCCGCTTCCCACTTCTCCGGCCGGGGATGTCGGCGTCAGACGGAACTCCTCGCCTCCCTCTCCCAACCGCCAGACAACTGCCTTTGGCTTGCAAGGAGAGAGGGGACGCAGAGACCGCCAACAAGACTCTCGCGGATATGGCTCGCTAAGCCGTAAGCCCCTGCTCGGTGGCATTTCATCAAACACCTTATGGGCGAACTCACAAGACACGCTAGCGCAGATAATCACATCCACCGTCGGGCACGGAGGGTCAAGCATCGCCCCGGCGCCGAAACCCCTAGGACCGGGCCGGCGCTGGGAGGCTAGCACCGGTTGGAGGGTGCGGCAGAGCAGAGGCGGCAAGCACCGAGGAAGAAGGGCCCTGGCTGTTTTTGCTCTTCTGGCTAGCCGCTAGTGCTGGATGCGGCCGGTGTCATCGCAAGGAGATGGATAAGTGTAACGTCCCGTTTTCTTTTAAGTCCTTGCCAAGTTTTCAAAATAAAAGTAACCATTTGGCTTTATTGAGAATCCAAAGCTTAACCCGAGATTTTTGAATCTGGAGAGTTCAATTGGAATTAATCAAACCTTAACTAAGTCGTTGTTGGTGTTCCTTGTTTGGTTGTGGCTCTCTGTGGTGTCTTTGCCGCCCTCGGGTTGTGGTGCTCAAGCCTTCTGTGTGCCCCTAGTTCGCCTCTTCTCTCTCTCTTAACTTCCCTTGTTGGTTTGAATCTCTTTGAGATCCGCACCTCTCTCACCTCTCCCTCTGCTCAAACCTCTCCCTTGCTTGGGGTTTTCTGTCAAGGACCCACTCGGGTTTGTGTTTCAAAACCTCTTGCCCCCCAAGCCACGCTTGGTTTTGCTTCTTTCAGACCTCCCTTGTTGAGATCTAGCCGCTCAGACCTCCCTTGTTGAGATCTAGCCGCTCGACCTCCCCTTGTTGAGATCTAGTCGCCAGACCTCCCTTGTTGAGATCTAGCCGCTCGGACCTCCCTTGTTGAGATCTAGCCGCCCGACCTCCCTTGTTAGGATCTCGCCTTTAGGACCTCCTCTCGAGATCTTAGCCGTCTGTGTTCTCCTTTAGTGGGATCCAAAGGTTCCGACCTCCTTAGGTCCAAGACCTCCTCCTCGGCCCTTGCTGGTCTTTTGTAAAGACCACCCTCCTAACCTTGAATATTCCTGTTGGTTGAGGTCCTCCCCTCGAAATCTTGACCCTTAGACCTCCCTTGTGCAGTCCGAGTGTCGTGGCCTCCTCACAGAGCTTTGAGGACCTCTTGTCCAGACCTCTTCTTGAGTCCTTGGACCTCTGTCTGAGACCTTCCCTTTGAGTGTCTTGGACCTCTTGCCCAGACCTCGCAGTGGTCTTTTATGAATGACCCTTTTGCGGTGGGGCCACCTCTTTGACCAATGGTGCACCCTTTTGACCGGCCCCACTTGCTGCCCCTCTTCACCTTGTAATTATTGTTTTGCCTCAGAACTCGTGCGATTTAATAGGTGTCGGGTCACATTAAATACAATCACATCCGAGGTACTTTATTTCAATTCTTTTGGGCAAGCCCCTGCCCTAGTTATCCCGATTGCCTACACGCTATTGAACCTTTTTCTTGGTGCACTCCACCAACTCCGGCTATATATAGCCCGGGAGGCGTGCCTTTGTAATCTTTTTGCTCATTTCTTCCTTCCTCGCCTCCTCGCTTCGGTTCTTCCTTGCGCAAGACCCTCCTCAGAGCTCTTTGAGGCGGTGTTAAGCCTCTTGGTTTCCTTTTGGTGAGTTGGTTTGAGTTCCTTTTTGGTTCTTTTGTTGTTTTCTCGCTTAGTGTGGTTTTGCTTATTTGATTCTCTTGTGAACGTGTAGATCACGAGTTCGAGGAAATCTTGGACCCGGCTCTTTGTCGCAGAAGGCTCTCCATCGCTTGACCAAGGCAAGCCACGCACCTCCTTTTGATCATCTTGAACCAAGTTTTGCAAATGTATTTCGTTTTACTTTATCATGCATGGCTATGTTTATAAGAAAATGGTTTGGGCTATAGTTACTTACCTACTTGCTGTTATGCCTCCTTTATACCTTGTCTCCATCATGTTGTCATGTTCACCTTGTGAGCCTTAGGGTGGATAATTTTGGTTGGTATTCCTTGTTATTGCCAACTTTGGGACCGTATGTTGTATGCTTAGCCTTGCTTTAGAAACCGTGGGTCTGTGAATCATGCCTCATCAATTAAGAATCTTGACTAATTGAAATATGGAACCTGTGGTTGGTGCCATTGTTAAGCAACTATGGCAGGATGCCTAAGTTGTGTTGATTGTGGTGCGAGATCACATTAATAATTGTTGTGCCAGGACTGGGTGGTCTTTTGGCATGGGCTAATACAAATTGTTTTGCTAAGGCAAGAAGGCAGGGAGTGAGTAGTGGGTGCTGTGCACACTGGATTGTGGAAGTCTTGCCTTAGCACAATTAAGGACTTCACTTTGTGTCTGTTGAACTGGGCCAATTAGTGCAACCACAAGATCATTTTATGGGAATGGTCTGGGCTGAATAATTAGCAATGAGATGGCTTGGGGCTGTTTTGGTTGAGCGTGTGATTCGTTGGCGCAAGAGGGGGCACCCCATAACCCTGTGGATTTCTAGACCTTTGGAGGGATTATGAAACCTTAGCGACTGCCCTAGTCGTTCAAAGCTTTGTAAAGGTCTTCTTGCGCTTTCTAGACCGCCACCTTAGGAAGTGAGCAAGGGTGACCGGAACCCATCCCGCTAGAGAGATCGTGGATTGTGGGTAAAGTTGTACACCTCTGCAGAGTAAAAGATCTATTCAATAGCCACGCCCTGGTCATGGACATGCTCGGTGAAATGGTGCAAGGGGTAGATGTTTCAAAAGCTTGTGCCATCGACACTTCCGCGAGATGCTTTGGCTTTGCCTCAAGAGACCTTGGCCGGCTCCAGAGGGGTCAAGGTTGGCTCGGTAGTGGTCCAGGGTTGGTCTTGACCTCGAATGGGTGTTCGAGTGGGTTTTGGTGAGGACACAGCCACCGTGTGACCAGACCTCCCCATTTTTGGTTGTGGCCGTGAGTTGGTGCTCACTCCACTTTTTTTAAAAAAAAACATCAAAAGTATTATGTATTATGGTTTTACCTTGCTGTCTTTCAATCTATTATTGCTATTATTGTCAAACTTGGCTTTGTGCAAACTAACCATACAGCTCTCCATTGGTAAGTCCTTGCATGAATATTATTGCATCTTTGCTCCCTGTGACTTGCTGAGTACATTCCAAGTACTCATGGCTTAAGCCCTGTGTCAAAGCAGATTATGAGGATGACCAAATGCAGGGCAATGCAGACCTCTTCGAGGAGGAGTTCTTCGACGACTAAGATGCCTAGGACGTCCTCCACCCGACACTGTGGTGCTTGTTGGATGGCTTCTGCGTGTTTTGGTGTTTGAGCCCTAGAGCTCCTTGTCGCCAGTTGTAAGTCCTCGTTGGTTTTGTAAGCCCTCAGTGGCAAACCTCTTGTTAACAAGCTTGACCATAAGGTCCTATTATATAAAGTTCTATTTGTCTGCTTCATCTTTGTTTAACCTCGTGGTTGTGGTATTGGCTTGTGTTCTTGTGCGAGCTAGCTCTGATTGTCCTGGGACTAGCTCAGATGCACAGGGGCAGGACCACCAGGAGGTCCCACGATTTAGCTTTGGGAGGTCCCGCCGGACCTCTCTTGGTGATGTGCTCGAGGTGCTACTGAAGGGTGGCGGCCACGACCTCCGGAGGTCCTCAAGACCTCTGGGAGGTCAAGGCGATCAAGACCTCCGGGAGGTCCGCAAGACCTCCTGGGAGGTCCCGCACCTCCTCAGAAAGCTCCATGCGGTGCTACCACATCCTTCCGTGGTGATTTCGCATAAAAAAAAAATGGTCCTCCCGGACCTCTTGCGGTACATCACGGGGTGGGTCGTCACAATAAGGATGGGTTGAATCCATATTGAGGAAATTGGGTTGGGTTGGGTTGGAGTTGTATATGGGTTGGGTTGGGTTGGGTTTTGGAGGTGGAGTAGTGGGTTGGTTTAGGTTGGGTTGATGTGTTGTATTGAAATGGGTTGGGATGGGTTTGGGTTGGGTTTCAACCCATTAACAAGCCTACCCACCCCGGCCGCTTCCACTGGCAAGGCAACGCAAGCATGGCATTGCCGCCATTATTTACTCGCCACACCACCTTGGCGAGCGGCGGCCGGCCAATAAGCAACATGGTTTATCGTCGATTTTGATTCGATTCGATCCGACGGACACACCCTGCGGCGCCAGGCGATACGCAGACGTCTGGTCTCGCCCATGAAGTAGCCAACGCCGGCCGATCGCCGCCGAAGCGCCGATAGGACCGGATATATAGGTAGCGGCTGCATATATGCTACGCACGCAGGGTTACAGCACAGTGCACGTCTACTCCGATGGGTCGTCGCCTCACGTGACCGCGTCCTTCGCCCCTCGCCTCCCCCGCCAGGATGCAGGGTCTATTTACTTTGAGACCTGACGAGCGCAGGTGTGACCAGGAGCAAAGCCGGATGGCTGATTGGACGTCGCGTGGTTGAAGCCTGGCAACCAGGTATATAAATTGAACATCTGGCAGACAGCTATCTCTTTAGTTCTTTCTCTCTTCTTTCTATCTCTAGACACGTATCATCAACCAAATATCATATCTTTTGATTTACCTGAGCAATCAAAAATTATATAGTTCTCGGACTATTCTATACACAAACCAAACATGCCCATAATTAGTCAGAGCCACAGCCACAGAGGGAGGGAGGGAGGGGAGATGAGCGCATATGCACAGTGAGCGCAACTACTCCGCAGACACGCCAGGGCCAGGCGCCAGCCAGTATTGTCATTCCTACAGTCGCCGATGGGCCCACCATGTAACCCTGCAATATGGGCAGCTCTAACGGACACGGAGCGATCGGGAAGGCTTGAGCTAGCTTCACTCCCGTTTGGAATGCAGAAAATCCAATGTGAATTTTGTAGTTCATTTTATAGAGATTTAGAAAAAAATTTCGTGTTCCAAACGGAAACAAGGTGTGCCCAATGAATAATAGGTAGTCGCGAGTTAACAGAAGCTTAATTGGCATTTAGAGCATGTATAGTAGGCTTATGTCAGCCGTTTATAGTTATTGTCATATAAGATTTTAGCTGACGGAGAATGAAGAGAGAGAAAGATGTTGTGAATTGTAGCCGACTATAGCACAAGAAACAAAGAAAATATTAAAAAATTATGTGTTCTCTAAAGACAACTAAAAAGACAGGAACCGTCTATACCATCAGTATGAAATTGCCTTCAAGATTTCTATAGGTGATATAAAGAATTCTATAGATAAAGAATCGCTATACCATCAGACACGCCTTTATGCATTGAAGTACCTAGGATAGTGACATTTCTCTAGGAAGCCCAAACACGTTTTCAAGTGAAAAAGATCAACCCCCTCTCCACGCAAGGGTAATTAAGGCACATTGCTAAACTCCATTTTTATGAAATTTAAATAAAAAATCATTCTAAAGCGAGACTACCTCGAAATAACGCTAAGATTAAGACATCTCAGGTCACAATTCGAGTGAAATTATCACTAATTTTCACGTTATGTGTGTTTATTTGTGAGTTATCAGGAATCTGATCTTGCGACCTCTTGGTTGCTAAATCTTGGTGGATGACCAACCGCACCTCTTCTTAGAGTAAATAGAAAGTAAAACACATGTACATGACAAATAAGCAGTTAGCTTCAAAACCACGGAGACTGCATCTTCTGCGGCTGCACTCCTGAAACAATCGATCATTTGCTTGTTCAGTGTGTGGTGACTTCGTAAGTTTGGCCGCGCTTCCTTCCACGAGGTGGTGTTAACGGATGTTCGCCGACAACCCAAGTAACGCTCGAAAACTTCTGGATCGTGGCGCGTATGTTGTTCTCGGGGAAGAGACGACAGGCCCTGAATTCGTGCATTACCCTCATTTGTTGGGTGATTTGGGAGGAACGGAACAGGCGAGTGTTCAACAACAAAATAACATCGATGGACCTTCTGTTCCAACAAATTTGGTATGAGCACTACCACTGGCACATAGCGGAAGCTTAACGTCTGGAGGCGTTGTTGTCGGACCCGGATTCCGAGAATCCAAATCCTCTGTGAAAATACTGTGCTATTATCTGGATCAGTAGATAACACTCACAGGAACATTGCTGAATCATTCATACAAGGCGTGAATTGAAACATTCAAATATATTACAAACACAGAGTGACATAGACCACGTCGGATCGAGTTTTACAAAAGGGTTGAACAAGGCCAACTTGATTACATTACATGAAAGCAACATAAACTACAGCGGAAGCAAAAAGGGAAGTGGAGCTCATCTCACCATAGGCAAGCGACTGGGGCAACCTGTGTACGACGGATATTAACCAAGAGCTGGATAATATCGGTTGTACGTAAGTACCAACGAGTCCACTAGACTGGGGCGAGACCTAAACTATAGAACTATGCTACTCTTCTTCATTTCCTTGTCCATCAGCTTCTGGGTCTTCAAAGTATGCGTAGTCTCCTTGATTCTCATTGTTTGAAGGGTTTGGGGAGAGCGAGAATGAGCACAACTTCCATACTCGCGAGCCAACATACACAATGCAATAATATACATTCAAGGCTTAACAAGGATGGCTCGGGTTCTTTTATTTGCTAAAACAACATTTTCAATTATCATAATTACAAATTCCTATCACTTAGCATTTTAACCAAATTGTATTTTTATTAAAGAGAGTAGTTGTGCAATAATTGTAACAGCAGAGGTTACCTCCACCTTTATGTTTATTTTGATTTGAGCTACCTCTACTCATTAATCACCACTGAGGTTCATTTCCCCAGGGAAATCCAAATTTAGGGCTAGGTGAGCCCTCTACATTTCTCATACCACCCACAAAGGTTTTGAAATAGAACTAACTCAAGTTAAGTTCCCATGTCCGCCTTTGACCGTAGGCACAGCTGTTTAAACAATTTAGACTCTGTAGAGGTTATACACTGTACCCACAAGAGATAGTCATATTTGTTACCCTACATGATTCCTTAGTCATGTAGTTGAGCGACCGTCACAGTAACCTTTCAAATTATCTCGCTCCTTCCGTCATTTCACCCATATAGGGTTATGCCCATATGTTGTGCGGGATGCTTGCCTAGGTGATCTGGAGTAGCTTATCTACCTCACAGTGACTGCTTACTTCACCTTGCCTCGGTGTCCCATTCAAACTTGAACCATCACGTGCTTGCACATTCCCATTATCCGTCTAGCGAAATGACATTTAGGGTTTAATAAATTTACTAAGCCAAGTTGCAGTTTACAGACTTATGGTTGTACTTATTTTACACAGGAGGTCGTAACAAGATTAAGTCCTTAATTCATCCGGGTGGTTCATTCCACATACCAACCACTCTTGTGCTCTGTCAGCACCCACCACCATTCCATCCGTCCAGATGTGGTAATAGCAAGTTATTAGGGTTTTGAGGAGTAAAACCAAATTATCTCATTCATTTCAGTCATAGACCACTAATGACTGCCCAAAACTATTTCATGTTTGAAGAGATGGTGATTGGGGTATTTAATACCCCGGTACTTAAGTAAGACTAGCATGTCGCTTAAGTACAACCTATAGCTAGTATTTACCACATAGTTACTAGGGTGACATAGAATAATGGATTCAAATATCAATGGATGGCACTTTAATTAATTAATCATCAAATGGGTATTTAACTACCTTAAGCTTTAACATACACTTGATTAAAGAATTAAAGCATGCAATTTTGGTAATTTAAATGAATATAATTTACATAAAATGTAGGATCAATATGATCAAAGCATTGACTCACTTTGGTTATAGGCAAGAGAATCTTGATATTCTTGGGCTTGATCAACTTGGAGATCTCCTATGTCTTCAAATCCTATTCGGACGAACATACCAGAAAAAGGAACAAACAAGCAAAGAGAGCAAATAAATACAAAAAGAATAACAAATAAACTTCAAATTAAACAAGGCCCAAAAGTAGGTGAACGTTCGGACCGCCAAACAGTGTCCAGATCTAACGGCTAAAACACGTGGCCCGATTGGCCATTTCAATCTAGGCCGTCCACGTGGCAGGGTGTGTGTCTCTGAAGCTTTGGAGCATTTCTGTGAAGCGGTAGTTCCGCAGTGTGGAGAAGTACTACCGCACCATGGTAGTACCGAATGTTTTGTGGCGGTAATACCGTGTTTCATTCAAGAACCCTCACGAAGACTTATTCAAGACAACCAGCTGCTGCTAAAGCGGTACGACCGGCTTGTAAGTGTGGTACTACCGCGTTACGGTCGTTCCGGCCGTTATTTGGCGGAACTACTGTGTTTCGTTCAAGATATTCTCAGGACCTCCCGCGCGGATCTTCAGCGAGGATTTCTTTAAGAGCTTCCATGAAGAATTGCTATGTGGAAAACTTACGTGTTTAAATTAGGAAAGATATGTCAAGTATAGAAGGTTTGGAGGTTGTAACCGAATCATATCTGTAAAGATCTTGATCAAATTAGGAATCATGAGCTCTTACGGCTGAGACCTGTCGCCCTTTAAAAGGGTCAAGGCCGATTGTAAAAAGAGAACAAACCAATCGATCAAATACCAATCGCATCTACTTTTTATCATAGCTTCTTGTAGTCCCGTACCTTTCCAACCTCCTTTTGCTTGCTGCTCGGCGAGATTGCAAGATCAACCCGTGCAAAACGCCACCGCACCGTGCCACGACTAGCTCCGCCTAGGTGCTGCGCGTTGGTTCCAAGATCCGGAGCATCCAATTGCTGTCGCGATCATCGTGTTGTGCGCGATACCGTTTTTGCGCGCAACAAGGGGATACTTGTATGTGCATGTTTCTACGATTTATTACCTTATTCCTACATCATTAGTGGGTCACACATGTTGCTGCCACTTTATCACTATTACTACTTATTGTTAATATTACTAATGGTCGGCTTCTACACATTACTTGACCTAATCAGTGCAATGACTTATTCATATTATCATGTCATAGGACAACAACACTACTTTGGATTAATCTTGAACTAGAAACCCAAAGTAATTACCAATTACTTGATTTAGCTATATTAATTCAGTTAATGATTACCCACTTAACAAGCTACTACTAGTCAAATCACTCAGCACTCAACTAACCTCCCTAACTGATTAATATAACTAGTCGGCCAACCCTATGATCAGTTAAACACTTTTGAAAGCACTAATGATCACTTACGCTCTTACAAATGGATCCCACTGTGCACTTCTGGTTAGCCTATGGTTACCACTATCCTACCTATAACTTATACTACCACGGAGCATTCGTCTGAGTCAGTTACTTAATTAAATTCTAGCTATTTCTAATTATCTATTAACTAACATAATCGTTAACTGCTAGCTAGACCTCTACTTGCCTGACTTATGAATTGACTTAATTAACCCTGCATTTGTCGATTGCAATTTCCACTAACTGACTAACACTTCTAACTATATATTAATATTTAGCTAACCTCTTTCAATCCTTATGCTAAAGATACACTAACTATGAATCATTTATGTACTTGATTTAGTCCTCAAAATTACTCACTAATCGATTTACTAACCACTTACCTGTGGGCCCTATTGTCATACATACATACATAGAGAGAGAGGAAGTCACAGAGAGATAGAGAGGGGCCCGCTTGTCATTGCCAAAGAGAGAGAGGGACAAAGAGCAACAACTCCTGCTTCAACCCGCAGTGAGGGAGGCAAAGCGGCGCGGTGGCAAGGCGCCACCGTGTGGGGCGACGTCGGTCGGGGGTCAGAAAATGGAACCGGGAAGGGTCCACGGTCTTGTGAGTGGTGGCGGCATGGTAGGGTGGCGATGGTATACTGGCAATGCAAGACGTGATTGCTGGAGCCGTGGAAGGGAAAACGGCAGCGGCGCTGGGAGGGGAGAGGAGAAATGATAGGAGAAGCACGAGCACCGGCAGGTGTGTGGGGACCCATCAGGGTGGTTGATGGTAGCCGAGAGAAGCCAAGGTGGTCCGGTGACGGAGACACAAGACGACGCAGCAAGGTTGACGTGGCGGCGGCGCTGCGAGAAGAAGAGCCAAAGCGGGTGGTGGGTAAAGGGAGAGAGGCCCGGGGATGCTCCACCCAAGAGGAATCGGGGAGGGGCTTACCAGGGAGGGTATGGCGGCGGCGGGGGTGTTCCTCGGTCGGAGGTGGGGAAGAAGCCAGGGGCGCACGTTCCTGCGAGTAAAGCCCAAATTAGGTGAGGGCTTTCGTGGGGAATGCTTGGGAACGCGACGTGATGCGGATGGTTTGGGGAGGTGGTCACGTAGTCGGCAGGAACAGTGAGGAAGCGGCGGCAGCGTTGCGCGACGTGGATGCCTGAGACACGGACGTCTATGGCATTACCGGTGTTTGGGTGGCGGAGACGGAAAGTGGAGGTGCACATGGGGAGGAGGAAGGAAGTAGGGAAGGGAGAAGGATGCAGCGAGGGTGAGGCAAATTCGGCTACGGTTTTTAAGGAGCTAGGGAGGCGGAGTGCGAGTTCTTGCGCGAAGCTCGGCCTCGAGACGAACGGGTGGCGCTCGAGATGGTGTTGCACGTGGTGGGGGAATGGGACGACGAGGTGACAACGGTGACGTGGACCACAAAGTAGGGTGTGAGCGCCGCTAGCAAAGACGGTGCATTTGGCGTGGCGAAAGGAGCCGGCGAGAGAGAGGAGGGAGGAGGCGCTGGCGAGGCGATCGAGCTATGGTCTGACAAAGGACGAGGCAGATGACATGGCGCCGATGGCGGGCATGGCATAGCTCAGGGCGCGAGGACGGAGGCGATTAGGTGAAGGCGGCGCGTGCGGTCAAGGGGGGCGAGCGTCGGCAACATGGCACCAGCGAATCTTGCAAGATGACACGCGGCACGCGTGGAGGTGCCGGGGAAAAATAGAGGGAGGGAGAGGAGCTGACGCGTGGGCCTAGGGAGGAAAGGAGATAGAAAAGCAAAGAGGGAGGAAAAGAAAGAAGGAAGATGGAAGAAAAGAAGAAAAAGAAAATAAAATAAAGGAAAGGAAAGAAAAGGAAAGGAAAAAGAAAAAGAAATCGTGCTAAGCCAAGTGGTTTCGGCTCATAACGCACTTCTGTGGTTTCAATTTCTTTTTCTTTTCTTTTTAAACTTGGTTTGAATTTAATTTTCTGTTTTTGGGGTTATGGTTTCAATTAAGAACTCAAAAAATCGAACATCGACGAAGCATAACAAAAAGTTTTAAAAAAATCCCACATTTTTAAACAACTTCAAATGCTCAGAATTTTTTGGATGTTACAAACTAACCCTCCTTAAAAAGAATCTCGACCCTGAGATTCTTGTATAACGGAAAGAAGAAAATAGGATAGATAGGTAGGGGGAGGAGTGTGGGGTGTTGGCATTCTTGTAGTTGCTTCATCGGCTCTCGATGTGGTGTCTTAGCTCCGTTGTCCTCTGTTTTTCTCATGATAGTCATAAATTTTTTGTTGATAGATTGACAATAATTGTCTATATTCGAAGAAATAGCTAGCCTTGGAATGTTACATATAAGGTGCAGATAGCTGGGCAGTAGACTTCAGCAAGGTATCAGGTAGCTTTTGTCGGTCCCTCTTTTGATCTCTCTCCATCGAAAGTGTTTCAGTTTCACCGTCACTTGGTATTAAGAGTTGGGGAATTTCTGTGTGTCCCGACTCCTAACTCTCCTGAGTGACCTGGAAGGCCGCACTTGGCGTGATTCAGTGTGCAGAGGTCTCACTCGAATTGGATGGCATTGCTTAAAGACAGAGCAAAAACCAACATGTGGAAGGTGAGGCTGGATGCTGAGCTTCAAGTTGGGCTTTGCTTGGAACTGCAACTAGCCAACAAACCAAAAGCTACGGGCGAACCATCCATCCACCCTTCCATTGCACTGCATCTTTCTCTTCTCATGGATATTTATACCAGGCCATGGACGGCGTGTGCTCTCCTCTGATCTCTGAGGCTTTAGAGCAGCAACACCCTGAAGCTGGGCCTTCGAGGAAGTCAATGAAGGCTGGGTATGCTTCTTCGCAGAGGATGTATCGGAGAAACTGGATCCAGCGTCAGCTCTAAGGTGAAGTGTTTCTAGGAATTCATATGCTGCTATGATGTTGTGATGCATTTTGCAATGATATTGTTATGTTTCTTGTAGTGGTTTGGCTCTCAGTTTCGAATAGTTCTAGTTCCTCTGGTTTCATTTGAGAATTATTCGATCTTTCCTTACGTTGCCTGAAGATGACAACTTCACCATCCAATGTTGAAATCTGCGATGAGTCCCACTGAAGGCCATTTAGGAAAGATCTTACCCTCTCACAATAAATGCTTACTCTCAAGTCCCAACTCCCAGCAGAACAAATTATATAGCACCCTTCGGTCCATCTCAAACTAACTGCAGAGATGAGCATGAAAGCTGCTTCAGTGCTTTGCGAAATGGTGTTATTTAGTAGCAATTGGCAGCGCGCAGCATACGAGCTGCTTAGCTCCTTGAATTCAGAAGCTACTCATTAGTAGGAACCTGGTACTAGGAACATGACAAGCACAGCGCTTGTTGCCACATGGTTGCAATTTCAAGTTGCTAAAATATGCAGATAGACAAGAACCGTACTTAATTTTTCATGTTTTCTGTTGTGCATTGTTGTTTTGTGAGCTTTGAGTTACGTTTCCTTTCAACACTTAATGATGTTTTTTACTGATTTTGGTTTCGTGTTATCTTACACACCGAACACTAACACCAGTGAACTAAATAACTTGGTTCAAAGGGAAGAGGAAGCAAGAAAACAAAACTAAATGATCTCAATCAACAGCATCCTTTCTGTTCACAAATTTTACAAAACCTTATTATGGAATCCATACATTTACTAGAAGAAAGGCAGTCATATAATTCAATTAAAAATTCTGGGTTTGCTATAAAATACAAAAGGTGCAACTGTAATTACCTAATTTGCAGTAACTAAGTTCACCAAGTGCTGTGGCCAGTATATACCAAACAAGAAATACATTTTGGCCCTTTTAACTTACAAAACACACATATATCAGCTTTCCTCAGCGTGCCACCCATCTCTTTTATGCAACCGTGGAATTGAATGAACAAATGACCTGTTGCAGCGCACCCCATGGAACCTGACAACAACTTGAAGCTCACTGAACCTCTCGGTCCCATTCATCATGCATAAGCCAGCAAAGTAGCCAACACAATCCAGAATACCAAGAGTGGGAGTGCCAATGGTTGTTTTGTTAGAGGGCTTGCATTAGGCAACCATGGATAGTCATCGGGGCGCGGCATGACACAGTTATCACCATTGAAGTACACACGGCGTGGGAAGGCCCATCCCTTATCAAAGGTGAAAGTCATGGAGTCCTTCCGCAGAAGTAGTTCCGATTGCGCGTTTCCTAGCGGACCAGCTTGCATGAGCAAATCATTGTAGAACTTTACTCCCCAAAACATCGCGGTATCATCTAAAATGGAAGGAATAAACTCCATCAGAGGGAGATGGTACAGGTGCATTTCGATTAAAAAGTAAAACCATTTCCCATTTTAACTTACTTATGCCGCCTCCATATGGGGTGAGTGGCTTGTAGTTGAAGCTAAACAGCTTGGTGATATTATCGAAATTAGGGTGCTGAGCGACTAAGTTCCACTGTGTGTAATTCATGCGGTAGTTGAAGTTTGTGACAGTGATTTTCACTCTCCAGTATTCCTTGTAGTTGAGCTTCACGTGCCAGTGGATTCTTATTGGGCACATGTGGGAAGTGCATTGGACAAGAGGCTGGCCGGTCGATTTGCCAGGGCCATCAATGGCGGATTGTAAATAAGGTGAATTCTCACTGTGAAATGCACAAAATTTGTTAGCTTTTGCAGAAAGCTAGAACCTTAAGAGTTAAGAGGAAGCATAGTAAGAGTAACAGTTATGTTAACTCACTTTACACAGCTTCCTGGCCTACTTCCATTGTTTTGGCAGCCACACGAGCATGTTGGGCAGTTCACAATTGTGTCATTATAAAATGATGAGAGAGATACACAGCAGGTCGGAGTCTTCTGAGCAAGAAATTGGGAGTATGTGCAGGTCACATTCCATGTCACTGCGAATATAGAACGTCTTTGTTAAGAACCATTAAATAAAGAAAACTATCTGCAATAAAATTTAAACAAAACAACTTGTGTAGAACTGGAACCATTCTGATGCTTGCTGCATTTAACATACATTATTTTCTAGAGAACAAAATTAACTGAAATGGGCTACATTAATACATTTTATTAGGCCCAGCAGTAACTTATTTTCAACAAATATCGACTACCATAGATTCTAGGTGATGAACCTGTCTCCCTTCGAGAACGAGTCCCTTTCCATTTCAATGGTTTTCATTCTTTTCACTAATCCTACACATAATTTAGCCTAGCATTCAGAAATCATAATTAAGGAACAGGAACAAGCTAAACTATTATGATGAGTTTAGCTTGCTAAAGCATTCAAAGCAATTGATAGCAAGCAGCAAAGAGTAATAGATGGGCAACTTACTAAGAGCTTGGGTTGCCCTGCGCCCATCCTGGGTCCAAAACTTAGTAGGTCTGCCAACCAAAGCACGCCCACACGTGTAACCCGGACCTGGGGCCTTAAGAGTGAAGTTTTTCGGCACCTTAACCGTCTTATTCGTAGTCCCAGCAAGACCTACACTAATCTGGAAGGAGGAAGCAGCATTTGATGGGTCCTGATTAAATGTATTTATAACTCCTGCCTTGCAGCAATTGGCAATTTGCTGGTTGTATGGAGTGCCTGGCAGTAGATCAACAATCGTGGGATCTTTCTTGCAGCAGTGGGGAGCGCCGCCCTTGAATTTTGAGCAATCACCCTGCTCGGTGGTCTGTGCCCCAACCATAGACCAAATGACCTCCTTTTTAGCCCACGTCCACCCCAGCTGCCACCCAGGTGCCTGGATGTGTCGGAATTGTTGATAGTTGTACATTGTGACAACAGCCTGCACATGAGACATTTTGGGGGAAATCATGATACACATACAAGGTAACCAGATATCCATAAAAATATGTGATATACAACTTGGTTGCTAGTACCGTAATCAGTCATTGGCTATGCTACAAGTCAACATCTATTCAGCAAAGAAAAATCATGGCCTAATTGATTGAGACGAAAGACAGCTGTTGATGTGGGGGGTGCTACTTACAACATAACCATCAGGAGTCCACTGCATAAGATCCCATTTTATCGTTATGTTACCGGTTGGATCCAGAGAATCATAAGCCTCTGCAAGAGCAAACAAATGGTGCATATCAGATAGATATCCCAAACAAAAAAAAACATGGGTGAATTGACACAATAGATGCACTCAATGTTACATCCTGATTCCAAATTGCAAGATCTACCCGCTTAAGTTCACCACGGGATCCTTTTAGCAATGAATTACAATTGATTTGAGATATTTTACTAATTCGGTTGCCACCTGAACAGATCTACCGTCGCGGAGCTGGACACAAGGAAATTTAGAACAAGAATCAGCAGACAGTGGCACTGGATAATGTGAGACGGAAGCTTGAAGTGCACTCTTCTCCCAGCTATGGAAAGCTAACTACCAAATTTGGCGTCAGAATTCGGACAAACACGAAAGGAACGAACTGAATTTGAACCCAGTGGGATCAGAATCAATAGCCACCGACACCAGACTGTAGCCACCGACACTGGCAGGGCCAACGAAACGGGGGTCACATTGACCAGCACGCAACAGAATCTCGTGGCCGCCTCATCTCATCAAACTCCTACGCGATCGGGCGCACGGATCTAACTAACCCGCTGCCTCTTCGCACGACGCGGCACAAGCAAGCGGAACGAGAGAGAGAGAGAAGAAGCCGAACCTGTGGTGGCCGGTGCGGAGAAGAGCAGCACCGCCGCGAGCAGCGCGGCGCAGCAAGCGGCGGATCTGGAGCTCCCGGCGCCGCCACCCACCGCCATTTCCCCTACTCCACCGACACACTCTCCCGCAGACGATAACTACTACACCCACCGATCTCTCTGCTTCTCTCTGGAGTCTGGACGAAGGAGGCGGCGGTGGCGGCAGTGTCCGTCCGCGCGCCGGGACGAGGGGGGACTTGGAGATCTGGGGCGGTGGTTGTGGGAAGGCGACTGGGTGGGACTTAAAGCATGTGCGGCAGCTGCCGAGGCTAAACCACACATGCAGGCCGACACTGCGGGGAATAAAGAAGAGCGGGATGATAGAGCCTCTCCTCCCTCTTTCTGTCGGTGGGGAGACGAGCGAATAGAGAGAGAGAGAGATCAAAGCAATTCAGCAACGCCACTAATCAACAGCGACGCACGCTATTTGCAGCTTAACACGAGAGAGTGAGCTCGGTCCATCAACTAACGCCGTGGACCCGTCGCCATCGCAGTGGTTGGTACTTCCGGATCAAAGCAATTCAGCAACGCCACTAATCAACAGCAACGCACGCAAATTGCAGCTTAACAGGAGAGAGTGAGCTCGGTCCATCAACTAACGCCGTGGACAACGCAGTGGTTGGTACTGCCGGGTATGTGGACGTACCAACAACGTTTTTTTTTATTTTTTTAAAGATAATTACAGAAAAATAGTCGGGATAAAACAATTATACAGCTAGGCCACTGTCGCTATTTCAAATGGCGTGTCACCATCGCACTGGTTGGTACTGTCGGGTATCTGGACGTACCAACAACGATTTTTTAAAAAAATAAAGATAAAAAAATAATTACATAAATAAATAGTCGGGATAAAACAATTACACAACTAGACCCTTGTCGCCAGTTGAAATGGCGACAGGAGCCTATCGCCGATAGGGACCCTTTCGCAGTGGTTGCCTTTTAAAAAAAAAT
The DNA here is from genome assembly GCA_036346405.1 of Phyllostachys edulis. Taxonomy (NCBI): domain Eukaryota; kingdom Viridiplantae; phylum Streptophyta; class Magnoliopsida; order Poales; family Poaceae; genus Phyllostachys; species Phyllostachys edulis. The sequence goes on along the minus strand of CM070550.1, from coordinate 13,939,254 downwards.
CATCTGCAGCAGAATTTATCTGACGACGGTTGTAAATCCTAAATCACAATGACATTACGTAACATTCAGCACAATGTCATAACATCTTTTGTCGACAAATCATAGATAAGTACGTAGCATTTAGCGCAACGTCATAACATCTTCTCTCAATAAATCACAAAGATACAACATTCAGCGCAACGTTGCCACGTACGACAAATCACACTGATATTACATAACATCCGACATTGGATATATTACAAACAAAGTGATATTACAAAGCATTAGGCATCACATAGTTCAACCGGACGAACCTTAGCAGTGGACGCGACCTCAACATCCGCTTTGTGGACCGCCTCTAGTGGAGCGGTCGGATGAAGTCCCCGCGACGACGTCCGGACTGTCGATGTCTCCTTCGTCCTGTGGATTTCTCGTAGGACATTTTTTGAAGGTGTGCCCAGATTCTTTGCAAATGGAGCACTTCTTCGTACAACAGTCGGCTTCTGCTTCGTCCATGTCGTTCCTAATGCGACGCATCTGTCGCCAGCCAACCTTCCCCTTAAGTCTATCAATGTTCACCGCCTAGATAAGTTTGTCCTAGGTCGGATGGCCAGTAAAATGGCTAACCACGGCATAACATACATCTTTGCACTCCAGGTTTGCATTACCTCCTCCTTGTTGAAGTAGTCAGAGAGGTACTGGCTGGGACATTGCGCCACCATCGAACATGCGGCCATGACAAGGGATTAGAGCCTGTGCAGTAGAAGAGGCTTATTGCAAGTGCATACGCAACTAACGCGGCGTAGCGTATGTTGGGCCACGGGCAGGCTACGATAGCAACAAACAAAAAAAAAATTCTACCACGCAATCCAGGAAGCCAAGCAAGTAGATGATCACAGATCGTTACCACCAGACGCGCAGAGCAGCGGAAGAAGGGTTGGAGCAGCCTGGTCCAACGTAGAGCGCGTCGATGTAGTGGTCGTAGTCGATCGTCCAGCGTCCTCGCGAGTCAATCGTCTCCTCTAGCAACCTCTGCAGTTCCTTGTGAAGATCGCGGATCGTCCTCAAGCGCAACAATCGCATTAGCGCCTCTACGGTATCCACACGTCCAGGGAAGGAACAACCATGCGCAGGTGTGCTAGCACCAAATCGCACGGTAGAGCTCTTTGGAAGATGGCGGCTAGGGTTTCTGTGGTGATTCACGCGTACCTCCCAACAGCCTCATGCATCTCCTTATATAGTGCTCGTGACGGATCCTATCCGAACACGCTTGTCGAATCAGATTACGATCTTGGTTTGTTCCAACCCGCTAAGTGTGTGACCCTATAGATTCATGCGTAATTGGTTGTGACTCTAAACCCTTTCCGATCACGAGCGTAGCGGTTCCTAGCAGAGCATAACGATTCCCAAATACACACAAATTATATCGGACGAACCTTAATGCAATATGATCTACGACCAAGTCCTCGTCACTTACGACTGTGTCCTATCTCTATCTGACGGCTTGTATTTGATCACCACCACCAGAATTCCTTACGACCTGTGTTACGACCACCTGCGGACTACGCTCGACCGATCTACAACCGGCTTGTATCTCCATCGACGATGCATAGCAGAATCGAACTAAGTGATCTACTCGTGTATACTCCCTTTGCCTCACGATATCTGTGGTTGAACTCCAGGTGAGATGTTGTGTCATCCATGGACTGTTCAATACTTTCTCGATCGAGTGTCTAATTACTTCACGTGGTCGAACACTTCGACTACTAGTGGCATGGCCATGCACTTTCTTTATCCGACCACAACGAGGGGCCCAGAGACATCTCTCCTGTTATGTTAGGAGGGGCAAATCTCATATCCGACCAGTCACATTCCTCTGCATATTTCATAGCATACCCAAAAGCTACATTTATAACTACCCAGTTACGGTGTAGCGTTTGGCAACCCCTAAGAGTGTTATTACATATGTAGGAAACCATGCTGATCTCAGGTCTAAGGATTATACATCAACATTGCTTGAGACCAACTAATGACACATAGAATCATAACAATCTCAATAGTGTCTCAAGGTGGGTCTAATCCAACATCATGTTCTCTAACATGTGTCCATATTATTGGTTTGATATCTCCATATCCATGACCCGTGAAACATAGTCATCAACCAATACATATGCTAGTCTATTCATATGTGTCCTCATATGTTTCCGACCAAGGATCGTATAAGAATAATTATCGCAGAAATATAGAGTTTCACAATCAAGCCACATACTTGATAATCAATATTAACAATATTATTCTTAGAACAAGATAATATTTTATCCAATATTATGAACATAAGGAAATATAATCATCTCTATGATTGCCTCTAGGGCATATTTCCAACAGCGTGCACTCGTGGGTGATCCTCTCGCGGTTCGTCCCGCGATGTTCTTTATCCCTGCACATTATCTCGAAGTGAAGCTCTCGTGTGCTCATCTTAAATGCTCGGTGCATCTCACCCTTCTTGCTCTTCTCCTCCATGTACTTGGTGATCATGGCGGAGTAGAGCACTTTGTCGTTTGCCATGGCGAGCGACGCGTTGTTACTTCTGTCAACAAAGTAGTTTATGGTACCGCGGAGAATTGCCTCCAAAATACCAACCAAAAGGAGGCACCTTGCGCCACGCATGACCCTGTTGTACACCTCAACTAGATTGGTTGTCATGACACCATATCAAGCACCACCCCTGTCATGTAGCAGCGACCACTTCTCCTTAGGCCTGTGATCAATCTAGTCTGAGAAGTATTTCACCTACGCCACCGTCCTCCTCGTCAGACTGTGACCATCTGTGGGTAGCTGTGGCAATGCTTCGGGGGCCTGGTCGACGCTTGGAGCAGCCCTTCTCATTGCCTCCATTCTACGTGTCTGAGTCCGCTCATCAAGAATCTTCTAGAGTGCTTCGAACTTTCGCTGCTAGTTCTGGTTGCACAATCGCTTGTAGAAGTTTGCACCCAAGTGCCTCATGCACCACCTGCTCTGCAGATCCGCCCATGCAAGTGGTTCATTATCTCCCTACTGTAGCTGAGTTATTGCACTCAGTAGGCCTGCATGCCGATCACGTATGATGCATACGTTTGGATGGCCCTGTACAACAGAAAGCCTCAAATTCTTTAGGAACTACAACCAGTTATCCGTGTTGTTGCTTTCAACAAAAGCGAATGCCATGGAAAGAACTTGATTGTTTCTGTCCGTCGCTATTGCGGTCAGTATCTCGCCCTTATACTTTTCAGTCAGGAATATGCCATCCACACACAAGATTGGATGGCAGAGCCGGAATGCATTGATGCATGGACCAAAGGAGAAGAATGCTCGCTCCAGTACCCTCTTATCGGGCCAGTTTGGATGCGTGGAATCTTTAATGGCGACATGAGTGTCGGGATTTCTGTCTTGTATGACTCGGAGTTAGGGGTGAAAACGGATCGGATAGTTTCCGACCGATCCGGACGAAAACGGATTCGGATTGTCCCGGATCGGATTTTTCTCGGATAATTTTTGGATCGGAAACGGATTCGGATTTTTTTTATCGGAAACGGAAACGAATACGGTAGGCATGATATCCGGCGGATACAAATATGAATACGGATTATCCGGATAAGCCTAATTCGGATATCCGGAATTTCTACAGCACACCCTCGGCACTGTCTCACGGGCAAACGACAAGACCTCCTCTCGGCATGGCGTCCTCTCCTCCTTCGCTTCGCCCCATGCGCGCCGCTCGCCCTCGCGCCGACGATGCTGTGTCCAACCACCACCAGCGCCACCCTCATTGCTCGCCCACCATACCGCTTTCTCCCATGACCGCGCCATGTGAGGTCGTGCTTTCGTCGGCTGATCTCGATCTCGCGCCCGAGGACTCCGTGTCCTCCTTGACGTCGGCGGGCCCGAGCCGCTCACACGAGCATGCGACCGAGGGTCTCCGCGCTGCCGTGTGGCCGCCGACAGGGAGGGGCCCGTGTTGAGGCGGATGGTGGTCAACGGGCCGGAGGTGGCGCTAGAGCGAGCCTAGCGCGAGGTCGGGCCGAGCCAAGAGGCGGTAGTGCTGGCCAAGGAGGCGAGGCGGCACCAGTGGAGGCCGGGTGGCAGCCGCACAAAGCGAAAGGTGAGGATGGCGTGGGTGGAGGCGCCAACCGTGAGGAGGAGTCGGCGATGGCGGAAGAATCTAGAAAAGGGAAGGAGAGAAAGAATGGGGAGTGGAGTGAGGAATGAAGAAGAAGAAGATAAAGATATAAGCGTGCGATGAGGGATATTTTGCCACTGAGTTAGTAGGAGAGAGAGTAAAGGGATTAGGTGGTAAGGTAAGATTCGGGGTTAAGAAAAAGGGATAGAAAACCAGCATTTAGCTGAGAGGGTAAAAAGGTAAAATTCATTAGAGGTTTAATAGTAGTAGTTTTAGCAAAAAAATTTAGCAATAATAATAAGTATCAGCACAGTATAAAAATTAAATCAATCAAATGCTTAGACCGCGCACGAATAAATAGTCGCGAAATTTGAGCGTGAGGGTGAGTGAGAGAGAGGGCACGGGTGGCTCGACTGTTTTGGCTGGGGAAGAAGAAAGCCAGAGACGAGGAGATGGCGTGGGAGCTGGGCCAAAAAAGGGGGATACCGAACGTGGCTGGGCCAACCGGGCCAAGGGAGAAAAGAGGCGGGCTGGCCCAAAAAGGAAGATTGGGCTGAGCCCAAGAAATATGAACAATTTATGAATGTTTGCATCAAACAAACTAGTTATATGTTTTCGTTAATTTCTGGTATGCAATTTAAGGGGTTTTCATGTTTCGAAAAAATATCCGTGACCGTATTCGTTTCGATTCGTATTCGCTCCGTATTCATATTCGATATTATTCGCATCCGTATTCGTATCCGCATCCGGAAAAAAAATGAAAACAATAGCAGAGCCATTATCCGTCTGTATCCGATCCGTTTTCACCCCTACTCCGAGTTGGCTGGGGAGGTTGTGGTAAGAGTCCTCGAATGTATCGAAACTTGATTTCAATGCCTTCTGTTTTGCCCTCCACGCCTTGACATAGCTGCTTGTGTACTGAAACCTTGCCTCAATCGCCCGAATGATGGACCGTGGCTCAAAATCTAGATTATCCACGATCTCACCGTATATAAGGTTGGCGATGAAGCCTGATGACAAGTTCCTGTAGGACTGCACTGACTTAGCGACGACATATGTGTGTGGGACGACTATGGAGCACTTCCAGTAGGTGTCTCACTTAGGCTGAAATACGTGCACTCGCTAAGGGCATCCCTTTATGTCGCACTTCACGTCATAGAATATTGGGTTAGACTTGACGACTGTGAAAGTGCGTCGCACCGATAAGGCCTAGAATTTGACCGCCTCCTGCACGACCTCCTTGTATTTGTACATAGCTCTTTGTCTGACATCGCTCTAGTCGTACTCCCACGGCACACAAGAGCCATCGTTGGCGATGAGGTTGTCGAACTGGTGTGTGTTTCACTCGGATGGAACCGCCTGCTAGTCCACATCATCTTCATCACTGTACTCTTCATCTTCTGACAATGCCATGTACCCCTGATATTGGAGATCCACCCTTTCCACTAAGGCTTCCAGCTCCTCACCCTCGTCAGCAAGCCCGGTAGCTTGCCTAATCAGAAAACTATTTAGTAGGGTCTTCATCGACGATGTCGGCTACTCCGGACCTTCGGCCATTGTGTCCCCGACTTGTTCTTCTGCATCACCACCCCCTTCTTTTTTAGCCGTGGACGCATGAGTGAGCTTGGCATATGCTTGAGCCAGAATGACCAAATCTCACCCTTCCTCCCTCGCCATGCGTACATATGACTGCCGTGACATTGTTTCCTTGAGCTGAACTAACTCCCAATATGTGCTCTATGTTGGTCGGGGGGCAAGGCAACTCAATCTCATATTATACACAGAACGATCCAAATCGAATGTGTGGAACAACCACCGCATCACAGCGTCCCATGTACGCTGCTCTGCTCTTGGCATGGGCATGGTCACCGATTAGAAATAACGCAAATCAATCCCGTCGGGACCCTCAAGAATAGTCCCCTGACCGTAGTAAAATTTGAAATTGGTGACATCCAACATATTTGACGTACTGCACCGTAAACAAGATTTCTCCGATGAACCACATATCTAAAGCTACACTACCCACAGAAAAAAATTGCGTACAACACATATTGCACTACGTAATCGTACATCTAAAACTACGTAATTCATTCAGTTAAAAAATTTAGCTGAAAGGTGGGCGACCGGACAGGCAGTGCTTCGCTAACTTCTCTCCTCTCCATCCCCCCCCCCGCCCCTTCTTTCTCTTTTTTCTTAACAAAAGTAAGTTATCCCCGAATTTTAGGGTTTCGAGGCTCTTTTATAGGGCAGAGCTCTCCTGTCGCCAGTTGAAATAGCGACAGGGACTTAGTTGTGTAATTATTTTATCTGACTATTTATTTCTGTAATTATCTTTTACAAATTATTATTATTATTTAAAAATCTACCAACAACCCACTGCGAGTGACCAACAGCGACGCACGCAAATTGCAGCTTAACACAAGAGAGTGAGCTCAGTCCATCAACGAAAGCCGTGGTCCCGTCGCCATCGTACTAGTTGGTGTCAAGTATTTGGACGTACCAACAACCCATTACGAGTGACCATGCTATTAACATTACTAGTGGCCCCAAGATGCCGCTTTGCTGCAGAGTCAAGAGCTGCTTGTGAGAAGCTAATGGCACGACCGCCTCATCACGTGGGTGGGTCCCGCGCATTGGAGCGACGCATCTCGCGTGCGAAGGAGCGAAATCGTGGAGGCACGCGATCGGACGCCACGCTACGCACGGCGCGCGGATTTTGCGGCCAAAAGAAAAACGTCGACGTGGCACGTTTCTTTCCGAAGAACAACAACGCCCTTTTACCTGTTAAGATTTTCTCTCTCTCTCGTTTCATTGTTAATTAATTATCAGCATCAAGATCTCCAACTGTCTGTGTGCGCATAGTCTATACCCTATGGATCCGGATCTTCTACGTACCGCAGAGGTTCAGTGACAGTATTTTGTTATCACATGAACAGTATTCTACATGGTACGGTAGTGAACATTGCAGCACGGATGGAGCTTATTGTAACCGATTTTACTGTAGTAACATACTGTAGCTATTGATCTGGACCTTTGATTTTTATCGTAGGTGAAGATCACTTCTAATACTGTAAATTCTGCATTGAATCCTTCGATGCAGAAGATCCCAATCGAAGCCCAGCTCTAACAACCTTCATGTGTGTTCATTTTTTTTCTCTCTTATTGGGAGCATGGAACGAATGGAGCTTATTGTAACCGAGAAAACTAATAGCTTGGCCCACATGTCAGTGGATGGAAGGAACAGACAGTTTAGGTTGTTTAAACATCTGCATGGTTGAATATACTAGTAGCTCGGGGCGCGCATTTGCGCGCCGAGGCAACATCACAATGAACACATTTCGCTGAGATATCGAGAATTCGAGAACATGCAATATATGTGTAACATGCACACATTGAGTATCAACATCCTAAGACAAAAGCAGCATCAACATTGATGTCTAGTAGTGGACTTATGGCAACAGTCAGGTGAATGAGCAGAGTCCAGTCAATTTAATAGGCACTTTTATGTATAAAGTCTGGACAGTAACAAAATATAAAAGAGCAGTCATATTATATGTATGGCTCAACTCTAGAGTACATATGAAGTATATGACAGAACTAATTCAAATAGATAATCAGATCTGTGCAAACTAATCTACAAAGAGAAGATAAATGTTTGTGAAGTTGTAGGTTGACTTTGTTCATATGGTCTGCATTTGGATCCCAATTGTTGAAGTCGCCTACTAACATTGCAGAATGCAGTAGGAAGCACACGTCAGTTAATAAAGCTAGTTTTGTAACTTTCATATGCTATTCATTTGGGAGGCACAGAATCCATACAATCTACAATATCTTGTAATAGCCAAGGAACAGTGTAGTACAATGTAGTACTTAGGTAAATGATAAAACTATCAGAGGAACATACATTTGCTCCAGGAGCCCATTCTCAATAGGTGATACCATCAGCACTACGTGGGAAGAGGAATGAATATGCTAAGTTATTTGTTTGTATATAGGAAAAGGAGATACATACTTATGTAGTAAATAAGTGAATATTCTTTAAAGAAAGCATATTAAAAGACTTTTATACGAAAACCACCAGTAACGACAATAAATCTGCTAACGATATCTGCACTGGGCATACTATGGTAATCCATATATGAATAAATGATGACAATCCATGATCTTGTGTGTAATGTACTACACCATCAATCTCCTATTCTAAGATGCTATTAAATGAACGCATTTATTAATTGGTAATTGTTGGACCGAAAAGGCGACTAGAGGGGGGGTGAATAGGAGCACGCTCACTTTTTCACAAAAATCAGATTCAACATGAATCTCATTCCAATAGCTATGGAAGCTATGAAGATTAATCAACAAGTACAGCGGAAGACTTGTATTGAATCCAAACCAAAAACCCCAAAGCAAAAGACCAAAAGATCCTCAAACCCTAAGGGCGGTCTGACCGGCGTTGATTGTGCGATCGGACCGACGGGCGGTTTGACCGGCGGCAAAAGCACGGTCTGACCGGGGTCCGGTCTGACCGGCGTTCTGAGGGTGGTCTGACCGCACCTGATGAAGAACAATGGAAACAGCCCGAAAACCAAAACCCAGATCGGTCTAACTTTTGATCTATAAGGCCAAAACCCACCAAACTTGAGACATACCTTCTCTAAGATATTAGGAACCTATTCCAATCAAAGATCGCAAAGATCCATACCAAAGTTCCTATCTTTTTCAGTTTGAACGAAGGCTGCTCCAAAACCGAGTCAAAAATGAAATATGATTTAGAGACTTACTCGTGGGTGAATGATGATCAAGATGATCCTAGATGGGTTCTCACATGTCACAGCAAGTTAAATCAAGGCATGAAACTAAGCAAAAACTCGCGGATCAAAGAAAGACCCCAAATCACCAAATAGAGAGAAAGAAAGCAAATAGACTCATCTTTGAGAGAACTTTCTTTGGATTGATTTGATATGGTATTGGTTTACAGCCACTCCATCAATGGAGGACAAAAACTCAATACATGAGCACGAAATCAAATCCAACTCTCTAGAACCCTAACCTCCAACTATCTTTTCCCTAAGCACAAAAGCAAAACCAGGGTTTTCAATAATGAAAGGGTTGAAGGGGGTACAACCACCTCCATCCTCTATTTATAGTGTAGGCTTAGACCTTCTAGAAGATTGAACCCTAATGGGCTCCCGTTAAAGCCCACACACAAACGGGTCACATACGCACGTCTTTTAAAGCGCCGTCTTCATCTCCTCTTGACCTAATCTGCTTCACCTTGCGCCATCTTGCGCCGCGGATTGGCAAAAGGTCACCAAGGCGGTATTTGGTAAAATTACCAAAATACTCCTTCTCTATCTTTTTCGAAGACCGAGTCTAAGCTGTGTGAAGCACTTCCATGCTTCGCCACGTATAGGTTGATCCAGCGGCTCTCATCATGTTGGCAAGTCTCACCCATCTGGCTCCCACCGAAACCACCATGGCACTTGCACCGACCCCCGCGCCACTTGATCCAACCCGTCGCACCGAACTGCCCATTCGGTCATCTTTGTCCCTTTTGCGTCATGCTTGACTCCATTGACTTCACCCAGCATCCTCGATCATTCTGGATCTCAGCTCTCCAAGCTTAGTCCCAATCATCCTCGTCGTTGACCGTCATTGACCTCAAAGCAACCTGCACAACGATAGACAAAGCAATCAATTCTGGGAACAAGTTCTTCACAACTTGACCCACGTTAGTCAAAACATGCATCATGCAACACATATGCTATGAAACCCACGAACTTGACCTAACCCAACACTCATCGCCACCGATTGGCCGATGATCAGCAAGAAATCGGTCAGACCGCCATTGAATGGCGGTCGACTACAACGCTCGACCGCCATTTACTGACCGGTCGACCATTGGCCCGATCGATCATAGCAACGCTGGTCCGACCGCACCAAATTTCGACAAAGATTTCAACCTTTGACGAAAACGCGTGATTCGATAAACCGTTAACGTCATTGCCAATTGTAACATCATCCTAAGATCATGAGCATATCCCCATGATATCCACAGTAATTCACTAAAATACATAGTGAATTTAACTACCGCAGTACCAAAAACAAGACGGAAGCGCTAACAGAAAACATCAACCAATAGAATAGTAAAAAAAATCTATTTGTGGCGATAAAATCTGATACTCATCTCCAAGTGCATATATAGATGCTTGCTTGATGCTAAGGATAACCAAAAAAGCTAAAAAGGTCAAATTTAAGCCCTCAATAAAAAGAGGTTGATCAGTGTGAACTAAAACATTTACATACATAGCTCTTCATACCTTCATTAAAACCGCGTTTGCCCTTATTATGATACGCACACATATCTGGGAAGCTTAAAAGGAAACAAGATAGGTTAGGTTACATAAGACATTAAGATGTCATGTTTAATATCATAAGTGAGCATCTCTAAAATGTATAGTTTCTGTTACATTTGGTCAAACTAATTCTAAACTGCCTCAAAAGCAGCACAAGGATGATCCCAGCTATGTGCCATGCTAGATTTGCATATCTTCTTAGATTAGATCTTAATAATAATAGTATTAATACAAGCAATGACAACATAGTGGGTAAATATTTGATAAGAAAGTGACTGATATGGATTCTTGGCCATGTTATGTAAGAAAAGGTCTAATAATCCTTGAACAACAATTTCCAAATCTGGAAGGCAAGGCTAGATTACAAATATCTAATAGACAATAATATGAGAACCCACTGCGTTACTTTCACACTTAAAAGAACAAACATAGGATAACAATTCAGACCACCAAAAAGTTATAGCAGTATGCAAAGTTGCTACTCACTTCTGTAAGCACTCGTCATAAAATCCATAAACTTGAGTAGTATGAAAAATGTGAAATTCAGCTCAATGCTTTGTATTAAAATCATGGAATTTGAATACATTCAAACATATGCCAAAGGTGAGAAAAGGGATAAAAGAAAATACACATACAAAATCTTCGAGATTTGTTCACCATCGAGAAAACAAATTGGTGAAGCACATTGATAAGAACCAGAGCAAATAATCAACACGGTCATGGATTCAGGGCATCTATTCCATCCCTTCGCTAAATATTGGCTAGCATACATGAAGTTTGTCTCTTCTATGAGTTGTTACAGTCAAAAGAATTTGATCTTCGCTCCATTTTCACATGCACAAGATAACACAAGTTAGTTGATACAAATTTCTAACATATAGAACATTTATAGAGAAATACCCATTATACCTTCGCTATTTGGAACTTTGGTTAGCCAATCTTTATATGCTCCTTTATCCATAACAATATGTTCCACTGTGATGATAGCAACAAGATAACATAAGTTTTAGATTGTGTTCAAATAGGACAAATCACTAACCCATTTAGAAAGTCCCACAATTGAGTTACTACGGCAGTGAGTAACCAAATATAGTTGCTAGATTGAAAAAAGTACACACCTAAAGATACTACACTATCAAGTACTCATAACTTGCTTTGCAAAAAAAAAATACAAAATAAAACAAGGACAGCATGGAAACAAGATGGATGAAAGATTGCTTTTACAGTGTGGTGATCCTAATTATCCCAATTTTGATTCTATGCAAGCATAATTCTCACATTCAAAACTAAAGGGGAAGAAAATTCGAATTTGAGTCACAGGCCAAAACAACTCTTAGTTTCTCACTACCCTAACTTGGAACTCCAAACCACAACAACTCTCACATTCCAAACTCAAGGGGTAAAGATAAGCCGAATTCCAGTTCCCAAGTCAACAAAGAAAGCAGTATGACACTCTCAACACAAACAAGCCTCAAATTTACAATACAAAGAGGTGAAATGGTCGTGATGGCAGAACAAACGCTACAAACCCTAACTCCCCCCAGTCATCCTAGATTTGGATGCATCTAAATTTGAGCTAAGTTAACCTTATTGCTGTTTCTTAGTACCAAGAAGCAACAATTTCATGCTCGCTAGAAGAAATACATAATAGTACAGTACCTCCATGACATCAAGTCTAACGTAAAAATGATAACATTAAATTGAAATTTGGAGAAGACAAAGAACAAATGTCCGCTTTCAGATCCGGATTGCGAAGTTGCAAAGTTGAATCTTGGACTGGAAGGGGAGCAAGATCTAGCTAGCAAGAACATGCTCAGAGATAGGGAGAGAGAGATTACCATGGAGTGCTGCTACGGTGGGAATCGAGGGAGGCGGTAGTGGCAGGCAAGTGAGGGTGGTGACTGTGACTTGAAGATTACCACTATATTGCCATTTTCATTTCTATCTTCTGGTGAGGATCATAGCCAACCAGCTTGAAATATGATGGCACAAAAGAATATATATACTTCTTTGAAGGGGTTATCTTCAAAATATGCACACAAGGACCATATAAATTTTACAGATATATAGAAATCAAAATTCGCAAAGAAGGAAAAGCACTAGAACAGCTGCTTCTTATGTGTAAGTTTAAGTTTTTTTAATGAAATAGAATTGCTTACTTGAAAAGGTTTAGGTAGCTTATGTTATAGTATAGAAAATAGCGTGGCTCATGAAGAATTGTGTGCAAGTGCAAGAATCTATTAAGTTTCTTTATAATATCCCTAGCCTAAACATTGAACTTCCTGATAACTTCTCTCATCCTAAAAGGTGCCAAACAAGCGAAACCATACAACTGTGTAGACAACATTCACATAAGTTTTAGCTAAGCAGAATTGTGACAAAGTTAGAAAACAAATAGCTTTCTAACAGAAGTTCAATTAAGTCTGCCAAGATGCAACCAAACAATAAAAAGAATCAAGCAAGAAAGCTGAGATGCCCATTTGTCTAAGATCCTTCCATAGTTCCATACAAGGCAAGCAAATTTAACCTCTCCTACTCATGATATCAAGGATAAAGCCAAAAGGCAGTTTATTAACACAATGCAGTTAAAAGAAAACACCCATGCTAAAAATACAGTTGCCATAAAGCTTTAGTAAGACTAAGACATATGCCTGATTGCTCATGCGTTTATTATTTAACAGCTATTTCCCAATCTATGGGGTTGACAACCTCCAATGGTAATTGAATAAACACTCTGATCAAAGTAGTCTTAGTACAATGAAAGATGCAAATTACCTGATTACAGTAATAGGAGATATGAGACCAACTGATAGGTGGCATTGAGTGGAACATCACAAGTTCAATATCGCAAGTTCAACTCTTCGCTTTACTTTTGGGGGCAGCTCTCTCAGTATGTGAACCTCATCTCGTAAAGATGGTATAAAGTGTTCAGCGTCAAATATATCTTGGAACTCACTGCAAGATAGAATGGATCACTCACAAGCACAAAATCCATTAATAGCTCAAGAAATTAATTAGGCAAAGGAAGTTAATATCAAGGTGGCAAACCGAACCTTGGATCATTCCAAAATGAAGTCTTATCCAACCTTGGCATGACCAAAGTGACATTCAAATATCTTGCTATTACAACTATGTTACATATCTGATGAAACCCAAAAGTTGAGAATGAAAGAAGCCAACGTTAAGAGTAAAAAGCTATAGAGCACATTCCTGAAGGAGTTTCATGAAACGAGAATAGAGGTTCTGCAATACTTATTGCACTTCAGATCCGTTAACCCACCATTGCATGAAACCATCAAATAACCATTGTTCCTATGGATTCTTGGACGACAATGATAACAACAAAACATCAGTGGCGAACTCAAATGTAGCGCACGCATAACATACCGTAGGCAAAGCTGTAATGGTAACAAATAAAGCATCAGTATTGTAGTGATGTACATTGAGTATTTGTGTTGAAATAGGAAAGCGAACATACTTTGCATCTTTGCATGTTCGCGGTAACTTGGTCATGTAAATACTATCTTCCATGTGGGGAAGGACATATAACTATCGATAAAAATACAACGCACAAACACGAACATTGGTGTAGAATGAAAATCAATAGGATCAACCAAAAGAATGAAAATTCCTGACCAACACGATGCTGTTAAAACGACATTACCACACCGTCTAGGGTAAACTCCAAATGAATTTACTAATTCAAGAATTAGAAAAAGATGAAAAGGTGTGTTATCATATCAAGTTCGGCTGAATCAAATCAAGAACTGACATCAAGAACACAATGCTTCATCTTTAAATAAACGGGATCAGCCAGCACGGCAGAGTTTGGCTGAATTAAATAAAGAACTGAAACACCGGCCATTCTTGGAAGCAATTCTAGATGCACAGAGGTATATACATGGAATGGAATAGAGAACGAGGGAGGAGGGGAGGGAGACGAACCTGGAGAGCGGTTTGAGTGGAGGAGGAGGAGATGCAGGAGGAGAAGGAAAAGGAGGCGGGGGATCCGTCGCTGGAGGCGGCGGCGAAGAGGATGAAAGGGTCGGGGTCGTCGTGGTGGTCGAAGAAGACAGTGCGGAAGAGGGTGCGGCAGGAAAGGTCCCGCTCCAGCAGGATGCGCCGGAGGTATGCTGCCTTGTCCCACCCACGCGCGTCCGTCCCTGCGTGCGGCTGCGCCGTCGCCACCGCTGCCGCCATCTCCTCGCGGTTCTTGCTCTTGGAATAGGGAACATGGGAGAGGGGGGAGGGAGATGAACCTGGAGGCGGGGCTTGGAAGGAGACAAACCTAGAGGCGGGGCTCCACCTGGAGCGCGGCCGCGACCACCGGGGATGGCTGCCGGAGGCGCAGGGACGGCCGAGCTGCAAGGAGGAGGGGGTGGAGTGGGCGCAGTCCTTGTCATGGTGGAGATGGGGAGGCCAGAAGAGGGAGGAGGCGCTGAGGAGAAGGGCGCTGGGGAGGGACGCGGAGGAAGGAGAGGGGAACCAGTGCCGGGAGGAGGAAGAAAAGGGAGCCGAGCTGCTTGGGAGGAGGACGGCGGCCGGGCTGCGAGGGTCAAGAATGGGAGGAAAGCGAGGCATGGGGGCGCCAGGAGGGGGAGGAGGAGAGGAAGGGGCGGGGAGGGGGACGATGAAGCGGAGCTGGAGGCGCCGAGGAGGAGGGCGCCAGGGGAGGGAGGAGAAGGGGCACGTGAGGAAGGAGAAGGGGAACCAAGCTGCCGGGGAGGAGGAAGAAAAAGGGGAGCTGAGCTGCCGGGGGGGAGGACGAAGCAACGGGCTGCGAGGGTCGGCGATGGGATGAAAAGTGAGGCCACGGGGGCGAGGGAGGGGGAGGGGGACGACGAAGCGGAGGCTACAGAGCTGGAGGACTCGCCTGCTGGCGTTGGAAGTGAGGGGGAAAGCAACCGAAGAATCGAGAGAAGATGACGACGCGAAGGCAGCGAGCACGCAAAGCAAAAAAAAATCGGACGGCGCGAATGCGAGCGACGCGGGATCGAACACGCCAAAAGAATAGGGGCGACGTAGCGCGTCTGAGGTCGCTCCCTTTTTCGCTCCATTTAACTGGTAGGATAGCCCAGGACTTCAGGAGATCATATATAGTTTGTGCATAGGCATTTTATAACGAAGTGATTACATTTAAAGGACGGATGCATATGCCTGCAAATAGAAATCTCCTCACAAGGTCCAGCATCATTTTAAATTTGTGTTTCTGCAAAGGTTCAGCACCAAATTTGACTCTTAAGTGCAAACACATGCTGTGTTTATGACTAAATGTACCACACGGGAAAAAAGCGGAGCCCCTCTCAAATTCCTGCCTAGCACGTGCCTACTGGATGTTAAATGGTTTATGACTAATAGACATCCAATTATTTGAGGCAAGTGATTTGTTCTCTCTTTCCAGACATCCTATATCTTTCCCCTTTTGTTTTGAAGTGTGGTTGATTTTGTTGCTCGAGCCAATTCATTATTCCTTTTTCCCCCTTCTCTAGCTAGCTCCGGAACCAAATCAATTTAGGAATTTTTTTTATTAATTAACCTTTTTTTAATTTTTATTTTAAAGTTAACCTGGCGCACTTTATTTTCAATTCTAACCTCTTTGGTCACGATACCACCCGTGGTATGATAAAACAACGCTGTCGCGCCACCACCTGTGACGTGACAGTGTTGTTTGGTCACGCCACGGTCAATGGCGTGACAAAATTAAAGTGCTATTTAGCGGACTTATTCTACCGCGTGACAGCGTTGTTTTGTCACACCACGGATAGTGGCGTGACCAAATGGGTCAGAATTAGAAATAAAATACGCGGGGGTTAACTTTAAAATAAAAATTTTTAAAAAGTTAATTAATAAAAAAGTTCTCAATTCAGAGGCCATCACCGTGTCGCCCGTGGAACACGCTGACCATGAGGGGAAATGGAGGCTTGGAGCTATTACAGCGTAATTAAGCACGTGTACGAACTAGGAACGTACGATTGGGCGTGGTTGGGAGAGAATAGTTTTACTACCAGTGAGCTGATTTTTAGAGAGAGAGTACAAGGTAGATCCTTATGCTCAACACATACCATTCATGCACATATGCGTACGCCCCGCTTACACACACTGAAAATTTATCGGATGTATTTAATGCCTCACGGAACATGAGCATATGCTTTTTCACTTAACGCGCATGCATGCATATGACGGGGTATGAAATATTTGAGTTTTCGAGGGAGGGAATAATATCCTAGTTCTCTATTTGTGACCGTATCCTGCGAGAATTAACTGAGAACTTGTATCGAAACGCGAGAGCAGGAACTAGCATCACTAAGGCTGCTCCCAATAGGCAGTATCTTAGTGCAGTTTCTTTAGTGCATGAGGAGTGTTAGGATACTATCTTCTCAATGCATGATTTCTTATGGTGTAGTATTTTAGGCTGTTTCATTTGATTACATGCATGATCTTTACTATTATTTGAGCATTGCGGTCTATTTTTGACATGTACTAAAGCAATACATATTTGTTGACACACACAAACGTAAATACACGGGATCGATCACAATAAATTTTATGCGTTGAATTTTGAGACCGAACCGGTATCCAGATTAGATACTAAAGTACCATCTCTCTTCATTAACTATGATATCATATCATCATTTTACTTACATGACAGGCTTAAGATACCAGTCAGGGTGGAGCACTGGAGCAGCTTAATAACTTCGTGCATGGCCGCATACGATAGCCATGAAGCAAGGATAAGTTTGCGATACAACTACGATTAATTCTTTACTAGCGGTGAACCCAGCGCTGTCATGAGCAAAAAATAAATCACATGTAAGTTATATATATATATATATATATATATATATATATATATATATATATATATATATATATATGTGTGTGTGTGTGTGTGTGTGTGTGTGTGTGTGTGTGTGTGTGTTGCATTAGCATCATGCACACAAAGTATGCTAAATTTTTGATTTAGAATGCTATGACATACATTTGTGTCTTTGAAAAGAGTAGCAAAACCTGATCTGCCTCTGTCCATCCGGTATATTAATTTCAGAGATCATACATCCACCTCATGAGGGATCAAAACATTGTAGAGCAGGAAAAGGTAGAAATATAGCAGAGGGTACATCACTAAGTATTTAAAGTAGATAAAAAAGCACGGAGCTAGGTAGGTCAGAATCTTTTTACGAATAAGCATCTGCTAGAAACGAAAGAGACATCATCAGTGTGGAACTTATTACTTATACCAGATGTAAAAGAAACATGCAAGACACGTAATTTACTTTCAGACTAACGAATTAACAGGGATTTACTCAAAATCAGAATTACCATGTTGTATATAGCGAGAATTTGCATCTTCAGTTCAGCAATGTTCACGATGATCATAGCAATGTTTTTATTTGTAGCAATATACCATCTCCCACCATTTTTGACCTAATATTTGAAGTACAGAACATGGTGTTTATATAGTACATATGCTTTGGCTAAAGCTAATGCAGACGACTTACATAGAAAGGTATGAATTGAGTAATCAGCTCAAAATATATAGTTGTAATAAGCAAAAGAAAAAAAGAAAGTACTTGATTCAGTACAACACTTTGGCAAGGAATCTTTCAGACATGAGAAAATGTATAGAAATATACGATGCAACCCATTCTGCAGTAAAGAAGGGAAATTAGAAAGCTAAATTATTCTTAGATAGCAGGCATCAACAGATCAGTTAGAAGCATAAATATAGGCAAACAACAGATCAGTTAGAAGCATAAATATAGGCAAAACAAAGCAGGAATGATTATACTCTCATATCTTTTCTATTTTGTGCTCAATATAATATAACCTGGCAATGGAAATTGTAACTAAAAATGGATTGACCTGGAATTTTGTTGTCGAACCTATGGAGATGGGTTCCAAGCACCTGTACCTGCATGTGGGATTGTCTTTAGTTATGTGCTCATTACAGTAATAGTGCAGGTCAACATCTAGCATTAGGAATTGATGAATCAGCATCTGCGTGCGCCTTGGCACGCAAGGAAGTGTAAGAGTAAGTAACTATACTGTATCTATGATTGTTAGCTAAATAGTTGGATGTATTATAAAGATATTCAGAAGATGAAACATGCGATAGAAGGATCTCTGGAAGCTGAAATGTGAACGCTGATTAAAACAGGGTTTAACCTAATGATCAGTATGATATGCGAAGAGAAGAGGCAGTATATGCAATGTATCGATGGATATGGCAGATTCTAGAAAAACAATAGCCAGAATAACGTGAAAGAGATGTACTGTTGATGCTTATCTCCTTCGGCAGCAGGTAAGCGATGTGAAGAAGGCGGTGTTTGTTTCGGTACCTACACACACAGACACACATATTTTTAGAAGTACAAACGGGATGGCAATTTTTAGCAAACAAGTAACAGAAACAATAACCAACTGTGTAGGACAGATTAGATGGAAAGCCATCTAGGGGATTGCAGACTGTCTGCACCGGCTCCAGGAGAGTAACACATGAATATAGTTGTTCCTCAGAAAAGCACTACAATTCTTTTTTGTTTGGGGTGGTGCGTGTGCGTGTGCGGGTGCGTGTGCGCGTGCGGGTGGGGGATGATTACTTACTGCCTCAACTTTTGAGTTCAGCTCTTGCACTTCTCTGCATCTTTAGCCCTATTCTCCAGTGTTGCTCTTTTGCTACTCTGTGCTCAACATCCTTCCTGATCTTGTCAATCTGGAATAAAGAAGATGAGAAACTACAAGTTCCAATTGGTATATTTTAATTGGTCATGGATTTTTTTCTTGTTCTAAACAAAATCATGCTCCGCACCTGCTTTTCAAGCTCAACAACCCGTGCATTGGCCTTGCCCTTTGCTCCTCGGCAGCTCTGAGACCTTTTGCTGTACATGGATAAGAAAGAAGGTGTAATTATTTTTATGGGCAAAGTAATGTTTCAAAGGTATCTCAACATAGATGCGTGCACGGAGGAAGCGATCTCACTCTGCAGGAAGCAATCTTCGTGACTTCTCCTCAATCGCTTTCTCGACTTTGCGATGCCATCATCCTTGATATTCAGTTCTTGGGATCGCTCTGCATTGCTCGATTGTAGGATGAAAACAATCGGACTCATCACTAATTAGGTGGCGACTATAAATTGCTAAACTTTTGGTCAAACTTGTGACTAAGCGAGAGTACTACCATTCTACCAATTACCAAAGATATTACTTACTACTAAAAAGCGCAATTAAACTCCTAGTAGTACAAGCTTCTTCAGGCCATTACAAGTTTACAATCTTATGTCAACCAAGGCGTGCTATTTCCCCCCCCCTGTGAATTGAAGCTAGACTAATAATTATGCCAAACCTTAAATGAAAAAACTGAAGTTTTAATCCCCGGTAGTCCCACTAATTGTCAGTAAGTAAAACGTTACCAGTACAATTTACTATACAGAGTAGGTCTAAAGCGGTTTGTAGATATAGAATGACGTGTCCATTAGTGATCTGGAATTACAGGCACATCAACTTGGATGCAGCGATTGGAACAGACCTTAAAAAAGCTTACAACCAAACCAACAAATGTTAACTACAAATTATCAAAAAAAATTTGTAATCCTTTTTCCCAAGGGAGAAAAATATAGTCACTATTTTAACCATTTGCATGAGGTATAATTTACAAACAAACAATAGTGGGCACAAACCTGAGTACGCATGAAGCTATCCACTTTACACGTGTGCAGAAATTGCCAGTGGAAAGTTGAAATCTAGAAATGTAATTATAAACATGTGATGAATTGGATAACTCGTGCTATGTTGCTGCATTTGTCGAGCTACGCTACAAAGTTGATGCTCTATGGTAAAGGAAAACGTATGAAAGGTTGCTTCTTGCGTCGGACAGAACTTTGTAGGTGAAATTCACTCCCAGACAAATATAATACGAACTGAAATGGGCCACTCTACCCAACTACAACATCCATTTAAGCAACCGACCATCAAATGGCAACACTCCATTTGCAACTCAAATTTTACTTCACTGGGTAAACACACGACAAAAGTGAATTCTAACCTCATATTGCTCGAATGAGCGATGTGCATTCCTGGCAAGCTTCCTCCTGATGGTGCTAAAGCCCATTGGGTGCTCAATCACACCATGATAATCAGGAAACTGCATCAATTAAAACAACCACGCATCATCAGCACTCAATAAGCCCCCCTAATAAATTAGCAACTCCAACAAGCGTGACAAACGAACAAATGCCCTCACCTCCTCTGGATCCACTGGCCCCACAAATACCTCGTATGTATCCTTCCTGCAGAATCAAACAACAGTAGAAGAAGCCAAGCTCACTAACTCTCGAACCAAATCTCATTTCGCGTAAACGTAAAAGGTGAAACACGCACTTCTGCAGGTTGTCGAGAATCATCTCCAACGCCTTTCGATCCGGTAGCGGCGTCGTCCTCGCCATCCCTAAATCGAACTCGCAAAAAAAAAATCAATTTCTTCTCTAAAGAAAGGCACAAATAATCACAACATCGACTAGGAAGATATCATTAAACAGCAAACAAATCGAACCTGGCACCGGCGGCCGCTTCGTTCGCGGTGCGCTCGCAGCGTCGCCCCTCAACCTGAGACGAGCAGATCTCGTGTTAAAGAATCAGCTGCATAGTGAAGCAAAGAGAAAGCCAACGACTAATGCGGCGGCACGTTTGACCTCGCGATGGCGAGATCTGTCGCCACGCGACTCGATCCGGTGCTTCTTGAGCGGATTGACCCACTCCTCGCCACATTGTCATCATCGCCGGCCTCCTTCTCCCGTCGAGTCGCCCGAGTACAAGGGGGAGGTGGGCCCGATGGTAGTCTTTGGTGCAGGGGAGCTGGGAGAGGTTGACAACAAGCTTGAAGGGGGTGAGGCGGCGAGGTGCCATGGCCGCTCCGTTGTTGGGAGCAGGGCGGGAAGGGAGGTGCTTGCAGAGGTGCGAGGGAAAAGAAGAGGAGGGTAGGGAAGCGGCGGCGAAGTGGAGTGGCGGCGAAAAGTGGGG
Organism: Phyllostachys edulis; assembly: GCA_036346405.1. Taxonomy (NCBI): domain Eukaryota; kingdom Viridiplantae; phylum Streptophyta; class Magnoliopsida; order Poales; family Poaceae; genus Phyllostachys; species Phyllostachys edulis. The sequence goes on along the minus strand of CM070550.1, from coordinate 13,917,748 downwards.
AGAAACGCAAGCGTGGAACCAAAAGGATTGGAAGACGACGTGAGCGACGACGGAGAAAGGCAAAGGGAGTAGCCGAACCGTCCAGAAAGAAGCACGCCACAACGCGTGCGAGCGTTGCGAAGCAGCTACGCGCAGAAGATCGGACGGCGTGGCCAGAAGCTAAGCCGGATCGGATGGCCAGTGAAAAAGGAATGATGTGGCCAGCTGGTTGAGCTCAAGTGAGCCCTCTTTTATATATAAAGATCCTAGGACAAGCATAATGCGCGCTTGTACGAAGCAGCCACATGTTTGAAAGGCTATGCAACTATACTGTGCGGGCGAGAATGATCTACCAACGCTGCAAAAAATGAATATAGCACCGGTATTACGTGGCATGGAGCCTAAAGGTGTGACACGAAGAAAATGCTATATAACATATGATAATTTGGTTGGAGGCTTCAAGTATATTTAGATCTGATGTCATATAGCACCGATGTCATATAATTTTTTTTCCACCAACACTCGCTTCATGACTCCGGTGAAATTAATGTAGGTCGCTAAACCGTGTAAGCATTTTTCTCTCACTTTGGGTACATGCACATCGCGTACTGTTCAGCCGTTTCCCCCAAGATTAGCAACAAAATTAAGTTTAGCAAAACTCACAAGTTTGCTGCTCATCAATTCATCGCCACGCAAATAAAAGAAAACAGGTACAAGTGGCAGAAGACCGAATGGGCCCAACTCAGAAAAAACCAAAAGGGACAGACATTTGGCCCATTTCCCTCCGCCCAAATAGCAAAGATGGGCTTCGCGACCGAGCCCAGCTAAGACCACGCGTTTTCTCTTTGGGGGATTTGATCATTTGCAACCACCAAAGATTCGAAAATTGATAATTGATTATTTATCATTTATATATCTATAACATGTAGATCTGAGATCTAGATATCATTGACACAAATATCATAAACACATGCAGTAGCATATTATCAAATCTACTCTATTTTGAAGTGATAAATTATCAATTATTCCTTTTTCTTTGGGCTCAAGAAAAAAAGAAAAGAAAAAGGGCAACGCGAGAAGAGGAGCCCCCATCCGGGACGCCATTGACGACCCCAAAATAGAGGAGGCGAGGAACACATGCTCTCCTCTCGTCTCGTCTCCTCGTTGAGTTGTTGACAAAAAGAGCACGAAAGCTAAAAAGGAAACGGGAGAGCAAGCACCAGGCAGCCATTCTTGCCGAGTCTCCGCTTCCGGTCGTGGCGGCTCTCCGGCGGCGCCCCCTCTGCCTTCTTGCCTGGGGGATCGCGGGTTAGCGGAGGGATTGAGAGGCAATGGATACTACTACTAGGGCCAAGATCCCCTCCCTCCACCACCAGACGGAGATCAACTGGGATAAGTAACCGCCGCTTCTTCTCTCTCCCGTTCTTTGTTGCCAATTTCACCGTTTCTTGTGTTCCTCGGTATCTCTAGTTCTTATCTTTATACCGTATCCCATGCGCTATTCGGAATTGGCATTAGAAATTGCGATTTAGGAAGTTGCCGTGGCTGTTCCTGTTCGCAGATGGAGCGCGATTGAGAAATATGCTGTTAATTCTGTCTACTTGGTAGCTTTCTGTTCGTGTGTTCTTCTCAAATCGCGGTGTTTGACATGTTGCAGCCTGGACAAGACCAAGCTCTATGTGGTGGGGGCCGGCATGTTCAGCGGCGTGACCGTGGCGCTGTACCCGGTCTCGGTGATCAAGACTCGGATGCAGGTCGCCTCCGGGGACGCCGTGAGGAGGAACGCCGTGGCAACCTTCAGGAACATCCTCAAGGTCGACGGCGTGCCGGGGCTCTACCGGGGCTTTGGGACGGTTATCACCGGGGCTATCCCGACTAGGATTATCTTTCTCACGGCGCTTGAGACGACAAAGGCGGCCTCGCTTAAGCTTGTCGAACCACTTAAGCTGTCGGAGCCAGTGCAGGCTGCCCTTGCCAATGGCCTTGGTGGTTTGTCGGCGTCTCTGTGCTCGCAGACTGTGTTTGTGCCCATTGATGTGGTATGCCAATTATTTGCCCTTTGCATTTTCCATGATGTCATAAAGAACTGTGCTATTGGTCCTATATTAGGAAAATGCGATTACCGCGTGCTGTATTTTTTCCTGTATCAGGTTAGCCAGAAATTGATGGTTCAAGGATATTCTGGTCATGCGAGATATAAGGGTGGAATAGATGTTGCTCAAAAGATTATAAAGGCTGATGGAATACGGGGGCTGTACAGAGGATTTGGGCTGTCTGTTATGACGTACTCACCATCTAGTGCTGTGTGGTGGGCGAGCTACGGATCCAGCCAGCGCATAATTTGGAGGTTAGCGATGATCTGATTGGCTTGTCACTTTGTTACCCTCAGTCTTGTGCATGTTATGATGTTTAATTGCATGGATTTGTTAAGTTGAACTAAGAAGAAAAGGTTAATTGTACATCTCTACACAGTGGCAAATTTGAATCGCTATATTTGTTTATCCACAACCTTTTCAAAACTGCTCCTTTTAATGCCGACAGACTCTTTCAGTTACATATGCATATCTTGCTTTCCTATTGCCATGTCTACCGTGGTCCAAGAATCCCAAACTACAGTTATATTTCTACTGTTGTTATTCGGTAGTTACACCGTTGCATCGATCCATTTTTCAGAAACTCAAATGTTACCTTGATGTGCTGCATTAACATGGGTAGATTTATTATGGCAATCAATTCACATTTGCTCTATATTCCTATAGGTAAAAATAGTAGCCATGATAATTTGGATACCTGATCCAGTAGAGTGCAAGTAGTTTTAGAGTAAATAAATACTTCTTTATACACTGGGTACTAAGAAAACTTTATGATCAACCTGAAGCAATTTGATGAAGACATCACACTAGTCCATAATATGGTCTGCAGTCTGCACGACTCGATGGAGACAACATCTAGTAGTATGCTGTTATTGCTTTTAAGAGCCAGTGCATAAGTGTAGTTTTGGGAGTTCTCTTTATTGATGATAACATTAAAAGGTTCAAAATTAAAATATTGAATGTTGAGCTTGTTAGCATAGGTATTTGAAAGAATTCACTGTTATGTTCTTCTACTTGTCTGGACAGTGCTCTTGACCGTTGGCATGATAAAGAAGATGCTCCTAGCCAGTTGAAGATAGTCGGTGTTCAAGCTACAGGGGGAATTATTGCTGGTGCGGTGACCTCTTGTGTTACAACTCCCATAGATACAATCAAAACCAGGCTGCAGGTGCTTTTTTTCATTTCTGGTTATTGTGTCTTATTTTGCCTAACTGGATTTGAATGAAGTACTTTTCATCAGGCCTACCCTTGTCACTAGTGTGCTTCTTGAGTTTTACATTGATGCCACTCTGATGTCTATAACTTGATTCCGTTATCAATATAACTTTCAAGTAAGGTTAGGAGCATGCAGAATGTGTCTTGAAGTATATTGATGTCAGACTTAAGACAAAAATGACTTTCGTATTGGTATAATATCTAATAGCATGCTACTGAGGAGCTAGACTTAAGGAATGCTGTCTTTACTAGGCAAGAACTACTTCTATGCTCAATGCTGGTTACTGCCTTACTGGAAAGGCAATCTGCTGTCCTACTAGGATCAATTTATCATATACTTATTGTGAGATCAAAAGGGAGAGTTTCCTTCGGAGAACTTTTTTCGGCAATCTCTCTGATTATAGTGACTAGCATACAGCAGCAAATTCGAAATGGCTTAAGATTTTTCAGGGATATTGTTGGAAATGCCTTGAATCAGAGCTCAAAACTCAGGTTGTGGTGCTGCAATGAAGATGCAGCTTTTCCGATGTTCTTACCCCTTTATTTATAGTGGTAATTACAACTAGATAATGCCGTAGTGGCACAGTAAACATGGCCCTAGTGGCTCCTAAAACTCAGCCATGATCTATTGCTTGACGCATGCACTGCTAACTACTTTGACTAAAGCCACGAAGAATAGCTCCTCTGACTCGACCGACTCCAATTGACCTTGAACAAACGCAAACAAAGATACACAAGCACACAGATTACACTAACAATTCTCCCCTAATCCTTGAGGCCGACCGATTTGATTAAGACCATTCCAATCCTTGCACAAAGCTCTTGGAACTTGACTCGCCCAAGTGCCTTCGTTAAAATGTCGTGAGTTGGTCCTTGGTGCCGATGAAATCGGCCACGATGCTCCCATCCTCCATGCAATCCACGATGAAATGGTAACGAAGATCGATGTGCTTCTTGTGTTCATGGAAGACCGGGTTCTTGCTTTCGGCGCCAAAGCGGACTTGTTTGTCGCCTTATTTCGACCACCTCGACTTTTCTCCCATGGAGTTCACCGAGTAACCGAGCCAACCAAAGTCCTTGCGTCGCCAAGAAGATGGCGACTACATACTCGCCTCACAAGATGACGAAGCCACCAACCTTTGCTTCGAGAGATTGCCAACTCACTAGCAACTACCTAAAGAAGAACAACGTCCGCTCGTGCTCTTCCTTGTGTCGATGTCGCCGGCGTGGTCGCTGTCGCTGTAACCAATCAGCCGCGCCTCTCCATCCTTCCGCCCGTAGTGTAGTCCGTAGTGGATTGTCTTGGGTGGCGAAGCGGAGGATGTGCTTCTACTACGTAAATGCTCCTCCGTTGGCGCTTCCATGAAACGACTCACGAACCCGACGCAAAACGCCAGTCTGGTAGTGTGTGGATAAAGATGGCGGAGGCTACTGACAATACGTCGATACTCGTGGCGCCCACCTCCATAGTCGTCTTTGTCCGGTGAGCTCGAGCCTCTTCTCGATCGGGGTGCTGTTTGGATTGCAACTTTCCATTCGACCAAGCTGCGAGAATCCGCGTGGCGAGCGCGCTGGCCAAGACCGATGCCGCCATTATCTGCAGACTTCAATTCCGAGATAAAATGACAGCAAACCAAGATCACTCATCTGGAATTTGATCTTCATCTCGCCCATAAACTCCTCCACCGCCTCCATGGATGGCCCGGTAATGATCAGATCGTCCACGTAGACCCCGACGAGCAGGGCCATGCCGCTGTGGCCGCGTCGGTAGACAGCATGCTCGTGTTCACTCTGCTTGAATCCGAGATCCTTGAGTGTGTGGTCGAGCTTCGCGTTCCAAGCCTGCGGTGCTGGCGCGAGCCATAAGCGCTTTCTTGTGGCCGCGGAGACCTTCCCTTCTTCTCCGGCGACGATGAACCCCGACGGCTGCTTCACGTACACCTCCTCCTTCAATTCTCCGTTGAGGAAGGCGGATTTCACATCCATGTGGTGGACGGGTCACCCCTCTTGGGCAGCAATGGCGAGCAGCAACCGAATGGACTCCATGCGAGCGACGGGAGCAAACACTTAGTCGAAGTCGATGCCGGCCTGCTGGACGAAGCCCCTCGCAACAAGCCGCGCCTTGTGTTTGATCACCGCACCGGCCTCGTTCTTCTTCAGCTTGAAGACCCATTTGAGGCCGATCGGGCGGTGGCCGTGCGGCAGATTGACGAGCTCCCACGTCTTGTTCCGTTCCACAGCGTCGATCTCCTCACACATGGCCACACGCCACGCCTCGTCTCGTTCGGCCTCGGCAAATGAGCATGGCTCGCCTGCACTTGCCAGGTGCAGTTAGGCCTCGTCCAGCTCCCGCAATGCGAACCCCGGCGGCGCAGCTCCACTCCCGACCAGATTGTCCACGGTGCGGTATGCGTCTCAGTGTGTCGTCGTCTTATGCGTCGAGCTCGGGCGAGTCGTTCACGGCGGTGAGACAATCTGGCAGCGGGCAAGCGGGAGTTGGTGTCGCAGAGTGCTTAGGTGGGCGGCGACGCCGAGCCGGCTGGCGGTGGGGTCCGAAGCTCCTTCTTGTTGGCCGGACGAGCTCATCTCCCCGTCATTTGGCCACGGAGTTGTCGCCGCCGCAACATGGGCGAAGGTGTACTCGTACTCGATGGTGAAGTCGTTGGCGGGATGCGTGCCATCGTAGTTCTCCGCCGCCCAATTCTAGCCGTGATCCTCGTCGAACACGACGTCACGGGCGATCGCGACACGCCGCGTCGTCGGGTCCAGAAAGCAGACGCTTTCATCCTCCAGAGCCGATGAAGACAGCGAAGTGCCGCGGTCGTCGAGCTTGTGGAGGTGGCCTCGCTTCCTTCACGTCGCCCAGCGACCAAAGGTGCGGAGCTGGCCACGGCTGCGTCCGTGCCACGCCTCGTAGGCGTTTTCGACGAGGCTTTTGTTGGGGGATCGATTGAGGAGAACACCGTAGTCATCGCTTTGCCTCAAAATTCGGTAGCATGCCCTCTCGCTTCAAGATGGCCGCGCGCCATGGACACCAGTGCGGTTCGCCGCTCGACCACGCAGATTCTGCTGCGGGCGTAGTCTTGTTGAAGTGGCGCTGCGCTCCTTGGTCGGCATGATGGCGGCGAACTCCAGAGACGTGAACTCGCCGCCGTTGTCCGTGTGGAAGACGCTCAACCGCCGCCCGCTCTGGACCTCCGCCGCCGCCTGGATCCTCTTGATCGCGTCAGGCGCACCACTCTTGGCCGCGAGAAGCACCACCCACATGTACCGGGTGGCATCATCAACCAACAATAGGAAGAAACGCCTTTGCTGGTGTCGCCAAGAATCGAAGCGGAACTAGAACGAAAATGACCGGGGTTCACTGCTTCATTATACATATAACAGTATATATAATTTTCAAACAACAATGTACTAAATAGTAATTTATGTTGCAAACATTGGCAAAATGCATCATCCAGCCAGAGGTTGGGCTGAACCGGGGTGCACAACCTTTGAACCAGGGGGTGCACGTATAGTATATATGGACTAATCTTTACTAATTTTTTTTACCCGGTGTCCTGTGACACCGGGTCCTCCAATATGCTTCCGCCCCTGGGCGTAATGGGTCCACAGAGGTCGCCATGGACGAGTTCGAGTGGCTCTGCTGTGTGACTTGGCTTGCTTGAACGCCTTGCGCCGGCAGTGCTTGGTGACAACGCAGGTGTCGCAGAGCTGCTCTACATGTTCAGGCAATTTCACGCGACCAAGACATCTTGCCCATCTTCTCCGTGAGTCGGTTGATGTGCGGCGATCGTGCGGCGCCAGCGTCGTCGTCGTGGCGTGCGGCGAGGCAGATCGGGTGAGCAACCTCGAGACGAAGCACGTAGAGGCAATTGCGGCCGCGATTGACCTTGGCAAGGAGGCGACGCTGCCGGTCCTAGATCCGTAGCACGCCGTCCTCAATCAGCACGCGCGATCCGCTCTTGTCGATCTGCCCGATGCTGAGGATGGAGTTCCTCAACTGCGGAATGTAGTAGACGCCGTTGAGTGCTTTGTGCTCGCCATTCTTGCCGGTGAAGATCACGGTGCCGCACCCGCGGATGTCGACGGGGGAGCCATCGCCGAACTTGACGGTGCCAACCACCGCGCGGTCGAGTTCGGCGAAGACGTCGCAGCGGCCTGTCATGTGATTTGTGGTTTCGGTGTCAAGGTACCATCCTTCCAGGTGGTCGCCGCCGTCGTTGATGCCGAGAAGTGCCTGCGCCTGTGGCTCGTCGATGTGGAGTGTTGTGAGCTCGGGCGGCGTAGGGATGGCGTCGACTTGAACCATAAGGAGCGCAGGTTCTTTGTCCGCCTCCTCCGCCTGAGCCAAATGGGCCCGCTCCCTCTTGGGCTGGCGACAGTCTCTGGCCCAATGGCCACGGCGGCCGCAGTTGCGGCATTTATCGTCGCGTGCCCCTTCCTTAGTGTCGGTGCCTCCGCCGCTACTCTTGTTCTGCGGCGCTCGCGACCGCCGACGACTCCTGCCGCCACTGCGACTGGACTTGGTGGAGCCCTCACCCGGCTGGCGGTCTTTCATCCGCTCCATCCACTGCTCTTCGGTGAGGTAGAGCTTGCCGGGTTCTCGTGGCGGCTCCGGCGGCTCGAGGCGGTCTTCCACCGCCTTCAGACGCCCGGTGACTTCCTCCAGCGACAGCTCGGAGATGTCGAGCAGAGTCTCGATCGACAACGCGATTTGCGAGAACTTGGGCGGCACAACACGTAAGAATTTCTCGACTACCTTCGATTCGTCGATTGATTCTCCGAGTGTGGCGAGGCTAGTGACGAGATTGGTGAGGCGTAGCGCGAAGTCGTCGACGTTTTCCCTGTCGCGGAACGAGATGGACTCGAACTCCTTCCTCACCGCTGCGCGCTTGCCCTTTGCACAGTCACTCCCTAACGCAAGATGGCTCGGATCGCCTCCCCACGCCTCTGCGGCGGTCCGCTTGACGGCGAGCCGGACATCATTTCCGGGCCTGGCGTGGAGGATGGCCTCGGCGCCATGCGATCTTCCCGAAGTTGGCGGCCGTGCTCGATCGCGCCCCAGAGCCCTCAAGCTTGCAGCATCACCCTCATGAGGAGGCTCCACTTGGCGTAGTTCGTCCATGTGAGCGTCGGGTATTTTCCGCCGCCGACTTCCTTAACCACTCGCTCGACGACGACCTCGCGTCCACCATGGTCACGGTGTCGCGTTCGTCTCGGCGGCGGCGAAGGGGAATGGCGTCGGTTCTAACGACGCGGGCTGCGGGACTCGCCGGGGACGGGAGCAGACATTGCCCAGGACTCTCAACTCACTGCTCTGATACCAATTGTTGGAAATGCCTTGAATCAAAGCTCAAAACTTAGGTTGTGGTGCTGCAATGAAGTTGCAGCTTTTCTGATGTTCTTACCCCTTTATTTATAGCTGGTAATTACAACTAGATAATGCCGTCGTGGCCTGGTAAACATGGCCCTAGTGGCTCCTAAAACTCAGCCATGATCTATTGTTTGGCGATGCCTCGCTAACTACTTTGACTAAAGCCTCGAAGAATAGCTCCTACAGGCTCGACCGACTCAAGCGACATGAACAAAGCGCAAACAAAGATACACAAGCACACAGGATTACAGATATGACATATATTTTGACAATGCACTTCACAGTATTTTTAATGTTACAAGTTACATTTTGTATCGATAATGCAACAAGTAAACTTCAAAGTTCTTCACAACCATACTTCTTGACAGTAGTGTTCAATCCCTTTCTCTTATGTCTGTTTATAAATTAAATATCTTGAGATGGGTTTTTAAAAATGCTTTGTTCAGCAGATGCTTTCTTTATATTATCACCATATTTTGCATTGCTATTTTCATATTTTTGTGATCTTTGTTGTACATCCTGTGAGTTAACCTTAGTTTCAGTTAACCTTATATTTTCTCTCTTGTCATTTAGGTTATGGATAATCAAAACAAGCTAAAAGCCAGGGAAGTAGTTAAAAGATTGATTGCTGAAGATGGATGGAGAGGTTTCTACAGAGGGTTAGGTCCAAGGTTTTTCAGCTCATCAGCTTGGGGTACATCAATGATAGTATGCTACGAATACTTAAGTATGGTCACCTCTCCTTTCCAAGTGTACTGTATACTATATGTTCTGCTTTTGCCAGCATATATAGTGGCATATGGTAATACAGCTCATGCGATTAATTCTCCGTACATGAGAATTTCTCAATTAGAAACTAGGGTGTATGGTGTCATTTTGGTCACTTGTCGTCATTAGTCCATCTCCGTACAGGAGAATTTCTCAATTAGAAACTAGGGTGTATGGTGTCATTCTGGTAACTTGTCGTCATCAGTCCATCCCTCTTGTATGCTGGTGTTCTGGCTCAATATCCACGAAAGAACTGTAGCATGCGGTTACTGTAGCAGCGCAGGTGTTAGGCCGGTCTTGTTATTTAGGAATCTATCTATTCGGTGCTTGGTATTATCTATTAGTTAGGCAGGTTATTATTAGTTTGGGTTGTTAGAGATAATTTTCCTTATAGATTGTTTTCTTAGGGGTCAAGTCAGGTCGTCCCTATAAAAAGGGATAACATGTATTTATTATCAATCAAGCAAAGAAATAAACAAAGTTAGTCCATAACCGGTTGGCTAAAGCAAGGATATCACGGCGTCGCCTTGGTGTCACGGCGGTGCGGAGGGGACGCCATAGTGGCTCGCCTCGCCTTGGCCATCTCCGACCGCCTCACCGTGCCGGCAGCTGGCCTCCAGGTACTCTATCTCCCTTCTCCGCCCCCTCCCTCCTCCTCTTCTCCTCCATGACTTCTTTGCCACTCCAGTGCTCCTTGCCCTTTGGCTTCATGGGCACCTGTCGCCCTCCTCCCTCCCGCCACCACTCCCTTCCTCTCTCGCTCCCGTGCCACCACTCCCTCCCATCTGTGCGCCGCTACTCCCTCCCTCCTTGTGCCACTCCTTGCTCAAATCCTCCTCCGAGCCGCCACTCCCTCTGTGTGCCGCTCCTCCTCTCGTCGCGTCGCCACCCCCTGCTTCCTTCTCTGCTTCTTCTTCCTCTGCCGCCACTCCCGAGCCCCCTGCTTCCTCCTCTTCTTCTGCTTCTTCCTCTGCTTCCCCCCTCTGCAGCTCTGCTTCGGTGCTTCCCTCTGAATTTGATACCCTTGACCCCTTTGCTTCCTTTCTCCCTCCCTCTGCTAGACTGCAGCAGCGCAACTCTGCTTCCCTCTGCTCGCCTTACCTAGCCTTGAGGACCACTAGACGCCCGCTTGGACGCCATGGCGTCATAGCACCTCTCAGGCGCCGTGGTCGCCAAGCACGCCGTGACAACCATGGGCTAAAAGATCAGAGCCTCCTTGTTCATCGAGAAGAGTCCCGGCCGAACTTGGAGGGTGATCCCTCGCCTCCCTGGTTAATTAGGTCTTAGAGCCTTGCTACCTCGACAGGGAAGAGCCCTTCTAGCGGTTAGATGAGGGCGAGTGCCCTACCCTCGGTCCTCGGACCCGTATCCAACCAACGACCACAACATTTGGTATCAGAGCCACTCACCATGGCTTCCGGTGCTGCACTATCTCTCTTGAAGAAGTTGAAGGCTAACAGTGAAGAGCAGAATGTGACTGTTGTCCATCGAAGCTTCGTTGATCCTCGTCCACGTGATGTGACATCGTCATCGTACTCTCTCATCAACATAGAGCCACCAAGAACTTCAACTGTGGCTACTGCCGCAGCTCGAGGACGAGCTGCCTCGCCGCGAGCGGTGTAATGTTATGGAGAAAGGCGCGAGGGGCTGTAGCGAACGTGCGAACAGCACGGCAGTACTGTAGCTGCGCGTGAACAGTACCCGTTGGTACTGTAGCAGCTTGTTTCCATACATGCTTATTGGTTTCCTAGAATAAAGAATAGTTGGTTAGACATGTTATTTTGGTATTCCTTATCTATCAAGTTATTATTAAGTATATGATCTTATCTATTAGGAATGTTATTTTTAATAGTTGGAAAGATTAGATTAGATTGATAAGTTTCCTTATAGATTATTTCTTAGGCGTCAAGTCGGGTTGTCCATATAAAAGGGATAACATGTATCCATTATCAAGGAAGCAAAGAAATAAACAAAGTTAGTTCTTAACTGGTTGGCTAAAGATTAGAGCCTTCTTGTTCGTCGGGAAGAGTCCCGGCCGAGCTTGTATTGCGATCCCTCGTCTCCCTGGCTAATCAGGCCTCAGAGCCCAGCTACCTCGACAGGGAAGAGCCCTGCTAGCGGTTAGATGAGGACGAGTGCTCTACCCTCGGTTCTTTGACCCGTATCCAACCAACGACCACAACATTTGGTATCAGAGCCACTCATCATGGCTTCCGGTGCCGCACCATCTCTCTTGGAGAAGTTGAAGGCTAACAACGAAGAGCAGAAGGTCTTACTCGACAACATGATTGTTGTTCATTGGAGCTTCGTTGATCCTTGTCCACGTGACGTGACGTCATCAACGTACCCTCTCATCAACATGTGGCCACCAAGGACTTCAACCGTGGCCACGACCGCAGATCGAGGACGAGCTACCTCGCCGCGAGGGGTGTGGCACCGCTAGCGTGTACCGTAGCGTGCGTGTGACTGTAGCAGCACAGGTGTTATGCATGACTTGTTATTTAGGAATCTATCTATTCGGTGTTTGGTATTATCTATTAATTAGGCAAGTTATTATTATATTGGATTGTTAGAGATAAGTTTTCTTATAGATTATTTCTTAGGGGTTAAATCGGGTCATCCCTATAAAAGGGATAGCATGTATCCATTATCAATCAAGCAAAGAAATAAACAGAGTTAGTTCTTAACCGGTTGGCTAAAGATTAGAGCCTCCTTGTTCGTCTGGAAGAGTCCCGACCGAACTTGGAGGGCGATCCCTCGCCTCCCTGGCTAATCAGGCCTCAGAGTCTCGCTACCTCGACAGGGAAAAGCCCTGCTGGCGGTTAGATGAGAGCAAATGTCCCACCCTCGGTCTTCGGACCCGTATCCAACCAACGACCACAACAGTTGTACCATATTTCCCATGTGCAATACAAACTACTCGACTGCAAACTGAAACTGCGGAACTTCTATGCCTTTCCCTGTAAGTCACCTTACATGAAACCTAGCTCGTCTAAGTGCCTTCGAGAGGACATTATGGATGATTGGCTGCATGCTGCACTCGATATGGTTATTGGCATATGTGAACAGAAAATGCTATCAGCTGCCATGGCTTTGCTTTGTGTTTGCACCAAGCTGGTCTATCTGTGGGACCACGACCACTGCAAAAGAAACCATTCCTTTTCACAAAACATGGTACTAGTGTTTCATGAATAAAACCATTATGTAAATTTCAATGGGTCTGGTTTCTTATTTCTCTTGAACTGGTGTGACATTTCAGTGTTTAATGGGTAATTCTGTGCGTAAGTAAAAAGTCTATTTCGTACGTGTAAAGTTGTTTGTAGTTGTATTAACTTCCTTTTTCTAAAGCTCTAATTTTTTGAGATGGCATCAGGCTTTTAATTCTTGGCAATTTACTAATCTGGTCGCAAACTATTTCGGGTTTTCTAACTGTAGTTTCCTTCTGCTTTTTTCCCCAGAGCGCTTGTGTGCAAAAGTTGAAGAAGTCTGAGTCGGCTGAAATCGTTACGTGATTCCTGCAATGCTGGAAGTGTTGTACCAAAAATGCAATAATGCTGTATGCCGACATCAGTGACCCATCTGAAGCTCCATTTCTTGCTGACATTAATGCTAGATAATGGTTCTTACAAACTCTGTTATCTGGAGGGTAATTTGAAAATGCAGAGGCTCGTATTATTTGCCTCTAAAGCTGAATATGCATTAGGCAGAGTATTTTGTATGGACATATAAACGAGACATCAGATGCATTCATTTTTCATTCTTTTAAACTTCTTATTATAGCGAGGCTGGATGATTGGGACCGGTTGTAATGACAAGGAGCAAATATCTCACATTTGCTCGTTTTGTGTTTCCTTCTCCAAGACATGCAGCTGATTCCTTTACGGTGATTTTTGTGACAAGTACATTAATAGCAAAACGGGGAATACATTGCAGCTTTCATTTTGTACTCAGATAATAATCATCTAGCAAAGCTATTGTGTTCGATCCTCTCTGTTCATTGCTTGTATGCCGTTGATTGGGTATATCAATCAGTCTGCGCAAATTACGCTAGACATTGTGTGTTTGGTCGGTGTCCAAACTCCAAACTAGCACCGTCAATTTTCGGTTGTACACGGTGGAATGGATCTCACCTGCAGGTATCAACACAGAGGCTCTACCGTGTTGTGCATTCGCACACGATGTTCACCGCTCTGATAAAAAAACAGAAGTCCATAGCAGCAGCTACAATATTTTCTTGCTATAGTAAATATTTTCTTGTTGCCACATTTACTAGGACACCTCTGTCGAATACTATTCACACACCCACTAAAACACTGTTCATACAGTGGTCCTATACGTTACTTCGGATCTGTATATGGTACCCATATACCCATTTTGGCCTCTGGTTAGTGGGCTGCATATCAGGTGCACAAAGCTCATTTGGTGCACATATGAAAAAACTTTTTGTTTGGGTATCAAATTAGCATAAAAAATTCTATATGTAATTTATGCTGTTTTGTTCCACCCTTTAAAATTTGAAGTTCAAACTCAAAGTATGTTAGAAGATACAAAAAGAGAAATTGACGGATGATAGATCAAATGGTCTTTGAAAAAAAAACAGGCAAATGTTACTATTCACAAGAAACTTTTTTTGTATCTTCTAACATACTTTGAGTTTGAACTTCAAATTTTAAAGGGTGGAACAAAACACCATAAATTACATCTAGAATTTTTTTTTAATTTTTATACTAATTTGATACCCAAACAAAAAGTTTTTCATATGTGCACTAAATGATGCTTGTGCACCTGATATGCTGCCCTAGTTAGTGTCTATAGTTTGGTATCCATCACTGATTCGGGAAGATAAGTTACAAGGGGGAATTTCTGCCCAAATCTGGCCACTTCTCTCCCTCATGTCCTTATTTGACAAACAAGCCCTATTTTATTGGCCAAATTTGAAAGAATTCGAAAGGAATTACACTATTTGCAGCAAAGTTTTTATGAAGTTCAAATTTTACATGAAGATGTAGCGTGTAATTTCTTCATATTTCGGTGTTTCCTTCCAATGCGGCAAGCCCTACATTCCAAACTGTGAACAGAAGAGCTTCTCAGTCCAGTCCAGCTTAATCCTAACTCGCCGTACAGGCGTACAGCCGAGTCGAATCCGCCGCACGGAGGGAGAGCGAGATGGACGCGGCGGTGCAGGAGGCGAAGCTGCTGCGGCAGGTGAACGCTCTCATCGTGGCGCACCTCCGCGACCAGAATCTCACGCAGGCCGCCTCCGCCGTCGCCGCCGCCACCATGACCCCCCTCCCCCCCTCCTCTGCCGACCCCTTCCCTCCCAACAACCTCCTCCGCCTCGTCGCCAAGGTCCCCTCTCCCCGTCTTCTTCCCCTCTCTACGCTCCCTCAGGGTTTACTCGGCCCCGATATAAACCCTGGCTGCTGTTGGTTCGCAGGGCCTCGCAGCCGAGCGGGAGGAGGCGGCAAGGGGAGGTGGAGCTTCCGCCGCGTTCGACCCCGCCGTCGCTGGATACGGTGGGCTGATGCCCTCGCTCGGCGCCAATGCCGTGAATCTCGGGTAAGCCCAATTGTTGTTGTTGGTGACTGTGGCATCGATTCGTTAACTGTGTTTAGCTGCTGACCATGTATGGATTTGATTGCGAGTGGTGACTCTGGTGTTATGTGCAGTATGCAGGATGTTAGGGGCTCGTCCAAGAGCTTTCCCAAGCACGAGACCAGGCACGTCTCCGATCATAAGGTGCGCATGATCCTAGTTTTCCCTTGCTCAATGCACTATGTGAATTCGCTTTTAATCCATTTCCTTCCACTTATCTGTACTAAATCTAAAATCAACTGAACAACATAATTCGTTAAACTTAAACACGACTACACGAGTACTCTTATACGCGGGGGCTAGAAGCTAAAACGAGAAATTCATATGGCTCGGACATCGAAGGAGGAATTTATCAGCGCACAACTGGTACCATTTGCACGCTTTGCACTTGCCATAGTACCTTGATACTTGTAATTTAGTTGGTCCTGCTTATAATGGTGTGGCAGACTAGTCGGTAATAGATTTCAATATATGCTTTGTTCATTGGCTTACTCTTACATTGTGTAGAATGTTGCCCGATGTGCGAAATTTAGTCCTGATGGGAGATATTTTGCAACTGGGAGTGGAGACACATCGATTAAATTCTTTGAGGTGAGCTTGAATTAGAATTACTACTCTGTTTTTGAGTGCGGGCTCGGCTTTGTTAGGCTGTACCTTTACTCAGTATCACACTTCCACTTGCAGGTTGCTAAAATTAAGCAGATGATGCTAGGAGACTCCAAAGAAGGCCCTGTCCGGCCGGTGATCCGTACATTTTATGATCACATGCAGGTGAGCATGCCATCATCATACATGGTAGTATTTTTACTGTTATGGCTGTATGGGCCTTAAGGCTCTTCTCATTCACTTTTGTAAGATTGATTCCTGTTAAGACTCCTGCAATTCATAATTTCATATTTTCTCACCCAACTGCTTGTAGGCTTGTAGCTAGCATTGACAAGGTATTGAACTTTGTAATTGGTAACAGTTCTAAAAGTTCGTGTGCTCTATTCTTCAGTAGTTGCTTCTTTATCTTCTATTGCTTGAATCACCACCACAGGGTATTGAACTGTGTAATTGGTAACTAGTTCATTTGCTCTATTCCTCACTAGTTTCTTCTTTACCTTCAATTTCTCGAATCACCACCGATGTGCCCTCTATTAGCAAATAAACATGTTTAATTTCTTGTGGGCAACCCATGTGGCCTAGTGGTAAAGCACATGGTTGTGGTGGTTGAGATCATGGGCTGAGGCTCAATCCCCCCTCTCCTTATAATTAAAGATACGTTGTTCCTCCTGTGTATTCAAGTTTATTTGTAACTGTGAGATTGGATTAGGCACAACGATAGTAGATTGATTATCAGAGATAAGAGGTTACACATATATAGGCAAGGATGACCCAGGTTTATAGAAACAGAACCAGCGGTGATCCTTGCCTTATAGATATCAATCTGTCTATCCTAACCAAATAGGCACTAGGCCTTAATAGGATGCGCAGGCCCAATAGGGTTGCAGCACTCTTTGTCTAACACGCCCCCGCAGTCGAAGCGGCAATTTTGGTGACGTTGAGACTGGACCTGAACTCATCGAAGACGGAAGCGGGAAGCCCTTTGGTGAAGATGTCGGCGTCTTCGCGACGTGGTGGGTACATGCGAGAACCTTGGTGTCACCAAGAGCTACACGCCACGAACGAAGTGGAGATCAATCTCAATGTGCTTGAGTGCGTTGGTCTTTGAAGCGGGGTTGGTGGACATGTAGACCGTCTTGATGTTGTCGCGATGAGACAAAGCGTCGCCAAGAGGCGTATGAAGTTCAAGTAATAATCGACGCACCATGTGACCTCCGCGGCAAGATTGGCCATCGTGACGATATTTCGCTTGGTATTGAGCGGGACAACGTGGGTTGGCGCTTGAAGACCACGAGACGAGGTTATCGCCAGAAGACCGTGATAACTCGAGGTAGAAGCGGCGTGTCCGGGCAACCACCAATCAACATCCGAGTAGACCACCAAGTCGGTGTGAAGACGGTACCAAGGACGAGTCCCAAATCCAGTGTGCCCCGAACATCTGGGAGGATGCGTTTGAGGCGACAAGGTGAGGTTGGCGAGGATCATGCATGTGAAGACAAATTTGTTGCACGGCATAGGAGATATCTGGTCTGGTGAAAGTTAGATATTGTAAGGCGCCAGCCAAGCTGCGGAAATCGCTGGGGTCCTGGACAGGAGCACCAGAGGCTGCAGGAACCTTCGGCTTAGTGTCAACAGGAGTACTACAAGGTTTGCAGTTAGCCATACCAGCCCG
The DNA here is from genome assembly GCA_036346405.1 of Phyllostachys edulis. NCBI lineage: Eukaryota > Viridiplantae > Streptophyta > Magnoliopsida > Poales > Poaceae > Phyllostachys > Phyllostachys edulis. The sequence goes on along the minus strand of CM070550.1, from coordinate 13,900,443 downwards.
ATCAAGAATGTCCAGCATATACTGTCGCTGAGAAAGGAGTAGTCTGTCACCGTGGCGCTGAACATGCATCCCGAGAAAATGATGAAGCGGTCCTAGATCCTTCATAGAAAACTCGAGCTGCAAAGCCTCGATTATGCGCCGAAGCAGGGACGGCGAGGAGGCTGTGAGGACGATGTCATCAACATAAAGGAGCAGGTACACTGTATCAGGTCCGCGGTTGTAGATGAACAGCGATGCATCAGACTTGGTCTCTGTGAAACCAGTGAGAAGATGAGCGAAGAAAGCGGCTATTCAGCCCGGGGCGCTGTTTGCACCATAGAGGATCTGTTCAGACGACAAACGGAAGTCGGTATTTGGGTCCTCGAATCCGAAGGTTGTGAGCAATAGACCGTCTCGGAGGCGTCCGTGAAGAAATGCATTCTTGACATCAAGTTGGTGAATGGGCCATTGTCGGGACAAGGCGGGGTGAGCATACAGATCGTTTATTCTTGACAACCGGCAATTTGAAGGTTTCGCGAAATCAACGCCAGTCGCCGAGTAAATCCGCGAAGAACCCGGCGTGCCTTGTGGCGCCCAAAGATCCATTGGCAGAGTTTGTGCTTGAAGATCCATTTCCGGAGACAACATTGGCGCCAGAGCGTGGCACCAATTCCCAGTGTGGTTGTCAGTGAGGCGATATACTCCTCCTCCATAGCCGACCGCCAATTAGGGTCGGCGAGGCACTACTGAAGGTCTTGGGATCGGGAGAGGGACGAGGCGTGATCTGAAGCGTGAATGCGATATCCGCCTTGCCACGAGTCGTCATGGCGTGCTGGTTTGCCACCGGAGGGATAGGGGCAACACCGTAGTCTTTGTGCGATGGAATCGAAGGAAGCAGACGGTGTCGAGACTGCAGGAGCAAGGCCCATTGTGTTGTTCTGTTGGTCGATCATTGCGGTCGCGGCGGAGTACACGGCGAATTAGCATACGGAGATGCCGCGACCGGCCGAGCATAGCCGTCTGGTAGTCTGCATTTATATGGTCAGATGGTCGTGGCCGACGTGGGTCATCGCATGGACTACATAGTCGCTGTGGCCGCACGTGGTGTCTTGCAGAGAGAGCGGCGTCGGGCTCCCCGCCTCCGCCGGGAAGGAGGAAGTCACGAGCAAACCTGCGGGATGCAAAAACGAGCCGCCTATGGGCGTGAAGACGACATTAGTAAGTTCATCCAAAAAGAGAGGTCTGCAGGAGTGTGAGAGGCGGTCGAGTCGCAAAGGAAAACAATGTTCATCAAAGATGACATCCGAGAAATGATGACCTGTTGGAAGTAAGGTCAAGACAGGTACCCTTTGTGATTATCGGAAAAACCAAGGAAGATGCACAATGCGAACGCGGGCCAACTTACGGGCGGCGAGTGGCGGAGAGGTTAGGATAGCAGCGCAACCAAAGACACGAAGATGATCGAACGCAGGGCGAGCCAAGAGAGCTTGGTGCGGTGTGGAGTGGTCAAGTGTCTTAGAGGGCAGGAGGTTGCGGAGATAGGTGGCGTGATGCAAGGCCTCGACCCAGTAGGAAGGCGGAGCAGAAGGCTGAAAGAGCAAGGAGCGAATGACATTATTCAGAGAGCGAATCATACGTTCAAACCTTGCCGTTTTGAAGCAGAGGTGTAGGGACATGACATCCGGAGGTGGACGCCACGGTGAGGAAGAAAGTCGGCGCTAGAGTTGTCGAACTTCATGACCATTGTATATGAATCGCTTTAATGGTGGCGTAAACCGGGTCGAGACATAAGCAAAAAAGGTAGAGAGAGTATAAAGGTGTCAAATTTGAGGCGCAAAGGAACGCCCAAACATAATGAGAGCAATCATCTAGGATGACGGGTAATATTTGTAGCCGTAAATCCGGCAAGCAGGAGAGGTCCACAAGTCACAATGAACTAGATCAAAATTATGTGTTGCTCGGGACATAGAAACATGAAAAGGAAGACGAGTATGACGTCCAAGTTGACACGCATGACAGACCGAACTGGTGTCTTTATTACAATGTGGAATCAAGGAGGCATGCATAAGACTGGAGAGGGCGTCGGGGCCAGGATGGCCGAGACGTCGATGCCTGAGGACGCGGAGGTGGAGGCATGAAGAGCACCCGCAGCAGGAAGGCGCAACGGGTAGAGGGGCCCGGAGCTATTGCAGCTGACGATCTCGGTCCGAGACTGAAGATCCTTCACAGAACAACCAGACGGGTCAAATTCCACAAAGCAATTGTTGTCAGATGTGAATTGGCGAACGGAAATAAGATTCTTAATAAGGTTTGGAGATACAAGGACATTATTAAGATGAAGGTGACTGGGAGGTGGTTGCGCCGATGGAGGTAACAGGAAGAAGAGATTCTGCAGACAACAATTGAAGAGGAGCAGTACAGGGAGGAGGTGTGGGAAAGATTACCGGCATCGGAAGTCATGTGTGACGTGGCCCCGAATCAAGTACCGATCTGTTCTTGTTCTTTGTTGTAACGTCATGGTGTTGAAGGATTGGCGAGGTCCGTGGTTCCATCTCGGCTGCCCAAGGGTTGAAACCGGAGGTGGAGCAGTACCAGCGTTGAAGCACCAGCGAGAAGAAGCGTGAGGCGTCGTCTGCTGGAAGTCGTCTGGGCAGGAGCTGTTGAGAGGCGGTGGGGATGGGCGCAAGAGAGGACAGGGGTCCATACATCAGTATGGAGCTCGCCCTTGAGTGGAGAGTAGGAGGGCAGAACGCACGCCCTGAAGCACTGTGGCCACCATGGCCACCGAGCCACCTTGATGCCGGTGATGGAGAGGGTCGTTGCCCCCGCTTGCCGCCTGCTTGCCCCATGGGTGTTGGGGCGCCGAGCCGGTGAACCCGAGGCGGTGGCAGCTGCTGCTCTGACGACGGGAGCAAGCCGAGGGAACGCAGCCTGGCCGTGACCACCAGGGGCGATGGGCGTGGGCGGCCGATGTGCTGGTTCGATTCCTCCAAAGAAGAAGTCATTCCAGGCTTCGAGAACGCGTGGGGAAGGGCGGCCAGCGGAGGTGAAGGCCGATGGAGGCAAACTTCTCGTTGAGGCCGCTGGCGAGGTGAGGACGAGGTGCGGTCGAGGGCGTGTTCGCCGAGGTCCTCGAGGCGTCGGCCATGCCCTTGAGGCGTCGGCAATAGTCGGTGTGGAGAGGTCCCTCGGGCGAAGGTCCGGAACTCGGCGTCGAGGTGAAGAGCGTCTCTGTGTTCCCAGAGGCTGTGACTCCCGGCCACCACACCGAAGGGTGTGGAGCGGGAGCGGGCACCATGTCGGATAGCTTCGGGAGAGATAGCGCAGTAGATCGAGGACTTGACCACGCAATCCATGCGCGCCATCCGGGAAGGCGGGTTGGGGTCGTCTTGGAGGACATGGTCTTCGAGGGTAAATTTCCCAAGGCGAGGAGGAAGAGTTCGCGCCACTGGTGTCTTGGTTGGAGGAGAGATCGAGGACGATCGGTACAAAGTCGCGGATATTCTCGGACGCCGAGCGGCTGCGAGTGGAGGTTGAGCGATGACCGCGGCTTCATGAAGAAGCGAGCATCGCGGAGGAGGAGGAGCAGTGGCGGGCGAGGTTGGTCATACATGGCCTCGGCCATGGCAGCTGCCTGCTGGCTTCGCGATCCGCGGCGAGACGCTCCTAGCGGCGCCTCGGCCTCCGTTGGCGGCGGCAAGGCTCAAGAGTCATGCGCGTCTTCAGCGGCAGCAGGCCTTCGCTTCAGCGCTGGCTCTCAGGCTTCAGCGGCGGCTGCTGGGCCTTCGCCCTCGGATCGGCAAAGTGGAGGTGGGGGTGATCGACATGGCGGCGATCGGCGGAGGAGAGAGCGCTTGTGAGGCGCGCCTAAGCGTGGAAGAGGGTCGGGAGGAACCGGCGACTGATACCATGTGAGATTGGATTAGGCACAACGATAGTAGATTGATTATCAGAGATAAGAGGTTACACATATATAGGCAAGGATGACCCAGGTTTATAGAAACAGAACCAGCGGTGATCCTTGCCTTATAGATATCAATCTGTCTATCCTAACCAAATAGGCACTAGGCCTTAATAGGATGCGCAGGCCCAATAGGGTTGCAGCACTCTCTGTCTAACAGTAACATGTTCAATTTCTTGCAGCCCGTCAATGATCTGGATTTTCACCCTGTTAACCCAATACTGGTATCTGCAGCAAAAGACAATACAATAAAGTATGCTTATCATTGATGCCCACCCTCCTTGTTTTTTGCTTTGCAATTTGAGGTGTTTAGATGGAGACTAAGCATATTTTGTCAATTATTTACAAATAAGTATGTGATATTAATTAATTTCTATATTACTTATTTCCTATGAACTTGAAACTTCCCTGACAGGTTCTTTGACTTCTCAAAAACTGTTGCAAGGAAAGCATTCAGAGTTATTCAGGTAGTAAAATTCTTAGTAACCATATATTGAATCTACCAAGATATTCTGTAAATGACGTGCTCTTTGCATATAGTTAGACTTATTTTTTCAATATTTACTTGAGCAGGATACTCATAATGTTATATCTGTATGTTTTCATCCTTGCGGGGATTACCTTTTAGCAGGTACTGCTATCCTTCAACTAAATTAGGACTTTCCTTGTAACCTTTCTGTTATGCACTGATTCTGATTCTCAATTTTATCATACATTTTTTTAAGAAATAAGTTACCGCTTCGTAGTCTTATGGATCCACTGGATTCATGCTTGATCATATTGGGTTTTGAGACAGATCATACATTTTCAGGATAAGAGCATGATGTGTTAAATCACCATATTCGACGTGATTGCAGAATTATAAATGGCTAATGTATTTATATCTTTACTATTATAAAAGAAGCATTTGGTGGTGGTGGTTAGTCTGCCATCAACCTTCCCACCTCTTGAGTTGGTGGGATCTTTTTGCGGATAGATATGTGTATACATGCATATATTACTATAAAGATCTTTTGCGGACAATTAGACAATTTACGCATGTGGTTTGTGATAAGACTCTTTGTGGCTTGTTGATAGGATATAAATTATGTATGCGACTTTTAGATGTAGGGATAATTATCTTATGTATATTCGTTTTTCAAGTTTAGAGCTTATATATGTTTATTTGGGATCCGTTGCAACGCACGGGCACTTGGCTAGTAGGTATTATGTGGTAGCGTGTCTTAATTTATTTGAATGCTATTTGACAAATAGCATACGTAGTTTCTTGCGAGTTTCTGTTGGAGGCCAATATTGCCAATTTAATATGCTGAATATGCAATCCTTACTTCCTTAGAAGCAATTGACACTGATAGAAATATTTGCAGGGACTGATCACCCAGTTGCTCATCTCTATGATGTAAACACTTTCTCATGCTACTTATCGGCAAATCCACAAGATTCTAGCGCTGCCATTAACCAGGTAATTTCTCCCGTTTGCTTCACAAGCTTTACCCTGCACTGGTTATTATCCTTATAAAAGTACAAATTTACTTTCCTGGCCTACCTATTTTTGTGTCAGGTGTGCTACTCGGGTACTGGGAGCTTGTATGTGACTGCTTCCAAGGATGGTTCTCTGCGCATCTGGGATGGAGTATCTGCTGAATGTGTTCGGCCCATAATTGGAGCACATGGATCTGCAGAAGCTACTAGCGCAATTTTCACCAAAGATGAGAGGTCAGCAAGCTGCCGGCTGTTAGATGTTATCTCTTTGTATAGGGTGTTCTTTGCATATTCAACCAACACATGTAACTTTGGCTTTTGGTCCATTGAAATAAATCGAAGGGGTTCATTCTAACATGGTATCAGAGCCATGAAAACCCTAACCCTAGCCCAAGATCCCACTTGATTGGTCGCCACCTTTGCCTCGCGCGCGCCCAAGCCTCCTTTGCTTCTTCCTCGCGTGCGCCCAAGCTCTCCTCTGTCATGCGCCCGAGCTCCACCATGGGATCTCGCCACTGTCATTGATCCGCGCCGCCGAACTCTCTCAAGACCGACACCGATCTTGGCGCTGGCCGATCTTGCTTGACTCGGGCCTGCGCGTAAACCTCTGCTTCCAAGACGATGCCACCCGAGCCGCCGACGCCTCTACTCGAAGACGATGCCCTTGGCATTGCTTTCGTGACCAAAAGCTCCGTCCAGTAGCCTGATTGCCAGCGAGCTCCCACCACCACCGTCGCCTCCATCGGGCCCGCATACCCCTACTGCCAGCTCATATTCTCTTGTTGAGTCGATCTCCTTTCTGAATTTTCCTGACTCTCAGCTTTCCACTTTTGTTTCGCCTCTACCTCTACCTTCTTCGCTTCCCTCTCCTCCGGCTCCACTTGTTCCCTCTCCGCCAGAGGTTCCTTCCAAAGCTCTTTTGTTAAGGTTTCATCCTTTCCCCTACACTACTCTCGTCGTCCTCGGTCTACTCCTTCTCCAGTGAGCCTCCGTCTTTGCTGGGCCCTATTCATAGCTCTCCTTCTCCGTCCTTGCTAAGTCCTACTCCACCTTCTCTCCTAGATACAATCTTCATGATAGTCGCACTGTCAGGCCTCCTGAGCGCTACGGCTTTGCAGCCGCTGCTCTCTGAGCCTACGACCTACTGTGAGGTTGTTGCTCACCCTGAGTGGCAACTCGCGATGTCTGAGGAGATTGTTTCTTTGGAGTGTACTGGTACTTGGGATCTTGTGCCCTTACTTGCACGTGTCACTCCTATCACGTGCAAGTGAGTGTACAAGATCAAGACCCGCATGGATGGCTCTCTTGAGCGCTACAAGGCTCGTCTTGTGGCGCGTGGTTTTCAGCAGGAGCATGGTTGTGACTACGATGAGACCTTCATTCTTGTCGCCCACATGACCACTGTTCGCACTCTCCTTGCTGTGGCCTCTGCTCGACAATGGTCCATCTCTCAGCTGGACTTCAAGAATGTCTTTCTCAATGACGAGCTGCGTGAGGGTGTCTACATGTAGCCACCCCCTAGGTATTCTGTCCCTGATAGTATGGTTTGTTGTCTTTGTCATTCTCTCTATGGACTCAACCAAGCCCCTCGTGCTTGGTTTGACCGCTTCTCCTTTGTTGTCACTGCTGTTGGTTTCTCCGCCAGTGATCACGATCCTGCTCTCTTTGTACACACTTCTCCTCGGGGTCGGACACTTTTCCTTCTCTATGTAGATGATATGATCATTATCGGGGATGACTCTTAGTACATTGATTTTGTGAGGGAGTATCTCAGTGAGCAGTTCTTGATGTCTGATTTGGGTCCTATTTGTTAATTCCTTGGGATTGAGGCCACTTCTATGCCTGAGAGCTACTACCTCTCCCAGGAGAAGTATATTCATGATATCCTTGCTCGTGCTTGTCTTAGTGATCAACGTATCGTGGGCACTCCTATGGAGTTTAGTGTCCACCTTCGACCCACTGATGGGGAGCCTCTTGAGGATCTCACTTGCTATTGCCATCTTGTCAGGAGCCTCGTCTACCTTGAGATCACTCGACCTGACATTTCTCACTCAGTTCATATTCTGCATCAGTTCGTTTCTGCTTCCACTTAGCTCCACTACAGCCACCTTCGTGTTCTGCGATATCTTCGCCATGGTTATTAAGGCTGTAAGGCGAGGCGAGGCGACCCACCCCCCTCACACCTTTTAAGCGGTAAGGCGTGAGGCGAGGCGACGCCTTACATCATCATAAGGCGGAGGAAGATCCGGCTTAAACCGAGCAGTGTTTGGAAGAAAGCCGAAGAAAAGGAGAGAAAAAGGGGAAGAGAAAGCAAAAAAGAAAAAAAAAAGAGAAGGACTACTTTGGCATAATGACCCATCAGCCCAACCCGTGCGTGACCAACCCATCTCAACGACTCAACCCGTGGTTAAGCCCGTCTGCGTGACCTCCTCGCCTCCTCAACCCTGCCTGCCTCCTCGCCTCCTCTCTTCCTTGCCGCCGTCTCCTCTCCCGTCCGATGCCGCCGCCTCCGCCGCCTCCTCTCTTTCTTGCCGCCGTCTCCTCTCCCGTCTGATGCCGCCGCCTTCGCTACCCTCTTGCCCTCTCCCGTCCTTTTCCCCTTCCCCTTCCCCTTCCCCTTCCCTACCCGACGGCGCAGATCCGGGCGGCGCAGATCCGGAGCAACCGAGCGAGCTCCGGGCGGAGGAAGGCACCCACGGGCGGCAGAGTACCTAGCGGTGCAGATCCGCGCGGCTCCTGGCGGTGGACGATTCACAGCCGGTGCAGATCGTGCGAGGAGGTACCTTATCGACGAACTCTTAGACCCAGGTGTGCTCCCGGCTCCTCTCTTCTCTCCTTCTACCTCCCTCTCCACCGGAGGCTCCGAGCAGAGGACGCAAGGCGCGGGCGACGCAAGGCGGGGCGACGCCTTACACCCCGGGACCGCCTTACCGCTTAGGCGACGCTTAAGCGTCGCCTAAGCGACGCCTTAATAAGCATGATCTTCGCGGGACCATCAGTCGTCGCCTTTTTCTTTCCTCGCTCCAGCTCTTTGCAGCTTCAAGTGTACTATGATACGACTGGGGCTAGCGATCATTCTGATCGCCGGTCTCTTTCTGCCTATTGTGTTTTCCTTGGTTCCTCTCTAATTGCCTAGAAAACTAAGAAGCAGATTGTTGTTTCCTGTTCGAGTGCTGAGGCTGAGCTACGAGCCATGGTGACGTTGACAGCTGAGATCACTTGGCTTCAGTGGCTACCTAAGGATTTCGGTGTTTGAAACATGTCAGAGCTCTCTCTTATCATACAAGATCTTGACACGATTAGTATTGCTCGAGATCCAGTGAAGTATGAGCTCACCAAGCACATTAGAGTATATGCTTCGTACATGAGATCGCAGGTGCAGGACCAAGTTATTGCTCTTCAGTATATGCCTTCGGAGTTTCAGTTAGCCGATTTCTTCACCAAGGCACATACTCGAGCTCAACATAGTTTCTACCTCTTCAAACTCAGTGTTGTTGATCCATCATGAGTTTGAGAGGGGGGGGGGGTTAGATGTTAGATATGTCTCTTTGTATAAGGTGCGCTTTGCATATTCACCAACACATGTAACTTGTATATTTGGCCTTCGGTCCATTGGAATAGATCAAAGGGGTTCATTCCAACACCAGCGTGTGTAAAATGTTTTTGTCTCAGGATAATACTCATCCATTGTCTGGCTTGGAGAACACAGAGATTATGTGCAAAATGTCTCTCAAGATAATACTCAACTATTGTTTTACTCTGAGAACGAAAAGTGTGAATAACCTAATGTTTTGGCAATGTGTTGAGAACCTAACTGTAAGTCTGTAACTACCTGACCCAATTCGGCCTAGTAATAGTGGGATTAGTCCTAAATCGTTAGTTGTAATAGCGTTGGAGACTTAGAGTTGCATACAATCCTTGGGGAACAACCTATACCAGCAGGGTTACCCCCCGTTAGGCTAAACGAGGACAGCAGCCTAAGTGATGTGCCGTTGTTACTGGGCAGGGATGGACGCACCTGATGTGTCACGCGGCCACTCTATTGTGACTGTAACAAAAAACTTTTCTCTGTTCGTTCAGAAAGGCTTTGTGTTTATGTGGTATTTAAAGTTTACAACTTTGCATGTACTTGCACATAAGATTGAAAAAAGAAGCTGATATAGTGAACATAGACTGGCTGAAGGACTGTAGCTCATTTTGAGTTATTTTGATGATATTCCTGGATTTTAAAAAAATGTTTGTAGCTTGGTTATCTGTTATGAAGCCTACAACTTTCTTTCAGGTACATTCTATCCTGTGGGAAGGATTCTTCTATAAAGTTATGGGAAGTTGGCACCGGACGACTTGTGAAGCAATATTTAGGTGCTGTTCACAGACAATTCCGATGTCAGGTTAGTAGTGTGCATATTATCTCCTTTCTGATTTAACTGCAATGCATTTGGTTACACATTCTCTTGTTGCCCCAATGGCAGCTAAGAATCTCAGCTCAAAATGTGGGGGGAAAGGCCCAAATGAAGTATACTGCAGCTTGAGCTTGTAGCTAATGGGTACCACTAACTTTGCTACCGCAATAATTGGTTTTGCTTTTTAGGCTGTCTTCAATGAAAGTGAGGAGTTCGTACTATCAACTGATGAACAGAACAACGAGGTAAATTCCAATTTCAGACTAGTAATATTGATAGATTTCTTTCAGCAGGGCAAACAGAAGCCTGACTATAATACTGCCGGTCTTCAGGTTGTCATCTGGGACGCACTTACTGCTGAAAAGGTTGCAAGATTGCCCACTGGCCACACGGGCGCCCCTAGGTCGCTGGAGCACTCCCCTGTAGAGCCAGCGTTTGTTACATGCGGAAACGATAGATCCATCAGATTCTGGAAACAGACAGTGTAGATTCGACCCACCATTCAAATCAAAAGTTTGTTGTAGCATTACTCTAATGCAGTATAAAATCATAAAAAAAAGGAAGGGAATTGCTTCACACACGATGCTTTTTATTATCATTCTCGCACGACCCTTCTAGCTCACATGATCACAGAGCCAGTTCGATCAATAGGCTCCACCGCTCCTTTTCTTGTTCAGACGCCATGCCCCGACCTTATCTAGCCATCTGTTCCTACTTCCTAGACGCGGCCAGCCGGCCACCGCTCCACTCCCACGCCCTGCGGCGGCCGCCTCGCAGCCACACGCAGTTGTGGGGATCGAGCTCCAACCACCGGTCAGCTCGAGATCCACGCCACTGAACACAGTGCGGATCTACAGTGTCATAGCAGAGTGTATAGGACACCGTGTCTAAAAATTAATTTTTATTGAATATAATCATGTATATGTAATGTGAATACCTCTAGCACAGCATAAGGAAACATACTAAGTTACAGTCCAGTCGAATATGGGCTATCTTGTCTTAGGGCTTTTGGTCATTTTCGTTCTGAATTTGACACTACTGACTAAACATGAACGGGAGCAAGGAGGATCCCTGCTGGGTAGCGCGGACTGGATGCCGCTTCCTACAACACCAGCACCAACGTCTACGACATCGGCACCCAACCACGGCGGCATATCTCCTGCACACAGCCATAAGTATGCACATATGCACACAGCTCATCTCGGCCGTCCGTCACGAGAGCAATGGCGTGGATCGCGAGCTGTTGCATGTTGGGTGGCGGCGCTGGCGGCGACTTTTTGCACCCAAGACGCCCCAACAAATTCGTTTCGCGACATCCATTCCCTGCGACGGCCGAAACCTAATTGCTCACGGTGGCAGTGGCGGCAAGTGGCGGCGCCGGTCCTCCAGCCCCTTGCGCGCTCCACCTCCTCGACGGCCGCGCTCGCCTCCCCTTGAGCTCCGTTCGCGCTCGCCTCCCCTTGAGCTCCGTTCGCGCTCGCCTCCTCGAGGACGCCATGGTACGACGGCGGCCATGTTGGAGGCGGAGGTGGAGGAGCCGCCAAGGCCATCGTCGACAGTGCGCATCTTCATCCACTACCTCTCGCCACACCCTTAAGCTCCGTTCGCGCTCGCCTCGGTAGCCGTGAACTGCCCTCCCTCCAAAGGTGCAAGATTGCTGCGTTTCGCACTGAGAGCCGCCCCTGTTATTTTGTTCAAGTAGGTGGTCGCAAGGAGGTGGCTTCATAGTTGCAAAGGACTTGTAATATTGGTTGCTTTCATGTGCGGACTCATGGACTTATGTCACGTAATCCGAATTGTGATGTAATCTGCTATGAATTCTCAAATCTTTGTGTAAATGCTATCTCAAGTGTTGACCTTGAAGTGTTGTGTATGTGCTTCGATTCAATTTGTTTTCTCAAATCTGTGTATATGCTTTGAGCTTCAAATTTAGTTGTCTTATTGTTGTGCAAATGCGAGTTCCTCTGAAATTTACTTCAATTTGTTTTCTCAAATCCGAATAGTCTTATTAGTTTTCAATTCAAGGCACATCAATACAAACAGAGTTCTTCCATGTACTCTGTTGAGGTCCATGTACCGTGTGTGTGCAATGGAAGCAATGGAATCAATGGAAGTGTGTGTGCGATTTCGATACTTCAAATGTTGTCATTGTGTGTGTGCAGATTTTACTGTTGATACATGACTTCTTTGCATGATTTATCCAAATTATATCATGCGGACATATGCTGATATCTTGAAATGTTGTCGAATGTTATCTACTATCTCTGCTCATTAATAGGTAGTGCGCTTGTGATGAAGTAATGATGCAAGACATTGAGAGCTATGCCTAATTGCCTATTAGCGTTAGCAATTAAGCGATGGAAGCACACATATACATAGATAGTTTTAAGTAAACCGCATGTCTCCTTCTAGTAGTCTTTGGAAGAACTTGATGTATGTCAAGTTTACCTTTTAAATTCTATGGAGTACTGCACTACTGCTATTGGTTTAATTGGTTAGGGGCATTTTGATGGCTTGTTCTATTATGTTCCTCAGTCATTACTCATGTACGAGCTAGTTTCTCATGTCTCCTGGTAACACATTTTTTTAGTACTGCTAATTTTTGTTGATTGAAGAGGTACTTATCCTATTTGTTGTTCCTAGTTGAACTATAAACACCTTTTTCTTTCTGTAGGTCTCTGTAAATTCTTCTTATAGCATTTCTAGATTCTTTGCAATGTGGTAAATGTGGTTTGAGACCTTGAAGTCTCCAGATTGGTAAATGTGGTTTGGTAAATGTGATATCGATTGCACACCAGATTGCATTTCAGATTGAACTCCAGATTGAACTCTAGATTGCACTCCAGCTTGCACTCCAGATTGAACTCCAGCTTGTAGGATGCATCCTAGAAAACCAACTGGAATGCTTTGCTACAGTATCAGGCAATATGAGCTGCTCATCACCTAGTGTTTCTTTGAGTTTCTCAGGATCAATAGCATCCTTTTGGATTTTGATGAAGAGAAATGCATACGAGCCTGAGAAAGCAGTATACAAAATGTACAACATTCTCACATATTTCAAGTCATACCAGCATTCCAGAGAACATTCCAGCATGATCTAGCTACGATGTCGATTTCAAGTGATAATGACATTCGAGAGAACCATTCCATCGATTTCAAGTGAAACCAAGAGGGTGGGCACTTCCGGTGAACAAACCAGAAAGCGATCATTAGTCATCGGGATGGATCATCCATACAACACGAAATCGGTCATACACTAAATCATACATTAGCGGTAGAGTAGCAATTGAAACGATCTTGCTCAATTTCACGGCATCCAATGACGGTAGCAACATACAAACTTTCACTTGACAAATTTCACAAAGATTTTTACACATTTAGGTCCATGCTTCCATTCATACAAAATTCTACCAATGCATTCAATTATTTCCAAACAACAAATTTGCATTGACCAATTCATTATCGAGCCAAACTAGTGCTAGCACCTCTGAAATTCTGAGGGAGCATACATGCACATTGTTCAATCAAGCATCACAATTTCTTCCACTAAGTACACATGAACAGTTACACCCATCAATTCTTAGTGTTCTTGTTTCACACCAACTCCAAGTTACACCATGTCCTCCCTCGAAGCAATCCGAATTTGATCAAGTTGAGTAGTTATGCTCATCAAAGTTATGCACAAGCAAAAGTTATTGACAAACCGAGTGCGCTTTGCATCAAAGTTATGCACAAGCAAAAGTGTCTAATCGGACCAAATTTCTCCTAATCTCGAGTTATTCACAACATCAAAGTTGAGCAACGAATTTGAGGGAGGGCAATGGAGTACTGATTTAGGGCGAGCACGAGTGGCAGCAATGGTGGCGGCGGGATGGGAGATGATCACATAAGTGGGTAGTCGAGCCCCTTGAGCTTCACCACCGACTGGGTCTCTGGCCTTGGCGCAGTCTTGAGGCGGCGGCGGAGGCGTGGCGGAGACCTGGGGAGGCACGGCACAGGCGACAACGCAGATGGAGGAGGAGTTGCAGAGAGGCGGCCACGCCGAAGTCGAGCCTTGAGCCACCACCTTTGGGTCTGGCCATGGCGCAGTCTTGAAGCGTCGGTGGGAGGGCGTGGCGGATCTGTGAGGCACTGGGAGGCTTGAGGCGGAGGCGCAGGAGGCGCGTGGCGAACCCTAGCCAGCCGCGTCGCGTTGGAGAGGCGCGGAGGGTTAGAAATGAGAGGGATGAGCTGCGTGCGGGGTTGTTTCCGCAAAATGCCGTGCGTGGGAGGGGAGCTCGAATCTCAACCGCACAAAACCGAAATGGATGGTCAAGATGAGCTGTGTGCATATGTGCATACTTATGGCTGTGTGCAGGAGATATGCCGCCCCCAATCACCCACATCAAGTTTCTTATTCCTTATGTTTTTTGGTTTCTCTCTGTTCTGATCCTGGAGAGGCCTCTTTGTTGGTGGTGGTTGTTGATTCGGAAAATAGGGATCTTTCGAGAGTTTGGTTGACTTATTGAGGTATTTCTTCGCAAAATTGAATGAAAGAGATGTGATCCCTGTGAATCGGTAGATAATGTTGCAGCATTTGGTTTTTCCCCCCGTTCTTTTTGGCTGCTATCCGGCTGTGTCGAGACTTTGTAGCTAATCGCCGCAAGGAAGCGGAGGACGTCGGCGGTCAGGACGGAGCCAGCGGCTGCCATCTCGGAGGCGAGGGACGACCGCGGGCGCAGTGCCGCGGTGCCGCCGCCGTTTCTCCACCTGCATGCAGAGTTTTTTTTTTTTTCGCGCATGGGGTTAGATCTCACTGGTAGGGCCAGAGCAGTTTCTCACGTGATGCCTTTGCGTCGTAAGCGCATGGTACGTTGAAATCGTATGTGTGGCAGCGCCGAAAAAGGAAAGTTTGCTCATGTGCAGTCCCTTTATAACTGTTGTAGTTGCACACTTGTACATTGACATTGTAGCAAAACCCGGTAAGAAAATTTTGTCTCTTGACGGCATTCGTGTAAGCACAGTTCTGATGCTTGCGCAAAACAACTTCACACGTATTGATTTACTTCTATTTTCCGATGGTTCTGATCTTGAGCAAGAAGATAGTGATGATTTGCCTGTATGGAAAGATAGGCCATGTTTTGTGAAGTGGGCCTACATCAGATGGCCAACTGGAGCCCAACCCATATTGCCAGAGTCGAGTGAACTGGCACCAACTAAACTAATTTCCCCATTTCCGACGAGCACCTTCCCCGTCCTCCTCCGCCCCACCTCGCGTGACACGCCATGGCCTTCTCCCCGCGCTCGCCGTGGTCGCGACCGAGGAAGACCGACGTCTACTCCACCGTCGTAGTCCACGACGACGAGGACGACGCCCACGGCGGTGGCGGCCCCGCCCCAGCGGAGGAGGACGAGGAGGACCCCTCCTCGCTGCCCCCGCTCCTCCAGCGCCTCCCCAAGGACTTCGGCGGCGCCTCCTTCGACGAAGACGACGACCCCTACTCCTCGGACCCCGACGACGCCTCCCTCTCCGCCACCGTCGTCGTCAAGCGCGGCGCCCCTGCCTCCACCTCGGCCTCCTCCCGATCCCCGTTCCTGGATCTGCGCCGCTCCAGCCCCCGCGCCGCCGAGGACGACCCGTACTCTACCTTCGTCGTCCACGCCACCGCCCGCTCCGGCGGCGCCTCCAGCCCGCGCGAATCCACCCCGGGCACGTTTATCCGCCGCTCGGGTGGCTCCTCAAGCCCCATCGAGTCCGTCTCCGGCACATTCATCCGCCGCACGAGCAGCCCCTCCAGCCCCCACGAGTCTTTCTCCGGCACCTTCATTCGCCACACCAGCGGCGCCTCCAGTCCCCGTGAGTCTGTCTCCGGCGGTGGCGGGGGGTTTGGGTCCTCGTTCTGGAGTCCTGCGGTGGGGCAGGCGGAGGAGCACCGGCAGCCGTCGCCACTGCTGCAGCAGCACCACCAGCAGCAGCAGCATTCTAGGCGGAAGGCATCGGTGAGCTCGGTGCCAGAGAGCGTTGCCAAGGAGGACCCTTCCACTAAGTACGAGCTGCTTCATGAGCTCGGTGCGCCTCTTGTTGTGGAATTAATATTTCCTTTTCTCTATGTGTAAAATGCTTTCAAATAATTTTTGAGGTGTTTGCATAATGAAACAATTCAATTGGGGAATGCAGGGAAAGGTTCGTATGGTGCAGTGTACAAGGCAAGGGATCTCAGAACGCAGGAGCTTGTGGCTGTCAAGATCATCTCCTTAACAGAAGGGGTAAGTTTCTTTATTGATGAATCTCCGTTAAGATTGTAAAGGTCATTATTGACACTAGTTAGCGGGCATGTGCAACCCACGTCACCAAATGTTCAAACTATAACTTATATGAAATAAAGACGCAAACCAAATATGCTGTCCAATTAATATTAGTTATCGAGGATGGCTACAATACGAACACTTTGTAATACAAAAGGTTTTTCAATATTTTCTTTTACAACTTTCCCTCTTTCTACTCAGTCCCTCAGAAGATAAACTTTGTCCTGCCCCACTTACATATTTGACATCCATGTTGCTTGTGTTGTGAGCATTTAGTTTGCATGGATTGAAATTGAGACTTCTCATAAATATGAAAGGTTTCTATTGTGTTACCCTTGCATTTGTCTAAAGTCTAAACCTTCACCTTTCGTTATCAGGAAGAAGGATATGAAGACATACGGGGAGAAATTGAGATGCTGCAGCAATGCAGCCATCCAAATGTTGTCCGTTACTTTGGAAGTTATCAAGGAGAAGAATACCTTTGGGTATGATCCAATAACCTGATAATATCTATTTCTATTAATATTGCAAAATAGCTGCACTACTCTATCTTGACAATATTTGTCTACTTGTCAACTCACTAAACATATGGTTGATGTGAGATTCTACTTGCAGATAATAATGGAGTACTGTGGTGGTGGAAGCGTTGCCGACTTGATAAGCATTACAGAGGAGCCTCTTGATGAATCCCAAATAGCTTATATATGTAGAGAAGCACTAAAGGTTCCTTTGTACTTCTGACACAGTTGCATGTAGAAAAGTATATTCTTAAATAGTTTTGACCTTTGTTACTTACATTGCATTGCACTTGATCACCAGTTTAAAAATATTTATTAGGCTAGAAGGTATGCTACAAATGGCCTTTAGGGACCCAAGAAAAAACCTGATCGGCCCTGTGGTGATCATCTTCAGATATTTTACTTTTACTTGCATATTTTCTGCTGTAGGGTCTTGCTTACTTGCATTCAATTTTTAAAGTTCATAGAGACATTAAGGGTGGCAACATTCTACTAACTGAGCAAGGCGAGGTGAAGTTGGGTAAGTAGAGTTGTTCTCTGTTATGCTTTAATTTCATTTCTTAGTGGTTATTTTTAGATGTCATCGTTTGTGAATTTGGCATGGTGTCACACCACAATGATGTCTCGAACAGGTGATTTTGGCGTAGCTGCCCAGCTAACGAGAACCATGTCAAAGCGCAACACGGTATACTTTTCAACTGTTTTTGTTTTGCTATTTTATATCCAAAGTTCAAGAACTTTATGTATTGATCTACAATGCACGGGTACAAGATACCGGAATGCATTTGAAAGTGTACGCCAAGACGGCGATCTGGTATTTCCCAAAAAGCTCCTAGTATGTCGATGCAAGAGTATATATATAATAAAAGTAATAAAAATATATAATATAAAAGATAACTGATAAACTAGGGAAGCACCGAAGTAATGAATTAGTGAAACAAAAAGGGAACAAGATAAACCAAGAAGGAAACAGAAAGGAACAAGAAGGGAACAAGAGAAACCAGTGAGATGAAGAAGGTACCGGCCGGAGGGAGCAACAGGAAGAAGCCAAGAAGGGAACAAGAAGAGGGGAGGAGAGGAAGTACCCGAGCCGTACCGGTACCCGGTACCGGTACGAGGACCATGAGCAGTACCCGCGCATCAGAGGTATTGATTGTTGCAACCAAAAAGGAAGTGACAGATAAAAATTATTCATCATAGTTGACCATAAGAGCTCTTATTTGTGCATAGTTATTGAATACTATGGTAATTTGATGGGAAATTTGGGCACAAGTTTGTGTTGGAAAGGTATCACTCCAAACTAGGTTCTGTTGAGTTTTATGCAACTCCATTAGGAACGTTAGATTATAAATGGAAAAGGGGAATTATCTATTAGTTTTCTATTTGGTATGTCATAAATAAGGTTATTCCCTGCCTACCTTTTTTTTAAAAAAAATATTTCTATTCTGAATTCAGTAACGACGAGATTTAGTAAATATTGCCTATTTGACTCCATCCATAAATTGACTTTCCCTCATATGCTGAGTTCTAGTATCGATAAGAATTCGAGTTCTTATTGTCTTATGTTATGGTATGAATATACTATACCAATTCGTTATGTATGGATGATGGATGAGATTCTATGGATAGAGAGCCAGTTCCAATTGACTTACAGAATGTTCCCATTCGCGTGCATCCAGCAGGAATTGAACCTGCTGCCAAATTCCTAAGCACTTGTTCGAGCCCAAATTGGTTGAACCCAACCGAGTCCAAGCACACATCGGCTTGCTTGTCTCCATATTTGATAGGCTAATCTATTTCACGTCAAAACACTAGGGGAAACTTTTCCAATATAACAACTTGGGCCCACCGTGGGGACAGACCCACGTATGCATAACACGAATTACACTTTTGTCCTGGCTTCGTGTAAAAGGGTTAACTCGGAGGTTCTATGTTTGGACCTATCAAGCATTATATGCTAGCACTGTTGGAATGAACCCATAATCTATTCCAATGGACCAAAGGCTAATATATCATGTACATAGTAGGTCAATATGCAAAGAGAACCCTAAGCTATTACATATGTTACAAGCACAACTCTTAGACTTCCAGTGTGGGACTAAACCACCACCATAGCTCCCACTTGGGCCACATGGGCCAACACCAGTTGGGTCAGGTGTTACATCCAAGTTGATGGAAAAATAACTGTTAGTGAATTGCATAACAACATTTTTAGTAACTAAGCTTAGTCTGGTGTGGCATTTTCCAAACAAAAACTCCGAAGTGGCATTTTTTAAAAAGCTTAAAGTTTGTAGTGGGCCTCGTGGAACGCATGCTAATTTCCGTAATCCAGTGCTTCATGTTTATGTCTTTCAGTTCATTGGTACTCCACACTGGATGGCACCAGAGGTCATTCAAGAAAGTCGTTATGACGGAAAGGTATCATCTCTCCCCCTCTCTCCCCTCTCTCAGCAGTAAGCACACCCATGCGTTTAACTTCTAATGCTAGATTTTGCCAATATTTCTGGATTTTGCACTAGGACTTAGGGGCTGTAAAATCTATGCTATGAGTTTCTTAGTGAATAGTGAGTACGGAAATTTGAATGTCCGGTTTCCTTTTGGTGTAAAAATCTATTTTAAATATTGCAGAAGAAAGTTAAACATGTAACTCTGTGGGCATAGAAGGTTGTTAGTATCCAGTATTTTGTATTTAAGTAAAAAAGCTATAGAACCCCTGCCCAGACATGGTAAGTCTTTTCTTTTGTTCTTTTCTTGATAGTTCCTGAAGTGACAAACTTATTACCTAACAGTATTAAGCTTCTAAAACCACAAAGCTACTATGTTACAGACTTACAGTATTGAGAAAATGCTGGACAGTTGGATTTTTTCCTCAATTTATCTTCCAGATCTGTCATAGCAAAGTTAACCATGCTTTCTTGACTTTAATTTCCAGGTAGATGTTTGGGCACTTGGTGTATCTGCAATTGAGATGGCAGAGGTAGAAAATATTCTTTGGTTCTTCCTTTTGTAACTGTACAGTCACTTATGTTTGTTATTCACTTTTTTTGTGATTCATCATTGCTTAACATTTTTTTTGGTGTCTCTTATTGTAGGGCATGCCACCGAGATCCACCGTGCATCCAATGAGAGTAAGTGCATGGCTTCTTGGTGCCTTTTAGCATCTGCAGTTGATGCGGCTATAGCTGAATGAAAGCTACTTTATCTTTGATGCGCTGTAATTTGAATTCCTCTACCTTTCTATTCATGTTTCTGAACTGGATTTTCCTGCTAGCAGTTCTTTTCATTTTGGCCCCCCCCCCACCTTTTACCTATTTTATAGTATTCCATGGATTCATGGATAAATTCTTGGACCTGTCTTGCTTCTTGACACATTTGCTTCTTCACTTTGTCTATCTAAATATCTGATGTACCTGCCATTTTTTATGTCATCCTCACTCAGCTTGATGCATTACATAACTGTGGCTCTTTCCCCTTACTTCAGGTGATCTTCATGATATCTAGTGAACCCGCACCAATGCTGGAGGATAAGGAGAAGTGGTGAGTAGCTTCTATGCAACTGTTTGGCTTCTCTGAGTAATGGGAAAACCAGATTGGTTCTTTTTTTTTATTAAAAAAAAAAGATTGTTAAGGACCTCAGACATAGGCTTTTGGCCCAGGTTTCTTTTGATCTGCAAAGAAATTCCAACAGTGTCAGCTGTGATTCATATTACTTTTGGTTGTAAACGAAATATTTCATTCTGCTATTGGGAAAGATGTTGAAATGGACAAATAGTGCAGAACTTGCCAGTTTATCAACCTTTTCTTGTACCTGGCCAGTTTTCAGTTAGTCCCTGGATGAGGTGTAGCTGTCCTCGGCTTAGGGCACAGTTTGTCCTGTACCAGACTGTTAGCTGTGATAAACTGAGTTTTTTTTATAGCCCTGTAGCGTCATGTATTTGCAAAAATGACCCATCTTTCACCGTATTTGCATAACTAGACCCTATCTGAGCGCGGAATCGCTGGGGCGCCGACGCGTGTCCCATTCCGCGCTTGGCGAGCACGGAAGGCAGCCTCGGCGCGGAAGGATCAACGCAGGCGCGGAAGGATCAACGCGAGCGCGGCACACGGGGGAAAAGCCACCTTCCGCAGTGCAGGAGCACGGAAGGGGCGGGCACGCGCGGGCCGTACGGGAGCAGATTGGTTCCGTGTTCGGTGACAGCGGAAAGTCGCCGACTTCCCGCGCTCGGTGACCGCGGAAAGACGCCGGCTCCGGTACCTCCCACGCCGTCACTTCAGTTCTGCGCTCAGCCGAATTCCTGCGGGCGTCACTTTCTTTCCACGCTCGGCGAGCGTGGAAGGGGACACGTGTCGGCCCCCCAGCGATTCCACGCTCATATGGGGTCTAGTTATGCAAATACGGTGGAGGGGGGTTCATTTTTGCAATTACGTGGCGCTACAGGGCCAAATCAAAAAAAATTCTGATAAACTGGCTATAAATCGATACGCATCTACCGGCTACTAGTGCATTACCTTACCGGATTTCAAAATCAAGTCTTGAATCTGTTGTCTGATATTACTATTTTCCCAGAATATATGACCTTTTTGGTGCATTTGGGCCATATTATAGATTGAAGACACTAGACTAACCTTTTGGAATGAGCTGGTGTAGAAGCAGCAGTATTTCGCTGCCTTTCTATGTATTCTAATTTAGGTGACCCTTTTAGGAGTTCTTATATGCTATCTCCTGGTTCTTCTGATGGGCCTCTGATCAACTGAAGTACTGAACTGTCTGCCATGACCAGCAGCTGTTGGGCCACCATTCCTACTCTTCAGCCTTGAGCTGTATGAGGTAGAAGCTCATCCCATGTACAGCTTGAGGGCAAGTTCCACCAAGCAAATATGATGATGCTTAGTTCATACAAACAAGAGGCACTTCACTCAACAGTATCAGTGATGGACTTTTTTTGCATAGTGTTCATTTCATTCGTCTCTCAGATTCTCACCATTTTGATGTGGAAAAGGTGGCAGATTTTATCCTTGACTTCTAAGCTCACATAGGTTTTCGAACACCATAGTCTCAGACATATTTCAGGCTGTGAACTAGTTTAGAGCATGAAGAAGTTAGAAATCTATTATATAGCAGGGAGTCACACAGCTATTTTCTTTAATTTGATTTATTCCTTTGCTCAGCTACTAATTCTTGTTAATACTGATCTATTAAGTAGTTTTCTTTAGTCAAGTGGCATCGAAATATTAAACTTAATCCAATGAAGCATTCGAGTTTTCAACATCAGTTGGTCTAAGTTCTTGTTATCTTACCCTTCAGGTCCCTTCTCTTCCATGATTTTATTGCCAAGTGCCTAACAAAAGATCCAAGACTTCGCCCTGCTGCAAGTGAGATGCTGAAGGTACTTCTTTATTGCTTAGGGACAACTCCATGATGCATTTACATGATTTTTTATTTCTATATTTACTTATGTTGTTCTCTCTCTTTGTATAATTCCTTCTGCAGCACAAATTTATTGAGAAGTGCAACACTGGAGCTTCAAAAATGTTGGCCAAAATCAAGGAAGCAAAGAAGATCAGAACCACAGTTACAGCGCAAAACCAGCTGTCTGGCCCTGACAATGTACACCAAACTCTCTTTTATTGCTGTTATGTCCACTGGTTTGGTCATTGTGGTATTCTGACACTGGTATCTAATTATCCATACTCCATAGACAATGCAAGACGCAACTGTTCGAATAAATGAAGACTACGGGGAAACTGTTCCTGCAAACCCTCAGCAACATACAAATCACGAAACATATGATGATGGTGGGGCAGGTAATGATAACTGTGCAAGTCTAATATGTTAGAACTTGGAGAGGATTTTGCTATTCATAACTGTGTGTCTGATTCATGTAATGAGAGGGTATATATAGTGGATTACATGGGCTACATGGGTCACATGGGCTAGGAGAGAGAATGTATAAGACTCTTTAACACCCCCTTCAAACTCAAGGTGGATCTGATGCACTGAGTTTGAGAAGATGAAACCGATGTTGTTCTCGAGTCTGAGGTTTAGTGAAGAAATCTGTAACTTGAAGCTCCGAGGGTACATACTGGAAGTCGATGGTCGACTGCTGACAATGAGACCGTGTGAAGGATGTATCAACACCAATGTGCTTTGTAAACTCGTGCTTGACTAGATCATTAGCAATCTGAATGACACTTGTATTGTCACAAAACAGAGATGTAGGGTTATCACAATGGACATCGACATCAGCCAACAGCCATCGAAGCCAAATGATCTTTGAGGTGGTAGCGGCAAGCGCGACACTGTAGTTTGCTTCTTGGACTTCCAGACAATGAGTGAAGTACCAAGAGAGATGCAATAGCCAGTGATAGATCAGCGATCAGCAGGATCACTCGTCCAAGTGGAGTGAGTAAACGTGGAGTTGGAGTTGACTCGAACTGGCATGGAACAGACATCTGTACGTAGTCCTCTTAAGTATCTCAGCACAAGAAGAACATGCCCATAGTGGACTGAGGTGGGACCACTGATAAACTGGTTGAGCACATGAACAACATGAGCAATGTTTGGTTTGGTGATAGTGAGATAAACAAGGCTCCCAACGAGCTGACGATAACGGGAAGGATCTATCAATAGTACACCATTTGTAGGTCGAAGCTGCAGGCGGAACTCTATTGGTGTGGCAGTAACAGTCATCCCAGAGCAAGCAAGCAGATCCTGAACATAGCAATGCTGATAAAGGTAGTAGCCAATAGCCATCATCATCAGAATGAACCTCAATCCCTATAAAATAGTTCAATGGTCCCAAATCAGACATCATAAACTATTCACTCAATTTCTTCTTCACAAAAGCCACATAGTCCATGTCATCTCCTGTGATCAACATATTATCTACATATAGCAGAAGCAAAGTACGACCCCGCTGAGAAGTGTGAATAAACAAAGCAGTGTCATGCTCACTTGGAGTGAAACCAGCCGCTCGAATCACAAAACTTAAACGCTCAAGCCAAACACAAGGAGCCTGCTTGAGACCATATAGAGCACGCCTAAGACGACAAACATAGCCTATATGAGCCTCAACACTGAGGGGTGGAAGTTATAGGCTTAGCTCCAGATGGGCTGTAGTCGTATGAGCAACTGGAGCAAAAGTCTCATCATAATGTCGGCCATAAGCTTGCTGAAAACCTCTTACAACAAGACAAGCCTTGTATCGCTCTACTGAATCATATGACTTGCTCTTTACTTTGTACACCCACTTGCAAGTTATAGGCTTAGCTCCAGATGGAAGCGGAATAAGATCTCAGGTGCCTGTAGACTCTAATGCTGTAAGTTCCTCAGTTATAGCCAACTACCACTCAAGTATACTGGCTGCCTCCTGATAGGTACTTAGCTTAGATACTGCACATGCACGAGAAAAACCCCATCTCTCTGGTGCTTGAAGAGAGGAATGATCACGTAGGGCATACCGTGATGTAGTAGAACGATCGTTTGAGTCTGTGATACTGGCTGGATGGTCAAGTGGAGGAGAGGAGGACTGAGGATCGGAAGGAACTCTCTGGCGGCGACTATAGTGAAAGGGAAAAGCGAAAGTGTTAGAAATTGATGGAGCTGGTGGAGGACAGGAGGAGACACACTAGAAGGTGAAACTAGTGGAGGTGTATCTGGAGAAGACAAGTCCGGTGAAGGAATGGGAGGTAGACACAAAAAAGAGGTAGAATCTGTGGAAGGAGTGGGATGTGTAGAAGGATGATAAAAGAAGGGTCGATCCTCATCAAAGGTCACATCACGAGATGCGAATGCGACGTGCTGAAGGATCATAGCAACAATAGTCCTTATGCTTAGGACTATAACCCAGGAAGACGCACTCAACCGACTGAGGGCTCAGCTTTGTGCGCTCACAAGGTGTTAGAAGGACATAACACACACAATCAAAGACACGAAGATGAGCATAGCGAGTTGATGCTTTGTACAGGACCTCACCATGACACTTGTCCTGAAGCTTGGAAGAGGGCTGATGGTTGATGAGATAGACTGCTGTAGAGACCGCTTCCCCTTAGAAGTGAGGGAACGAAGGAGGAAATGAGAAAAGTACGAGTAGTCTCATTGATATGACAGTGCTTGCGCTCAGCAACACCATTATAAGCATTAGCACCAGGACACGAGAGCTGAGGAAGTGTACCATCCGAAGTAAAGAACTGACAAAAGGCTGATGAAAGATACTCTCCTCCAGAGTCAGAATGAAAGACATGGATGACATAAGAGAATTGAGTATGAACTATCTGAGCAAACTAATAGATGAAAAACAACTGCGAACGGTGTTTCATGAAGTAGATCCAAGTGTATCGAGCGTGGTCATCAATGAAAATGACATAGTAACTGTTACCACCCTTCGAAGCAAAAGGAGGACCCTAAGCATCCGAATGGACCAAATCAAAGGGACGATTAGATTGAGAAAAACTAGAAGGATATGAAAGTTGTACTTGCTTGCTAAGTCTACAACCCTTACACTGAAAATTGGTGTCAACAGAAACATGACCAAGAACACCTTGATGAATCAAGGTAGAGAGGCGTGAGCCACACAAGTGCCCCCAAGCGATGATGCCATTGAGGAAAAGACTTGCAAACAGAAATAGATGCAGAAGGACAAGGAGTAGATGAACTAACAACAGAGGATGAAGGAATAGGAGCAGGAGCAGTACCAGAAATGGAGGATAAAGGGAGATTCAGACGATCAAGAACATAGAGCCCTGCAGAACCTCTCTAACGATGACCTGTACCAATGACAACTCTAGTTTGACGATCTTGCACAAAGCAGGAACTATCATCGAACCCAACAAAATAGTTCATCTCTGCGAGCTACCCGACAGAGATGAGATTCATGGACAGCTGGGGACAAGTAAGACATCTGAAACTACGAAGTGAGAGGTGGAAAGAGTCCCCTGATGAGTGACCGTGCATGGCGTTCCATCAGCTTTCTGAATCTTAATACCTTGTGCAGCAGGACGACATGATGTGAGCTGAGTTGCATCAGATGTCACATGGAAAGAAGCTCTTGAATCTAATAGCCATGGGAGTGAAGCACCCGACACAGGATATGATGGCGCAGTCAAACAGGTGGATGCACCGGGCAGTCGACGCAACTGAGTCTAAATCTGACCAAACTGAGTTACACAAGACTCCACAGCACTAGCAGGAATAGAGCAAGCAATAACAGCATCAACACGAATAGGTCCAGGACCAAGAATGCCATCAAGAGCCATGATAGGATCAAGTACACTAGCACCAAGCAACAACATCAGTAGTACCAACACCACAGGCAATAGCAGGAGATCTTGATCTGCAGCACAACAAGCTAACACGACAACATCAATAGCAGAGCAGAAGCATACAACTTACTGAAGGAGTAGATGGTGCCCATAGGTGCAAAGCTGGATCGAAGCCTTTCCTTCTCAGTCAAAGGAGTAGTTCAGAGCAACTTTGGAGAAGCGGAGTTAGCTTCTCAGTCGAAGGAGTAGATGCAGCACTGAAGCATTTCCTTCTCAATCAAATGAGTAGAGGCAGAGCAGTTTTGCGCTGAGCAGGATGGGCACAGCGTTGGAGCCCAGCGACCGGAATCGAGATTGGTGGCGGAGGAGGGAGCTCCCGACATTGTGGTGGAGCCTGGCGACTGCCGAGGCAGAGGATGCGACGGCTGAGGCAAGGGAGCGACCGGGATCGAGGCTCGGCGGCGACCGAGGCAGAGGAGGTGGCTCCCGACGCGGCGACGGTGGTGTTCCCAAATGGCGGCGGCCAAGGTAGAGTAGGCATTGGATCCGAGTGACCGAAGCAGAGGTGGCCCCGGATCCGAGCGGCGGCGACGAAGTGGCCCGGAATCCGAGAGGTGGCGACGTGCAGGCGAGGATGATGATTGGAATCCGTCCGGATCAAGTTGGGGGGAAGACGAATTCTTCTGTTGTTTCTTGGAATGGGTTGCTTGACTTGCTTCTAAATATAGTGCTGTGTTGTATTTTCGAGTCTTATACTATGCACTTGAAACCACCATCTTTTTGTCTCCTTGCAGGTGATTTTGGTACAATGATAGTTCATCCTGAAGATGGTGACGAAATAGCTGAATCACCCATTTTCCCAAGAACAGAGTTCATACCAGGCCTTGGTAGCATCAACTCTTTCACACATGATCCAAAGAGGGCTGAGCTTATTTCAAATTTTTGGTATGAGAAACGAAAAATTATTTTCTTATGTATATTTTTCAGTCATAGAAAGAAACACAACAAAAACAATTCGCTCTCTCGTCAGAAAGAAGTTTATGTGTGATATTTTGATAGGGCGGAGAACATAGCTGATCGTGATGCTAGTACAGAGCGGGATTTAGATGAACATCCTGACTTTCAAGAACCAAAAGCAATGCCATCTTCAACTGGAACAGTTAAAGAGCATAAGGGTCCAGATCGGACTATGCCGTGCCATGATAATCAAATTAGCTCTGCGGCACCGGGTGTTGCTAGCACAATGACCAAATTAAACAGCAGCCCGAGCCGTAAAGCATTTTCAGTTCAGGATAAGGTATATGCTTTGTGGTCAGATCTCAACTATTTTTCTATGTGATTTGAACCAGACTAAAGTACTTCAGAATGGCAGTTGTATACCTCACCCTTATCACTCCATGTCTAAATTGTCAATGTTTCAAAATTTCCTTTTGTAGCTCTGGTCGATTTATGCCGCAGGCAACACTGTACCTATACCATTTCTGAAGGCGATTGACATTTCACCGCTAGCTCTAGTATCGGATAGTGTAGCAGGAAATGGCCTGGCTGGGTCAAGTACAAATGATGCATTGGAGGCAGTTAGGGAGCTTTTCAGTGGTGATGGGCAGACAAAGAAAGGGCGCAAAGGGCAAAACGAAGTATGCAGCAGGCACTTTTATTTATCACTTACAATGTGATACTATTTCTCGCGTCCAGATGTGTGTAGCTGATACTGGATTTGCTTGCATTAGGTCCCTCTTCCTCCTGGTGTGCACCACAGATTGACCACAAGCCCCACATTGATGAACTTGGCCCAAGCTCTTGCTTACCATAAGACGTGAGTTGTTTCGAACTGCTCTGTTTTGTTAGAGCTTTCCATTTTGAGGCTTATATCCATTTCTTTCTATAAATATTTTAGGTGCTACGAGGATATGCCTCTGCAAGATTCACAAGCGTCACAAGAGCAGCAGACAATACAAAACCTTTGTGATACACTTCGAACCATACTGAGGTTGTAGACATGCACGAATAAAGGCTACATCCTTGAATACCGAAGTGCTGCGCCGAGGCAAGGGCTGATTTTGGCTTTTTGATTGAGGGCATTGTGATCCGGCTCAGCATGGGGGTCCTCAGGGTCTGGGATCAAAAGCAGGCACGGCAATGTGCAGACTGCAGAGCAACGCTGATGGAGCTTGTTATTAATTTTATAGATGCTGGGTGACTTGAAGTTGGATTGACAGAAGGAATTCTATTCTGCTGATGGAAAATTTTGTCTCATAGTTAATAGCCTCTAGGTGTTCCGAGTGGTTGGTGTATGTAGACTGTAGAGATTGTGTATCGACGTTTTGCTAATCAAATTTTGCGGCACAAATGGCGATCTGTTGTACTGTCGTTTGTATCTTTGACAAATGCAATTGTTTTGCCCCAAATAAAGATTAATAATTGATCAGTAGTCCGATGGCTTGAGACGGAGAACGGTCTACTCTTATTTCTCAACTACTGTTGTCCTTTTTTTTTCCTCAACTACTGTTGTGCGGTAGGAGATCTTGAAAGGCATGGTTCTTGCTGTTATGGTATGAATCTTGTCACGAGTGTGCCCCGCACGTTATTCTGACCGAGCACCATGTGAATGGCATGTTTATTGACTGACTCCTTGTTATGGGCGCTCCGGGCATGTCCTAGTTAAGAATAACAAGACCGGATTGGACATAGAGTTATTATTCAAGCTCATAAACTAACGATTTATTTTGACATTACAGATTTTCCTAAGGGCATATACAGTGGTATAGATAACTATTGTCTATAGTATTACTCTATGTCATCTATAGACAGAACTAAAAACAGCTTCTATAATAGATTATTTTTTTACATATCTCTATAGACAATTTCTTCATATACAATGTGTTCTGTTTCTCGTGTTACAGTCGATTATTGCATAAGAGACGACTCAATTATATACTCCCCTCTCCTCCACATCATCTCGTGTCCTACGTATCAAAACTTACAGACAGCTAACTTACACCTAGGGGTGGATATCGCGCCAAATAATTGTCTTACCGAGTTTTTATCGAAATTGACATAGTTTGATTTAATATTTTTTTTTATTTATAGTTTGAAAGTATTTTTAGAACCGAGCTAACGAGCCGAGCCAGAGTTAAATCTAATTTCACTTGAAATTGACTCACTTCAATGTTTAACCAAATAACAAGTCTAATTTGAGCAATTTTAAACCGAGCCAACGAGCCCAAATAATAAGCTTTTTTTCCACCCCTGGTCACACCATTGTACATAATCTAAGGGGTCAACTTGTAAATTAAATTAGTTCACATACAAAAGGTTCACCAAAAAAATAGTCTTGTTTTTAAATTTTTGTTAAGAAAAATAGGCTAATTTTTGGTGGGAAACGTACCTAAACCAGGCGAAACAGCCGAGAGGTAGAGGGGGACAGCTAGGGGATCCCATTCCCATCCGATGCTGCATCCCACTAAACCACGGTGTCAGCGACTGCTCCGTACTGAGTGCTGATGCCAATTGCCAGGCACCAAAGTAATTAAGAAACGGATATATTCCTAGGCAGCAGGGGCCATCAACGAATCAATGTTCAAACTGCACCGCAGAACAGATCCCAATCAATCGTTGTTTTTTAAAATTAAATCCGAATTCCAAGTGGGGATGCGCTGCGCTGCACTTGCTGGAGTCGAGTCGGGGACACGCGGGATCGCGGCGCATAACCTCAGTTTTGGATAAACAAGCAGCAGTGCGTACGCAGCAATCCAAAGTTGATTCGGCAAAGCAGCGGCGCGGGATTGATAGGGGATCAGTGTTCTAAACCAAGAAGAAAGCACTGCAGATGCAAAGGATGGTTAGATGCAAAAGACCAGGGAGAAGAGGATGCGGCGGTGCAAGAAATCCTCCTCCGACACGATCATGATTCATGAATAACAGCATGCAAGCAATTTGGCTGGTGAGTACTTGGAAAGCCAAATGGCTAACAGCAAGAGCATCTCTAATAGTCTATATCATTTGTTACTAAGGAATGAACACATCAGCATTTAGGTGATGTGAAGAAGAGACGGCGAGGAGAGAATGTGAGCTTATTTCTAGATGAAGAAACAAGCAAATTGTTGATACCAAGACATAAGAAACAACAAAATAGCTATTGTAGACTTCCTTGTTATATAAAAACTTGTTTTATGGGTAGCAATTAAAGTATTCTTTCTCATATTAGTAACAAGCTCAAGAAACAATCCATTGAAAGACTTGTTTCTTTTTTATTATATTAAATACTCTCTCTCCTCTTAGTAACAATCTAAGAAACAAACTATTATAGATGCTCTAACCTTGTCACCTGTAGGCGGCTTTCACGTGCAGTAAAAGAACTCCAACAAATCACGTGGAAAAAACAAGTCCAGGCAAGTTTCCACAAAACTAATTCCCATTGAAGGGTCAGTTCAGGAAAAAAATATATTAAAAAATATTAATTTAAAAGATAATTACAAAAAAATAGTCGAAAAAAATATAAAACATGCCACTGTCGCCATGTGAAATAGCGATAGACTCCTATTAATACTAACTGTCAATTCAAAAATTCTACCACGTAAATCAGAAAGCCATGCAAGTAGGAGATCATAGATCGTTACCACTAGACGCGCAGTGCAACGAAAGAAGAGTAGGAGCAGCCTGATCCAACATCGAGCGCGTTGATGTAGTTGATCGTAGTCGATCGCCCAGTGTCCTAGGTGCCGATCGTCTCCTCCAGCAATGTAGGATCAAGAATAACAGACTAGAGGGGGGTGGATAGGAGATTTTAAACTTTTTGACTAATTAACAATTTAAGCCAAATGTGAACTAAGTCTATACTAGATACAATTCTAGCTAAGCAATTCAACTCAAGATAAATGCTAGAATTGTAAATACGGAATAAGTAAAGATAAGAAATAACCACAATTGAGGCAACAATGTTTTTCCCGTGGTATTGAAAACTTGCCAGTCTTCACTAGTCCATGTTGAGGAAGCTTGAACAAATCAAGCCGACTCCACGAATTAATCCTTCCCTCGATCACTATTGGTTGTTCTTCCTCCACTCCGGAGATGGTGAACACCAAACCATTCACAATCATGGTACCGGGCCTCTTCACAATCTTCTTGAAGAGATCACTGTGCTCCCACTGCCAAGCCGTCTAGGTGTTTGGCAAAACACCAAGAGTAATAAACCGATGACCTTCGTTTGATGGCACTCAAGTGCAAATGGATCAACTAGAATGAATGAATGCACTTGAATGGGCTCAACTACCTCACAATGAATGCACAATCGTATCTCACCAACTGCTCCATAACGGCTATAACAGGAGCATTAACTCCCTCTGACATAGCTGTTTCAAACGCGGCGCGGTACTACCGCCAACTATCATGCGGTACTACCGCTGAGGCCGGTCGTACCGCACATTGGAGCGGTACTACCATTCGAAGGGTTTTCAATCTCATCCCAAAAGGTGCTTCTCTGGATTTTACGTACCGCCATCTAAAAAACGGAACAACCGAGGAGCGGCAGTTTCGCCACGAAATCCCGGTACTACCACATCATGCGGGAGACTAGGACAAGCTTACCCAATCAACCTTGCCATGTGGATGGCTCAGATGAATTGGGCTGTTCGGATCACCATTTTAACCGCACGATTACATTCGGACGGTCCGAATGTGTACCGATAGTTCCGCCAAAGGATATGCGGTCATACTGCTAAGCGGTAGTTCCGCCAAGTAATGTCCGGTACTACCGATCCAAGGGAGAGGCACCGAACCAAAAACAGTGTCTCTCTGGTTTTTACGTACCACCAACAAACAAACGGAATGACCGGTGTCACGACCGGAACTCCTAGGACCACTCGGAGGTCCTCAGGACCACCCGGAGATCTATCAAGACCACCCGAGAGGTCCAACAAGACCACCTGGAGGTCCGAGAGTGGTCGTGAGGCTCAGGATCACCCCCAAGTCCACGACTAAGCCCGAAGGAGGTCGTGAGACCAGGAATCACCCCAAGACCTCTGTGTAAACCGAGCTAGTCCCAAGATCAGCTGCTAGCTCACATAGTAAACAAAAGTGGTGACATCCAACAACGCGGACTTTATTAATAAAATATCAACAGAGTAGCTTACAAAGGCGGCTCAGGAGTCGAAAACAAAATACAGCAGATCAAAAGCAAGCAGTCCACCCGACACGCCACAGGCATTCGGCTGGAGGGCGCAGCCTAGACATCCTGGTTCTCTTCCTCGCTGTAGACGTCTTCTCCTGCTCAAAGATTACATCAAGCAAGAGTGAGTACAACAACCGTGCCCACAAATTACACCCGTGGAGTAACAGATTGTAATGCATGCATGGATGTCTCAAAGGAGGTCTTATAGGGTTGATTTCATAAAGCCAAGTTTCCTTCAAATACTTGTACTAAGTTCCAAAGCAGTTATACAGTAACTAAAATCCATTTTCTAAAACTCAGTTTTATAGTTGGATTATATTCATCAACAAGTGGTGAAGGATACCCTCCTATCACAAGGCTCCCCGCCCAAACCCATTTGGATTGGCATCCAAAACAGTTTAACAAAATCTTTTGAAAACAAAACAAACATCTAACTTGGAGTGGCTTTGCTAGCTTGTCCATAACCGTAGACACGGCTATTCGAATAGTTTTACACTCTGCAGAGGTTGTACAGCTTTACTCACATGAGATAATCATCTTACACTGTCCACTCACACACTTCTGAGGTGTGCGACTAAGAGATTATCACAAGACCTTTACAATGCGCCATTCCACAGCAATCCCCCCTCGCTAAGGTTTCACCCCCTTTGGACTAACCATCCGCAGGGTTCAGGCCCCCTCTTGCGTCAGTGGGAAATACAGGTCATAAAAGATCACCCACTCATCCAAATGGAACAACCAGGGTGGAACTTTGCAAATTAATCAACCAGGTCCCCTCCCTATTCTCAGGACATGTGGTTGCACGATGAGGCATAGCAAAGGAACGCTCGAAGGCCGGTCCTCAACTGACTTGGGCGACTACCACTGAACCCCTGAGCCTCAACCCTACCCGAGTTGAGCCCGTGCATGAACATGCACCATCCAAGCAACCAATTCGCCCAAAACCAAACCAATTTTCCTTTTTGCTTTGCTTTTCAAAAACCTTTTGCAAATTTCCATGACAACCCAATGTTATGTTTTAAAACATTTGACAACATTGGTCTTTGGCAGTAAGATCTCCCAAAACAAGAATTTTGGCCTAAGCATGGCTAAGCATAAAGTTTTGCAAAACTTCTAGCTCATATTATTGTATCAACTAGATTTTCATCTAAGGCAACAAGGTAGGATAAAACAGTAGCAAATCTAGATGTACAAAGGAATTAGGGATAACTATAAAGTTAAAACAGAGATTAAATTACTTGAATTGAGATAAGCATGCAATACTCTTTTGAAATGAAACTTAAGTAACTTGAAATACTGGGCTTCAACATGATCAAGGGTATGACTTGCCTTGCCCGAAAACCTGGGGGTCTTCTTCTTCAAGGTGCTCGGGGTCCTCAGAGTCGTCAAGATCTACACGTGAGAACAAAGCGAACTCAAATAAAGACCAAATAAAATCCAAAGAACTCTAAAAGAAACCCAGAACTCAAACCAACAGAAAAGCGCCGGACTAAAAACAGGTTCTTAGGAGGAGGCTCGATTCGCTGGGAGGAGGTCCTACGGAGAGGGCGGTCCTTGCAAAAAGACCGAAGAGGGTGGTCTTTGCAAAAGGACCCAGAAGGGTGGTCTTTGCAAAAAGACCAAGGAGGTGGTCTTTGCAAAAGACCAAGAAAGTGGTCTTTGCAAAAGGGAGGTCTTGAGGATATCCTGAGGAGGAGGTCCTGAGGAAGATACGACTACTCAACGTGGTAGTAGGAACAAAGGAAAGAACAGGGCACGAAGAAACTCACCAAGGCCGAGAGAGAGACGGAGGAAGGAGGGGAGGTCAATGGACGGCGGTGGCGGTTGAGGCCGGCGCAGACGCTCTGGTGGAACCTTCAACGGCGAGAAGGCAGCGATGCAGGCTCTAGCAGAGTTCTTGGCGACGAAGCTTCAACACAGCGCAACCGGGCGAGAGCAAAGAGAATTGAGTGCAGAAAAGGTGATGAGAGAGGGCTACTCAACCTATTCATAGCCAGGGAAGAAAGAGAAAGAGAGTCACTGAGAGACTCGGAGATGCACGAGTCAAAGGTAGGTGTGTGACAAGACAAGGGACGGCCAATCTGGTGAAGGAGAAATAGGACAATGTATGCTGTGAAGGGAGGAGACAAGGAGAGAAAACGAGGTGCCACGTAAGTGACCGCATTTAATGTGACACAACCGGCATTAAATGTGTTGGGCCATGGGTAGGCTACGATAGCTACAAACAAAAATTTCTACCACACAAACTAAGAAGTCAAGCAAGTAGATGATCACAGATCGTTACCACCAGACATGCAGAGCAGCGGAAGAATGGTTGGAGCAGCCTGGTCCAACGTAGAGCGCGTCGATGTAGTGGTCGTAGTCGATCGTCGAGCGTCCTCACGAGTCGATCGTCTCCTCCAGCAACCTCTGCAGTTCCTCGTGAAGATCGCGGATCGTCCTCAAGCGCAACAGTCGCTGTAGCGTCTCTACGGTATCCACACGTCCAGGGAAGGAACAACCGTACGTCGGTGTACTAGCACCAAGTCGCACGGCAGAGCTCTCAAGAAGATGGCAGCTAGGGTTTCAGTGGTGTAAAAACTTACATCCCAAACAGCCTCATGCATCTCCTTATATAGTGCTCGTGACGGATCCTATCCTAACACATTTGACGAATCAGATTCGATCTTGGTTTGTTCCAACCTGTTAAGTGTGTGACCACAGAGGTTCATGCGTAATCGGTTGTGACTGGAAACCCTTTCCGATCACGAGTCGAAGCGGCTCCTAGCGTAACATAGCGATTCCGAATACACACAAATTATATCGAGCGAACCTTAATGCAATATGATCTACGATCAGGTCCTTATCACTTACGACTGTGTCCTATCTCTATAATGATCAGTTCAGATTTGGTCACGACGATTCGTAAGTCCCACGACTGTGTTTGACCACTTTGTGTTAAGTTCGACTAGTCTACGACCAGCTCGTATCTCCATATGACCAGTCCGTAACTGCTCGAACCGAGTGACCTACTCGTGTGTACTCCCTTTGCCTCACGATGTCTGGTTGAACTCCAGGTGAGATGTTGTGTCATCCATGGACTGTTCAATACTTTCTCGATCGAGTGTCGGATAACTTCACGTGGTCGAACACTTCGATCAATAGTGGCATGGCCATGCACTTTCTTTATCCGACCACAACGAGGGGCCCAGAGACATCTTTCCTGTTATGTTAGGAGGGGCAAATCCCATATCCGACCAGTCACATTCCTCTGTATGTTTCATAGCATACCCGAAAGCTACCTTTATAACTACCCAGTTACGGTGTAGCGTTTGGCAACCCCTAAGAGTGCTATTACACATGTAGAAAACCATGCTGATCTCATGTCTAAGGATTATACATCATCATTGCTTGAGACCAACTAATGACACATAGAATTATAACAATCTCAATAGTGTCCCAAGGTAGGTCTTATCCAACATCATGTTCTCTAACATGTGTCCATATTATTGGTTTGATATCTCTATATCCATGACCCGTGAAACATAGCCATCAACCAATACATATGCTAGTCTATTCATATGTATCCTCATATGTTTCCGATCAGGGATCGTATAAGAATAATTATCGTAGAAATATAGAGTTTCACAATCAAGTCACATACTTGATAATCAATATTAACAATATTATTCTAGGAACAAGATAACATATTATCCAATGTCATGAACATAATGAAATATAATCATCTCTATGATTGCCTCTAGGACATATTTCCAACA
Organism: Phyllostachys edulis; assembly: GCA_036346405.1. NCBI lineage: Eukaryota > Viridiplantae > Streptophyta > Magnoliopsida > Poales > Poaceae > Phyllostachys > Phyllostachys edulis. The sequence goes on along the minus strand of CM070550.1, from coordinate 13,864,627 downwards.
AAATGCACAAAAGACTTATGTGGCAGAGAAAGAAGATGGTGAGCAGGACTGACAGGTGGGGGCCAGTCAAACTCGGGAGAACAGTCCAGTCAAAGGGGTGATCGCGACCAGAGGGGAGGTTGTGACCAAAGAGGGAGGTCATAACCAACATGGATGGTCTTGACCGCAAAGGTGGTCTTTGCAAAAAGACTAGGACGGGTAGTCTTTGCAAAAAAAGACCGAGAAAGGTGGTCTTTGCAAAAAGACCATGAATGGTGGTCTTTGCAAAAAGACCACGCGGAGGTCCTGAGGACGAAGAGGTCCTAAGGACAAAAGAGGGTGCGGCGAAGCGGGCCATCCGATTTTGATCGAGCGGTCCAAAATGATGTGGACATTCGGATCGCCTGAACGCTTCATCAATTCGTGCCGTCCAAGCTCGATCGGACGATCCACCACGCTTAGGAATGTTCAGACCGTCCGAACCTCCCATATCAATCGGGCTGTCCAAAAGATCGGATGGTCCACAGGGGAGGTCTGGACCGAGAGGGAGGTCCCAATGAAAGGGGAGGTCTAGACACAAGGAGAGGTCCAAACACAAGGGAGGTTTGGACACAAGGGGAGGTCCAAATGAACAGAAAAGGGAAAGGTCAACTCCAGAACTCGAACAACTCCAAGTAAACCAAACTTTTGATCAGTGGAAGTTTGACTTAGCCATTTTAAAGCACTCTAATTCCGAAAATCTCAGGTTAAGCTTTATAACTTCAACACAACCAAATGGTTCTTTTTATTTTGAAAATTCCAAAAAGGCTCAGATTCTTAGGATGTTACAACCGGGCTGTGGTAGCACCGCACCACGAGCTGGTCGTACCGCTGAGTGTCCAAAGCAACATGGTCCGATCGGACTGCACACGTGGACAGCTTCATTGGGCCGTTTGGACCACAGGTTTTAACCGTACAATTGGGTTGCTTTCGGACGGTCCGAACGTCCCCCGGTAGTACCGCCAAAGAAAATGCGATCATACCGCTAAGCGGTAGTTTTGCCAGGTATTCTCTAGTACTACCGTTTGTCCTGTCGATTTCACAGTTGGTTTTTCAATTCAAATTCAAATACATGCATGATCCTAAATTGATCCAATTTGCACAAGAACAAGCTATCAAGCTACTAGTCACGATTCCTCTTAATAGTACGGCATTTAACCTATAATCCGGTCTTCCAACCATTTCTCCTAAGACCGGTAAAACATAAAAAGGATCCTAGACTACTTGTACCTTGTTTTTGAGCCATGTAGATCTTCATGATGTCTTTTAGCATGCATCTTCAAGTCATCAAACTCACCAATGGTACTTAATTTTGTGAATACTCAATAAACACGTTAATCCCATATTCACATATTATCATTAATTACCAAAACCATTTTTAGGGGCCTAGATGCTTTCAATCTCTCCCTTTTTGATAATTGATGACAACACAACTAATATGTGAGAAAGACTGATTTGAATATACTACTTGTTGTAAAAATGAGTGTATATTCTTTTGATGACTTAACAACAAAATAATTCTTGCAATGTGATCGAATGGGTTTGGAGAATTATTTTCTTGTTAAAGTCAAAGTAAAGAAAGCTCCCCCTAAATATGTGCACATAAATGATAGAGAATATTTGCAAGCACATGTAGAGATTTTTAGAAATTTTGGCGGAGTTTCTTTTGCTTGTTGGATCTTGAGGAAAAAGCAATTAAGGTAAAAAGACCATAAAAGAGATTGCATTGCAAGAGAATATCATAAGCATAACATTAACCAACAAGTTTAACAAGATAAGCAACAAGTTTTAAACTATTACAAGCACATAAGTTCAACAATAATAATAACACATCACACAAAGAGTATATAGCAAGATAAATCTTGCTCCCCCTAAATCTTTCTCCCATGCTACTCTTTGCTCCCCCTAAATCTTTCTCCCGTGCTACTCTTCTAGCTTCTCCCCCTTTGGCATCAAAGTACCAAAAACATATCAAGCTGCTGGGTCCTGAGGAGGAAGAGTCGTAGGATCCTGAAGAGGAACAGCAGCCGGATCCTGAGGAGCTGAAGCCTGAGCTTGAGGAGGTGGAGCCTGAGAAGCTGGGTCCTGAGGAGGAACAACTAGAGTAGAGGAGGTAGAAGCCCCTGGAGGTGGAGGAGGACGATGAGTGTAGCGCTGAGAAGTAGTCATAATCAGCTCCATAGACTCAACACTTTCTAACAAGGCAGCTAGCCTGTTGTGAGTCTCATTCTGAAATTCTAGCTGTGCTGTCCTCATCTCCTGCTGAGTGAACTTAATCTGTAGCAGATTGTTGAGGATCAACTGCTGATTTTGGAGAACTTGGGCAAGAGTCACCTGACCTTGAGCATCATCTGCAGCTACCTCCACTGGAGCATCATCTCTTTGCTGACCTTGCTGAATGGGAGGGCCTTCTCGTGGCTTTTATGCCTTATGAGATGATCCCAAACCTCCCTGATACTCAATCTTGCTAAGTATCAAAGTCATAATGTAGGGAGCATAGTAAATCCTTTTGACCCTATCATTCTTTGAATTAGCTATGCCCCTAATAATTACTTCCACTACATCAAATTTTCTTCCATGCATGATGTTATCAATGATGTTCCAAGCATGTCCCCTAACTGCATCAAAGTTTTCACTCTTGGGGAAAAATGTATGATTAATAATTCTATTAATCAGACTAGGAATGGGCTTAAGACTATGTATCTTCCCTAGGGTATACCTGACAGTCGAATCATAAAAATCAGTCCAAACAGGAGCAAGCAATGCAGGACTATCATAGAGCTTCTCCCAAGTGCCAGATGGTGTTCTCAAAACACGCTCAAAAATCTGCCTTAGTGCACTCCACATATCTGGTTATTGTCACCCATTTCATTGTTGAAAGGTCTAGAGAGACATGTACTGTGGCATAGAACTGTCTTATGATCTCCTCATCGTAGTCATTCTTAAGAGCTACGAGATCATGAAGACCTACTTGTTGAAATAGTTGGTATACACCATCATACTTGTCCAAATTATTGATGTGCTGCAACTTTATCCATTTATGATCTGCAAAATTTCTGTGATGTCCATACAGCTGCTCATAGACTTGCTCTTGAAATTTTGTGTGGAATCTTGGATTGATGGAGTTTGAAGGGAAGAGGTACTGATTTATGTGTCGCTTGATGGCAAACTCATCAGCTGAAATAAGCCTTAAATCAACCGGAGGCTCTTCTGGCTCTCCCATCTCCTCATCTGAGTAGCTTGCACTTCTGTCTCTGTCTCAGAGCCAGACTCAGAAACTGACTCATCTTGGGATGAGCTTTCCTCAGATTCAGGATCATCTGCTACTGGCCTTTTGCCTTTTCCATGCGCGACCTTTTGGTGAACTTCTCGAACTGGATCTGCAGGAGGTTGAGAGGAAGATTGCCCTCTAGGTGGTCCATGCGACTTGCGAGTCAAGATCATTGTTCTTGGCATCTTCACACAAAGAGGATAGATTACAGGGAGTTCAAAAGATTAAACGAATAGAATTAATTTTGAAAGGAATGATATTTCTGTTTCTGTCAGAAAAATCGGTAAGACCGCTGTTCTATGGCCGGTACGACCGCAATGCGGTAGTTCTGCGCTCAAGACAGCGGTAGTACCGCTTTTCCAGACTGAGTTCTAGGGCTTTATTCTTTATAAAATTTGTGATGTTTCTTATGGAGTGAATCCGTGTAATAGATGTATAATCATCATAAAACATCAACTTTATCAATTTTCCCAACTAGAACTAACTAAATCATCCACATTTCAAGATTAACCCTAAAAGAGACCTAGGGTTCCAAGAAATAGGTAAAATGAGGATCAAAGAGGGTTTTACCTTGATGATTGAAGGAGATGAACCTTAGAGATGCAAGGAATCAACAGACATCAACAAAAATCCGAAGAACTATGAAGATTTTCCAAGAGGATTTGGAGTTCTTAGGGGGTGGAGAGAGAGAGAGAGAGGCCGAGAGAGAAAAGAAACGGGCGAGGTGCGGTCGAACCGTCGTAGGCAGTAAAGGCACGAGTTGAAGTGAAACGGCAAGGCAGTTAATGCCATTTACCAACTGACGCGGTCGTACCACCTTTGGACCACCGGTAATACAGTGATTCTGGCCTTGATAATCAAGATCATGATCATACCGCTAAACACGTCGGTCATTCCGATTATCCTGGAACTTTTAGGAATTGACTTTGGATTTGAGAAATATACAAATAATCCTTAGTTTTACACTCAATTAAATATCATTTAGGATCATTATGCATTGAGTAGACTAATGTCTATCTAAAACATAATTTTTATGAACATAATAATCTTTGATAATAATTTTGAAAATATTTTCATAAAAGACTTCAAACAACACCAAATGAAGAAAAATGCATGAGGCAAGAGTTCAACCAACATTTGAATAGTCTATGACAATTAATTCATTCTTCAATTTGCAAAAGTGGCATTCATCTAATGGCTTGGTGAAAATGTCCGCTAATTGATCTTCGGTTCGGATGTGGCTAATTTCAATCTCCCTTACTCACATGATCTCTCAAGAAATGATGGCGAATATCTATAACCGTACTATTATTGTCACACAAAAGAGGCATTTTATCAAATTTAATTCTATAATCCATCAAAGTTTGCCTCATCCATAGCAATTGAGCACAACAACTACTCGCGGAAACATATTCGGCTTCGGCGGTGGATAATGCTATGGAGTTTTGTTTCTTGGATGACCATGATACTAAAGATCTTTCTAAGAATTGACAACTTTCCGATGTGCTTTTTCTATCCACTTTACATCCTGCATAATCGGAATCCAAATATCCAATTAAATCAAATTTAGCACCTTTGGGGAACCATAGGCCAATGCTAGAGGAATGCTTTAAATATCTTAGTATTCTTTTTACGGCCATCAAATGGCACTCTTTTGGAGTTGCTTGAAAACGTGCGCACATGCAAACACTAAACATGATATCGGGCCTAGATGCGGTAAGATAAAGCAAACTACCAATCATAGATCTATAAAGCTTTAAATCTACCGATTTACCTCCCTTATTTAGGTCGAGATGACCGTTGGTTGCCATGGGAGTCTTGATGGGTTTTGCATCCTCCATGCCAAATCTCTTGATCAAGTCTTTTGCATACTTTGTTTGGCTCACGAAGGTTTCATCTTTGAGTTGCTTGATTTGAAGTCCAAGGAAATACTTTAATTCTCCGATCATGGATATTTCAAATTCCCTAGACATCATATCACCAAATTCTTTGCAAAAATCTTGATTAGTATACCCGAAAATGATATCGTCAACATAAATTTGACAAACAAAGAAATCATCATCTAAAACTTTAGTAAATAAAGTTGAATCAATTTTTCCGATTTTGAATCCTTTTGAGACTAGAAAATCTCTAAGGTATTCATACCATGCTCTAGGAGCTTGTTTAAGACCATAGAGCACCTTGGAGAGTTTATAGGCATGATTTGGATTCTTTGGATCTTTAAAACCAGGAGGTTGTTCAACAAAGACAAGTTCGGATATTTTTCCATTTAGGAAAGCACTTTTAACATCCATTTGAAATAATTTAATACCAAAGCATGATGCAAAAGCAAGAAATATCCGAATTGACTCAAGTATAGCTACGGGAGCAAAGGTTTCACTAAAATCCAAACCTTTGACTTGTGAACAACCTTGAGCGACCAATCTTGCTTTGTTTCTTACAACCATACCATTCTCATCTTGCTTGTTCCTAAAGACCCATTTTGTACCAATAACGTTGTGTTCCTTGGGTCGATCCACCAATGTCCAAACTTCATTCCGAGTGAAGTTATTGTGTTCCTCATGCATTGCGTTCACCCAATCCGGATCATCAAGTGCTTCTTCTACATGCTTTGGCTCAATAGAAGAGACAAAAGAATAATGTTCACAAAAAGAAGCAATACGAGATCGAGTTTAAACACCCTTACTTACGTGACTCAATATTTGATCTATTGGATGATTTTTTTTGTAATTGCATTGTGGATTCTTGGTGGTAAGTTGGATGGTTGATCATCTTTCTTATTGTCCTCTTCATCAATTTGAAGTTGATTTGTGAAAGAGGTAGGAGGTTCAACTTGGGTAGAAGATGATGGATCATCCTTAGGCTTGATGTCGCCAATTTGCATGTTCTCCATGGCTTTTCTTAAGGCTTCATCACCTACATCATCCAAATTCTCATGCTCTTCTTGAGAGCTATTAGTTTCATCAAATTACACATCATGCCTTTCTTCAACTAAACCGGAGTTTTTGTTAAAGACACGATAAGCTTTGCTATTTGAAGAATAACCAAGTAAGAAACCAACATCACAACGACTATCAAATTTTGAAAGACGAACACCATTCTTCAAAATATAACATTTGCAACCAAATACACGAAAATAAGAGATGTTCGATTTTCTTCCAACAAGAAGCTCATAAGAAGTCTTTTTCAAAAGGCGATGCAAATAAAGACGATTTATGGCATGACAAGCGGTGTTAATCGCTTTCGCCCAAAAGCTATCAGAAGTATTATACTCATCAAGCATTGTCCTAGCTATTTCAATTAATGTACAATTTTTCCTTTCTACAACTCCATTTTGCTCCGGAGTGTAGGTTGTGGAAAGTCCGTGCTTTATTCCAAGTTCATCACAAAAGTCTTCAACTTTAGTATTTTTGAACTCGGAACCATTATCACTACGGATTTTCTTAATTTTGAAATCAAATTCATTTTGAGCCCTTTTTGCAAAACTTTTGAAAATGCCGGAGGTTTCACCTTTGTCATCTAGGAAGAATGCCCATGTATATCTAGAGTAATCATCCACAATGAATAAATAATAGCTATTACCTCTGATACTCTTATAGGTTGTTGGCCCAAACAAATTCATATGTAAGAGTTCCAATGGTCTAGAAGTTGACATGATACTATTGGAAGGATGAGAATTAGCGACTTGTTTACCGGCTTGACAAGCACTACAAAGTCTATTTTTCTCAAACTTCACATCTTTCAAGCCAACAACTAAATCATGTTTGAAAAGCTTTTGAAGTTGAATTTTTCAAAATGAGCTAGCCTTCTATGCCAAAGCCAACCTAATGAGGTTTTGCAATTAAACAAGTTTTTAAGCATGATTCATTGGAAGTAAAATCAAACAAATAAAGATTTCTAAATCTAAAACCTTTGAAAACTAAAGAACTATCTTTTACAATTGAAATTGTAACACCTTCACTTGAGAATGAGTAAATTAAGCCAAGATCACATATTTGAGCAACAGATAGCAAATTAAAATTTAAGGATTCTACCAAAGATATATTAGAAATAGAAAGGTCATTTGAGATGACGATTTTACCTAATTCCAACTTTTCAGCGAAATGCGGTACTACCGCCAACCAGGGTGCGGTACTACCGTATCTCACCAACCGCTCCGTAACGGCTATAACAGGAGCATTAACTCCCTCTGGCATAGCCGTTTCAAAAGCAGCGCGGTACTACCGCCAACTATCATGTGGTACTACCGCTGAGGCCGGTCGTACCGCACATTGGAGCGGTACTACCGTTCGAAGGGTTTTCAATCTCAGTCCAAAAGGTGCTTCTCTGGATTTTACGTACCACCATCTAAAAAACGAAACAACCGAGGAGCGGTAGTTCTGCCATGAAATTCCGGTACTACCGCATCACGCGGGAGACTAGGACCAGCTTACCCAATCAACCTTACCACGTGGATGGCTTAGATGAATTGGGCCATTCGGACCACTGTTTTAACCGCACGATTCAAGGTACATTCAGACGGTCTGAACATGCATCGGTAGTTCCGCCAAAGGATGTGCGGTCATACTGCTAAGCGGTAGTTTCGCCAAGTATTCTCTGGTACTACCGATCCAAGGGAGAGGCACCGAACCAAAAACGACGTCTCTCTGGTTTTTACGTACCACCAACAAACAAATAGAACGACCGGGCTGTGGTAGCACCGCACCACGAGCCAATCGTACCATTGAGCGTCCAGAGCAATATGGTCCTATCAGACTACACACGTGGACGACTCAGATTCATTGGGTCGTTCGGACCAAAGGTTTTAACCGCGCGATTGGGTTGCTTTCGGACGGTCCGAATACCGGGGTCTTCGGCCAAACCCATTGGTCAAGTTTCTCTTCCTTTAACCTTTGGTTCACCAAGTAATTTCAGGACGGGGAAGATCTCCTTTGATGTGGTCGATTTCGATATGGCATATAACGCCATACTCGGACGACCAGCTTTGGCAAAATTCTTAATGGCAACTCATTATGGGTATCAATGTCTTAAGATGCTAGGTCCCAAAGGAGTAATCATAATTCATTGTGATAAGAAGATGGCGCATACGTGTGACCATCGATCCCTCGAGATGTAGGGCAGATACCAGCTCGGGAAGAAAAAGGGCAGCCTTCGACCAAGCACTCGAAGCCTAAAGTTGCGCCCAAGTCGAACGACCAAGTCAAAGAGGTTCCCCTGGATCAAGAGGAGCCCTCGAAGACTGTTCGCATTGGGGATACTTCCGACCCCAAGTAGGAAGACACCCTCGTCACTTTCCTCCGAGCAAACGCAGATGTCTTTGCGTGGCAAGTGTCCGACATGCCCGGAGTCCCTAGGGAAGTGATCGAGCACAGGCTAGCTCTACGGCCTGACAAAGTACTCGTAAAACAAAAATTACGGAGATTTACCCTTGATCGATGAGATGCTATAAAGTCAGAATTGGACATGCTACTTAAAGCAGGCTTTATAAGAGAAGTCGACCACCCAGAGTGGTTAGCCAACCCTGTAATGGTTAGGAAGTCTAACGGCAAGTGGCGAATGTGCGTAGACTTCACTGATCTTAATAAAGATTGTCCAAAATGGTTCATGATGAGAAGCATGATTACTCGATTTGGAGTCCCAAGTCGAATAATCACAGATAATGGTACACAATTTTTGAGCGCAAAATTTCAGGAATTTTGCGACGAGTTGGGCACCAAACTCTGTTACGCCTCTATCGCCCATCCCCAAAGCAATGGGGCAGTCGAACGAGTGAATGGCCAAATAATGCAGGGAATCAAAACTCGAGTCTTCGACCAGCTTGTTAAGCGCTCGGGGGCTTGGGTACAAGAATTACCCTCAGTATTATGGGCAGTTCGCACGACCGCTAGTCGGGCAATAGGCAAAACTCCTTTTTTCCTAGTTTTTGGTGCCAAAGCCATGCTTCCACTAGAACTAAAGATCAAGTCAACAAGGGTCGAGAGTTTCAATGACTCAACCCAAGAACAACTTCGAGCGAATGACATTAACCTGCTCGAAGAAAAGAGAAATCAAGCCTTAATCCGTTCAGCGATCTACCAGCAAGCCCTGCGCAAATACTACGATCGTAAGGTCCAATCTCGTAGCCTTGCTATAGGTGACTTGGTATTGATGAAAATTCAATCCTAGTCTAATCGGAACAAACTTTCCCCTAAGTGGGAAGGTCCTTACACAGTGGTCGAAGTTATGCATCCAGGTTCGGTACGACTAGCAATGGAAGACGGCCGGGTTCTCTCTAATTCTTGGAATATCGACCAGTTACGCAAATTCTACATGTAAATGACCAACCATTCAATAAAGCATCAGGTTCTTTCTATCTTTATTGTTTTACTTTGAGTAGTGCTTTGATAATTCTTTCCACCATACCCTGGTCAAAGGTCCGTCTTCGACCAGTTCCTAGTTGTAAGCTTTTCCACGACAATACACTGATCGTAAGACATCCTACGACCAGTACCCAGTTTACCTTTACACTGGTCGAAAGGTTGGTAACATCACCTAGTCGAAGCCTTTTCTCTCTGCACGTGGTCTTGCCCACTAGAAGGAACTTCCTACAGTCAACTCATTCCTCCTTTTTTGCTACCAACACAAAGAACTTGGGTTCAAAATATGGTCGAAATAATGTCAAGCCAACTCTTAGTACCTTAGTTTATTTCTTCATTCATCTTTTTGAAAAATAAATTAAGCCGAGTATAATTTTTAAATTTGCTCGACTACTTTCGGTAAACTCAGTTTGTTTTAACTGGTCGAAGGAAGTTGCAACACCTAGTCGAAGACTTTTCTCTCTGCACGTGGTCCTGCCCACTAGAAGGAACTTTCTAGCGTCGTCCTGTTTCTAACTCTTGCTACCGGAGCGAACCTACCAAGTACATTGAAATAAGTAGAACAAATTTTTTTAAAGGAACTCTAGACGTTTATCTAACTCAAATTGACCGTTCTTGATTTGATTATTCTGGTCGGAGATGGTAACATCACCTAGTCGAAGCCTTTCCTCTCTACACATGGTCCTGCTCACTAGGGAAGGGATATATATATCAACATCAACAAAAATTTATCTTTACAGGACTCAGGACTCTGGTACAGACTACTTTGGTGAAGGAGATCTTATCTGCATACCCTCTGTGACTGCCTCAGCGATCGACTGCAGTGTTATCATTAACTGCTCCGCCCTTGCTTCAGGGCAAATGAAGTCGTCTATGACAGGTTGCAGATTAAGGTTAGGATCACGGGCTTTAAGTTTTGCCAGGACAAATCTTATTCCCTCTTCGACCGCATCCTTTATCGAATCGATTTGGTTAGCCTTTAGGGTAGTCACCAACTCTTGCAAAGTTCTGACTTGTTCGCTAATGGCACTTAAGTGGGCAGACACTGTGTCATCTTGAGGAGTAATCCCCTCAGCATGAAGCCCACCGAGTACATTGTTCAGAAGTGAAACGTTGTCTTGAAGATTGATCTTCAAAGCCTTCATTTCCTCCTGATTACGAGTCAAAGCCTCATAGAGTCATTTTATTTGTACCACTTGTTCTGAAAAGATTGAGACCAGTCAGATAAAATGACCTCAAGAGGAAAACACAACTAATCGCAGGAAAAGATTTGCTTACCAACTAGTTGAGAATTTAATTTCTTGACTTCATTGGCGTGAGCGGCAGTGTCGTTGAGGTAGCGCTGCTCCCACGTCTGGACCTCTTGGTCTTTCTCCGAAAAGAAATAAGATTCAGAAAAAGAAAAGAAGGTTAAAGGCGGTCTCAAGTTCAGCACTTACCGCTTAGTCGTCCCTGCAACTTTTGGTTTGCAGAATTTGCCTCCTGAAGCTTCTTCTAGAGGTCTTCAATCTCCTCCTTCAGCTTTTTCGCCTCGGCTTTCTCATAGTCGAGAGAATCAACTAAGGTCTTCTCGTCACTCTTAAACCTGCAAAGGGAAAGAATGGACGTTAGCACCAAACAAGCGGTCGTAAGCTCTTCTTCTATGACCAAGATCTAGTCGTAAGTCATTCTACGACAAAACCCTGGTCATAAGCTCTTCTACGATCAGTACCTAGTCGTGAGATCTTCTACGACAAGCCCCACAAGTACTGTGTGAGTGGTCGAAACATAAAAAAGACTATGAAAAGCAGTTTCTTACCACTTCTCTGCCTGCTCGCAGAGTTCCGCTTTTTCCTGTCGCAATTGGACAAGTTGCCTGTTGTATTCAACAACAGTAACAATTTGCTCCAACGCTCTCTGCATAGAGAAAGACAGTTGGAAGCGAGAATAGATATGAGTGCAAATACCGAACAACAGGTACTTACATTCATTGCCCTTCGTGCAAACGAAGATACTACCCTCGTGGGATTTCTCAGTTCATCAATCTCTTGCACTCGGTCCCACCACACCTCTTCAAGACGCGTATCATCGAAAACATCCGCTCCATCGGGAATATTTTTGGGGAGAGGGACACGAGCACGAGGTCTGAGAACAGAAGATCCCACATTGGAAGACGACTTGAAGAACTCAGAGGCGAAGTTAGCATATTCCTCCTCCTCTGATTCGGTAACGCCAGCTCCTCCTTGGGGACCTGGGGGAAAGTCTGCAACGACTTCCTTCCTAGGGCGATGGCCTGATGCCTTCACTGTATCAGGCATTGTCTTTGCCTCAGTCTCTATGACCACTCCTGTGGTCGTAGCCACTTCTGGCCCCACGACCGCCCCGATGGTTGTAGCCACTCCAGCACTAATGGTACCCTCCCTCATTCGGACAGTGGGCGCCCCTTCAACCACTGCCACTATTGTTCCCTTCACGGAAATAGCGGTGGGTTCATGGCGAGAACGCCTCGAGGGTGACAAAAGCGAGCTAAGATCGTAAAAAGGACAACACAATTTGGTAGTAAAAAGCAAAAGGTAAAAATTGTTCTTACACTTTTGTCTCTTTTATATACCTCCTAGCGCCAGACTTGATCCTGAGTTTGGAAAAGACCCTCCCTAAGGAAGTGTAACATCCCAATTTTCTGAGCTTTAAAAATATTTTAAATAGTTAGTAGGAGAAAATTTACCATTTGGATTTTATTTGATTTTAATTCAAAAGCTTAAACATGGACTTTGTACATCAAAATAATTTAATATGATTAAAGTCAACATCAATAATGGTCAAAACTATTTTATTTGGGTTCCTTGAGCTTGGACATATTTTCTAGATTTTTCTAGAATTTTTCCAAGTTCAATTGCTATTTTCTATTGCTTATTTGGATTTCGGGTATTTTCTTAAAAAGAAAAACTATTTAAAATCTCAAATAATCTTTGGGCTAAAACCCAACTCCTATTCCTATTCGGCCCGCTCGTGTGCGGCCCACCTCATCCGTTTCCGGCCCAACTCCCACGCAGCCGCGAGCGCGTGCATTGCGCACCGCTGACGCGTGGGCCCGCTTCTCTTGTGTCTCTGCCGGTGGTCCCGCCTTCGCCACGTACACGTCGTCTTCAAGCCGGACGCTGAGCCGTGTCCGAGTTTTTCGCGAGCGCCGCCGTCCTCAACCCGGATTCCCTCCATCCCGTGGCTATTTAAAGCCATGAGCGCGTCAGAATCTCCGCGCCCACCTCTCGCCTCCGAAACCCTAGCCCGCATCTTGAGTTGCGCCGCCTCCTCGTCGATTTGTGCCCTAGAGGCTTTATGCCGCCGCAGCCTTCTTCGGGGAATTGAGCCGCTGACGGTGAGTCCTTGGCCTCGTCGTCGCCAACGTCGGAATCGCCGCCGCATGGTCTCTACGATGCACGCTTCCTTGTCCTCGGGGAACCCCCGGGGAGTATCGTCGCCGTGAGGCCGCACCGCTCCGCCGCTTTTCTTGGCCCCGCCACCGTCATGGTCATCTCCGGTGCCAATTGGCCGCGTCACCGAGCTCCCTGTAGTGCCTCCTTCACCTGGCGCGCCTCCGTCGTCGCCGGGGAGCAGCCCATCGCCCGAACCCCGGGTCCAGAGCCTTGACCGCCGGCGAGCCCCTGTGTTCTTGCCTCGGCGTTGGGTCACCTGCCAGCTCAGCTGCCACCTCAGCTCTGTGCCTCGCTGTCGCCCACGTGTCCGCCTCGTCAGCATCTGCATGGCGCCACCAGATCTAACCCAACCGCCTGGCTCGGTGAACCAAGTCCACCGTGAGCCTAGCCACTGACCCATGGGGCCCACCTGTCAGGGGGATTTTCTTTTCCTTTTTCTTTTCTTTCCGGCGGAAAAATCTTCGCTGACGTTAGCCGATGTCATTATTCCGATTTTCTGTAAAAGAATAATTCGGAATAATCCAAAATTAGGGTTTCTTGTAGATTCAATCTTCCCAAGCCCATATCTTTTGCATTCGAACTCCGATTGAGCCCATTCAAATTTCTAAATTCATCTAAATTCAAGATCTATCTATCTGAGATTTTTATTTAATTTTTGGAGTTTGTTTTGCCTCTGTTCTTATTTATTTCGTTTGTTTGTTTGTTTCGTTTGCGACTAGACGTCGATACCTCGGGAGGTTTTGAAGAGCAAGGAGCATCTCAAGACCAAGATCAATACCAAGACCTTTTCCAAGGCAAGTTATACCTTTGATCATATTGAACCCAGTTTTCAAAAGTTATATTGATTCAAAGTATTGCATTTACTTTAATTCTTTATTTCAATGCTTTTGGGATTAGTTAATGTCCAATTTATTATGACCTCCTTGTCTAATTGTATGCCATAATCTTTTGTCACCCTAGTTTGGTTCATATTTAGTTGGTGCTATGGTATTACCAATGTGGGTTGGTTAGATGCGATTAGTTTGCTTAGCCATGCTATGAGTCATCATCTCATGTATGTTGCAAATATAAACATGACTAAGTGACTATGGAACTATGTGATAAAAGCTATGTGTACTATGTGCTATTACTCGTTGATGGCATATGTTGCACTTAACCAACGGGGTGGGAAAAGGTTTTGGACGGGGGCAAGTGGTCTGGTATACTTTTATGGTGTATCTGTGTTGGCGGGAATGATAGGTTAGAATTTGGAAGTCTTGCCCCGGTCAATTAAGGACTTAACTTTGTGCGCTATTGAACTGAGCCTCTCGTACAACCACATGCCTGGTATGGGACGGGCCTAACTTAGTAAGTTATGGAGTCTTGACATTGATTACTCGGGTAGTAGGTTATTTGTGTGCATGGGTGGAGGTGTGCTACGGTGTAGTCACATCACGGGCGGTTCGTCGTGTCCTCGTCCAGCGGTGTGTGTCGGATGACTTCCTATGTGGGGTTGTCTGATGGTTTGTAAGCACACTGGGGGTGTCAATGTTAAGATGACGTTTCTGAAACGTTTTGTTACGGCTAGTGCTAGCTACACTAGTTGTATCTTATGGGTAAAGTGTACAAACTCTACAAAGTGTTAAACAATCTATTGAATGCTAGGCGTCATGATCATGGACATGCTCGGTGATTTCACACGAGGGTAGATTTTCATGAAAACCTTGGGAAGGGAGCTGTGTGACCTAAGTCATATGGCTATGTGAATAACTTGTTTAGGTTATGTGTCTTTGTGAAATAAAACTGTCAAATTATTATTGTCTATTTGTTTTACTTATGCTTTCAATCTATTACTTGTATTTAAATTGCAAATGCTGCATTTCCGCAAAAGAACCACAGAAGCCATTCCTTTGGAATAAGCCTGCATCCATAATTGCATTTCTGTGGTATGACTTGCGAGTACGGTGTGTACTCATGCTTGTTGTAAAACATGCAACAGAAGAGGATGAGTCTTCGCCTACTTTCGAGGAGGAGTTCATCGAAGGTGCTTGATCGTAGGGTCTTAATCCCAGTCAGTTGCCTGTGGTGAATTGATGGGATTCCACTGAAGTTTTCTTCGTTCTGCTGCTATTTTATTTCTTACTAGCCCTGCGTGGCTTAATAATTGTAAACTCGACCATAAGGTCAAAACAACTATTTGTTATCAAATTACTCGTTTATGATATTAATCGCTTGTGTGGATCGATATTCACCTATGTTGACACTGTGTGCACTAGCGTGATCCTGGACTAATGCATTATACACAGAGGATCCAGAATTGCATATTTTGGGTCCCGACAGAGGTGGTATCAGAGCCATACTGACTATAGGTCTTACCCTTAGATCGGCCGTCTTAGAGAGTCCAAATTATTTTCTAAAAGAAAAATTAACTTGCAAGATTAAATGAACTGCTTAACTCCCCTCATGTCTCTCTCGACTCATCTATTGCTATAATCTTTTCCTCTCCTCATTGTTTTAACTTGGTTCCCACCCTCTTGTCTGTCTTTACAATGCTTCATACCTACGGTGGCGCAAAAGCGGACTTGCCGCAGAATCGTGTGGAAGTCATTGCAGTACTTGGAGGCTTTGATCGTCCCATGTATCGTGGCAACCAATGGGTGGTAAATGGCCGAGATCGTGGAGTGATCTGCCGTCTGACAGTCTACGCCAGGAAGAGCAATAAGCCGTTGAACATCTCCGTCAGAAGGATCACCTTCGCGCAAGGAATTCAAGAGTCGTCATGCCTAGCCATCCTTAGAATTTGCCACATCAATGCACGAGAGCTGCGAAATACCATCTTCTGTTACCATCCCCGAGCTGCCGCCGTGGATCGACCAGCACGTTACACGTCTACGGATGGGGAAGACGATGCCACAGTGGTGCACCTCGCCCGATTCGCGGTACGCTCAAGAGAAGTCATTGAAGCAGCGCCACCGAGCGTGAGGCGCTATGAGACCCTGCAAAGAGCTGAAGAAAGGATCGCCACACTGGAAGAAGCCTTCTACGGTCAGCACGACCATGAGGAGGAACAAGAAGAAGAAGATCCTGAAGAGCTAGAAGAACCAGAAGAGGACCCTAAGGAAGATCCCGGGGAAGATCCCAGAGGAGCCAGCAGAGGCCGCAGCACCGGAGGCACTTGCTCCTGCTGCACCAGTCCTAGGACATCAGGACCAGTTCGCGAAGATGCTAGCTCACTTTCAAGTCTACAGCCGGCGGGAGCATCGTCGTGGTTGTGGAGGCTACCTTAGCGACTAGGATCGCTAGAGTCTTAGTTTGTCAGGCTTAGCCAGTTTCCTTTCGAGTCGCCCTTTAGGCGGTAGTTTGTGTGCTTTGGTTCTCCTTATTTTCTTGTGTGCGGGTCTGAGCTGCAAAAGCCCTTAGGCATTGTTGCAAGCCATACTAAGACCCCGTAATAAATAAAGGTGTTTCATTTGGTTTTTCTTGAACTGTGTTTGTTGGGTTTAACCTACCCCCTAGATTAGTTCTTAACTTATCTCATGCTTTCCACCTTATCTAACCCATGGAGCTTCACCAGATAGTTCAGACTCGCTATGCCGCCGCAAGTGGATCCGGAACCCAAGGATCGGAAGGCAACGAGCAGACCCCTGCGGGAGCAGTACCACCGCAAGCACCTCCTCTTGACTTGCAGAACTTTGGAGCCTTCATGGCAGCACAGACGCAGATGATGTATACTATGATGAACCACCTGCAGAACATGAGTAATTAGAACAACAACAACAATCATCACCCTGGAGCCCCAGTCGCTCATGGACACCAAGGACCATCCAAGCTTGTTGAATTCATGAGGACTCGCCCTCCAACCTTTTCTGGTAATGTTTCACCAATTGAAGCTGATGATTGGCTTCGGGTTATTAAGAGGAAGCTGCTGATCACTCAATGCAGTGACCATGAGAAGGTTCTGTATGCTACTCACCAGATAGAAGGCATAGCCGCCGAATGGTGGGAGAATTTCAACGCAGCGCATGAGGCACCACAAAACATCACTTGGGAAGAATTTGCCGCAGTATTCCGTCAGTATCATGTACCAGAAGGTATTATGGATCTGAAGAAGGATGAGTTCCGCGTTCTCAAGCAAGGAGCTATGTCAGTGACTGACTACCTGAATAAGTTTTCTCAGCTAGCTCGCTATGCTCCAGAGGATGTCGCTACTGATAAGTCTCTTTAGAGTCGCTTCTTGAAAGGTTTGAATACCAGGCTGCAAATCAATCTGCTTGCCCATACTTTTCCAGATTTCCAGGAGCTAGTGAACAAGGCGTTGGTTATGGAAGATAAGCGCAAGGCGGAAGATAACATAAGAACGCAGGATGGCTCGACAAGTGAGTCACCAATCGCAGACAAAAAGCAAGGACGATTACGCAATGACCTAATCGTGTCCCACCGCAGAGTTCATTCAGACGCCCGCACCAAACTCGACACCTCGTCAATTGTTCAACTCTCATTTCAAAGACCGACCAATCCCAACCCAGGAACAACATGCGGCATGATCCGAGAGTGTGTTACTCTTGCCGTCAGTCAGGGCATTTCGCCAACCAGTGTCCACAGAAGGGGACCATCACCCCAGTCCGTTTTAACCTTGGAGCTACACCCACCAAGACCCCAGCGCCGAACAACCAAGGAGTTTCTCAACGTACCAGTCAACTAGGAGGAGCGCCTCAGTCTGTGGTCAGAGGTCATGTCAACCACGTCACTCTGGAAAGAGCTCAAGAAGCACTGAACGTCGTACTGGGTAAGTTTCTAGTAAACTCAGTACCTGCATCAGTTTTGTTTGATTCTGGAGCTTCGCATTCCTTTGTTTTCGGAGTTTTTGTCAATAAGAATAACTTCGAAGTTATGCGCCTTAAGCATACTCTGTTAGTCCAGTCGCCTGGAGCAGAGCTAAGTTCTAAAGTGGGATGTTTAGGGGCTAAGTTACTCATAGTTGGAGTTGAGTTTCTAGGCAACCTCATTGTTCTAGACACCCAGACCTTAGATGTCATTCTTGGCATGGATTGGTTAACCAAGCACAAAGCCGTGCTAGATTGTGGCCCTAGATTGTGGCCGAAGAGCTGTTACAATTGAAGATACTAAAGGAAACAAGGTAGAATTTCAAGCTACCTCGGTGCGTGATGGACACATGATAGTCAATAGTTTGAAGGCAGTTGCTTTGGAAGATGTGCCTATTGTCAGAGAGTATCTAGATATGTTCCTTAAGAATTACGGAATGCCACGGGCATCGTGACATCGAGTTTGTCATCGATCTAGTGCGGAACAACACCTATTTCTAAGAGACCCTATCGAATACCAGCCGATGAGTTAGTGGAAATGAAGAAGCAAATAGAAGAACTTCTGGAGAAAGGTTTTATAAGACCTAGTTCATCGCCATGGGGAGCACCAGTTTTGTTCGTCAGGAAGAAAGATGGAAGCATGAGGATGTGCATCGATTATCGATATCTCAATGAAGTCACTATCAAGAACAAGTACCCATTACCTCGGATTGATGATCTGTTCGATCAGATGAAGGGAGCCGGAGTGTTCTCAAAGATCGATTTGCGATCGGGTTATCATCAGTTAAAGATTTGCCCTAAGGATATACCTAAGACCGCTTTCTCAACGCGGTACAGATATTATGAGTTCTTAGTCATGTCCTTTGGTCTGACTAATGCCCCTGCCTATTTCATGAACATAATGAATGAAGTGTTCATGGAATATTTGGATAAGTTTGTAGTGGTGTTTATCGATGATATTTTGGTCTACTCTAAGTCAGAAGAAGAGCATGCTGAACATTTGAGATTAATCCTAGAGAAACTCAGGAAGCATCAGTTGTATGCAAAGTTTAGTAAGTGTAAGTTCTAGAAAAAGGAGGTTGATTTCCTTGATCATGTAATGACAGCCAAGGGAGTAGTTGTTGACCCCAGTAAAGTCAAGGCAGTACTACATTGGGAACAACCCAAGACAGATCCGGCCGAATGAAGGGGTTGATCCGGCCGAGATCCTTAGGAGTCGCATCCCAGGAAGAAACCTTCTCGGTCGGCTTCCCGACGAAGGAGAGGATGTCCTCATTGGTTATCTCCCAATAGAACCTCCTCTTTTTCCACCCCAACCACGACGACCGGGTAAACATCTAAATATACTCCTTCGACTTCCCGTCATGGAGCTTCAGACTGCAGCTACCGGCAATTCTGACTAGTTGAGTCATTAAAGTAGTAATCTAGGAACAACTCCAAATCGGTAGGAATCCCTGTAAGCCTTACACAGGTACACGAACACCCCCAACATTGTGATAGAATTGGGAACAAGATTCACTAACTCCACCTGAAAGTATTCGAGTACTAATGTGAGGAAAGGATGAGTGGGCAATCGAAGACCACATTCACAAAATGCCTGGAAAACGGGGATTTGCCCGATCTTCCCCGACGGCCAATACTGCCCAACGGCCTGAATCCACTTCACAAATTCCTTCTTCGGGATCTTCTCGGAGTCGACCAAAGCTCCAATTTTGGCCGCATCCATCTCCGATTCGGCCCAATGGGAAGCTGTTCCAGCCATTTCTCCCAAAAGCCGAAGGTTTGGATTTGGAAAGATTGAGGAAGAAGGCTCGATTTGGTCGGCGGCGGAGAACTCGAAAGCTTGAACAACAAGAGTGATTTGGGGGAAGGTAAAAGACCTTATCCTCACCCACGGTGAAAATGTATAACTGCACGCCTGAAGTTGAAAAGACATGGCTACCCAACGGTTGCCAACGCTTCGGGAACCGCTCCAATAGACAGACTTGAGGGAGTCGATTGGGATTTTTAAATTTGTCTGCTCGAGGAAATCAGGTCAGTCTTTACACCTCAAGCGAAATTACATTCTTGACCAAGTCTTTTCTGGTCAAGTATAACAGCGATTGAATAGATTTTACTTCCAACCACGGTGCTGCGACCACTTGGTGTTCGGAGAATTTCTTTACGACCACCTTGTAAGTCGTAAGATTATCCCACAATTTTCTTGACCAAGTAAATTTCTGGTCAAATGAAATACTAGTCGAAGAGTCTTTCCTTCGACCATCTTTCTACGACCATCTATTGATCATAAGACCATCTACTGCTCATTCTCTAAGTAAGTTATTTTCGCTTAAGCTGAGGGCCTAGATGACGAGGATATAACAATCCTCATTTTATTATATATCTATAATTCACATTATGGATAATAATTACGTCATGTAACTCTTGAGTATACCCCTTAATAGCCATAAGGGAGAAGCTGAAGGTCGTAAGTTCTCCTACGACCACCTAGTAGTCGTAAGTCCTCTTACGACTACCCTATAGTCGTAAGTCCTTCTACGACTATCCCATGATCGTAAGTTCTTCTATGATCAGTTTGTGGTCGTAAGATCTTCTACGACCGCCACCTGGTTGTAAGCTCTTCTACGACTAGACCCTAATCGACAGGGCTTACAGACATGTGGGTCTAGTCGATCAAGAAATCTTCCGCACCATATTCAGAATATGGGCAGTAAATTACGCGGTTATTCTCTGGAATAATGGCACGATTTTAACTCCTTTGTTATGGTGATAACTACCTGGCAGCATGGGAACGTTACTACTCCCATAATAACCTTCAGTAATGGCTCAATAATGTGGGACATTAAGACAGTGTTTACACTGAAGCACAACGGTACACCTTAAGGACTGTATAAAAGGTAGAATTATCTGGACAATCGGGGCGATCCAGAGATCATCAGAAGCACAACACTCTAGTATGTGGTTCCGTCTTGTAATTCAGCATACTCAATACATACACATAGGAGTAGGGTTGTTATTCTCCTAGGAGAAGGCCTGAACCTGTATAAAAATCCCCGTGTCTCTATCTCTGTGTGATTTTGAGCCTAGAGGAACCCCCGAATCAAACAATCTTTACGTAAGTTCGGTTCTAAAACACCAACACCCTCGAATTTACCAAACTCTCTCTCATTGTAGTTCCCTTCTGCATTGCGTAACATCTCATCCAAATTGTCATCGTGCAACTTATCCTCATCAAACGCATAGTCTGCATCCGGCATATCATTGACTTCATCAGCGATGTCGTTATTATTAACTTCCCGTATAATCTTTTCTTCATTGTGACTGGTGCAACATGTATACCCCTTTTTGAAATCCCTTCGAATCGAGTGTGCTTCGATCTGTGCTGAATTGTTAAACATCTTCATATTACCATAATCAATGCATGGACAGTACATAAATTTTATCCCCTTCTTCTACATATCCTGCTCGACGGCTCTTCTAAAAGGATACACGCCATTAATGTACTCTTCACTCACACGGTTCTCACCGTACATCCTGTTTTGGTCCATCTACGCTACGCACGTAATAAATTAGAGTTAAATTAGATTAATGCACACAACGACTCTTCCTATTGACCAGACATACTAACATTGATTAGCGATTAACCTATGGCAAATATAAAGGGTTACAGATCATTACCCTCGGAGCTCATGACGAAAATCCCAAATATCCCATGAGATCCTCCTCCCTTCCTCCTTCCCTTCTCCTCTCTTTAGCTTCCTCCTTTCCTTCTCCTCACTGCCTCCTTCCTTCCCTTCCTTCTCCTCTCTAAGGTGGCGAATGAGGAGGAGGCGGCAGTGGCGGCTCAAGCAGGAAGGGGTGGAGGCGCTAAAGCGGGGTCTATCGACGGCGGATATTTAATGCCTGCATATCACAGACGGTTATTGTTAAGAACCGTCTATGATAATTCACAAACGATTCTTAAGAATAATCGTCCGTGATGTCTGCGATTATCACAAACGGTTTTATTTACAAATTGTCTGTGATAATTACGTATCACAGACGGTTCTAGGCATTGCTACATATCACGGACGGTTCTTAATAATAACCATTTGTGATAAGTACGACACCGACTGTGATGAGTCATCCAGTATAGGCTACTTTGTAGTAGTGTGTATTATTATACATATGTGCACAAAAACTATGTCTCAAAATCAAATCGGATAAAAGAGAAAAGAGATGAGAAAAGAGCAGTACAGCTGAGATGAGTAGCTGTACTGCAAGAGAAATATTAGGATGGTAAAGGGGGCCCTTGGCAGGAAAAGAGAAAAGAGAAGAGAAGAGGGAAGAGGTGGGACCCCTTTACATATGGTTAATATATAAGGACCAACAAAACTCTTACTCGGGTAAGAGCCTGTATTTAAGTGCCAACCATTTTTCTGCTTCGGCGGACAGAAAATGCTACCTTGTTATGTGATTATACTCTCCACACCAGGTAAGTAATATTGCATGGGTTGAGTTATGGAGGAACCCAGAACCAGTAGGAAAATCCAGAAGTGGGGGATCCAAAGCGATATAGTATCGGACGCTGGAGTGTTGGGTGCGGAGAGTCCGACCCAACCAACATTATTGGAACTCGATGGAGGACTGGGTGAGCGCCCAGGACACCGATGGAAAATAATAGGTAGAGACTTAATCACGTAACTTGGAAAACGTTCCGTACTCTGAACTCGAACCCGTATCAAAGGAAATGTAGGAGACCTGGCTCAGAGAGAGCTCAGAGTAGCTGGGTAAAGTGGTACAAAGCCTACGTAGTGCTATATATCAAACCATGAATTCATGTATGTATCCTGGACTGGAGTCTACGGTGACCACTAGGGGTTTGTCTTCTTACCGAGTGATAAGTAGTTTTTTCAGAATTAAAACTACTACTTAAATCTTGGTAAACTATTTTCCAGAAAAAGAGATGAACTAAAAAATGTGATAACGAACACAGATGAGTCATACAGTGTATTCTTGCTATTAATGCTTACTGAGTACACTAGTACTCAATCTTTCTATTATTCTCCTTTGTTAGATCCTAGTCCGGGCGGGAACTATCCCAAGTGGGATGAAGGATACATAGGTGCCGAGGAGGCCACAGAAGGCAAGGGCGCTTACTACGAGGAGCAGGGCGAGATGGACACCTTATTCAGCGAGTGGGACGAGCAGATGACCGGTGGAGCGGAGCAGGCAAGCGAAGGGAATTCTTTTCCCGTTGTAGTTAAATATTTGTATTAAAGACCATAGCCTTGCGTGGCTAACTATTGAAATAAAGTACAGTTCCTATCTTATTGTTCTGTTGCGTTGACTTTGGTAAGGCTTACTATTCGTCGGAGCGGTGTCCTACCGGGAAGACAAGTAGTAATCCGTATGCCTAAGTGTGATTACCCTCCGGGGTAATGACACGGGACGTCACATCATGCCTTAAGGAAATTGGTACATGGACATCAATCATTTGCAAACTATAGTCACATGCTACAAAGATTAGGTGCATGGACTTCAACCATTTGCAAAACATATTTGTAAATTATAGTCTCATGCTACAAAGAGTTAATGTATGAGCTTCAACTATTTGCAAAACGCATTCGCAAACAATAGCATCATGCCTAGAAGAGCTAGAGAAAGCACTAAGAGCTATCAACACATGACATATTCAAGCTACTAGTCAAGACCCCTCTTAATAGTACGACAACCTATACTAGCAATCAGATCTCCACACCAAATACAGAGACCGATAAAATGACCAAGAAACACATTATTAGCCTATGCTAGTCATACCTTTGCCTTGAGCATCCATCTTGGAGTGATCACTTGATGACGAACATCTTCACTTCAAGTCTGGGATCTTGACTTTTAATATCATCCACACATGGTGATCTTTTTCACTTCATGATTTTATCTTGGTGTTCATCAACATATGATTACATCATAATGGGATTCAACCTTGTTTCATCAACTCATGGAAAATGTTAGTCCACATAATATTGTCATTAATTACCAAAATATTTTATTAACACATAATGGCGGGTATAGATTCGTTCAGCCTTCGCACGGTGAGAGTAGCCAGGTCTCTGTTGGGGCTTCACAGCTTCACAATGCGTCTAGACCGAGCCAACCGACGTAGGACCCCCCTCGTGACACCCCCTCAAGCTACTCGTGTCGATCGGGTACCTCGGTCGCTTGAGCCTTTGATGCACTCGTACTAGCGCCCGCAGCCGCCCCGGACGAGGCCAGGGTCACACGTGGGGTACGCCCTAAGAGGGGCCGCGAGTAGATATTTGTTCTTGTAAATATCAGTCATGCCATGTAAATATTAATTTTTGTACAATTTACATTATGCTAGTCTTGTGTTTTAATACTATTTTTTCTTGTGTGCACAGGTAACCACTTGAGAGAGTCAACATCGCGACACCCCACACCAGCCTGCTTCTAGCTTTTACACCCCACTTTTGTAGAGTGAGATGACTGCACACTACGATGCTACTGTTTGCATCGAAAAAAGACCACGACCGCCACCTTTTCAGACCACACCCGGTCACGCCACACACTGCCACTTTTGCAAACCAAGATGACAACACGCTGCGACGCTACCTTTTCAGACCAAAAAACCACACTCCGCCACACCAGCTTTTTAGACCGAAAAGGCCGCACCATGTCACACCACACGTTGCCACTTTTGCTGATCGAAAAGACAACACAATGCGACGCTACCTTTTCAGACCGAAAAGGCCACACTCTGCCATGCCACCTTTTCAGATTGAAAAGACCACACTCTGCCACGCCACCTTTTCAGACCAAAAAGAATGTAGCACGACACACCACACACTGTCACTTTTACAGACCAAGATGACAACACACAGCAACACTACATTTTCAGACCGAAAAGTTGACACTCCGTCACGCCACCTTTTCAGACCGAAAAGACCCCTTATAAAAGGAGGGAGAAAAAAACTGGAGGAGAAGAGAGCTAGAGGAGAACACTACACCACCACACCCAATACTTCAACAAAGCTTGGTTCACACAACAGAGAGGAAGGAGATATCAAACTCGTTGATGAACTTCCACGCCAAGATACTGCAGAAGCGCAAGTGGCTTGCCGAGAGGGCCAAACCCTACCCGGATTGTTCTATGAAGGATGCGCTGGTACCACCAGAGTTTCCATGGCCACAATGTGTGTGCGAAGAACCAACTAAAATCATACAGTCCACACACCGGGCGCCTGGGCGTACTAGACGTGTGAGAACGTCCTCGTAAGCGAATCTTGCACACACATAGATTTTTCACATCTTACGTTCAATCCACATATCCCTAACTACATCTACGCATAATGACAGTCGGAGATGTGATGCAACTTCTTCTAATGGATCGACAGCCCAGACATGTACGATAGGACGTTCATCGAGTATAAGTACATGTTGAACTGTGTGATGTGAGCCAAGACCTTCAAACACTGGAAACCTTGCGTGCCTAACCCTATTAAAAAGGCACCGGAGGAGCCTAGGAAAGTAGGGTAGTGGTGGAGAACCCCTGAATAGGAAAGTCGAGTACGAGACCGCGGTCTTGCTTGGCGTACTGGGAAATCTCTGCTAGTGAGATCGTGACCGTCCTAAGCGCTCCCGTTGCCAGTGTGATCCGGATCGAAGAGGTCAGTTATGTTCAATTTGCATCCTGATTATTCATTTGGCCTGGCATTGTGCTATCCTAATATTGGACATGGCTGACTTCGAAATATATATTTTTCATTTCGCTCCGAAGGAGCCTGTTTGTGTTATTGCGCTGCCAAACTCGCGTTCTAAATTGTGTCGCCGATCTCGCACTCTCTACTTCACATTTTATTGTCTTCTCCAATTTCGAATTCCGAACTGCGTGGACACTTAAAGGTATTACCAAGAAACTTCGTGAAATACACTAAATCTTTAGGTTGAATTCTCTACACTGTAACATCCTGAGAATCTGAGCCTTTTTGGAATTTTCAAAATAAAAAGAACCATTTGGTTGTGTTGAAGTTCTAAAGCTTAACCTGAGATTTTCGAAATTAGATTGCTTTAAAATGACTAAGTCAAACTTCAGCTGATCAAAAGTTTGGTTTACTTGGACTTGTTCGAGTTCTGGAGTTGTCCTTTCCCTTTTCTGTTTATTTGGACCTCCCTTTGTGTCCAGACCTGCTTTGTGTTTGGACCTCCCTTTGTGTCCAAACCTCCCTTGTGTTTGGACCTCCCCTTGTGAATTAATCGAACTTCAACTAATGCGAAAGTTTGGTTTGGTTGGAGTTGTTCGAGCTCTGGTCTTGTTTTTCTTCTCGCTCTGTTCGATCAGACCTCTTTAGATCTCCCCCAACCTCTCTGGACCTCCTTCTCTGTTTAGACCTCCTTTTTGGTCTAGACCTCCTCTTCAGTTTAGACCTCCTTTTGGTCTAGACCTCTTTCTCTATTTGAACCTTCCTTCGGTTTTGACCTCCCCTTGGGTCACGACCACCCCGAGGTGCTCTAAGCTCGAGTTTGTGTTTCAAACATTCTTGATTTCCGAATTTCAAAGTTCGGGTTGAATCTCTCCTTTTAGGACCTCCCTTGATTCCATCTTGACCGTTAGGACCTCCTTTGAGTTCATCTAGACCGTCAGGACCTCCCTTGATTCCATCTTGACCGTCAGGATCTCCTTTGATTCCATCTTGACCGTCAGGACCTCCCTTGATTCCATATTGACCGTCAGGACCTCCTTTGACTTCATCTTGACCGTCAGGACTTCCCTTGATTCTATCTTGATCATCAGGACCTCCTCCTCGGGACCTCCCCCTCAAGTCCAGACCTCCCTTTCATTTGGACCTCACCGCCTGTCAATCCTTTTCTCTCTCTTCATGCGAGCGTGCTTAGTCCGAGCCGTCCATCGTGCTTGGACGGTTCGATGAAATTGTGCTATTCAAGTAGTTCAAACTTCACCTCTGGTTTAGGCCACCCGATTAATATCAAACGGTTAAATCAAGTTGAGTTCGGGCACGCGCGCTTCGGACTGTCTTGGACCTCCCCGTCCTTGTGGTCTTTTTGCAAAGACCACCCTCTTGGTCTTTTTGCAAAGACCACCCTCCAGGTCAAGACCACCCCTTGTAGTCAGGACCTCCCTCCGGATCACGACCTCTCCTTTGGCCGCGACCTCCCCTTTGATCTTTTTGCAAAGACCACCCTCTGGGTTAAGACCATCCCTTGTGGTTAGGACCTCCCCCTTGGGTCACGACCTCTCCTTGCGATCACGACCTCCCCCTTGGTCTTTTTGTAAAGACCACCCTTGCGGTCACGACTTCCCTTTGGTCACGACCACCTCTCCAGTGGGACCACCTTCTCAGGTCCTCTGCTCACCTTCTTCTTCCTCTCGTCGTGTCTCGGTCTAAATGAGAGTCTTGGCAAGATAAATCGGTCGTGTCGCATTAAATGCGGTCACCTCCACCATACCTTTTCTTTTCCTCTTTTGTCACCTCTTTTACCCCGCTCCTTTCATTCCATTACCTACTCCCGTCATGTGCATTGAATGCACCGTCCTCCGCTCCGAACCTCCCCGTGCTTTTATAAAGCACCAGAGAGGCCTCTTACCTCCTTTTGTTTCCCTGTGCTTTGGACCTCCCTCCCAGCTCAGACCTCCTTCTGAAGAGCTCTTTCTCCCTCGATAGGAGCTCTAATTCAGTGATTCAAGTTCCTATCTTCACCTTGATTCCGTGTTTTTCTTTTTAGCTCTAATTTGGTTCTTTTGTTGAAGTATTTGTGGGTTCATTTTATTTACTTTGTTCCTTTTCGCGCGTGTAGGATCTGATTATTCTGAAGACCTCTTGGACCCAACATTCTCAACTGAAGAAGCTCAGTTCTTCAGCGAAGGCAAGTCATAGACCTTTGATCATGTTGAACCTATTTTGCAAAAGTATATTGTTTTGTTATGAACATGCAT
Organism: Phyllostachys edulis; assembly: GCA_036346405.1. Lineage (NCBI taxonomy): Eukaryota > Viridiplantae > Streptophyta > Magnoliopsida > Poales > Poaceae > Phyllostachys > Phyllostachys edulis. Next base: position 13,836,815 of record CM070550.1, on the reverse strand, counting down.
GGCTAGTTTTATAAAAATGGTTTTAGGAGTAGTTAAGCACCACTTGTCAAAATGACTCCTTGGTATGGTTGAATACAACATGTTGACATGTACCCTTAGATACCTGTAGGATGGGTTATCTTAGTTGGATGTCTTTGTATACCAACATGGGTGCGCTTTATTGCTTAGCCATGCTTTAGTAGCGTTGGTCTCGCAATCTCATGACTCAAAGAATGTTGAACTTGACTAATGATCTATGGAACTTCGGCACGTATTTGTCTTGGCATGTGTTGTCTTGCAAGCGTTGCCACTAGCCTATGCGGCCGCTAATAAAATTTGTTGTGTCGTGACTAGGGTGGTCATTGGCCGGGTTGAACCCAAAATTGTTTTTGCTCGGGCGAGTGGATGGTGGTGAGAAGTGGGTGCCTTAAGCACACTGGGATATGGATAGTCTCGCCTGAGCAGCCAACTAAGGACTTAACCTTGTAGCCATTGATCTGGGTCTTTCCTGTGCAACCACAAGTCCATTATGGGGTGGTCCTGGCCAACTAATTAGTAAGGTCCTGATGCGGTTCTGTCGTGGTGGTTGAATGGCACAAGAGGGGGCCTAGCATGGCGAATCCTTAGCGGGCAGAACCAAGTCAGGACTGACCTTTGTAAAGGCCTTACCACGAGCTCTAGATTGCTTACCAAAGGAAGTGAGTAGGGGCATCGACAGGTGCCTAACCAACTAGAGGACTTCGTGTCTTGTGAGAAAAGTGTACAACCTCTGCAGAGTGTAAAATCTATTCGAATAGCTGCGTCCTCGGTTATGGACATGCCCGGTTCTTTCACGCAAGGGGTAGACTGTTTTCTCAAAATTGAGGTCGTGGCTGTGTTCCGAGTGGTTTAGCTCATGACCAGGGTGGTCGTAAGTAGTCTAGGCACTTGACCAGGGTGGTCGTGTGTTGTTTTCAAAGAAATTATCTACTTATGTACTATATCTTTTCAACTTGTGCTTTGCAATCTACTTAATGTATTTCCAGTAAATGTTGCTTTCCGCAAACTAACCATACAGCTGTTCCTTGTCAAGCTTTGTATAAATATTAATTGCATTCATTTCCCTATGACTTGCTGAGTACATTCAAAGTACTCATGGCTTTGCGCCCTCCGGTTAATCAGCAGCTGAAGACCTCCTAGGTTGCTCCGAGCACTATGAGGAGGAGTTCGTGGAAGACCTCGTAGACTAGGGGATGTCCTCCACTCGATAGCCTGTGGCTTGCTGAGTGGCTCCACGCTGTGTTTTGTTTCCGCTGCAAGTGTTTTTTTTGTTGTTTGCTCTGCGTGGCACCTCTGTAAACAAGCTTGATCACAAAGTATTTTGTTATATATATTAATTTGTCTGCTTCATCTTTTGTTTGTTGTGTGTGGTTGTGATGACACTGATGTTGAGCATGTGCGAGTTAGCTTGCTGATCTTGGGACTAGCTCAGTGCACAGAGGCCGGGACATCCGGTGGTCCTAGGGACCTCCTGGGTGGTCCTGGAGGACCTCCGGGTGGTCTTGGGGATCTCTCAGGTGGTCCTGAAGGACCTCTGGGTGATCCTGTAAGACCTCCCCGGGTCGGGCCCTCACACGACCTCCCCTCTGGTCGCGATCACCCCTTTGACTGGACTGTTCTCCCGAGTTTGACTGGCCCCCACCTGTCAGTCCTGCTCACCATCTTCTTTCTCCACCACGTAAGTCTTTTGTGCTTAGTGCCGGTTGTGTCGCATTAAATGCGGTCACTTTCGTGGTCACTTACGTGGCATCTCATTTTCTCTCCTTGTCTCCTCCCTTCACAGCATACCTCGTCCTATTTCTCCTTCACCAGATTGGTCGTGCCTTGTCTTGTCACACACCTACCTTTGACTCGTGCATCTCCGAGTCTCTCAGTGACTCTCTTTCTCTTTCTTCCCTGGCTTTGAATAGCTTGAGTAGCCCTCTCTCATCACCTTTTCCATACTCAATTCTCTTTGCTCTCGCCCGGTTGCGCCGTGTTGAAGCTTCATCGCCAAAAACTCCACTGGAGCCTACATCGCCGCCTTCTCGCCATTAAAGGCTGCACCGGCCTCAACCGCCATCGCCGTCCATTGACCTCCCCTCCTTCCTCCATCTCTCTCTTGGCCTTAGTGAGTTTCTTCGTGCCCTGTTCTTTCCTTTCTTCGTACGACCACGTTAAGTAGTCGTATCTTCCTCAGGACCTCCTCATCGGGATCTCCTCAAGACCTCCCTTTTGCAAAGACCACCTCCTTGGTATTTTTGTAAAGACCACCCTTCTGGGTCCTTTTTGCAAAGACCACCCGCTTCGGTCTTTTTGCAAGGATCGCCTTCTCCATTGGACCTCCTCCCAGTGAGTCGAGCCTCCTCCTGAGAGCCTGTTTTTAGTCCGGCGCTTTTCCGTTGGTTTGAGTTCTGGGTTTCTTTTAGAGTTCTTTGGATTTTATTTGGTCTTTATTTGAGTTCGCTTTGTTCTCACGTATAAATCTCGACGACTCTGAGGACCCCGAGCACCTCGAAGAAGAAGACCCCCAGGTTTTCGAGCAAGGCAAGTCATACCCTTGATCATGTTGAAGCCCAATATTTCAAGTTACTTAAGTTTCGTTTCAAAAGAGTATTGCATGCTTATTTCAATTCAAGTAATTTAATCCCTGTTTTAACTTTATAGTTATCCCTAATTTCTTTGTACATCCAGATTTGCTACTGTTTTATCCTACCTTGTTGCCTTAGATGAAAATCTAGTTGATACAATAGTATGAGCTAGAAGTCTTGCAAAACTTTATGCTTAGGCCAAAATTCTTGTTTTGGGAGATCTTATTGCCAAACACCAATGTTGTCAAATGTTTTAAAACATGACATTGGGTTGTCATGGAAATTTGCAAAAGGTTTTTTGAAAAGCAAAGCAAAAAGGAAAATTGGTTTGGTCTAGGGCGAATTGGTTGCTTGGATGGTGCATGTTCATGCACAGGCTCAACTCGGGTAGGGTTGATGCTCAGGGGTTCTGTGGTAGTCGCCCAAGTCAGTTGAGGACCGGCCTTTGAGCGTTCCTTTGCTATGTCTCACCGTGCAACCACATGTCCTGAGAATGACCTGGCTGATTAATTTGCAAAGTTCCACTGTGGTTGTTCCATTTGGATGAGTGGGTGGTCTTTTATGACCTATATTTCTCACTAGCGCAAGAGGGGGCCTGAACCATGCGGATGGTTAGTCCAAAGGGGATGAAACCTTAGCGAGGAGGGACTGCGGTGGAATGACGCATTGTAAAGGTCTTGTGATAATCTCTTAGTCGCACACCTTGGAAGTGTGTGAGCGGACAGTGTAAGATGATTATCTCATGTGGATAAAGCTGTACAACATCTGTAGAGTGTAAAACTATTCGAATAGCCGTGTCCACGGTCATGGACAAGCTAGCAAAGTCACTCCAAGTTAGATGTTTGTTTTGTTTTCAAAAGATTTTATCAAACTATTTTGGATGCCAATCCAAATGGGTTTGGGCGGAGAGCCTTGTAATAGGAGGGTATCCTTCACCAATTGTTGATGAATGTTATCCAACTATAAAACTGAGTTTCAGAAAATGGATTTTAGTTATTGTATAACTGCCTTGGAACTTAGTACAAGTATTAGAAGGAAACTTAGCTTTATGCAATCAACCCTATAAGACCTCCTTTGAGACATCCATGCATGCATTACAATCTGTTATTCCATGGGTGTGACTTGCGGGCACGGTTGTTGTGCTCACTCTTACTTGATGTAATCTTTGAGCAGGAGAAGACGTCTACACCGAGGAAGAGAACCAGGACGTCTAGGCTGCGCCCTCCAGCCGATTGCCTGTGACGTGTCGGGTGGACTGCTCGCTTTTGATCCGCTGTATTTTGTTTTCGGCTCCTGAGCTGCCTTTGTAAGCTACTCTGTTGATGTTTTATTAATAAAGTTTGTGTTGTTGGATGTCACCACTTTTGTTTACTGTGTGAGCTAGCAACTGATCTTAGGGCTAGCTCAGTTTACACAGAGGTCTTGGGGTGATCCCTGGTCTCACGACCTCATTCGGGCTTGGTCGTGGACTTGGGGGTGATGCTGAGCCTCACGACCACTCTCGGACCTCCGAGTGGTCTTGAAAGACCTCCGGGTGGTCTTGTTGGACCTCTCGAATGGTCTTGATAGACCTCCGGGTGGTCCTGAGGACCTTCGAGTGGTCCTGGGAGTTCCGGTCGTGACATACACATAAATTAAAAAAATTAAATATATGGCCATTTCACAATTTTAAATGGCGACAGGTTCCTGATGCCATTTGAAATGGCGAAATGATCCTGTCGCCAGTTCAATTGACAACAGAACCCTCTCGGCACAATTCCAATTGGCGACAGGGATACTATCGCTAGTTGGAATGGCGACAGGCTCATTTCATCATTTCAAATAGCGTCATGGTTCTATTTTTGTATTTTTTTCTGACTATTTATTTTTGTAATTATCTTTTAAATTAATATTATTTTAAAAACATTGTCAATTCAGCACTTACTATTTATATTCAGTTTTGCAAAATATAAGCACTACACCATCAGTTTAGGACTTACTTAGTAGCATTCAGCACAACACAAAATAACAATAGTGTATGTTAAAGTTGTGGTCGCGTAGTCGAAGACAAAGTAGTCCCCAACAAAATCTCTTTATTGGTTGTGTATAAGATTCGTGCGTTTATACAAATAAGAGCCCTCTGCCCTCTTATATAGGCGCATTAGGTCAGCCTCATGAATAAAATAAGCAATATAAGACTATAGTAGACATTCATAGTTTATAGACTTTAGAGTATCTACAACAGTCTACGTTAACTGTTACTAAGGGGTTGCCACATCAGCATTTAGGTGATGTGGAGGAGAGATGATGAGGAGAGAAGGTGAGGTTATTTCCAGATGAAAAAACTAGCAAATTATTAATACCAAGACACAAGAAACAATCAAATATTTTATTGGAGACTTACTTGTTACCTAAAAACGCGTTTTGTGGGTCCCACTGTCTTAAAGTAAAATATATATCAGATCATTTCTGCAGCCTGACTTCATTATTGATATGATAAATGAGCTAAAATATATAGGCCACAAAGTTGTACTTCATTATTGATCATCAAGAATCATGCACACTTGTAGCAATTAAAGTCTTAGACACAAACTCAAGAAACAATCCATTGAAAGACTTGTTTTGTTTTATTAGATTAAGTACTATCTCTCCTCTTAGTAACAAGCTAAGAAACAAATTATTGTAGATGCTCTTAATAGGCCTCAATTTTTATTAGAACTTGTTTAGGAAGTGTCCACCCTGCTAATTAGGATCTTGTCCACCCTGCTAATTAGGATCTAGATCCTCTGCTGTAACGCAGAAGAACACCGTGTGAACAGTGATTTGTGTGTATGCGAATAGCACTCGCAATGGTATTGCAACAAATGCTGTGGCAACAGTGAAATATTTATTGTATAAAAATACTGTATCGGAAATCAATATAGGTATTGATCTAGACTTTTGCTTTTTAATCAAACCATATAGATCACTTTCTAATACGCGACACTTTCTAATACGCGACACCGAAGCTTCTCTGCATTTTCTCTTTGAACGCAGTGGATCCCGTAATCATATCAGCATCTCAACAGTGTCAACCTAATATCAGCATCTCAACAGTGTCAACCTACGATGTCGACCATAAAGATAAAGATTTTAACTAACCAAACAGCCCGATAGCACCAACCTGTCTCAGTTGCGTTCGTCCTTTGGCTTGTCCGTCCCCGTGCGTGCATGTGAGCGACGCCACACAAGACAATAACAAAAGCACATCCTCGTCTCCTCCCCTTCCCAGTCTCCCTCCCACCCATTGGCCAGTCACCTACGCGGCGGCGGTCGGAGACACACGGGAGCGGGCGGCGGGCGGCGGGCGGCGATGGGGAAGAACCTGCGCATCAAGACGGCGACCAGCGGCAACCACACCCCGCTCCTCAACCACGGGGTGGGCACCGCGCGCGCCGTCTCTCCCGCCTCTACCTTTCCTAATTCCTAGCTTCCTTCCATTTTTGTATCTATTTGTAATCCTGCTCGTGCTTGCGGCTTGCAGGAAACGTCGAGGGCTCTCTCCGATCTCGAGGAGGGCGGCAACGTCCAGGTTCGGCGCCGAATCCCACCCTAGCTCCTCCTTTCTCCAATTAGTACACCTCTCAGCTGAACCAGAACGATGGCTAACTAATCCTTTATATTTCCTCGTCTAATTGGCATCCTCCCAGCCAGAGAACGTCGGGTTCTGCCGGGTCATCAAGTTGGTGAGCACTGCGCAACACGGCGCGGCCTCTGGATTCTCTCTCTCTCTCTCTAGTTTTTGGTGCTGCGGTTGGTTTGCTGAACGCATGGGCATATATGGGTTTGCAGGCGAAGCATGACACGGGGAAGCTTATTCTCGCCACAATGGCGCTGCTCGTCGCCTCACTCAGTAACATTCTCGTTGTAGGTACTCTCCACTTGTTATAAAAACCGATGCTGACATCCATCCTTAAGCAGTTAGAACCTCTTCTGTTCTGTTGAAGCTTGGGCACAATAACTTATGTTCTTCTGTTAGCATCTGGTCTAATTTAAGTGATCAATAGCTCGCAACATGAAAAGTTTTGATTGAATTGAAATAAGGTTAACACTACAGCTATCTGGAGACTTTTTTGGGGGAAAACTATGTTTATGAATCAGTAGTAATCACTGGTGAGTGAATACATTGGTTCTTGTGGGACAGGGTTAAAGAGCAGTACAGTTATTTTTTCCCCAGAGCAAGTGCTATTTTCATTTATAAAGAGTGTCACTGTTGCACATTTTTCTTGTTGTAATGGATGGATCATCTTGTGTTATCCTACAGCCGAAATATGGTGGCAAGATAATTGACATTGTGTCAAGAGATGTTCGGCGGCCAGAAGATAAGGCTCAAGCCCTGGAGGATGTGAAGGACACAATATTATACATTGTGATAATCGTTGTGCTCGGGTATCTTTCTTGAAAAACTTGATTTTGGATACTGTACTCTGTTCTGCAACATTAGAAGCTTTTATTTGTTCAGTTTATGTTTGGTGGATCTAGGTATGCTGCAATTTTACTTAGTAATAATTAAACCATTTCTCTTCTAAGTACTTCATCTTTTTAGAAAAGAATTCATGTTAATGTATTGAGCCTAGGTAGTTATTTTACTGGAAATATTAAAAACCAACTCTGCCTCTGTTTCAGTTCAGTTTGCACGGCTCTTCGGGCATGGCTATTCAATTCTGCTAGTGAGAGAGTAGTTGCTCGACTTAGGAAGGACTTGTTCAGTCATCTCATAAATCAGGCAAGCGCCTTAGTTCTGTACTTCTGTCCAGAAAGCTGTTTCGTAGTCTTGCATACAGCTACATTCTTACTCTCAGGTCTCCACACTTATCTTGTGCCACCACAGGAAATAGCATTTTTTGATGTGACCAGGACAGGAGAGCTCTTAAGCAGGCTTTCTGAAGATACACAAATAATAAAGAATGCTGCTACAACCAACCTTTCAGAAGCACTTCGTAGTATGACTACTACAGCTATTGGTCTTGGCTTTATGTTTGCAACTTCATGGAAACTAACGTGTAAGTACCAGTGCCATATGCTTGTGCTCTATATATTAAGAACTTTGTTGCCATTTCATATTGGTGCTTACTTACGCACATCAGCTTCATATGCTTAGCTGAACTCCAGAAAGGAACATAACTGGGTGTGTGATATTGTCAAATAATTATAGTTTCTTCTCCACCATTTTATTCAATTTAGTGTCTATCCACTGTATCCCCCGTATTAAGTAATTCTCATTGATCCTTTCTCCACAGTGCTGGCACTTGTAATTGTTCCGGCTATATCAGTTGCTGTACGTAAATTCGGACGTTTTCTTCGTGAGCTTTCACATCAGACACAAGCTGCAGCTGCTGTAGCTTCATCTATAGCTGAGGTTTGTACATCTAGTGTAGTAATGTTTGATTTGTTAATGAGTATATGAGGATTTTGTTGAAACCTTTATTTAGGTAATTAGGTACTCTCACAATTCACACACACACACACACACACACAATGTGCAATGAATTTTGACTTCAAGCATAGGGCAGAATCCTTTATTATTTGTTTTTGTTACTTGACAAGTCTATCTACTGCCATTCAGGAATCTTTTGGTGCCATTCGCACAGTAAGATCCTTTGCTCAGGAGCCTCATGAGAATTTACGATATGGTGAAAAAGTAAACGAGACGCTGGAACTTGGTCTCAAGCAAGCTGTAAGTACCATACCATTCATGTAAAATAGCACCATTTTGCATAACAATCTGACACAATGCAATTTTTTGTAGAAAGTTGTTGGCCTTTTTTCTGGAGGGCTTAATGCAGCATCAACCCTGTCGGTGGTTATTGTTGTTATTTACGGAGCTAACTTAACCATCAATGGTTACATGACAACTGGTTCTCTTACATCATTCATCTTATACAGCCTTACAGGTACTATTCAGTATTAACCGTATTTTGTTACTGAACCTAGCATTCTACCAATATTATATTTACTCCTTTAAAAGTTCCACTTGGTGGTGAACTGGTGATGGTGACTTCATCATGTACGCCTTGATGATCTTATGTGGATGGATATATGTGTGCATATGCATGTGCCTTGGAGGATTTTCTGCGAATGATGGGACCATCTACGCAAATGTGTATGCATGTGACTCGTAGCATGATTTGGCTTGCTTCAGGATAGGATTTTTTTAATGCAATTTCCAAATTTATGGTTAATTATTTATGGACGACGGATTTCATATGGTTGGTTTAGTATGTTGATTTAGTGAAAAGTTCGAGTCTCATGGGCAATCAACTCATGGATGTGGGGAAACTCATATTATTTAGTTTTTGAGAGTTTATAATTTGTGGTTTCAATTATTTGAGATCCGTTGTGACGCACAGGCACTTGGCTAGTAAGTGTAAATTTAGAAGTCGATGATAAGTGATAACCATCATGTGCATAGGGGGGCTTATCTGTTTTTAACTGTAATGATTATGTGTTTGTTAATCTTTCTGAACAATTATCTCTCTTGTGTATGCAGTTGGCTCGTCAGTCTCTGCCTTGTCAGGACTATACACAACCGTAATGAAAGCATCGGGTGCAAGCCGTAGAGTTTTTCAACTTCTGGACCGTGTTTCCTCAATGACGAACTCTGGGGACAAATGTCCGAGTCCAACAAAGTTAGTTTCATTCTCTGTCAGCTTTCTTGGGTGGTTTTACCTATGCAGTATGCAATACCTTTTATTATTGACATTTCCTTCCATTTTAGTGAAAAAGATGGGGAAGTTGAGCTTGATGATGTCTGGTTTGCATATCCTTCTCGCCCTGCTCATATGATTCTTAAGGTAAATATTTTCAAACTGCATTCTTTTGCAACTGACATGGCCATTTATAAATTTGACATATTCTAGCGTGGTGTTAGCCTTTCTTCCTTGTGAATGTGGCTATGTGCAGTGTACTTGTGGAGAAAGTTAGGTGTAAAACTTGCATTGCTTATCATTCATGCTCTTTCATATGCATTTTACACACTATTTGGGATTACTGACTTCATTTCCAAAACTTGGCTTAACAATCCGTTTTGGATACTTAGCTGTTTGTTATCTGTGCTGTTAGAATAGACAATATCTGCTAGATACAGTGACTTACATGACAACATCGCATCATAACATTACCAAACAGTGTCTTAGTCAGTTTTTTTTTGTGGTTGTTCCTTTTATTTAAAAAATGGGCGCACTTTGTCTTGATATATATATCTAGGAGTTTCAGCATTATCTTAGTGGTAAATAGTTACTATATGACGCGACCTGTAACCTGTCAAATAAGGATTACATGTTTAATAACGGGATAGGTATACAATCATTTACAAGCCTTGTCAAGAGCACAGAGTACACTTTTCAACAAGCAAAATTTGCATGGTGCGTCTCAGTCCAGCTCATATTTTGTGTCATCAATATTGCAGGGAATTGCATTGAAGTTGGCACCAGGTTCAAAGGTTGCACTTGTTGGGCCGAGTGGTGGTGGAAAAGTAAGCTCTTTTTTTCCCATATACTAATTACTCACATGCTTGGTGTTAGAAACTATGAAATTATTTTTTAATTGCGGCTCTCAATTATAACTTTGGGGTTTTACATGCTCCTGCAGACTACAATAGCAAATTTGATTGAACGGTTTTATGACCCTCTAAAGGGAAGGATCTTGCTAAATGGAGTGCCTTTGGTAGAAATTTCACATCAGTATCTCCACAGGAAGGTATGGTGTGCAACCGTTTGTTGTGTAATAGGACTGTTATGAAGTTATGTCTTTATGTGGAAACAAGGATGTTATCTAAGCTATGGTGGTTTTGCAATGTTCTCAGTCCTGGTGGCTGGTGCCAAATATTGTCCTGAACTGGCTTGATACTAGTTCGATCCTGTAAATTGTCCCAATTGGTATGTCCACCGAATAGTCCAGTTAGTCCAGTAATGTTAAATGCTGTGCTAACTTTCAGCAATAATTTGTAAAAATAATGGTATGAAGTACAAGTTTCAGTAATCCTAGGAATAGACTTGTTGGAAGAATAATTTTACCCTTCCGCTAACGGGTCCGTTCTGTAGGAAACACACATACAAATCACAGGACCACAATTATGCTTAGAAAACATTGTAATACCCCTCACTTGTACTTATAGGGTAGCTATCCCCCAAGGGGTATTTTCGTCATTTGTACAGACCCAAGAGCCTATAAATATTCCATGTATCCCTCATTTCAAGGGAGAGCTCCCTTGAGCAAAAAAGAAGCATATTTAAACTGGTGAGCCCTCGGGGGCTCCCTCTCCGGAGGTAATCCCCGTTGGCTCACCAACAGGAGTAAGATGGCCCTTTTAGACCCTCGAACCTGTATAAACTCTCATGTCTTTTTTTACTCTCGTGGACGATGGCCCGTCAGATGGCCGATGTCCACCCCCTCACTCGTGTTAGGTTTTTACACCTATAACATTGGTGTCGTCCGTGGGGTACGTAGCTAATTGACGAAAGGCTATGGCTCCTACCAAAAAATACTCTAAATCCACGAATCCTCCTCCGGCTCCAGAGGGCAATGATCTTGTGGACGACCCATCCGCTCTTTGGAGGAGCCCCAGCCGAGCACCCTTGTTAGAGATCAGGGCCATCCACCCCGGGATGGACAACGTCCTACATGCCCTGGGGCTCCCACGCGCGTCCTCCTCCCCTGTGCAGGCCGATGCGAGGCCTAGCCAAGGGCAAGCAGTTCAAGGCGCCCTCACAGCCAGAAAGCTAAGGGTTCTGAGGCCAACCATCACCCCCGGGACGCATGACGTCCATGTAACGCGAGCGATGAAGGCCCGCTACGAGAGCTGCCCCCTAACGCGCTATTGTTACGGGACAGTCCTGACATACAAATCCCGTATGAGCTCTCGAGACACTTTCCCTCCATGGGATTTCACCCTCGTGGTGCGTAAGGCATACGACCTCCACGGTCTCCCCTAGAAAAGGTCCAAGGTGGCTTGGGCGCCCGTCACCTCCACCATGGCGGCTTGTGTCCTACTAGGCCTAGGGCATGAGCGACAACTTGGGCATAGTACCCAAGTTGATGGATGTGCTAAGGACTCGTCCCCCTTAGACTCCAGGACACGTGCCGAACGACCTCCGGGTCCTCGCACGCCTAGCTCCATTGCTTGGCAAGGGTTAACCCGCCTATGGGGGAAAAGGGCTCCATCGCCCTCATACTTTGATGCCCCACGACTTAGCCTCGTGGGTGCCACTCCGGTGTGCTTGTGACTTACTGTCGTGGGCACACCTCTAAGGTGCCCATGAGTTAGCCTCATGAGTGCCTCTAAGTCCACTAGGGGTTACCACTCCTAGTGGTCATTCGGTGCCCCACGATTTAGCCTCGTGGACGCCACTCCGGTGTGTCTGTGACTTATTGTTGTGGGCACACCTCCAAGGTGCCTATTAGTTAGCCTCTTGGGTGCCTCTAAATCCACTGGGGGCTACCACCCCTAGTGGCCATTCGGTGCCCCATGACTTAGCCTCGTGGGTGCCACTCCGGTGTGCCCGTAACTTACTGTCGTGGGGCACACCTCCAAGGTGTCCATGAGTTAGCCTTATAGGCGCCTCTAAGTCCACTGGGGGCTACCACCCTAGTGGCCATTCGGTGCCCCACGACTTAGCCTTGTGAGCGCCACTCCGGTATGCCTATAACTTACTGTCGTGGGCACACCTCCAAGGTGCCCATGAGTTAGCCTCATGGGCGCCTCTAAGTCCACTAGGGGCTACCACCCCTAGTGGCCATTCGGTGCCCCACGACTTAGCCTCGTGGGCGCCACTCCAGTGTGCCTGTGATTTACTGTTGTGGGCACACCTCCAAGGTGCCCATGAGTTAGCCTCATGGGCGCCTCTAAGTCCACTAGGGGTTACCACCCCTAGTGGTCATTCGATGCCCAACAACTTAGCCTCGTGGGCGTCACTCTGGTGTGCCCGTGACTTCCTGTCAGAGGCACACCTCAAAGGTGCCCAGGAGTAAGCCTCATGGGCACCACCAAGTCCACTGGGGGCTACGACCCTTGTCGGCCATTCGGTGCCCCACGACTTAGCCTCGTGAGCACCATTCCGATATGTCCATAACCCAGTCTCATAGGTGCACCTCTAAAGTGCCCCATGATTTAGTCTCATGGGCACTCTCAAGCCTACCGAAGAACGCAACCCCTAATAGCTTTGCGTCGCTTTTCAACAAAACATGTACACCTCTTCCACGTAGCTCGATCATCTACCATCGACCGGAGTGGCTCGAATATCGATCAAGGACTGTCATGCTTGCATAAGGCTATTACCTCAGAGATCTTAGTATCTAAAGTGATGGGACTCTACTCGTCCCACGGCAACGACTTCGATCATCTGTCATGTCGAACGAATGTTATCTTGCAACAAGAAACTAATGTTGCTCATTCTTGTTAGGAATAGCAACTTGTATTACCTTGGCCAGTATATATACACAAAGTACAGGAGGTGAATATGCAAATAACCCCTCATAACAATGGGGAATAACACACTATACATATATCTCTAACACCCTCAAACTCATGGTGGATCAACAACACCGAGTTTGGAGAGGTAAAGCCGTCTTTGTGCTCGAGTCCGGGCCTTCGTGAAGAAATCCGCTATCTCAAGCTCAAGGCACATATGAAGAGCAATCACCTGATCATGCACACAAGACCTCATGAAGGAAGCATCAACACCAATATGCTTGGTGAACTCATGCTTTACAGGTCACGCAACATCTTGATAGCACTGTCTTGTCGACAAAGAGGAGTCGGTGTAGTGACGAAACACCAAAATCCTCAAGTAACCACCGTAGCCAAGTAATCTCTGCTGTCAAGAGAGCTATAGCTCGCAATAGCTCAGAACTCACCTCTGACTCGAACAGGACACTGCGATCTGTTTCTTCGTCTTCCGTGCAATGAGAGAACCACCAAGAAAAACACGAGAGCAGAGATAGACCGTGATCGAGGATCGCCGCCCAAGTAGTATCCAAATAAGCCTAAAGTCAGAACGATTTGGAGTGTGGAAAGAAGAGACGGCGAGAGATAGTCCCACAAGGTATCGCAGAACTTGAAGAAGGTGGTCAGAGTGGACTGAGTGGGAGCAGAGATGAACCGACTCGAGAATGTGGATGGATAAGTGATATCCGGACGAGTAATGACAAGGTAGACAAGACTCTAACAAGATGACGATAGCGAGTCGGATCGAAAGAGGCTCGCCATCGAGGGTCGGAGGTGAACATTGAGCTCCATGGGAGTCTCAACGATCTGACACCGATCAATGAGAGAGGCGCGATCAAGAAGATCCTGAATATACTTCTCTTGGGACATAAAGAAACCATCTGGAGTGGAAGTAACCTCAATCCCAAGGAAGTAACGAAGAGGATCAAGATCCGACATAAGGAATTGCTCACTAAGACGAGCCTTGACAAAGGCAATGTACTCAGAATCTTCGGTAATGATCATATCATCAACATACAGAAGAACAGTCCGACCACGAGACGAAGTGTGGGCAAAGAGCGCAGGATCATGATCACTAGCTGAAAAGCCAGCAGCAGTGACCACAGAGGAGAAGCGCTCAAACCAAGCACGAGGGGCTTGCTTAAGGCCAAAGAGAGAGCGACGAAGGGGACAGACCATGCCCTCAAGAACAGAATACTCAGGTGGCGGATGCATGTAGACCTCCTCACGCAACTCACCATTAAGAAAGGCATTCTTGACGCGCCGTGCCTCGGCAAGACAACTATGTGTCCATGATTTTGCCTACACAGGCTTCGCTCCGACGCGCCGCCCTCCTCGAAGGCTATGCCTCGGCAAAGGCAGCTGCGCGTCCACAACTTAGCCTACACAGGCTTCGCTTCGACGCGCCTCCCGCCTCGAAGGTTGTGCCTCGCGTCCATAACTTCGCCTGCACAAGCTTCGCTCGGACGCACCCCCTGCCTTGAAGGTTTTGCCTTGGTGGGGTGGCCCTGCATCTAGTACTTCGCCTTCAGGAATGGAACAACAAAAACCACCCCACACAAAGGGCCAACGAGAAGCGGCAATTTGGTACCCGCCCTCGCGTGGAGCACTCACGCAATGTGAAGCACAAAATAAGTCTTAAGACTTTGGGTGCCCGCGTGCCCACCAAGCCAAAATTGGCTAAGTCATAGGTGCCGTTGCGCGTATTCCTCAACCCTTGTGCCTCGCATTTGGCTAAATCTCGAGCGTCTGCATTCTCGTCAAGCCAGAATTTGGCGAAATCTTTGGCGCCCTGGAAAAAACGCCTTGCTAAGTGCACGTCAAAAATATTGCCAACATACCGCAGCAAGCATATTCAACAGGATACAAGACCTCAGCATTCTTCTTTGCCCCTCAGGCGCCCTTGCAAGTGCCCAAGGGACAGGGGGGCTAGTGTTGAGGAATCCTACCACCTCCCTTCTAAAATTCTCTATACTTCGACAAGTCTCGCACAAAGGCGACGTGAGCCCTTGCCCTAGCGCGCATTACCAAACCACTGGAAGTGGTTCGAGGCCTGTTGGATACTTACACGCTACACACTCGTGTTGCGTGGACATCTCGCCAGATTGCGCGCTTGACGCTGAAAGCACACCGGGCTGCCGTGCTCGACGCCTGCGCGTCCGTCACCACTCAAGGCTGCGCCCGACACTTCATTGCTCCTAGCACCCTGCCACACTCGGCGCTAGGGGCCACCTCGCCTCCACTTAGGCTTCGGCCTCGGGGCACCTTCACGTCGCCCCTGAACGACCGTCGCACCGGCTTCGTGCAGTCGCTGAGGGCCGCTGCCACGCCTCCGTCGACATCGGGCCACCTCGCCTCCGCCCGAGCCCCGGCCTTGGGGCACTTCGCGGCAACCGTGCGACCTCCGTCGGCCTCGGGCCGGCTCACCTCCGCCCGAGCCCTAGCCTCGCGGCTGACAGAGCTCTGCTGAACTTCAGAGAAGTTCATACTTCTGAATCTTTTCGGACAAGCTACAGTGAGTCGTCAGAGCAATTCAGAAGAGCAACTTCAGAGAAGTTCAGAACAACTCACACACGCTATTCAAAAGCACTCGTACACCAAGAACACCCAAAACAGATACAAGTGTTTTTCTCGCAATATCAAAGCACCATTGCTGAAGCCCACCGGCGAAGCTTCGCTAAAGCCCATCCCACACCGCACGGGATGAGCGACACCTTCGAGCGAGGGCGGCTCCAATCTCTGGGCTTGCAAGACCGACCTCGGGCCGCCCTCCGGGCGACTTCGTGCGGCCGAAGAAGGCCGCCGCCTCGCTGCTCGCCTCCGGCCTCGGCGACAACCGCCAGCGTCCCGTGGGGCACCTCACTGCTTCCGCTCCGGCTTAAGCGCGGGCTCCGCCTCAACCGCCTCCAAGCCTCTTGGACCACCCAGACTCTGTCGACACCGCCTTGCCTTCAAGCCCTTCACGGCCATGACCTTGGCGGACCTTTCGGCGCCGCCGAGCCGCCTCGGCGCAAGACCTTTCAGGCCTCGGGGCACCTCGCTTACTCGCTCTAGCTCGCGCGACCAAAGCCTCGCCAAACACCCTTCAAGATCCTCGCCATGGCCGCGCCTTCGGCCAACGCTAGCCACTGCCGAAGTCAACTCTGGAGCGATGACTGCCATTCAGTCACCTGCTAAGGCTACGCACCACTAGCCAAACTTGCATAGCCCGGGTCCTGCGTATTGACTCAACAACTGCATGCAACCAAGTCTGGGGACGTGCATAGATCATGTGGCACGTTCACCTGAGAATGCAGATGTCGCTAGCGCCCTGGCGCTAAGACCCATGGCGCCCTGCCGACTCCAGCGCCTCGGCGCCCGCCTCCGACACCCTAGCACCCCGCTGGCGCCCGCTCCCAGACGCCCGAGCGCCACCACTAATGCCCTAGTCTTGAAGCGCCGGCGACCCGCTCGCGCCAAGACTGCAGAAGGTTTCGCAGATGCGCCGGTGCCTTGCGGAAACACCATGACCTAAGCGCCCGAAGCGCTAGGCGCTCGCATCCGCCAAATTTATCGCCGACTCGAATCAACATGCTCGCAAAGAATCGAGAACAAGGAAGAGAAGGAAGACCGAAAGCCGCGGCAATTTCCTCGGAGGAGAAAGCGCCGATTTCTTCACCCAGACTTGTGTCGTTTTCTTCGGCCAACGTCCACTCCCTCACTTCGGACAAGAGCCAAGCCAAACCCATAGGAAGTGGAGTGACCCAAGACTAACCCTTTGGGCGTTCCTCCTAAACGCCAAGGGGTAGGGGACTAGTGTTGGAAGAATAATTTTACATTTTCGCTAACAGGCCTACTCTGCAGGAAACACACACATACAAATCACAGGACTACAATTATGCTTAGAAAAGACTATAATATCCCTCACTTGTACTCATAGGATAGCTATCCCCCAAGAGGTATTTTGGTTATTTGTATAGGCACAAGAGTATATAAATATCTCATGTATCCCTCATTTCAAGGGAGAGCTCCCTTGAGCAAAAAAGAAGCATGTTCAAACTGATGAGCTCTCAGGAGCTCTCTTTCCGGAGGTAACCCTCCGCTGGCTCACCAACAGAAGTAAGGCGGTCCTCTCGGATCCTTGAACATGTATAAATCATTGTATCTTTTATTACTCTCGTGGATGATGGCCCGTCAGACGGCTGACGTCCACCCCTCACTCATGTTAGGTTTTTACACCTACAACAAGTCTGGTAAATTTAGGAACGAAAATTAAATTAGATATCAGTTAGTAATTTGAACTATTGTCCTATTGGTATCAGTAACCACTCGAAATTCAACCTGTAACCCCCTGAGATTAATTATGCATCTGACAAGGACAACTCGGAGCACCTGATGGATATGGCTATACTTCTCTCTGTGCTCTTACTTTAGAAAGTGCTTATTTTCTCAATGTCGACCAAATGATTTCAGGTCAGCATAGTTAGTCAGGAGCCTGTGCTCTTTAACTGCTCCATCGAAGAGAACATTGCCTATGGATTAGAGGACAAAGCTAGCTCTGCCGACGTTGAAAACGCAGCTGTAAGTATCTGCATTTAGAAACACTAAGCATATCTCAGGATTGCAGGATCTAACTTCTGGATGCAGAAAATGGCAAATGCGCACAGCTTCATATGCAGCTTTCCGGACCAATACAAGACTGTCGTTGGAGAGCGGGGCATCAGGTTATCCGGTGGGCAGAAGCAGAGAGTCGCCATTGCAAGAGCTTTGCTTATGAACCCACGAGTGCTTCTCTTGGATGAAGCTACCAGCGCCCTGGACGCCGAAAGCGAATACCTTGTTCAGGTACCTCCAACACTCGACTTTTACTAACCCCTGAACTGATTCCAAATGGAAACAAACAGTTCTCTTACCGCAGTGCTACCTATCAAATTTCTGTGTTCACTGCTCGGAGAGCTGGAGCGTGACGTAGTTCTTCCCCTACATGCCACAGGATGCAATGGACTCTCTGATGAAAGGGCGGACTGTTCTTGTGATAGCTCACCGGCTCTCCACCGTTAAGAGCGCCGATACCGTCGCCGTCATCTCCGACGGCCAGATCGTGGAGAGCGGCACGCACGATGAGCTCCTCGACCACGACGGCATCTACACGGCCTTGGTGAAGAGGCAGCTGCAAGGGCCGAAGTTTGAAGGGACCAGCAATGCACGCACAACCGAAATAGAACCCAGTAGCAGTGGTTAGTAGTTTTTGCATATCCGTTATCTTCCCCCTCCAGTTAGGCACACATAATTCCATTCGAATCCACTGTGTGTAACTCTAATCCTGATGTATTCCACTCTGAATAACGGCAGCACGTTCTAAATATCACACGCTGCTACAGTGCTACTCTCCTACACGCTTGCTAAATATCACACGATGCTATAGTGCTACTCTCCTACACACTTGCTGCACCTATCTGTGTACACCATGTGCTTATGTGTTATGTACGGCAGCTGGCCAGGCTGTGGATAGCTCTTGCTGCTGCACGTCTGTGGATCCTTGAAGGCCATATTTGGGACGCCCAATCCGGCCCTCACACCAGCCTTGGTGCTGCTACAACCCCAATGCTCTTACCCGCCGCCGCCATCGCCGCCCCAAAAGCTAGCTCGACTCCTTTCTTTGTCGTCGCCTACCCTGTGGCTCCACCTCCACTCACCGGCTCACCGCCCGCCGGCATGCCCATGTTCCAGCAGCACCCTTGTAGGCTCGCAGCCCTGCTAGGCGCCCCGTGAATCCGAGCTCAGGCTCCAGTTAGCTCCAGAGAGGAACAAGGTCGTCGGAGAGCCTTGCTGCAGCCGGAGGAGAAGATCTCGCCATTTGCAGTTTCGTTGTTTGTCGAAACAATGTGTCCTTTTGCATTAGCTCAGGTCCACCGGGTAGTGTGTACCATGCCTGGTTGTTGTAGGAACTTTATACACTCGGATAATTTGGACGTCTATTTCTTCTTAACTAAATCGGACATCTAATTCCTTCTAGATATACCACATACTGTCATACTTGGTCGTTACGAAATACATATCATATTATCAGCCTACCATTTTGAGACATTTATTTCCTTGTTGCCATTTGTTGTTTTCTGGTTGTCGTTGTCCTTTTCCCGTTTGCGGAAACAAACGTGCTGATTTGCATTAAGCATCCATCTGTTGGGTAGTTATACCAAAAGTGTGTGCGATTTTGGATATTAGCTTTTATAAAAGCTGGGTTGATCCTGTTTTTTTTTAAAAAGTGTGTGCCATACTTAACCGTCACTAAATAAATACATATAGAACAAGAATGTCCAATCTGTACCATCGGTTGCTAGTTGAACTGGTATGCAGTGGCATACATTGGACAAAAATAGAAGGGGTGCTAATGGGACAAATTTATTATGAGGTAAGTGTTATGTGTGATCCAAATTAATACATAAATTATGATGAATAAAGTTAAAATAGAAAACATATTAAATGTGGTATCTTAATAATGGATGTTGCATTTCGAAGGCCCCAAAAATATGCACAAGTATCAATCTTAATAACAAAATTAACTAGATTTATGATACAAGTAACGGCGGAGGTATTATAATGGTACCAAGGGTACGACGAGTATCCGCCACTGCTGGTATGATACCCTTGTCTTGTGGCTAACAGTTACGGTTTGAGTATCATTTATCACACCCTTCAGTTACAAAAGGATTTCGTTTTGAGTCACGTGGAACAAAACACACACACACATATAGATGTGTGTGTCTGTGTGTACACCTATATACACACATATGTGTGTGTATGTACACACACACACACACACACACATATATATATATATATATATATATATATATATATATATATATATATATATATATATATATATAGAACGATCTAATCTTAATGGCTATTTGGGTGATAAGGTACTAATGCCAACTCAGACCGTCCGATCTAGCTCGTGTAGCTTGGATCTACGTGGGTGGAAGGCCTCCAAATCACTTACGCTTTTTGCGTAAAACCCCCTGCATTCCCCTTTGTCTTGCGAAATAGCCCTTAGCACTTCCTCCCTGCTCTCCACGCCACCGACGGCGTGGCCCGACCTCGGCTCCGGCAAGTCCCCCTGGGAGCTCCCGGGAGGCGGCGCGCCCTCCGAATACCCCGCCGCTGCGGCGTTCAACGAGTCCGCCCTCCTCGCCTCCCGCCTCCGCCACCACCAGATCGGCGGCGGAGGGGACAAGCCCGTCATGCTCCACCTCAGCGACCTCCACCGCCACGGCCTCGCCTGTGGCGGCGGCGGTGAGGACAGCGCCGCCGCGGGGTACCTGCCGCTGCCGCTGTTCGCGGACCGGTCGCGGGAGGACATGGACGCCGCCTTCAAGTCTCCCAATGCCGCTGTATGATTCTACCGCGTTGCTTCGATGTTTCCTTTAATTTCCCTTTTCTTGTGCTGGTTGTTGAGAATTGAGATGGTGTTGCTTTGGGGTTTCCGCTTTGCAGGGAGGTGACCAAGCGTTGTACAATGTTTTCAGAGCCGCCGGGATGCATGGTGCCGCCGCCGTGCAGCCGCCGTTCGGGCAGGTACGCCAAGAACCAGTGGTCGCGCGAGTTTTTGTTTGGCTCTCGGTTGATCAATTGGACTAACAAAAAAAATGTGTCCTGTGTCGAAGGGCGGATCAATGCCGGCTCAGAGTTTCGGAGGAGCGGCGGCAAGCGGCGGGTCGACACCGCCGTCGTCGTGGCAGCAGCGCGTGCGGGCGAGGAGGGGGCAGGCCACGGACCCTCACAGCATCACCAAAATTTTCCTCTTTTCTCCTCTCCTTATGCTTTCTCCTCCTTTGCACCTCCTTTGAGCAAAGTAGGAAGCTTTCCCTGAAATGTGTTGAAGATGCATCCATGATCTCTGAATTGTTGTGTGGAGTGTTTCTTAAACTTTATTAGGTGATAGAGTAAGTTGGTTTAATAGAGTATAACATATGATGTTCTCTTGTTTGTATGATTGAAAACATTTGATCAGGAGACAGGAATCATGATTCCAATGTTTCAAAGGGCCCAACTGATCGGCGACATTTAGGAACTCATCCATCCAGTAGTAACCTAGGTCTAGAAAAGCATAATTACCTTGACTTGGAGCTGGAGGAACTTCACATAATCAATGATCTCGTCGAGCATCGATGCCTTGTCGGTCTGCAAACAAAATTCCATTTTTGTCATATCAATGGCAGTGATCTGTGCCCACTCTAGTTTGCGCTATGGCAGCTCCATCAACTAAGATACGACGATTGATATCAGTTTTTATTCCAAAGCCAAGCAAACAACATTCGTTATTGCTTCAGATACTCTAAACAGTGACTACAAGTTGTGCAAAAGAAGATATCAGATGTGCCAGTGGAAGCTTCAGAAATATCAACGTTCGGCGATGCTGTGAGGGTCCGTGGCCTGCCCCCTCCTCGCCCGCACGCGCTGCTGCCGCGGCGGCGGCGCCCCTCCGCCCGACACAGAGTTTGTTTCATGCAGCCCAACTGTCTATGAGGCCATGCTGTAGCAAAATTGTGGTGAAAGCACAATTTGGAAACATGCTATAGCTCGCTTAAATAAGACATCCCAGGCAATGATAAGAAAGTAGTAAGTACGTTGCTTTTCATGACGTGTTTATTGTACATAATGGCAAAATGTTTGAACAGTGGATAAATAAGACTATAAGACAATATTCTGTTCAAGATATTTTCCATTACTGGTTTTCCTGATTCTAGCTGTGTGTTGTCTGATGTGTATACATAATATTTTCTTGATTTGAGCAGGGAACTCAAGATGGGTAAACTCTATGCAATAGTCTGGAAAGGAAGCTTTTGTGTGCACGTGCGTCAGGATGATCTTAGGAAGAGCTCGTTGCGACCATAGAGATGTTATTTCCCTTGTACGGTGCTTTAGGTATCGGTGATACAACTCGACGAGCATAATAAAGCTTTTAGAGAACTGTTCATGTCCAGATCTTGTAACATGTACTTTAATAGATTTCTGAATTTTGTCTGGCTCAAGGATGCCGATAAGCAGCTGATGAAAAGTTAAAAGACCTAAGGGGCAAATCCTTATGATTTAGTCCAAATTTGAACTATATCCCAAAAATCCCCCAAACCAATCTCCCTCATCCAGGCAAATCCTGTAAATGAATTTTAAGTATGGAATGGCATGAAAATAAGGAAAACAATATTTCCATCATCAACAGTACAAGTATAACAGACTAGTGACAATTCAAACTACGGCAGTCATGATACTGCTAAAATTACCAACACAGATGTATCCATAGCAAGTCTGTATATTCTGCATATCGTTTTCATCACAACACAAGTTTGCAAGAAGTTCATAGACTTGGCGCCTTTTGCTTTAGGAAGAGCTCTGGAACAAAATCGTGAACCACCAGGAAGAACCTTCTGTCGTTTCTTGTGTTCTGCTTAATCTTCTTTCTTCTCTTTCTTTGGAGCAGGCTTTTGGTACATGTATCTGACCCAAGAGTGTGCCATTCATCACGATGCCGATTGCAGAGCCCATAATCACTTTCGCGGGGTAAAGGATCGGGACAAAGTATAACAATGACAAAGCGGTACGTAAAGTAGGGAAGTGGGCAAAATAATTGAGAAAAACAATTTAGTTGATATTAGACACCAGCAAGGAGCAAATAATAATGTATCTATGTTACTAATTACCAGTACTGTATTCTTTCAGAAGCATGCGAGCTACACATGTTCCAAATCAACTTCAACTACGAGAATTTTGAATGAATGCAACTTGGGCAAGCTAGCAGAAAAATTCAATAGGTTCCCTCCAAAAATTCTCAAACTATCATGTATTTGGGGAAGGAAAGCATATTGATAACAATAAACAAACCACCTACATAATGGCCACGTTTAGGAGCAACTAGAAAGTCACATAATAACAGTAAACATAGTCCATCAGAATGTGGTAACGAACTGTAATCAGAACCGAAGGATACCACTCAAGGGAGTCTTCTCCTGGATGCTGGTGAAAACTCTTACTGAAACACAAGGGGTATTAAAGATTAGCAAGCTTTCAGCACTACATAAAAATCTTTCACATCAAAAGCTTTCAACACTACATTTCAGCGGGTATTTTCTGAAATTTCTGGTTTTCGAAAATCTCAGTGGGGTCCTATTTTGGTCACAGTCACACCTAATTACAGCCAACTTGCCATAAGAAAAAACTAGAAGTATGAAGTTTGCATGCTTGATGTTGTAAGCTGTAACAGATAAGTAACAACAAACCGTGAAATTCTTCCATATCTGTGGAACTCTAGCACAAAAGAAGATGGCATGCTGTGAAGCCTGCAAAATACATTAGACACTAAATCAAAAGCTGAGCATATACAATTATACCAAGTGTTAAAAAAAATACAATTTACTACTTACGTAGAGGACTTCAAAAAGAGCAGGATCAATTTTTCCAGCTAAACTGTTGGAACCGGTTTGTGTATTTGCAGAAGCAGAATGATCGATCCCATGTCGCGACCCTGAGAAGGGAGGAGAGGAAAGGGGAGGAGCTCACCCTAGCGGCGCAAGGGAAGGAGGTGGGCACGTCGGGGTGGAGAGGCGGCGCAGGTGGCGGCCGCTGGCCGGGGGGCCCGAGAGGCGGCCGGCAGTGGGGCCACCGGCGAGGCCCGAGAGGCAGCGGCAGCCAGGGAGCGCCGCAGCTAGGGAGGGCTGGAGACCAGGGCGCACATGAGGAAGGAGATCCTCGTGGGCGCAAGGGAAGCGGTGGCGGCTCCAGGCGAGCGGGCGGCCGTGCGGGAGGGCGAGGAGGGCTTTTTGAAAAAGCAAAGCCGAGCTGGGATTGAGGTCGCGTCACGGCAGGTCGGTGGAGGCTACGACTGAGCACTGACGGCAGTGGCTCGCTCGACGACGCATACATGGCAATGGAGGGGGAAGGAGGCACTGGACCAGGAGGGCGGCGGAATGGGAGGGAAGGAGGGCGGCGCCAGACAGGGGAGGCGGCGTTGGGGTGAAAGGAAGGGGCATGCTGCAGGTTTCAAGATACTAAGGGCTATTACGCAAGACAAAGAGGAATACAGGGGGTTTTACGCAAAAAGGCGTAAGTGATTTGGAGGCCTTCCACTCACGTAGATCTGAGCCACACAAGCTAGATCGGACGGCCTGAGTTGGCATTAGCACCTTATCACCTAAATAGCCATTAGCACTAGATACATTCCCATATATATATATATATATATAGAACATATCTGGTGCTAATGGGTAATTGAGTGCTAAGGTGCTAATACCAATCTTGATCGTTGGATCATGCAGAGCGTTAGAGATGAGAGCATGCAAGGTGTTTAATGAAGGCGCATTGGAGGTGGGAGCATACATGGTTATTAAATGGTTTGGAGGTGGGAGCCCGTATTAATCTTGGATGTTCAATCCAGATCCAACGGTCAAGATTGACATTAGCGCCTTAGCACTTAATTACCCATTAGCATTAGATATGTTCCCATATGTGTGTGTGTATGTACACACACACACACACATACACACACACACATACATACATACACACACACACACACCACACATATAGGAAAATGATATGGTACTCTTAGGAGTACGTACTCCCACTTCTCATATACCACTTAAATCGTATGATGATACCTCTTTATCTATTTGAGTATACTCTAATAATGATTATAAGATACTCCAAAGTGAGTTCTATGAAAAAATTCGTTAAAGTCCACTTTTATAGCAAAATTTGTGTATATACTTCTTTTATATATGAAAAAGGGTATATAGCAAAAAATAAAGGACTCAATGAATTTTTTTAATCAAGTCGCATTGGAGCATGTTATAATTGATATTTAAGTATATTGAAAATGATAAAAAAGTATAATACGTTCGCTTAAGTGGCATATTCAAGTGGAGTATGTATCTCGAGAGTACTAAATAAATCCTCTATATATATATATATATATGATGCTGCTTTGCATACTGTGAGTACATACTTGTACTTCAATATACCACTTAATCAAATATATTATACTTCTTTATCACTTTTTATGTACTTAAATACCGATTATAAGATGTTCCAATGCGACTTGATTGAATTTTTTATTGTAGCCCTTTATTTTTGCTATATACCATTTTTCATATATAAAAGAAGTATATACACAAATTTTGGTATAAAAAGTGGATATTCATGAAATTTTTCATGGAACTCACTTTGGGGTATCTTATAATCATTATTGGAGTATACCCAAATTGATAAATAGGTATCATCATACGATTTAAGTGATATATGAGAGGTATGAGTACGTACTCCCAGGAGTACCATACCGTTTTCATATATATATATATATATTCTTCGAAACATATTTTCATAATATTGTAATTTTATTAGAATTTATCAATATATTACAATAAATTCGAGTGTTCAAAGTTGTATTTTAGGAACTTTGTCGATGCCCAAAACGACTTCCTTTTGTAGCCAAATGGAATACTCGTCAAGTGGGTTTATCGTGGATATGAGATTTTGCCGTGTGTCCTCTAGATTACAACGCCTCAAGGATGACTGTAATAAAGAATTACACCCTTATAAAAAAAGAGTGCTATCAACGAAAAAAAATCCCAGTGGAAAACGGAAGTTGGCTTGTGGCTATATGGATAGGCGTGCGAGTATGTACCCAGTCTATCAGGTTTAAGTTCTAGACTTGTCGCTGGTGTCTACCGATTTTAGAAGTACATATGTGTGTGCATTTAGTGGAAAAGCGCTTCCCACGCTCCATCAGACCTTAGGTATCTCCGATAAATTCCAGCGTGTATAACAAACACGCAAATGTGTACATGCTTAGCAGGTGTGAGAGTGGTGTGTGTTAAATTGGAGTTTTTGGCTAATATAACATTGTTGCCGTGGTCAATAGCAATTCTAGCCCCCTCGCCCAATCAAAGACGAAAATAACACCGTGAAGCCGCGCGGACGTGCCACGTGTCCTAGTCCGTACCCCAAGAGCCCAGAACCGGTCGTACGTGCCCTGGGGGCATGAACAAGGCAAGTCCGGCCCCTAGGGGCACGATACTTACAAAGTTCGGCCCCTAGGGGCTCGGACAAGCCAAGTCCAGACCCGACAGCACGGTATTGCCTTTGTTGAAAGTTTCAAAAATTATGAACAGTGTTTTGGCACTATTCAACACTATTTAAACATTGTTTTAAAAAACTATTTGAAACACTATTTAACACTTTAAAAGAGTTAGACGAGAGCACTCTATGTAACACTTTAAAAAATTCAGTTGTGAGCACTTTTTTCTTTGTACTTTTTTCCCTCGTTTTTTTTACCTCGCACTTGCAACTTCAATAGTACTATCACATGTACCACACAAAAAATCCCACAAATTTTTCATATTAAATCACGACGCAACATAACACACGCAGCATCAAACTTGGGTGTCAATCGTCGCCATTGCTACCCTTCGTTGCCCTCGGGCAGTAGTACATCATCACCGGTCGCGGCGGTGGGGGGTGCATGTGCACCCATGCTTGGTGCAGGAGCGCAGGCACCCCTTCCTATGCTTAGTGTTGGATTTGGTACATGTGATAATAAATAGAAAATCAAGCATAAAAGGAAAACGCGTGATTTCATGAGACCCATTTCACGCGGTGTGTTTGGAATGCGACCTATTCTATGAGTGTATCATGTAGGCACTGCCAGGGATGCCATTATTTGTTAATTTATCGGATTAATGTGGATAATATTTTTTAATGTTGTATTGTACTACATGCTAGAGAAGCTTTTCTATGAACAATCTGAGGGAAATATTTGGTATGCAGATCATATAATACCATAACCACACCCTTCGACTTGTATGCGAATATGCAAGAGTGAGACTGCGGCGGCTATCGAGTAAGTAGGCGACAACCTAACCCTAGCAGCAAGAGCACAAGACCACCACCGTCCATTGACTCATCGAGCCACCAAGGGCAGCAAAGGGTGGCGATGGTGATGGTTGACACCTAAGTTTGACGGCTGCGTGTGCTGCGCTGCGCCGTGATTTCATGTAAAAAAAATTTTAGATTTTTTTTTGTGATACATGTGATAATACATTTGAAGCTGCGAGTGCGAGGTAAAAAATCAAGAGAAAAATGCTCTCCGCTGAATTTTCTAAAGTGTTAAATAGTGCTAAAATACTGTTCATAATTTTTGAAATCTTCTACCGAGGTAACATCATGCCCCTGGGAGCTGGACTTGGCTTGTCCAAGCCCTTGGGAGTCGGAGTTGGCCAATACTGTGCCCTAGGAGCGAGCTTGCTTTGTCCGTGCCCTCAACGGGTTTCGCACCCTGGGGAACGGACTAAGGCATGTGGTACGTTCGCACGGCTCCACGGTGCTATTTTTTGGTTTGATTTGACGAGAGTGCTAGTACTGAATTTGACCAGGGCAAACAGTGCTATATTAGGGGGAAAAGCTCGTTAAATTGTGCGCGTCACTTGTACTCTGTGTACTCTCCAAGTAAAAAAAACTAGTCTCCCAGCTGAAACCGAGCCAAAACCTCACTCGACTCGAACCCAAAACCGTAAAATCGTTTCGCCGGCTTCGTACCGCACGCGCGCACCCGCACGCGCTCCGCCAGGCTTAGGCCTTCTGACTTCTGCCAAGACGGTTAGGCTTTCTTGTCTTGTCCCTTCCAGTTCCCCCTCTCCTAATCCTTTCCACTTTTGGATTTCGTCGGGACGTCAGATCTGGATTCACCGCCGGCGAGGAGCCCGGCGTCGGAGCGTCGGAGCTGCCGGCGGCGGAATAGCGCCGGGGCGATGGAGGCCGCCTCGGCGGACGTGTTGAAGGAGAGCGAAGCCCCTGTTCCGGGGGCTATCACCACCACCAAGTCGAAGCGCCGGAACCGGCGGTGTCGGCGGGGGCGAAATCACGCCGCGGAGAAGGAGAGGTGGGAATCCCCTGTTTCAGGTACCACCACCTTGCTTTCCGTCCCGGCAAAAATACCGCGCGATGGGTAGGGTTTATGCTTCCATCACCGCTCGCTACTTGTTTGACAAAAAAATTCACGTCCCGCGTGTCCTGCTTTCATTCTAGAAGATGGCGCGTTAATCTGTGGTATTTACCTCTTGGATTCATCCATTCCTGCTTCCAAGACGGAGCTAAAAAATTTGTGTTAGAAGTGCACCATTGATGCTTAAACATAGAGTAAAATGATAACAGCTGCGCGATTATTGACGGATCGAATGTTAGCACTGATTAAACTATGACTAAGCATTATGAGTACTCAACTTTCCTATATAATAGTTGTGTTTTATTTCCAATTAATTTGCTACTAAACAAAATTTAAATATGTGCAAATATATTATTAAAAATATATAGTCATTCCATAAATTTTTATTAGTATGCCACATTACCCACATGATAGTTCTCGTACCCTACCACCTAAGAAACATGTTTGTTTTTAGTAGATATACGCTTAGTAGGCTAGTATTGATACGACTTATTTACGTCACACGTGGCTTCAAAATTTGTAAGTAAAATGTATCATATAAGATACCCAATATTATTTTTGAATCATTGCACTCATCGTGATAGTCGCAGCGGTGCAAACAGATAGAGAATCAAACACTTGTTTTTTAGTTAGAAACTAAAGAAGTTCTTAAAATATAAATAAAGTACTTTTATACCATTCACACACAGCCACATAGGTAGAGAAAAAGTGTCAAACTGTCTACAAAATTTGAACAGCGGACATACATCTAATTTCTTCAAGTATTATCAAATTGTAGCAAACTCTAAATTCAATAGAACCTATAACTAACAAGGGTATATATATAATTTTCAAAACATTTGGGGGTGCCCATGCATACTAGGCACCCTAGCTGGCTCCGCACCTGCTCCCAAGAAAACAAATATTGTTCTACACGTTTAATCTCTGATCACTTCGATTAATCTATCAAACATTTGTGAACTGGTGTATGGCCGTATGGGTTCTTTAGCCTTTACCCTTTCTGGCAGAAGAAGTTGTAAACATGCATTGTTTGTGATATTTGTTTGAGTTTTAACCTCGGTTTGGAAAGTTCTAAATTTAATAATTGAATATAAATTACCTGATTAGATTACTCTATTTCACAGACAACACTGAAAAGACACACACTCGTGTTCAAGGAGGCCTACATGACACTGCTATTAGAAAGCCGGAGAATAACGATGAAGGTGTCATTTCGACTAAAGGAGATTCGCCCCAGAAAGCAGGTTGTTGTTTGGAAGCACATTTGGGTGATGGTTTAGTGCAGACTACCTCCAAGCAGATATTGAACTCAAATGAGAAAAGGAAGATGAATTTCCAGCCTGGAAATAAGGAGGTACAGGTTTCTACGGAAGATGGCGCTGGCGGTTCTTCTCATACCCGTGATAATTCTGTGGTAGAAATTAAACCTGCAAGGATCAAGTTTTTTGAAAAATCTAGCGTAAGTTGCTCGCGTAGTAATTGCAGTACACTGGGAAATACTAATATTAATATGGATCATCAGAATGAAGATCCTGAGTGTCCAGAGGTAAAGAATACTGATTTGGCAACGAACTCGGAAGAACGAGACCAGAAAAGAACATCTCCCAACCTCAGCTCTTTGCAGAACTCGGAAGAATGTAAGGAAAATGATAATGGATCTTCTCTCAACTCCAGCAGCTTGAAGGATGAAAAGAAGAAACGAAAGAAAAGAAAAAAAAGAATAAAGAATAATAATCGCAACACAAACACTTCACAGGATTCTCCTTTGCCAACTGGTACTGATACCTCTGATTTGATGACAATGGTTGCTGAGAACAATACTCCAGGTCTTAAACGCATGGGATTGGGGGGAAAGCAAAATCAGAACGACGTAGCCATGACTAAATCATTCGCAGTGGATAATGCAATGATGACAGAAGGGAAAAGTGTGAATGTTGACGGTACCATTGAAAAGAAGTATGGTGTATTTCAGCCTTGTTCATTTGAAGAGAAAGAAACTGAGAATGTTGCAAAACTCTTGGGTTCCTGCATGCTTGACTCCAACAAAGTTACAAGCACTAATGTGTCTTCGATGCCACTTCAGGGTGTTGAAGAGAAAGAAACTGAGATGAGAGAAGCTATTCTTCGTCCGTCATTTATTAGCGGTGTCATAGAGAATGCCCTTGAGATTTTACCTCGTGATGATCAGAGTTACCGGTTAGATCCATTTAATGAAGGTGCTAATTTTTTTCAGTTAGGAAACCCAGCCTCTAACGGTGGATCAGATGTTCGTCACGGTAAAAACATCCTTGAATCAGGTGCCATGGGAAATTCAGAGTATGAATTAGGAAGGAGTTATTTGGAATGTGCCATTACTGAGAGAAATAAACTGCAGGAGAAAGAAGTAGCTTTCTTATCAACACATAACAATATTAACTGCATAAGCCCTTCAAGTTCAGCTAAGGCATACAAGGAAAAGCTCAAAATTGCCTTTTCACCAAGACGATCCTTGACAGGGTTTCAGAAGAAAAAGCTCCTTATTCTAGATCTCAATGGTTTGCTTGCGGATATCAATCAAGATTACCACAATGCTCGCATGGCTGATGCAAAGGTTCGAGGGAAATTAGGTGAAGTTACTTGTATAACTGTCCATAATTATTATTTGTGAAAATGCTGATCTAGAATTGTGACAGAATATGTTAATATAATGATATACCTTTCTACCAGTCTTTCGAAGACCTTACTGCGACGATTTTCTCAATTTTTGCATCCAAAATTTCGAGCTAGGTATTTGGTCCTCAAGAAAAAGGTGTGATCTGTTCTCCACATCCTTTTTGTTTTACTTTCCCCTTATTGTTTGCTTGGTACTTATTGTTGAATTCTAATTTCTCCAGAGAAAATGTTGATTCAGTTGTTGATATCCTTATGAGAGATTTCAAACCGTACCTACTATTTTGTTGGGTAGGTCATAAAAAATGAATATATAGTTGGTGTACATGCTTAATTGCTAGTTATCTTTGTCCTAATATGGTTGTGACCTTCGTATTGGCAGGACATGTCTAAATGCACATTTACTGGACGAAAAACACTGGAGAACATGCACAAACCACTAGTACTGAAGGAATTGAGGAAACTGTGGAACAAGGAAGAACCTGGGCTGCCATGGGAGGAGGGAGACTTTTCACCTTCCAATACGTTACTTGTGGATGATTCGCCTTACAAGGCTCTGCGCAATCCCGTATTTGCCTCAACCACTTTATATACCAGTATTTTTTTTACATTATTTTCTCCTTATTTTGAATAACATGCACAATTATTTCATGCCTATGTTGTTCAGCCACATACTGCCATTTTCCCTCAACCGTACCATTATCTTAACTGGAACGATAATTCATTGGGTATGCACTCGCCAGTTCTTGATGCTGTACTTACCTTCTAGAGTGATTCAACTTGTTGATGCTGTAGATTACAATTCCTGGTAAGCAGGTCCCGGTGGAGATCTTCGCGTGTATCTGGAGAACCTCGCCGTTGCTGAAGATGTTGAGCGCTACGTTCGCAATAATCCATTTGGTCAGCCTTTCATTACAGAGAGTGATCCACATTGGAACTTCTATGCTCAAATAGCTGACAAAGGGAACGTTTCCTTAACCTGTCGTGCCTGAATTTCCTAGTCCCGGGGAGTTCTGTATGTAGTTCTCCACTCACTATGGGCCACGGCACTACGGCCTGTATACTGACTGTCGTTGTTCAGACAAGAGGCAAAGTTATTTATGGTTCGCCATACTTGTATCTACTTTTACTAAGGTGATAGGAAAAAAAGAAAAGAAATTCTGTGTTGAGGATGAACGCAGAATTTTTACAGCTTGTATGAAGGGGAAGGATATGGTGTGCCAGTGTGTCACACTTTTGAATTGTTTGTTCTCTTCATATTTATGCAGTTCTACTTCCAGCCTTTAGGTTTCTTGCTCGTTCTACGGTCTATATATACTCAAGTTTTTCAGTGAACTGCAACAGTACTAGCTAGGGGTGCGAGCAGATAATTCCCGACCGACCGACCGACCGAAAGCTTACGGAACAAATACAGAAGAGATAAATGGTTATCTGGCACTATCTGCGTCCGACTCCGACTCTAAGGTAAAAATACGGAATAAGATGCAGGATGAGTGATATCCGTCCGTATGTATCCGTACATCAGGTGGATATCAGATGTTCACTTAGAAACATGGTAACAAATATGTGGTGGCTGCATTTGAGAGGTAGGGGATGCTGAGTTTTTTTTTTCTTTCGACGTCTCAGCGATTAGTCTCTCTGTGTTCGTTCTGATTGCACCCCTGCTGTCTAATGTCTTATATAGGGGTGCAAGAAAAGCGGATAATATCCACCCGACCGACTGACCGACTGAAGGCTTGTGGAGCGAATACGGGATGGAAAAATAAGTATCTGACACTATACGTGTGCGACTCCGAAAAAAATATGGAATATAATATATAATCTGCCCTTATCTGTTTCGATCGCACCCCAGTACTAGCTACCAGAGCATTGTGTAAGAAAGAACGGATACGTTTTTTGTAAAAGAAACTTTCGCTTCATTACTCATATTTTCACCAACCATTCAGATTATGTTAAACTTTGTAAAAAATAATTTACTGCCGTCATGTACGTATACCAGACAACAGTAGACTGTAGCATTGCACGTGAATGAACGTTGCGCCAGAATTACTCTGCTGTCCTTACAAAGCCCATAAGCGAAAAAAACCCACGGCCTGGCCCAACACCGAGCGCAGGCGGACGCCCTAATCGCGGAGATCTATAAATAAGAAACCCTAGCGCCCCCAACCCGCTACCACATCCCCACTCCAAACCCTAGCGCCGCGGCCGCCGCCAGGAGGCAAGTCAAAAGTCGAGATGGTGTCCGGCTCCGGCGTGTGCGCGCCGCGCGTGGTGGTGGACGCGCGCCACCACATGCTCGGCCGCCTGGCCTCGATCGTGGCCAAGGAGCTGCTCAACGGGCAGCGCGTGGTGGTCGTCCGCTGCGAGGAGATCTGCATGTCCGGCGGGCTGGTCCGGCAGAAGATGAAGTACCTCCGGTTCCTCCGCAAGCGGATGAACACGAAGCCATCCCACGGGCCGATCCACTTCCGCGCCCCCTCCAAGATCCTCTGGCGCACCGTCCGCGGGTAAGCGAACAGCAGGCCGACACATTGCGTTTTTTTTTTGCCTCGTCGTTGTTTTATTTCGATTTTCGTTTCTGATGGCGTGTGCGGTGTTTGGCAGGATGATTCCGCACAAGACCAAGAGGGGTGAGGCAGCGCTGGCGAGGCTCAAGGTGTACGAGGGCGTGCCGCCGCCGTACGACAGGACCAAGCGCATGGTCATCCCCGACGCGCTCAAGTACGTGTGATTCGCTCGTCGTCTAGATCTGGCCGTCTTTTGTTAGGGAGGGTTGGTTGTGATTGGGTTTGCTTGGTGTGGTTTTGTAGGGTTCTGAGGCTGCAGCCTGGGCACAAGTACTGCCTCCTCGGCCAGCTCTCCAAGGAGGTCGGATGGAACTACTACGACACCATCAGGGTAAGCTTTCCCTTCTCTTGCATCCTTCAATGACACTGGTCCACCCTTGTGCTGTTACATGTAGTCACATCTATGTATTTGGCTATCTCTGTATTGCTCAGTCTACTAGTTGTCGTGTTTGACGGCACAAGTCTTTATATGTTCTGTTGTCACCAGTTGTGCATGATCTAATTTTGCAATCATTTGACTGATTGTCCATGTTTTGTTGCCTCATAGGGTGCTGCAAGTTCAACTTTCTAAATCTGTTACCCTAATAGGAGTGTGTACTTTTGATTGTGATTGCCCATGTTTTATTATGAAGCCTTCTGTTTATTACTGATTTCTTAGTGGCAGAATAGACCGTTGTAATATTCTTTTGAGATTCTGTTGGGCTGGGATGTGCATGATTCTGGGTGATGAAGAAAATCAGACGGATTCCCATTGAATTTCCAATATGATTTTAACAACCAGCTACTTCTGACAGGTCATGCAATTTTTTCACAACAAATTAGAACATTTTGTTTGTTCATTTACAATTCTTTATGATGTGTCTATTATTGAATGGTTAAGAGTATCAGACTTCTGCATGCCTTTCATTGTCCATTTTATGATGTGTTCATGACTGATTTCTTTGTGTAGACAGTTAGAATATTCTTTTGATAATTTGTTGGGTTAAGATGTGCATGATTCTGGGTGAAGAAGAAAATCAGACGGATTCCCATTGAATTTCCAATATGATTTTAACAACCAGCTACTTCTGACATGTCATGCCATTTTCTCACAACAAATTAGAACATTTTGTTTGTTCGTTTACAGTTCTTTATGATGTGTCTATTATTGAATAGTAAAGACTATCAGACTTCTGCATGCCTTTCATTGTCCATTTTATGATGTGTTTATGACTGATTTCTTAGTGTAGACAGTTAGAATATTCTTTTGATAATCTGTTGGGTTAAGATGTGCATGATTCTGGGTGAAGAAGAAAATCAGAGGGATTCCCATTGATTTTTCAATATGATTTTAACAACCAGCTACTGCCATTTTCCGCAATAAATTATAATATTTTGTTTGTTCATTTATGATGCTTTATGATGTCTGCTATTGAATGGTCAAGAGTTTCAGACGTATGCATTCACTGTGTTGATAGTTAGCCATGCAATTCTTGCTTGGCTGTGCATAGTAGACAATTGTCTCTTTACATTTAGCGCACTATCCACTAGCAGCACATGAATATTTTGATTCAAAGATTGGCATCTGGATTGAATTTTCTTAAGAAGTGTTCTCTGGTGTGATTTTGCATTGAGCCTGTGATGTGAGCTAAATATTTGCTACTCTTGATGGGGTTTCCCAGCTGATGATCTCAGACCACCAAGATCTCTGAGGCTCATTACTATTGTACTACATATAAATCCAGCAAAATATATTATAGGTTACATATGCTGGTCAAGTACTTTGCAGACTAATTTATTTTGTTTAAAATATCCTTTTAGGCCTTCAGCAGTTATTATTCAATATGCTGCTTGATGTTTGTTTTAAGTATATATTTGATTGCCTATCATGTCTCACTGCTCGGTGTCTCTTCAGGAGCTGGAAGATAAGAGGAAAGAAAAAGCCAAGGTTGCGTATGAGAGGAGGAAGCAACTGGCGAAGCTGCGTGTCAAGGCCGAGAAGGCAGCCGAGGAGAAGTTGGGATCTCAGCTGGAGATTCTGGCCCCGATCAAATACTGAGAAGCTGTGCTTTCGTGCAACATCAGTTTTGTTGAACGCGAGTCATCTTATTTCAAGTAGTTTGGTGATTCTGTGATAGTACAATCCTGGTGGTAATCAGTTGTTATGCATCCAATTCTGCTACTCGTATTTGGCATTTTCTAGTCGGTGAACTGTTTCGTTTATCAAATGTGTGCATTTGGAGATTCTTTTGGTGGCTATCAGATGCTTATATTACCAAGCCATTTTGTTATTGTGGTTGGCATGTATCGCATTGAAGTGCCGTTGCAGTCCATGTTAGGTGTTATTTGGATAAAATTGCGCGCTACACTATTAGGTCTACACGGCAGTTTGGAAATCACGGTTTTGGCTCATGGTTCGTGCTGATTCAGTTGCCAGCGACAGATCTTCCTACTTGTATGGGTGGGCTGGCTACCGAGTTTAACGAGATATTTTCATTCAAAATTGATATAACTTGAAATCATTTTATTTATTGTTTAGCGAGCTATTATTGTGTTTTATTCGAAATTGACATAGTTGGATGTAAAATCATTTTATTTATTGTTTAAGTGACTATTTTAAAAAGCAAGCGAGCTAACTTGGCTCAATCGAAATCGAGATCGAGCCGAGTTTTATTAACTTTTTTTTCATTTCAAATTGACATATTTCAATTTTAATCAATTAAGTATTGTAATCAAATGATTTTGATTCAATCTCACAACGAACTCTATTTGCTGGTTCTATTAGAGATGTATAATAGTCTGTTTCTTAGTTTGGTACTAAAAGAAGAGAAGAGAATACTCAATCTAATAAAAAAAAACAATTATTTCAATAGATTGTTTCTTAAGATTGTGCTTAAGACTTTAATTGTTATAAGTGTGTATGATTCTTGATGATCAATAATGAAGTACAACTTTCTGGTTTATATATTTTAGCTCACTTATTATATCAATAATGAAGTCGGGCTGTACAAATGATCTGGTGTATATTTTGTTTTAAGATAGCGAGACCTGCAAAACACGTTTTTAGGTAATAAGTAAGTCTCCAATAGAGTATTTGATTGTTTCTTGTATCTTGATATTGATAATTTGTTAGTTTTTTCATCTAGAAATAACCTGTAGATGCTCTTACGAACCAAGTCAGGATATAGGTGATTGGTGGATACAAATCGGGAGAATTGGGATCAAAACTAGAAAGAGGAAATCAGTCTGAAGTGGAAGAAATTGCGACGGGGAATTCAGAAGCGCAGAGTTCGGGGGAGGAGCAGAGATACAAGGGAAGGAGAAGCAGCCAAGTGCTAATTCTGTTTTCTTCCATCCCTGCCAGAACCTCTCGTTATGTACTGCCCATGATGTTACTTACGTCCTGGACCAACTCCACCTCCTCACAGTCACAGTTAGCCATCTGCATTCCAGCCCGCTAGCCCAGTAATCCAAGCGAAGCCCGCCGAAGTAATAAGGCTCATCACATAATGTGTAGAAAGTAAGATATACCTGATGCTTACCAGTGGTGCAGCGTAATTATGTTAGTAAATCACCACCACTCGATGTGGGATACAAGGCACAAGCAAATCTATGCCTGGCAGCCTATCTTGGATTTTCCGTCTCAAAATAGTACAATCACTTCTGTGCAAATCATTTAAGTAGTTGCAAAGAGTGAAAACATTGTAAGAATCACACTCGATTTCATTGAAACGGAGACTACGTTCCTCTCGAAGATTGGATATACCCGTTGTAACCCTAAAAATATGGGATCGTTAAACTCTTTACAACTGTTTAGGATGTGCAGTTACGAAGTAAGCAGCGTCTCAAGTAAGCTTCTGATTACAACAAAAACTATACTTTTATTACATAAGATTAAGGTTTAACAGCCAGTTTTAACCTGATACAGACATCCAAGCCCAAAGTTAATATAATACAAGACAAAATAACGTCAAACCACGGGCACACTTGAGCGTGGTCGAGACCTAGTAACCGTAATTATTGTCGTGTAGTGATCCTGCCAAATCCTTCCTCATCAAGATCCTCGAGATTTTCTCATATTTCTTCTGTAGATGATTTGCAAATTTTATAAGAATGAGTACTACTACCGTACTCAACAAGCCACATGGAAAAAGCTAAATAATTGCATACAAGGAGTTCAATGGATGGTTAGGATTTACCTTAACAGGCATATGTAGATGCATTTTTAGTTAAAACAGTTTATCTTTGAAACAGTAAAACAATAATAAATAATAACATCAAGGGTTTCTCAACAATTGCACAAACCAACTTAACATCTCAAAATCTCAACTTATGCCTATGTATTGGAATCACCTATGAACACATCTTCATTAACCAGAAGCACGATGTATTTGAATACTTTTAATTATACACTCTACAGAGTTGCCCAACTTTACCCACAAGATATCTCAGACTCATACTGTCAGAACATAGACACACAACCTGTTAGCGTGCCACTGAGCTGAGATAACGAAGCATTTTCACTGCTCAACATTTTTAGCCTCTACCCGGTAGGTTCTACTCTATACAGCCCTCGGGAGACCATCGACCAATGGTGGAACTTGTGCCCCGATGCTAACGGGACCATACCGTTGTATAGACTAGCGAGTGTCCCTTCAGACCCACCCTTGTCCCACCCCTGTTCCGTAACTACTCTATCACACAAGAGCAGTTACCTGTTCTATAGATATTCAATCGGGAGAGCAGTGTACTAAGCCAGGGAGTAATGACCACACATGTGGTTTAGCGGTTTTCTATGTCTGTTACTTTGGCACAAGGTTCTTTTCCTTACTTGTCTCCAGTGAGGAAATGGATCAACACCAGCTCGTGGTTGTCTACCCTCACCTTCAACTCACTTTTTAACACAAGTCTATTGGGTTGTTCAACTTTCTAGACACAACCCTCAACTCTCTACCAAAAACCATTGGCGAATAGCCAATACTGCTTTTTAGGATTTATAAACACATGTATGGTGACAAAGCTACTTATGCAGATAATATTTTATGTAAATTTGTCAAGGTGAATATGGCCTATAAGCGCTAGGTGGGTTTGTCTGTAGAGTAATAGGACTTATCTAATTATCATAGCATTCAAAAGTATTATCTCAGTATTTAAAGTAATTGGCACAAATACAATAATGAAAGTAATAATAGACATATATGAATTATAGGCTCAAAATGATCGAGGAACACGAATTGCCTCCTTGCACGAAGTTTTCTAGATACTGGTCTTGTCTGGCGTCCTTTGGAGTCTGATCGTCAAAGTTGTGACCTAACGCGAAACAAAATAAAATAATCCAAGTAAAATTCGGCTCGACAAGGAATGAGCTGGGAACAACATGCAAGTAAATAAATTCAAAACGAATCATAAATAAAGGTGGTGTGGGGGGTAGGTATTTAATTGGAGCTTCATTTGGCTGAACAGAGTCAAGAAATGAAATCACAGCCTCGAAACGGTCGAAATGGATATAATATGTCTATTTAGGGTTTGAGGCGAAAGTGTCGGATGATGAATAGTGTTAATTTACTATTCACGATCAAAAATGGGATGTGAATAGTAATTTAAATTACTATTTTTGCTTAATGAACACTAATCACTTTTTCGGGTGAACACTAAAAGACCGAACTGAATGAAACAGTAATTTGGCTAACCCAATTACTGTGGTGGCCATGGCCCAAATGGCCAGGCCTTTAAGATCCAAAGCCGAAACGGCTTGAGTTGCACGGCCGAAGGCCAGCGCGCTTGCCTAGGTCGAGAGGGAGGAAGCACCAAGGAGGTGAGGGCATCCTATTTTGGGGGTTTGGACGGGCCGAAGAGGCTTGGGAGTGGGGTGGCGACGTGAATGGCGGCCGGCCGGAGCAGGGGACGACGGCAGCAGCACTAGGAGGGTGCTTCGGTCAGGGCGAGTGGTGGAGCAACATCAGTGGGTGGAGGGGATCACGAGGATGGTGGTGGGGTGGCTTGAGGTGTGTTGGACCGAAAAGACGACTAGAGGGGGGTGAATAGGAATATGGTCACTTTTTCACCTTGATCAGATTCAATACTAATTTCACTCCAATAGTTATGAAAGCTATGAAGATTAAGGGTAAAGTCCATTTTACAACCTTGAACTATTCGAAAAGTCTGGATTTCAACCCTAAACTATAAAACCGGGTATAAGCCAACCTCCAACTATCAAAACCGTTCATTTTACCCCCCTCAACCGAAACAGGGGCGGTTTTTGGTGACATGGCGCTGACGTGTCAATGGTTTTAACACGTAATATTCTTTTCGATGACATGGCATCCACTTAGCAAATAAAACAAAAAAAATATATTTACGGGCCCACATGCCATCATCTCATTTCTTTTTCTTCCTCTCATTCTCACTCATCTCTCTCTCTTCACCGGCCACCTCCACCTTTGCCGCTGCCGCCGAGCCCAAGGCACAAGGGCCTCGCACCCTCCCTCGCGGTGGCCGCAAGCCGCGCGCGCTAGCTCCTTCCTCCACTCCGGCGGTAAATTCCAGCGATCCCCCACCGTCGCCAGCGAGATCCATCCACCCATCGCTGCCGGCGAGCTAATTGACCGCCAGCCGTCGCCACCGAGCTCCGTCAACCAAAGTCGCTGCTAACTTCCCCACCCTTCCCAACATCGGTGACTACCGACCACCACCGCCGTCGCTAGCAAGCTCCTTCCTCCACAACCGTTGTCAAGCTCCCCTTCCCGCTGCTCACTGCTCTGGATCTAGTGTGCCACCATGAATGGGATCCAGATCTTGTGCAACTCGTCTTCCTCAACTCTAGTGGCCGTCGACGTTGCGCCGCCGCTTGTGATTCCCTGGCGACCACGCCACCAGCGAGTGCCCTCGTTGCCGGTCATCGACGTTGTACTCGAATTCGGTCGATGTTGTCGCCACCTCGAGCGCCCCCCTCTCCCGCCGAGCTCCGCCCGTCTTGAATCTGACTATTCGCCTCAACTCCAGCTATCTTCCTTGAATCCGGCCGATGCCGAGTACTGATGCCCGTCGAAGCTGCGCTGCCGGCGCTCTACACCTCCAAATCCAGTCACCGGCCACCACGGTTGAAGGCCTCTTGAAGGCCACCACGGTGCGCACATTGGCCTGACCTCGCCGGCGTCTGCGTGCATACGGCGTCGCGCGCCCTCAGTCACTGGAGAAGCCCTTCATGAACATCTTCTGCGCAGGACCGTGGCGCCGACGACAGCAGAAGACGGCGGCGAGCACGAGCGCGAGGCGCCATCTGCAGACGGCGAAGCGGTGCGTGCGGCGGCGAGCATGAGCGCCGAAGTTCTAGACGATGACGGAGATGTGGTCCCCGATGGCGGAGCGCGACGTTAGGGCGTCGAGCGAGCCTCGCCACCGCCGAAGGAGCCCCACTCCGGCTGAAGTTCATCCGGCCACCGCGAAGGAGCGCTGCTGCGCCGAATGCCAGCTTCTCCATCCGGTGGTGGCCCGCGGTGAGAAGGAGAGGAAGAAGAAAGAAATGAGAGGATGACATGTGGGCCCGTAAATGTCTTTTTTTGTTTTATTTGCTAAGTGACTGCCATGTCATGAAAAAATAATATTACGTGTCAAAACCATTGACACGTCAGCGCCATGTCACCAAAAACCGCCCCTGTTTCGGTTGAGGGGGGTAAAATGAACGGTTTTGATAGTTGGAGGTTGGCTTATACCCGGTTTTGTAGTTTAGGGTTGAAATCCAGACTTTTCGAATAGTTTAAGGTTGTAAAATGGACTTTACCCGAAGATTAATATACAAGCACAGTGGAAGACTTGTATTGAACCTAAACAAAACCCCGAAGCAAATAGACCTAAATTACTAAAAACTCAGAGTTGGGCGGTCTGACCTCTCACTAGGGGTGGTCTGACCGGTCACCATGGGCGGTCTGACCGCTAGATACATGGAAGTCTAACCTTCAGGTCAATGAACAATAAAATCAGCTTTAACTCAAAATCATAAATTGGTCTAACTTTTGATCTGCAACTCTAAACTTCACGAAACTTGAAACATACCTTCTTTAGGATGTCAGAAACCTATTCCAATCAACGATCGTGAAGATCGTTGCCAAAGTTCTGACCTTTTTCCGTTTTAGTGAAGGTTGCTTCAAAACCGAGTCAAAACCAAAACGTGATCTAAACACTTGCTCGTGAGTGATTGATAATCAAGATAATTCTAGATGTATTTCCACATGTCACAGCAAGCTAGATCCAGGCCAGAAACCAAGACAAAACCAATGAATCAAAGAAAGCCCCAAAATCACAAAATAGAGAACAACAACACAAAGAGACTCATCTTGTGAAATCTTTCCTGGATTGATTTGGGATTGATGTTGGTTTACAGCCATTCCATCCAGGAGGACAAAGACTCAACACATGAGCACACAATCAATCCAACCCTCTAGAACCCTAACCTCTCCACTCTCCTCTTCTTAAGCACAACTTAGGGTTTCACAAATGAAAGGGTTAAGGAGGTGCTAGCCAGCACCCTCCCTTATTTATAGTGGAGGCTAGCTTCTAGAAAGAAAACCCTAATGGGCACCCGTTGAGCCCACACACAAACGGGTTTCACTTACGCACGTATTTTAAAGCGTTGTCTTCATCTCCTCTTGACCTAAACCGTTTCTCCTTGCGCCGTCTTGCACCGCAGGTTAGCAAAAGGTTACCAAGGCAGTATTTAGGTGAAGTTACCAAAATACCCCTTCTCAATCCTTTTCCAAAGACCGAGTCCCATCTTCATGAAGCACTTCCATGCTTCGTCACGTGTAGGTTGATCAACATCTCTCTTCATGTTAGCAAATCTCTCCCATCCGGCTCCCACCGAAACCACCATATCACTTGCACCGACCACCGTGCCGCTTGATCCAACCCATCGCACCGAACTGCCCGTTCGGTCATCCTTATCCATTTTGCGCCATACTTGAATCCATTGACTTCACCCGGCATCCTCGATCGTTCTGAACCTCAGCTCTCAAGCCTAGTCTCGATCATCCTTGTCGTTGACCGTCGTTGACCTCTAAGCAACCTGCACAAAAATAGACCAAGAAATCGTTTCTGGAAATAAGTTTGTAAGATCGAGGTGGCCGACTAGAGGGGGGGTGAATAGGCGTTTTAAATTCCTTTAGGCTCTAAAAACCGATTTCTAATGCGGAAGCTAATACAAATACGGTTTTGCACAATTAAAACCTAAATCAACTAGGTTCCCCTAAGTGCACCAACAATACAAGTCTATTGATAAATAACAATTAAGCATATGACTTGTAAGCTAATCAATTCAAGCAAGGTTAATAGCACAATGAACAATTTGCAATCATACACAATGAATAAGCAATTTAATACAAGGTATATAAATTGCACAATGTAAAGCAAGCATTCATACACAATGAATGTAAATGTAATAGTGCGACACAAGAGATCAAACCACAATTGACACGGCGATATTTTACCGTGGTGATCGGAGACTTGCCGGTCTCCCCTAATCCACGTTGAGGGAAACCCAAACCAATTGGGCCGGCTCCACGAATTAAGCCTTCCTCCAAGGTAAGTCCAACCACTTGGACCGGTTCCAAAACGAACCAACACCTCGCTCCACTAGGGTTGCTCCTTCCTCCTCTCCGGAGATGGCGAGCACCACACCACTCACAAACACCGGGCCTTCTCACAAGCTTCACTTGAGAAGATCACCGGACCACGACGCCTCCACGCCGTCTAGGTGTCGGCAAACACCAAGAGTAACAAGACTCCAACTTTCACTTGAACCAATCAAGTGCCAAAGCTCTATGGATACACAATCCACAACCTAATGCAACACATGCAATAGGATTTGCTCTCTAACCTCACTAAGTGCAACACATGCACAAAAG
Source organism: Phyllostachys edulis (assembly GCA_036346405.1). Lineage (NCBI taxonomy): Eukaryota > Viridiplantae > Streptophyta > Magnoliopsida > Poales > Poaceae > Phyllostachys > Phyllostachys edulis. The sequence goes on along the minus strand of CM070550.1, from coordinate 13,793,694 downwards.
AGTATGAGAGGCTTGCACTAGCTCAATAGAACTCAAAGGAGCACCAGCAACTTTCCCTCATACGGCCAAGGTGGGTATTTATAGCCCACACACAAAAACTAGCCGTTGGGACAAAGTCTCTTTGAAAAAGTTAGGAAATCGGAACTACTGGCCGTTATGGGGCGGTCGTATCGCCCTTCCTCCAACGGCTATAAACTAGCCGTTGGTCACCAAATCGAACGACCGCCAACCAAGGTCCGGTCAGACAAGAACAATCGGTACAACCGCACAAACAATCTGCGGTCGCATCGCTCCACAAAGGAGCGCCAAATGCGGCTAAGTCCCAAGAACACTTGTTCGGAATTTCCCAACCGCACTAAAAAAATACGGTCGAACCGCATCACGCGGTCGTATCATAAAAGCAATCGCGGTCGCATCGCCCAAGGGTTTCTCAAAACCAAAGACTTGCAACAAATGCATCTTCTTCGAAAACTTGAACCGCCACGAAATAATCGGAACAACGGACTACGGTCAGACCGCTCAAGACACGCCGGTACTACCGCTCCACACCCAGAGCAACACATGCTCAGCAGGTGCGGTCGTACCGCTGTACAATCGCCGGTATGACCGCATCCCGGTCGTACCGCACATTACACGTCGGTTCATCCGATTTTCCTGAGAAAACACAGATTGCATTCGCTTCAACTCAAATTGCAAAACACATTCGCCAATTTGATGCGCAATGCAAACAAGGGTTCAAAGGTAAGATTCTCAACAAGTTGCAAAACACATTTGCACACTTTTAGAATATCCCACCAATTGCACTTCGCTTCAACTCAATTTGCAAAACACATTTGCGAAATTGACGCGCGATGCAAACAAGGATTCAAGTGAGATTCTCAACAAGTTGCAAAACACATTTGCACACTTTTAGAATCACACCACAAGGAATAAGGTACATGGACTTACACCATTTGCAAAACGCATTCGCAAACTTAAGTCACATGCTACAAGGATTAACCATGAGCCACAACTATTTGCAAAACACATTCGCAAATATTGGCAACATGTTAAAGTGAGCTAGAGCAAACACAATGAGCTATCAACACATGACAAACTCAAGCTACTAGTCAAAGACCCCTCTTAATAGTACGGCAACCTATACTAGCAATCCGGTCATCCAACCAAACACCAAGACCGGTAAAAGACTAGGAACACATCCTTAGCCCTAGCTAGTCATACCTTTGCCTTGCGCAAACACTTGAAGCTTGATGACGCACATCCTTGCTTCAACTCCGGGTTCTTGACTTGATATGCATCAACTCATGATGCATCCTTACTTGACCTTCATCAACACATGATGAAGCTTTACTCGGGATCTTGACTTGATGCTCATCAACACATGATGGCATCTTCCATCCCGAGTCTTGATATGCATCAACACATGATGCACTCTTCACTTGACATCCATCAACTCATGATGGGTCTTCACTTGACTTGATGATCAACACATGATCATCTCTTCTTGACTTGATGACTATCAACACATGATGTCATCCCAAGTCATCAACCACCGAACATAACCTATTCATCCAACTCATGGAAAATGTTAGTTCCACAATATGATTATCATTAATTACCACAACATACCATTAACTCATAATGGCGGGACAAGATACCACAATCTTTCCTCATTGGTAATTGATGATAACCACTTCAATAGCAAATAATTGAATAGAGTTTGGTATGAGTATATAAGTACTTCATAAGTTATATATACTCAACATGAGTGTATACTGAACTACACAAGTCGTATTAACTCAAGAATACATGAGCATATATTAACTACATAAGTCTCATATACTCATATGAATATATTAACTACACAAGTTAAACATATTCAAAGATATGTGAGTACACATGAACTACACAAGTTATGTTCTACTCACATATAAGTATATATAGACTACACAAGTCTTATACACTCTTATGAATAGATTAACTACATAAGTTAAACATATTCAAGAATATGTGAGCACACATAAACTACACAAGTTATGTTATACTCACATATAAGTGTATATAGACTACACAAGTCATATATACACACTTGAATATACTAACTACATAAGTTATATATATTCAAGAATATGAGCATATATAAACTACACAAGTTATATATACTCACATGAATATATTAACTACACAAGTTAAATATATTCAAGGATATGAGTATATACGAACTACACAAGTTATATATATACTCATGTGAATAAATTAACTATGCAAGTTAAATATATTCAAAGGACATGTTTCAAAGTAAAGATCCCAATTATATATGGACAAGGAAATATGGATCAATACTAATGAAACCACAAAACATATATTGAGCTCCCTAAATGTGTGCATACACAAATGTGTAGTGGAAACATATGCACATATTCAAGTTAGACTTTTGGTGGAGTTCAACCTATATTTTGGATCCGAGGAATGCAACAAGATATATGAATACAAAGTAGAATGCATACCTCTTTTGATCTTTATATCCAAACGAGACTAAACATGATATAACAAATAGAAATGTTAGTCTCACAAATAGATTCATCATTATGAATGCATACCTGTTTGGATTTTCCTTTTGTTTATCCAATGAATTGGATTTGTCATTAATCACATGCATGCCTTCATGATTATTACCTTTTATATCCAAATAAGACTACACAATATGTATATCAATGAAAGAGTTAGTCTCACAATTAGATTTGTCATTAATCACATGCATGCCTTCATGATTATTACCTTTATATCCAAATAAGACTACACAATATGTATATCAATGAAAGTGTTAGTCTCACAATTAGATTTGTCATTAATCACCAAAACTCCATTAACACATAATGGTAGGTCTAGATCCTTCAATCTCCCCCTTTTTGGTGATTGATGACAAATCCTTTATAAATGAGAACATTTGGATATAAGTCAACATAGGATAAGAAATAAAGCTTGTTTGACTATTTGCATGCATTGAAATGACAAGAGAATCTTGGTAAACTTTCACTTTTGGCACCACAAGATTCTCCCCCTTTTAGGCAACACGAGAGATCAAGAGAATAACAAATAAAGCTCATATAAATTAACATCCAAATGTAGCTCATACAAATTCTCCCCCTTTTGGCATTAAGCACCAAAAACCGAAACAAATCTTAAGCGAAAGGAGAGTCTTTGCAAAACTTATGAGCTAGGCAATAAAACTCATTTTATTTTGAGCAAATAAGCATTCTCCCCTTTTTGGCATAAAACAACAAAAATCCACAATAAAACGAAGCCATAAGGGAGTCTTTGCAAATTAGTTTTCCCATATAATAGATTACCCGTTTTAAAACTCAAAGCATTTTTTCATTAATACCTTTTTAAAACCTTTTAGGAAAAACTCCCCCTTACACAAAGGTTCCTCTTGAAGACATTCCTTTGACACGCAACGGTTCTTCTCGTTGACAATCTTCTCCTTTGACACACAAAGGTTTTCTTTTTGACGATACTTCTTTGACACACAAAGAGTTTTCTTCGTCCAATCCATATCTTTTCTTTTGACGCACAAAAGTTCCCTTTATCCAATTATCTCCCTCTTTGTCATCCTTTTGAAATATGTCCATCCAACACTTAAGATGACTTCTACTTCTTCCACTTGATCTTTGATTTGCATCCAAAAACTCTCTCTTTTGACATTAGGCACAAAAGCATTCTCCCCCAATGTCTTTATGTGTATCCACTTGTAAGATAATCCTTATACATCACTTTGTAGGTACCATGAGTCGACAATACCACTTGTTGGTAATACATGTAGATACCACTTGTAAATAATACTGTAGATATCACTTGTAAATCCACATGTTGATACCACTTGTAGAGAACATGCGTCGACAAGACTTGAAATCTCAAGGTGTTTGAACTTCTCTTGCAATGATCTTCAAAGAAAGCATCCAAAGAGAAGAGAGAACGAGTGAATCACTTGAGAGAAAAGATGATACCAAGAATAATTAATTCCATTTGTAGACACTTGGTACCACTTGGAGAGAAGATTACTTTAGAGAGATACCACTTGAAAAAAAACATATACCATGAAATGAACGTATCGGAGAGATACCACATGAAAAAGATATATCATGAATTGGAGGTATCGGAGAGAGCTTGGTTTGAAAAGAATTGATTGGCAAGGATTGAAATAGATATCACTTGTAGGTGGGTATAAGAAGTATACCACTTGAAGGATATCACTAGAAAGAATACCACTTATAAAGACAAGATGATATCATTTGAAGAATACCACTTGTAAACATAAGTAATATGAATTTCATGCCTAGATCAAGATGATCAAAAGGTGCTACCACTTAAAGGAATACCACTTGAATGATAAACATATCACAAGGATCAAAATGGTATTTGGAGTCAACAAAGCATGAGTGGGTAGCTTGCAAGGATTACGAGGATCAACTTGACTTGAGAGGATAGCCAAAAGATTTAGATTTGAATCTATTCGATGTCAAGATGATTTTGAGAAGCTACTCTTGGAAAGGATACCACTTGAATAATTGCACTTGCAATCAAGGACAATTAGTAGTGAGTAGCTTGCAAGGATAACAAGGATCAATCTTGACATGAGGAGGCGATCAAAAGATTTAGAATTGAATAGAATTGAAATGGAATCAATTGATCAAAAACAACAAAATCGGTACAACCGCAGTTCAATTGCGGTCATACCGTTCTTCGATCGCATACCGCAGTGCAAAGGCGGTCGCATGAAAATCGGTTGTACCTTGAATAACTCCGATCGTTCGATTCTCCCGAGCTTCGGAATAGATCAAGGAATAGGAAATTTTGCAAATGATCATTGTTTTAGTATTCAAATAAATATATCTAGGATCATTATGCATTAGATTGGAGATACAAACTTCAATGAATATAGTTTTTATGAATTAGTCTTTTGATTTTCGCAATAAAGCTCATTTTTGAGAAACTTCTCCAAAAGAACCAAATTTGAGCAAATGAAGAAATTAAGGCATCAAATTTCATGTATGAGTTATAAATACCATTATGGACCTTTTCATGTGAATAGTTTTGGTTCATATGGCAAAACTCACTTAAGTGCTAGAAAGTGACCACTTAGGTCAACCTTGAATTTTGGATGAGTTTCAAAATCGAATAACTTTTGACAAAGTTGGCCTTTTGGAAATATTTTGAATACCAAAATTGTTTAGAATAGCCAACTCTATCATTTTCATTTTGGGACAAAAGTCAAATTCCTTTTAGAATAGATTTTACACAAAAAATCTAGTTTTGGTCAAAAACAAGTTTCTAAGATCTAGAATTTTGGCTAGAAACTCATTTTCATTTTAAATAGGTTTTTCTTGAACCAAAACCTTTGCAAAACATTTGGAAATCATTTGAATACATTTTGCAACTAGTTTTTCAAATTTTATACTAATAATTTTCAAAATTTTGACTTTTGGCTAAATGGCTCATTTTGAGAAACAATACTAGCACTTAATTTATTTGGGCACACTTAGGGATGTGATATACATGTATATGACTTAGCACTCCCCCTTAATGTGCCACTTCTTTCTTGCTCAAGAAATTAATAACAACGAATTAGCACAAGAGCAAGAACAACCCTTTTTAAGATTTTACATGAATGCAACCTACACAAGGTATAAGGGCTAGATACTTCAATGTAAATACTTGTTACCGAGATAGCATTGGTTTATGATACGAATTTATCTTCCTCAAGCTTGGCTCCAATTTGTATATGGTGGAATCCACCTCTCCATGAGTGAGCCAAACCTCCAATACTTCTCCAAGTACCTATTAATCATTTAAGCATCTTTTGGTACCCACACTCGGTTGGGTCCTTGAATGTTAGTCACAATAGATTTGGGCACCCAAATGGCCATATCAATAGTTTTATGTGAGTTAACATTCCTAGCAAACACATTGCCATTTCTATCCTTCCTAAGCAAATAATGATCATTATAGATGATAGGCTTAGGAGTGATACCTTTGGGACATTCTTTACTAAAATGTCCTTTCTCCGCAATTGTAGCAAGTAGGGCTTTTGCTTCCCTTGATGTCTTCTTATCTTGCTCAATTCCGCTTGCCTCTTCTTTGAATGTCTTGACTTGACATCCTTTTGATTTGGACACACCGAGGCAATGTGACCATTCTTCTTGCATCCAAAGCACTTGATATTGTTGACTTGTTTTCTATCTTGCTTTGGAATGCTCTTCACCTTCTTCTTGGCGGTGAGACCAAGTCCTCCTTTGTCATTCTTCTTGTTAGGGCATACGGAGGCAATGTGACCCTTCTCATGACAATTAAGGCACTTAATATTCTTCATGTGTCTTGCATTGTGCCTCATTTTGCTATTTTCCTTTTTCTTCTTGGGAGTAAATCCAATGCCACTCTTATCTTGTAAGCATATTTGCTTGCTCAATATTTCATCGAGTAGCCTTCCTTTATAGCTTCTATCCAAGTCATTCTTCAAACTTGAGACTTGGGCCTTGAGCTTTTGTTTTCCTCTACAAGGTTAGTCTCAACAAGTATAGAGGAAATAGGTACATCTAATTTTGAGCAACAAGGCATATCAATTAAATCATCACAAGAAGTGGATACATTAATTTTAGATGAATTGCAAGGAGTAGGAGCAATACAAGGCAAATCATCTAATAGATCACATGTAATTCCTTTATCCACTTTAGAGTTAGTATAACTTTTAAGAAGGAGGGTTTCATGTTCATTTTTAAAACATCATAATTTTCTTGAAGCAAGTTAAATTCTTTCTTCAAAACTTTGAATTTTGAAACCTCCTTTCCCATAAAAACATTTTGTTCTTCTAGCATATCTATCAACTCATCATATGAAGGTTCATCATTATCATCATCATTATATACCTTCTTTTTACCTTTTGCCATAAAGCAATGAGGCGATGTAGATGGAGTTGATGTGTCATCATCGTCGGAGCTAGAAGTTGATGTGGAGGACTTGTGGACTCTTCATCGTCGGAGTTAGAGATTGAGCATTCTTCTCCCGACGTCCACTTTTGTATGCAATCCTCATTAGTTGAAATGGACCGTTCATAATATTCTTGAAGATAAGTCCACATCTCATGAACGTTCTTGAGATCGCATATGGCATCAAACACACCTACACTCAAAGCACTAAATAAGGCGTTAATTGCTTGAGCGTCGAGATGTAAGCATTTCTCTTCCTCAATTGTTGGAGCTAGTTGATCCAATAGAGGAGAAAAGCCAACATCTACAATCCGCCATATATTTAGGCCCATGGCCTTAAAATAACATGACATGCGGATTTTCCAATGAGCATAATTTGTGCCATCAAATTTAGGTGCTTCACCAAGGTGCACTAAATCTCTAGTCGCCATCCTTTACTCTCTAGACGGTTAAGTCTAATAAATGAGAGACCAAGCTCTGATACCACTTGTAAGATCGAGGTGGCCGACTAGAGGGGTGAATAGGCGTTTTAAATTCCTTTAGGCTCTAAAACCGATTTCTAATGCGAAGCTAATACAAATGCGGTTTTGCACAATTAAAACCTAAATCAACTAGGTTCCCCTAAGTGCACCAACAATACAAGTCTATTGATAAATAACAATTAAGCATATGACTTGTAAGCTAATCAATTCAAGCAAGGTTAATAGCACAATGAACAATTTGCAATCATACACAATGAATAAGCAATTTAATACAAGGTATATAAATTGCACAATGTAAAGCAAGCATTCATACACAATGAATGTAAATGTAATAGTGAGACACAAGAGATCAAACCACAATTGACACGGCGATGTTTTACCGTGGTGATCGGAGACTTGCCGGTCTCCCCTAATCCACGTTGAGGGAAACCCAAACCAATTGGGCGGCTCCACGAATTAAGCCTTCCTCCAAGGTAAGTCCAACCACTTGGACCGGTTCCAAAACGAACCAACACCTCGCTCCACTAGGGTTGCTCCTTCCTCCTCTCCAGGAGATGGCGAGCACCACACCACTCACAAACACGGGCCTTCTCACAAGCTTCACTTGAGAAGATCACCGGACCACGACGCCCCACGCCGTCTAGGTGTCGGCAAACACCAAGAGTAACAAGACTCCAACTTTCACTTGAACCAATCAAGTGCCAAAGCTCTATGGATACACAATCCACAACCTAATGCAACACATGCAATAGGATTTGCTCTCTAACCTCACTAAGTGCAACACATGCACAAAAGAGTATGAGAGGCTTGCACTAGCTCAATAGAACTCAAAGGAGCACCAGCAACTTTCCCTCATACGGCCAAGGTGGGTATTTATAGCCCACACACAAAAACTAGCCGTTGGGACAAAGTCTGCTGAAAAAGTTAGGAAATCGGAACTACCGCCGTTATGGGGCCGGTCGTACCGCCCTTCCTCCAACGGCTATAAAACTAGCCGTTGGTCACCAAATCGGAACGACCGCCAACCAAGGTCCGGTCGTACCGCAACAATCGGTACAACCGCACAAACAACTGCGGTCGTACCGCTCCACAAAGGAGCGCCAAATGCGGCTAAGTCCCAAGAACACTTGTTCTGGAATTTCCCAACCGCACCAAAAAATACGGTCGAACCGCATCGCGGTCGTACCGCCAAAGCAACTGCGGTCGTACCGCTCCAAGGGTTTCTCAAAACCAAAGACTTGCAACAAATGCATCTTCTCTGGAAAACTTGAACCGCCACGAAATAATCGGAACAACCGGACTACGGTCGTACCGCTCAGTACACGCCGGTACTACCGCTCCACACCCAGAGCAACACATGCTCAAGAAAGTGCGGTCGCATCATTGCATAATCGCCGGTATGACCGCATCCCGGTCGTACCGCACATTACACGTCGGTTCATCCGATTTTCCTGAGAAAACACAGATTGCATTCGCTTCAACTCAAATTGCAAAACACATTCGCCAATTTGATGCGCAATGCAAACAAGGGTTCAAAGGTAAGATTCTCAACAAGTTGCAAAACACATTTGCACACTTTTAGAATATCCCACCAATTGCACTTCGCTTCAACTCAATTTGCAAAACACATTTGCGAAATTGATTGTGATGCAAACAAGGATTCAAGTGAGATTCTCAACAAGTTGCAAAACACATTTGCACACTTTTAGAATCACACCACAAGGAATAAGGTACATGGACTTACACCATTTGCAAAACGATTCGCAAACTTAAGTCACATGCTACAAGGATTAACCATGAGCCACAACTATTTGCAAAACACATTCGCAAATATTGGCAACATGTTAAAGTGAGCTAGAGCAAACACAATGAGCTATCAACACATGACAAACTCAAGCTACTAGTCAAAGACCCCTCTTAATAGTACGGCAACCTATACTAGCAATCCGGTCATCCAACCAAACACCAAGACCGGTAAAAGACTAGGAACACATCCTTAGCCCTAGCTAGTCATACCTTTGCCTTGCGCAAACACTTGAAGCTTGATGACGCACATCCTTGCTTCAACTCCGGGTTCTTGACTTGATATGCATCAACTCATGATGCATCCTTACTTGACCTTCATCAACACATGATGAAGCTTTACTTCGGGATCTTGACTTGATGCTCATCAACACATGATGGCATCTTCCATCCCGAGTCTTGATATGCATCAACACATGATGCACTCTTCACTTGACATCCATCAACTCATGATGGGTCTTCACTTGACTTGATGATCAACACATGATCATCTCTTCTTGACTTGATGACTATCAACACATGATGTCATCCCAAGTCATCAACCACCTGGAACATAACCTATTCATCCAACTCATGGAAAATGTTAGTTCCACAATATGATTATCATTAATTACCACAACATACCATTAACTCATAATGGCGGGACAAGATACCACAATCTTTCCTCATTGGTAATTGATGATAACCACTTCAATAGCAAATAATTGAATAGAGTTTGGTATGAGTATATAAGTACTTCATAAGTTATATATACTCAACATGAGTGTATACTGAACTACACAAGTCGATTAACTCAAGAATACATGAGCATATATTAACTACATAAGTCTCATATACTCATATGAATATATTAACTACACAAGTTAAACATATTCAAAGATATGTGAGTACACATGAACTACACAAGTTATGTTCTACTCACATATAAGTATATATAGACTACACAAGTCTTATACACTCTTATGAATAGATTAACTACATAAGTTAAACATATTCAAGAATATGTGAGCACACATAAACTACACAAGTTATGTTATACTCACATATAAGTGTATATAGACTACACAAGTCATATATACACACTTGAATATACTAACTACATAAGTTATATATATTCAAGAATATGAGCATATATAAACTACACAAGTTATATATACTCACATGAATATATTAACTACACAAGTTAAATATATTCAAGGATATGAGTATATACTGAACTACACAAGTTATATATATACTCATGTGAATAAATTAACTATGCAAGTTAAATATATTCAAAGGACATGTTTCAAAGTAAAGATCCCAATTATATATGGACAAGGAAATATGGATCAATACTAATGAAACCACAAAACATATATTGAGCTCCCCCTAAATGTGTGCATACACAAATGTGTAGTGGAAACATATGCACATATTCAAGTTAGACTTTTGGTGGAGTTCAACCTATATTTTGGATCCGAGGAATGCAACAAGATATATGAATACAAAGTAGAATGCATACCTCTTTTGATCTTTATATCCAAACGAGACTAAACATGATATAACAAATAGAAATGTTAGTCTCACAAATAGATTCATCATTATGAATGCATACCTGTTTGGATTTTCCTTTTGTTTATCCAATGAATTGGATTTGTCATTAATCACATGCATGCCTTCATGATTATTACCTTTTATATCCAAATAAGACTACACAATATGTATATCAATGAAAGTGTTAGTCTCACAATTAGATTTGTCATTAATCACATGCATGCCTTCATGATTATTACCTTTATATCCAAATAAGACTACACAATATGTATATCAATGAAAGTGTTAGTCTCACAATTAGATTTGTCATTAATCACCAAAACTCCATTAACACATAATGGTAGGTCTAGATCCTTCAAAGTTCTTCGCAACTTGACCCACGTTAGTCAAAACATGCATCATGCAACACATATGCACTGAAACCCATGAACTTGACTTAACCAAACAATCATCGCCGCCAAAATGGTCGACGAACAAGTCAAAATCGGTCTGACCGCCACCCATGGCCAGTTTGACTGCCCAGCTGGGACTTAGCCAAATTTTCTCCCTAGAAATCCGAAACCTACTGGAATTTTCAAACGAATAGAACTTTTGACTTGAAGCTCCAAAAATTATGAGACCAAGTGTAGAAGAATCCCCTCTTTTGCCTACACCCTCTATTTTTGGCCCATCTCCAAACTCAAAAGATCCTATATGGCCGGTCAGACCGCTTCCCAGTTGTCGGTCTGACAGCCAACCACTTGACCCGAGGCTTGGCCGGTCTGACCGCCACATAGGCCGGTTTGATCGCCACCTGTTGGCCGGTCTGACCGTCTGAGACCTGACAGCCTTTGAACTTCACCGAAAACGAGTGTTTCGACAAACCTTCAACGCCATTGCTAATTGTATCATCATTCTAAGATCGTGAGCATATTCCCATGATATCCACAAGGTGCACCAAGGCACCTTGGCGACTGGAGTCGACCATGGCGTGGGGTGGAGCACGGTGCTGGCGAGCTCCGGTGGAAATTAGGATGGGGGAGGTTGAGGGAAAAGAGCGGAGTGGTGAGGGGGTGCTATAGCTGGAGGTAGGAGGGGAGGGGATGGTCGGGTGAGGCGAATTACCTTGCGGGCTCGATGGGGAAGAAATGGAGGCGGTGGCGACTTCTTGAAATTCGTCGTCCTTGGGGGCGAAGGAGCAAAGGGGAGGTACTGGAGGGGAATGTGACGAAGGAGGGACGCTCTGAGGGGCCTTTTATAGGATGGGGAAGGCGGTGGGAGCAAGGAGGCGATGCGGCAGTGGGCGGCAATGTGGATGGCCGGGCGCAATTGGGCAGTGACGTGGTTGGCCAGGCGCGGTTGGGCGACGCCGGGTAGGGCGAGGTGGCTGTGGAGGCGTGGGCTGGCTTTGATGGTGAGGCCAGGTGGCCTGGTGACGATGGCAGGAGGTGGCGGGGTGACGGATGCGAGGAAGGACCGAGGCGCGCGACGATGGTGCAACAAGGAAGAAGGGGGTGGCGCACGGGGGAGAAGGCGCCTCCGGGCCGGGGGAGAAGATTTCCCAAAAGGGAAAGCGGAAAACAAAGAGGGAATCCAAATTGGGAAAGAAATCCAAAAATCAAGCAAAAACTTCAAAAAGTTTTGAAATTCAGAAATTTCAGGTTGTTTCACCCGTCTCAAGGGATATACACTCTTCCATTTAACTAGAAACAGAATTACGCTATTGCTTCGCAGTGGGGGGCCATCTCCAATGCTCCGACGGTTGTGGGCAGCGCGTGAAACGGCCTCCGAATCTTGCAACGGTCGTAGCGACATCGGATGGTACAACTCAGTGTGGTTGTCTGCAACGAGGCGAGACTCCTCCCAGGTCGCATATGGCAGTTCAACTTCAGGATTGAAGGCCTGTTTGGTTGGAGGCACAAGCAATGTGCCTGGAAAAAATGCCCGCCTGCCTGTAGGTAGTCTAAAATTTTGATGATTTTTGTCTCATCAGTATGCCTGAGACAATTTGTTTGGTTGGTGACTTAAGCCTGATAAAACCTTAAAATGAAATTACACTTTGATGTTACTTTGTTAAGCTTTCCTTGGATCATTATTTTAATAAGGTCCATAGATATGCAATGCACTAAGAAGAAAACGGTGTCATCTTATTTTTATCTTAGTGTTGAAAAATAATCCTTCCCCGTGTTACAAAGGCGTTCCCCTTCCTGTCCACACTTACGACTTATCCATCCTAAACCAAAAAAAGGAAGGAAGAGCATAATCCCCAATCTTTGGGAACCATTGAGAACTGATTAGAGCTAGAGTGCAAGCAACCACAAGCGGCGGCCAAGTGACCACAAGCTGCAGCACGGTGGCTCGGGAATCACATGGGTCAGTGAGCGGCAGCTTCGAGCCTAACGGCGGCGCAACAATGGAGTTCCATGGTTGTGGTGGTTTCTCCATGTGGCGTCGAAAAGCAAGGGTTCACGTGGCAGCGTTGAATAGAGCAGCAAGACGACGCGTCGAGAGAGAGTGATGCGACAACAACGACAATCGACTGAGATGAAACACCATTAGAGATGGATTACCCTCCGGTTGAATCATGTCAGAGCCAGGCGACCTATTTTGGATGCATGAGCCTAGTGAAGGTGCCTGTGTCAAGAGGGAAGTTATCAAGCCTTCAACCAAACAAACCACATGCAACCCCCTTAGGCTAGCTCCTGGCCAGTTGATCATCGTCAGGTCTCAATCCAAACAGGCTCTGACACTACCACGCGCATCTTCTACGATGCATAGATGCAGCCTCTGTTAACGCCTTCAACCAAACAAGCCATAGGCAACCCTCTGGCTAGCTCCCAGCCAAGCAAATCTTCGTCGGGTCTCGATCCAAACAGGCTCTGACGCCACCACGCGGAAAGGGAATTGTTGTAACATAATTCATGTGTGGACACTTGACCTAATCCAGCCCATTGTGCACAAAGACAAATAATACTAATCTGCACGGTTTAGTCCCATATTGTTAATTCTATATTCATGGTATACGCCTTCGCACTATAAATATAGGGGTAGGGGCGGACCTTTTTTACACCACACCCCACTAATCAACAAAGTTGAGAAAGAAGTGCTTGATCGTCGAGCAGCACAACCCCGGCATTTAATGCATCATTGGAGCTTCAGAATCGAAGGGATGCTTAACCGGCTACGGTAGAGAGGATATGAAGAGAGAGAATGCACCATATCTTATATAAGAGACAAGCTGGGCACGCAAACTATCGCAAATTGTGAGTGTGTAAGGAAAGAAGTTGTGTTGAAAATGAATGATTTTATAGATAACTTGTTGGAGATGTTGTCTCTAATGTTGTCTGTAAATGAGTTGGAGGCTTTAGAGATAACCTAAGAGACAAACTGTTGTACATACCCTAACACTCTGTGTCGGCTGTCGTCCGCATGATTAACCTTTACTCCCTCTACCCACAAAAGGTTTTTTTTTTCTGAAGTTAATAAGATGCAATTTTGATCACTAAAATTTATTATCATGCATTCAAAAAAAGTTATGAAAGTTTTTTTTATGACAAATTTACTAATATCACTTCAATATATCCAAACCACGTATTCTAGACTACTTGGCTGAAATTAATATGGTTTGACTCCATGTATTCTATGATGCCACTATATTTTTTTTTGGCTAAAAGGAGTATAATTTTCATCACACGTTCCCACTCACACTCCCTCACTATCAACTCTTTATAATGGTCTGCATGCCTCTCTCCTCCATATATGATTTGGCTGACATGGCAAGCTAGAAGGGATTGGTATCCTCTGCCACTATATTGCCAATGGCAGAGGAGCACTGAGCACAGTGTCACGACATTTGGCAGATCTAAGCCGTCCGATCCTGGAAGAATGACGCAGATCATTGCTACGGTGATGCTACAATGTTTGTAAACAACACCGATGCTACAGCATCTTGCTGCAGCAGGATTACTATAGCACGCTGCATGATTTTGCTACTGTAGAAAATCATGATCTCATCCTTCGGTTTCTGACCTGACGGTTGCTACACAATGTCATGGTACAGTAGTACCGTAACATTGATGCCCAACGGCAGAGGCTACGCTTTGAGCTAGAAGACAACCGACATGGCCCCCCGTTGCATTTATGAATGACCTTAATGCATGCAACAATATTCTTGACAGATCAACGGTTGAGATTCACTGTCTACATATATCTTAACTCTATGGAGGTAAAAAAATTGAAGGCGATAATGTGGTGCACCATTAGAGAGAATTTTTATAGATTTGGGTGGAGGAACGGCATATCAGCTAGGAAACTGTGCCATGTGACAGATTGAGGTACGGGCCTAGCTAGTTCGATCTCCTCCGGGTGCAGCCGCGGATCCCCCGGACTCCTGCGCCGCCATTGGGGTTCCTGTCCTTGATCCAAGGGACTCGTGCGCCATCACCAATGCGTGAGTACTCATCCACCGGGTGCAGCCGCGGTTGGGCAGGCTCTAATCCCTAAAACCTCTCATGTTGGTTCGAGATAAACAGATGGGATCCAGAGACAGCTGTTGCGGTTTGTGAGAAGCGATGGAGAGAGGATTAGGGATGGAGTCATGGAGAGGAGTTGGGGAAGAGATTAGAAACATATCTAGGGCGCTTTGTGCAAAAATTACACTCCCCCGGTCCCACCCTACGCTCTGTGGAACGCATGCCGTGCAGGTGCAGGAGACGGTCTATGTCACCATCGTTGCCGAGGCGGTGTTGAACTGTTGATGAATTACCCATAAAAGTTTAGCGACCCACGATATAATTTACTCAGTATTTTTCATAAAGACGACGTAATACCAATGTCTCAGCTCAGCTCAGCAATCTCACGGTGGCAAGATCTAGTTCACATTCTCGATTTAAGTGACTTACCAACCGATCTAAAAAGGGAGGCCAGGCATGTAGTCAACCTGGGGATCACCCACCTCTAGTGCCTTATCATTCGAAATAACCACATCGATTTTTTTGAGAATGCTCGCGGGTTCCAGGCCGGGTTGAAGGGAACATACCAGTGAACATAGCTCCAATGGCCATAAAAGAGGTCTATTCGCAAAAGTAGCATCAAGGACTCCGTGGCCCAATGGATAAGGCGCTGGTCTACGGAACCAGAGATTCTGGGTTCGATCCCCAGCGGAGTCGTTGAAGTCGCAGAACTGCATTTTTTGGGGGGGCTCCTATTTATTCCACGCTTTCCAGTCTCCACCTCATTCATCACAATCATCAATTCCACTGCAGATTAGCGGAATCCCGTTCTCACGTAGTTATGTACGCTTTGCTACTACATGAACAAAAATCGGCGAGGACGGACACCTTTACTTTTACACTCTTCAATTCCAACTTAAAAATATATATGACTAGTTATGTGCCCGTGCATTGCAACAAAAACTCATACTTGAACCAAAATTTTAGTATGCAGTGCATACTAACCGTGTTCGAAGCATACTATTCACTCAAATATACAATCATCGAATATTCAACAAAACCATATGTTGAAACATATGTTGGTGTCATTGCTTGAGCATATACAGAAAATGAAAAGATGATTGAATTATTCCAACTTCTAGTAGACAATGTTATTACAAATTATTAATCAAAGGCTGCTTAGTTGAGTGACTACTAAGAATATCCCTCATAGCATGGAGAAAAGTATCACGACCATCAATAGACACTTCTGCTGAGCATAACATAGCTGTAATTTAAGTAATGAACTTAACACAAATCCAACTGCTAATAGAATAGGACTTACATGAAGATTAAGCAAGGGATCCATTCTGGGAACTAAAGAATGAATCACCACAAAAGCATCAATACAAGAATTACAATCATGTGAAGCAAGGTAAATTTTGTAAGTTGTAATTGAATACTATATACATAATACTCTTCCAAGCGCGATATGAAAATGTTGTAGCATCTAGTATGTCATCTCAAAAGTGACAGCTCTTGTATGGGCAGATTCGAAACAAATAGTCAAGCCATTTCAAACGAACATCTGATTTCTGAGTAACCATTACAAAAAGAATTGCACATTTGTTTCACGAACAGAATCAAGATAATACATCCCGCCAGTCTTGATGTAAGTATTCGGTATTCTCGCTCGCATATAGTGTGGATCATACATCTCAAGAACAGAATTTGCATGTGTTACAGTTACACAAATCACCTTCTCTTAGGACATGACTAAAAAAAGTTCATCAAGTATTTCTCATCGCTAAAATTTTCAACAAACTATTGTTTGTTTCAATTAATTTATTGACAAGGCCTTGCAAGGGAGTATTCGCGTAGCGGCTGTTCTCCATGTTAAGTGAGCAACTCGAAGGCACTCATGTAAGATAATATTCTGATGTGACCCGAAAACCAAAATTGTACTGTACTACTGTCAGCACTTGGTCGTGTCTAGCTAGGACACTTTGTGCGAGATTTTTATGTAATTCATGAGCCTTCTCAGAGCTTTACCACTATCAATGGCTTCCCTTGCCCAGTCCAGTGCAGAGTTGATATCCTCAGCTCCGCTGCAGCCTAACAAGTGGTCAACCATAGCTGCATTAAGAACTATTCGGTCATAGGCTGGCCCTTCTCCCCACCCAGTGCTGCCAAACCCAGCTCCAAGTTTTTCAGGACCTGATTCAGTTTGGAGATACATACACGAACAAGATCATATAACAATAATACATTTCTCATCCAATTTACAAGAAATTAACAGGCACTCCCATAAGTAGTTGGTGATACAGATTAGTTATGTCTAATACCTTCAACGACGCAAAATTGGATTATTACAAGAAGGATAAGTCCATTTGACCCCTTAACCCTTTAACTATTGTGTTTGTCTAAAATTCAACCTTAAACTACTTAAACCGGTAACCGACAGTCCGACATCCCTCGACTATGAAAACCATACATTTTACACCCTCGGGACCAAAACCACCACAGTTTTGCTGACGTAGCATCTACGTGGACAAGTTTCACTGGCTTGGTGTCCGCGTCATGGTCAGTATCCTCCTTCCACCTATGTTCCATTAAACCCCTCCTCATCTTCCTCACTAATCACCAAAACCACGGGATGGAATTTGTCTACGTAAATGGCATGTCAGCGAAACTACGGTGGTCTTGGTCTTAGGGAGTAATATACCCGGTTTTGATAGTTGAGGGGTGTCAGTTACCCGGTTTTGTAGTTGACGGTTGAATTTTAGACAAGCACAATAGTTGAGAGGGGTTAAATGGACTTATAACTTATTCCTTACAAGAAATAACTCCAATTATCTTGACCTATTGTAGCCAAGACAATCCTTTAACAGTTTTGTATAAAATATCCTCTTGAGGAAACACTTTGAAAACATAAGCTACTAAACTGCCAAGCATTGTACTATCAAAGAGATACAGTAGATTGTACTAAATCGTTAAGTTCATTGTTTATTGAAGATCTGGCGGAATTGCGATCAATATCTGTGCATGGTATTAATAAGCACAAAGGATGCTAAAATGTAAATATAGTATGGTACAAACAGTATAACAATTATATCATAGACATGCTCTCAGGCTATCTGTTATTACAATAAAACACCACAGCCCACAGGTGGATGATAAGACTGAATTACTCACTCTCACAAATTGTTGAACCTTCTCAGAGGTAGCCAAGGGTTGTCGGTTCTTAATATGCTCCCTGAGCCCAATAATTGAATATCTGCAATAATACTGAGTCAAAAAAACACCTCTACATGCAATACGTCTTTCTTACCTGAGTAATTTATTTATTTTGTGATGAAATAGTTTATTTTAACATAAGTCGAATCAAAAGAGGTCATTTTAAAATTGAAAGTATATATGTTTCTTGCATTTTCAAATATGCAAAGCTAGTGTTTCCATCCTGAAAGCAATATCTGCAGGAATATTAAGTTAACCATGCCTTAGGTCATTCGAACACAAAGTTACCAAGGAAATGCCAAACTTACAACGGTGGGCAAGCTTCCTGGAGATTCAAATATGCAAAACCAGCATTGTCATCCTGAAAGCAACCACACAGTTGATGTAATCAGATGCAGTCAGCAGTGCAAAAAGGGGTTGCAGGAAAAGTAGCCAGAACTGCACACACACCTCCAATAGTGTTTTGGCCTGTGTTGGAGATAGGTGTGTGTTTGCACCCATGAATTTAATCATCTGCCCTTCTGTTATGCCACCCTGAAAACCTTGATCGTTAATTAATACAGAGGGTTTTCGAAAATTAAATGACAGATAAGTCCGTCACCAAACCACAAGATCAATACCACTAAAATACTCTTACATACGATGACTGTTGCTGAATATGCTTTGTTCTGACCTTGGGTGGCATCCATTCAACTCCGTGGAGGAGGCAAGATTCACCATAGCAGGCTCTAACAGCTGCAACAAATAGAGTACTCCTAAAAAAGCGTGTATTTCCATCATAGGGCTCACCATAGTGTATCAATAAATTGACATCAGCAACTGGAGGAGGACCTGATAAAAAGTGGTGTTAATGACATGATTGATTTTTCACCATTGTTGAATTAGCACTCACCAATCCAACTGGTAGAACATCCTCTAGTACACATTGAACTTCCTTGTAACCTAAATGGCCACCAGCAAGCACTTACCTTAAAGCACCAACAAGTCTCATCTCTGCAGTGCCTTGACCAACATACCAAGGTCCTGTTAAACTTAAACCATTTGCACCCATGATCGTTCCCTCAGGGTCTGCTATAAACTTCACCTCAGAAGGAAGAATTTGGACAAGGCGTGGCCAAAATATGCTCATGGCATGTCACACACCCTCGTTCCATTGGGTGGCCTCTGGAAAAGAATTAGCTCTTATTGTCATGCCAGCAAAGAATGCACCCAGCTGTGCACTGGACACTGGCTCATCTTTGAGTTCTCCAATTGCTACACAAGAGTTTACAAAGAAAATATAGCGTAAGCTTTTTATGGAAGCCAAGGAAAATAAACAAAGTTCAAAGCAGACCTACTGACTACTGTAAGCATGTCACTCATAATAGTGTCATACTATGGTGCACGTATAATCTAGAAAAATGACATACAATTCGAATCGTACTGTGCGTAAAATTCCAATCACCCACAAGTAATCAGCACAAATGCCACCGAAGGAAGCAACATTTCTAAACAAAATAAGCTCATTTACAAGTACAGCATCTGTATCGTCAAAATCACTCAACTATGGTGTCTACAGCGCAGAACCGAAGCTACCGATCACCAAACCGAAGCGGTAAACGTGAGAGGCTACGGCCAACGAGGAGAGGAGGGCTCATCGGAGCGGAGAATGGTGTCGAGGACGCGCATGGCCTGCTCCTCTCCGAGTGGGCGAGTCTTCTCGGGCCCCGTGCACACCCGCGCCTGCGCCTCCAGCACCGTGGCGTTCGGCCGGGGCAGCCCCGCCGGCCGGTACGAGTCCGACACCGCTGGGTTCCGTCGCCCGCCCTCCTCCAGCACCGCCACTGTGGTGGTGGTGGTTGTAAACCCCACCGCCGCCGTGGTGGTGGTGGTTGTTGTAAACCCCACAACCGCCGCCGCCGCCGCTACTGTTATGAGACGCCACGAGCTCCTCGTCGGCGTCGGCGTCGCCGAGGCTCTCGTCGGAGGCCTCGTCACCGTCGTCCCAGGCACCACCGCCGTTGAGCATCAGCCGCTCGCCCCGCCTCCTCTCGGACCGAGGCGAGTCCCTCGGGGCCCACCCCCGTTGCTCCTAAGCCGACGCCGCGGCGGCGGCGGCCCACCGCCCACGGACACGCCGGCCTTCCTTGCTTCCTCGTCGTCGGCTGGAGGGCGGCTCAGACTGGGAGGGAGGGAGGGGGACGACGGGGCAAGGACTGAGGGGGGCGGGGAGTGGAGGTTGTGCGGCGACGTGTGGGGAGAGGAAGCAGCGGCGCAGCGCGCGGGGAGAGGAAGCGGCGGCGCGGCGCGCGGGGAACGGCGGTAGGGAGGAGGCCGGTGGCGATGGTGTTCGGTTTGGATGGGGAGAGGGAGAGAAAGGGAAGAAAAGGAGATCGTGGATTCGTGGGAGCAGTTCAGTTGCAGGAAGGCGTGAGAGGACGCGAAGCATCTGAGCTGTCTATCCTCTGGTAGCCAATCGGACGGACGTGATTGATAGTGGGAGGACGGACGACCGCCACCAACTTGTATTTTTAAGTAGTAGAGATGAAAAATAGAGATTGAATTCAGCCATTGCAAGGACCAACAAACTTCAAAAGCAAAGTAGCAGGACCTCCCTGGAATCTTGAAAGTGGAAGTTGAAAGGGCAGAACAAGGCAGAAAATACCTCATTGCAACAACAGTAGCACATTACAAGCAAAGCGCTTATAGCAGCTTATCACAAATTAGTATTAGTGCAGCACTATCATAAATAAGCATGATTTGTCTACTGAGAAGATAACTGGGCATATTTCTTGTAAATTAATTTTATCATTAGGTTTATAGCAGTCTATGTACACATTTTTATCAAAATAAGTTTCACAATAGGAAAGGACTGTACCTTTCTCTTCATTTCTTTAAGCATGTCTTCAAGACCTGCCCTTTGTGCTCGTAGATTCCAGTTGCCTCTGTGTCGACAAATCAAAATTAGTTTCGCTAAATTCAAAACAAGCGAGGCATGCTAAATATTAGTAAGTTAAGACAAAATAATGTACATACCAAGCTTTGTTTAAGGGCTACAACAATAGCATCTTCGTTTCCATCCAAGGACATGATAGCCCTTGAAATACTTGGAAGTGCAGACTCTATCTGCAACATATAACAGCAATGTGTAACTATCCAGAGATAATGATAAAAAACAAGTAACAAATTCAACCTAAAGTTATAATGTACCTGCCAATAAGTGAGTGAGATCCTCGCCAATGCGTCAAAGATCGAAACAACACAACAAACCCACTCCAAACCTAAACAAAGAAAATTCAATTCAAAAATTAGTAAATGAATTATCTAATTAGCAACCATAAAATTAATAAATGAATTATCTAATTAGCAATAACCCAAGCAAAAACTAAAACCAGCCAACTATACCAAATAGTTGTCAGCAAAGAGCAAAGAAGCTCCAAAGACAAAAGGAATCTCGACTGTATTACCAAAAGTAGGAGAAGGCGCATTCATAAACAAACTACCCACTACATTGAATTTGTTGGGCACCAAATGAATTTGACAGTTCTAAGGGCAAATAGCTACTACGAATGAATAAAACTACACACCACAATTCCTGATGTCAGAAATCCCAGATGAATCAATGAATCAACCCATGCTGCTGCGAGTACAGACAAATTTATATCTCCAAAACGACAAACAAGCCAAGCTACCAAAATTAATAATCTACACACCACACACAATTAGGCAACATGTTGACACCACAAAGAACTGCACTTATAAACTCCATAGTCCAGGCCACAATATCCCACAGAAATTCCAAACCACTCACGGGAAATGAAATAATGTCAAGATCAACAATTGCAGGTGGTGAGAGAATTGCCGCATACCTATCATCCAGAACGAGCAATCGGTCTTCACCGGGTGCGTCAGGTCGTGCTGCAAAACCACCAAAAAATCAAATCCCCCGAACACACAGATAGAACCAAAGAAAATCTCAATTCTTTTAGCACGAACTCGAGCGGAATCGAATCGGAAGAGAGGGGAAACCACGGACGGACGTTGAGGTATGGCGGGTGGCCGCGGATGCTGACCTCGATGTGGCCGACCTGGATGGCGCAGTGGAACAGCTTAGTGGCCACGCCCTTGGGGCGCTCGATGTACATGTTCACCTCATCCACCGTCTGGTCCCACTCGAACACCTTCTGCCCTGCGCGCCCCCACCCCAATCCATGGCGGAGGAAGGAAAGGAACCCTAGGTGAGGAGTGCGCCGGAACGCGCTAGAAGGTCATGGATGGTGAGGGAGGAAAGCGGCAATCTGATCCACCTGAGTCAGGGGGTTCCACATTGATCAAGCACATGGCAGTTGGGCGCTGGAAACGGCGGATCGATGCATGGGGATCATCGGCGAAGGAGTTGAGGACACGCGACCATCTTCAACCAGTGGCGCGGGGACGACCGGCGTTGACGGCCTGGGGAGCAGCAGGGGTGGCGACGGGTCGTCGCGAGCGAACCACCGGAGGTGGGAGCCTCGACCGCCGCCAACCGCCGTGATTTGCCGCCGCACTTGCCGAAGTTGTACCGAAGGCCGCCGCTGAGTAGGGCCTCGGCTTCCATCGTTGGCCGCTACGCCGCCGCCAAGAAGACTACACCTTGCCTCGCCACCGCAAGCCTAGCGATGGGCTCAGTGAAAGCTGCTGTTTGCATGGAAGGGCGCGAGGTGACGGGTTGGAGGACGGGGAGGCAATGGAGGAGGAAAGGAGGGAGGTGCCGAGAGAGAGAGAGAGGAACGCGACGGAGAGGGAGAGGGAGAGGGAGAGGGCGAGGGTGTTGGAGGGCAGGTAGCACGGCGGCGACGGGGGAGGAAGAACTGTTTTTGTGAGTGGGAGGCGTGACCGCGTGACAGGAGTGGGTGGTCGGTTGCTCTCCATGTGAGTGATTTGTTGCGAGATGATCTCAGCCGTCGGTCGATTGTTGATCAGACGGACGTGAACGACAGTGGGAAGACGGACGACGGTAAACTTCTTCTTTTAAGTAGTAGAGATCCATCAAAGCAAAGAGCTGTCAAAAATCTTTCCAGTTATCTGTAACAATACTATACGCCAGAAGAGTAGAAAATGGTATAGTGCACAAGTGAAGTCAACTAATCAGTGATTTGAGAATCGCCACACAAACAGAGGCTAACATGGCCTTGCTTTGATAAAATTCTTCGGATCCGGTTCCTCTTCCCTCCATGCAGGTCAGCGGCCAAGCCTTTCCATGCAGTGAATTCTGGTGGCAAATTGTCACGCAGAGTTTGCAAACAACAAAAATTATATTGTCCCACCGAATCGAAGGTCACGCATGCATGCCTCATCCTGCACAAGGTAGAAGAAATAGAACAAAGAGTGCTCTCAGGTTACTCGATCATATATATGAAAAACCTGGTACGAAAATTTTCGAAGAAGACTCAATGGTATAGTAGGTACGAACATCTCAGAAAAGAATCTCATTACAGGACATGCCAGGCACGACCGAACTACCCCAGATGACCTCATAGTCGCTTTGAGCGGTAAAAGGGTTTAACTGCCATGCATGTCCTACTTTATCAGCGGCAATATCAGTTGGCACTCACTGGAGAAATATCGCATGGCCCATGGAGAGATGACATATGGACAGGTTGTCCACTCACTTGTTTGGAACATCATTGGCAGTTGTGATCAACAGAATCCTCAACAGCCTACATAAAAGAAAAATAATCAGTTTTTGATTGACAAAGTTGCCACGGATTCATTGCATGCTAAAGAAACCTACCATAAATGTGAATTCATATTTCATACAGAACAACTACACACTACTCTTATTGGTCAAATAATGCAACATAAAATTGACATGTAACAACAAAAATTTCCATATCATCTACAAGCAACAATCGATTATGGCCCATCTACAAAAGGAATATAGACTTACTTTAATAGCAAATCATCTGATCAAGATCACCAACTTCATCAATCAATATTCCATTGCTTCCTGCATGCACAAATTTGTTGATCAAGTATCAAAGAAAAAACACCATTTATCGAGTGGCCATGAATGATCAGCACTTGCTTGAACATATCGAGTTAACATGAAGGATTTAATTATGGTTGCTGGGGGTTTTACATTTTACTAAGCACCACCTTTTAAGTTCAAGTTTTAAGATATGGCGGATCCCATGTGCACTGAGCTTCTTGGAGCACCGATATTGATCGGAACACACATGATGACACGAAAGAGACAACAAATTCACAAATGGTCCAGGGCTCCAGGCCCCACATAGCCATTTCATATGGTTATGAATTATAACATACTTCTACCAGAAAACCATTGTAACATATTTCCAAAACTGTATTGAGAAAAGGAGGGGAGTACTAGGTAAAGAAACTGCAGGTATACTATAGGTTGACAAGACAATGTGATCAAAGTAGGGGCAAGAAAAATTAATAGTATGCTTTTCAAACATGAGCACCTATATCATATGAGAAGATTTTTGTAGAACTTGTGTTTTCTATGTTTTCATGGTTCCTATCATTAGAACTTGTGTTTTCTACGTTTTCATGGTTCCTAACATTAGAACTTGTGTTTTCTATGTTTTAACAGTTCCTAAAATACAAGCACAGATAACAACACTATAAATACACTAACCATAATCTTCCATTAAAACAAAACGAACATACAGGAAAGTTGGCTCATTTTACCTAACTCTCGGTTTGCATACGTATTCCATACTAGAATTGTGATTCCTAGTAAGAGGGCGGTCTGAGTTCCTTTAGTCGTCGAACAACTTGCTTCATTGTGGGCCTAGAAGAAAGAGAGTCAACCGTGCACTTGATACCGAGGTGTAGAATCTCAACCAAGTCATCATGCGGGGCCGCATCCCATAGCCCTTCTATGAAGAACTCACGAGCTCGGCCCTTCTGCAGAAGCATGCAAGCCCAGGCAACAATGTTGAATCCATTCCCATATGGAGAAAAAGACGGGTCCAGTGCTTTCTTGTCCGAAATAAGTTCAAGAAGTACAACTCCATAGCTATACACATCGGCCTTATCAGAAACACGGCATGTCATCGCATACTCTGGAGCAACATATCCAAAAGTACCTGCCACACCAGTGGTTGCATGAGTTTCTGAGTTCCCAAGTAGTCTTGCTAATCCAAAATCAGAAAGGTATGCATTGTATTCATTGTCGAGCAAGATGTTGCTTGGTTTCACATCCCGGTGCAGAATGCGTGGGACACAATTATCATGAAGGTATGCAAGTGCACGTGCAATATCTAGAGCAATTTTGTGAAGCATTCTCCAATCAATTGGTCTCTTAGTCCTTTCTTGTATGAACCTTTCCAAATTACCACCGGGCAGAAAATTATATATTAGAAACATTTCTGAATCACCGAGATGGTACCCTATGAGTGTTACAAGATTGGCATGACGACACCTCCCAAGAGTTTTCACCTCTGCTTGAAACTGCTGAATACCTTGGAACCTTCCAATAGCGAGCCTCTTTATCGCCACCAGAACTCCTGGTGCAATCTCAGCTTTGTATGTTGCTCCAAAGCCCCCACTTCCAATGCAATTGCTTGCATTAAAACTGCCAGTAGCACGTACAACGGTCTCATATGTCAAAGGAGCACCAATATCCACAAAAACAGTCACTTCCCTTCTCCTGAGAGAACGTCTTGACGATCTTGATGCACATTTTCGAGTGTAAATGTAAAGGATGATCAGAGCCAAGAGAACTGCAACAATAGCTGATGCTGAGGTTATTGAGGCAATCTCTATTTTGCTGAAGCCGCCGCCGCCATCGGTGGGTGTATTATCAGGTGTTGGATTAACATCTGTCTCAGTGAGTACTCGGACATTCATTAATGGGTTGGAGACTGTAGACAATCTACAAGGCTGGAGGGACGAATTTTCATGAGTACTGTTGCATGCCAATGAGTGTATATTCGAAGGCAGTGGCCCAGAGAAGTTATTGAATGAAATGTTAAAAATTGACAGTGATGCTGAAGGGGTAAGATTAGAAATATTTCCAGACAGCTTATTATTGTTAAGCAGAAGTGCAGTGAGATCTTTTAATGTCACAAGACTGCCAGGGATATTTCCAGATAGAGAATTAGACGAGAGATCTAAAACCTCCAGTGATCTCAGCTGCCCCAAACAAGACGGTATGTGTCCACTGAGATTGTTCCCAGCTAATGAGAGAAATTTCAAGCTCTTGAAGTTTTTGAAACTGGCAGGTATTTGACCCTCAAGCAAATTTCTGCTGATGTCCATGTTGACAAGAGCAACCAACAAACCAATGTTAGCAGGCATCACTCCTGAAATTTGATTGCCAGCTAGATCCAAAACTCTGATAGCATGACATTTTGTGCTAATTTCTGCTGTGAGCCCACCAGATATCTTGTTGTCTCGGAAGCTGACAATGAGCCCATTCAAGTTACCACACTGTTCCAACAGAATAGCATCCAATGATCCAGTGAAGTTATTGTGATCAACAAGAAATGCATACAAGGTCTTGTTTCCAAATCTGTCTGCACTAAATGGCAAGGATGTAAGATGACCTCCAAAATTGTTCTTTGCAAAATTATGGTATACAACTGAACACTCTCCAGAGTCGCAGTAACCCAATGATAGTTCTGCTACAGCTTCGGACATGAAGAGTGAAGAATAATCAGACTGCATGTCATCCAACATTAGCTGAGATGAACACCCTTTGTTCGCAAATGCTGGAATTGAGCCTGACAGTTCATTGCCGCTGACATCAAACACAGCCATACAGTGCGGATAAAGATCATTACCAAGCGGACCGGACAATCTATTGGAACTGAGGTTGAGAAACTTGAGGTTGCTGCACTGCCCTAGCCCCCTTGGAATCACTCCAGAAAGTAAATTCTGCGCAAGATTAACCATTCGCAAACTATGACACCTTCCCCAATTGCTCGGAACATTCCCTTCCAGCCCTGCCTTTGGCGCCCATAGCACCCTGAGTTTTGGCAAAGCTGTCACACTTTCCGGAATCCCTCCTTTAAACAGATTGAACTCAGGTAAATTCACTGCATTAAACTGGCTAGACAGCACGAAAACCGACAAATCCGAGCAATTCCCTAGCTCCAGCGGTACCGGACCACTCAATCTGTTTCTCGATACGTCCAAAACCCGCAGCTTCCTCAGACTTCCAATCTCTGGTGGAATGGAACCGTCCAACAAATTGGACAACAACCGCAGCGAGCGGAGCTGAGTGCAATTCCCCAAACCAGAGGGGATGCTCCCGGAGAGAAGGTTCCGGGACAAGTCAAGCCGCTTCAACATGGGCTGGCCGCCAAGAACTCCTGGCACCGGCCCGGTGAGCCGGTTGCCGGAAAGATCCAATCTTTGCAAGTCCTTGCAGTTGGAGAGGGAGGTGGGGATCTCACCATGAAACAGGTTGGAAGCGAGGTTAAGCACCCTCAGCCGCGGCGGGAAGGTGGCTGGGAGGGCGCCCCGGAGCGAGTTCCCGGCGAGGCTGACCACCTCGAGCTTTTCCATCCTCCAGATCTCAGCAGGGATCTCGCCGCGAAGGCCGCGGGAGGGAAAGGAGAGCTCTTTCAGCTCAGTGAGGAGCCCGACCGCCGGGGGCAGCTCGCCGGCGAGCTCCCGCCCGGGTCGGGAGCGCGGGAAGGTGGAGGGCACGACGAGGGCGATGACCCGGGACCTTGCATCGCAGGTCAACCCCGGCCAGGAGCAGTGGTCAGCGCCGCCGGATTCCGGGGACCACCGGCGGAGCAGCTCGGCGGAGGGGACAGCGTTCTTGAGCTGGAGAAGCGCCGATCTGTCCTGTTCCTGGCCACGGTGCAACGAGGAGGAGGAGACGGAGACGGCGAGCAGGAGCAGCAGCAGGAGCGCGGTGGTGGAGGCCGTGCCCCGGCGAGCGGCCACCATCTCCGGCTAGCCGAAGGCGACGACCTTGGCGTGGGAATGGGGCGGAAGAACGGCAGGAGGAGGCTTCGCTTCTGGTTGGTGCAGGCGACGACCGACGATGAGGAGACGCTCACATGGGGGAGAAGGACTGGAAAATGATCTGGAAAGATTTGGAGGGGAGACAGGTAATTCGTCTGCTTTCTCTCTTTCTTTCTCCTCCTCTTCTCTATGGCTTCTCTCTTCCTGTGGTTGGTGGTGGACTGGTGGTCTTCTTCTTCTGTTGCTTCCTTCTCTGCTCTTTCTTTCGACCGTCCTCTACTCGTCCAGTGATAATTCTATTTTTTCATTTACTTTTTTGGATGTTATTGGTTTGACGATTTTGCCCTTGGAAAGATGGGTTTTGTTTGTTGATGGGCCGGGTGACTGTCTGCCCATGCTTGAGTTTTGACGGTTTCTTGCCTTCCATGCTCAAGTTTTCTATGACAAAAAACTCAAATTAAGCAGGGAGAATAAATAAAAATAAAGAAAAACAGAAAAACGCGATAGTGTTGCTACGGGTTCGATCATATTCATCCCATGCTTAGCATCCTTTGTTCCATCCCATCCCAAACTCACTTTTATTTACTCATCTTGAATACCTTATCTACTACGAACCCATCTCGAATGTCTCCTCTCTCTCTCTCTCATCCAGGAGAGTAGTGGGCAAATCGCACACCTCTCTCTCTCTCCACTCAGTAGCCGGCAAATCATGCAGGGCGAGCGGTGGGCTGGTCCTCCGCACCTTGTGTGGCCGCAAGCATATGGGAGGCCACAATTTGGCGGTCTGGCGCGATGGGGAGTGGCGTGATAGCAGGCTCGACCGAGCGAGGAGTGGAAGCGGCACTGGGAGGCGCCGACGACGCGTGGGAAGGTGGCCACAACAAACCCAGTGAGCCTGAGTCATGAGCGAGCTCGATGGTAGGCGGGAAGGCCAACGACCGTGACGTCCCGGTGAGCGCTCACACGGCCGCAGGAGAGCACATCAGGATTTTTTTTGCCCTTGTTTCATTTTTTCATGAAACTTGTTGAAACTTCTTAAAAAAAATTTTGTCTAAAACTTGTTGAAACTTGAGTTTCAAAATATGAAACATGTTGAAACTTGATGACTTCGTGAAACTTTTCTTTCTGAAACTTGAGTTTCAAAATCTGAAACTTATTGAAACTTAGGGTTGGAATCTTCTGGAAACTTCTAGAAATAAGTGAAACTCACTGAAACCTGAAACTTTTAAAATATTTTCACAAGACTTTTTGAAACTTCATGAAACTTGCTGAAATTTCTTGAAACAATTTTGTCTCAAACTTGTTAAAACTTGAGTTCCAAAATATGAAACTTATTGAAACTTAGGCTTGAAACTTTCTTGGAATCTTCTGAAAACTTCTAGAAATACACGAAATTCACTGAAACTTGAAACTTTTAAAATATTTTCACGAGACTTTTTGAAACTTGCTTAAACTTCTTGATACTCTTTTGTCTGAAACTTGAGTTCGAAAATCTAAAACTTGTTGAAACTTGGGCATGAAATTTTCTTGGAATCTTCTCGAAACTTATCAAAATACGCAAAACTCACTGAAACCTGAAACTTTTAAAATGTTTTCACAAGACTTCTTGAAACTTCATGAAACTTGCTGAAACTTCCTAAAACACTTTTAGCTGAAACTTGTTGAAACTTGAGTTCCAAAATCTGAAACTTCGGCTTAAAACTTTCTTGGAATCTTTTGGAAACTCCTAGAAATACGTGAAACTCACTGAAATTTCAAACTTTAAAATTGTGTTCATGCTTGAAACTCGAAAGTTTCATTCTGTCTCGTTCATGATCGAAACTTCCTTGAAAACTTTTTTTGAAACTTCTTGAAATTTGCACTTTTTTAATGAAATTTACTTGAAACCCTTCTCAAACTTCATGAAAAGCGCCGAAAATATTTTGAAACTTTCACAAAACAGGCTGAAACAGCCCCATTTTCCTCCCTAAACCCGTTCTGTCCAAAACAAAATAGCCACCTTACAAAAAAAAATCATAACTCTTAATCTACTATAGGATCAAGGATAACCGACTAGAGGGGGTGAATAGGAGGTTTTTTAAATTTTTAACAATTTAACAATTTTAGCCAATCAATAACTTAGTCTAAACAAGTTATACTTCTAACTAAGCAATTCAATCACAATAAACAAGCTAGAAATATAAATGCGAAAAGTAAAGACAAAAAATAACCACAATGACACGACGATGTTTTTCCCGTGGTATCGAAGACTTGCCGGTCTTCACTAGTCCACGTTGAGGAAGCTTGACACCTCAAGCCGGCTCCACGAATTAAGCCTTCCCTCAATTCACTATGGTTGTTCTTCCTCCGCTCCAAAGATGGTGAACACCGAACCACTCACAAGCTTGCACCGGGCCTCTTCACAATCTTCTTTGAAGAGATCACCGTGCTCCACCACCAAACCGTCTAGGAATGCGGCAACACTCCAAGAGTAATAGACCAACGGTCTTCATTTGATAGCACTCAAGTGCAAATGGATCAACTAGGAGTATGAATGCACTTGAATGAATCTCAACAAGCTCACAATGAATGCACAAAAGTGTTTTTGAGTGTTGAGTGAATGCACAAGGTTCTCAAGGCTCTATAGATGATAAATGAAGTCTAGCAGCCTGTACAAGAGCAGTTGGAGGGGTATTTATAGCCCCCACCAACAATTATGACCGTTGGGGACCGAATCCCAACTTTTCATCAAAAAACGGAACGACCGCAGTACACTGAGCGGTACGACCGCACTTCGGTCTGAGCACAATCAACGGCTAGAACAGTTACTAAAAATAAACAATATAGTCGTTAGAAAACCCAGTCGGAACGACCGCATGCTAACAAGCGGTACGTCCGAAACACCCCGGTCGTTCCGCATTTACGAGCGGTACGACCGATTTTAGGGTTTCACAAAACACTAAAGAATGCAAGTGTTCTAGAATTTTCATACTGCCATGTAAAAATCGGAATGACCGCAGAGCGGTACAACCGCTCCTAAGCACGGAACGTCCGATTTCCAAACCGAGTTTCTGAGCAGATTTACACTTGTTCTGTTTTTATTGAACCGCCTCACAAATTTCGGTACGACCGCACATCGGTACGACCGATTGTCACGAGCGGTACGACCGATTTCCACGAGTGATTCTGAGGCAAAATGCATCGCTTCTGGTTTTCTTGAATCGCCAACTAAAAGTCGGAATGACCGCAATGCGGTACAACCGCTCAAGCAGCCGGTCATTCCGCTTGTGCACTCAATTGGCTGTTCCCTTCAAAATACGGTACTACCGCCAAGGAAAGTCCGGTCATACTGCACTGCATGATGCATTTAAGTAATTATAATCAAGCAGACTACCGATTTTGGACAGAAGCACTTAACGCTTTTCAAATTCAATTTCAAGTTTAAATTCAAATGCATGCATGATCCTAAATTGATCCATATGGCACAAGAACATGCTATCAAGCTACTAGCCATGATCCCTCTTAATAATACGACATTTATCCTATAATCCGGTCTTCCAACTAAAACTCCTAAGACCGGTAAAATAGAAAAAGGATCCTAGACTACTTGTACCTTGTCTTTGAGCCAAAAGATCTTCATGAAGTCCATTTGCATGTAACTTTGCGTCAATATATTCACCAATAGGATTTAACCTTGTAAATACTCAATAAACACGTTAATCTCATATTCACATATTATCATTAATTACCAAAACAATTTTTAGGGGCCTAGATGCTTTCATCTACCCAACCAAAAATTATGAAATTATACATTCTGGAATCCTCAATACATTATCTATCTTTTTCATGCAGATCAACAACCCTAATTAACCCATTTAGTAATTTTAAACTGTATTTTACCAAACTACTGCCAAAAGATGTCTCCTCTCTGAACAACAACCTTACAAAAACCACAACTTTCATTCTGTTTATCCAAAAAAATTCATTCTTGGTCTCTCTGTAACCCTCAAAGAATTATCTACAATAGTCATATTGGTCAAATTCCTTAATTAGATCTTTAGCTATTTTTAATCTACTGATTACTACGACTGCCAGATCCTGACAGAAATTCTAAACAACAGTATTGTAAAAATCATAACTTTCTAACGGCTTATCCAAAAATCATGATCAAGCACTCTACGGAAAGAAAAAAACAGCGATCTACAATTCTCTAGCAGATGATAAACCCGAATTTCACCATTATAGAACCCAAAACTACAACGTAATGCGATCATCAGAAACCGATCTGCTACCCGAAACTACAGTTCTGTCCCATTCGGTTATTAACTCAGATCTCACAAACCACAGTTAAGTATTGCATAAACATTGGTAGGAATGTATTCACATGAGTTCTCTAGAAACTTTAAAAATTCAGCCCAATCCATGATCATTTCACCACTCAAACAGATCATCTACTAAAACTGCTTTGTGCTAAAACTGCAGTAGTCCAGGCTGACAAGACCCCTCTCAAAATAGGTTCTCCTCTTAACTAATCCTCAATCCAACCATAAAAATTGAAGATCAACAAATCAAGAACACACTGACCAAGTTTGAGCCCGATCGGATGATGTTTGATGCTCCAATCGACGACTTGATGAAGATTGCGTAGGAGGGGAGGCGCTGGACAGGAGGAGGAGTGGGGGTGGCGGCTGGAATAGGGGGATAAGGGGGGTGGTGCATAGGAGGGGAGGGATTAGGGTTGGTGCCCTCCCATGTGGCCAGTTGCCCACTGGGCGGAACATCAAGTGGTAAAAGCCCACGGTCTTGGTTCTAAACACATAAAATTTCCCTGAAACAACTGTTAAAACTATTTTCTAAATCCATCCTCCTTTCTAAAATACTTTTCTCCCTTAATTATATTCGGGATATTACAGTGCTAATACTAAAGATTCACAATTTTATGGAAGCTCATATGCCTAAAACCATGTTTACATGATTATTTAAGGTTATTGTATAGAAATAAATAATATTAAAAAAATAACCATAAGTCGAGGGTATAAATTATAAAATAACCATGGAACATTCTAATCCGTCGTAGAAATCGGATTCCCTGAGAGTTATTCTACAAGAATATATGAAAAATCCGAAATCCGATGTAATTTCCCAAATCTACAGGGGGGTTTTCCACAAAAAATTCTTATCCGCAAACTTTCCTCGTAATTTTTAGAACTCCGAGAGCCCTTTTGCAAAGTTTTGGGGTTTTCTTCTTTTTTCTTTTCTTTCACCCAAAATTTGTTGGTAGGTCGGGCCGGCCCACAAAGCCACCCGACCTGTTAGGCACGGGGTGACAGGGTAGGGGGGGCACTTAGGGTTTCCTTGACCACCATTGTGGCAATGCATAGATCTTGCAGCGCGATGGGTGGCAGTGCAATGCACGGATGGCGCGAACGTGGCGCGACGTCGCTGTGACCAGCGTTAGTGGCGCGTAGTGCGACGGAGGAAGCGGCGGCGACGACGAGACGCACAATCCGGGGGTCGGTGGTGCGTAAGCGAAGCAGCGGCCCAGAGCTAGCGGTCTTGCGAACAACGATGGCGACGCGGCGTTCGGCCGAGGTGCGATCGGCCTTGTGCGAGGCACTCATCAGCTGCGGCGCCACGGTCCAACAACAGGATGGTCATGTCGGCTACCCCCTCGACGTGCTGCGACTCAAACCCAGCAAAGTCCCTGGCGTTGTAGATGATCTTTGGGACCTCGCCCTGTCGCCGCGAACCAAGCCGTGTCTACGGACACGATGCAAGGACGCAACGGCGACGGTGAGTGGCCAGCGAACACAAGAGGATGACAATCATGGCTAACATAGCCTTGCCTCATGTTTGCATGTAACAGATCTATAAACTTGCAATCAACCTACTAGATTAATCTAATAGCGAGATTATAGATCGGAAAGGAGGGAATCCCGACGACATGCCGAATTGGCTGTGTAGAGTGAGTCGTGCTGATAACGTGTTGAATAATGTAGTCGTCGCGGGATAAAACAAGTCAACCACCAATGAGAGACAATAGATAGAGACACAATATGAAGAAACCTCATTATCAATTGATCATTCTTTTTCTGTATACAAGAAGATCATATTTATAGACTAAACCTACCAGAGTATTATACGCATCAACCCCTAATTAGGTTTCTCAACCCCAACGACCAACACCCCATGGAGAGGTTCTACTTCCTGGCACTGAACATCGGGTCCCACTCGGCGTAAGCCCACGTGTCAGTACAAAGTACACCTGTGAGCGCACGGTGTGTGATTGTGGAACAATACGGGCCCCGTGTGCTGGTGCTCCCAGTCTAAAGCGTACATCCGACGGGTCAAGCACTCAAGTCGGCTGCCCGATGGCTACCCTGTCGACCGACCGCACCGTGCCATCCCTAACCCGGTACATGGACCGGGCTCCGTGAGCAAGCAGAACCAGGGGTTGGATACCGATGTAGAAAAGTTGTCACAGACAGACACAACCTACAGATAAAAATATTTGTTATGCCATTTGTATGTATCACTGATTCACTATAGGTGAAAACTGGCGAATAATTCTCACCTAATTCGATGCCGGGAAAAAAAATCCGCCCGAGATACTATTTTATAGTTCCAACCCACATCCGATATTAGCCGTATCCTCACCTAATCCGGTGCCGAAAAAAAAACCCACCCGAGATACTATTTTATAGTCCCAACCCACATCCGATATTAGCTGTATCCGGAAAATATTTTGGAATATGGGTTAGGATATGGGAAAATTCAATATCCGATCCTTATCCGTATTTTATAGGATATCCGATAAATATTAATATCCTTTAATATCATCTATGGTTTTCTAGTCATGGACTAATATAATATGAATTTACATTTGATTATATTTGTGTTGTTAAGTAGGATAAATAATTCTCTAATTGGCAGTATAATTTGATTCTTTCGTTTGTGAAGTTATATCTTTTTTATGTGTACATTATCCATCAAGTTTTTCGTGTCCGGTTTGAAACCGATCCGATTCACCCACCCTGTGTTCGTATCAACAAAAATCCGTATCCGACTCTGAATCCAGAGTAAAAATATGAATTAGGTTACGAAAAAAGCAATATCCAATCTGTTTTCGCCCCTATTCACTGGTGTCAATCACAACTGCTCGGTAAATGGAAAATAGCGGCTGCGTTTTTCTTTCCATCAAAGGAAAATATCTACTTTCCAACTCGTGGTTAAGAAGTTTTTAGAGACCGCTTTGCAACTCGTGGTTAAGAGTTCTAGAGTTTAGAAACTGGCGATGCTTCAGTTGTCAGTGCCTACATTTCAGAAGGAGATAGTGACAGCGTGAGAATGGCTTGATTGGATCATCGAAGAATTGGAGTCAAAATGGCGCGCACGCAAGGAAATCTGCTGCAAAATACCAGTTCACTCCACCGCAAAGACAGCTGCTAATTTTCTGAAGTGAATGTCTCAGGCTGAGATAAGAGCGTTAGGGAACTAGGCTGAATTGGCCAATTGGGCCAGAAGTTTGGACGGCTGCTGTATATACATACGTTCACTGCATTCTTTTGTAGGAGTATTAAGTTCTTTTTTTTAGATGCAAGTTTGCAATGATCTACACTTCACCTCTATGCGTGTGCTTGTTTTGGTCACAAATTTCTTGAACATATCAACCCCAGAAGAGGATATCTGAACGAAGGTGAAATGTCAAGATCAGTACCGGACAATCAAGTCACAGTTTATCAGGTCTTTGTACTACTGTTTCCATTGTTCAAGTGATATAGATGAAGGGAAGTAGGGAACCCGGTTTCATATTGAAACACCTGAAAATTTTCAAAGTTTGAAAATTAGTTTGAATTCAAAATCGAATTTCAAAATTCAAATCCAAATTCAAATTTTGGCCAAAATTTGCCAAACCCAAACCCTAACCCTAACCCGCTTTCCTTCCCTTTCACACTTTCCGGCCAAGGCCTCCCTCGCCGCTTCATCGCACGATGTCGCTTCAACCACTTGTTGCTCCGCCTCCGCTGTCATGCATGAGCAGCTCAGCGACCACCGCTTTGGCCGCCCATACATCTGAGCCGCAACAGGCCACCGCCGCCTCCCGCCACCTCTCTCGCCACCTCTGCGCCGCCCCCCCGCCACCCGCGCCTGAGTGGTGGCGGCGCCCTCCGGTTGCGCCCGGTGAGAAATGGTGGTCTCGCCTCGACCCCGCCCTCCCGTACCACTGACCATGGCCGCCAACCGCCTCGTCTACCACTTTCGCTTCTCTGCGGCGCCCATACCGCCCCATCTCGCCCATTGCTCCAGCCCTCGCGAAAACTATAAAGCCGCCCCTTCGGCCTCTTCAACCCGACCAACCCAACCTTTCCTCCGTCGTCCCTCGACGCAGAAGTCGTCGCCGCCGCCTCGGTTCCCCGAAGAACAAACCCCACCCCAAGCCAATCCCACCCACCCGAGGCAAAACAAACCCCAGAGCCCCTCACCCTCTCGGTCATGGCCACGGATCTATGCGGCCCCGCCTCACCCTCAAACCCTAAAACCCGACGCTAAATCCCCGCAAAACCCTAGGGTTTAGAGGACTTACAGGCGGAGCGCCTTGCCTCCTCGATCCGTCGCTAACCCGCCCATTCATTGCAGGCTGCTGCCGCCCTAAGCCGCCTCGCCTGGCTCGCTCCACAATGGGCGCTGGCTTTAACTGCTGACGGCCACAGGTTCTAATGGCCTTTTTTGCATGTGGCGTGTCTTTGGGCCGTGGTCGATTCTACTGGGCTCAGCCCATTTCTTTTAAGGCCGCACAGTAAAGCCCGTTACTGTTTAAAAACACTGTAGCCGATTCATTGTTTAAAATCGCCCAAGATCTTCACAAAGACAAGAAAAATAGGTTTTTAATCCCAAAAATCCAGAAATTGCACATTAAGCCATAATTCCTATTCCTAAGCTTAAAATGGTGATTAATTATTGTTTATATCTAATTAATAGGTATGAATAGTAATGTGATCATTATTTCTTCGAAAACCCTAAGTTGAGTCAGTATAGCCTTTTTGATCGTCTCGAACTCCTAAAACCTAATCCTAACTCTGTCCAGCCAATTCCAACTCCTTTACCTCTTTAAGTTGATTTCCTTTCTTCTTTTATATTTTTGTTGTAGTTGGATCTTTTTCTGGGCTCGTTCCTTGTTGAGCCAGGAGTTTTATTGGTTTTTGTGTCTTACGCTAGGTTTCGACGCCAAAGAGCCATTTCAGACTTCGCAGACAGACCCGACGAAAGCAAAGACAGTCAGTGGATTTCGAACAAGGAGGCAAGTTGCATACCTTGAACATATTGAACCTACATGTCATATATTAATATTGTTATCTTCATTAAAATATTTTAGCCAAGTATTTCAACAAAGAAATAATACTTTGGAATGCCATGTTGAATAGATATACATCCTTAAACCCCACATATTAAACCACCCATTCTTGTAAGCCATATTCACCTTGACAAACTTGATTCACATAAAATAATAGCAAATATTCTGCTAAGTCATGCAAAACTCTGTTCTAAATACTGTTAAGAAAAGTTGGCTTTAGGCCAATAGGATTTTGGTGTAAGTTGAGGGTTGTGTCCATTGAGTTGGGCAACCCAATATACTTGGGAAATTGGTTCATCAGTGAGATCAAGAGGTGGGTAACAATGTGTTAGGCCATCGCCTCACTGGGTGACATATAAGGACAAGAACCTTGTGCTA
Organism: Phyllostachys edulis; assembly: GCA_036346405.1. Classification (NCBI taxonomy): domain Eukaryota; kingdom Viridiplantae; phylum Streptophyta; class Magnoliopsida; order Poales; family Poaceae; genus Phyllostachys; species Phyllostachys edulis. Next base: position 13,755,623 of record CM070550.1, on the reverse strand, counting down.
AGTAACAGACATAGTAAACCGCTCAACCACATGCGTGGTCATTACTCCCTAGCTTAGTACACTGCTCATCCAATTGAATATCTACAGTATCAAAGGTGAGACAGGTGTACCCTAAGGACACCATTGGTTCTTCTAAACAGATATGGGCCCATCAAGATCGGAGTGAGAGTCCACTATTGGCCGGTGGTCTCCCGAGGGCTGTATGGATTAAGATCTACCGAGTAGAGGCTAAAAAGGATAAGCAGTGAAAAGGCTTTGTTATCCTCTCTCAGTTGTACGCAAACATGATGCGTGTCAATATGAGTCTGTGATATCGTGTGGGTAAAGTTGGGCAACTCTGCAGAGTGTAATCAATGTTATTCGAATACACCGTGCTTCAGGTTAATGAAGTCGTGTTCATGGGTGATACCAACATCTGAAGCATAAGTAGAATTTTCTGAGATGTTATTTGGTAATTTGAAGTTGTTAACCCCGTGACTATATTTATTCTTGCTTTTCTTGTCTTTATTTATGTTAAAGCTTTTAAAGTCAACTATTGCATTCCACATATACTGTATTGGTAACACCGCACCATTCCTTTGATATTCCCAAAGATATAGTTATTAGCATTTTTATGCAATTTGTTGAGTACTGTAGTTGTACTCATTCTTGCTTAAACATTCAATGAAGAGTTTTGGGAAGATCGGTGTGCTACGAGCAAGAAGAACCAGTAGACTTTGGCGACTCTTGGTACTAGGGTCTCGTTACGCCCAAACTTCTGTGGTGCTAGCTTTCTTTTGAAGTGTATTATATTACTTTCGGGCTCAAATACCGCTACCTTTAAAACCGGGTACATTAAGCCCTATCTGTGTAATAAAAGTCTGCTTTTGTTGTAATCGTCATTGCTTGTGAAACCAGCGGTTTCTGATTGTACATCCTGGACAACAGAAAGATTCTAGCGATCCCTAGTTTTGGGGTCGTTACACATATGGTCGAGAGAGGATGGTGTTCAGAAAAGTCGCCCAGGATATCTGGATATGCAGAGAAAATTAGTTGTTTACGCTGACTAATCGAGCCCGTCTACATAAAACAATTCCAAGTGAAGCTTTCAGAACTATTTCATGATGCGCCCAACCTGTCAAGTGACTGGGGACCAGCATCGCCGGCACTGGCCATCAGACGGGGTCTGGGAACCACTCGATTCAGATCGGACGGTCTGGACCGTGGTTTCACTAATACCAGATGTCTTTAAAAAAACCTGTCTGATCTCATCTCTTACAGGCCAAGGAAAAAAATTGTTCTTGCCACTCAATGCGTGCAATATCGCTTCTGCCATAAAAATCAGCTCATTTCAATTTTGCCATCTTCCGTTTGCACATTTCGTTTTCGTCACTCTGTCCAATTTTCCGTAAGTCAACAGGAATTGACCGTTCAGAAATATGCAAAAATATCAGGAAAAAAAAAGAGAGCTGAATCTCTGATTTGCCAATTGCCGTGATCTGAGGAGACTATGATCCCATCAAAACACAAATCTTACCTCTCCTCTCATGGAATCAGCAGATTTGCCACTCTCCAACCATCAGGGCAACCAAAGACAGTAACTTCAGGTCATAACAGCACTACATCAACCCTTAACACTCCATTAAACACCAAGTCCACAAGTCAACTTCCCTCCTAGTAGAATCTAAATTCACAGCATAGAATGCAAAAGGAAATGGCAGTAGCAACAACTCTCACTCTCACTCCCTAATTCTTGACCTGAATGGAATACCATCAAAAGGTTCTTTCTGCCTGCCACTGCCACTAGAAGAAAAGTGCCAAGAAACAAGACCCCCAAACAGTACAAGAAGGTGTCTTGTCTCCTTGATCACGCCCTAAAGTACAGAGACATGAGCGAGCAGCAAGCCAGGATCACCATCCGCTTCGCCATCCCGGCCACCGGGAGGATGCCGGCGCCACTGTTATCGTTGTAGGAGTTCCCTGAAGGGCCTAGCCCCAATGACCCCGGAGGGCTGTACACGCCGGAGGTGCCCCCGGTGCCACTAGTCCCAGCAACACTGCAGGGGAAATGCACAAACAGTTTCAGTGTGTGATATGAGTTGTGATTCTTTAATCTCCCCACTCTTGGAAAAGGAAATTATACAGGTCTTTAAACATATGAAAGATGCTAAGGAATAAAAGGTACAAATACTGATAATCAGCCTACTTAACAATCAGCAACTAAAAATTTGAGCAGTTTTCTATGTGATATCATAGAATCACCTCCTTTAATGTACTAGTTTTTCAGTGAACATATATACCTTATGTGGTGCTTGTTCATTGGATACCCAATGTTAATTTATGGCGGGTGGGCATAAATAGATAAGTCTGAAATGCATGCAGGACATTCTTGCAGTTGCAGACTTGTAAAGTCTTGCACCATGGTGGGGGAAGGAGCACAAGAGGAGGGGACCAGATCAGCTCAGACTAATCAAAAGGTTGATATCCACTTTGAAGAATCCACGCATCTAATGACCTAACAATAATTTCCAGTCTCTACTAAATGCTGGTACTAGTTTCAAGAGGAGGCAGGAATAATGCGAGAATCTGCATACAAACAAAAGTGACAGAAAGGGGGCTCATCATCTAGCTGGGGTATGGAACCAGAAGGGTATAGGATTCCCCTAAAAAGACTCCATGAAGACACATTTGTTCATCGATGCAGCCAAATGTGGGAAAGAAACGGAACACCGGCCGCGTGCAAATGACCTTTATTCCAAGATTTCCAACCAAAGAACAACACACCACCGCCGCCCGCTGAATGCTGCCACATGCCACAAGGCACAAAATTTTTTAAGTCTTTTAAAGAGGGCCAAGCAAACTGAAGAATGATGTACTTCTGGTTGCTCGAGACACTTTACTCAAAGATGTGACATTTCTTTCATAATCAGCCCCTATCTTCCTTCAATCCGACTAGTAAATGGGTGAAATGTTCGTTGGTATTGCTCTGGTTATACTCACAGTAAAGGAAAAGTAATGCATCCAAATGACATTTCGGAACACCGGCCGCGTGCAAATGACCTTTATTCCAAGATTTCCAACCAAAGAACAACACACCACCGCCGCCCGCTGAATGCTGCCACATGCCACAAGGCACAAAATTTTTAAGTGTTTTAAAGAGGGCCAAGCAAACTGAAGAATGATGTACTTCTGGTTGCTCGAGAGACTTTACTCAAAGATGTGACATTTCTTTCCTAATCAGCCCCTATCTTCCTTCAATCCGACTAGTAAATGGGTGAAATGTTCGTTGGTATTGCTCTGGTTATACTCACAGTAAAGGAAAAGTAATGCATCCAAATGACATTTCGACCAAACTATCGCAAGGTGCTTGGAGTAGAACTGAAACTGTAATATCTTGAACTATCCTCGGACACCTGAGATGTTGATGTGCCAAGAGGCAAACGCCAGTGCAAACTTACACTACAGGCATAGCACCAGCAGTATAGGTCTATTTGGCAAGAAAAGCGAGAAAGAACTTTAATTTGTAAAGTAGCAATGCAGTGGAAGGATTACCTAGCGGATGCAGGGAACTGGCAGCCGGAGTAGCCTGCGGCCAAGAAACACAGAAGCAAGCAAGCGGAGTATTAGAAATCTAAATCCACAAAAGTCCCATTCAACTCATGACAAGCACATGTCTTGAATAGTGGGATTGGAGTTGTAAATGGAAAAGACAGAAAGAAAGAAAGAAAGGGGGTGAAATGAATTATTTGATTACTTGGGTCGGTGTTGGTGAGCACGGCGGTGCCGGAGAAGACGCAGGCCTGGGAGTTCTGGTTATTACGCTGGTAGAAGCTGTTGACGGCGTAGGAGCAGTGGGCCTTGACGGTGTCCGGGCTGAAGCAGGCGCCGTTCTGCAGGGTGGGCTTGCAGTCCGCGCCGTCGCCGCACGCGTAGTCCAGCGTCTTCTGCAGCGTGCTGTCCGGCAGGTCCTGGCGGCACACGCACCACGCGCCGTCTTCGATACACAAAACCACAGCGCGAAAGTAAGCCGATGAAGAAGATGGCCAAGAAGCGAAAACTTAACCAGGCAACCCCCATGGAGAGAGAGAGAGAGAGCTAAAAGAAAAATACATGGAGCCGGGGGGAGGGAGGAGGAATACCTGACCGACCGGCGAGCGCGGCGGCCATCACGACCAGCAGGATGAGACGAGCCGCGTCCGCCATGGATGCTGCACGCTTCAAGCTCCTTTTCAATGTAGCCTCTCACTCAGTCACTCTCCAGGACGAAGGGGGCTTGAATGCAACGGCAGGCAGGCAGGCAGGAAGGGGTCTGTGGTTTCGCTGTTTTGCACGATGGAGAAACGGACGGTGAATCGAGGAAGTAGCAAACGAGCAAGCAAAATACGTTGTTCACGAGAGAAACGGACGCTTGCTCCTCGTCGCCTCTCCTCTGGCCAGTCTTATGCAAGTGGCGTGTCTCGTAGCATCGGGAGCCACTCCTCCTGCACTGCACCGCACCGCGCTGCCCGGCCCGGTCCAGAAGGCAGTGTGGCTTTTCACAAACGGTCAAAAAAACGCATGGCCGTTCGGCATGCGAGCGCCACCACCTGCGCACCGCGCTGCGCCTGCAAGCTGGGTCCCATCACCACGGAGTGAAGCGTGAGTGTGTGCAGTGTACGCTGTGTAGCGTAGGGGAACCCAACCCTACCACAGGGTTTTGCTCCTGCTGCCCTGCGATTCCCTTCTCGGGCATGCATGGCATTGTGGAGTTGGGGGCCCAATGGATCGGATCCCCCGCGGAAAAAAATTCTATCAGGTCCCATCCCAGTGAGGCCTCTCCTCTTGAGCCGTCCGATCTTCTTTATGTTTATACGCTACAGTGATATCATACGAAATCTAACGGTAGCAGAAAGGGTCTCACGGGGCGGAACCCCAGAAAATTTCCATGGACCGTGTCTATAGGCTATGCTTCCTCTAAAAAAAATGTCTATAGGCTTTGCACGTCTCAATGTACTAGCTAACCGAAGCCTGAATGGTCAGAATGGATACACCGACGGAGTTAACCGAGGACTACTCTCATCAAAAGGCACGCTACTGTGCAGTGCAAATTGACCGCTATAAAATTCACATGCTATGTTGAGAACCCAAAGATTAGGAGCATGTATCTGTTGTTAAATGTGAACTCCCTAACCAGCTTGCTACTAGTTCACTTCCTAACTGGCTGCCTGGACGGATCGGAGAGAGATCACAGGGACTAGGATACAAACTGCGTACTGCTCTTCCTAGTCTTGGCTGCCTGGTACTGTGGTACAAGAAGAAATGGCAGCAAGGCGCTTTGGCAATTGGCACGCGAAGACGGGAGACCGTGTCCATGGACGCAGCTACCCAATGAGCTCTTTGCTGTTTCCGCCCGTTGAGGCGCTGTCGCAGTCAGAGCACTTCGTCTAGTCTCGCTGCAACTATAGCAGCTGCACACTCCACGGGGAACGGACGGGCATGGACGCCTGCTTCACATCTCTCTCTCTCTCTCTCGTCAAGGCGTAACGATGGAAACAAATCACCTGACATTAAATGAAAATGGCGTACCATCATTATCACCGCGGACCGTTAAACCAAAGAGATTTATCATGCACTGTAGCAGCTGATCCACCCGTTCTTAATGACTCGTATTGTCCTAATGTCACGGTACTGTGGTTATCTGCCTTATACGGTTCCGTAGATGATACTAGTATACTGCCACCCCTGCCACCGACACCAACCTACGCAATGCAATGCTCCGATCCTATGCTCATGCCATATCCAATCGAACGTAGGCTCGTAAAAGTGGCACGAGGACGGTGACACGAGGCTACGGGATGAGCAGTAAAAATGGCCTGATATCTCAATCTATGTATTTTGGATTTGCACCGGCAACGAAGAGAGCGACGGATTGCAGGGTCCAATGGTGTTTGATTCTCGAGTACTTAAGAACCGAAACGTCAAATAGATGCATTATCATGCATGACAAAGACTGCATCTTGGTATATAAAAGATAAATAAAAGACGATGTACTCTAATATCGATCCATTAATTACTATTCTGAGTTCTGAAAACAAACGCTACGCAGAGTTTACATCCGTGAAACATCATAAACTACCCAAACACATGTAGCATTGGGTAAGGCTTTCGACAGCATCTTAAGGCAGTAGGTGTGGCATTTTTTATACATGGGGCCACAGAAATGCAAATTCTTGGGGTGATAGTTGTCTACAAAAACTGCAATTTCTCATCCATTCTTAAGTTGGGCTGGTAACCACCTGTGAGAAAAAGGCACAAATTAAGTATATAGCGATAAATTTACATATTTTCATTGATTATAACGGTTGTCTTGATACAATTTCTGTTCTAAAATTGTGTCCAGAAATGAAGGCTACGTCGTGAAAATTCACATGAAAGTGGTCATACAGTGTGGTATCCGCAGATTAATCCCAGTCAGCATCAAAGAACCCAGCATCTTTCATCTCGGAGTAGTATACGCTCTCTAGGAGCATATCTTCCTCCTATAATCACACAAATAAACCAGCAAAACATAAACAATCACTACATGAACAAGAAGGCACAGAAAATAGTCCAGTGCACAAGTTCAATAAGGCAGCACAACAAAAGGCAAAGTATTAAGTTCATAGGAAAGAAGGTACCTGGAAAAAGTCTGCTAAGAAAGTCACATACAGAAGTGGAAGGTAAAGAGAATGATAACAGACAGCGGTGAGATTGTACAACCTACAAAATGAAAGATACTCAAATATTGCTCTCAAATGCAGAATAAGCTAGCATAAAATTAGGCACAGTATTCTTTATGTACCATAGGCCAAATCCAGCTCCACTCGCAATGAGGAAACAGCCAAAGAGTGATATGCCATTCAGTAGCAGCATTGCGCATACATAGTTGTAATATGCCGGTTTTGCTGCAACAAAACAATTACAACATGATGGTCATGAAACAACGCAGAACTTGAAACATACACAATTATATTGGGAAATTGTAACCAATTACCAGGTAACCTGTCTCTCCACCTTGAATGATGCATGAACACAATCAGTCCATAGACTCCAGTAAGCACCAATTTGTGGAGAATCCATAGGCCCCATTTCCCACCAGTTCCTTGGTCAATATCAATGAACAAAGGAACACCAAAGACAAAAACATATATAGTCTGAAGAAGGAGCAAATGTGAGTCCAAAGCTAACATAGTGTTATCTAGCTACAACGTGAACAAAGACTATCGTTCCAATTTCCACTGGCAACATAATTTAATGCATTGAAACAAGGATATGTGTAAAGTAAGTCATGGGATCCTTTTTTTTCTTCTTTTGAGCAGCCAAAAACTTCTTTTACAGTTTCAATAGACAAGAACAGGCAAGATCTAGTATCAAAAGAAAATGCATACTAACTTGTAATAGGCAGTCCATTACGAAACTTTGGAAATAACATACTTTCTTCTTCTAATAAAGAACATGATGGACCTAATACACTAGTAAATTAACTTCCCTAGCATGTTGTTGTTAATTAATAAAGCAAAGATAACATAGTCATGCAATTTTTTTCTGGTTACATAAAAAAATACGAAGCTAGGTAAGTAAAGAAACATACCATCACTAATAAACAAAGCTAGGTAAATATTACGTCTACTCTGCCCAAACTAGGGAGCAGTAACATACCTTGAGCAATACATCAGCAGCAACTACAGCTCCAGAGATAACAAAGGTACGTGCCAAAGACTCAAAACCACTGGCTTCATTTCCTTGAAGTAGAAATGCTAAGAGACTAACTTCCAAGAACAACATTCCTGACTTGGTAAACAACGAAAGCACATTCCATGAGAACGCCCTGTCAGGCATACATTGCCACGCCTGCCATTTGAAGGAATAAAGTAACTGTTATACAAGACTAAGATAAACAAACAATATAGAATGCAACATATGGGCAACATTACTAAAGATGAAATAGGTCAAAACTTCAGATGCATACTGGCAGGAACTGCTCATTCAATTATCTCTTTCTGTGCATCAGCTCTATGTCAATTCTAAAAAAAGATAAACTGATCCACGTACAATAGTAGCATTACTAAACAGTAAACACATACACCTGAAATCTGAATCTGATAACCAGGCCAATGTGCACTCAAGTTGTTTGTACTTTTCAACATCAACACCTGGCCACCAGAGCTTGCTACTGGCTCATCATTACCATCCCCTAACCAGCTCACATCCTACCCATTCTACTCGTCTGCTTCGATCACAACCCAAACTCCACGCATTCGATTGCCAAGTTGAATCACCAAAAGGCATGCACACCAAAAGAAATTGTCTAACGAAACGCCCACCTAACTTGTACCCACTTATTCTACTTCCCGATCAAACACCAACAAGCATACAAACACGGTACTGTTCATCAAAACTAAGAACGCAATTCACATGGTTCATAATCAGCAGTCCGGTAGCTGCAAGCCTGTATAACCTTCTCGCAGCTGATTCTACCAACGAGCCCTGTCTCATCAGATTCGTTTGCCCCTACCACGCTAGTCTCTACTAGAAGTCTAAAACAACACGCACAACATCACATCATTTATGCATTACAATTCGCAAATCAACACCCAAGTTAAGCAGGCGGTTCCATGACCCGCCAATCTGAGAAGTAGAGAAGGAATGGAGGCAAGGGGAATCGGACCTGTAGGAAGCACCAGAGGAGGTTGAGGATGGCGACGGCCCAGAGGAGCGCGTAGTAGGCGACGACGACGACGTGGGAGCGGCCGTAGCTGAGCCGACGGAAGCTCCGCCGAGCCTGCCACGCCAGGAACCCCACAAACGCCAGCGACGGCAGCATCACCGCCAGGCTATACCACGCCCCGTGGCACTCCGACACCCACCACATCGGCGCCGACGGCTGCGACCCGGCGCCCGACGCGTTGGCCTCCGGCGCCAGCGCCAGCGCCATGGCGCCCTCCACGAGCCGCCTCCGCATCGGCGCCGCGGGCCGGGCGAGCCGAGCTAGCTAGGGTTTGGGACTTTGGGGGGTGGGGGATCGCGCGGAGTGGAGATTGCCGAAGCGGTAAGGTTACCCACGCTCGCGTCGTGGTGGGGACGTTGGAGTTGGGTCAAAAGGAGAAGGAGGAGGACGAGGGGATCGAAGAGCAGGGGGAAAATCCTCCACACCTCGTCACCTTTATATCACATCACACCTTTTCAAAATCAATCAATTATTTCTTGATTTTTTTTAATTAACCCTTTTTTAATTTTATTTAAAAGTTAATCTCACAAACTTTATTTCTAATTCTGACCATTGTACTCACGTTACTACCCGTGACGTGATAAAATAACACTGTCACGTCAGCCTGTATCTGGATAAACTCTTGTCACACCACCACCCGTGATATGACAGTGTTATTTGGTTACGCCACCACCCGTGGCGTGACAAAAAGTGTCACGTCACGGGTGATGGCGTGACCAAAGAGGTCAAAATTGGAAATAAAGTTTGCGGGAGTTAACTTTAAAATAAAATTTTAAAAGATTAATTAATAAAAAAGTTCTCATTTTTTATGTCCATATAGAATTATTTATTATTTAATTCATTTTTAAAAAGTAATTTAAAGATAACACCTCTCTAATTTTTTTTTATTCTGACACCTTTGGTCACACCAACACACGGCGTGACAAAAACACTATATCACGCTACGTACCACGACGTGATCAAAGCTACAACGATAGACGAGCCAACGTGTATTCGTTTTTTTGGCTAAATCATATCACGTCAAGAGAGGCGGCGTGACAGCATTCGTTTGTCACACTGAGATTTGTGACGTAATAATATGTTTTTGTCACGTTACGTGTTATGGTGTAATCAAAGATATCAGAATTAGAAATAAAAGTTAGAGTAAAATAGTTTCGTATGATTTATTTTCATCAAAGAAGAAAACATTGATGGGTTGTGGGGTACAGGATAAGTCCACTTTTTGGACAGTCCGATATGAACTGATACTTATCTTTCCTTTTTTTTTTCTTTTTCTGACGCAGCAGCAACTACTTAGTACAATAGCAAGCGTATGCATAATGACCTCTACTGCGCGGACCTTTTGAAAAAGGTGTAGGTTTTTCTATAGATAGAGATAGCAAGTAGGTAGTATCTGTTCTCATGCCGAATTTTTTTTTAGATCATCGGAGACATGTATTTGTGAAAATGGCAATGCTGGTGTACGATCATCGTGCGCCAGCGCCGTCGTCGCGACATGTCATCGCCAACGTGTTGTGGCCGTGCGTCAGCCCCTTTGGCGCACGGCCACAACGCATCGGTGGTTAGGGGGGTTAATTAGGGGATTAGTTAGTTAGTGTTAGGTTAGGTTAGGTTTTTTTATTTTTAGGCTGAAATTTGGAGGAATTTTAAATTATAGCAAATGAGTTCAAAAAAATATAAATTTTTTTGTGGAGCCTCTCAACACTGTGTACTTGTGTAAATTTTTCATAATTTTATTCGTTCAGAATTGTTATCGCTATTTTGTATAAATGTCCTGTTCGTATGAATCAATAAACGTAGAAAATGAGCTCAAAAAATTATGAATTTTATTTTGAAGGGTCCTCACACGGTGGACTTGATTATGTAATGTTTCGGCAATTTTATATATGTTCTGGTATTGTCTCGAAAATTTATGATTTATGTCGTGAAAATTTCGATTTTAGGTTTCATGATTTCATGTGACTTGAAATGTATAATAAAAGCTACATTGCAACTCCATTGGAGATGTCGATATACAATATGGCACTGGAGTACACACATAACAACCAAAATACGCGTATAAATATAGCGAAACAAAATACGAATACAAATATACCAAAACATAATTGCATAACACAGGATATGCCAAAGTCTAGATAAGCTTGTGTATCAACCAGGATGAAGGAGGAGGGGTATTATCACATGTAACTCGATCAAATAGGATACTCTTTGTTTATTTATCAGTTTAGTGTAGATGATGTTCTTTAATACTGTATTGTGCGACAGGCTAGATAAGGTTGTGCATGAACCAACCGAGAGAAATACGTGGCATGCAGATCATATAACGATATACCATAACCTCTGACTTGTGTGCGTTTCGAAGGCTACGGTACATCGTTATATGACCTGCACGCCACGTATTTCCCTCGGTCGGTTCATGCACAACCTTATCTAGCCTGTCGTACAATACAAATCATCCACGACAAACTGATAATTTGACAAAGAGTGTCCTATTTAACGATGTGTGCTACTAGTCTCCGCGGTGCCATAGTGGGTGCCCTTTGTCTCGGGGCTGCCCACGGTGGCGGTGAGTGTAGAAGTTGTCCATGTCCTGCGATTTCATGATGTAAATGGATCGTACAGTAAGAAATGTAACAATGATGCAAATTGTATATAACTCATATCTTCGATACGGAGTGTGGCCGGTCAGCCTGATACGCTTCGACGTCGGCCAGTCTCGGTCAAAGGAGCCTTCCCTTCCCTTCCCTTGTCACCAGACTCTCCACGTCGGGCTGGTGTGTCGAAGTCGTCCATGTTCTGCGATTCCATGATGTAAGTGCACCGTATAGTGAAAATCGTAACAATGATGTAAATTGTTCATAACTCACGTCGTCGATATGGATTACGCCCGGGCAACCAGATACGCTGTGGCGATCGGGCTCAGCCGCATGAGCCTTTCCCTTGCCCATATTGTGGGACTGTCCACGTTAGGCTGGTATGTCGAAGTCGTCCATGTCCTGCGATTCTATGATGTAAGTACACCTTACAGTGAAAAACATAACAAGGATATAAATTCTCCATAACTCACGTCATCGATATGGATTACGCCCGGACGAGTACTGGGCTCCTTCAGTGCCTCCTCAACAGGGTCTGGTACGTAAGGTTTCCACCGTACAAAGGTCTCGGCCCGTACCGAATAGTTCAGCATGTACTTCTGCTGGATGAATGCTCTGCCGTCGATCCACTGGAAGAAGTGGCAGCGCATCTCGAGCTGTCATTACATGGGGATGAAGTTAAAAATTTAAGGAATTCAACGTAGGGAGAGGAAAATCGATGCACGCGAAAGAAACGCTTACGAGGTGGTGCCCGCACTTGTAGTACGCCCGGACGGCAGTGTCTGGGTGTGTAGACTGAATGATTTCTACCGGCTCGCCACACACACACCGTGGGATCGAAAAACGTGGTGGTACTCGAGCATCTTTCATTGAAAAATCTGGGTATTGTAGATATTTCCTCTTCTGCGCAAGCCACCTGTGCTTCTGCAACATCCTCACGTAGAAGTTTGCCGAAGAGTCCATAGCTGGGTATCGTAGAATTTTGCACTGTACATAACAAACAAGGTGGAAAAGCATTACATTACGACACTGAATGACGACCGGACGAGCTGGGTTTGTTGGGACAATCCTTCATTGAGTGCCCAGGGGTCTTGCATATCCTGCACTTGATTATGCGGCTAATACTGGTACGTTGACTAGCATCCATGTCATTCCAGAAGCGCCGCGCTTGCCGTCGCCCCTTCCCTATTCTCTTTAAGTCCCTGTTGGGACCCCATTGCACCATGTTTGGCCAAAGATCCTTGTAGTTCATTTCCAAGCCATACGAGTGAAACTCTACACTCCATGTACCGAATTGCATGTCGTAGTACTCGGAGATGTACGGCATAGACATCTGCCTCATTTACGCACACGCCTTGTACACATGTGAGCATGGCTTGTGGAGGAGCTTCGGCTTGTTGCAGGTGCATGTCGCCACATCACCCAGGGTGCATGCCTGTTTCCTTTCCCCCTGACATGACTGTTGACGTATTTCTGTCGAAGCCTCATGTCGTACTTTCGCTTGAGGCCATCAATCACTTGGATGTCGTGCATTCGGGCCTTCTCCATCTTCCGGTCCATATGCCTCTGCATGTTCTCATACCACTACTTGCCTTCGTCCATCTGTCGCTTGGCTGCAGTGGCTCTATTGACGAAATAACCAACAGTGTGAGTCCATGTTTCCTGGACGATCGCAGTGATAGGGGAGGCACCACACACCTTTGAGGACGATGTGGTAAACCTCAGACATGTTGGTCGTCATAATCACGTACCTCGCACCATCTGTGTCATAGAGGAGAGACCATTTCTCCAATTCAGGAACGTGCCCATTAATCCACTCGGAGAAGCTTATGGCACTACTGGGTTGCTCCCCTCCGGAGTGGACTCACTTGTATGCCTCGTAGTCTGGTGTTCGAGGTCTCTCCAAATAGACCCAAACTTCCGTCTCTGGTTCTGCAGACACAATGCCTTGAACATCTTCATGAGTTCCTGACCGCGGAACCACATGAACAAGTTAGATGCAAGATGCCTCATACACCACCTGGATTGCACGTCGTTCCACTAGTGAGATGGATCCGTCCCACGCTGCATGGTGTTGATTGCCGCCAACAACCCAGCATTGCGGTCTGTGAATAGGCAGACGTTGGGCCGGTCTCCCACCACCACCCTCTTCACGTTCTCCAAGAACCACAGCCAGCTGGATGTGTTATCGCTCTCCACAATGGCAAATACCATTGGGAGAAGCTGGTCATTCGCATCGGTCGCCACCGCGGTGAGGATGGTGCCCTTGTACCTCCCGTGAGAAAGTGCCATCCATCGTTAGCACGGGATGGTAGAACTTGAAGCCCCCGATGGCTCGAAAGCGAAAGCCCGAACACCGGTCGAAGATGAAGCGGTTGGGCCCTTTTCCAGCATCTTCACGGTCAAGGTTGTTTATATACGTGCTGGGGTTTGATTCGGTAATCTGGTGAAGCAATCTCGGCACAAGGTTGTACGCCTCTTCGTATGTCTCGTACATAGTCTCGATGACCTTCTGCTTGGCTCGTCGGACCTTATTGTAGCTAACTGGATAGCCAACCTGATTGGCAACTTCCGACATCATCAGCTTGGGGGAGATAGACACGTCCGCCTCAACTAGGTGTGTGATGAGGTTTGCAACATATGCGGAAGTCACGTTCCAATGCTGCCGCAGGGGCTTGCTGTGCTCACAAGTGTGGTCGATCAACTCCTTGACCGTGAAGACCGAGCCGAAGATCTTTGCTTGGTGAGCGTTGACCTTGCCAGGGCAGCCTTCTACTACGCACTTCACTGCGTACTTTCCTGGGTTGGACCGGTGCACTCGGTACACACGGCTGATAGACTAGGCGTACCGTGCTATAGCTTGTTGCACGGCCACCTTGTTCGGGAAGCGCTGCCCAAATAAGAGGGTGTCGGCTTCAAACCCCCACTGGGAGCCTTCTTCTTGCGGCAATACGAGCGAACGCACCATGATATCATCAAGTCTCGATGCCACGTAAGGACCACCGGCTTAGTGTGCGTCCTCATCGGTACCATCCGAGCTTGGGTCGGTGTCCTCGTAGGACTCTAACCCGAGAGGCTCGTCCCGTAGATACTCGTGGCAGTCGATGCGGGCCAACCACCATTTTTCTGCCCCTTCATTTGGCACAAAATTAGGCACGGGACTTCCCTCCGAGGCAGCACATTCCGTGCTACCATCTTCAGGCTCGGGCTGCGCTTGCCCGCTTGTAGAGGCCTCAGCATCATCAGGGTTTCCTGATGCCCTATGTACGAAATTCACGTACACCATAGGCTTCCCGTGAATGGCCGCCTCGGGCTGGGAGACAATCACCATGTACTGCGTCCATGCTATGCTTCCATTCACCTTTATGAGTTCCCACACATAATTCGTGCAGGTGATCGTCTCAATCATAACTTTCTTCGTCATTGGCTCGTGGCGAACTCCTCGAATCTTGACTTACTCGTGAATATTCATCGCATAGAGCCCTCCGCTTGGGACCACCTTATCTTGGCATCTCGACAGTCCAACCCATCGTGGTTCCGCCCGACGAGACCATCATTGTAAAATGCAAACAAGTCTTGCATGTTCGAAAATACCTAAAGCCACAACAACCTCTAAATAATTAGGACTAATTAATTATCACTAAACTAATTCATTACTAGTGAACTAACTAATTACGACTAATTAATTACCTCTAAACTAACTAATTACGATTGATTAATTACTACTACAAAATTACCAAGACTTCATTTCTACTTACTTAATATGTTGTAATGATGACTACTAAACTAAACTAATTACTACTAAACTAATTCATTACTAGTGAACTAACTAATTATAACTAATTAATTACCTCTAAACTAATTAATTACGACTTTACAACTACACTAATTCATTACCACTTATTCAATATCTTTGTAATAATGACTACTAAACTAATTACAACTAATTAATTACCACTAAACTAATTCATTACTAGTGAACTAACTAATTACGACTAATTAACTACCTCTAAACTAACTAATTATGATTGATTAATTACCACTAAAAATACCAGTACTTCATTTCCACTTACTTAATATGCTGTAATGATGACTACTAAACTAATTATGACTAATTAATTACCACTAAACTAATTCATTACTAGTCAACTAACTAATTACGACTAATTAATTACCCCTAAACTATCTAATTACGACTAGCTGACTAAGACTGACTAATTACGACTAAGGTAATAACGACAAAAGTATAGCACAAATTACCTGCAATTCGGAGAAAGTAATCAATCAGCCCTTCGGGGGAAGTAATCAATCAAGGCCGAACGACGAGCGACGAGAAGCAAAAAAATAGTTAACCTTCCAATAAAATTAATTATGTTATGTTCTCTGAGTTCTCAGCGACGAGCGCAAGAACGAGAATCGAAACGCAATTGAAATGAGCGAAGAGCGAGTGCCAGAGTTCGGTATTTATAGCAGAGCGGAGACGGAGTCACGGCGTTGGCGCCGAGAATTCCATAAGCATTGGCGCCAAATTTACGGACGAGGCGCAGATGTGTGAGAAGGAGGAGGAGGGACGGTGGGAAAGATGGCCACCGCGAGGTTTTTTAATTCTCCGCAGAACAGTCCAGGTGCGTGGCGGGTGTAGCGGGCGGGTGGGAGGGTCAGAGGGGGCGCGAGTCAAGAGGTGTTTTGGCTAACCTAACCTAACTAACTAATTAACCCCACTGTTTTGGCTAGCGCATGGTGGCCATGCGCCAGCGGATACTAAACTAAATAAACAAAGAGTATCCTATTTGATCGAGTATATTTGTATTCATATTTTGTTTCGCTATATTTGTACGCGTATTTTGGTTGTTACGTGTGTACTTCAGCGCCATATTTTATATCGGCATCTTCAATAGAGTTGCAATGTAGCTTTGTTTTTTATACATTCTAGGTCACATGAAATCATGAAACTTAAAATCGAAATTTTCGCGGCCTAAATCATAAATTTTCGAGACAATACCAGAACACATATAAAATTGCCGAAACATTACACAATCAAATCCACTAAGTGAGGACCTTTCAAAATAAAATTCATAATTTTTTGTGCTCATTTTCTACGTTTATTGATTTATACGAATAGGGCACTTATACGAAATAGCGATAACAATTCTGAACGAATAAAGTTATGAAAAATTTACACAAGCAAGTACACAGTGTTGAGAGGCTCCATAAAAAATTTCATGTTTTTTTGAACTCATTTACTATAATTTAAAATTCCTCCAAATTTCAACCTAAAAATAAAAAAACCTAACTAACCTAACCTAACCCTAACCCTAACTAACTAACCCCTAATTACCTCCCTAACGATCGTACACATTGTGGGCTATGCGCCAAAGGGCACAGCGTCTGACCACCATGCGCCACCCTTTGGCGCAAGATGGCCTTAACGCTGTAACGATACGTGTGGTATACAAGACGGTGATCGTCTTGCGTTGCCATTTCTACAAATACATATATCCGATGGTCAAAACTACACATACGGATTGCAAACGGTCGTATTTGCCAATATTTCTTGCCAACTCACATTTCAACTCATAGTACATATCCCCGTATCACACATGCCAATACAAGGCCTCCACTCGGCACATACGAAAATCCGGAGAGTGAAAGTTTGAACTTGCGACATCGCATTGCATTATATCCATCTAGATACAATATAATGGACATTGTCGCATGTGGATTGTCACACTTTTAGTTTTTAAGCTGGTCCTCTATGTAAGACATAGGAGTAGAGGAAAGAAAGTATCACGTAAAATTGATTATTTGCATTTGACGTTTATAATGAATCAGTGATACAATAAAAAAGATGTCCCAATTTGGGCATTATACATAATTCCGAATATGCACTTGCTCACTTTTTTTTATCTTGAGATTTGATTTCTAGTGGAATTATTGGAAACGAAACGATCCAAACATGCTATATGAACTGGTGGCAAAATGGCAGTTTTCGATGACTAAAGCGTTGAAAGTGATGAACAAAGCATACATGTGGCATTGGCCACTATACAGGGGATCCGGATCATTTACATTACTGGTAGAGGTCCACTGAGTGTGAACAGCTTTTTTTAATGAGTGTACAAACAGTACTTGCAGTGGCACCTAGCCAATACTGTAGCAGCAGAGAAATATTTATCACATCGATTTTACTGCAGCAACACTGTAGTCGTTTGATTTTTAATCGGACGGTGGCTCTTAATGCCCATACAGTATAGATTCTCTGGGTTAAATACTCCAATGCAATGGATCCCGATTAGTACCAACTTGATTGTCCAAGACAGCAAGAGATCAGTGTGGTATTCAACGTCCTGATGGCAGCGTGTGGACCGTGCGGGCAAACAAAACAATCTGCACCGTACAAATCACCAAACGTGCACAATGCATTGGATCAACGGTTCTAAGTTCTAACCTCGTCCACGCCACTAGCTAGTCCACATAACAACACCACCGACCGTTGTTTGCTAGCACTGTCCAAATAACGGCGACTCGGCTATGGTTAGTTCGCATTAGCTGGGCAACATTAGGAAGCCAGGGATTTGCTCAGTTCGTTTACGCTAGCTGGTGACAAGAATGAACCTCATTAGAACTAGTACTGTTTCCTCCGGTAAATTTCTCGATGTCAGAATTTTCAGGGCAGAAAATGAAGAAATGGTCAGGTAAACCCCCATTTGCACAATTAATATAATACTAGCATTTAGATTGTTCTAGATGGTCAATTTCAAAAAAAAATTGTTCTGGATGGTTGTCTATTATCTCTATCAACATATACGAACTACTCTTAATATCTCCTTGCAATACCACTCCAATGTCAAGATGATGTTGAATATCCACCCTATACTGAAGTACTTGTCAGGACCAGCGCATATATGATCTCAAATAGCAGCAGCAGCAGCGCCTGCAAAATACAACGGCAAACACTTCTGACTATGATGCAAAAGCAATTTTACATGGGACTTTGCTGCGGAAACCAAAAACGTGTGATTAGGCAGCAGGATTTGATGCTTACAGTTTTTCTCACTCGTCATCGCAGTAAAAAACAACCGCCTTTCAACGATTAGCAGGTCGTTGTTTCCTTGATGGAGATTCCTCATCAGAGTCAATCCCCTTGCGTTTCCTTGGTTCCCTCTTATGCTCTGATTCCTGCAAGAGAGACAATTTGGAATGAATGATCCAAATTCAATTTGTATTGAATGATGCCAACAAAAATACAATGACACAAAAGAAATGCACAGGACTGAAGTTCCAAGTAAAATGTTTAATATTTGCAGGAGAATTTTTCACTCGAAAAGATTCACAGAACAAATATTTGGTAGAAATGTCTAGCCTACTAATGAACGGACAGTTAATGAACAACATCAGCCAACAATCTTAATCAAATGACTTTCAAAGAAGTGCATATAGTTAGGGAGCCTCTATCCAATGAACATTCACTGGATAGCATTATCCTATAGTTATAATGCTTCAACAAGATCAAGATGTCTCAGGCACAATTTTATAATACTAACGTTAGAGCAGTAAGCCTCCTCACAGAAAGCGAAGCCTAGAAATATCTAACGCATCATCTATTTAGCATCTGCATAGTGTGCTAGTCACTATGTGAAACAAATAATCAATTCAAAGAACTGGTTCCAATTTCAATAGAAGCTTGTTCCATCATGATACAAATGGTGACTGCAAAGGGCTAGTTCTACAGAAGACTGTATCATCCGAAAAGGCAGTTCATGCTAAATATTGTTGCTGCTAAACTACTAGGAATACCAATTGAGGCAGCCAACTATATTCAGTGTCAGACTCCATAGCAAACAATGTGATATTTCAAAGCAGATTCCTTGACTTATGCGAGACAACTATCATTTGCAATTCATCTGACTTTCCTTTCCAGTTCACTGTACACACTGAAGTTCTTTTATAGCTGAATAAGAGTTTGAAGGGTAACTTACCTCAGTCTCTTCATCTGGCATAGAAGCAACACCTATGTATTCTTCTGGGTCCTCATCATATCCATCCTCTTCATGCAGCTCATCTTCCCTTCCATGCGTTGGTGAGTTCTCTATATCCCCGCCTTCTGTTTCATACTCAGATTCCTCCCTTTCACTCTCAGAACGCTCATGGACCAGATTCCTTGGTAGACGAACAGGAGGAAAAATATGGTTTACGGGGAACACCCTTTCCTTTGTTTGACTGAAATTATACAAAAAAAATAAAGATGATTAAGTGGCAACAGGTTCATGAAAATAAGCCCCCCTCACTCACCTTCTTTGCATTAATTATACGTCCCTCAGCCAGTTCTTTGGCCCCCAACTCATCGTCAACAATCATGCGATGAGTTATTTCGTATCCATAAACATAAATATGTTTGGACAAGTTAACCTCTTCCTATTACGGATTAAAATCACCACCAGAACATAACAAACATGCAGTGCAGGTGACCAACCAAAACATGACTCATCCAGCAAAGGGCCACTAGAGTTGAATAAACAAATTAAATGAAAATAGAGATTTTTCACAAAGAAAGAACACACAAGTAGATTTTTTAAAAAAATAATCATTATTTTATTCGAAATACAATAATATACCTGTCTTTTTTATTTTACAGAAATAATACTCTGTCGCTGTACGATTGGGCGACTTGGACCTAGTCGTCCAACCATGAGGCAACTAGTCCTAGTCGATCAACCGTAGAGCGGCACATGGCGTAGTTGCTCTCTACTTGGAGCGATCGTCGCTGGGCTCCTAGTTCTTTCAAGCGTTGAGCGACTAGTAGCTCCTAGTCGCTCAACGGTTGAGTGACTAGGAGGTATATCCCGCGCGCATGCGCCCCCATCGCCATTTCTATCATTTGCGTTCCTCGGGCAAAACTAGAAGCGAGGAGGAAAAGAGAAGAGAGAGGAAGAGAAAGAGAGAGAAGAGAGGGAAAGAGAGGAGGAGAGAGAGGGAAAGAGAGGAGAAGAGATCTACGTATCTCCGACGGTGAGTCTTATGCACCTCTTTGTATATTTGCTTTCAAAATCATGGTAAGCTAGCAAATAGTGTGGTCGCAAATAGGTTAACCTATAGTGTAGTCGTAAATAGTGTATGTTAGCAAATAGTGTAATCGTAAATAGGTTAGCATGTAGTGTATTCGTAAATAGTATATGCTAGCAAATAGTGTAGTCATAATTATGCTAGCAAATAGGTTAGCATATAGTGCAGTTGTAAAAAGTGTATGTTGGCAACTAGTGTAATCCTAAATAGGTTAGCATATAGTGTAGTCGTAAATAGTGTATGTTAAATAGTGTATGGTGGAGGCCTAAAATCACGAGGTTAGCTACTAAAATCATTAGAGGTGACTGTAGGTTAGCAACTAAAATCACAAAGAGGTACGTCGATATTGTTAATAGTAAATATTGTAGTCATAGAACTAACGATTCTCGTTAATAGTCGTAATGCTACCGTGGATATACCCTAACTCGAACCCTAACATCTTACCCCATACCCTAACCTAACCATAACCCCTAAACCGTGAAACCGTAAACCCTAAAACCAAAATCTGGCTATGGTGGATATGTTGTGGATGGTTTTATGCAAGAATGTAACTAAACACACCTTCCATCTCCCATTCGGGAGATGGCCCCGGTTCGCATCTGGGGAGGACGAGGCGATTGCCTTGGGGCGGTGCTACTCGGACGGCCTTTGGACCCACGATGGATAGACATGTTTGTTTGCAAGCGTGGAATCATGCTATGCTTCTTTGTTGCAGCTTAGCGACGACCTTCTACCTCTCGCGGATGGTGGAGGCGCGACAGGAGGTCTGGCGGCTCGAGCGACGATTCTCCTCTTCTTGGCGGTGGATCGCGAGTTTGTCGGGGTTCTTCGCGAATCATTGCCTCCTGCGGCACCGTATCGGCTACGACTCATTTCGCGGCACCGTACTACGCGAAGCATGGCATGCCCTGCGGTGGCTTCGCGATTCGAAAGTCGCGTATGCTATCTGTTTTTCTGTTTAGCGATGTAATATTTTGGCCATATGATGAGCTTACTAATTATTCATTTGTGCGTAGATCGAACGGATGGTCCTAGAGCCCACCGAGTACTAGGTGTCACGGCACCTCAAGGCGTACTTTCTGTGGCTATTCGGCTGGGGTACTGTTTACCAGCAGCCACGATGACTCTGTCGACGCCCGCCTCTTGAGGTACGCGAGGGCCATCGCCGACGGGGAGGAGGTGCGAATTGGCTGGGGATCAGTCGTACTTGCCATGACGTACCGTGACATGTGAGAGGCGTACTGTAGGGTGAGGCTGACCTCTATCCTCACAGGTTGCCCCTTCCTGCTGCAGCTATGGTCATTTGAGCGCTTCCCCCAAAGACGACCTACACTGCTCGACACCAGTCCGTACCGCGAGGACATGTACCATGGGGACGTAGTGGACCGGCAGACCGCAGGGTCCCTTTGGTGCCATAGATGGGTACGTACTCTCTTGTATCTTTACTTTAGTTATATTACGAGTCATCCTTTGTAACCACCGTTCTGGCTCGCAGACACAGTTTGCGCACGTGCAGGTCACACATATCTACGAGCACTTCGTCGAGCAGCTTGACTGCCTCACCACTGACGACGTGCACTGGGAGCCGTACTCTGCTTAGGAGATGGAGCACCGCGCTCCCGCTGGGCTGTCCTCATTGTGCTGGTGCAACCAGGCGTACTAGATGACGCGAAAGAAGCTCGTCTTCGACGTGTTCATCGAGGACTACGTGGTGCACAGGGTGATGTGTCAGTTCGGCCTCTGCCAAGTTGTTCTAGTCCCCGTCGGGCGTCGGGTGCCCGACTCGGACCACGCATGAGTAACACAAAACACATGTCCCTATTTTTTCCCTGTTCTGCTACGATGGCTTTTAAATGCAGTGGTACGTTTCTCAAGCATGGTAGGAGGGGTGGCAGCAGGACGACCTGGGCGACGAAGATGGCGCCGTGGCTGGCGGAGTGAGCGGACGCCCACGAGGACTTCATGCAGGAGTGCGCCTCGTATGACCCCAGCGCGTACGACGAGTACCTACGCTGGTACGCTCCGTAGACACGCACCAGGTTGGTGCATGTCATCGACCCTCCCCCCACTCGCATTCCAGCATCGACCGACGTGTACCCTGTACACTTCACGCGGAACGTGCACCTCGTGGTACGTACTCTCGTGTTTCAAAATGTCTGAGTACGTTTACCACAATTACAAGTTTAATGCTTTCATGTACTCCTCGCAGACGAACATCGCCGCTGGGTTAGCGAGGGTTGTCGGGTTGATCCTGGACAAGGTCACCCATGGTGCGGAGCTGACGCGTGACGAGCTACTGCAGCTTGCCCGTCGGGTCTACAGTGGGACGAGGCGTGTCGTGACCCTCACGTGTTGCAGGACGGTCTAGGAGGTGGCCACATCAACACGTACGCCGAGGCCGACGTGTCCTGTAGTCCAACCAGGAGGCCCCAGAGGGCCACGTCCACTTGCCCCCTGCGCCGCCGGCCAGGCCAGAAGGTCGGCCAGGCACGTGCCCCACCCCGCCGTTCTTGGCCAGAACGTCCCAATTTTTTTGAGCTTTTTGAGTTTTCAAAATAAAAATAACCATTTGGTTTTGTTGAAGTTCTAAAACTTAACTTGAGATTTTGGAATTCGAAGTGTTTAAAAATGACTAAATCAAACTTTAATTAATTTAAGTTTGGTTTGTTTCGAGTTTGCCGGAGTTCTCGGGTGTTCAAATCCCCTTCTCTATCCAGACCTCCCTTTCGTTTGGACCCCCTCCTTCTCTGTCCAGACCTCCCTTTCGTTTGGACCTCCCCCTTCTCTGTCTAGAGCTCCCTTTCATTTGGACCTCTCCCTCTGCCCAGACCTCCTAGGTGGTCCTGGGAGACCTCTTGGGTGGTCCTAGACGACCACCCATTTGGTCACGACCTCCCCTTGGATTATGACCACCCCTTTGGTCATGACCTCCTCTTGAGTCACAACCACCCCTTTGGTCACGACCTCCCCTTTGGTCATGACCCAGGGGTCATGACCACCCCTTGGGTCACGACCTCCCCTTCGGTTGACCACCCTCTCGAGTTTTGACTAGCCCCACCTGTTAGCCCTGCTCACCTTCTTCTTCCTTCCGTCGCATCACTGCTGACGAAAAGGTCTGCGCGTATTAAATGTTGTTGTGTCGCCTTAAATGCTGTCGCTTCTGCAGTACTAGTCCCCCCTCTTGTCTCCTCCCCTACCTGCCCACATCTCCTTCTTCACCTACCCTTGAACTCGTGCACCTCTGAGTCTCTCAGTGACTCTCCCAACCTCCCCTGGCTATAAAAGTCTGAGTAGCCCTCCTTCATCTCCTTTTTCCTCACCCAAATCTCATGCTCTCGCCAGTTTCACTGTGCTTGAAGTTTCATCGCCAAGGAGTCCACTGAAGCTGCACTGTCGCCTCCTCGTCACCAAGGAACCCGCTGGAGCCTGCGCCATCTTCGACCACCTCTCTGCCGAAGAGTTCGCTGGAGCACCCGCACCGTTTGCCGTCCTCCTCCTATCTTCTCCAGTCTCTCTCTCTCTCTCTATCTTGGTGAGTATCTCTGTGCCTTGTTCTCCTTTTGCTCTCGCGACCTTGTTGTGTAGTGTATCCCTTCCTACGATCACGTTGCGTAGTCGTATCCTTTTGTATTCTTTGTACGACCACGTTGAGTAGTCGTACCCTTCGTTGGACCTCCTCAGGACCTCCTTCTGACCCGTTGCACCTCCTCCTTAGGACCTCCTCTTGACCAGTTGGACCTCCTCCTCAGGACCTCCTCCTTAGGACCTCATCTTCATCTATTTTAGTGCCTTTCTTTTGTTTCTAGTTTGGTAGTTTTTGGTTTTATTTGGATTTGTTGTATTTATTTGGTTTTTTCGCGTGTAGATTCCAGCTTCTCTGAAGAGTTCTTGGACCCGATGACCTCTACCGAAGAATCTCAGCTCTTCAACGAAGGCAAGTCGTAGACCTTTGATCATGTTGTACCCAGTTTACAAAATTACTTTGTTTTATACCAACATGCATGGCTAATTGTATACAAATGGTTTGGGAAATAGCTAAATACCTATTTGACAGTATGACTCCTTGAATGCTTGTGTTTGACATGTTGACATGTATCCTTGGACACCATAGGTCGGGTAATCTTAATTGGAGTTCTTTGAAATTACCAACATGGGTGCGTATATTGCTTAGACATACTTTAGTTATGCAATGTCTCTCGATCACATGATTCAATGATGATGAATTTGACTTAATGATATATGGAATTGTGGCGCGGCCATGGTTGTTAAAAGATGTGCCATGACTATGGTGGTCATTTGGCCGGGTGGAACCCAAAAATATTTTATACTCGGGCGAGTGATTGTGTAGTAAAGGGGGGTGCAGGAAGCACATTGGGATGTATATGTCTCGTCTGAGTAGTCCCTAAGGACTTAACCTTGCAAGCTATTGATCTGGGCCATACCGTGCAACCACAAGTTCATTTATGGGGTGGACCTGGCCAACTAATTAGCAATCCTTTGAGTCGGTTTTGTTTGGGTTGGAAATAGCACAAGAGGGGGCCAGGAAGGCGAATCCTTAGCGAGCAGAATCAAGTCAAAACAGAGCTTTGTAAAGGCCTTGTCACGTGCTCTAGACTGCTTACCTAAGGAAGTGAGCAGGGGCATCGACGGGTGCCCAACCAACTAGAGAGGTCGTGTCTTGTGGGTCAAGCTGTACAACCTCTACAAAGTGTAAAACTATTCGAATAGTTGTGTCACCGGTTATGGACAATGCCTGGTGATTTCACGCAAGGGGTAGCTTTTCTCAAAATTGTAGTCGTGGTTGGTTCCGAGTGGTCTGGGAAGTAAGCAGGGTGCTCACGAGTGGTCTGGGAAGTGAACAGGGTGTTCACGAGTTGTTTCAAAGAAAACTTGTTTACTTATGTATTAGTCTTTCAACTTATGCTTTGCAATCTACTTATTGTATTTCCAGTAAATGCTGCTTTCTGCAAAGTAACCATAAAGCTATCCTTGTCAAGCCTTGCATGAATATTATTTGCATATATTTCCCTACGACTTGCTGAGTACATTCTAAGTACTCATGACTTTATGCCTCTGGTTGATCAGTCGTCGAAGAGGACCTAGGGAGCTCTGACCTCTTTGAAGAGGAGGTCTTCGAAGACCAAGGTGCTAGGAGACGTCCTCCACTCGATTGCCTGTGGGTATGTGTATCGGCTTCCACGCGAGTTTTGTTTTCCGCTGTAAGCTCTATTGTTGTAAGCCTTGTGCGGCAGACCTCTGTAAAAACCTTGACCATAAGGTCTTTTGCTGTTATTATTGTTAATTTGTCTGCATTTTCTATAGTTTGCTGTATGGTTGTGATCTCATCGATGTTGTTACTGTGTGGGCTAGCTACTGATCATGGGATTAGTCCAGAGTACACAGAGGGTCCCGGGGTTGCTTACCCAAGGTCCCGACACAGGCCAGGTTGGAGGGTCAGCATGGGTACGCACCGCCGGCCCCACCGCCATCATTCCTGGACCCCTAC
The DNA here is from genome assembly GCA_036346405.1 of Phyllostachys edulis. Classification (NCBI taxonomy): domain Eukaryota; kingdom Viridiplantae; phylum Streptophyta; class Magnoliopsida; order Poales; family Poaceae; genus Phyllostachys; species Phyllostachys edulis. Next base: position 13,729,735 of record CM070550.1, on the reverse strand, counting down.
GACCTATTCGGGAAGGGTGGGTACGGCGGCTATGACACTTGGACGCGCGCCATGGACCACGCCGAGGGTATGTTTCCTCTCTTCAGGTTTGTTCTTGTCGATATATTGTACGAATAAACAATATTTGTCCTGCAGGTTACGCGCCCCAGCCGAGAGTTCAGCACTCCCCGCACGAGGACTTCCCACAGGACGTGGACGTCTACTTTGCAGAAGACCCGAGGGAGGTCAGAGGAGCACCTGAGTCCGCACCCATCAATGTTCTTTCTGGGTCGCAGCTTAGCGGTGCCCCCCCTCCGGTCCTTGGAACCACGGGGCAGCAGGGTTCCTGACCGCCTCTCCCTGTTAGGGCCCCGGCCCTAGCACTGCTGCTATAGGGCCCGGCCAAAGACCATGAGGAAGCCCAAGCAGAGTCGTACGGGTGGGCACGGACCGGGGGTGGGACGTGGCGACGACGCAGGAGGTGTTGTGGGTGGCCAGTAGGGGGTCTTCGGTGTGCTTTGTGTACTTGTATTCGTTGTGTGCGTATTTTACTTCGTAGTTACTATGATATGGTTGTGTATGCATTCCCTCGTGCATTGTGATATAACTTACCTTAGTAGTGGTCCAACATGTATGAATTCCTTGGCGCATTGCAATATCACTTACCTTCCTACTTACTACTCATTGCTATCTCAATCATCCTCACAAAATTCGTTAGAAATTTACCACACCACAACATATAACGATCATAAAATGTTATTGTGAGCCTAACAGATTTCGTACCCTTGAGATTCTACAAAAATCACAAACAGACCAACCAACCTTGTCACCATCCTTTTATTTCCGAAAAAATTAACAACCTACAAACAAGATTTGTTAAATATATTACCTAAAAAATTGCCAGTTATTCTCCCATAATTATTTGCATCGGATTAATAAAATAATAATGTAATTACATAAAATCGTCCAGCCGTCGAGCGACAAGTTATGTAGTCGCCCAACTATTGAACGACTATCAGAAGTCGCTCCATCGTACAGCGACTACACCATGTGCCGCTCTACAGTTGGGCGACTAGAACCAGTCGCCTAATGGTTGGGCGACTAAGTCCAAGTCGTCCAACCGCATAAATGACAGATTACTATTTCTGTAAAATAAAAAAGACAGATATATTACTGTATTTTGAAATAAAATAATAATAATTTTATAAAAAAATTCCACACAAGTACATAATGACCTGAAGTTCTCCAAAGTGAATTTGGACAAGTTCACATACAAGGGTAACTAGCTAAAAAATGTCTTCTGAAAAGCAGGTGGCATCAAAATGAGGGGTGTGAGAGAGTCACATAAAAGTAGTTTCAGTATCTTTCTCTGTTGTGTGAGGTTAAATACAGGAGAACATTTTTTATATAATATCCAAAATTATTTGAACTCCCCCAAAATCCTTGTCTCAAAAATATATCATCATGATTACATAGAACAATATCCAGAATCAAATGGGTTTGCTTGACACTAGCACCAAAAAAACCCAGCAGATGTATATTCTGCATGTGAGGGATTGAAAAGCATTTACCTTCTTAGTTCCAAAAAATGGCGGGTTGTAATGACTGAATAGCACATTCTTTGTCAATGTCAGCAATGCAGCATTGCATATACTGTTGTAGTTAATTATAACATTATTTATTAAAAGACTACTCCATCCGTTCAGAAATATATAACGTTTTAGAAAGCGTGCAACGAAACTTCCTCACCTTTGGCTAATAAATATAAAAACTATTTAGACTGTTCATATCAAAATGATATCATTATATTAGGCATGAAAAATAGTTTTATATTATTTTGTGAGATATTTATATAATAAAAACTAGGGATCAAAGTTGTATGTTAAAGACCGTATCAATATCTACAGCGTCATGTATTCTTAACCAGGGGAGTAAAAAATTAAGCACAACACTGAGGGCAGGAAATCAACCTCATTTAATGCTTCTTCGAGAAAACCTGGAGTAAGTTGCTGCCTTTGCCTAAAGAGGTTGAGTGTATTTACGCTTCACCTTTTCTTTTTTTTTTTTTTTTTCCGTTTAAGGATTGAATGAGCTCGAATATTTTCGCCTTCAGCCTGTGCAAATCCAGTGTTAGTAAAAGAGAAATAAGTTTCTAACAGAAGGGTAAAAGTTCAATATAACAATGATTTACATGTGTCTACAGAACGGAAACAACAAGCACATTATTAATATGCCCTGATAAATGCCAACTATACTGAAGGGATAACAATTTTTAAAGAAACAAATTCTAAGAACCAGAATTTCAACATTGCTGGCTTTGTCAAATCGTAACATTAGATGTTGTTAGGTGGATTAATACAATCTAAAGTTCATAGGTGATGACGTTCCAACAAAACCCCAACAGAATAGGTTCATTAATATTGGATAGAATGTTGAAATAAATAGGTAATTGACTTCACCTACTCATTGCAAAATACAATGTATGCAAATCAATGCTGTGAGAATCCAAGGTATTTAACTTGTAATGCTTAGCCATCTACTTGACCCTAGCATAACAAACCAAACATCCCGTGCCTCAGAGTAGTATATACCTCCTAGGAGCGGTACACATACTCCTTCACAAAATATAGCATCCATTCCATACACAAGTTATTACAATACCCAGTCTTTGAATTTACATCACAAAGACATATATAGTAGAGTTATTACAAAAGTAGGGCTGACCGGCCAAATGACAAATAGATAACTAAAGTACCAGCGGAAGCAAAAGCTATAAGATGGCGATAAACAAAAGCCAACCAGTTTGCCCTTTACCCACAAGGCAACCGACCGGGCCGCCAAGCTAGTCGTCCTGCACGAAGTCGGTCTCACAATAGTCAACCCCTTGAGGAGTCAACCTCCTCTGCAACAATTAAGCAATGCAACTGAGTACAAAAATGTACTCACAAGACTTACGCATAACAAACCTATACATAGCTACATGCAAGTTGATTCAAAGCAGCAGTCATAGGGTTCATTTCAACACACAAAGCAATTTTTCATTTGCAATAGATAATAGATTGAAGGTAGTTTGACAAATCTGTTTTTATTTGATTAAATAATAGCGAGACAACATTTATAAACATAATTAACATCCTAGAGGTGACTTCCCAACAGCCACCACAACATACCACAAATTACCCATTCGTACCACCCGAATTCAAGTTTTATCGAAAAAATTATAGTCTAATTCTCACGGGGCGTATCCGAGCGTGTCCATAACCTAGGACGAGGCTATTCGAATAGTTTATACCCTGCAGGGGTGTACCAATGTACCCACATGCCAGACCGCCTTTTTGCCAAGCTATTAATCACACTTCCTTAGGTATGCCGGCACAACTAAGTCCTACGAGACATTTTCTAATATTGTGTATTAACTATAAGTCGCCCGTATGATGGAAACCACACGTTGTGTCGGAGTCATTGGCAGAGAGAGAGCTTACCGATGCTCCTCGAGGTGGGGAACCTTGAAAGGAAACCACTCCGTCACATCCAACACATATAGACACATGTTTATTTTCAACTCAACACACACAACCTCCTGCGACTCGGAGCTAGCACACACCAAAGTATTAAGTCAAGAGATGTCCCATATCCCTCTCATGTGGTTAGCACACAAAATGTGATCAGTACGGTGGCACAAGTAATTCAGTCCTTATTGACTCGGACACCATCCACACACCCGATAACCACACCATCAACCAATGTGCCCAAGTCTGAAATATTTTATTTTCAGTTTTAGTTTTCCAAATACAAGATATACATGGGTACCCTGACCCAAGTAATATAAAGTGATGATATAATAACCATCACCGAAACGATGATTCCCATTGTACCGTTCTAAGCATTGTTAAGCAACACAACTCGTATACTACAATATAAAGTGACTAGAGCCCATCCATTGAGCTCTAAATCACAACGGAGATAATCCTAGGCTCAGTAGTAAAGTATGGATGTTTACCTAAAGTTCATTTAACTAATTAGGTAAACTATCGCGACTGAGAAATAACTTGTCACATAGCATGCATACATAAAGTGGAAACATTTGAAATATTAACATGCGCAAATAATAGGATCAACGTACATCAAAGAAAAACTGCTTGCCTTACTAGAGATAACTTTCTTACTGCAGAGGATCACTTTCGTACTCAACGAATTCGACGGAACCTATCGAAAAATTCGAAAAGAAACAATAAGAACAAATAACGTCGAAAATACTCAAAAATTCAAAATCCTCCAAAAATCATGAGAATTTCACAGAAGGCAGAGCATGATTTTAAATGAATTTAGAAACAAAAATCAAATGATTTGGAAGTTGCATGCAAAAGTTATAGCCAAAACAAAATCAGCTTTTTGATAAAATACTGAAAAATCCCTCTCGGGTACTGTTCATCCGAAATTAATTTTTTGGTGAAAATTTTCAGAGAGGTGGTGAACATGAAAATTTTATAGTAGACAGAGAACCACATGATATGAACAATGGAATTTGATTCATCTCATTTGGAGCTAAAATAAATTTTCTATGATTTTTCAAAGTCATGAAAGTAGTGCACAAAACATGTGTAAAATAATATTTTCAGAGACCGTAACATACTCAAAACCTATTCTACAATAAAGTACAGTACTAGAGGAGACCAACAAGCTTGAGTTTGCTCGAATTGGAGTTACAGACAAAGACTTATGCATTTTTGAAGTTAAAACAATTTTTAGTGAAAGAAATAATGCTAAACCGAAAGTAATCCTAGTAACAATTAAAACTGGAACAGTAACAAGCCTCAAAAACTAAACCAAAATAAATTACACTAAAAATTTAATCCAAAAAAATTTGAATCATCCAAAAAGGAGTTAAAATGAAATACTTATGCTATTTTGAATTTGAAAGCAGTTTACAGTACATAAATAACTGATATATGGATTTTCCTTAAAACCCCTGAGCCGAAAACGTTTGCACCGTTGAGATCTAATCAGACCTCCAAGCGAGCGGGACGTTCAGACGGTCCAAGCGATCTGGCTCATTGAAATGAAATCGGACGGTCCAAACGAGAGGGACGTTCGGACGGTCCGAACGTTCAAAACAATCTGGGCCGTTGAAACGAAATCGGACGGTCCAAACAAAATACAAGTTTGGACTTTGGCTTAAGCGAAGCAAACTGACAGGTGGGTCCTACACGTCAGAGACTCTACTCTAGCTTTATCGACGCTTAAACCTATTGTTTTCTACATACGGGTCCCACATGTAATAGGCTCATCACCACTTTAAGACATGTTTTAAAGACTAATCAATCATTAGATTTAATGAGCCGGATTATTGTCCTAATGGCTTGGCTACAGTGGCGGTCAGAACGCGCCACGCAGAGCACGTTCGCAGCCGTGAGCTTGCTCTCCGACTCGTCGGCGCTACGCGCCATGGCGGCCCGAGTGAAAGCTCAAAACGGAATCCTAGAAGCTATGCGAAGCTAAAGGTACCGGAGGTGAGGACTAAGGTGGCCCACAGCGACAACGCGGCGAGCTATGGTGGCGGTGTGCTACGGCCAACAAGGCCTAACACGGAGCGATGGCACCAAAGGCAACCCAACGCGTGCATGAGCATCAGGGGAACTCAGTGAAGCTACCTGGGTGTCGGGGTCGGACTGGGGTGGTCGGAATTGAGCCGGTGGCGGTGCTTCCACATGGAGAGCTCAACTGGAGCAAAGCGGAAGGGAACTGGAGGTAGGAGGAGCATCAGAGAGGTGTTTAGATGGTTAAACTACAACCAATTGGGTATTGACTCACCGTGGCCGGAGCTGAGGACGAAAGCGATGATCTCGGCTGGAGAAAGGAGACCTCAAATTCCGGTGAAGTCTGTGCATGAAAATCAAAATTGAGTTAGGGGTTTTGAAGATGGAGATCAAGGGTGCACGGTGACGCGAAAAGAATTGGAAAAGAACCCCTGTGCTGCTGGGATGGCGTTGAGGACGACAGCGGCGCTTCGGGCCTCCTCGGTTTTGAGCTCAATTGATCAGTGGAGAAGGTGAAATACTTCTTGGTGGTGTCTAAAAGAAGTAGAGGAGACTCCGGGTGAGCTTATATAGACTCTAGGGCAGAGAAACACAAGAATGGGGCTCCTACGGTGAACTTGGTCCATGGCTCCGCCGTGAGTGACAGTGACACGATGGCGAGGTGATAGAAGCATGGGCGAGCGCGGACATGATGGCCAAACCATGGGCGCGCGTCAAAAACCAGTGGGAGAGCCGTTGAAGATGACGCACGGGCGGAGCTTAACCACGGTGCGCATGGCGAGCTGGCACGGGCGCGAAGGCCGCATGGAGAAGATGACCTGACAAGCGGGGCCCACCAGTCAACGAAACATACGAAAGTGGCTCGGGTCGGTTCGAGTCAAAAGATACGAGTCCGAACATTTGGGCGGTCTGATTGAAAATGGACGGTCCTGATCGAGTGTTTGTTCGGACGATCTGAACGTTCTCAAGCGATGCGGACGGTCTGATTGAAAATGGACGGTCTTGATTGAAATGTGCGTTCGGACGGTCCGAACGTTCCCAACCAATCTGGATGGTCCAATTGAAATCCAACGGCTCGCGCGCGTTAGCTGGGACCAAGTTCGAACGTGAACACGGTTGGGTTCGACCAAAAAGGCTTGGGTCCGGCTCGAGGAGCAGTAGCAAGGACTAGATTTGAAAAAACAAGCTGAGCTTAGAGGAATTGTTAGATAGAGTTGCACCACTCCAAAAATTCCAAAATTTTTACCGGAGGTTCCTGACTCTAAGATTAACCTTGTATAAAATTTCTGGTGGTTTTTATGCACTGCATTTTTCTCTAGAAATTTCTTAATGTTTTGCCCTAGGGTTTGACTAAGGATCTAATTGGTTTGACTGGACTTTGAAAAAAAGCAAATAATTTCTAAAAATTATGAAATTTTTCAAAGGAGTCAATGGAATTATCTAGAACCCAGGAAAAATATTTCCAGAGGACGATCACAAGATTTGCTTAAGGAGTTTTCAAGGACAATGCTTCCATTAATTGAAACATTGGTCTTTGAAATTAGAAAACCCTTGGAAAAATTTCTAGAAAGTTTCAAATGACATCATGACGCATCAAAAGTTTTTAATTTCTCCTCATTTTTATACATTTGAAACAAAAACTATTGTTTGGGATGTTACAAATGCCCATGATGAAAAGGATTTACTGAAGATGTGTGTGAGAACCTGAACAATTAGACTAAGCTAAATAACAGTAATCAGTAATTAGCGGTAATTAAAATTCTTTAAATCCGAAACAAAGTGTAATCTCAAAGTTGATATCAAACACATAGTTGATACAACTAACAATAAGAAAATTATGGTAACAACTTTTCAACATCATTATAACTCAGAGTCATACACAAAAAGAAATCCATTGCAAGCTTAAATGAAACACTAACACAAACTCAAGATTTATTTCATAAGTTCAATACATCAGGGAATATGCAAATATTACAACCTGGAAGCGTTACAACAATCCATTTACAAAACAAAGATAAGATATTACAAATTCGACCTTTGATACAAAATCGATTTACAACCAATCACAGTGTAACTTGCAAAAGCTGATTAAATTACAATCCAATTCTTGCATACATGTTGCTAAAGCCCTCTTTTGCCATCATGTCCGGTTATCGCCAACTCATTAGACCTCTCCCAAAATTCACACATCCATAAACGGCCAAAAAGCTCAGAAAAGCGGTTAGCAAAATAGAAAGCAGTATATATGAGTTAAAATAAAAAGAGGTTGCCGTCAGTTTCCCCGAAGTTCAGTGGGATTCCCATATCAACTCAAGTCGGTCGACCCCTTGATCATCAAGATACCCATACCAACTAAAGTTAATCGGCACCTTTCACTTCGGTCGGTTTTATCACATGGCGTTGATTAATATCCGGCACCCACGTATCCCGAATTACCCCTACCGTAGGAAAACCAGAATATAGTAGCCGAACTACCCTTTGGACCAAAGGTCCTTAGGTAACCAGCCCCATGTAAGGGCAAGGCAGCCAAAATATCAAGCACAGTGTAGGAGAAAGCCTCAGCCGAAATGCCCTCCCCAGGCATCTCCCCCATATAAGCATACTTTCTCACAGCCAACATCACAGAGCCACCACCCCAAGCTCCATTTCACTTCCCAACCGAAGGTATCACAAAGCCACTCACACCATCCCGTCTCTCCACTGCCAAAGGCAAAAGCGAAAAACACAAGCTCTTCTCCCCCACTGCCATCCTCAAGAACAAGCCATCACAAAGCCAAAGGAACCAAGCAAAGCCACAACCAGAACAAGCTAGTATCACCACCATTCATCACAACCATCTGCCACCACCATTGTCACCCCAACCTAACCCAAGACCACATCAGGGAAGAAGTAGAGGAGGAATAGAACACCAAGGGGAAGAAGAAGACCGAAGGGGACAAGAAGAGCCCCAGCGCACGGTTAGCACCACTACGGTGACGACCAGCACCGCTGGCACTACCATCCCAGTCCCGAACGGAACCCAGCAAAGTATCCCACCTTTCCCCTCCCTCCATTTTTTTGCTTAATCAGTAACCCATCATTTTGAGCCAACCAAATGCATTCATCAATCTCCATTTTCCCACAACCATTTTCTTGCCCATCCAAAACTCCCCGTATAAACTAACCCTTGTAACAATAGCTCTCAGAGAATCGTCTAGTGCCATCACAGAGCATAGGGGAGGGACAGGCAGGATAAAGGAGTAAGAGTGGTTACCTCAGAACGACCATGAAAGAATCATGACCACAACATTAGCTCACATCCACCCCTCTCAGCATACATGAGCACCAAAAACCCCACAACCAGCGGCTTCACCCCTTTTTCATGCTTGAACCAAACCACATCAAACAATCTGAAAAGCTTAAATCAAAATCAAACTCACCAACAAAGTCAAAGGGGAAAACGAGCTGGGAGCACGGCGCAAGCCGGGCTAGTAGGGAGTGGCACCGAGCCAAGGCCGAATTAAGGCGGACAAGGCCATGAATGAATGGCGGGCGCCACGGAGGCCAAGCAGAGAGCCGCGCGAGCAGCAAGGAGGAGCCGGGTGGGCAGTAGCGAGGTCGAGGCGGAAGAATGGCGGGAGAGCAAGCGCCACGCATTTACGACAGGCCAAGAGAGGGGTCGAAGGAGGAGCGCCATGGGAGCCCGAGCTGGAGTAAGAGAGGAGAACCAGGACCGAGGAGCTGAGCGGTGGGACGCGCCAACCGACAAAGCAGCAGGAGCCAGGGGCATGGACAAGATGAGGCGCAGGGCAGTGCCAAATTTTAGTTCTTTTTCTTGGAATTCGTATCCGAATCCAATTGCTAATTTTTATTTAATTTTTATTCTGAATTACAATTATTTAGGGATTTTGCTTTGGAATTCGTACTGAAATCAAATTTCTTATTTTATTTCATTTTTATTCGAATTTTTTAAAAAATTGTATTTCAGTATAAAAACTAATTGCCAATTATTTTTAAAGTTTTATTCTAAATTATAATTATTGGAATTCATATCAAATCAAATTGCTAATTTTATTTTATTTATATTCAATTTCATTTATTTTTGGTTGGATTTAGTATGCAAATCTAATTTCTAATTTTTATTTTTAATTTCAATTATAATTATTTGGAGATTTTACTTAGAAATTAAATGCGAAATCAAATTACAAATTTTATTTTATTTTTATTATGAATTTCAGTTTTATTGTACCTGATATGGACTTTTTATTTAGGAATTCGTATGAAAATCAAATTGCTGATTTTATTTTATTTTTATTCCAAATTTTAGCTTTATTTTACTTGGCATTGACTGTTTCTTTTTAATCTAGACCATTATAATCTGGATCCACCATGATTGACGGTGTAAATCTTTCTCTTTTTCTACCAATTAATGTGAGAATTTCTAACCCTTGAGAGCGAACGTGGTAGTTTCTTTTGACTATACTTTAATAATGAACTATAGTAAGGATATTAAGAAGTGAAATTTGGTGTCCGGAATCACAGCATGTGCTGTACAAGAAACCAAGTTTCTTTTGTGCTAGTTTAGGTGTTTTTATAGTGTGCTAATCTAGCACACTTTGTCAAGAAATGCTTGTGCGCTCTGCAATGGCCACTGCAGGAGAAACAGTTTACAAATCTTAAAGCAAATACAACTAATTACTAACATTTAAGCCATAGAGAATGGGAGCTCACCCGCGGCTGCTACGTCGACAAGAAAACGGTCGTCGTCGGATCGCCCCACGCCCGCCTCCGCACCGTCCGATCAAGCCGATGCGCGTCATGGGAAGCCGCAGCCTTGCGCGCTCCACATCGCCCGAAAGCATGCGCCGTCGGATCGCCCCGCACCATGGGCAGATCCACCTAGGATCATGGGTGTTCAATTGAACACCCAAAAATTTTGGGCAAAAAATCAATATATATAGGGTATAATACATGTATATACTTGAAGTTGTGTTGAATTAGTATGTAACGACCTCAATCTCACGCCTCATGAGCTCATGCAGCTGAGCCCCGGCCCACGATGGCTTGGCACGGACGTCTTAGCTGCCCACTTGCCCAATGCCAGAATCAGAAATCAGAATGGCCAAGCTCGATCAATACACCCCGGAGTCACAAACGCACCCAACTCCCAAGACCCAAGCTGCCGACTGCCAAGCCCATTTCGTCAAACTCAAAGGACTCAAACCCAACCCTAAATGGCTAAATCCCTAATCTCTCTCAGTCTCACACTACAACCAGTAGGGGCAGCATCGCAGCCGCAGTAGTCCATCTCTATTCCCCATTTCTCCAATCTGAATCTCCATCCTCATCCTTGTGGGTTATGGCATGGCGACGGTGGCGGCAGCGAAAGCACTACAAGGCGGCGGACTCACGGGGAGAACCGAAAAAGGCGAGGAGGAGAGGACCGAGAGGAGGCGAGGACCCAAGGACGACCGCTGGAAGACCTCCGTCATCTTCTACCGCTTGATGGTGCTTGGACAGGCTGGCCGCCGCCCATGGTGGGCGCCGCGAGAGTGAGCCCTCGATGTGCCCCGCAAGCTCCTCGGCGTCGTGCTCCACGAGTGCCCGGGCCTCTACTTCTCCATCCTCCGCGCCCAGCGCCTCGTCCTGCAGGCGGACATTGCCTTCCCCCAGGTCATAGAGAAGCTCCAATCCTACAAGGCCGGCGTCACCCTCAACTTAGAGGTCACCTTGCTTCCTTCCATACTTCCCCTTCAGATTTCTTATTTGACGCTCACACTTGGCACTCAGGCTGGTAGCATTTTTTTGGTTTAATTGAAGCAGTAGGGTGCAAATTGCGGCTTTGCTACTTGCAAGTTAAATGAATATGTGTTGTTTTCTGTTAAATTTGGAAATGATTATGCTTGCTTAAATAAATTTCAATTTTCTTTTTTGAGATTTTCTAAGTGAACTTACCATAGTGAGGAAAGCCAGCACAGGGGGCTGGGGGAAAGTGAGGAATTAAGATGGGTGATTGAGGCCAGTGCTACAGATGAATTGGCTGGGGTAAACTAACCTACATAATGTGTAGAAAATTTCAAAGTTTCTTGAAATATCTATAATTTGCTATTTAATTCATGCCATTATGATTGTTTATATCGTCCATTTCCTTATATGAAATCATTAATTTCTATATTTTTGTACTTTATTAATTCCTGGGTCCGCCACTGCCCCACACTCACCTCTGCACCATCCAATCGACCCGCTGCGCGTCGTGGGAAGACGCGGCCTCGCACGCTCCACATCGCCCGGAAGCACGTGCCGTCAGATCGGTCCGCACGCGAATCGTGACCGCCCGATTCCAGTTGCTTCGCTTGGTGGGCGCCTCACTCCTATGGCCCAAGTTGGCCTGAATGGCCCGCACCGAATGGCGCGGGTGATCTTCTAGTTGTTCTTCAAGTAAGCATAGGCATGCTAATCCAGGAACAAATCCAAAAGACCAAGCGCAAGCCCGATTTGAATAACTCCCTTGAAAACCACATTCTCGTCGTCATCCTCATGTGCAGCAACACCAGCTGAGTTTGTTTTCACGACTCACGCTGAATTAATTGCTTAGGACTTCGGAGAGCATGGAAGCACTTCTCAACCCCCGAAGAAAAAGAAGGCTAACTCTCGACTTGCAAATGCTTCACCCAAGGGTCTGAATTTCAGTAGAAAACGGTGATTTGCCACTGTGTGATTTTTCGACATAGTAACTTATCTACAATATCTTGCTGCAGTTCTCTTAACTTTAACTCACTGACCACCACTACGTTTGGTCACCAAAGGCAGCGGACACGGTTCCTTCACGGATGTCCATTTTTCAAGTTCCTCATGAACAATCTGATAAAATTTCGAAAGAACATGGACAACTCGAAGTTACAGACAGCTCGTGCTCCCATTAATAATATTAACTTTTTAGTAAGCATATGGTAGCTCTGTTTGCAAAATAACATCAACATAATCCTGCAACCCATCCCAGAATATACAAGAAGTTACATCTAATTTCCTAGCAAAAGAAGGCAGAAGGGACATCAGTACATGCTATGGTTACATATTCCTCAACAGCCCAGCATTGCGACAATCACGAGCTGCTGAGGACAGGGCAAAACAGGGGAAGATTTGTTAGTTACTGAGCTAACCTAGTTCAGTACGCGACACCGAATGCTATTCAGCAAGTTTACTGGAGCTGCAGCAACTCCGACATGCTTCCGGAGGGTTGTTCTGCAGGGGCTTGGCCTAGAATTTGAGATATCACCCGGATGCAATTTAGCGTATCTGTGCAACTTCACAAAATGGTGGAGAATGGACAACCGCTCCAAGTCCCGTAGCTCAGATGCCAAATCTTGAAATGTGGTTGTCTTCTCAACTCTGAAAAAAGAGCATAAGAACAGCAAATTCTGGAGAGTTCAGCGTGCTGACATCTAAAGCATCATGTATTATGCCATCAATTGAAAATGCAATTTTGGGAATTGAGATAATGTATAGAGGCATGTTTCCAAGCCGGTGATTATCAATGACAAATTTAACAATCCAAGTGCCCAAGCCTGCCAGTTGTAATTGAAATATCATACCTTGACAAGGATCTTTCCAGCTCATCAAACCTTGTATCGAAGGTTTCCAGAACATCAGATAAGATTTTACTGTCTTCCTTTCCAGAAGTGCTGGTCTGGTTCAGTAGCCTGGCCAAATACCACAAGATGAAGACTCTCAAGGTCAATGCAAGATGGTAGTAGTGCCAAAGCTTCATAAATATTAAAAAGAAATCAAAACCTGGTTATGACATAGTTATAGCCCCTTAAGATTACACTCAGATTCCTTACTTCTCTAGATTTTTACACAACTCCTAAGGCAAGAAAATCTAGCAAGGTAGCTCAAATGTTAAAACAGGAATCACATTCAAAACAAAAATGCTTACATGTTTTCACTTTGCATGAAGTTATTGGTGTCATCGCCAAAAGATAGAACCGGGGCAAATGTATCACCAAGGGCCAGTTTAGAAATGTGGTATACAATGGTTTCACCGGCATTAGTAACATTTGCTGCAAGAAGTCTCGTTGGCAGAACAGGAAGGATATACTGAATCAAGCTAGTCGTCAAAACAAGTCTTTTCTGAGCTCGAGAAACAAAGGTGCTATTTTTTGTCGTTGCATTTTCACTATCTACCTGTTATGCATGATAAGCTTGTCAGTCCATGTGAAATTGATGTAGCACAACAGAAAGGGTTCTTATAAACATAAGAAATCTTATAGGTACAACCTTCTCAACCAATCTTTTGGTAGCATGAGCCCAATCCAAGTCAGGTGTTCTGCATTGAGAAAAGACAAAACACATTAGCCCCTTTAAGATATGCATATCTAACTAGTAATTATACAAAGAAGCAAGTAGAACTAAAAAGCTCAAATACATTATCCGTACGAGGGCAATTTCTAATTCAAAATCATTACCTTCTACGACGTATCCCTCCACACCCGGAAATGACTTGTGCATGCCACGCTAAAAGATTTGCTGTTACCCTTTTCCGCTTTTTTGGCTGTGAAACCACATTGCCATCAAACTTGTTAATTGGCAAATCACTTGAGAATGAAGGTTTGCTTGCTGGGAGCACGATACTTTGCTGAGGGCCAATAATCTGGCTAGAATCATCATGTTGGTATGTAGCTGTTTTACAAATATTCTGAGAAGCATCTTGTTCAAAATACTTAGGGTGGCGGATGCCATTCCATTCAGAATTGTCAATCTCTGAGCGATTCTGGGTAGTATTGTGTGTTCCTGTTAGCTCAGCCTTCTTAAGCTCTGTTCCTCCAATAAAGGATGAGTTGGGGTCCTTGGACAAGCTCGGAGAAGGCAGCTGAACATTCGTATGTGTCATGGGCAGCTGCATGTCTGAATGACCAGTATGAGTTGAAGAATGTACACCCAAGGAGCAATTTTCCATTATATTAGGGTGTGCTGCCCATACATCTTGGGTTTCCACTGCTACATCATGGCATAGATAGGCCCTTTTGGGGCAAACTTGACCATCCCAACCAGTAGTGAACTCCAGATACGGGTTAGCAGCATTGTCAGTCAATTCCAATTTAGTATCACTAGATACACTCGGTTGTTGCTGCACTAAATTATGGTCACTTGCGGGCCATAAGTGATCCTTACCATTTGCCCCCAGGTTAATCATTGAATTGGACTCACTAGCACCATTTTGACAACCCCATAAAGGCAAAACAGAACCTGACATGGTTTTCCATTGAGATGCTGAAGAGTAAAATAAACCAGATGTTTGAGAAGTAGATTGATACTGTTGAGGACAAGAAGACCCATCGGATATAGCTGACTCAGGGGCCCTAGCTTGCGTATATGGAACAGTATTGCTGACGCATTTAGCAGAAACACTTTCCTCTAATTTAACCTTTTTATCAAGATCAACAAAATTTTCACTGCATTTCATCACATTCAATTAGATTGAAAAATCAGAAATACAAAATACCAAATTGTGCAGTGGTGCCAAACAACAAATAGAATTATTTAACTCATTGAGATAGTTTGGACTTTCCTAGCAGAGTAAGCTAATATGACTCGATCTAACTAGAAATAGACAAATGTCATTGACAAAGAAGTGTTTAACTGGTACAATTTTGTTACACACTGAAAAAATATCTTAAGAAAAATTAGTTAACACAATCATTATAGGTGTTATAGGCATCAATTTTCTGTTTCTACAAAGCAGCAGCAGAGCATCAACAACTAAACTAATAATTGTATCTTTACTAGCCGAGTGTTCGTGCATTACAACGGATTTCGAATAAACATAATATAAGTTATATACTTAGAAAATCATTATGCATATGGTAATTATCCCTACAAATGAAAGTTTCATACATAATTTGCATCTAATCAACAAGCCACAAGCACAGATAATCTAATTATCCGCAGAAAATTCTTTAAGTATCTTATACATGTGTGTATATATTTATCCACAAAAGATCTCACCAACTCAAGAGGGGGTAAATGACACACTCACCGTCACTACTGAGTCCTTCTTTTATAATAGTAAAGATGTAGCAAGAGTTTTAGGTTTTATATGCAAAACAACATTTCTAATTCTATGCAAGAAAATTGCCAGGTTTCTAGTTTCAACAAAATAAATGGAATGAAGAATTTAATCACAGCAATAATATAAGGAGATTGTAGCATTTCAGTTTACCTTTTCTGGAACATTTCATATGTTTGTGAAAAGGCGTCACTTGATGCACCAAATGAATTTAGAAGTGAATCAATTTCCATTTGCTCCTCACATTCGTACAGACCATGTAGCTTTTTCGTCCCACTATCCACAGATCCATCTACACCGTTTACAAATGAACTAAACTGTTGGTGTGATACATTATTCTGCCTGTCCTGGGTCATTAGCATCAAACCAGAAGATTCTTCATGACCAGGATTTGTTCCCCGTTCAGCAGAATGCATTTCATCTCGACGTTGACAAACATAGCTTGTAGTTGACCCTTCCTGTTGGGGCACGTTGAGCTCAAAATATGACCTGTCATGCTCATTATTATTCATATTATGTGGAAGATCAACAAAGTTCTGTAAGCTACAAACAGTACTGCCATTTGTGAGGGTGGCTTCAGCATCTCCAGGGAATGGCAAAAAATTTGAGGTGAAAGATGGACTTGTTAAACAACCATTGTCCCAAACAACTTGATGATGAACGGTATTCCCACCTGAAAGTTCTGCATTATTGAAAGTCAAGCCACTGCACTCTTCATTAAGTCCATTGTCACTGTTAGACACTTCCAAAGCCTCTTGCATAAGAGAAGTCCAAGTCCCATCCTGCGTATCTGCAAGGCAGCTATTGCTTTGCAAAGGGCTGTTATATGGATAACTCGCAATTCCTGTGCTACAACTACTTCCAAATGAGATAGCTCTATCATCATAAGCATCAGTATCATAAGAAGTTATTTCTTCTACATGATCAAGACAGGACGCATTAGAAGGTTTACTACAATGGGCGATATTTAGATTATTATTTTGCATCTGCATTCCTTCAGATTCTCCAGGCTGAAGAGGTCTCAAAAAGTTATCAAATTGTTGATATTCTCCCAGTGCAGCAGACGCGCTATTCAGAACAAACTCTGGAACACTCACTAAAAAACCTTTATCTTCAAAGCCCTGCCTTGAAACAGAATAACCGAATTGTAAAGCTCGGTTAGAAAATTCCTGATTAGCATCCTGTGGAAAACCAAATGTACTTGGATTGACTGACAAATCTTTTGCATTAGATCCATCTACTTTTGCCAACATTTTGGCACAATTTCTAGACTGGGACTGCAATTGCACTGGTTGACTGATTAACTGTCGGTTTCTTGGAAACAATTAGCTGCTGAACATGTACTCTTACAGCCTGAAGTGCGTACCTACGGTTATAAAAATTAAGCATGAGACAGATCTTAGTTGAGGTCAAATGAGGGTGCGTAGTTGAAAACAATCTGTTTTCTCCCTTCAAAGAGCATTCAACAAATCTTTCTCCCCCTTAAAATTATTAACAATTCAATAACTTGCTTGACATGCACACAAGCAAATAGGCACTATGGCACATCTCCACAAACCACATGCATTACAGGACACTTAAATCATCATCACAAAAAAATTACACAAACTAAATCACATTTAACAACTAAATTGACTAAAAAACATTTGAAGTAGCTAGTAAGATAAAATTCAGCATCTTAACAAAAACAAACCTGTAGTCCTCCACCGACCATGACTCCCCGATTACGTATTATCACCGGCAAGAATCTCTACGCATGTAGCCAGTGAGCCATTAACAGCAAAAGTAAGTGATTGCGAATAACATTTAGAAACTAGAACAGCAAGGCAGTACTGCTAGCTAAAGTTAAGACCCCAAGCTTAATACCCCACCAAATTAAAACCTCAAAAAAAATGCTTGAGCTCACAAATACACGCGCACCGAGTGCAATTTGCACTACTCGACCAGGTTAACAATTCAGAGCTCAACCTAACCACTGAACCAGCGAGCTGAGCTACCCAAATAAGCGTCCAAGTGACCACGCGAGCAGAAAAGGGGAGGAATCGTAGGTTTACCAAAAGCTGGCGATACACGGCGGCGGCGGCGGAGTCGAAGAGGTGGAGCGCCGTCGAGCTCCTCCCCGCGGCGTGGCTAGCTTGGGAGTTAGGGTTTTGGAGCTGGAGAGCAAGAGGGAGAGGAGCGGCCGACAAAAAAAGAGGAAGCGGAAGGGGCGGAGTTGGAACTGAACTGGGTCTGGGGGAGTGGCGTGGTTAGACTCGTCACTCGTGCGCTTTGACTTTTCCGTGCTGGCAAAGCAGAGGACGAAGCCGTGTGGGGCCGGGCTGTGGGCCATGGGCCGTGGTGGGCCCGGCCTAAGACAACATCGAATAATAGTATTTCGTTTTTTTTTCCTTCAGCTCTACGATCGGTTTCTTCTCCCAGTTTCTGCTCAGTTTTATTTCAGATCTCAAAATAGAAGGAAAAAAAAGGAGAGAGAGATGAAGGAGGCGACGTCGTCGGGGGGCGCGAGCGCGGGGGGAAGCGACCCGCGGCAGCCGACAACGGCGAGGCCGTACACGCCGCCGAAGCTGTCGCCGCAGGACCTGCCCGTCGACTACGCGGGCTTCCTCGCCGTCGTCTTCGGCGTCGTCGGCGTCATGCTCCGCGTACATAACAACCTCACACCACTACGCCTCTACTGGCATCTCCTATCGACGCGCCCGTCGTCTCGCTGTTCTGATCTGAGTTTACCTACGAGTACTAGATAGATCTGGGCGAGTTAGTGGTAGATCTGTATGCTCGTCTATGATGACTTTGTAATTGATGCTGATGCTGTGTTCGTTTTAGTGGGTTGGGGCTGCTACATGGTTTTGTTCGTGTTGGGCTCCTTTAAAATTATCTCGCTATTTGTCTTGCAGTACAAGGTGTGCTCGTGGATCGCCATCATCTTCTGCGCGCAGTCGCTGGCGAACATGAAGAACTTCGAGAATGATCTCAAGCAGCTCTCCATGGCTTTCATGTGAGTTTTCTTTACAGATAGGGAAATTTGCCATTCTGCACGCCTTAGTGTTGGTTTCTACAAAATGCTATTAAGTTCATTGCAATAGATATTTTGCAACACCTTATATTGCCTTCCCGTTAATTTGCCACTTTGGAGTATTAAAATGATTTTTTCGTCTAAATGGCCCTGGCCCACACGACGGTTTTACCCCTCCCGGTCAAGCCACCCCGGACCAGCTATGTGCCGTGCCCAGAGAAAACAGAGGAGGGGAGGAGGCAGCTCGGGCGGGGCTCAACGCCGGCGAGAGATGCGGTGGCGGCTGGTGAGAGGGAAAATGGATTGGGGAAGGGGAGGCGGTCCAGGGGTGGTGGCGGAGCTGCAGGAGATGGTCCAAGGCGGCGGGGCACAAGGCCGTGCGGCGGTCGGCGCTAGAGGAGGAGAAGGACGGCGGCGCCGAGGGGGAAAAAGGAGGCGCACATGAGCATCCACGGGGGAAAAGAAACTCACAGATGATGCAGGCGAAGGAGTGGAGAAGCAACCTGGTGATGTGAGCCCACTGCGACACGGTGAAGTCCACATGGTGGCGATGTTGTAGAGAGGGAGAATGTGAGTGAGTGGTGGGGGAGAGTAGAGGAGGGTCAGGCGATGGTTCATGAGTGAGCAATCGGGTTGAAGCCCACCGAGCGAAGATGGCGACGGCGGCGGTGCTTTTCGCCGCGGTCCTTTCTTGCGCCAGCTTCGTGCAGAGCTGGTTCCAGCCGCTCACGCTCCCCAGGTACAAGTTATAGCATGTCTTCACCATCTGGCCCAGGCACACTCCGTGGACAGAGACCGCAGGGCACCGCGCGAAGGCGGCAAGCACACGGAGCGCGGCGAGCTTTAGGGCGTCATCGCCAAGGCCGCCGCAGGAGAGGACTATGGCAAAGAGCTTGGATACTGGGGAGGGATCGGCGGCAGCGATGTCGCCGAGGAGGAGGCAGAGGGAGAGGAGGCTGGCAACGCACTCAAGAGCGGGCTCCGCGACCTTGGGGGAGACGGGGTCGAGGGCGAGGAGGAGCCACGCGCATCGGCGGTGGGGGCGGGAAGGCTGAGGATAGGGGAAGCAGACGACTCGGACGCGGAGGTGGAGGCGGAGGAGAGGAGGTCAAGGGCGGATTTGGAGGTGGAGTGCTTGCGTCAGGAGGAGTGTTTGATGACCTTGTCAAGGGCGTGACCAAGCACACGGCCAATCGGGGAGGCGCCGCCGAGGGGCTCGGCATCTGCATAGGCCGCCGACGACATTGGGGTGGCTGGTGCGCGTCGGGCGTGGCCGGCTAGGTGGTGGCGGTTGAGCTCATCGGCGGTGGGGGTGGGAGATCTGGGAGTGGGTGCTTGCGTTTTGGACTCTGCTCTGCCGCTTGCTGGTGGTTTTGGAAGGAGCAAGGAAAGGAAGGGAATTGCTAAATGGGACATGGAGGAACAGATCGACGCAGTAAACCACAAGTCTTGGACATTGTCGCGCGAGTCTTGGAGGAACAGAACAACTGATAGCATTGAAGGGGTGTGGGGCTGGTCGCGCAAGAGAGACGAAGAGCGAGGGGATGGGGTGCGTTGGGTCCGGTCCGGGATGGCTCGACCCAGCCACTTAGCTGTCCCGGACCTGACCGGGGAGGGGCAAAACCGTCCATTCACGTGTGGGCCAAGCCCATTTAGAGCAAAAAAAAATCATTTTAGCACTTCAAAGTGGCAAATTAACGGGAAGGCAATATAAGGTGTGGCAAAATATCTATTGCAATGAACTTAATAGCATTTTGTAGAAACCACCACTAAGGTGTGCAAAATGGCAAGTTTCCCTTACAGATATGGGGTATATATGTAACTCGGAGTTTAACTGCTAAAAAAATTGTACCACTTGACAATCTGGATCAAACTAAAAGTTAACCAAAATATATGCTTCCAAGAGCTTAAGCTAGTACTTGTATATGTTACAGATTCTCAATTGTTGTTTTTGTTTTGTAACTTGTGCTGGAATAGTGCAATTAAACGATGGTTCTCCTTTTTGATGTTATAGCAATTTTTAGTCGCAGTAATCTTATGATTACTTTGAACTTGAGTCTTTGTGGCTTTTACAAACATAATACTCAACTTCCAACAATATATATGTGCAGCAGAGTTCCTAGACAAGTTCAGTCAATTATAATATCGCAAAATATTCTATTTAGTTATGGTAATTCCAAAAGTTAAAACAATTAGGTGGTCATTCACCAAAATATCAAAGTATGGACTATTCTTGATGTCTTTTCCAATCTCTTCTGAAATCTACAGTGTTACCACTTACCAGCACAAATTAATGGAAGGAACTAATAAACTATCACCTGAGAAAGGGACTGTTGCAATATGTGCTTCAGCGCAATCCCTTCATTTGACACTTTACACCAAAAACACCAAGTAGTGCATAGATGTCAAATCACATCATGTGCTGTGATTGTATGTTGACTGGGCCAAATTTGACGTATGGTTTGTCTTTGCATTGTGAAGGAACAGTTATCAGTAGTTCAGTTTCCCACCAGTCAACCCCAAGTTGAGATTATGTATCCATCATGAAACGGAAGGCTATTAGTTACAATTGAAGGAGTAGTTATCAGATCGTCATGACTTAGCGATTTAATACTGTGATATTAGTTGTGGACTGTGGTCACTGTGGTTGCACTGTTTTGAGTATAATTGACTTTTCATGGAAATTACTTTAAGGCCAATGTGGTAATCTGTTGCGAAGTAAATAAGCACTATAGGCTAATGATTTAAAACTTCGATCATGACCAAGGATCTAAAACCCGTTTCCGCTGGAAATCCCAGTCGCCGGCTGGGAAAAAAACCGGCCGGTCACCGGATTTCCCGGAAAAAATCCGGACGAAGTTCGCTTGAATTTGCTTAAAAACCAGCCGAAATTCGAAAATTGGAATTTGAATTTGCTAAACCGGGAAAAACCGGCCGGTTTTTCTGTTCCCGGTCCCCACCGGTAAGACCGGTTACCGGGTTTTTTCCCCCTGATCATGACTGAGATTAGCTGATTTGCTCAGTAAATTGATAGAAATGCATAATGCTACTTCCTGTTCTGACCATGTTGCACTCGTTATCATTGTTTATCAAGCTTTATTCCAAATGTCGCTTATAACTGTCCAAATAGAAATGAAACTAGATGAATTAAGGATGTTTAGGATAACAGAAATATTTTCGATGGTTATTCATATACCCACTTCTCTTTTGGGACTTGTGTGTTTCCTCTTCATCATTGTTGAAATAATCTGACTTTATCTTTTGCTAACCAATGGAAATTATTGGTCACTGGTCACAGCTGGCAAAGGTATATGTGATCGTGGTTAATTGATAGTTGAGAAATAAAAGATAAAGATTGGTCTATTATGAAAACAACATCTAGCAACTAAGATTGAGATATCTTTCTGAAAAGAGACTTGTGCTCATAAAATATTCCAAAAGCAAATTCTGAACAAACTCATGCAAAACAAGGTGTGTGCCCATTGTTTTGCATGAGTTTGTTCAGGGTTTGCTTTCAGAAAATATTCTGAAAGCAAATCCTTAATGTATGGCCCTTGTTTTGCATGAGTTTGTTCATGATTTGCTTTCAGAATATTTTATGAGCACAAGTCTCTTTTCAGACAGATATCTCGATCTGCTCATCTCCAAAACGACTTTAATACTAACATACTCCTAGTTTCATTTACTAGTATTTTCTTAGCAAATTGTACTGCCAAAAATGTGATCCACATTATCATGCTATGTTAGAAAAAATGAGAAGACGGTTATCTTGTTTTGCCAGCAAAAATAGTTGAGAAAATCAACTTCCTCATGTAGTTAGGTTGCCTCTGTTTTGTTTTTTTGGTCCTTAATTTCCTCTAAGTTCAGAAATAGTTTCCTTCTGAGAATCAGAATGTTTCTCTGTCATTAGATCTGTGGCTGGTTAAGAATTGACCAAAATTTGTAACATTGTCAGGTTTGCTGTTATGGGTTTGGTGACGAACTATTTTGGCCCCCCTCGTCCAGGCAGCACAAAGCGCTAATCTGGATGCATCCCATACACTGTATGTGATATATCTAGTTGAATTTTTGGTGCCTCAAGCTGTTGGCAGTGCTCAGATTTCTGAATTTTTCACTTGAGGACGCTTCAAATTTACTACCTCATCAGTTAGGTACCAAGAAATGTATGATGCCCAGTAATTTATCTGCACAGTGCTTGTTCTTCCAGGTGTTATTTTTCTTATGGATTCACTATTAACATGTTCTGGTCTTGGTCAAAGAGAGCACGTTGATCAATGCTCCTTGAGCTTTTGGTTTTGTTTCATTTGTTTACCTTTATTGGAGCAGCAGCCACTTTTATTCGCATGCATGCTCAAGATCAAAATGTTAAGAATGTTGATCTTGCTTTGTCTTCTTATACATGCATGCAGTCACGACCAACCTTTGGTTCATTCAGAAAAGAGATCATCGAATTTGTACAGGATCTTCCCCCAATTTCTTGGAGAGCCCTAGGCACCAACGTCAAAGAAGATATCACCCTCCAAATTCCAGAAGAAGCACGCCTCCTGGAATCTGGACGCCTCTCCGTGGTGCCTCACTCTGGTGAAGGCGTACCTATCGTCTTATCTCTGCACCGAGCATTGATCAAGACCTCGCACGACTTGCAAATGGTTGAATGCTCCCTTGTCGTTCACGAGTTTTTCAACATCGGTGCATATCTACAGCCAATAATGCTCCCTTGATGTTCTCGAGTTTTTTGGTTAAACCTAGACGAAAACACTCACGTGCACGGCTTTGAGATGAAATATTAAATATGTGCAACGTGGCTGCCGGATAAAAAAAAGAAGTGGTATTCGTCTCTTATTTTTTATCCGGCTGTAGTCCGAGATAGTGGCATTTTGAGTGAAATAAATTTTCTGGGGACCCCTTCTCCAGAGGCCTCCCTCTCGTCACATGGACGGCAGGACGCCGGAGACCTCACGCAGGCCTGGCCTACAAAATTATTTCCCGGTTTGAGAGTGCTCCTGCCACAAACTCACGGCCTCAGATTATTAGATACGTAGCAAACACTCCTGCCGGCCTGCGCCGGTGCGCACAGAGAGGGAACCCAATGGCGAGACCTCACGTCCTCGTGCTGCCCATGCCGTGCCAGGGCCACGTCATCCCGCTCATGGAACTCTCGCACCGCCTCGTCGACCACGGCTTCGAGGTCACCTTCGTCAACACCGAGGTGGACCACGCGCTGGTGGTCCGCGCGCTGCCGGCGGACTGCGCGGCGGCGTTGCGCGGGCTCCACCTGGCGTCCATCCCGGACGGGCTGGCCGACGACGAGGACCGCAAGGACCTCAACAAGCTCATCGACGCCTACTCGCGGCACATGCCGGGCTACCTTGAGAGGCTCGTCGGGGAGATGGAGGCGGTCGGGAGGCCCAAGGTCAAGTGGCTCGTCGGCGACGTCAACATGGGGTGGTCCTTCGAGGTCGCCAAGAAGCTCGGCATCCGGGTCGCCTCCTTCTGGCCGGCGTCCGCGGCGTGCTTCGCCATCATGCTCAAGATCCCCAAGTTGATAGAAGAAGGAGTCCTCAACGACAAGGGTATGCAAATTCCATTGTTCTTGCTTTGCTTGACAACGACATGGTAATCGCTGTTTGTACTTCGTCGTGCCTCGTAAAAATTAAACAACTCTTTTGCCATGCTTTTCCTTAGATATACTGAATAAACGTCTACCCAACCTTTTCACTGGTCAGTGATCAATGGTAGGTAAGTCTCCCCGTTTAAAATTTTCTTTAAGGCTGGCAATAGAAAAGTAGACAAATTACTAGGCTTGATAAGTCTCACAAACAGATATGTGGACCCTATCTTATCGACTAGGGATCATGTACATCATGTCCAACTATATGTGGTAGCAAATACAACAAGTGCATATTTATGTCTCTGACATAACCGTACGTATCTCTATCTGTCTTTGACAATAGCCGTCTGTTTAACGCACAAGAAGGGAGTCTTACTGACAAAAATCGTCGTTCACATGCGGTTTCTAGCAACTGCCAATTTGTCTTTTGATGGACAACAACTGCCACCTCTTCGACGCTTTATAAGGGGTGGTGCTAGCAGATGGAAGATGGAGAGGGGAATTTGATAGAGAAGACCATTGAGCATTCATAGTTTCAGTTATGCATTGTGCATTGCAATATCGTTTAATACAAGAACACATGAGTAGTGTTATTATTTCCCTCGAAAAAGGCCCGAACCTATTTAAAACACCCGTCTCTTTCTATGTGATCTCGAGAGCCGTGTTCCCATATTTACTCTGTAAGATTGATAGTAATTCATCGACAATACTCATAAAAATATTACAAAGAAAAGTCTACTACGCCCTCAACAAATCAATAGCTAGATTTTATTTCTACTACCACCCCCTTACTACCGGTAGAAGGTATTGTAAAAATTCCCCATTGCAAGGCTGGAGTGTAGTTGCTGCTACAGTTCACAGGTTATTGAATGCATTTGAGCATGTCGCAACCGAGAAACCACGGTCAGGACTGAACTATGGACGTGAAATTGCTAATTTGTAGCGCGCGCTAGTTGATTTCTCACTGGCGAGATCGAATAACTGCAGGATGGCCAGAGCGGGAGGAGACGCTGCAGCTCGCCCCCGGGATGCCGCCGCTCCACACGTCGCTGCTGTCGTGGAACAACTCCGGCGCCCCCGACGGGCAGCACATCATCTTCCAGCTGGTGGTCCGGAACAACAAGCTCAACGACCTCGCCGAGTTGGTCGTCTGCAACTCGTTCCACGAGGCCGAGGCCGGCGTGTTCAAGCTCTTCCCCAACATATTGCCCATCGGCCCGCTGTTCGCCGGCCGGGAGTTCCAGAGGCCCGTAGGCCACTTCTTGCCGGTGGACACGAGGTGCCTGAAGTGGCTCGACGCGCAGCACGACAACTCCGTCGTGTACGTGGCCTTCGGCAGCATGGCCATCTTCGACCCGCGCCAGTTCCATGAGCTCGCCGAGGGCCTGGGGCTCACCGGCCGGCCTTTCCTGTGGGTGGTGCGTCCGGACTTCACCACCGGCCTGAGCAAGGCGTGGCTTGACGAATTCCAGCAACGCGTCGCCGGCAGGGGCATGATCGTCAACTGGTGCTCCCAGCAGCAGGTCATGTTAAACCCATAAACCGCCGTGCTCATCTGTACCCGAGTCACTTGTTAGTGCGTCGTCCGGGCTCACCTGTTTGGTGTCAAAGGGTGATGATTCTGTTTCATTTTGACAGGTTCTGGCGCACCGTGCGGTGGCGTGCTTCGTGTCGCACTGCGGTTGGAACTCGACGATGGATGGGGCGAGGAACGGCGTGCCGTTCCTGTGCTGGCCCTACTTCTGCGACCAGTTCCTGGACCGGAGCTACATCACCAACGTGTGGAGGACGGGCCTGGCGGTGTCGCCCGGCGCGGACGGCATCGTGACGAAGGAGGAGGTGAGCAGCAAGGTGGAGCAAGTCGTCTGCGACGCCGATCTCAGGGAGAGAGCGCGGTTGTTGAAGGATACGGCCTGCCGGTGCATCAGTGAGGGCGGCTCCTCGTACGAGAATTTCAGGAGATTTGTGAACCTCCTGAGTGAATGACCGAGTACCATACTGTGCTTAATTAGTTTGATCTATGTGGATGTTCGATATATCGACGATTTCCCCAAGGCTACGAGTTCAAAGGAATCGTTTGCAGATTCAGGCTGTATCTATCTATCTATCCTGTCGAAATGTACAACATTTGCTCCTCCCATGTTTCTCAGATGACGACAAGGTGCTACTGTTCCTCGTGTGCCACGTGACAGCCGCATGGTGTGGTGTCCCCGGCTCCGTCACGCAGCAACGCGACCAACGCCGCGCGCCTTCCACTCGGCGGACTCGCTGGTGTCATCCTCCGGCTCCAGTTTGCCGTCCTCCCGCGGCTTCCCGGTCTCCTCGAGGCTCCTGACAATGAACTGCCCGGCCGCGCGATGGTCATCGTGTAGGCCACGCCGCGCGCGCGCGCGCTGCGTGCCCAGGACGCCCTTCACAAATCTGATGCCCGGCCACGCCCGCACGCAGCCGCGCACTAGTAGACGTGGGAATGGATGGATATCCTAGTCCAAATTTCAACTATCCAACTAATATCCAAATATGCTTGATCCAGCCCACATCCAATCCAAATTCAAAGTGGGAACATCCAAATCCATCCATATCCAAACACATAAAGTTCATGGATATCCAAATCCAAATGGACACCGATTATTCTTCTCGAATACTCACCCACGCGGCCACGCCTCCATTGCTGCCGAGAACGTGTGCCCCTGCTGCATGTAACTAGGCGTGTTAAGTGGGCTGTCTGGCGGTCGGCATGCACTTGTCCGCTCCAGCCGCATTTCATTATGTGGGTGTTGCGATAGACGTTTAGCAGGCTGGAGGATTTAGGTGGGTTTCGTGGACAGCCGCATATTCAGAATTGCTGATGACAGCGGTAGCACAAGAAGAGTCAGGCAGCCTAATATTCTTCTCTGGAAATTTCAATTATGTACATTCAAGGTGTGTTTCCTATGAAATTCCTACTGAACTTTGCGCACATCCTCTTGTCCAGTCTGAAATTGTGAATTCCTTCAAAATTCATACCGAAACAACCTATTCTCTAAACAATTCGTGTTTGATTTACAAACAGGTTCATTTGACGTGTACTATGTTCGCAGTAGTACTGAGTATGAGTGTATGACACACACCAAACATGTACTGCAAGTCTGCAACAACAACAAAAATATTCTCATCAAAAGCCAGAAACAGAAGCCCTTGGTGCATACGTTCTCTGAAATGTAAATCAGAAAGAGCTGAATTCTACAATATACAAAATGCTTGTCTTGCTTAAATGTAAATAAGAAGGTCCAGCGGACATCTCTACTCAAAGCATTAACAATTGGTCCATGAGTGTAAGCATCATCTTTAATGGCAAGTATACAATATGCATGAAGATCAACATGTATTATTTAGGGCTTCATTGAGGACCAACAATCTGCAGGAAGCCGCTTCAAGCAACCATTGTACCTCCAGTTGTTAGACCGGCCAACAAGCCAATATTTGTATGCTCTTGGTTGTACACTCAGAAACCTGACATTCCTGATTTACAAGAGAATAAAACTCAAATAACCAATGTAAACAGTCATTTATGAGTTGAGTCTTCAAATAAGATCTGCCACTAAACCCTAGGAACAGAAAATGAATCCACTTGAGCTGCAGTATAAAAAAAAGTCCAATTATAAGCAACTACCTCAAGTTATACAAACTAGAAGTCTAGAAACCAATCAGAAGCAAGGAAACCGATTCACAGTAACATGTAAAATGTGGTATACTGTGTCAATATCATGTTGTGCTCCCCCCCCCCCCGGTGTTTTTTTTTCATTATTCGTGCAACCTTGGTCGTAACTTAAAAGTTATCAGTGCATCTGTGGCTATCAAGGTGAAAACTGGGAGGCAAAGAATGCAAAGTTTCACAGCATTTTCATTTGAAGCTCACATGTCCCACTATCATAGCAGGCCTAGCAAACACCCAACCAATTCTAACCATACCAAATTAAGAACCTCAACCTTCTCCCTCATCAAACCGCAGCCCAATCAGTGCCGAGTTTGCCAATCAACCTTCTCCCTCATCCAAACCAGATATAGCCTGTGGGAAGCTGCATAACCCAAAAAAAAACAAATGCATAGTTAGCCCCAAACGTGACACTGAAACAATTGAAAAGATATATTTAGCTTTATAAGAACTATTTGCCAGCAGCTAAACCAACAACATTGAAAAGATATATTGATCATGATACAAATGACAACGGTTCCATACATGAGAATTCTAAGTTACAAATGCACTTTATCAGTCATCGCCATCATCCTCTGTCATGTTCTTTTGGTGAGAAGAGGCTGAAACATTGGAAAGTCATATATTTACGTATGATTATTTAGTAAAGTAAACTGATAAGGTTTAAAAAAACAATTAAAGAACTTATTATCTGCCTTAAGCCAATCTTGAAGACAAAACAAGGCCTCAACGGTGTCGCTGGAGAGCCTGCTCCTCTAGTGCTAAAAGCGGACTCAGATGCAACAGTGGAAGCAGGGACAACCAATACATCGCGTGCCATACAAGAAAGGATGGGATACTTTGGAGATTGTACCGCCCACCACTGTAAAATATCAAGGGCTTCTCTGCGAGGGAACAACTCTTCCTTCAAATATCTGTCAAGCTCATTGCTTGCTTGACTTTTTTTCGCACTTAAATGCTGATCCCAATTGGCAAGAGGATCATTTTCAGCCTCTACATCATCACCATTTGCTCCTTGTGATGAATGCTCAAGAGAGTCTCTCACTTTAGCAGCATATTCATCGAAAAGGACTCTGATAGCTTCATGAACCTCATCGAGATATTTTTCAGCATTACCTCCAAACGCTATCTTCAAGCGAAACTCAATGTAGTCGTACTTGTACCTCAGTTCAAGTATGACAGGTAAGCAGTTTGTCAAATACGACTCTTTCCAGTACTTGTCAAATTTCTCTTGCATTTATTTCACCATAGTCACAATGGTAGGGTTTCTATTTGTAGCTTCATTTTCCAAGGTTTTTTTTTAACTAACCACAACTCATGGAAGTAACGGTTGGATGTTGGATATTTTGAACCCGAATCAACTTTAGTGGCATTGTAGAAAACCCTCAACAGATTAACAACATCTTCAGCCTTTTTCCATTCTAAAGATGTGGGAGCATATTTGTAATTTGAGTCTTGCTTTCCTAGGGCGTGAAATACTGCCTTGAAAGGTAATGCCGACTTAAGCATAAGAAAAGTTGAATTCCATCTTGTGGCTACATCAAGTGAAGGGTGCTTCTCAAATACTCCCACTTGTGCAATGATCTCTTCAAACTTCTCTTTCCTTGATTGCGAACTCTTGACATACTTGACACTATTTCTAATGTTATCAATCATAGTATCCATTGCCTTTAAACCATCTTGGACGATAATATTGAAGACATGAGAAGCACAACGAATGTGAAACAATTTACCTTGGCAATGTAGAAGACACTTCTCTAATAAATTTTCTTTTAAGAAGTTGATCATTGCAGTGTTAACCGATGCATTGTCTAATGTAAAGCTGAAGAGTTTATCCTCAATGTGCCAATCCTGAATGCTCTTCAATATTACATTATACATGTTCAATGCATCGTGTGGAGTCTCCATAAGACAAAATCTTATGATTCTTTTTTTGAAAATTCCATTCATTGTCGATAAAATGACATGTAATGCATAAATATCCTAGATTCTGGTTTGAGGTCCACATGTCGGCGGTCAATGATACTCTAGCATTGCAGTTCTTCAAAACATCTCGCAAAACCAACCTATGCTCCTTATAAGATGTAATGATCGATTTTGAGCAGTTGTTCTAGAAACCATTTTGAACATGGGGTTTAAACTAGTCACAAAAGATCTAAAGCCATCATACTCCACTAAAGAAAAGGGCAGCTCATGGAGGACAACCATTCGCACAAGTTCTCTACGTGAGACATCTAGATCAAATTTCCAATCTTTCAAGACAGCTCCTTCAGGTGAAGTTGCTGAAGAATGCATTTTATCTACCATATCATGAATTTTAATTGTCATTTCACACACTTTCAAATGTCTACCAATTTGGCTAGTTCCCGAGTCCCGAGATGCTGGAAAGGTTTGGTGGCAATGTGTGCACCTTCCTTCTACAAGTTTCCCATCACGATATATTGGCTCGGCCTCCTTCCATATAATAGATGTCAACTTGCGTGGTTTACGTTTAGAGCCTATATCTTGAAAAAAATACTACTTCAACTTGATATAGACAAATCAATGCAACATCATTATTTGAAGTGAAATCACTATTTCATCATTCTAACGGCATTAGAATAACTACATATTTATGTTACATCATTAGAAATTACTGCAGTAAAAAGAACATGGAAGTAAACTCACCAGATGAAGTCCTCGCCGGGGACGGAGACCTCGTTGTGATGGAAAATGTACAGTACAACATGGTGTCGATGGGGATGGAGACCTCATCACTTGTTTCAATACTCCCACTCTAGCCAATGCCCCAAGCGGAGACATTAATAAGTTTATCCCTGGCGACCTCACCAATGCCGCAATTGGAGACCGAATTTGTAAACTCCATATAGTAGCCGACGGTGAACATCCTC
Source organism: Phyllostachys edulis (assembly GCA_036346405.1). NCBI lineage: Eukaryota > Viridiplantae > Streptophyta > Magnoliopsida > Poales > Poaceae > Phyllostachys > Phyllostachys edulis. Next base: position 13,698,962 of record CM070550.1, on the reverse strand, counting down.
TCTAGGAAACAAAGAGAACAAGTGAATTAAAATATTGCATGCCTAGATCCGTTACACATGGATAATATCAAGTAGATAGCCATTAAGCAGAATCAATAAAACTAAATTGAACAGTAACAACAAGAGCAAAATAATAGCCTAGTGACAATCTAGTCTTTAGAATATAAGCAGTGGTGACAAACTAACAACAGAATAAAAAGCATACTTGCAGCAATGATGTAAGCAATTACAGATGCTGATCACTATGGTGTAATGCTTAATGAATATGTCTTGGAAAGCAGTCAGGTAGTGGAGCATACTAGTCCCAATTATTGAGAATAGGTGCTAGAGAATTTGTTTGTTATGTCATGGTTATTTGGAGTTTTGGACACGTTAAATTCACAATGATGTCAATATTGATATCAAGTGCCATCAATCAGACAGACATACTAAAAGAATTAACAGTTATAAGAGGTATTCAGGTTCCATAGGAACCCACAAATTATGCTAGGAACTTAGTTTTGTAGCCTGTTATACAGCATCATATCGAGTGCTCGGAGGATCATTTATATAAGGTCCATCGAGAGACCAGAAAGTCGAGAATCTAAAACCGGGGCTTGGTTTGCGTTAGTATCATATCTTTGGTCTTGTAAATTTATGAAATCAAACCAAAACATTATAACTTTTTCCAATAAATTATACACTTGTACTAGCTGATCCATGTGTTCACAAACATCTTCCTCGACTAGTAATTAGCACACAAAACCGGAGTAGCAGGTTTGGTGGGAGAAAATCAGTGATATATGCATGCATGGATGGATCATGGATGGATGATGCAATTTACTCTCGAGAGAAAATTACTCGTCTATCTAGAAACAAAAAATTATTGGGGCACTACAGATGCCCTTGTCACCTTCTCCTCATTTGCTAATTTTGCTCATGTCATGAGATGGAAAATGTTGTAACTAACACAACAATCAAGTTCGGTTAGATGCTAACGGTGGAATCAAACTAACGATTGACCAAGCTTTTCTTGAAGATTCAAGAAAACTCGGTTAATTCCTTGTCATTTTTGCGACAACTATAGCTTTGGACTAACAAAGTTCATGAGCGAATTGAACAAAGTCGCACTGAAATCTATCTTCAGATGTGAGTACAAGGAGGCTAGTGCCTTTCACTGAAATAAGAACTTTGGCTCCATTTGCCAAGAACAACAAACACAATTACAGAAACATAAAAGAGACACCAAAACTCCATTATGTGTCGACTATTGAGGAGGACATAGCTAGTCAGTCAGTGAAATACTAAAAAACACAATTGCAGCGAATTCTGGCCGAGGATTTCAATTCCCCCTTTCTTTCCATGAAATTCACATAGAATCATGTTTGGAATGCAGGATTCTCACAGAAATTTCGTAGCCTATACATATAGAATCATGTTTGGGTCGGAATCTGTGTGAGAGACATGAAAAGGCAAGGGGAATAAAAAAATGTATGCAAAGCAGGCACACTCACCTTGTTCGTCTTCATATCCCTGGGTCGGCTATCCTCCTCCACCCTGTTCCTCTTCTCCTGGGTCGTTTTCTAGATCTGCGGCGAGCAAGCACACGCAACAACAAATCGAATCGCACACGCAACAAAAAACTAGCAAATGATGAATCAAGAAGCGCAAGAGGAAGGGAGGATGCAAACTTCTTGGATAGTAGTTGCTCCTCGCGATCGCGGACCTCGCCGTTACCGCGACGATGTCGTTGCTCATCGCCGCCAACCGCCAAGTGACTCTTCCCGCCGCTGCGGAGAGCCCCACCTCCGCCATACCATCGGCACCAGCTGACCTCGCTGAATCCGCCTCCCGTCGCCCTCTCCGCCATGCGAGGTTGGATCCGCCGCCCGTGCTCAGATCTGACGCGATGCAAAGCGGCTACGCGGACACGGAGCGGCGTCCGCAAGCTGACCACTTGTTTCTCCGGATCTGCCGTGGGTGTTCGTGAATCATTTTTTTGGAGATGGGCTACGTGGGCTGGCGGGCAGCCCATGTCTACTTGCATCCCTATATGTAATGCCATGACGCTCTCGCTTTAAACCATCGTAAATGCCGCTTTGTCATTTGCTTGTCGCACCTGACCTTCCGCACGGACGCGAGCCACCCGTCGTCAATTACGAGCTCCACTGCCGCAGATGCTAGCTGACGTCGCACCGATGCGAGCCATCGCCACCGTGCCAAAGCCGATCGTGCGCCCTGCCACCGCCGCAGATGCCAGACGCCATCGCGCGGACGCGAGCCGATGGCGCCTGCTTCACCTCGATCGTGGCCTCCTACATGTAGAAATCCGGCTCCCACTTCTACAGCAGCCATTCCTGCCGCTGAGAATCCTTGTCACCTCCACCTCAAGGAACTTTACCTGGATGTGGTGAATCATCCCGAAGTCAAGCACATTCTCGTGAGGTCTCGTATAGTACTAAGATTTTCAAGTGGTTCATCGAAGTTGATATAAAATTTTACTTAGACGATTTTCATGAAACTGCAGTTCCACCACATAGAAATATATAGCATGTTTGTGACTTAACTGTATGCGGGTCCGATAGGTACCCAGAATCTGTATAACCATTCATAGACAGGTCTTTGTTCTTTCTGTATAACAGATTAAGGTCTTTGCTTCCTTGAATGTATCAGAAGGTGCTATTTATTCCCTGTCAATGCCTTTTGGTAGGTTCTGCACTATACCTTGCTAATAGCTTTACGGCAAATGTAATGTCCGGTTTAGTATAGTTCACTATGTACATTAGTGCTCCTACTGCACTTAAGCACGGGAATTCTGGCTACAGGACTTCCTCCCCCTCTTCTCTAGGTCTGTACAGATCCTTGTCTTGCTGCAAAGATCTCCCGACCATTTGGCACTTTCGAATGGTATGCCTTTTCAAAGCCGAACCTTTCTAACACCTTTGAGTGCAGGTTGACTGATGCACTAATATCCTTTTAAGGATGTGCTCAAGCTGTAAGCCTAGGCAATAGTTGGTTTTACCTGAATCTTTCATTTTGAACTCTGACTCCAAGTAAGAGCTTGTTTTCTTAATATATTTCACGGTTCCCGATGATATTCAGATCATCTTCATATTCTGGGATTATACAAAATCCATTCTGGAATCATCGTATAAATACATCAGGACAATTTTCATTGTTCGTGTAGCCTTTCTTGCATAGAAAGTCATTCAAGCGATTATACCAAAGCATGCCTGAATGCTTAAGTTCATATAGTGACTTTCTGATTTTCACACTGTACAGATTTCTATTTACTCTGTCTTGGTTCGGGACAGAGATACATTCAAGTACCTTCATATAAATGTCTGAATCCAAATTTTCATAAAGGTATGCAGTTACCACATCCATCAATTTCATTTCTAAATTCAAGTTTACTATCATTGAGATTAAATATCTAAAGATAGTTCATGTAACATTCTAAACAATGGTTTGTGTTTTAAATGTATGAAAATGAGAAGAAATTAAAACTTTTCATGTATCATGTTGTCATTTGAAATTCTCTGGAAACTCCCTTAAAGGATTTGTTAATTTCAAAAACTTAATGCTTCAATTAACTAGAAGCATAAGCCTTTCAACTTTTAAAATAAATCTTGTGATCATCCTCTATAATTATTTTTCCTAGGTTCTAGCTCATCCTAGTGACTCTTCTGAAAAATTTCATAATTTTTAGAAATTATTTGCTATTTTTAAGAGGCCAGTCAAACCAGTTTGACTCTTAGTCAAAACCCTAGGACAAGGCCTTGTGATTTTCTTGAGAGCAATGCAGCTCATGAAAATCTCTAGAAAATTTATACAATGTTTTTCCTAGTGTCCTACACCTCCTATAAAAATTTCATAAATTTTTTAGCAGAGAAACCCTTTCTAAAAATTCCTTTCTTCTCTCAACCAATTTATCAAAAACTAGAATTTACTATTCCACCGACCTAGCTAATGTTGGACCGACCGAGCCAACTTGACTCGATCGAACCCAACCAGCTAAGCAAACCGACCTACCCTTTCTTGCTCTCGCTGGCAGCCCGGCCCCACCAGCCAGGGCCTTTCTTCCACGTGGCTCCGCCCGCTCGGCTGCATGCATACCACGCTGGGCCGAGCGTGCCACGCCGCCCTCGTCGCCCATGTCGGCCACCTTCGCTCCCTCCGCCGCTCACCTTTAAATAGCAACGCCATTGCTTGCCTAGCTCCCCTTCTTGCCATTCCCGTCCTCCCCTCTTGTCTTCACCTAGGAAAACCAGCAAAGGAAGCTCAAGCCGTTTTCAGCCGCCGTGCCCCCACTTCACCGCCGGCGCTCTGGTGGCTCCCGTGCTTCGCCCACCATGTCAGATCGTGTTTTAGTACCCACGTAGAGTTTTCCCTCAACTAATTTGTTGATTTATCCTCAGGAGCTACCGCAATCGGGTTCTTCCCCAACTCCGGCCGAAAACGCCCCCTTCTTCCTCATCGTCGATGAGTTGAAGCAAAAGCCAATTCCTTGCTCTCACACCATCGCATGAACTCATTTGAGATGCCCCTGCCCTTAATTGCTCCTATTTTCCCTCAGGGTGACGCCTCCACGGTGAAGCCATTGCCGTCGCCACGGACCTCCGCGGCTAGCTCGTCTCCGACGATTTCGTTAGCTCTGCGTCATCCCAGTGAGATGCTTGTGCCTTATAGAAGCCTGTGCGCGCGCTATTTTGCCGCGGGCATCACTGTTTCGCATTATCGCATGTTGGTTGTAGCTCGCCGCCGCCTCTCCTCGCCGCACCGCCGCTTCACGTCGTCCCAGCCATTGCCACCGGCACCATCGTGTGCACAAGGGTGCTAGGAACCCATTTTGATCACCCACACACGCCGTGGCGAGTCGGCAAGCGATTATTGGAGAAGGAATCGGCGAGGCCGGTCTGTCCAAAATGGATCCGCCAGATGGCGCCATTAAAGAGCTAAATCTTTCTCATTAAGTTTAAATAATGATGATTGCAGTTAATGGCTGTCTGATTTCCTTTTTGTTCTAATGACTGGTGGCCCCTGGAACAGAAACCCGGGATCATTTAATGCTTTGATTCCCGCACAAACACTAATGTGTGGGCCCTTGTGGCTGTATTTAGCTAAGTACATTTTCTTGAATGCTTAGTTTTCGTTTACGCTTTCACAAGCCAAAAGCGTATTTTTCTTTTACGCCTTCAGCATGCATTCGGCTGTGGGTCAAGGTTGACCAAGTCAACCCCTCACCTTGGCCCCACCAGTCAGTCACCGTGGCTGGCTGAGGCTGAGTAGAAAAAGGATTAATCCTTTTTGAAAATCCTAAATTGAATTATTTTTGCATTGATAATTCAATAAACTTCAAAAATTCATATCTATTTCATTTTAACTCCAAATTAAGTGAAACCAATTTTGTTGGTTTTCATTCTCTTTGTAATTTAACATGAAATAGGTTTTGAATCTGTCTCTACCACAGAAAATGTTGGTATTAGAATTAATTTCCAACTAGGATTATTTGTTACCTTAAAAATCCTTTTAACTTGAGAAATTCCTAGAAAATTCTTCTTAACTCCAAATAAAATAATTTTTGTTTCTAATTTTTTTATAAAATCATAATCCTTCTGTTTTTGCAAAAATATTTGTGTTTGGTTATTTTGGTGTTATTCGTTCTTTTGCTTGATCGATAGGTTCCGACAATTCAATTAAATACGAGAGTGATCCTCCGTAGTAAGTGGAATATCTCCAGCAAGGCAAGCAGTTCTCCTTTGATGCACATTGATCCTATTATTTGTGCATGCTAATATTTCAAAATTTTCAACTATATGTATGCATGCTATGTTAACAAGATATTTCTCAGTTCGCGATAGTTTTCCTGGTTAGTTAAATGAACTGTAGGTAAATATCCATCCTCTACTACTGAGCTTAGGATTATATCCGCTGTGATTTAGAGTTCGTTGGATGGGCTCTAGTCACTTCATTGTACTGTATACGAGTTGTCGCTTAGCCATGCTTAGAACGGTAGTCTGGGGATCATCGCCTCGGCGATAGTCACTACAACCCCACTCTAAATTACTTGAGTCAGAGTACTCATGTATGTAGCTTATTTGGAAAAACTAAAAATGAAAATAAAATATTCTAGACTTGGGCACATTGGTTGGCTGGTGTGTTTTTGGGTGTGTGCTTGGTGCCCGAGTCAACAAGGACTAAATATCTTATCCCACTGAACCGAGCATTATTGCGTGCATCCACATGAGGGCCATATGAGAACCCCTCTTGACTTAGTACTTTGGCGTGTGTTAGCTCCGAGTCGCAGGAGGTGGGTGCGTGTGTTGTGTTAAAAAGAAGAAATGTGTGTATATGTGTGTTGGGTGTGCGGGAGTAGAATTATGTCTAGGTTCTCCACACCGAATGGCATTGTAGTTGTCCGAGGGCTTTACCTATATAGGGTAATTGACCTTCGGCTTTACAATGACTCTAACACAACGTATGGGTAACCATACGGGCGACTCGTAGTTAATACATAATATTGGAAAACGTCTCGTAGGACTTAGCCATGCCGGCATACCTAAGGAAGTGTGCTTAATAGCTTGGCAAAAAGGCGGTCTGACATGTGGGTAAAGTTGTACACCCCTGCAGGGATTAATCTTTTCGAAAAGCCAAGTCCTTGGTTATGGACACGCTTGGGGGAGGTCTTTCAAGAGTTAGACTATAACATTTTGATAAAACTTGAGAATGGGTGATACGAATGGTAATTCGTTCTATTGTGGTGGCTTTGGGAAGTCACCTCTAGGATGTTGCTTATGTTTATAATTATTGTCTCACTATTATTTGAATAATTAAAAATTGCTTTAACAAATTGCCTGCAATCTATTACTTTATTGCAAATAAATTGTGGCTTTACGCTGAAAATAAACTCTATGGTCATCTCCATTGATTTAAGCCTGCATGTAGCTATGTATAGGTTTATTAATCGTAAGTCTTGCGAGTACTGACGAGGATATAACAATCCTCATTTAATCATTTATCCATAATTCATATCATAGTCATAAATCCTTATATGACTATCCCATGATCGTAAGCTCTACTACAATCAGTATGCAGTCGTAAGCTTTCCTACGACCATCCCCTGGTCGTAAGACCTTCTACGACCATCCCCTAGTCGACAAAGCTCACAGACATGTGGGCCTAGTCGATAAAGGAATCTTTCGCACCGTATTCAAAATACGGGTAGTAAAACTACGCAATTATTTCCTAAGATAATGGCATGATTTTAACTCCCTTTTATTATGATAATTGCCTAGTGACGAGAGAACGTTTTAACTCCTGCAGTAACCTCCGATGCTTGGCGCCACGATCACGGATGATTAAGTGACCTTTTATTAGAGGTCCAGCGGCGTACGATGCAGGGGCGGTATAAAAAGCAAGGATCATCGAGCAAGGGGGAGAGCCCCAATTCTGAAAAGCACAATACTCTAGTTTTCTGGCTTGATCTTGTAATCCAGTATACTCAATACATACACACAGGAGTAGGGTTGTTATTCTCCCAGGAGAAGGCCCGAACCTGTATAAAATTCCCGTGTCTCCATCTCTATGTGATTTTGAGCCTAGAGGAACCTCCGAATCAAACAATCTTTACGTAAGTTCAGTCCTAAAACACCGACAGTTGGCGCCGACCGTGGGAATCTTCGAGTCATCAGTTTCTCCCTCCGTCCTTCCAATTCTCATGCTCTCATGGCAGGAGAACTGGTTCGACTTGGCCAATTATGCAGACATTGACATGTATGTCGGTTTTTACTATGAGCCAAGTGATGCATCCTCCGATGGTGATGTCGTCCCTGGAGATATTTCTCCAGGAGACTTTGCTACCGATGGAGTTGAGGAGGGATCCATATCCCCCACAACTATACGCCCAGACGGGGAACCAGCTTCCTCAGAGGGCAAGGGTCAATCCGACCTCAATGAGGACTGTCCCAAGGTAGACTCAGGGCATGGCGAGGGTTCCCTCTCCAAATGTCCAAGTCCACCTAAGACAATCCGACCTGGAGCGACGACTGTTGGAAGCCGTAATTCCGTATCTTCATCAGCATCTGGTGATTCTTTCTCTCCGGCTAGCCCAGCCAAGGATGCGATTGAACATGCTCTTCCTGTGTGTCCGACCATCCCAACGCAGGATTCACTTGCCGACGGAGACGGTTATAACCCGAAATTCCCCTTCCTGGAGGGGTTTGCTCCAAGTCGCTAGATGGTGTCATTTGGCGACTCCTCAGCGAGGAGGCCTCTAGTGCAAGTGGAGATCATCAGCGGAGGTCTTCGTCACGCCCTCGGTAGCAATAACTCTCACAGAAGCAGTGAGGATGCTCCCGAAGATCACACCTCGACCGCTTCGTGATGATGGCGAGGGCGCCTCCGGTGACGAGCAGGGGTCAACACTCGATGAGCATACGGGGAAATTCTCGAGATCATCACACTCCGCTAAAGCAAGGTCAAAGGTTAGGTATGGATGATTCTGAAACAGTCCGAAAGAAACGAGTCACAACTCAGAGAAAATTGCCTAGACGCGCTCAATACCAGTTGGAGGAAGATCAGGAACTTCAGCACATCAACGACCTGCTCAAGAACCCCTCTCGAGAACTTGCCCGAGCGCCCGGCTACGACCTCTTCACTGAAGAGATCGCACAAAGGCTACGAAATACGATGAGCAAGCTCGAACGACCCCGCCAACATCATTTTGGAAGTCGTGGCAGTACGAATCCATCAGCTTCCAGTCGTTCGAATAATTCAACGCATGGAAATCGCCGCAAGGTACATCGATCCCCAATCCGGAAAAGAGTTCCTCGAACGTCTAAAGAACATAAAGCTCCTAGGAGAGGTGATCATTCACCGCTCCGAACCAAAGGTCTGCAACAGTAGACAAGATACAAGGTGTATTATCCTCGTAGGATTGAGACTTACCATAAGTCAGATTCACCAATGGCTGGGTATCGTCGAGTACGATCACCTGACGACGTCAACCCCTCTTTTATGCAAAGGAGGCATTACGACGTAATTACCGGATGTCGGACATTCTCGCCTGACCTCTGAGAAGTTCACTGGCCACTGCGGTTTCGACCAAGGAATATGGAGAAATTTGATGGGTCTCAAAATCCCATAGAATTCCTTCAAATCTACACAACCGCTGTTCGAGCAGCAGGAGGAGGAGAGCGCGTCATGGCGAATTACCTTCCAACTGTGCTCGAACGGTCTGCTCGATCATGGTTATTAAACCAACCAGTCAAGTCGATATACCTGTGGCAACATCTCTGTGATCTATTGCTAGCCAATTTCCAGGGCACCTACCATCGCCCCGGAAAGGAAGACGACCTACATCGGATGCGACAAAACGACGACGAAACACTACGTCAATTCATCATGTGTTTTAGTCAGGTTCGCAATTCGATTCCTGAAGTTTTCGACTCATCTGTTATCAGAGCCTTCAAGCAGGGAGTCCGTAGTAGAAGGATCATGGAGGACATCGCTTTAAACCCTCCGCTCATTGCGAACTCTTGAGATGGTGATCGATGCCATCTGGCGATGAAGCGATCGAGTGGACCAAAATCATCGATCGAGATGACCAGAACCCTCAGGAGACGGGCAAAGGTAACAAAAAGAGGGATAAAAAGACCAAGAAATCTAAGAACAAGGCAAAGGGCCAAAAGCCTCAAGCCAATGTTTCTAAGGAGGTCTTGGCCGTAAATGATAAGGAGCCACGAACTACCAAACAATATCCGTCGAGGCAAAGGTAAGCACCGAGCGGAAGAGCGACAAGCCTAGGTGGTGCCCTTTCCATAAAAAGGAAGGGCATGACTTCGCAATTGCCGAAGCTTCCAACGAAAACTCAAGACTACTAGCGGTAAAGGGCCACTCCACGCCCTCGAAGAAGTAGAGCAAGCCGGTGACGTCTGTGATCGGACGACAACGAGGACATGCCGTTTCAGGATCCCGAGCACACTATCGAGCACATCTTTGGGGATCGTCGCTTGCGGTACGAGTCAAGGTGATGACTTAAAGCGATTGAGCGTGAGGTAAACTCCATTGACTCCTCTTGTCAAGAAAATCTTGAAGTGGGCGGAAGTCACCATCTCTTTTGAGAAGGGTGACTGCCCGATCCCTTCGATCCGACCAGGTCGTTGCCCGATCGTGGTCGAACCCACCATCAACAACTGTCGAGTGAATCGAGTGTTGATTGATGGTGGTAGTTCGTTAAATATTTTGTTGACGAACACCTTGGACGAGATGCAAGTACCCAGGACCAAGGTAAGGCCGGTAAGATATTCATTTCATGGTATTATACCGGGATCTTCGGCCAAACCTATTGGTCAAGTTTTCCTTCCTGTTACATTTGGTTCACCAAGTAATTTCAGGACGGAGAAGATCTCCTTTGATGTGGTCGATTTCGATACGGCATATAACGCCATACTCGGACGACCAGCTTTGGCAAAATTCTTAATGGCAACTCATTATAGGTATCAATGTCTTAAGATGCCAGGTCCCAAAGGAGTAATCACAATTCATTGTGATAAGAAGATGGCGCACACGTGTGACCGTCGATCCCTCGAGATGGTAGGTCAGATACCAGCTCGGGAAGAAAAAGGACAGCCTTCGACCAAGTGCTCGAAGCCTAAAGCTACGCCCAAGCCGAATGACCAAGTCAAAGAGGTTCCCCTGGATCAGGAGGAACCTTCGAAGACTGTTCGCATCGGGGATACTTCCGACCCCAAGTAGGAAGATGCCCTCATTACTTTCCTCCGAGCAAACGCAGATGTCTTCGCGTGGCAAGCATCCGACATGCCTAGAGTCCCCAGGGAAGTGATTGAGCACAGACTAGCTTTAAGGCCTGACAAAGTACTCGTAAAACAAAAATTACGGAGATTTGCCCCTGATCGACGAGACGCTATAAGGTCAGAATTGGACAAGCTACTTAAAGCAGGCTTCATAAGAGAAGTCGACCACCCAGAGTGGTTGGCCAACCCTGTAATGGTTAGGAAGTCTAACGGCAAGTGGCAAATGTGCGTTGACTTCACTGATCTTAATAAAGGTTGTCCAAAAGATGATTTCCCTTTACCTCGTATTGATCAGTTGGTTGACTCTACTACTAGTTGCGAAACATTAAGTTTTCTAGATGCATATTCTAGCTACCATCAGATTAATATGTGTCTAGAAGATGAAGAAAAGACTGCATTTATTACTCTATTTGGTATATTTTGCTATGTCAAAATGCCATTTGGTCTAAAAATGCTAGCGCTTCTTTTCAACGTTTGATGCAATCGACTTTTTCACCTCAGCTAGGCCGAAATTTGGAAGCCTATGTTGACGATCTAGTCAAAAAAAGCATCAAACGGCTTGATCATGTTTCAAACTTGCAGGAGACGTTCGACAACCTCAGAAAGCACCGCTTGAAACTCAATCCTGAGAAGTGTGTGTTTGGAGTCTCTTCGGGAAAGTTGCTTGGATTACTGGTCTCTGTACAAGGGATCGAAGCAAATCCCGAAAAGATAAAAGCCATTGTCCAAATGCGCTCTCCAACCATGAAGAAAGAAGTCTAAAAACTCACAGGGTGTATGGCGGCTTTAAGTCGTTTCATAGCACGACTGGGTGGAAAAGGACTACCTTTCTTCAAACTTCTAAGGAAGCACGAGGGTTTCGAGTGGTCGGAAGAGGCAAACGCTGCCTTCGAGGATGTCAAGAGATATCTTACGAGTGCTCCTGTTCTAGTTTCCCCGAAACCAGAAGAGACGCTCTTGATTTATCTAGGCTGCCATGCCACAGTGCGATGCGCGATACTAGTCGTAGAAGCGTGAACACGTTCAAGCGACCGATGTACTACGTAAGTGAAGTTTTGCATGGACCTAAGGGCGTTACCCTCGGGTCCAAAAGCTTCTCTATACCCTCCTCATGTCTTGAGGAAGCTGCGGTATTATTTTGGTAGCACAAGATAATTGTGCCGTCTGAGTTTCCCTTGGGAGTAATCCTCCAGAATAGGGAAGCAGCGGGATGCATGTCGAAATGGTCAATAGAACTTGGGGTGTTCGACCTCCATTTCGTGCCCCGAACGGCCATTAAATCCTAGATCTTGGCAGACTTTGTCGCCAAATGGACAAATCCTGAACTTGTTCAGGATCCCTAGTACGATACCCACGACAAGTGGACGATGTACTTTGATGAGTCATTTACTTTAAATAGCTCGAGGGTTGGGGTGGTCCTGGAATCTCCTAACGGAGAGACCTTAAAGTATGCCATACAGCTAAACTTTCAGGCCGCTAACAACGTGGCAGAGTACGAAGGTTTACTAACCGGCATACGAGCTACGAAAGCGCTCGCGGTTCGACGACTACTCATGAGAGGAGACTCTCAACTAGTCATGAATCAGGTCAGAAAAGAGTACCAGTGCTCTAACCCGACCATGTCTCGGTACTTATCGGAAGTTCGAAAGCATGAAAAGCATTTTTTCGGTTTCAAGGTACAATTCATCCCTCGAAAGGATAATTTCCTCACAGACCAGCTTGCTCGAATAGCTTCTTCCCGATCACTAGTACCAAAAGGAGTCTTCTTGGAGCAACTCCAGAAGCCGTCTCTAGTGGAAACACAAGAGACATCTCCTATTGAGACAGCCTCTCTAGAATACGAGGATACTTGGATGGATCCCATTTACAAGTATCTTCAGACGGGTTCCGTGCCCGATGACGATCTCGAAGCAGATCATTTATCTCGAAAGGCCAAAATGTATACTTTTATCGAAGGAGTCCTCTATAAAAGAGGTACTCAAGGGGTACTCATGCGATGCATACTGCAGAGAGAAGGACTAAACCTCCTTCACGACATACACGGGGGCATCTGTGGAACTCATGCTTCCTACAGAACGTTGGTTGGTAAAACCTTTCGATAAGGATTTTACTAGCCAACAGCCCTCTATGATGCCAAAGAGATGGTTAAGAAATGTGTACAATGCCAGTTTCATAACAGGCAAATACATCAACCAGCTCAGGCATTACAAATAATTCCTCTATCATGGTCTTTTGCGACCTGGGGTCTCGATATCTTAGAACTGTTCCCAAGGGCTCCAGGAGGTTTCGAGTTCGTTTTTGTGGCTATTGATACGTTCACAAAATGGATCGGCCGAACACGGATCGATAACAACGGAAGCATAAAGCGGTTCATGATGAGAAGCGTGATTACTTGATTTGGAGTCCCCGGTCGAATAATCACAGACAATGGTAAACAATTTTCGAGCGCAAAATTTTAGGAATTTTGCGACGAGTTGGGTACCAAGCTCTGTTATGCCTCTGTCGCCCATCCCCAAAGCAATGGGGCAGTCGAACGAGCGAATGGCCAAATAACGCAGGGAATTAAAACTCGAGTCTTCGACCAGCTTGTTAAGCGCTCGGGGGCTTGGGTACAAGAATTACCCTCAGTATTATAGGCAGTTCGTACGACCGCTAGTCGGACAACAAGCGAAACACCTTTTTTCCTAGTCTTTGGTGCCGAAGCCATGCTTCCGCCAGAACTAAAGATTAGATCTACAAGGGTCGAGAGTTTCAATGACTCAGCCCAAGAAAAACTTCGAGCGGATGACATTAACCTGCTCGAAGAGAAGAGAAATCAGGCCTTAATCTGTTCAGAAGTATACCAACAAGCCCTGCGCAAATACTACGATCGTAAGGTCCAACCTCGCAGCCTTGCTGTAGGTGACTTGGTATTGAGGAAGATTCAATTCCAGTCTAATCGGAACAAACTTTCTCCTAAGTGGGAAAGTCCTTACACAGTGGTCGAAGTTATGCATCCAGGCTTGATACGACTGGCAATGGAAGACGGTCGGGTTCTCTCTAATTTTTGGAATATCGACCAGTTACACAAATTCTACGTGTAAACGACCAACCATTCAATAAAGCATCAGGTTCTTTCTATCTTTATTGTTTTACTTTAAGTAGCGCTTTGATAATTCTTTCAACCATAACCTGGTCGAAGGTCCACCCTCGACTAGTTCCTAGTCGTGAGCTTTCTCACGACAACACACTGGTCGTAAGACATCCTACGACCAGTACCCAGTTCATCTTTACACTGGTCGAAAGGATGGTAACGCCACCTAGTCGAAGCCTTTCCTCTCTGCACGTGGTCCCGCCCACTAGAAGGAACTTCCTAGAGTTGACTCGTTCTTCCCTTTTTTACCAACACAAAGAGCTTGGGTTCAAAACATGGTCAAATAATAACAAGCCAACTCTTAGTACCTTAGTTTATTTCTTCATTCATTTTTTTTGGAAAATAAACTAAGCAGAGTACACTTTCAAATTTGCTCAACTACTCTTGATAAACTCGGTTTGTTTTAACTGGTCGGAGGAAGTTGCAACACCTAGTCAAAGACTTTTCTCTCTACACGTGGTCTTGCCTACTAGAAGGAACTTCCTAGCGTCGTTCTGTTTCTAACTCCTGCTACCATAGTGAACATATTGAGTGCATTGAAATAAGTTGGACAAATTTTATAAAGGAACTCCAGAAGTTTATCTAACTCAAGTTGACCGTTCTTGATTTGATTAATCTGATCGGAGATGGTAACATCACCTAGTCGAAGACTTTCCTCTTTGCATGTGGTCCTGCCCACTAGAAGAAACTTCCTAGTGTCAACCTGCTCCTACTCTTTCGACCAGTGCGAGATAATCGTAATCGAAAAACTACAAGTTAGCTAAACTGCTCTCTTTTTCAGAAAACCCATTTAGTACTATTTACTCGGTTTATCTAAATAAACCAAGTAAATAGTCGGGGGCTAGGATAAAGTTATTAACTTGACTTCAATTCTTAGTCTTGCTCTTTTTTCCCATCCATTATCTTATGAGTTACTAACTACTTGACAAGATGATTTTTCAGGAAAAATGAAGGATTATATATCAACATCAACAAAAAACTTGTCTTTACAGGATTCCGGTACAAATTACTCTGGCTAAGGTGGTTTTATTTCCATACCCTCCGTGACTAACTCAGCGATCGGATGCAATGCCGCCATTAAACACTCCGCTTCTGCTTCAGAGCAAGCGAAGTTGTCTACGACTGGCTGCAGGTTTAAGTTGGGATCATGGGGATTTAAGTTTTGTTAAGACATACCTTACTCCCTCTTGAGCCGCTTCCTTTACAGAGACAAATTGATTATCCCTCAGAGTAGTCACTAGCTCTTGCAAAGTCCCGACTTGTTCACCAATAGCACTCGAGTGGGCAGGCAAGGTGTCGTCACGAGGAGTAATCTCCTCAGCATGAAGCCCATCGAGTACATGGTTCAAAAGTGAAATGTTGTCTTGAAGATTAATCTTCAAAGCCTTCATTTCCTCCTGACTACGAGTCGAAGCCTCGCGAAGTCGTTTCACTTGTGCTACTTGTTCTGAAAAGAATAAGGCCAGCCAAATAAAAATGACCTCGAGAGGAAAACACAATCAATCACAGGTAAAGATTTGCTTACCAACGAGTTGAGAATTCAACCTCTTAACTTCTTGGCGTGGGCGCGGTGTCCTTAAGGTAACATTTGCTCCCACCCTCGACCTCTTGGTCTTTATCTGAAAGGAAATAAGATTCAGAAAAAGAAGAAGCGGTCGAAAGCGGTCTTAAGTTCAGCACTTACTGCTTAGTTGTCCCTGCAACTTTCGGTTTGCAGAGTCTACCTCCTGATGCTTTTTTCAGAGGTCTTCTTTCTCCTCCCTTAGCTTTTTCGTCTAGGCTTTTTCGTAGTCAAGAGAATCAGCTAGGGACTTCTCATTACTCTTAATCCTGCAAAGGAAAAGGGTAGATGTAAGCATAGAACCTAGTCGTAAGTTTCTTCCATGATCAGTTCCTAGTCGTAAGTTCTTCTACGATAAATACCCTGGTCGTGAGTTCTTCTACGATCAGTACTTAGTCATAAGATCTTCTACGACAAACCCTACAAGTAATGCGTAAGTAGTCAAAACATAAAAGGCTACGAAATGTGGTTACTCACAATTTCTCTGCTTGTTCGTAGAGTTCAGCTTTCTCCTATCGCAATTGGACAAGTTGCCTGTTGTATTCAACAACAGTAACAATTTGCTCCAATGCTCTCTGCATAAAGCAAGGCAGTTAGAAATGAGAAAAGGTATGAGTGAAAATACTGAATAACAAGTACTTACATTCATCGCCATTCGTGCAAACAAAGGCACGACCCTTGTGGGATCCCTCAGTTCATCAACCTCTCGAACTCGGTCCCACCACACCTCTTCGAGACACGCGTCATCGAAGACATCCCTTCCGCCAGGAATGTTTTTAGGATGGACACGAGCACGAGGTCTAAGAGCTAAAGATTCCACAAGGGAAGACGGCCCGAAGAATTCGGAGGTGAAATTGGCATATTCCTCCTTCTCAGATTTAGTAACACCAGCCCCTTCTTGAGGGCCTGGACGAACGTCTGCAACAACCTCCTTTCCAGCACGACGCTCTGATACCTCCACGGTGTCAGACGCCGCCCTCGCGTCGGCCTCTATGACCACTCCTGTGGCCATAGCTGTGGTCGACTCTTTGACCATTCCTGTGGTCGTAGCCGCTTCTAAACCTACGACCGCTCCGCTAGTCGTAGCCACATCAGCTGCAACGGCACCCTCCGCCATTCGGACAGTGGTTGACCCTTCGACCACCGCCACTGTTGTTCCTTCACCTGCTAAAGAAACTATAATGGGTTCCTTGAAAGGAACGACCTTGATGATGAGAGGAGACGCGCTAAGACCATAAAAAGGAAAGCACGATCAGGTGGTAAAAAAGCAAAAGGTAAAATACTGTCCTTATACTTTTGTCTCTTTTACGTACCTCTGAGTGCCAGAAGAAATCTTGAGTTTGGAAACAACCCTCGCCAAAGAAGGTTTCTTCGACTTTTTCTCAACCATGTCTGGTTGAGAATTAAGTTGAGGAACATCCGCGACCACGTCTGATCGTGGGCCTTGATCAAGCACCATCTCTCTTTGAGTCTCTTGGCTCTCTAGGTGGTCTAGACCGGTCTCAACCACCTCAGCGGCAGCACTGCCCTCGATCACAGGTACTGCTGGCGCAGCAGCCTCCTTCTCAAAAGACATGAAACTTCTTCAATTCTCCTTCTCTAAGTCACTGACAGAGCCACAAGAAGTGGAAATTGTGAAAGTCTAAATAGAAGGATACCTTGGTTTTGCGGGTTTTGCATTTGAGAGATTCGAGCGCCTCTGCGCGCAACTTTGTCTTTGACCATGTCCTCAGCAAACTTCGCGAAAGGTTTAACCAGGTCAAAGGAGCTCGAGCTTGGGCCTCCCTTGTCGACGGATTTAACGAACCGACGCTTCTTGGCAGAGGGAGGAACAGGCTGCTCAACCACAGCCGCACCAATAACCATCAGTTCGACTTCCTCGTTGTCCTGACGGTTCTCCATGCCTACTCTCTGCAGAAGTCATAGAGAAAGATATTATAAAGTGGTCGTAAGTTCTTCTACGACTATTACCACGTCGTAAGCTTTTTTACGACAATTCCCTGTTTGTAAGTTCTTCTACGACCAGAACCTGATCGTAAGTTTTTCTGCGATCAGTACCCCGTCATAAGTTCTTCTATGACCACAAAGTCCTAAAGATGAAATCAATTCTCGATTACCTTTAGGCGCTCCACCTTGTCTTCTGGGGACAAGACCGCCAAAATTGGAGGAGGAGCCACGTTAGATGGCTGGGGCTTCTCGTAGATAAGCTTGACTCGGGCGTCAATCTCCTCTTGCGAGAGGTCTGCAGAAATAAGAGAAGTTTAAATAAAGCCAATTCTAAAATCAACAGAAAGAAGGCTAAAACTTAAGGTTTCCTTACCCTCCGCATAGTCCCTCGTCGGGTCTGATGAACCCGAATACCTTCACATCTGGTGAGCCCTCTTCTTCAGAGGGCTGATACGGCGCGCATGATGAAATCCTTCACCAGGTGCCATCCAGTAAGCCCCTCTTCCTTCAAGTCTGCGATGACTTGGATGAAGGGGGCAATCCGACGAAGGTCCTTAGGAATCGCATCCCATGAAGGAACCTTCTCTGCCGGCTTTCCAATGAAGGAGAGGCTGTCCTCATTGGTGATCTCCTAATAGAACCACCTCTTCTTCCACCCCGGCCACGACGACCGGGTAAACATCTGAATGTACTCCCTCGACTTCCCGTCATGGAGCTTCAGACTACAACCATCGATAATTCCACCTAACCGAGTCATTCTGTAGTAATACCGGAACAACTCTAGGTCAGCTGGGATCCCTAGGTAGGCCTCGCAAAGGTACACAAATACCCCCAACATTGTAATTGAATTGGAAACGAGGTTCACCAACACTACTTGGAAGTACTCGAGTACCAATGTAAGGAAAGGATGAGCAGGTAATCGAAGGCCGCACTCACAGAATGCTTAGAAGACGGAGATTTGTCCCATCTCCTCGATGGTATCTTGCTGGCGGCCGATCCATCTCACGAATTCGACCTTTGGGATCTTCTCGAGTCGACCAAAGCTTGAATCTTGGCGCGTCCATCTCGATTGACCATCGAAGCGGCTCTCGCTATTTCTCCAGCTAAGAGATTGGATGTGGAAGGGTTGGAGAAGGAAGCTCGATTTGGTCGGCGAAGAACTTCGAAAGTTTTGAGCAGCAAGAACAAATTGGGGAAGGTAAAGACCTTACCTTCACCCATGGTGAAACTTTATAACCACACTTAGAAGATGAAAAGGCGTGGCTACTGCTTGGTTTATAGCGCAGGAGCTGCTCCGGCGAGACAATGGCAAGGGAGTCAATTGGGATTCTTAAAATTTGTCTGCTCGAGGAAGTTAGGTCTGTTTTTACACCTCAAGCGAAATTACCTTCATGACCAAGTCTTTTCTGGTCAAAAGTAACAACGGTTGGAAAGTTTCTACTTCCAACCACAGTACTGCGACCACTCTGGGACCGTTAGATCTTCTATGATCACCTTGTGAGCCGCAAGGTTATCCTACAACTTTCTTGACTAAGTAAATTTCTAGTCAAATGAAACATTAGTCGAAGAGTTTTTCCTTCGACCATCTTTTCAACGACCATCTACTGGTCGTAAGATCATCTACTGCTCCTTTCTCAAGCAAGCTATTTTTCGCTTAAGCTGGGGGGCTAGATGATGAGGATATAACAATCCTCATTTAATCATTTATCCATAATTCATATCATGAGGTAATAATGACGTCATATAACTCTTGAGTATACCCCTTAAATATTAATAAGGGAGAAGCTAGAGGTCGTAAGTTCTTCTACGACTGCCCTATAGTCGTGGGTCTTCCTATGACTACCCCATAGTCGTAAGTCCTTATACGACTATCCCATGATCGTAAGCTCTACTACGATCAATATGCAGTCGTAAGCTTTCCTACGACCATCCCCTGGTCGTAAGACCTTCTACGACCAGGCCCTAATCGACAAAGCTCACAGACATGTGGGCCTAGTCGATACATGAATCTTCCGCACCGTATTCAAAATACGGGCAGTAAAACTACGCCATTATTTCCTAAGATAATGGCACGATTTTAACTCCCTTTTATGATGATAATTGCTGGCGGCGTGGGAGCGTTTTAACTCTTGCGGTAACCTCGATGCTTGGCGCCACGATCCGGATGATTAAGTGACCTTTTATTAGAGGTCCAGCGTACGATACGGGGCGGTATAAAGACAAGGATCATCGAGCAAGGGAGAGCCCCAATTGAGAAGCACAATACTCTAGTTTTACGGCTTGATCTTGTAATCCGGTATACTCAATACATACAACAGGGAGTAGGGTTGTTATTCTCCCGGGAGAAGGCCGAACACATATAAAATTCCGTGTCTCCATCTACGTGTGATTTTGAGCCTAGAGGAACCCCGAATCAAACAATCTTTACGTAAGTTAGGTCCTAAAACACGAAAAGTACAATTTTGTACTCAAGCGCATTGTCTATTCTTTGAAGAGGAGGTTGACCCCAAGGGGTTAACATTTGTGAGATGACTTATTTGTTGACGACTAGCTTAGGCGTTCTGGCGGTTGCCTTGTGGGTAAGGGCAAACCGGTTGGCTTTTGTTTCAGCCATCTTATGGCAAGTGTTTCCACTACAGACTTGACTCTTTTGTATGGAACCTTTTTGTTTGTTTGGTTGTGTTGTAAACTATGAAACCTTCGGTAATGTAATGACTTGCGTATGGAGTTGATGCTTAATTTTGTACGGGGTATGTGTACTGCAATTCTGGGAAGTACAAATGCACCGAGAGCAGGGAAATTTGATTTGTAATGCTAGGACCAATGGAAAGGTTAAGTATTACAAATTAAATCGTTCGGCGGCTCTCACAGTTCCGCCCATGACCGGGTAATAGGTTTCTTCATAATCAACTCCTGGACATTGAGTAGAACCTTGTGCAACAAGCCTTGCTTGTTTTCATTTCTCTTTCGAACAAATACCCACTTAAACCCTACGAGGTGCACATAGGGGGTCGCATGGCTTACAGGTCCAAACACCTCTATTTTATTCAGAGATAATAATTATGTTTCTATCGCCTTCTTCTAATCTTCTCAATCTGATCTTTTCTTACATTCAGCGAGCGATGTAGGCTCTGGATCAAGATCAATGATTGTGGTAATTTTCTTTGCAAAATAAATATCGACATTGGCTATTGTCATATTCAAAGATTCTCCCGTGGTCACATATTTTATAGTTATTTCTTCATGGAGCAATTCTTTTAATGCTTCTTGACGGGTATATAATAATCCTCATGTTATTATATATCTATAATTCATATTATGGATAATAATGATGTCATATAACTCTTGAGTATACCCCTTAATAGCCATAAGGGAGAAGCTGGAGGTTGTAAGTTCTATGACCACCTAGTAGTCGTAAGTTCTCTTACGACTGCCCCATAGTCGTAAGTCTTTCTACGACTATCCTATGATCGTAAGTTCTTCTACGATCAGTCTATGGTCGTAAGATCTTCTACGACCACCACCTGGTCGTATGCTCTTCTACAACCAGTCCCTAATCGACAAGGCTTACAGACATGTGGGCCTAGTCGATCAGGGAATCTTTCGCACCATATTGAAGATATGGGTAGTAAACTACGCCATCATTCCCTGGAATAATGGCACGATTTAAACTCCTTTGTTATGGTGGTAACTGCCTGGCAGCGTGGGAACGTTACTACTCCCATAATAACCTTGATGCTTGACTCAATAATCGAAGACATTAAGGCGCCTTTACCTTTGGGTATAGCGGTACACCTTGAGGACTGTATAAAAGGCAGAATCATCAGGACAATCGGAGCGATCCGAAGATCATTAGAAGCACAATACTCTAGTCTTTGGCTCTATCTTGTAATCCAGCATACTCAATACATACACATAGGAGTAGGGTTGTTATTCTCCTAGGATAAGGCCTGAACCTATATAAAAACCCCCATGTCTCCATCTTTGTGTGATTTTGAGCCTAGAGGAACCCTCGAATCAAACAATATTTACGTAAGTTTGGTCCTAAAACACCGACAGTTGGCGCCGTCCATGGGGATCTTCGAGTCATCAGCTTTCCATCGTCTTTCCAATTCTCATGCTCTTATGGTAGGAGAGTGGAACGAGGAGAACTGGTTCTACTTGGCCTATTATGCAGATATCGACATGGATGCCGGTTTTGACTACGAGCTGAGTAATGAATCATCTGATGGTGATGTCGCCCCCGGAGATCTTTCTCCAAGAGACTTTACCACCGACGGAGTTGAGGAGATATCCTTTCCCCCACAACGATACGTTCAGACGGGGAACCATCTTCCTCAGAGGGCAAGGGTCAATTCAACCACAATGAAATTTGTCCCAAAAGCGAGACTCGAAGGCGGCAGGGTTCTCTCTCCAAATGTTCAAGTCCACTTGAGACAGTCCGACCTGGCGCAACAACTCTTGGAAGTCGTAATTCCGGATCTTCATCAGCATATGGTGGTTCTCTCTCTCCGCTTAGCCCAGCCAAGGATGCGTTCGAACATACTCTTCCTGCGAGTTTGACCATCCCAACGTAGGGCTCACTTGCGGACGGAGACGGCTATAACCCGAAATTCCCCTTCCAGGAGGGGTTTGCTCCAAGTCGCCAGATGGTGTCATTCGACGACTCCTCAAGCGAGGAGGCCTCTAGCACAAGTGGAGATCATCAACGGGAGGTCTTCGTCCTGCCCTCAGGTAGCAATAACTCTCCTAGAGACAGGGCTGAGGACGCTTCCTGAAGATCACACTCTACGACCGCTCGTGGCAATGACAATCACACTCTACAACCTCTGGCGATGAACAGAGTCAATACTCTGATGAGCGTGCGGAAAATTCTCGAGATCATCACACTTCACTAAGGCAAGCCCAAGGATCAGGTATGGATGATTCTGAAACAATCCGACGGAAACGAGTTGCGGTTCAGAGAAAATTGCCTAGGCGCACTCAATACCAGTCGGAAGAAGCTCAGGAACTTCAGTATATCAACAATATGCTCAAGAACCCATCTCGAGAACTTGCCCGGGCACCTGGCTATGATCCCATCGCACGAAGGCTGCGGCGCACGATGATCAAGCTCAAACGACCCCGCCGACATCATGCTGGAAGTCGTGGCAGTACGACTCCATCAATTTCCAGTCGTTCGAATAACTCACCGCATGGGGATCGCCGCAAGTTGCATCGCTCACCAAACAGGAAAAGAGTTCCTCGAACACCTGATGATCATAAAGCTCCTAGGAGAGGTGATCATTCACCACTCCGACCCAGAGGTCTGCAACAGCAAACAAGGTACGATGAGTCTTACCCTCGTAGGATCGAGACTTACCATAACTCAGATTCACCCGTTGCTGGGTATCGTCGAGTACGATCATCTGGCGATGTCAACCCCTCTTTTCTGCAAAGGAGGCATTACGACGTAATTACTGGATGTCGGGCGTTCTCGCTGACCTTGGCGATTCAGCGGCGCGCGCGGTTTCGACCGAGGAGCGTAGAAATTTGATGGGTCTCAAAATCCCATCGAATTTCTTCGGATCTATACGACCGTTGTTCAAGCAGCAGGAGGAGGAGAGCGCGTCATGGTGAATTACCTTCTGACTGTGCTTGAAGGGTCTACTCGATCGTGCTTATTAAACCAACCAGTCGAGTCGATCTACTCGTGGTAGAATCTCTGCGATCTATTGTTGGCCAATTTCCAGGGCACCTACCATCGCCCCGAAAAGGAGGACGACCTACACAGGATGTGACAAAATGACCACGAAACACTACGCCAATCCATCAGGTGTTTCAGCCAGGTTCGCAATTCGATTCATGAGGTTTCTGACTCATCTGTTATCAAAGCCTTCAAGCATGGAGTCCGCAGCAGAAGGATCACGGAGGAGATCGATTTAAATCCTCCTGCTACTATCGCTGAACTCTTCGAGATGGCTGACCGGTACGCGATTGCTAATGAAGTAGTCGAGTGGACCAAAATCATCGATCGAGATGATCAGCACCCTCAGGAGACTGGCGAAGGTGGCAAGAAGAAGGATAAGAAGGCCAAGAAATCCAAGAACAAGGCAAAGGGCCAAAAGCCTCAAGCCAATGCTTCTAAGGAGGTCCTGGCCGTAAGCGATAAAGAGCCACGAACTACCAAACAACACCACGATCGAGGCAAAGGTAAGCGCCCCGAACGAAAGAATGATATGCCTAGGTGGTGCCCTTTTGATAAAAAGGAAGTACATGACCTTCGCAATTGTCAAGTTTTCCAACGAAAGCTCGAGGAATACTACAACGATAAAGGACCACTTCCTACTCTCGAAGAGGTAGGACAAGCTAGTGGTCGTACACAGTCGGACGACAACACGGACATGCCGTTTCAAGATCCCGAGCACACCATCCAGCACATCTTTGGAGGATCATCGGCATACGAGTCAAAGCGGCGACTTAAAAAGCGATCGAGCGAGGTAAACTCCATTGACCCTCCTCTTGTCAATAAGTTGCCGAAGTGGTCAGAAGTCACCATCTCTTTCGAGAAGGTTGACCACCCGATCCCTTTGACCCGATCAAGTCGATTTCCGATCGTGGTCAAACCCTCCATCAACAACTGTCGAGTAAATCGAGTGTTGATTGTGTTGGAAATATGCCCTAGAGGCAATCATAGAGATGATTATATTTCATTATATTCATAATATTGGATAATATGTTATCTTGTTCCTAGAATAATATTGTTAATATTGATTATCAAGTATGTGACTTGATTGTGAAACTCTATATTTCTGCGATAATTATTCTTATCGATCCTGATGGGAAATATATGAGGACACATATGAATAGACCAGCATATGTATTGGTTGATGACTATGTTTCACGGGTCATGGATATAGAGATATCAAACCAATAATATGGACACATGTTAGAGAACATGATGTTGGATTAGACCCACCTTGAGACACTATTGAGATTGTTATGATTCTATGTGTCGTTAGTTGGTCTCAAGCAATGATGATGTATAATCCTTAGACCTGAGATCAATATGGTTTCCTACATGTGTAATAGCACTCTTAGGGGTTGCCAAACGCTACACCGTAACTAGGTAGTTATAAAGGTAACTTTCGGGTATGCTATGAAACATGCAGAGGAATGTGACTGGTCGGATATGGGATTTGCCCCTCCTAACATAACAGGAGAAATGTCTCTGGGCCCCTCGTTGTGTTCGGATAAAGAAAGTGCATGGCCATGCCACTAGTAGTCGAAGTGTTCGACCACGTAAAGTAATTCGACACTTGATCGAGAAAGCATTGAGCAGTCCATGGATGACACAACATCTCACAGAGTTCAACCGGACATCGTGAGCCAAAGGGGGTATACAGTAGGTCACTTAGTTCGACGATTCACGGACTAGTCGTATGGAATCTGAGTGGTCGTAGGGTGGTCGAGCGTAATCCTGAGAGGTCGTAACACAGTCGTGAGGAATTCTGAACTGGTCGTGACCAAATCTGAACTAGTTGTATAGAGATAAGACACGGTCATAAGTGATGTGGACTGGTGGTAGATCATATTGCATTAAGGTTCGTCCGATATAATTTGTGTGTATTAGGGAATCGCTATGTTACGCTAGGAGCCACTACGACTCGTGATCGGAAAGGGTTTAGAGTCACAACCGATTACGCATGAACCTCTGGTCACACACTTAGCAGGTTGGAACAAATCGATATGAATCGATTAAGTCAAGCGTGTTTGGATAGGATCCAAATCACGAGCACTATACAAGGAGATGCATGAGACTATTTGGAGCGTAAGTTTTACACCATCGAAACCCTAGCCGCCATCTTCACGAGAGCTCTCAGTGCGACTTGGTGCTAGCACACTGCGCATGGTTGTTCCTTTTCGGATGTGTGAATCTGTAGTAGGCGCTCACATCGCAATTGCGCTTGAGGACAATCCATGATCTTCACAAGGAGGCTGCGAAGTAGCTAGAGGAGCGATCGAATCGCGAGGACATTTGGACGATCGACTACGACCACTACATCGACGCGCTCTACATTGGACAAGACTACTCCAACCCTTCTTCCGCTGCTCCGCGCATCTGGTGGTAACGATCTGTGATCATCTACTTGCTTGGCTTCCTGGTTTGCGTGGTAGAAAATTTTGATTTGTAGCTATCGTAGCCTACTCGTACCCCCAACAGATTGATGGTGGTAGTTCGTTGAACACTTTGTTTACGAACACCCTGGACGAAATACAAGTCCCCAGGACCAAGGTAAGACCGGTAAGATATTCATTTCATAGTATTATACTGAGGTCTTCGGCCTAACTCATTGGTCAACTTTCTCTTCCTTTAACATTTGGTTCACCAAGTAATTTCAGGACGGAGAAGATCTCCTTTGATGTGGTCGATTTCGATACGACATATAACGCTATACTCGGACGACCGGCTTTGGCAAAATTCTTAGTGGCAACTCATTATGGGTATCAATGTCTTAAGATGCCAGGTCCCAAAGGAGTAATCACAATTCATTGTGATAAAAAGATGGCGCACATGTGTGACCGTCGATCCCTCGAGATGGTGGGTCAGATACCAACTCGGGAAGAAAAAGGGCAGCCATCGACCAAGCACTCGAAGCCTAAAGTTGCACCTAAGCCAAACGACCAAGTCAAAAAGGTTCCCCTAGATCAGGAGGAGCCCTCGAAGACTGTTCGTATCGGGGATACTTCTGACCCCAAGTAGGAAGACGCCCTCATCACTTTCCTTTGAGCAAACGCAGATATCTTCGCGTGGCAAGCATCCGACATGCCCAGAGTCCCCAGAGAAGTGATCGAGCACAGGCTAGCCCTACGGCCTGACAAAGTACCCGTAAAACAAAAATTACAGAGATTTGCCCTTGATCGATGATATGCTATAAGGTCAGAGTTGGACAAGCTACTTAAAGCAGGCTTTATAAGAGAAGTCGACCACCAGAGTGGTTGGCCAACCCTGTAATGGTTAGGAAGTCTAACGGCAAGTGGCGAATGTGCGTAGACTTCACTGATCTTAATAAAGCTTGTCCAAAAGATGATTTCCCTTTACCTCGTATCGATCAGTTGGTTGACTCTACTGCTGGTTGCGAAACATTAAGTTTTCTAGATGCTTATTCTGGCTACCATCAGATTAATATGTGTCTAGAAGATGAAGAGAAGACCATATTTATTACTCTATTTGGTATATTTTGCTATGTCAAAATTCCATTTGGTCTAAAAAAAAATCTGGCGCTTCTTTTCAACGTTTGATGCAATTGACTTTTTCACCTCAGCTAGGCCGAAATTTGGAATCCTATGTTGACGATCTAGTCGTAAAAAGCATCAAACGGCTTGATCATGTTTCAGACTTGCAGGAGACATTCGATAACCTCAGAAAAAACCGCTTGAAACTCAATCCTGAGAAGTATGTATTTAGAGTCTCTTTAGGAAAATTGCTTGGATTCCTAGTCTCTGTACGAGGGATCGAAGCAAATCCCGAAAAGATAAAAGCCATCGTGCAGATGCGCCCTCCAACCACGAAAAAAGAAGTCCAAAAACTCACAGGGTGTATAGCGGCTTTAAGTCGTTTCATAGCACGATTGGGAGAAAAAGGACTACCTTTCTTCAAACTTCTAAGGAAGCACGAGAGTTTCGAGTAGTCAGAAAAGGTAAACACTGCCTTTGAGGATGTCAAGAGATATTTTACGAGTGTTCCTATTCTGGTTTCCCTGAAACTAGAAGAAGCGCTCTTAATTTATCTAGCTGCCACGCCACAGCGTGGCGTAGTAGTAGCGTAGAAGCGTGAAGAGCGACTAGTCGTAGAGAAGTGAAGTTTTTGCACTCGAAGATGTCGATCAACGACTATTACGGTGTACTGAAACTAGAAGTGAATTTATTTGCCACGCTACAGCGAAGGTACCTGAGAACGTGGCGTTCAACGACTAGTGTTCAACGACTAAGGAACGTTACCCTCAGGACCAAAAGCTTTTCTATGCTCTCCTCATGTCTTCGAGGAAATTGTGGCATTATTTTCAAGCGCACAAGATAATTGTGTCGTCTGAGTTTCCCTTAGGAGTGATCCTCCAGAATAGGGAAGCAGCGGGACACATGTCTAAATGGTCAGTAGAACTTGGGGAGTTCGATCTCTATTTCCTGTCTTGAATGGCCATTAAATCCCAGATCTTGGCAAACTTTGTCACCAAATGGACAAATCCTGAACCTATTCAGGATCCTTAGTACGATACCCGCGACCAGTGGATGATGTACTTTGACGGGTCACTTACTTTAACCAGCTCGGGGGCTGGGGTAGTCCTGGAATCTCCTAACAGAGAGACCTTAAAGTATGCCATACAGTTAAACTTTGAGGCCACTAACAACATGGCAGACTACGAAGGTTTACTAGCTAGCATATGAGCTGCGAAAGCGCTCGCGATTCGATGACTTCTTGTGAGAGGAGACTCTCAACTAGTCGTGAATCAGGTCGGAAAAAGTACGAGGTTGTAACTTGACCATGTCTCGATTACTAGGGTGAAAGCGGATCGGATAGTTTCCCGTGATCCGGACAAAAACGGATTGGATTTTTCTTGGATAATTTTGGATTGGAAGCGAATTCAGATTTTTTTGTTGGAAACGGAAAGCGAATCTGAGAGACATGCTATCCCGTGGATCACGTAATCTGATTATCCAAATAAGACAAGCCCGGATATCCGAATTTTAGAACAACCCGTAGGTAGGCCGGTCTTGTGACGATAACGGCAAGCCAAGCCGAGCCGTCGCAAGTGCAAGCGGGCCGTGGGCGCCATGCGAACCGACCAAGAGAGTAGGAGGCGCCAGGTGAGCTAGGCAGGAGGCGCGCTTGGGCACGTGGGTCCAGCGGATGAACTGGAGGTGGTGTCGAGCCTTGACTTCGACGGCCGAGGCGCAATGAAGGGGGCGCACCATGGTCGGGCGGCGCATGGAGGAGCCAGCGGGCCTGGGACAGGCGACACAGCTAGAGGGAGGCGGGCCCAGTAGCGGTGGAGGCGCCATAGATTCAGGCCGAGCTGAGCACAAGCTGGGCTGTTGGAGGTGGCACCATGGAGCCAAGAACCGGAGGCGTGAAGCTTCGGCCGTATCTTTTCCAGGAGCAAGAACCAAGAAGTAGATCGGCTGGTTGGATGAGGCAAGAGAAATGAAGAAGCAGCATGAAGAAGAAGCAAGAATCCGTCCATGGGGAAATGTGAGGAGAGATAGAGAGGGATTAAATTAAGTGGCCATTGGCTGCTCCCAGCCACACAAAAAGAATTAGGTGGGAGGATGGATTAGGAAAGAGGTTAAGTGAGAGGGATTAGTGCTAGGGATTAAATAAAAAGTTAGAGAATTTAGAAAAGGAGAGGAAAAGTAAAATAGTAAATTTGTGGGATGATTAGTAGTAATAAATTTAGATGAACATCAGTATTAACAAATATCAGTGTTGTATCATTGTTGGACCGGATAAATTTTGCGAACCGCGTACGAATAACTAGTCATAGACCAAACCGATAAATAATAAAATAAGATAACATAACATAAAAAATATTAATAAAAAGAGGGAACACATACGTAGCTGAAAATACATGAATGTTTGCATCAAACAAACTAGTTATATATTTTTGTTAATTTATGGCATGCAATTTAAGGGGTTTTCATGTTCCGAAAAAATATTCGTGACCGTATTCGTTTCGATTCGTATTCGCTCCGTATTCGTATTCGATATTATTCGTATCTGAAGTATCTGTATTCGTATCTGTATCTGAAAAAAAATGAAAACAAATATGGCAGAGCTATTATCCGTCCGTATTCAATCCGTTTTCACCCCCACTAGGTACTTATCGAATGTTCGAAAGCTTGAAAAGCATTTTTTGGTTTCGAGGTACAATTCATCCCTCGAAAGGATAATTTCCTTGCGGACCAGCTTGCTCGGATAGCTTCTTCCTGATCACAAGTACCAAAAGGAGTCTTCTTGGAGCAACTCCAGAAGCCGTCTCTGGTGGACACACCGGAGACATCTCCTATTGAGGCAGCCTCTCTAGAATACGAGGATACTTGGATGGATCCCATCTACAAGTATCTTCAGATGGGTTCCGTACCCGATGATGATCTTGAAGTAGATCATTTATCCCGAACGGCCAAAATGTATACTTTGGTCGAAGGAGTCCTCTATAAACGAGGTACTCAAGGGGTACTCATGCGATGCATACCGTAGAGAGAAGGACTAAACCTCCTTCACGACATTCACGGGGGCATCTGTGGAACTCATGCTTCCTACAGAACGTTGGTCGGAAAAGCCTTTCGATAAGGATTTTACTGGCCAACAGCCCTCTACGATGCCAAGGAGTTGGTTGAGAAATGTGTATAATGCCAGTTTCATAGCAGGCAAATACACCAACCGGCTCAGGCGTTACAAACAATTCCTCTATCTTGGCCTTTTGCGACCTGGGGTCTCGATATCCTAGGACAGTTCCCAAGGGCTCCAGGGGGCTTCGAGTTCCTTTTTGTGGCTATTGATACGTTCACAAAATGGATCAAAGCCGAACCTGTGACTGGAATAACAACGGAAGCCGCAAAAGCGGTTCATGATGAGAAGCGTGATTACTCGATTTGGAGTCCTAAGTCGAATAATCACAGATAATGGTAAACAATTTTCGAGTGCAAGATTCAAGGAATTTTGCGACGAGTTGGGTACCAAGCTCTGTTACGCCTCTATCGCCCATCCCCAAAGCAATGGGGCAATCGAACGAGTGAATGGCCAAATAATGCAGGGAATCAAAACTCGAGTCTTCAATCAGCTTTTAAAGCGCTCGGGGCTTGGGTATAATAATTACCCTCAGTATTATGGGCAGTTCGCACGACCGCTAGTCGGGCAATAGGTGAAACACCTTTTTTCTAGTTTTCGGTGCCGAAGCCATGCTTCCGCCAGAACTAAAGATCAGGTCTACAAGGGTCGAGAGTTTCAATGACTCAACCTAAGAACAACTTCGGCGGATGACATTAAACGCTTTCAAGAGAGAGAAATCATGCCTTAATCCGTTCAAGAAGGTACCGGCAAGCCTGCGCCAAATACTACGATCGTAAGGTCAACCTCGCATGACCTTCTTGTAGGTGACTTGGTATTGAGGAAATTTCAATCGATCTAATCGGAACAAACTTTCCCCGGCGGAAGGTCCTTACAGTGGTCGAAGTTATGCGTCGAGTTGATCTGTTGGCGATGGAAAGCAATAGGGTTCTTTCTAATTCTTGGAATATCGACCGATTCACGCAAATTCTCGTGTAAATGACCAACCATTCAATAAAGCATCAGGTTCTTTCTATCTTTATTGTCTTACTTTGAGTAGTGCTTTGACAATTCTTTCCACCATACCCTGGTCGAAGGTCCGTCTTCGACCAGTTCTTAGTCGTGAGCTTTTCCACAATAATACATTGGTCGTAAGACATCATACGACCGGTACCCAGTTCATCTTTACACTGGTCGAAAGGATGGTAACATCACCTAGTCGAAGTCTTTCCTCTCTGCACGTGGTCCCGCCCACTAGAAGGAACTTCCTAGGGTCGACTCGTTCCTCCCTTTTTGCTACCAACACAAAGAGCTTAGGTTCAAAACATGGTTGAAATAATGTCAAGCCGACTCTTAGTACCTTAGTTTATTTCTTCATTCATCTTTTTGAAAAATAAATTAAGCCGAGTATACTTTTTAAATTTACTCGACTACTTTCGGTAAACTTGGTTTGTTTTAACTGGTCAGAGGAAGTTGCAACACCTAGTCGAAGACTTTCCTCTCTGCACGTGGTCCTGCCCACTAGAAGGAACTTCCTAGCGTCGTCCTGTTTCTAACTCTTGCTACCAGAGCGAACCTACTGAGTGCATTGAAATAAGTTGAACAAATTTTTAAGGAACTCCAGACGTTTATCTAACTCAAGTTGACCGTTCTTGATTTGATTAATCTGGTCGGAGATAGTAACATCACTTAGTCGAAACCTTTCCTCTCTGCACGTGGTCCTACCCACTAGAAGAAACTTCCTAGTGTCGACTCATTCCTACTCTTTCGACCAGTGCATGATAATCGTGATCGAAAAACTACAAGTTAGCTAAACCTCTCTCTTTTAAGAAAACCCATTTAAATACTATTTACTCGGTTTATCTAAATAAACCAAGCAAATAGTCGGGGGTTAGGATAAAGTTATTAACTTGACTTCAATTCTTAGTCTTACTCTTTTTCCCATTCATTATCTTATGAGTTACTAACTACTCGACAAGATAATTTTTAGGAATAAGAGAGGATTATATATCAACATCAATAAAAACTTGTCTTTACGAGACTCTGGTACAGACTACTCTGGCGAAGGGGATCTTATTTGCATACCCTCCGTGACTGCCTCAACGATCAACTGCATTGTTGTCATTAACTGCTCCGCCTTTGCTTCAGGGCAGGTGAAGTCGTCTATGACAGGCTGCAGATTAAGGTTGGGATCATGAGCTTTAAGTTTTGCAGGGCAAATCTTATTCCCTCTTCGATCGCATCATTTATCGAATCGAATTGGTTAGCCTTCAAGGTAGTCACCAACTCTTGCAAAGTTCCGACTTGTTCGCCAATGGCACTCGAATGGGCAGATAATGTGTCGTCACGAGGAGTAATCCCCTCAGCATGAAGCCCACCAAGTACATTGTTCAGAAATGAAACGTTGTCTTGAATATTGATCTTCAAAGCCTTCATTTCCTCATGATTGCGAGTCAAAGCCTCGCGGAGTCGTTTTATTTGTACTACTTGTTCTGAAAAGAATAAGACCAGTCAGACAAAATGACCTCGAGAGGAAAACACAACCAATCGCAGGTAAAGATTTTCTTACCAACTAGTTGAGAATCTAACTTCTTAACTTCATTGGCGTGAGCGGCAGAATCCTTTACATAGCGCAGCTCCCACGTGTGGACCTCTTGGTTTTTCTCTGAAAGGAAATAAGATTCAGAGAAAGAAAAGAAGCTTGAAGACGGTCTTAAGTTCAGCACTTACCGCTTAGTCGTCCCTGCAACTTTTGGTTTGCAGAGTTTGCCTCCTGAAGCTTCTTCTGGAGGTCTTCAATCTCCTCCCTTACCATTTTCGTCTAAGCTTTCTCATAGTCGAGAGAATCAGCTAAGGTCTTCTCGTCACTCTTGAACCTGCAAAGGGAAAGTGTAGACATCAGCATAGAACCTGGTCATAAGTTCTTCTACGACCAGTTCCTTGTCGTAAGTCTTTCTACGACAATACACTAGTCGTAAGATCTTCTACGACCAGTACCTAGTCGTAAGATCTTCTACAATAACCCCAGCAAGTACTGTGTAAGTGGTGGAAGCACAAAAGGCTATGAAAAGTAGTTACTTACCACCTCTCTGCCTGCTCGCAGAGTAGCGCTTTATCTTACCGCAGTTGGACAAGTTGCTTGTGGTATTCAGCAACAGTGACAATTTGTTCCAACGTGTTTTGCATAAAGAAGCACAGTAAGAAGCATGAAAAGACATGTATGTAGATACCAAACTTCAGGTACTTACATTCATGGCTGTCCTAGTAAACGAAGACACCACCCTCGTGGGGTCCCTCATTTCATCAACTCGGTTCCACCATAACCTTTCGAGACGCTCTTCGTCGAAAACGTCCCCTCGATTGGGAATGTCCTTGGGGTGCAGAACGCGATCATGAGATCTGAACGCACGAGAGCCCACGACAGTGGCAGGGGCAAAGAACCCAAAGGAATGGTCGAAGAGCTCAAACTCTTCTTTTTCTCCTTCGGAGGTAGTGATGTCGGTAGCTTGACCTTGGAGGCTGGGAGGATCATCTGTAGAGACTTCCTTCCCGGCGCGGTGAATGGATGTTTCACCCCCATGGCCGGATGTCTCCGCCGCTACCATCTTCTCCCCTAACTCTACGACCGCTCCAATAGTCGTAGTAGCTTCGGTACGAACGACACCCTCCACCATTTGGACGGCGGTTGACCCTTCAACCACCGCCACTGCCGTTCCCGCTCACGGAGAAAGCGTGATGGGTTCCTTAACGAGAACATCCTCGAGGTGGCAGTGCCGAGCTAAGATCATAAAAAGGAAAGCATGATTAGGTAGTAAAAAGCAAAAGGTAAATGTTGTTCTTACTCTTTTGTTTCTTTTACATACCTTCTAGTGTCGGACTTAATCTTAAGTTTGGAAAAAACTCTCCCTAAGGAAGGTTTCTTCGACTTTTTCTCAACTAGTCTGGTCGAGATTCAAGTTGAGGAATGCCCATGACCACGTCTGGTCGTGGGTCTTGATTGAGCACCCTCGCTCCTTGATCCTCTTGGCTCTTTGGATGGTCAATACCAGTCTTCACCACCTTAAGGACATCGTTACCCTCGACCACAGGTACTACTGGCGCAGCAATTTCCTTCACAAAAGACATAAAACTCTTTCAGTTCTCCTTTTCTAGTCACTTGACAAAGCCACAGGAAGCAGAAACTACAAAAGTCTTATTGTCGTAATAGAATGGTACTTTAGTCTTGGGGGCTTTGCTCTTGTGAGGTTCAACTGCTCTGGCCGTATTTTCTGCTGCAGCAACCAAATCCGCAGTAAATTTTGCAAAAGGTTTAGTCAGGTCAAACGTACTCGAGCTTGGGCCTCCCTTCTCGGCTACTTGCATGAGCCGACGCCTCTTGGCGGGAGGAGAAACAAGTTGCTCTACTGCAGCTGCGCTAACGACCATCAGTTCGACCTCTTCGTCATCCTAACGGTTCTCCATGCCTACTTTCTGCAGAAATCAGAATGAGAGATATTATAAAGTAGTCGTAAGTTCTTCTACAACCATCATCATGTCGTAAGATTTTCTACGACAACCCCATGGTCGTAAGTTTTTCTACGACCAGAACTTGATCGTAAGCCTTCCTACGATCAGTACCCAGTCATAAGTTCTTCTATGACTACAAAGTCCTAAAGATGAAATCACTCTCGATTACCTTTAGACGCTCTACCTTGTCCTCTGGGGATAGGTCAGCCAAGATTGGAGGCGCCACCACATGGGCTGGGGGCTTCTCACAGATAAAGCTTGACCCGAGCGTCAATCTCCTCTTGTGAGAGGTTTGCAGGGATAAGGAAACTTTCAATAAAGCCTAAATCAAAATCAACGGGAAGAAGGCTAAGCTTGAGGTTTACTTACCCTCAAGAGTAGTCCTCGTCGGGTCCGATTGGCCCAGTACCTCCACATCGATGAGTCCTCTTCTTGAGGGCGTCTGGCGTGTGATGAAATCATTCACCACATGCCATCTGGTAAGCCCCTCTTTCTTTAAGTCTGCAATAGCTTGGATGAAGGGGGCAATCCGACCAAGATCCTTGGAAGTTGAATCCCAGCGAAACCTTCTCGTAGGCTTCACGTGAAGGAAGGTCATCCTCATTGGTTATCTCCCAATAGAACCACCTTTTCTTCCACCCCGACCACGACGACCGGGTAAACATCTGAATATACTCCCTCGACTTTCCGCCGTGGAGCTTCAGACCGCAACTACCGGCGATTCCGCATAGTCGGGTCATTTCGTAGTAGTACCGGAACAACTCCAGATCAGCTGGAATCCCCAGGTAGGCCTCACACAACACCCCCCAACATTGTGATAGAGTTGGGAACGAGATTCACCAACTCCACCTGGAAGTATTCAAGTACCAATGTGAGAAAATGATGAGCGGGCAATCAAAAACCACACTCACAAAATGCTTGGAAAACAGAGATTTGCCCAATCTCCCCTGATGGCCAATACTGCCCAGCGGCCTCAATTCACTTCACAAATTCCTTCTTCGGGATCTTCTCGGAGTCGACCAAAACTCTAATTTTGGCTGCATCCATCTCCGATTCGATCCACTGGGAAGCGGCTCCAGCCATTTCTCCCAAAAACTGAAGGTTTGGATTTGGAAAGGTTGGGAAAGAAGGCTCGATTTGGTCGGCGGCGGAGAATTCGAAAGCTTGAACAGCGAGAGCAATTTAGGGGAAGGTAAAAGACATTATCCTCACCCTCGGTGAATATTTATAACCGCACGTCTGAAGTTAAAAAGACATGGCTATCCAACGGTTGCCACCGCTTCGGGAACCGCTCCAACAAACAGATATAAGGGAGTCGATTGGGATTCTTAAATTTGTCTACTAGAGAAAATCAGGTCAGTCTTTATATCTCAAACGAAATTACCTTCTTGACCAAGTCTTTTTCTGGTCAAATGCAACAGCGATTGGAAAGTTTTTGCTTCCAACCATGGTACTACGACCACTTGGTGCTCGAAAGATTTCCTTACGACCACCTTATAAGTCGCAAGATTATTCCACAACTTTCTTGACCAAGTAAACTTCTGGTCAAATGAAACACTAGTCGAAGAGTCTTTCCTTAGACCATCTCTCTACGACCATCTACTGGTCGTAAGACCATCTACTGCTCCTTCTCCAAATAAGTTATTTTCGCTTAAGTTGGGGGGCTAGATGACGAGGATATAATAATCCTTATTTTATTATATATCTATAATTCATATTATGGATAATAATGACGTCATATAACTCTTGAGTATACCCCTTAATAACCATAAGGGAGAAGCTGGAGGTTGTAAGTTCTTCTACGACCACCTAGTAGTCGTAAGTCCTCTTACGACTACCCCATAGTCGTAAGTCTTTCTCGACTATCCTATAATCGTAAGTTCTTCTCGATCGATGCGTAGTTGTAAGATCTTCTACGACCACCACCTGGTCGTAAGCTCTTCTACGATCAGTCCCTAATCGACAGGGCTTATAGACATGTGGGTCTAGTCGATCAGGGAATCTTCCGCACCATATTCAAGATATGGGTAGTAAACTACACCATCATTCCCTGGAATAATGGCACGATTTTAACTCCTTTGTTATGGTGGTAACAGCCTGGCAGCGTGGGAATATTACTACTCCCATAATAACCTCCAGTAACGGCTCAATAATGTGAGACATTAAAGCAACCTTTACACTGGAGGCGCAACGGTACACCTTGAGGACTGTATAAAAGGCAGAATCATCAAGACAATTGGGGCGATCCGAAGATCATTAGAAGCACAATACTCTAATCTTTGGCTCCATCTTGTAATCTAGCATACTCAATACATACACACAGGAGTAGGGTTGTTATTCTCCTAGGAGAAGGCCCGAACCTGTATAAAAAGCCCCATGTCTCCATCTCTATGCGATTTTGAGCCTAGAGGAACCCCCGAAGAAAACAATCTTTACGTAAGTTCGGTCCTAAAACACCGACACTTCTACTTGCTCACTGATGCTTCCAATTACGGAGGCAAGTCCTTTTAGTTTTTCAGATCCGTTGTGTGCGCACACATCCATGCCGATATTTCCCTCCGTGGGAATGTTCAAATCCAGCATGCCTCTTCCTGAAGGTTCCTGTAAGGACTCGGGATTAACACTCCCAAATCCTCTGTGTATTCTCCACTAGTTCCGTGATCAGTAGCTAGTGTACACAGTTGAACAAAATGATAACAATCCATATCACACATTTATTGAATAATAATCATAGTTTTATTACTAGAAAGACTTATGAGTCAACAATGATGAACACATCGGAAGACGAAGAAAATGTAGTAGAGCCCAGCTAATCTGCCACAGGCAATCAACTGGGTAGCGGCCTAGTCGTCGAGATCTTCAACAGTTGCGAAGTCCTTCTTCTCTGATCAACATTTTGTTAAGTAAGATGAGTACAAATGAATATACTCCGCAAGCTACACCCAATAACATATTATAATGCATGAGGGTATAACAAAGGATGGCTTATAAGGTTTATTTTGTATAAAGCGATGTTTTCTTTAAAAACTTGTACTAAGTTCCCAGGCAGATATTCTATAACTAAAATTTATGTTTTAAATTCTCAGTTTTATAGTCAGACAATATTCACACAAGAGTGGTGAAGGATACCCTCCTATCATATGGCTACTCGCCCAATTTCCCATTTGGATAAATCATTTGATAAAGTCTTTTGAAAACAAAATCTAAATCTAACTTTGAGTAGCTTTGCTAGCATGTCCTTGACCATAGACACGGCTATTTGAATAGTTTTACACTCTGCAGAGGTTGTACAACTTTACCCACAAGAGATAATCACTCGTACTGTCCGCTCACACACTTTCGAAGGTGTGCGACTAAGAGATTATCACAGGGCCTTTACAATGCACCATCCCACCGTAGCCCCGCCTCGCTAAGGTTTCGCTTCCTTTGAATTGAACCATCCGCTGGATTTAAGTCCCCTCTTGCGCCATGTGGAAATACATAAAAGTATGTCATAAAAGACACCCACGCAATCGGATGGCACAACTACGGTAAAATATTGCAAATTAGTTAGTCAAGTCCTACCCACTTCAGACTTCTGGTAGTACGATGGGGCTTAGCAAGATGTGGCTCGAAAACCGGTCCTTAACTGACTTGGGCGACTTTCCAAAATAACCCCTAGTCCTCGATCATGGAAATGAATCGATCACGTGCATTAACATGCACCATCCAAACATCCATTTCGCCCAAGTCCAAACCAATTTTCATTTTTATTTATCAAGTCAAACTTATTTTATAAATTCCTATGGTAAAGACAATACCATATTATCCTTTTCAAATCATATTTGATCTTTTGGCTAAATTCCCCAAATTGAACATTTTTTGTCTAAGCTTTGTCTAAAGTTTTCAATCAAGAGCATCTTGTTAACACTATTGTATTAACCAGAGTTTTATCTAGGGTGACAAGGTATGAGGGATTGATGTTCAAGAATTGTCGATTCCAAGGTCAGTAGGTCAACCTTCACTATTGTATTCCTATAATCCAACTTCCAGTAATCCAATATTCATAAATCACCTATCTCTATAATCCAACATTGGTCATCCATTCTCCAACAATATTCTATTTCTACAATCCAATATCCGATAATACTATATTTCTATTATCTAATAATCATGTATATCTATTATCCAACAGTCATGTAATGCTATAGTCCAATATTCAACAACAATCTACTCCTATAATCCAACATTAATGTATTCCGGTATTCTAATATAACAAATTCTTCCCACTAATTCCACAAGACATGCCGCCCCCATCAAGCAGTGTGTTTAAAACCTTGTGGGGTCCCACTAAACACTGCTTGCTTGATGGGGCGGCATATCGGCCAGCGGCAATGACGGCGTGTGCGGCGGCGTGTGGGCGGCGGTCTTGGGGCAGCGTCTTGGCGGCAAATGGCGAGAGGGTGACACGATCGCCCAGCTCGGCGCTCACGGAGACGCAGGCGGCTGCGGCGAGTGGCAGAGGCCGTGTAGGGGCTAAACTGCGGTGCTTTCGTGCGGTGTGGCTGCATGGCGATCGTGTGACGCGGCAGCTCGGCCGTGTGGGGCGACGCGATTCGGCTAGTGGTGTTTTCGTGTGGAGCAGCCACGAGCAGGTGGCGTGGTTGCAGTGCGGCCATGTGCGGGTGGCCGGCGGTGGCGCAACCATACAGGGCTGCATCGGCCAGTTTTTCTTTTACTATTCATCTATGAATAGTGCAATCATCATCTACTCTTTTTATGTAATCTACCGATCGGCTTAGCCGACGATTTAAAGTCAGCTCGCGGTAGATTAGAGCGGATTTACAATCTATAATGCACAGTGCAATCGACATCTACTCCTTCATGCAACCTACCGATCAGCGTTGTGCCGGCAATTTCAAGTCGGCTCACAGTAGATTGGAGCGGATTTACGTCGTAGGATTTAATCTAGAAAGCCAAATTTGTGGAATTAAAAGCGATATAGAAAATGCTATTCGATCTACGAGCGTCGTGCTACGACGGTTACCTTTCGATCCGAGGAAAGTATGCCTAGAAGTAGGCCGGAGTCGATCGTGCTGTAACGTGTTGAGAAACTATCGCTGGCAAGTCCAGTCCGATCGATCACCTCGTAGACAAACGTAGAATCACATAGAACAATAAAAGAAGAAATAGTAGATTGAACACAAAGATATAGGAGAACTTCTTTTTTCTCTTTATTTCTCTTTTTATAATTAATCTTTTATAATAACTAACACTTTTATTTATAGACTAGAGACTCTATTATGATTTTAAATAGAGCGTCCATCTCTGGTCTGGCTGCATGGTGAAACCCACTATGTCCGAAACAGTTCGAACTCTGTACGCTAGCCGCTACTACTTCCTGACGAGCCACGAGTTCACGACACGTCCAAGCACGCCAGTCGCGTCATCTCCTGCCAATTCCTTGACGGAGCAACCAACGCAGAGTTTCGGAAAGCGCCAACATCTTCCGCTTATTAGATCTGGTTGGTTTGCGCATATCTGGCTTGACGACTTTTTCTGGTTAAACCAAGACGAAAACACCCACGTGCACGGCTTTGAGACAAAATATTAAATATGTGTAACGTGGGGCCCTCCTTCCTACCGACCGAACTATTTCACTCTCTTATCACTGTTTACATGGACAGTATCTAAAAATGGTCCTCGATGAGGCCTCATCCATAGAATGTGGTAGTTTGAGACTGCTCCTGCCAGATTAGATACGTAGCAGACACTCCTGCGCTGCTGCGCACACAGAGGGAACCCAATGGCGAGACCTCACGTCCTCGTGCTGCCCATGCCGTGCCAGGGCCACGTCATCCCGCTCATGGAGCTCTCGCACCGCCTCGTCGACCACGGCTTCGAGGTCACCTTCGTCAACACCGAGGTGGACCACGCGCTCGTGCTCGGCGCGCTGCCGGCGGGCGGCGCGGCGGCGCTGGGCGGCATCCACCTGGCGTCCATCCCTGACGGGCTGGACGACGACGAGGACCGCAAGGACCTCAACAAGCTCATCGACGCCTACTCGCGGCACATGCCGGGGTACCTGGAGCGGCTCGTCGGGGAGATGGAGGCGGCCGGGCGCGCCAAGGTCAGGTGGCTCATCGGCGACGAGAACATGGGGTGGTCTTTTGAGGTCGCCAAGAAGCTCGGCATCCAGGTGGCCTCGTTCTGGTGCGCGTCCGCGGCGTGCCTCGCGATCATGTTCAAGATCCCACAGCTGATAGAGGACGGCGTCCTCGACGACAAGGGTACGAAATTAGGACCCACCCGACCGTCGTTTGTATCTTTTCTTGCTTAATTGCTTGGCATGGCACATCTGAACACATTCATCGACTCGTACACATAACCAATCAAACTCAGGCTTGCCGATGCGACACGAGATGCTCCAGCTCGCCCCCGGGGCGCCGCCGATCCACACGTCGCAGATGTCGTGGAACAACGCCGGTGCCCCCGACGGTCAGCCGATCATCTTCCAGCTTGTGTCCCGGAACAATAAGCTCAACGAACTCGCCGAGATCGTCGTGTGCAACTCGTTCCACGAGGCCGAGGCCGCCGTGTTCAAGCTGTTCCCCAACATACTGCCCATCGGTCCGCTGTTCGCCGACCGGGAGTTCCGGAAGCCCGTCGGGCACTTCTTGCCAGTGGACATGAGGTGCCTCAAGTGGCTCGACTCGCGGCCCGACAACTCCGTCGTGTACGTGGCCTTCGGCAGCATGACCATCTTCGACCCGCGCCAGTTCAATGAGCTCGCCGAGGGGCTGGAGCTCACCGGCCGCCCGTTCCTGTGGGTGGTGCGGCCGGACTTCACGACCGGCCTGAGCAAGGCGTGGTTCGACGAGTTCCAACACCGCGTATCCGGCAAGGGCATGATCGTCAGCTGGTGCCCCCAGCAACAGGTCTAGTTACAACCAGGGTTTTTGTAACCGGATTTTTTTACCGGCGGCCGGTTTTGCCGAAAATCGAAAAAATTTGGCCAATATTTTATTCATTTTTGAATTTTTTGGATATTAATTTTTTAAAAAAATAAATAAAAGTCTAGCAAATTCGAAATTTTCCGGTTTGCAGTTCTACCGGGGCAGCAATGGCTGATTTTCGGCTGGAAAAAAAAACCTAATTACAACTCTATGCTTCAATTTCCTGTACTCTTTACACGATTCCATCGCTTGTTTGTGTCATCTCAGGGCGAGATGTCTCTTAACTTTGTTTCATATCGCGGCAGGTGCTGGCGCACCGTGCGGTGGCGTGCTTCGTGTCGCACTGCGGGTGGAACTCGACGCTGGATGGCGTGAAGAACGGCGTGCCGATCCTGTGCTGGCCCTACTTCTGCGACCAGTTCCTGGACCGGAGCTACATCGTCAACGTGTGGAGCACCGGGCTGGCGGTGTCGCCCGGCGCGGATGGCATCGTGACGAAGGAGGAGGTGAGGAGCAAGGTGGACATGGTCGTCGACGACGAGGAGATCGGCGAGAGGGTGCGTGCGCTCAAGGATGCCGCTTGCAGGTGCATCGGTGAAGGGGGCTCCTCGCACGAGAATTTCAGAAGGCTTGTGAAACTTCTGAGTGAATGAGCAGTGCAAAATGTGTTCGGTGCTGTGTCAATTGTCAGGGTGTGTTGTTCAGCGTTGCGTTGCATGAATTCTTGCGCGTATGGGCTGCAGAGAATCGCTTGCAAAATTTATCACTCGGATGTATCTGTAGACAGGATGCCAAATTTACATATTTTTCGATTTCTCTTTTCGAAACCTGTGTGGTACTTTCGACTTTCGATTCCTTCTATATGTTTCAGGGAATTGCTCGCGTGTTCTTTGTCTCGTCCTTGTTCCAGTCTCCCAGACCGAAAAAAAGGCCCATTTGCGAACTAGACTACGCGGGCTGGGATTATAGTAGGCTAATAAGCTGCCTTCCACTGGTGCGGCCCAAATATTTGTAAACGGATGGAGATTCCACATTAAAAGACTTTGAATGAGGCCACACGTTGATGGCGTTCCATTGATCGATATATGCAGTGTACATCGATTGATCACAAGGAAAGGATCGATAATTAAATGGAAAAATTTGGGTATGCAATGATGTATAAATTAAAAAATAATATCCAATGTGAGAATAACAGGTGAGCTATGGGGTCATATGTCAGTGACATATCGATGTTATTTTCCAACTTGTGACATCTGTGTAGTACTATAGTGTTACTGAGCAAGTTACCCTTAATTAAATACTTGCCCTATACAAGAAATATACCGAATTATAGGAGATCATGCTTAATATACATCTAACACTCCCTGCAATCACAGCGGTAGCATCGCGCACGTTGAGGCTGGATTGAAAATCATATAACAGTGATGGTGGCAGCCCCTTGATGAACACAACAACGAATTATGACAACGATAGGACATGAATGATGTGCACCTGTCCCAAAGCAATACGATAGCAGACGAAGTGCAAATCAGTTTCCACGTGCTTCGTACGTTGATGCTGAACCGGATTGAAAGTCACGCATACACGCGACACTGACATCTATATAAACAAAAACAACCTGTAAGATTCAAGACACCTCTTTTGTTTTGAGAGTAAGAATATTCCACAATAATTCTAAAAAGAAAAAAATCCTAGAATTTCTCACTAATCCAGAGAAAAATGAGAAAGATCTCTGCCACTTATTCTAGTGGATCCAGATTATAACAGGATTAATCATACTGTATATTATATATCAATAATGAGTACAACTCTATTTTTTTAATCCACACGCTAGCTCTTAGCGTACGCAACCACCAACATGAGATGTACTCCAACACGTGAAGACAAGAAATAAAGCCAAGCCATATTAAAAAAAAAGGCCCAGAGCAGCTCTGTCGACCGGGAAAAAACACAGCCAAGAGCGGTGAGATCGGAGGCACCTCCTTTATTTTGAGGCAAAAAAAATCCACAAAAATTCCTCAATTAATTAAGTTTTTTTATCTGTAGTATTATAAATAATAATGTCTCTTATACAACTTTTAAAAATACCTCTCAATATTAATAATGAGGAAGATCATACCAACTTAGTGGTCATAAACTTTTCTACGACCATCTTAGGAGTTTAACGCATCTAGGAGTCAGTTTCGATCTCTGTGATCGAATTTGATTGGACTCTTGGTTTTGGCTGAACCAAGAGAGGGGATAGCTCTCTATTTAAGGTGTGTAGTCGGCCCTAGGAAGGGTACCACGGAATTTGATCAAAGAAAATATTGCATTGTATATTCTACGGTTTGTGCAAGCCACCGACTACCCCCTATAGAATTGTGTGATTCCTTCGTTGATCTTCTTGCTTGCTCTTGGGGGAATCACAGGGAGATCATCTCCACTTGTTCGTGGCCAAGTGGAATTATCAAAGCATGTGGTTGGACGAGTTAATGTGCTGCAGGTTGTTGCATTGACAACGTATTGGCTTCATGCAATTCGTTGGGCTATTCGATGCATCCAAATTCTAAGTCGTGAAGATCAGACACCTCGTATCAATGTTTATTGTCGTTCAATTCAACAGCATGAATCATATATCTGTCCCTGTGAGCCGTTTGCTAAGATCATATACAACGCATGTGCTAAGAGAGGTGTTTAGCAAAGAAAAACTGTTTTTTCTTACCACGTAAGATAGATAAGGTGCTTATTTTGTAGCATCGATGCTTGATTAGGCACCTGTGCTTATGTATATGACTATATATAATTAATAGATAATGCAATCATTTAAACACCTACAAAATAGATGCTTGCATTAGAGGAAACAACTTTTACATAGGTACTTGATGACGTGACTATATTCTCTTTCTTTAAGTACTCGTATGTAAACATATCGTATTATACATGCCCTAAGTGCTATGGTAGCGTACCGAGCGACCAGCCACCAATCCATGCTGTACGTAGGGTGTACACCATGAAACGAAAACATTTGTGCCGCTTCTACGTGAATTTTTTTTAATAATCTATTTTTATTAGAAATTACAAATATATTCTTGCGACTTTTTTTACAAGATTATACTCCTATCGCCTAACGGTTGGGCGACTAGAGCCAGTCGCCCAACAGAAAAGCGAATGACTTGCTGTCGCCCAACCGTTCAGCATTTAGACTGCACACGCCGAACCGTTGGGCGGCAATAATTGCAGTCGCCCAACAGTTGGGCGATATCTGCTATCGCCGAACCGTCAAGCAACAAGAAGCTCCAGTCGTCGAATCGTCGGGCGACTGGATGGCCTATATAAGGAGCCACGCACGGTCCCCCCGGGCGAGCGAGCAGAGAGAGAGAACAGAGAGTGAGCGCGTGAGGAGGAGA
Organism: Phyllostachys edulis; assembly: GCA_036346405.1. NCBI lineage: Eukaryota > Viridiplantae > Streptophyta > Magnoliopsida > Poales > Poaceae > Phyllostachys > Phyllostachys edulis. The sequence goes on along the minus strand of CM070550.1, from coordinate 13,654,394 downwards.
AGAAGAAGACTTCGTCTGTGAGGTAAGTTTTTTTACTTTGTAGTGTATATTTTTTAGTAAGTAAATAGTTTATGTAGTTAAAATAGTAGTATAAGTAGCACCTGTAAGAAATTTTAGTTAGAGAAAAAAAAATCAGAAAATCAAAATGTTGTTAATTTGTATGTAAGTAGCAGCGATAGAAAACTTTAGTTAGAGGAAAAAATAATCCGTGAGGGAGTATTAGTGCTGTTTATAAGAAGTATTGTAGTTGTGTCGGTGCATGCGTGACCGACTATTATTGGGTGAATAATGTGTGACCGAGCGCATGAGGAGGATGAATTATTTGTATGAACTAATTAGTAGAGGTTAATTAGTATGAACTAATTGACTTAGGTAATTGGTATAGCTCTGTAGAAGACTGGAACGCCACTTGTAGCATTTCGGATTGCAAGTTAGCGTCAGAATCGGATAATGCCTGCTATAGAATAGCTCGGTTTTGAGGTTGAATCTGAATATTGTACTACACGTTCATCGTGGTCTCTGCCTTAGGGAATGAATGGCGTCTTGATCATGCTGTAGTGTAGTTGTTGACTATAGGCGAAAGGCCTTACAAATGTAAATTACAATGTAACAGTACTTGCACGTCGTGCGTTGCGATCTGACTAGTTGCAATATTGGAAATATTTGCAGGCATACAATAAAGTGCATTACGGTGTTGGCACCGTTCGTGAAGGTCCGTGCGGTATTGACTTGAGCAGTTTTCCGCAAGCCACTCTGGTACATCCGGACGGCGAGAATGCACGAATCGCAAATGTGATGCACTGGCTCACCCGCAGCTTCTCCTTGGACCCTGAGGTGTGCAGTGTCTTCATACAAGGGCTTTGGAGCCGGTCTCCCACATACATCAGATGGGAGTTGAGAACACTGATGCGCACGACTGTGTGGAAGGGCTTTATAGAAGGCTGTCGGTGCCGTGGATATGAGTGTGTGTTGCTTGTGCAACTATGCCCAAAAGAAGCTGTGCAGGGCCCCGCCGTCGGATATCATCCGGGTGATGGGAGCAGCTCGAGTGCTCAGCATGTTGGTGAAGAAGAGGAGCCAAAGGGCGGTGTTATGAAGGGTTCGGAGGATGTTGCTTGTGATGAGCCCGACGCGGTAGATACAGGAGAGGAGGATCGGTCACCGCATGGTGAGCCTCTGAGACGGTGATGAAGGAGAGCATAGGGAGTACATATTGCGTCAAATGGATAGTGATGACCGAATGGCCTTGGTCAAGAGGAAGCTTCTGAGGAAGGCAGCGGGGCAGTTAGATGAGGCGGAGCTCCCATCCCCCAGGAATGGAACAGATTTGACATTAAGGGTGTAACTACGCATGACGAGCACGAATCGCCGTGGAAGTACCATGCTACGGAGATTCGGTTGCACTCAATGTTTGCTGATAAGACATCCTTACAGGATGCCATTAAGCTGTGGGCTATGTCTATGCAGCGGACATTTCGGGTTGTCAAATCTACCCAGGAGCAGTACACTGTCAAGTGCGAGCAGGCCGGTTGTCCTTGGTGAGTGCACGCAAATAGACCAAAGTATGAGGCTCACTAGATTGTCTCGAAGGTAGAGCCGCACTCCTGCATGCTCAGTAGTGTTTTGTCCATACATCGTAACCTAACATTGACCTTTGTAGCCAATTTGATGTATGGAGAGATAGTGGAGAAGAAGGATGTGGAGGCCAAGCACATTATGATGGCTATTGAGAAGAAATTCAAGTACAATATCAGCTACGCGAAGGCGTGGCGTCTGCAGCGAAGGCTTTGGAAAGACGGTTTGGATCTTTTGAGGGCGTCGACAACCTTCCTCGTATGCTTGGGGTCTTTGCGGAGAGAAACACAGGGGCACGTACATCTTTGTAAGGACATACCATCTAAAAATCCGTGAGGTTTTTCAATATTGCGAAGGGCCTTCATAGCCTTGGTCCTGCATCGAGGCTTTTAGGCATATCTTTTGTGATCTCGATTGACGAGACCTTTTGACCGGAAATACAAGGGTAGATCTCTTCGCCATAGGCGTTAGCGAGAACAATCAAATTCGCCATTGGCCATCGCATTCATCGAATGTGAGAATTCTGACATTGGTTGTGGTTCCTTCGACATCCGGGTGGGAGTTGTTGGAGCTAAATCTGGTGTGTGCATGATCCATGATCGCCACGTCGGGATGCTGAAGGCTATAAGAAAACTTCAGAAAGACCCCGAGGAGCCGTTCCCTTGGCCGGATATGAGGAGTAGATGGTGCATTCGCCACTTAGGGGCCAACTTCTTCAAGAAGTTCCTGAAGCAACCCTTGGTGAAGCTATTCAAGAGGCTGGCTATGTAGAACCAGCAGCACAAATTTGACACCTTATGGGCGCTGCTGGATGAACATAGCAGAAAACACGTGGACGAGAGGAACCAAGGACCAGAGTCTGAACCTGCTGGTCCGAGGCGGAGGACCTCGAGGAACATCGAGTGGCCGAGCCATTGGAGAAGTGGTCTCTGCTGCACGACACGGACGGAGCAAGGTACGGCATAATGACCACTAACCTTGCGGAGGTGTACAACTGAGTTCTTATGGGCCTTCGTTCTCAGCCCCTCGTCGCCATCGTGGAAGGTGTTTTGCACAGCACAATCGGGTATTTCAGGGAGAGGCATTCAAATGCCGCACTTTATGCCACCAACCCTCAAACACCGCACTGCTCGAAGATTATGGCATACATGCAGGCGAAGACAGAGAAGGGCCAGTCGCACACGGTGTACGTGATGGGCAATACGGAGCATCGTTTCGACGTGCTCCTCCGGGATAGAGCCGGATTTGGGACGGCTCGTTCTCTTGTCACCCACGAGGTATGTCTTGGAGATCATGTGAACGAACCTAACTGTACGTGCAACAAACCGAAGCTCTTACACAAGCCATGCTCTCATGTCCTCGCCGCATGCGGGATTGTGTGCATGGACCTTTTGAACTTTGTGTCCGAGTACTTCTTGAATGACAGAGTCTTTGCAGCGTGACCGGCGAGCTTAGGGCTTGGGGTTGTGGGTAACCGCCACCTTGGATATTGCAAAGCAGGATCGATTAGGATATTGACATCTTTGAAGGGTGGCAAGGGTCGTCAGCGAGTCTTCGTATTACCAATGATATGGACGGCACAAAGTAAGGCGTTAGGTCGACGCTGCAGACTCATGACGGGAGACCCTACCAGTCGACGATGCAAGGTACCGGTGAGGTAAACCTTTGCCATGGTTTGCGGTAGCACTTCTTGCAGTGTGCAAAGTGGGACCAAAATGCAAATCAGTGTACATTGTCATCTGTACTTTGTATTGTTTATGTAACTGTTCTGCTACTACCCAATTTTCATTTGATGTACGTATTGCCGTAAGACATGTATCGTATGTTACACGTAATGTTTATGTAAGTGTTGTACTACTATCCCTTTTTCATTACTTTTGAAAGTATTGTCCTGGTGGCCTAGTACTATTTGGTTTGTTTGTTTATAAGTTAAATTTACTCCTGCTTTACATTCGATGTTATATTTCCGACGGTTTCAAGGGTCGAGTGGTCCTACTTTCGGAGCATTGGGCGTGCATTTTATAGTCCGCGGGAGGAGACTAACAAAGTGGGTAATATATTAGCTTGCAGATGACAAGACCAGACGGGGTTGGCTGCTTTGCGCAGAGAAAAGACCAAACGGGGTAGCTTTGCACAGTGATAGGACCAGACGAGGCAGCTTTGCGCAGTGACAAGACCACACAGGACAGCTTTGTGCAATGATAGGACCAGACGAGGCAGCTTTGTGCAGTGACAAGATCACATGGGCCAGCTTTGCACAGTGATAAGGCCAAAGGAGATAGCTTTGTGCAGTGACAAGACCACACGGGGCAACTTTGCGCAGTGATGAGACCAAAGGAGACAGCCTTGCGCAGTGACAAGACTAGACGAGGCAGCTTTGCGCAGTGACAAGACCACACGGGCCAACTTTGCGTAGTGATAAGGCCAAAGGAGACAGCTTTGTGTAGTGACAAGACCACACGGGCCAGCTTTGCGCAGTGATAAGGCCAAAAGAGACAACTTTGCGCAGTGACAAGACCAGACGAGGCAGCTTTGCGCAGTGACAAGACCACACGGGCCAGCTTTGCGCAGTTTAGGGTTTAGGTTTAGGGTTAAGCTTTTCAGATTGACTTGCCAACCCTGACCGCCTCGCCAGCTTTTCAAACCGAAAAGACATGACTCTGCAAAGAAAAACGTGACAACACTCTGCCTCGCCAGCATTTCAGACCGATAAGACAACACTCTGTAAAGCAAGACATGACTTCTCTCTACAAAATAAGACGTGACAACACTATGCCTCCTCAGCTTTTCAGATGGACATGACAACACTCTACCTCCTCAGCTTTTCGGAACTAAAAGACAGGACTCTGCATAAAATTAACCATACCATGCCAACCATGGGGCTCACAAAAGGGGGGTTGAACCAAACCCAACACTACACAACAGATACCCAGCTATGGACTCTTCGGCAAACTTCTACGCGAGGATGTTGCGGAAGCGCAAGTAACTTAGCGCGGAAGAAAAGCGGCTACAATACCAGATTTTTCAATGAAAGATGCTCCAAGTACTACCACGTTTTCCGATCTCACGGTGTGTGTGTGGCGAACGGCAGAGATCATTGGTCCATACACCGAACAATCATCGCCGGCGGCGCTACTACGTCGCGGGCACCACCTCGTAAGCGTTTCTTTAGCGCGCATCGATTTTCCTCTCCCAACGTTGAATTCTTTAAATGTTTAACTTCATCCCAACGTAATGGCAGCCCGAGATGCGCTGCCACTTCTTCCAGTGGATCGACGGCCTGGAGATGTACGATAAGACATTCATCCAGCAGAAGTACATACTGAGCTACTCGGTGCGGGCCGAGAACTTCGTGCGGTGAAAACCTTACATACCAGACCCTGTTGAGGAGGCACCGAAGGAGCCCAGTACTCACCCGGTCTTAATCCATATCGACGACATGAGTTATGAAGAATTTACATCCTTATTACATTTTTCACTGTACGGTATACTTACATCATAGAATCGCAGGACATGGACGACTTCAACATACCAACCCGACGTGGACAGTCCCGCGACAAGGGCAAGGGAAAGGCTCATGCGGCTGAGCCCGGCCGCCAAAGCGTATCCGGACGCTTGGGCGTAATCCGTATCCACGACGTGAGTTATGAAGAATTTACATTCTTCTTACGATTTTCACTATACGGTGCACTTACATCATGAAATCGCAGGACATGGGCGACTTGACATACCGGCCCGATATAGACGATCCGTGACAAGGGCAAGGAAAAGCTCATCATGGTCGAGCGGCCGCCAACGTATCCGATCGCTTCGGCGTAATCCGTATCCACGACGTGAGTTATGAAGAATTTACATCCTTCTTATGATTTTCACTATACGATGCACTTACATCATGGAATCGCAGGACATGGACAACTTCGACATACCGACCCGGCGTGGGCGATCCGCGACAAGGAAGGGAAGGCGGCGAGGAGTTTAACGCCGAGCTAGCAAGGAAGGGAAAATGACCCCGGTCCACACAGTAGGTCAGGTCATTACGTAGTAGTCCCCCGTCCTACCCTCCATATTTTTTACTATCCCCTAAAGGCATGTATATTTATATGGTCCGAATGCTTATGTCGCAGTGTACCGTAGTAGTAGCGATGATGACTAAAGCAATTAGTCGAACCATCATGCCATGTGCTTCTGTCCGCGGACTCTAATGTAGTTCTAGTTCCGTGTCTCTGCTAAGTCATCAAAGCAAGCCTATATTGCAAGTATGCCTCTTCTAGTGGAATCCCAGAAAAAACCATTCGCACCGACATTGAATACTCCATGTTTTAGGGCATCTTTATAATCACAACGAGCGTTCTCAACCCCTTCAATCATATTCTGTATAAGCTTCATAAAGTACTTCATCTACTGCTTGTCTATATACATGTATACGTTTAGACGACTTTATCGAGGAGAGACTCCATGTTTTGGGGCATCTTCGTCATCACAACGAGCGTTCTTAGCCCCTTCAATCATATTCTGTATAAACTTCATAAAGTACTTCATCGACTGCCTGGCTATATACACGTATACGTTCAGGCGACTTCATCGAGGAGAGACTCCAATAGTACTAATACCTTTTTATCCCACTTCTAAAAGACAACAAGTATTTCAGCAGATAAAGTTTTCTTGGACGACGCCCTCAAGGTTATACCTCGTCTGATATGCTTATCAATCATCCTTTGTCTGAACGAATAAAATTATATAAAAATTACAGAAGCAACAACACTATGACGGGAGGCTTATCAATCAACCTTTCTCTGAACGAATATCATGTACCTTTCTACTTACAACTCATTACTATCTCAATCGTCCTCACAAAATTCTACAGAAATTTAGAGCACTACAACAATATATGACGATCACAAAATGTTATTGCGAGTCTGACAAATTTCGTTCCCTTCATATTCTACGAAAATAACAAACAGACCAACCAACCTCGTAAATAGCATCATAAAATCAGATTTGCTAAATGTAATTAACCTACAAAATGTAATATTCATTACAACACAATTAAACAAGAATTAAAAATAAAAAAACAGCCAGCAGCCCCCTGTCACCTAACTGTTAAGCGACAGGACCATAGTTGCCTAGCGGTTGGGCGACAGCCACCTGTCGCCGAACGGTTGGGCGGCAGATATTCAGTCGTCCAACGGTTGTTCGGTTGGGCGACTAGCTCCAGTCTCCAAACCATTAGGCGACAGGAGTATAATCCTGTAAAAAAAAGGCCGTAAGAATAAATTTTTAATTTTTAATAAAAAATAGATTTTTTTTAAAAAAAAATTCGCTTCTACGCTTCTTTTTGTTGGGACGTTATCTCGGCCGCTTTGATATCTCATGGGCTTGAGTATTGCTGACCAGTCTCGGTTGGCAAAACCGGGTAATAACTTGACGAGGAGATCGATGTGCTTCAGCCTCAACGTGACACCATTTCAAATTTCAATGGGTGCACAAATATTAAAGCCTCCCCTTGAGTGGGTGATGTATGGAAGCAACACTGACTGGGCTCTCAGCGCACCAACCTTTCAACCATTTCAGTGGATCGACGTCGTACTCTGCCAATCAACCAGCCAGTGCGTTATGTAGCTCAAGATTAGCAAAATCCCCTTTCCCCCTTAATATACACATACTGCAGCTTAGAAAACTAAGTGAATTGCGCTGAGCTGTTTTCCACACTCTATGTAGCTTTTTTTAAAAAAAGTGAGCTGCTAGCCCACGCTATACCGTTGGAATGCATTTACAACAGTATAGCAATTTCATACAGTTTCGTGAAGTTTCAGTTACTTAAAAGTCCTAGATTTTGAGTTTAAAGTTTCGACTAGGTTTCAACGTAGGGATAGGAATGGGTAGGGGTAGTTCAATCTGAACCTGATCCAGGTATCCATACATTGTTTTAGGGGCATGGACCAATCTATTTGAGTGAGCAAGGATAACCTTACAAACCATTGGATATTGAGGGTTGACCCTTTCTCGTGAGAACAAAATCCTCTCATGAGAACAATATACTAGAAGGCCACGCCTGCGCCATCCTCCCCCCAAACCCATGCCTTGCCGCCGCGTCCCCATGGGCTACGTGCACGGCCGCGCCGCCTCCTCTTCCCACCGTCGGAACGCCCCCGCTACCCCCTCTCCCAGCCGCAGCAGCAGGAGGGGGTTTCTGCTGCTGGTGAGGCGACGGCAAGCTAGGCTACCGAAAAGGCCAAGCAGCCAAAAGCCGCTGTTGCCACGCCTGTGAAAAGGGAGCGGCGGTCGCGGTCCGCAGCGGCGGCGGTGCACTCCGAGGTCCAACTCGGGGGGAGCTTCGCCAACAAGGTGCTTGGAGAGAAGGTCGCCGCTGGGTGGCCCGCCACTGGTGAGGCCATCAACGACTGGAGCCCCCGCTACGCGGACTCTTTCGAGAAGATCGACATGGTACGATCCCTCCCCAAGCTCTTCAAGGCTCCCCAGCTTCGTGCATCGGAGGTGGCAATGACGGTGGAGGCGACGGTGCATCGGAGGTGGCAGTGATAGCAGAGGCGACGGTGCATCGGAGGTGGCGGATCGACCGGTGGCGAGCGACGTGGCATGTGGGAAGGAGGCAGGGGCGCAGGGTGCTGCGTTGGAATGAGGAGTTCGGATCGATCCTCTTGAGCCTAAGGATCAATAGGATTTTGATCCTTTTGCCCCTTTTTTTGGGCCTCACGTTTGGCCCATATGACTGAAAATTTTGAACAGGTTCGGTGATCCTTAGGGGCGGCACGATCCACGCCCACCCCTATTTCAACGTGTTTCAAATTTCTAGAAGTTTCCAAAAGATTCTAAGAAAGTTTCAATTTCAAGTTTTAGACAAAAGTGTTTCAAGAAGTTTCAGTGAGTTTCATGAAGTTTCAAGAAGTCTCATGTAAACATTTTAAACGTTTCAAGTTTCAGTTAGTTTCGCATATTTCTAGAAGTTTTCAAAAGATTTCAAGAAAATTTCAAGCCCAAGTTTCAGGCAAAAAGTGTTTCAACAAGTTTCGGATTTGGAACTCAAGTTTTCAACAAGTTTCAGATAGAAAAGTTTCAACAAGTTTCGGACAGAAATATTTCAAGAAGTTTTAACATGTTTCAAAAGTTTCAACAAGTTTCGGATTTTAGAACTCAAGTTTCAGACAGAAAAGTTTCAAGAAGTTTCAGCAAGTTTCAACATGTTTCAAGAAGTTTAAAAAAGTTTCGGATTTTGGAACTCAAGTTTTAATAAATTTAAGACAAACAAGTTTCATCAAAAATCAAATAAGAGCAAAAAAAAATTCCGACATGCTCACCTGCGGCCACGCGACTGCTCGCCGCCACAACTCCGCGCTCGCTGGGACGTCGCAGTCGTTGGCCTTCCCACTTACAACGGCGGTGGCGTTGAATTGGCAGTGACAACGCTTGCGGTGGACAATGTCATCATGCGTGCGGATGCAACGGAACACGGAAACCAAGGTAGTGATGCGATACGGCGACGTGTAGGCTACCCACCACACTGTCGCTTCCACCCACCAGCTCTGTCATGGTGCCCGCTCCGCGCCTCCACACATTCCCACAACAACACGTGTCCGTGCCCTCTGGCCTCAGCCGCCCTAATGTGGGATGGCGCATAGGTACACACTGGCGTCAGTAGCAATTCAACCGGCATGGATTTGAAAATCGACTGGCTATGAGCAGGACATATAGTTTGATGGGATGTGGATTCCTTATACGATTGAGAAAAAACGCTATAGTTTCATAGTATTTCTCTTTTAAAAATATATAGTTTCTTTTTTGGTCCTCACTTCGTCTTTTGTGAACCGGTAGTGTGGCTCAAACCATTTGATTTGACCGTGCATAAAGACAGTGTGGCCATGTGGCATGCTCTGTTCCACCAAAGAAGCTTACGATGCAACTACTTGTGCGTTTGTGCCGCATCTCGGTTCCACTTCCAGTTTGCAGCACCCACCATGGCCGCACCCCATATGCTGGTCTTGCCCTTCCCCGCCCAGGGCCATGTCGTCCCTCTAATGGAGCTCTCCCACTGCCTCATCGAGCACGGTGTCAAGGTCACCTTCGTCAACACTGAGCTCAACCACGGCCTCATTCTTGGTGCCTTAGCTACCAAAGACGGCAACCATGGAGGGATCGACATGGTGTCCATACCGGACGGGCTGGGCCACGGCGAGGACCGCAAGGACCTCGGCCGGCTGACCGAGTCGTTCTCGGAGATCATGCCCGGCGAGCTGGAGAAGCTCATTGGAAGGGTCAATGTGTCAGCGGAGGGTGGAGAAAGGATCACGTGGATGATCGCCGACGTGAACATGGCGTGGGCCTTTCCCGTGGCGAAGAGGCTCGACCTCCGGGCCGCCGGCTTCTGCCCGTCGTCAGCCGCGATGTTCGCGACGAGGATCAGCATTCCTGAGCTGATAAGGGACGGTGTTCTTGACGAGAGAGGTCTGCCAAGGTGGCACGGCGCGTTTCAGCTGGCTCCGGCGATGCCGCCCATCGACACGTCGGAGTTCTCGTGGAACCGCGTCGGCGACCCCAAGGGCCAGCCAGTCATATTCCAGCTGATCCTCCGGAACAACGCGGCCACCCACCTCGCCGAGGCCATCGTCTGCAACTCCTTCCAAGAGCTCGAGCCGGGAGCCTTCGCGCTCTTCCCCGATGTCCTCCCCGTGGGCCCGCTGACCTCCGCCGACAAGCCGGTCGGCAGCTTCTGGGCCGAGGACGCCTCCTGCGCGGCGTGGCTCGACGCGCAGCCGGCCAGCTCCGTCGTGTACGTCGCGTTCGGCAGCTTCGCCGCCTTCGACAGGGCGCAGCTCATCGAGCTGGCCGAGGGGCTCGTGCTGACCTCCCGGCCGTTCCTGTGGGTGGTCAGGCCGGACTCCGCGAGCGAGCAGTGGCTCGAGCACCTCCGCCGCCGCGCCGCGCCGCGCGGGTGCGTCGTGAGCTGGTGCCCGCAGCAGCGGGTGCTGGCGCACGCGTCGACGGCGTGCTTCGTGTCGCACTGCGGGTGGAACTCGACGATGGAAGGGGTGATGAACGGCGTGCCGTTCCTGTGCTGGCCCTACTTCACAGACCAGTTCCTGAACCAGAGCTACATCTGCGACGTGTGGAGGACGGGGCTGAAGGTGGCGCCGGCCAACGAGGCGGGGCCGCTCATAGAGAGGGACGTGATTAGGGGCAAGGTGGAGGAGCTGCTCGGCGACGCGGAGACGAAGGCGAGGGCTCTCGTGCTGAGGGACGTTGCTCGGCTGGCCGTCGGCGACGGCGGGTCGTCGCGCCGGAATCTCACACGGTTCTTGGACCTCGTTCGAGGATCAGCGAGCTAGGCCATGTGTTGTAGTTGTATGACATCAGGAGAATGAAACGGTCTATCGAAGTGTGATAAATTTGCAACAGGAGTACAGGACTCTTCAGAGATGAGCACCAGCCATCAAGTCTATATGCGGTTCATCATAAGTGCTGAAAAATCTGCACCCACCGGAATCTAGTAAAGCTTCTGTGTAGCAGCTCGTCAGCAGACATCTAACATGTGCACACTCAAATATTGTGGCCCATTTCCTACATGGCTACATCTAGCCCATTGCAACCAAAAGCAGAAGTCACATGCAAGATGCAGCATCGCCGTTCCCAGTCACACTCACACTGCCTATCTTGCTTGCCTAATAACACTGCCTATTTTTCTTGCCCCCACATAGAATTCAAACTATATTTATTGATCGATTTAATTAAGACGAAATAACACCAAAATTCAAGCTAAAGAGGACTCGCAACTGGGTGGTGAGGCCATGAGGGACGCTCACACCTCCCACCAACTATGCGAGGCTCAATTCAAATTCAAACTATATTTAGGATCATATGAATAGCTGTCTATCAAGATAACCGCTCTTTCCAAAAAAAATAATAATAATAAGTAACAAAGAAGAAGCCTATGGCCAACACAGTTGTACAAATTTGGTGACGCATCATCTGATGTAGGAAAAAAAATTCTATGGAGAGAGCCTAAGGGGAGGCCCCTCCTCCTCCACACATTACAGCCCCTCCTCCTCCACACATTACACCTTGAATCTAGCGGCCCCGGGAGGAGGATCATCCACTGTTTATCCCCCCTGAATCCAACGCCCGGGAAGGGACTCGGACACTCCTTCCTTGTAGCATAGTATAGTACCATACTAACACAAGCTAGCATTCATGGCTCCTCCTCAGCCTCATGTCATGGTGCTGCCCTTCCCTGCACAAGGACATGTCATGCCCCTCATGGAGCTGTCTCACCGGCTCGTCGAGCACGGATTCGAGATCGATTTCGTAAACACCGACTTCAACCATGACCGCGTCCTCAAGGCTTTGGCGGCTGAGACAGGAGCGATCCCTGACGGGATCCACATGGTGTCCTTTCCGGACGGTATGGACCCTGACGGCGACCGCACTGACGTCGCCATGCTGGGCGAGGGATTGCCGGCCGCCATGCTCAGCCGCCTCGAGGAGACGATCATATCAAAGAAGATCAAGTGGGTGATCGCCGATGTGTCCATGAGCTGGGCGCTGGAGCTGGCCGCCACGGTGGGTGTCCGCGTCGCCTTGTTCTCGACTTTCTCGGCCGCCGTGTTTGCGCTCCGGTTGAACGTTCCCAAACTGATCGAGGATGGCATCCTCGACGAAAGTGGTAAGAAGGAATCAAATCCATCATGAGCAAAGCATTCTTTACTTTATACTATTATTGTTAAGAAACTGAGGCCAAGTACATGTAAGCAACGCAGGGAACGTAATGAGGAACGAGACGATCCAGCTGAGCCCCAAGATGCCGCCCATCGAAGCAGGCGAGATCCCCTGGGCCAGCCTGAGCAGCACGCCGGGCAGGCGCAGGGTGATCATCCAGAACGTGCTCAAGACCAACACGGCGATATCGCTGGCCGGCAACGTCATCTGCAACACGTTCCAGGAGATCGAATCCGAGGCGCTGGCTCTAGTCCCCAACGCGCTGCCCGTCGGCCCTCTGGAGGCGCCGGCGTCGTCGAGGTCGGTCGGCCATTTCTGGCCTGAGGACCCGACCTGCCTCGCCTGGCTCGACGCGCAGGCCCCCGGCTCGGTCATCTACGTGGCGTTCGGGAGCTTCACCGTCTTCGACGTGGCGCGGCTCCAAGAGCTCGCCGACGGGCTGGCGCTCGCCGGACGGCCCTTCCTGTGGGTGGCCCGGCCGAACTTCGCCAACGGGGTCAGCGAAGGCTGGCTCGAGGAGTTCAGGCACCGCGTCGACGGCAAGGGGCTGATCGTCGGCTGGGCTCCCCAGCAGCGCGTGCTCTCGCACCCTTCGGTCGCCTGCTTCGTGTCGCACTGCGGGTGGAACTCGACGATGGAAGGGCTGCGGCACGGCGTGCCGTTCCTGTGCTGGCCGTACTTCGCTGACCAGTTCTGCAACCAGAGCTACGTCTGCAATGTGTGGGGGACGGGCGTGAAGCTCCGCGCCGACGAGCGAGGGGTCGTCACCAAGGAGGAGATCAAGAACAAGGTCACGCAGCTGCTCGGCGACGAGGAGATCAAGGCGAGGGCAGCCATGTGGAAGGACGCGGCTTGTGCGAGCATCGCAGAGGGAGGGTCCTCGCATGAGAACTTGCTCAAGTGTGTGAATTTGCTAAGAGAACAATAATCTTCAGGGGACAATTTTTCCCCACACGGTTCAGAAGTAAGATTTGGTTGATATATGCATCGTTGCAGAGTAGGATAATGCATTGGTCATTGAGGTGTTTAGCCAATTCATGGGACTGGGGGCATACCTTGTCTTCCTAGAAAGGACTACTAGATTAAGGCACCGTGTCACTAGAGAGCAAATGCAATGCACTCTATAAATTATAAAAGCTCTTATTGCTCAGATATTGCAATATGGTGCATGGAAAGGTACTCAAAGTCTGAAAGTGACACTGCACAACAACTTCAGAAAACGCTTTTTAATTATCTCAATCTCCACAGTGGCCTGAAAAACTCCAGAGAAAAGCCAAATGTGAGATTAAGGATAGGAATTGCCAAAAGCATGCCATTTGTACCAAGCTTCTAGAACTAGAACTAGAAGCAAGTCCAGGCCAAGTTCGGATTTGGGACAACCCATACGTGGTGGACCAATATACATGAACATCTTTAACATCAGGACCGTGCGGGCAGTATGATTTATGAGCTGTAACAACTGATTCCTAGTCTCACAACCTTTTTAGACCAGACCATATGTATCAGCATTCAGCACTCAGTATTGAGTTGCATGCACCAACCAATTCACCCAAAAGCTAAGGTGATGAGGAAAGGCGACAATTCACTTATCTTCAACACTCCTTACGTGTAGGCTCCTCGAGCCCAAGGCGTGGAATAGAAAAAATTGCAATTATTTTCTTAATTGCGTTGACCGAAGTCTTGAACTCAAGACCTCTTGGCTCGATCTATATTGAGTTAAATGCACCAACCAATTCACCCAAAAGCTTAAGGCGATGAGGAAAGCGGACAATTCACTTATACTTCAACACTCAGCAACAAATTCCATGCTAAAAAAAGTTCCTGTTCCAGTGTTACTATCCCAAAATAACCAACTGGGTAAGGAATTGCGCACCTGACCAAATGCAGCTCCCTGAAAAACGATGGGAGAAGTTCAAACTCACTCTGAGATGGCGCAGTCTACACCTCACAAATGCCGTGGAGCACCACCAGCGCCTCCACAGGATAGCTGATCACGTTCCAGCTGGTGTCCCGGAATACCCAGGGGATCAACCTCGCGTCCTCGTCTAGATCGTCACGTGCAACTTGTTCCATGAGGCCGAGGCCATGGCATTGAGTAATTTCCTAGGATGCCGCCCTTCAAGTCTGGGGGAATAAAACGATCTACGCTCTGTTACTGTTATTTTTCTGCGGTCATAAGTTTCTCCATAGATAGATGAGCACTACCCATCAAAACCCATGTGAAGTTTGCAAACAGATGATACATGAAATAACTTGATAACCATGAAATTTCACAAATCCTGAAAAATCTGTACATTCACACGGCAGACCATGGCATGATGGCTGCACCCTTCCTGGCGAAATGACCAACATATTAATTTTTGGAAATATGGGATGTCTAAGGACCATTTTGACGAGATGTACAAGGAACATTGTAAGTTGTTTTGGACTGTACCATTCCATTCCTGATGAAACAATCAACATTTTAAACTTTGAAAATACATGAGGTCTAACACTACTATAGGAAGTCTCATCACAGACGGTTCGGAACCGTCATCACAGACGGTTTTCAAACCGTCTATATTTGTTGGTTTATGATAACAGTAGTTAGCGCGACGGTTCAAAACCGCTCAGGATAAGACTATCACGACGGTTTTTGTTAAAACCATACGTGATCGAAACTATCACAGACGGTTCTATTTAAGAACCGCTGCGTGATCTGAAAAAAATCACCGACGGTTTAATTTACAAACCGTCTGTGATATTCTCGAATCACAGACGGTTCTGACATATAACCGTATATGATATTCTCGGATCACAGACGGTTCTTACATATAACCGTCTGTGATAAAGCCTTCACAGATGGTTTCAACCAAAAACCGTCTGTGATAATTCATAATCCTAACTACATTTTTTCTTTTTTTGGCTAGCCTCAGGATTGCTAGCCATGCCCTCTGAAAACAAGCATACACAAAAATAGATACATCACAGATATTCAATTGTTGACAACTCAAATGGATCATTACTCAAAATAAATTACAAAAGATCGAATTTGTTCAAGTATTGTCGCTATAGTTACAATTGGATTACAATTGAGTCAATTGTTTGCAGGTGGGCGAAACTTTGGGTCGGCGACGGAGTGAAAGTCTCCGTTGTCGAAAATGATATATGAAATGATAAAGCTGCAGAGCTTCCCTCGAATGTCCACGATCTCTTGCTCAACGAGTCCATCTAATTTTATATGCAACCCCTGTCGCTAGCAATAGTAAAGTGGTAAGCGTATATATTTAAATTTATAATTAGGAAATAATTATTTTCAGATTGACAAACCTCAGGATCCCTTTTCCTAGCTGTAAGGATTTGCTACATATGATAGCAAATGTAGATTGCACATAACTTATCATTTTTTTTGCTGGCGGCACTGCAAAAAAAGAATTACATATATAGGTATAGTCAGTTCGAGATGCGTTATTATGAAGTATGATATAGGATTATCGTGTTGTAGCGCGCACCGAAAATTTCGTCCTGTGTGTTAGTCCGGTGCACTTTCCATTGTATAATCCTTTGTTGGCAACATAGGCGATGAACGACCTACATGATTCCAAAAAGTTATCCTCGGCCATTTCAAATGAATGAAGACTACAATAGAGTTATGTATAGAGGAAATGAGTATACCTCTCGAGTACTCCTTTCAGAATACTGAATTTGTGGTTGTTGCGGATTAGGGAATCAAGGTATATCACATGGTTTCTCTTTGGTATAATGACTAAAAGGACCCAGTGGTACCTACTCATGTATGTCGCTATAGTCATTAAACCTAAGTTCGTGCTGCGTATAAAGTACAAATGAAATTTGTATAGCAAGTAGTGACACTTACCCCTCGTTGTAGGGCACCACTATGTACTTCTTGTCTGTCTGACGAAGCAATGCCGCCGCTATGTATTTCTCGACGAAGGACAGGTCTGCTTGGATGGTTTGCAAAGATACCACGTGTGGGTCGAGGAAACCCACCGGTTCGTTCCATTCCTGGACATTTTTCCACATGTATCTATACACAAGCAATGAGTTGTGATAATTATCGGTATTACGTGAATGCAGAACTTGATTGTACACAATTACAGTGTCCAACATCGTAGAAGCGAGGCGTCGAGGCCAACAAGTTTGAATAGGTCATATAAGTCATTGAAGCCCACGACGAAGTTGCCCACCCCGTTGAAGAAATGCTCATCCTTGTATGCGACGGTGATTCTAGTATCGCACCCCTCCTTTTTGGTCTTCTGCATGTACCAGGCATGCAAAGCCTGACAAGCATATCCAGCGTGGAGTAATACTGTGTCGGAGCACAACGGTTTCCCGATGGAGTAATTCCCGGACGTCCCGGACTTGGGAGGCACCTTAATGTTCATTGATTTCGATTTGGTCTTAACAATTGGCAACGTCTTCCCGCGAGACGACTCGGGAACCGATACGGCGGCACGCTTTTGTTGTTCCTTCGGCGTCTTCTTCACGGGAACCGATGAGGTGGCCTTCTGAGGCGAAACATGAGGTGGAGTCATTGAGAGTCCCGTTGGAGAGGAATGGTCGTGTCCAGATCGCGGCACTGCTAGGTCCAGGGTGATGTCTTCTTGGGCACTGGATAAAAGTGTGCACGGCATCCTCTAGTGTTCTGATTTCTTCGTTCGGGCAAATCTTCAGTGGGACGGCCATGAAATTGCCATGTACCATATCCACCTCGACCCTAGCGTAACCCTGCACCAGTTGGGCACCGTGCTGCACTGCCTCTTCCTGGTATGGATACACCATCCCCCGCGCAGCCTCAATAGAAAGGGACCCATCCATCCTCACTTGTAGCTTGCAGGGCGTCAGCCCCTACAAAATGATACGCAATTAGCTAAGGCGTCCTATATGTCTATCTTTGGTGCATTCCATAGATATACATTACCTTGATGTTGTCTATCGGTAATTGGACGTCGTCATGTTCAGTATTATGCGTGGACGCGACGCTACTCTGATGTCGAGCAGGACTGGCTCCCAAATTAACAGGGGCGGCTTGCGACTGGCTCAGGAGTTAATTCATTTGATCCTGCAATGCTGCTAGCTTTCCTTCAAATTTTGCAGTAATCCTCTGTACCAACCGGTCATCGTGCTCGGCCTTGGATCTCTTCCTACTCCTATACGTGCAGTAGTCATCTACGAATCCATGACTCTAAGGTACGTTAACCCCAAGGCCTCGTGTGCGACCCGGGTGCTCCTTGTTTCGAGGGGCGTAGATAGTATATCCTTCTCCTCGCTGCGCTTGGAAGGAGCCTTCTAAGCTTGGGCAGTCAATTCACGCTGCAAGAGGTCATCATGTTATTATAGACATTATGAAGTTATGGACTTATTAACAACTAGGTAGTTCGACATATTTACCACACGTTGGGACACTTCCTGGTCTGCCGGGTTTGTGAAAGAGATGTTGCCCGAAGACGAGACTTTTGCCCTCGCTTTTAACCAGCTTAGGGATCGCGGGTCTGTGACATCAGGAAACGTGTTCTCCTCCGCCGCCGCCCATTCCTTGTATTTACCTGCGTACCCAGCGGTGCCGAGTCTGTGCGGGTGAGTGTTTCATGTCTAGAGAGCTTTGTGCGCCGCACTTTTCTCCTTAAATTCGGCCGTCGTCTTCATAGCCACAAAGGCGTCCCATGCTTCCCGCGTCAAGAATCCATACTTCGCGAAGGGCGTCTGACCCGTGTTCACGTACTTCGTGACAAGAATGCTCTTGAAGGTCCTCCAAGATTTATCCATCGTGAGCATCGCCGTCCGTTGCACGCGTGCCATGTCTGCTTCTGGGATAGTGAACTTGCTTGAAAGTTCTGTCCATAGCGCGTCTCTCGCTTCTTTCGTCAGATCCTTCCACCTTGGTGTGATGATGGGGACCCGTTCCCTTGCAATTATCCCGCAGATGGTCCGAGAATCTGCGCCACGATCTCTTGGGACTCAGAGGACCCCAAAGTCACCGACCTCGTGATGACGATCGGCCCACGAGCATTTGCGATCTTCCTCGCCATCTCGCTTAGTGTCATTATCGCCGACGGGCGACAAGAGCGCGATTAGGTGGCGTCGGTGGCGGCGCCTCGTCGATGTCGTGGCGAAGGCGGTGCCTCTGCCATCTGCGTTGTCGGTGACGGCGGCGACGACGGTGCCTCTGCCATCTCGCTTACTCGCTATCTATATAAGTTACATATGCAATAAAATGGATTGCAAGTGTCCCAAATTAACATATACATATGAAGTATCTCCATGCTATTTAAACTGAATAATATGCTCAACATGTGCAATATTAGCAAATAATCATAATTAATTCCAGCATAAATATGAAACAATAAAGCATTAATCCAACGGCATTTAAATGACCAAATTAACATAATCAAATGTAAATCATTCAAGTCATTTAAATTGATTGAAATGCAAAACATGTATCACATATATATGAATAAATTGGATAAGACCACTAAAATTCAGATTTTGAGCTCTATCCAAAGCTTAACTAGACTGACATAACAACCACATGTATAACAATCTCTTGTGATCTTTGTATAGATAGAAACTAGTGATACGAATCTTTTGCCCGAGCCTATCTTTACCCGAGCCTACTTCATCGAGCCCGACACACTAGAGTGTACCATTTGCTTCATGCCGTGGAGGATTGGCATGAAGCAAAGGTACACTCAAGCGTCGAGGATCGATTTAAGTAGGTCAGGTTTCACTGAACGTTTAGGATGAACGCCCAAGGAGCGAGCTAGCTAGTGAATTCGGGCATTGAGTTAGCTCCTATTCTAACACTCCTAACACTCCTTAATCCACCAGCTTCTCTAAGGAAATGCTAAGCAAAGGTTTAATGCTTCATGTACAGAAGACTAGCCTTTCATGAAGACATAGAAACAAAATAGAATCAAGTAAAACTTTCTTTCTGGATTGTTGTAAAAAATGCAGTTTTAGCAAGATTTCAAAATTAATCCCAACAAAATTAATTAGCACTAAAGCATAATTCCTAAAGAATTTAAATGACCAAAACAACATGTACTCATGTAATTCTCCCAAGTCATCTAAAGAGAATAAAATGGTTAACACAAACATCATGAGAACATCAAAAATCAGCATAGAGCTCATATTTTTAATTTGTTTGATTGCTCTCATTGGGCTAGTTGCAAAAGACATAGTCTTTGCCATCTCAACCATTATGCCAAAATTCTTCACCAATTGAATATGATAACTCCAAATTAGACTTTGAGCTCAAAAAAAATGCTTGCAGTTTATACAAACCAAAAATAGAGCAGAAGCAATATTTCAGTGCACAACAGAAATACACCAATAGACAAAGAGACTGAGAAAGGAGCTAATCTGACAATAATAAAATAACAAAAGTAAGCAATTCTAAATAAGCTCAAGTCTAATTCTAGTTAACTATTCAATCTCATAATATGGCAACAATCATCATTGAGCTATTAACAGAACCCACCACTTTGCAATTTCTCTCTCTGTACTAAAGATTAACAATCACAGAATAAAAAATTCTCTAGCACAGCACAAATGCAAAGGGACAAAGTGAGATAAGCAACAATACTCACAGAGCAAGGGATGGAGTGGGATAGAGTGAGTAGAGTGGTATACCACAGGAGGCGCGAGGGAGTACCGGAGGAGGCGCTAGAGCCAGCGCAAGGAGGGAGCCAGTGATAGGCCGGAGAGGAGGATGGCGATGTGTAGTGGAGTCGGGCTGGAGTCGGAGGAGGGAGGCGGCCGCTCGTCGGGCTAGAGTCGTAGGAGGCCGCGCGTCGGAGGAGGGAGGCGGTCGGTCGTCAGGCTGGAGTCAGAGCAGGGAGGCGGCCGGTCGTCGGGCTGGAGTCGGAGCAGGGAGGCGGCGAGCCCTAGAGGAGGCGAACGAGCGCGCGAGAGCTTAAGGGGTGCGGGAGTAGTGGAAGTGACGAGCAAGAGCAAAAACCCTAGCAGTTCCCTCCTTATAAAAAGGCTATCACAGACGGTTCTATTATGGAACCGTCTGTGATATGGGACGTATCACATACGGTTCTTAATAAGAACCATCTGTGATTTGTTATCACAGACGGTTCTATACTAGAACCGTCTGTGATCCTGCTGACAAAACCTGGTGACAAGTGATTGTCATATGAACCTGGTGACAAGTTCATAACACATTTGACTTCAAAAATTCATAACCTGGTGACAAGTGATTGTCATATGAACCTGGTGACAAGTTCATAACACATTTGACTTCAAAAATTCATATCTAATTCAACTCAACTCCAAATCAAGTGAAACCAATTTTGATACTCCAAAATTGCAATGAACGTCCACATTGACATCAATATCGAAGATGACAAGTCCATAACACATTAACACATGACAATTTCACGTTGACAGCAAAATATATGAGAGATTACAAGTCCATAACACATGATGTTATGGAATAAATTAATTACAATGGAGTAAATTCTTAATTAAAATATAGCCCTTCATGATGATCGACGCGCATATAGCTAGCTTCCTCACTGGGTTCTTCCTCGAGCCTGATGCCATTTCCGAAAGGAGGCAACTCATCAAATTGATTGTATTCTTCCTCGTCCACTACATTCTCAACTCCGGTAATCCTCCTTTTTCCATGAAGAACTACGTGGCGCTTCTTATTTGCCGAGTTGGTTACATAGAAGACTTGAACAACTTGGTTAGCCAGTACGAATGGTTCGTCTTTGTATCTGACACGTTCGAGGTCCACGGTAGTGACGCCGTACTTGTCGACCTTCACCTGCGGGAGATGGACCCAACGGCACTGAAATAGGGGGATCTTGAAAAGCACGTAGTCGAGCTCCCATATCTCCTTTATTTGCCCATAGTAGGAGCTCTTGACCCATCGATCATGAATGCATCTATGCGACACCGCTGCTCGATCTGTGCTCTTCCTATCCCGAGTGCCAGATAAAATGTGTACTCATTTATGTCGATCCTTGCCATGTGACAATTGTAAATTGTGGCCCTTGTGCCAACCATAGCAGCGTATCATCACTTGATGACCTCCCAGTGATTCGCACCTTTAACCATTCGTTGAATCGACGGTTGTGCTCTCTCGTGATCCAATCCTCCGACCGGTCTGGATTCTGTTGGTGTACCATGTCTTTGTGCTTGTCGATGTACAGGGACACTTGGGTCATGTGTTGCAAGACCATGAAATGGGCTTGAGCGTACGTATCCAGATCGGGAGTAATTGATTTCCTTCCGATGGTCCTGATACCATCTAGTCTCCCCTCATGGCGAGATAGAGGCACACCTATCGGTTCCACCTGAGCCATGTAGTCGACGTAGAACTCACTGACCTCTTCGGTTGCATAACCTTCGATGATGCTGCCCTCCGGTCGAGATCGATTCCGTACGTAGGACTTGATAATTCCCATGTACCTCTCGAACGAGTACATATGACGTAGGAACACAAGGCCGCATATATTTATCTCTTTCACAAGGTGAACAATGAGATGGACCATGATATCGAAAAATGACAGAGGGAAATACATCTCAAGATGACAGAGTTGTCACCACCTCGGCCTGCAGAGCATCTAGCCCTTGGGGATCGATGACCTTCTGAGCAATTGAGTTGAAGAAATAACACAGTCTCAAGATTGTCACTCGGACCTTGTTTGGCAAGATACTCCTAATTGCAACAGGAAACATTTGTGTCATCAGCACATGACAATCATGAGACTTCATACCAATTAATTTCAAATCTTGCATAGAAACAAGTTTCTTAATGTTAGCGGAGTAACCAGACGGGACTTTTACACCATGCAAGCTCTGGCACAGTTCATTTCTCTCGGCCTTGGATCGAGTGTAGCAAGCTGGGGGAAGGTACGTTCGTCCTGTATCGGTATCTTTCGGTGCTAACTCGGTCCTTATGTTCATATCAACCAAGTCACGCCGTGCGTTAACATCATCCTTTGTTTTGCCACTAATGTTCAGTAAGAGACCAATCAAGCTATCACATACATTCTTCTCTACATGCATGACATCGATGCAGTGGCAAACTTCTAAGTGCTCCCAATAAGGCAAGTCCCAAAAAATTGACCGCTTCTTCCAGATGTTCTTCTGACGGGTTCTTAATTTACATCCCTTCCCAAGCACAACATCGATATCCTTAACCATATCATAGACCTCTGTTCCTCTAAAAGCCCTTAGAGCTGAACCGTTCTCCTTATTTCTGTCGAATTGTTTCTTCATCTTGCGGTATGGGTGACTCCTGGGAAGGAACCTACGGTGACGCATATACACAGTTTTGCGTGAGTTGTTCAGCCATACACCCTCCGTAGCATCTAAGCAGTGCGGACAGACTTTGGCTCCTTTTGTAATCAAGCTTTGACAGTTACCAAGGGCGTAAAAATCATTGATGGTGCGGAACAACATGGCTCGTGACAAGTGAAGTTCTCTCGCTTGTACGCATCCCATACCTGCATTCTTCGCTCCACAAAGGTCACAAGATCTTCCAAAGAATAGTGCTAGGTACACATCAATATCATTCCCAGTTGCTTCGCCCTTGAATAAGTAGTGACATCAAAATGTACTTCCGCTTTATACACGACCAAGGAGGAAGGTTGTACATACATAGATTCATGGGCCAGTGCTATGTCAATTTGCTCATGTTACCGAAAGGATTCATTCCATCCGTACTCAACCCTCACCTTATGTTCCTCGGTTCCGCACCGAACTCTTCAAAGCTCCGATCGAAGTTTCTCCACTGGGCAGAATCAGCAGGGTGTCTTAGCTTTCCATCTCTCTTACGCTCCTCCGAGTGCCAACGCAGCAATCTTGCCTCCTTTGGGTTCGCAAATAAATGCTTCAAATGTGGGATCATAGGCAGATACCATAACATCTTAGCAGGAGGTCCTTACTTCACCTTAGCAGTATTCTGACACTTATATCGGGATGCTTTGCACACGGGACATACATGCATGTCTGCATACTCTTTACGGTAGAGGATACAATCGTTCGGACATGCATGTATTCTTTCTACTTCCATGCCCAATGGACAAATAGCCTTCTTTGCTTGGTAGGTGGTGTTGGGCAACATATTTCCCTCTGGAAAAATGTCCGCTAGAAGACCTAACAACGCCGTGAAACTCTTATCAGACCAACCATTGCTTGCCTTCAATTTCAGCAGTTCAAGCACGGTTGACAACCTTGTATATTTCGACTTGCAGCCAGGGAACAAAGGTCTGACCGAGTTCTCCCTTAAGCCCTCGAATTTACAAAACTCTCTCTCACTGTAGTTCTCTTTTGCACCGCGTCGTATCTGATCCAGATTGTCATCGTGCGACCTATCCTCATCAAAAGCACAGTCCACATCTGGCAAATCATTGACTTCCTCGGTGATGTCGTCATTATTAACTTCTAGTATAATGTTCTCTTCACCATGACTGATCCAACATGTATACCCTTTTTTGAAACCCCTTCGAATAAAGTGCGCTTCGATCTGCACCGCATTGTTAAACATCTTCAGATTACCGCAATCAATGCATAGACAGTACATAAAATTTATCCCCTTCTTCAACATATCCTGCTCGGCGACTCTTCTAAAAGCAACCACGCCATTAATGTACTCTTGACTCACACGGTTCACACCGTACATCCAGTTTCGGTCCATCTATGCTACGCATGTAACAAATTAGTGTCAAATTAGATTAATAAACCGCAAGTACGTATTCTTCCTATTTACCAAACATACTTAAATTGATTAACGATTAATTTATAGCAAACATAAAGGGTTATAGATCATTACCCTCGGAGCTCACGAAGAAAATATGATTCCTTCTCCCCTCTAAGGTGGCACAATGGGGGTGGAGGCACAGCAAGGTGCAGGTGGCGCAATGTGGGGAGGAGGCAGTGGGGTGGAGGAGGCGCTAGGGGCAGGGGGTCCAACCTTCTCCTCTCTAAGCTGGCGCAATGGGGGAGGAGCCGCAGGTTGGAGGAGCTAGGGCAGGGAAGTGGCGCATGGGGGAGGAGGAGCAGATATAAGTGGAGCCAGCAGCAGGGTTGCGACAGAGGCAGCGGCAGGGTTGCGGCAGAGGTAGGGTTGCTCCAAAGTGGCAGAGGCAGCGGCAGTGCAGCAGAGGCAACGGCAGTGCGATAGAGGATGTGTCGGGCACAATTTATATAATGCCAGGATATCACAGACGGTTTCTAATTAGAACCGCTCGCGATATCTTATTATCACAGAGCGGTTCTATTAAGAAATGTCATGATATATCCTGACGGTTCTATTCACAAACCGTCAGTGATAATTCACTAATCCTGCAGCGGTTCTAATTACAAACCGCCTGCGGTGTGATTAGTCGATTATCACAGACGGTTTGTGAATAGAACCGTCTGTGATATATCACAGACGGTTCTTAATTAGAACCGTCTGTGATAGATGCCTATCATAGACGGTTCTTAACAAAATTGTCTGTGATAAACCGGCAGAACCGATGCCTCATCCCGACAGACCCAACACAGACAGTTCCATAAAAACCGTCTGTGATGGGTCGTCTACTATAGCATGTTTTGAGTAGTGTAAGTAGCATTTTTAAGAGATTTCCGAGGAACATGATAACAAAAGACCTATTCTGAAATTCTCTTATTTTCAAATGAATTACATGGTGCTCAACTTTAGTGTCCAGTTAATTTCTGGAAAGAATTGAATTCACCTTATTGTCGGATGGCAATATCTTGGGACCTACTGGAATTTAGTGAAGCTTTTCATGCATAATTGATAGTCCAGAGCAAGTAAAAGCTCATCAATAGTGTTGTGGACTCCTTCAGCAAAATCTATCAGCCCCGTGCTAAGCATGCTCTTGCAAGTAGCAGCAACGCATAACGCAAGGAGACGTGTTTCCTTGCGCAATTAGGAAAGGGAAAGCTTAGAGATAAGATTAGGATTATCTAGTTTAAGTATGTTAGCTATCGTGTGTGAGTTGGACTCTAGGATTAGCCGGTTGCCCATCAGGAGTGTATGTCCTATAAATAAGGACTTATACCTTGTAACTAGCAGGGTGACCCGTACATTTGCACGGCTAAATTTTATAACTTAGATGTTTGGGAATATATTTACGTATATTGTAGCTATCTATATTTTTAAGATATCATAAACATTAGAAATAACAGTAGAAACTCAAAACAAAATACAACTTGAGGAACATGACCATCTGGTGGCATGGCGTGGTCTGGCAGCAGCTTCTGAAGCTCCCCATCTTCGTACATGCATGATAGACAACTGGATGGAAGCATTGCTGCAAGAATTTGCACATGTGTTTGAAGCACCCCGTGGGCTGCCACCAGCACGACGCCACAATCATCGAATCCATCTCCTACCCGGCACCACACCCATTGCAGTACATCCATACAGGTACCCACAGACCTTGAAAGATGAAATTGAGCGTCAATATGATGACATGTTGACGCAAGGTATTATCCGTAAGAGCACTTCCACTTTCTCTTTGACATGTTGACGCAAGGTATTATCCATGAGAGCACTTCCACTTTCTCTCCGCCCGTACTCCTATTGAAGAAACATGATGATACTTGGCATTTTTGCGTGGAATATCAGGGATTGAATGATAAGACAGTGACAGACAAGTTCCCTATTACAGTGTGTATGCTGCACTAGTCCAGGATCACGTTAGTGCACATAGTGTCAACATAGATAAATATTATTATATATATAACAAATATAAGAATAAACATACTAATTTGAATAACAAATAGTAATTGTGACCTTATGGTTGAGTTTACAATTAATTAATGAGCCACGCTGGGCTTAGCACTAAATAAAAAAGCAGCAACGAAACAAAAGCAACTCCAGCGAAAACCCATCGACTTGCCACAGACAACCGACTGGAAACAAGGCTTAACGATCAACCACTTCGTAGAACTCCTCGAAAGTAGATGATGACTCCTCCACTTCAACTAAATGGTGATTATAGCAAGAATGAGCACATCTAGTACTCAGCAAGTTGTATTATAGAATGCAATTATAGATGATGGTTTATTTCAAATGATATGGCTTCTGTGGTTATTTTGCAAAAGCAACATTTGCAATTGAATATGAATAATAGATTGAAAGCATAATTGAAAACATATAACAATAATAATTAAACAAGTATTTTTCACAAAGCTCACATAGTCTAATCAATTCTTTCACATAGACATCCTCTCAATTTGTTTTATGAAAGTCTACCCCTTGTGTGAAATCCCCGAGCATATCTATGACCGCGGACGCGGCTATTCAAATAGATTGTTAACACTCTATAGAGGTTATACACTTTACTCACACGATATAACTAGTATAGCTAGCACCAATCATAACAAAACATTTCAGAAACTTCATCCGGTAGCCTAGTGTCACACAAACGTTGGCCCGGAGCGCACTGTTGGATATGTAAACGACGAACCATCCATAAAAGTGAATCGACAAATGACTCCACATCTCCGCCCATTCACTGAACTAACCTACCGCCTGAGGTAGCCAATGTTGAAACTCCATAACTTACTAAGCTAGGACTGTCCCTTTCTAAGCATGTGGTCGTACTATTTAGCTCAGTTCAATGGCGCACAAAGTTAAGTCCTTAATTCGATCAGGGCGAGACTACCAATTTACTACACCTATTCACGAAGATCCTAATCACGAAGCCACCAGTTCACTTAGTACTTCCACTCAAGGGCGCATCTACTGTAGCACAACTGGGTGCATAGGGCACCGAGTCCAAAACTCATTTTTCTTTGGATATATCCATGTATATGTAATGTGGACACCCCTACCCCAACATGAAGGGACACCCCAAGCCACAGCCTAGCCGAACGTGGCCCATCTTGCCTCAGGGACCCCTGTCATTTTCGTTTTGGATCCGCCACTGCTTCCACTCACCCCAATCTAAACATCTTCCCACCCAGTTGATTAAAGTGCAACCCATGCTTCCATTGAGTGCAACACATGTCATACCAATTATCACAGAGATATTCCATAATCACTTAGTCAGGTATAGATTTGCCATTAAAATGGTACCAATATTCGTTGCATGGCTAAGCATACTAAATGTGTCTAAACCAATCCACATTGGTGCTATGATAATACCAACTAGTAATAGGTCGCATAGCTAATCTCAAAGTATTAAAGCATTTAATAATTGAATTACCATGCAATAATTTGAATTAAAGTAATTTGTCAAACTAGGTGCAATATGATCAAAGCACAACTTGCTTTGGAACAAGTCTTGGTCTGGTCTTGAGCTAGCTCCACTTCTTCGAAAGCTCTTGAAGTATCAGCGTCTACTCGCAAAGAGAGAGAAAACTCAGATAAATACAAAACAGAGCAATAAATGGACTCCAAAAAATTAAATAAAAAACACAAGAAGGTAGAGCTCGATTTAGATGAATTCAAAGACTTGAATGGGCTCAACCGGAGATCGTGTGGAGAACAAGCTCTTGGAAGTTGGCCGGCTGAGAAATTCAGGAAAAATAAAAGAGGAGAGAGAAACTAACAGGTGGGACCCACTGGAAAATAATTTTAGGAAATTAAATAAATTCCCAAAAATTGGATTAAGGACTGCTGGGTGGGACCCACGGTCTATAGGACGAGTCCACAGGGTTCGTCCATGGGTTCATGAGCTCATGGGTCTATGGCACAATGCACTGACAAGGAGGGTCCACATGTCATAGGCACGGTCTACGGCAGACTAGGTCCACCTATGTTTAGATCTATGGTTAGGGTTTAGGTGGCAACTGAGGTGGTGATGGGTGCACGTGTGGTGCACGCGTGGCGGTGAGGTGGTGGCCACAGGGGATGGTCGGGTGACATGGTGATGGTGCGGTGCGGCGGGTGGTGTGGCGCTAACGCGGCGCGGACGTGGCGGCCAGGTAGACCTAGGAGTTGGGCTGTGCCATTTCGTGTCGGGCCGGCACGGCCCAAGCACGGCACGACATGCCATGTGGCGGGCCATGCCGGCATGGCACGAACAGGCGGGCCAGGCCGGGCGTGTGGACATCGCACGACGGGCGACATGACATGGCACGACCAATGGGGCGTGTTTCGGGCGGCCGCACGATCCATAACACGACGGCACGGCAACACGCCGGCGACACGCCAAGGGGCAGAACATGTCACTCGAGCGCACGCCCGGGACAGAAGACATCGCTCGAGTACGCACCCGTGCTTGCTAGCCCCGTCGACTACTGCACGCATGTATGCTCGGTGCGCCCTTCGTCGTCGCCACCATCTCCAAAGACATCCCTGCCACCGCCATCTCCGGTCAGCTCGCCGCCTCCACCAGTAAAAACCCACCACCATCAGTGCCGGTGAGCTTGCCACCGCCACCGGTGAAATCCATTCTGCCACCAGCTCAGTGAGCTCGCCGCCGCCGCCACCGGGAGAAGGGGGAGGTGGGGAAGGTGGCAGGGGGAGTCGCAGGGTGTGGGGGAAGAGGGGGAGGCGGCAGGGGGAAGCACCGGGGCCCAGGGTGGGGGAGAGGGGGAGAAGGGGGTGGGGGAGGCAGCCGGGGGAGAAGGGACCAAGGCCCAAGGCCAAGGGGGAGGTGATGGGGGACAGCCAAACATGGTCACAGGGGGGCTTGGCCGCTTGCGGGAGACTGAGGGGGGCTGGGGGAGTACCGGAGTAGCGCCAACTGGGGGAGGCGCTACTAGAGTACTGGACTATAGGAGATGACTAGCGGTCGTAGGAACTGGAAGGAAGAGGCTCCCTTTCTTTCTTTCTTTTTCACTTTTCTATGTCTCGTTCTGAGGGAAGAGAGGTGACAAGACTCAAGAGCAGGCAGGGATGCTTTCGACTTGTACTGTAGCTAAGCTGCGTCGTCGTACTATTCCCTAACATTGTGTTCCTTTGTTTTTCTCTTTTTACCACAACATTTTGCTTTTTTGTTGTGTCTTATTTCGGTGAGAATGATTAGTCATAGGCTCACAGACCATAGGCCCACAGTTTATGTAAATTTACAATGAGCACAACACACACTACTGGTTGTCATTGGACTATGGGCAATAGGCACTAGCAGGTGGCGACTGGCCTACTGGGGCCTAGGGGAGTGGACTGCTGGGGAAGTGACACGATGATGTGCCCTACCTACAGGCTACAACCTTAGTGACATGCATGCCTGAAGATGTGCCTTACCCTACAACCCTAGTGACATGCATGCCTGATGATGTGTTGTTGATAGGATAGGACACAACTTTGACATGATAAGAAATGACAAGTACTTTTATTGGAAATTAGAGAACAATGGGCGAGAGGAAGAGTGGCAATGGGCCGCGAGGGAGAGAGGCAACGGGCAAAACAATGACTCTATCCGAGATTCTTTCTCTCCGACTCTCCATGCTTATAAAAACAAATGGCTACAGCTCATTTCTTCACCATCGAAGCTCAGCTTGTCTTTTGCTCTAGTGATTGTCTTTTGCTCATTTATTCACCACCGAGTGAAGCAAATATTCCATTCTTTGATTCTCTCTTTGCTCTAGTGCTCTATACAATAGAAGGCATTGTCGTAGGGGCGGCCCCACTGACCGGGCGAAGTAGTACCGAAGCTACAGAAGGTGCCCGAGGGTGGCCCAAAGCCTCCAGAGGGTCGCTGAAGGGTACGTCGACCCGAAGCCTCCGGAGGGTCGCCGAAGGGTACCTCGACCCGAAGTCCCCGAAGTATTGCCGAAGGGTACAAAGGATACCCCGAGGTTGACCCAAAGCCCCCGAAGGGTCTTTCGAGGGGTACAGGAGGTACCCCGAGGGCGACCCGGAGCCTCGAGGTGGCTTCCGAGGTGGCGGCCGGAGAAGGTTCGGGAGGCGTCCGAGGGGTGGCTGACGCGGCTCTGACCGGAAGAAAGGGAGAAGACAGGTGGACCAAAAGCTACGCATGGGGGTAGGGAAAGACCCTGCAGTCCCTACATAGGTAGTACCTTTGTAGGGGTGCACATGTAATCTCCTGTATCCTGCTAGTTTGGCTATAAATAGTTCTCCATCCCCATGTAAAAGGGAGAGAGCTTTTTTAGAGCATTAATATACAGTACATTTCCTGACAACCAGTCCCCTCCTCGATGACTCTTTGGACACCTCGTGTGTACCAGGGGTCCCCCCTCTTTTACTGTCTAGTCTTTTTTACTACGACAAGCATGCTACCAAAGAGTCAAAGCATGAAGTCGGCGGAGGGAGCGGCGGAGCTCAATAGCGCTATGCTATCAAGGAGTCGTAGCACGAAAGAAGTAGTGGGGAGAGGGAGGCGCTTAGTCTCACGTCGCTCAATCTCTCGCCGCTCCCCTAGTCCTCCTCCCGCCACCTCTCCCGTCGATGCTCGTCAGCTCTCCCTAAGCATGAGAAACTATGGCATGGATGACTGTCATATGGACGGTACGGAGGGATACGAGGAGTACCAACACGGTTCGGACCCGATGGAGATGCCAGACTTCAGTACCCCGTCCACGGATGGCAATATTGGTTGGTTCGCGTCCTGCAGCAGCAGCGCTAGGCGAAGGGCGGAGTGCTGGAAGCACATGACCTGGAGCGAGGAAATTCGAGACGGCCAAACGATAGAGATCGCAACTTATAATTATTGCAAAGCTCAATTAATGGCTCGTACAGGTGGAGGGACGGGGCACTTGAACCGGCACTATAAAGCATGCTTGAAAAAGATGGGGGCGCACACGCGAGGTGGAGGAGTCCAAACACAGCTCAACTTCGAGGCTCATGGCTCTATAAGTTCGGTACTATTTTGCTCTAACTTTGGATATTTGGACATCATCACACCAGAGAACTGTATACCTTAGTGTTGTAGCCCATTATTTAGATATGAATATAAGATAAACAAAAGAGTCATAGGGTTTAAGTTAATTACTGAATCACACACGGGAGATGTCATTGCTGAGCTCATACTAGGGGTAATTGAGGATTTTCAAATAGGAAAAAAGATTGTTTCTAGAACTCTTGATAACGCATCAACGAATACGACGACTATGAACATCATCACCCTAAGGTTGCAGACATATATCGGTGGATATATTCTCCACCAGAGATGCATATGTCATGTCCTCAACCTCGTTGTGCAAGATGATATGGAGTTCATTGGCGTTTATTTGAACAATATCTGCGATGCCCTTTGTTTCCTCTCAGGTTCAACGGTGGTGGCAACCCGATTCGCGGAGTATTGCGTAGCCAACGACAAGACCCCAAGAAAATTCGGTCTTGACATGAAGATGAGGTAGAACTCAACATACATCATGCTGAAGAAGGTGCAAGGGTATGGACATATTATATCTGTATTTTTCAATGCTAACTCAGATAAGTTGATAGTTGCTAACTCAGATTGGGAAATTGTTAGTTATTTTTGAGAGTTTTTTAGACCTTTTAACAAAGCAACTAAGGCTCTATCTGACATTTACTACCCTACCTCTTACTTAGTTAGAGATTTTATTTGGCTAATTGCAGGCAAGTTTGCCAAATCTAGAGGGCATCCCCTTTTAGGTCATGTTGCAGCAATGGAAGAAATTTTTTTTAAAATATTTTGGATCTATTTCACACCTATATTGGTTTGCTATCATTTTGGATCCTACAAAAAAAAAGTTAGCATGTTTGTACATGGATATGGAGGGAATAGGTGAGTGCCTCAACCTTGATTTCTTCGAAGTTTTTGAACATGTCAAAAATGAGTTTGTTCGTATTTTCCACTTGTATCATGACAAGCTTTGCAGTAACACGAGATCGGAGGCCTCACAGCTGACGCATCAAAGCAAGACAAGTTTGACAGCACACTTATGTAAGAAACTGAAGGGAAAGTCTAGTTCTTTATCCCCTCAGTCTCAAGTGCTCCCAAGTGGAATTCTACCTCAGAGCTGAACCACTACCCAGAGCATGATTTCGCAAACATGGATTCCAATCTTTCCAGCGGAGGAGAGTTAGACTTGCTCCATTGGTGGAAGAACAACAAGTGGATAATCCCTATGCTGTGCCATTTCGCATGAGATGTTCTATTGGTTCCAGTGTCCTCTGTCTCTTTAGAAGTGACATTCAACATGGTATGAAGAATAATTGAAGAAAGGAGGCCACCCGTCACACCCAAGATGGTGGAGGCAATCACCTGCCTCAAGGACTAGGAATTGACAAAAGAGTGACATCAACATCAACTAGAGGATCCTGAGATCGTAGAGGCGTTAGCCAATCCTAATGTCGAGTAACCGATATGTATGCATGAATGTAGTTATTGTACTCTTTTCCTTACCGGGGAAACCCCACACTAGGGTGTAAGGTTTTTAACGATGCAGTAACAATGTGTGTAAAATATCAATGAAATTTCACTTGTCTCCCTAATTTTTAAGTGTCCATAATTTTACATAATTGTGGTTTCACAAAAAGAAATAATTAATATATCAAAACAGTACACGCTGCTTGCAAAATTTTCATTGTTTTTATCTCAAGTAAACAACTACTTGTAGAATTCAATTGTGATCTTGGTAATGTTCAAGGGGCAATTAATATATCAAAAATGTATATCCTACAACATTTTCTTTTCTTTTCTTTTTTCCCTATCTTTATTTTCATTCATTTTCCTCTTTTCCCTTTCTTTTCTTTTCTTTTCCTATTTTCCCTTTCTTTTCTTTTCCTCTTTCCTCTTTCTTTTCTTCTTTCCCGCACCGCACGCCTCACTCCCTACCCTGAAATAGACTGGATGAAATAAAACAGGTACCTGGAGTCCTTGTAGATCATAATCAAAGGAGCAATGATGGTACATCATATAATCTTCCACTAAATATCTTCTAGTAACAACCACCATGCCAATCAATTATTGTCTCGTGTCACATTAATCGGATTACATGCCATCGTAATAAAAGTTACATCACTCCTATTTGGCTAGGTAGTTAAAAGCTTATATAATCATTTAGTAATCTTGCTCATGTACTAGCTTGATGTCACTAATTCAACTAAAAATAGTTGGAGTTACAGCCACTTGCATTTGCTCTTGAATTCTTAAATTTGCTAGAAAAAAACAATAGATTTACTACGACTCGTCTAACTCAACTTCTAATTTACATACCTGGAATCAAATGTTCTTGTTGCATAGATTGCGAAATTGGTTACATCACATATTATTACATATTCTTCATTCATTTCATCACCGTCGTGGACATTAGCTCATAGCACATAATTTTATGCTAATTTTATTAACGCAATTTTAGATACGGTTTGTGTGCACCTACCGGTTTTCAGCCTCAATCAAATTTTCTGTCGGTGCCCGAGCCCGACCGACAGCGCTCGTTGCCACGTGGACCCCACCAGCTGCACAACTCACCTTTCTTCTACCTCCTGCAGCCCTGCCCTGGCGCTCTCTCTCTCTCTCTCTCTTCATCTTCTTCTTCGCTAGTTCACCTCTTTGGTTCTTTCTTCCCCAGTCCAGACTCTAGACCAACAAGCTCCTCATACTATCGTGCCAGCGCCCGCGCTACCCTCCACACGCCGCCGCCTTCCACCCTTCCCAGTCCCCAACAGGCCAAGACCCCAAGGCCCCAACAGCGGCGACAAGGAGGCGGCCCCAGCGGCGAGGAGAAGATGGATCCTTGTCTTCGTGGGCGAGGAGAAGATGGATCTGCCAGCGGCAAGTGCGCAACCCTTCGTCTTCTTGGGCTGGCGACGGGGAAGACAAGATGAAGGACGACGACGGCAAAAAGATGGATGCGCGGCTACCTCCTCCGCGTCGCACCGCCACCTCGATGCCCCCTTGCCCGAGACGCCACCGGCAGATCGGCCTATGCGCTACCTCTGCGTCGTGCCGCTTCCTCCGCTCCTGAAGAATCTAGACCCGCCATTATGAGTTAATAGTATATTTTGGTAATTAATGACAATTGTCTTTTGGAACTAACATTTTCCATGAGTTGGATGAATATGTTATGTTCCATAAGGATGAAGACTTTGTATGACATCATGAGTTGATAATCATCAAGTCAGGACTCGGGATGAAGGAAATCATCATGTGTTGATGGTGTTCAAGTCAAGATCCCGAAGTGAAGAAGATCATCATGTGTTGATGATATTGAAGTTAAGAGCTTGGAGTAAAGGATGCATCATATGTTGATGCACATCAAGATCTCTAAGAAGATATGATCATGAGTTGATTATGAATTCAAGTCATCGTGTGTTGATGAGCGTTCAAGTCAATGACCCAGTCTTGAAGTAAAGTTGTGCGTCATCAAGCTTCAAAAGGATGCTCAAGGCAAAGGTATGACTAGCTAGGGCTAAGGATGTGGTCCTAATCTTTTACCGATCTTGGTGTTTGGTTGGAAGACCAAATTGCTAATATAGGTTGCCGTACTATTAAGAGGGGTCTTTGACTAGTTGCTTGAGTGTGTCATGTGTTGATAGCTCGTTGTGCTTGCTCTAGCTCTCCTTAGCATGTTACCAATATTTGTGAATGTGTTTTGCAAATAGTTGAGGCTCATGCATAATCCTTGCAACATGTGACTTTAGTTTGCAAATGTGTTTTGCAAATGGTTTAAGTCTATGTACCTTATTCCTTGTGGTGTGATTCTAAAAGTTGGCAAATGTGTTTTGCAACTTGTTGAGAATCTCGCCTTTAACCTTTGTTTGCATCTTGCATCAATTGGCAAATGTGTTTTGCAAGTTGAGTTGAAGCATAATGCAAAATCCTTGTTTTCTCAGCTCTGGCGGTCTGACCGTAGGCTGTTGGCCGGACTGACCGGTGGGACCCGGTCTGACCGGACCCCCGGTCAGCATTTTCCAGAAGATGTGTTTTTCTGGAAAAGTTGGTTCCTCTGTGGAGCGGTCTGACCGTAGGGTTAAGTCCGGACTGACCGGACCTCCAGGTCTTGGTCCTGGTCAACTTTTTCCAGAGAATATGTTTTTTCTGAAAAAGCTCCTTGTTCTGTTGAGCGGTCTGATCGCCATGTGTTGGCCGGTCAGACCGGGTTGGTGCGGTATGACCGGCCATTGATTGGCGGTCAGTCCGGGTGTGTCCAACGACTAGTTTTATAGCCGTTGGAGCATGACCGAGCTTCGCTGATTTTCAGCAGAATCTCTTCCCAGTGGCCAATTTTTGTGTGTGGGCTATAAATATCCACCTTGGCCAGTTGTGGGAGCGCTGCTGATGCCTCATTCTATTCTCTTGAGCTAGTGCAAGCCCTCTCCTCTCATTTGTGCATGCGTTGCACTTAGTGAGCTTAGAGAGCAAACCCTAAGTGCATGTGTTGCCTTAGGTAGTGGATTGTGTATCCATTGAGCTTAGACACTTGATTCGTTCAAGTGAGCATCTTCGACTTGTTACTCTTGGTGTTTGCCGACACCTAGACGGCTTGGAGGAGTTACGTCGGTGATCTTCTACAAGAAGGTTGTGAGAAGACCCAGGCGGTTTGTGAGTGGATTGGTGCTCGCCATCTCCGGAGTGGAGGAAGAGCAACCCCGAGTGGATCGAGGTGTTGGTTCAAGTTGTGAGCCAGTCCAAGTAGTTGGACTTATCTCGGAGGTGTTGGCTCAAGTTGTGGAGCCGGTCCAACGTGATTGGGCTTACCTCAACGTGGATTAGGGGAGACTGGAAAGTCTCCTATCACCACGATAAAACATCATCATGTCATCGTGGTTTGCCTTCTTGTGCCTTACTCTATTGCAATTTTCAATCCTAGAATTAAATTACTTTCTTGCCTTTGCACGATTGCTTTCATTTTCTTTAGTATATTGTCGTTGGTGCTCTTAGTCGTAACTAGTTGATTTAGGTTTTAATTGTGTAAAACTGATTTGATTTACAATTCCGCATTAGAAACCGGTTTTAGCCAAAGAAGTTTTTAAAATCGCCTATTCACCCCCTCTAGTCGGCCTCCTCGATCTTCAAATACCGAGTCAGAAGCGGCCGTGGTGTCGTGCCGATGTCGGCATGGCCCGACGGCAAGACGGCGGCCATCGTGCGTCTTTGGCCTCATTGGCAGTGTCCGTGCAAGACAAAGACGACTTGGGGGAGTTCGCCGTGTCGACCACCGCGGGTGGCCCATGTCACGTCGTGCCGTCTTTGTTTGACGCAAGACGTCACGACTCCCATCTCTACAACCAGTTGATTTAGGTTTTAATTGTGTAAAACTGATTTGATTTACAATTCCGCATTAGAAATCGGTTTTAGCCAAAGAAGTTTTTAAAACCGCCTATTCACCCCTCTAGTCACCTCCTCGATCTTACAATGCCCGATTGCGCAGCTGCCGTGTCTTTGTGCCGTGCAAGACTGCCCGACGGCAATGACACGGCGAGCCATCGTCGCTCGGGCCTCGGCTGGCGGTGTCCGTGTCGACGCAAGCACGACTCGGGGGAGTTCGTCATGCCGACCGTCGTGGCCCACGACCCGTCGTGCCCATGCCGTGCCGGCATGGCACATCACAACTCCCATCTCTACGACTAGGTGGCGACACGTGGCAGCGACGGCGCTCGGGCACGAGGGTCCCCGGCGGTAGATGCCACGGTGGCATGCGCGGAGGGCCGCATTGGGTAGAGGGTGGCGCGACTATCTCGATGGTGGGCGCGTGGAGATCGAGGGTCGATAAAGTCGACTGACGGCGAGGGTGCTACAGCGGTGCTCCGGCAAGGTCGAGGCCAGATCTGGAACAAGGGCGACGAAGCGGTGCCGGCGAAAGGCAGCAGGATCACCAGAACGGCGGCGGCGAGGGTGGAGGGGTTTCGATGGGCGTGAGGAAGACGACGGCGGCGGCGGCGGCTAGGCCAAAAGGGGCGGCACGGCTCGGGGTGCGCATCCTAAGGTTCCTCGGGGCTTTAAATAGCCCTGGGAGACGTGCCCGACACGGAGTTGGTGGTGGCGCTACAGTAAAGGCGACGTAGTCCACGTAGCGCACGCATGCGGCAAAAAAAGGCCGACAAAGGGCTCGACGCTAGGCTGCGAGGGGACAGCCAGCGAGCCATGTGAGGCGAAATGGGCCAACCACATGGTGGGCTGGGCCAAAAAGTGAAAGAGAAGTGGGCCATAGGAAGGATGCGGCCCACGAAGTCCTTCCGGATTTTTATTTTTTATTTCTAGAAAATACATAAAAGGGAAAAGTGTAATTAAAATAGCAAATGAACTTGGAAAATTCCCAGAAAAATCTAAAAAATATTTCCAAGCACAAAGAACTAAAATAAAATAATTTTGGAATTAATTAATGTTCAGATTAATCATGTTAAATCATTGTCATATTAGAAAATTCCAATTAAGCTTTATTAATTCAACAAAAATTGGTGAAAATTTTCTAGAGACTAAACTGCACAAAAGATTTTTTAAAACCTCGAAAATTGGGATGTTACAGTCATGTCCATCGGGCTGACTAACACACTAAACAACACAAAAGATTTTTTAAAACCTCAAAAATTGGGATGTTACAGGCATGTCCATCGGGTTGACTAACGCACCAGCTACTTTTCATGCTCTTGGGGTGCGCATCCCGAGGTTCCTCGGGGATTTAAATAGCCCTAGGAAGCGTGTCTGACACAGAGTCAGTGGCGGCGCTACAGTAAAGGCAACGTAGTCAGCGTAGTGCGCACATGCAGCGACGGCGAAGGTTGACAGATGGGGACGAGGCAAGCGGGCCGCGTGCGGAAGCGGTGAAACAGGCCAACGACGCGGTGGGCTAGGCCGGAAAGTGTGTGAGAGAAGTGGGCCACGGGAAGGATGTGGCCCACGAAGTCCTTCCGGATTTTAAATCCTTCTTTTAGAAAATACATAAAAGGGAAAAGGGCAATTAAAAATGGCAAATGAACTTGGAAAATTCCCAGAAAAATCTAGAAAATACTTCCAAGCACAAAGAACTCAAATAAAATAATTTTGGAATTAATTAATATTCAAATTAATCATGTTAAATCATTTTGATATTAGAAAATTCCAATTAAGCTTTATTAATTCAACAAAAATTGGTGAAAATTTCGAGAGACTAAACTACACAAAATATTTTTAAAACCTCAAAAATTGGGATGTTACAGTCATATCCTTCGGGTTGACTAACGCACCAACTACTTTTCAGGCACTCATGAATGACATGCTCAAACTGTTTCTTCGTCGTTTTATACTGGTGTTTTTTTTATGACATTCTAACCTACAGTTCGTCTTGGGTGGAGCACCTCCGACATGTACGTGCAGTCCACCAGGTGCTTAGCCAATACGAATTGTTTCTCAAGCATTCGAAGTGTTCCTTCGGTGAGAAAGCAGGTCACGTACTTGGGCCACATCATGTCCAGCCAAGGCGTGGCCATGGATCCCGATAAGGTGGCTGTTGTTTCCGATTGGCCAACTCTGCAATCCGTGCGTGCACTGCGGGGTTTCCTTGGCCTCACCGAATACTACCGCAAATTTATCAAGGACTACGACGCAATTGTAGGTCCACTCACCAAGCTCACAAAGAAAGAAGCATTTAGGTGGAGCGAGGAGGCCAAACATACTTTTCAGGCTCTCAAGACTGCTCTCACTTCTGCCCTAGTTTTGCAGCTACCTGACTTCGCCAGGTCATTCATGGTGGATTGCGATCCTTTTGGGATAGGATTTGGTGTTGTCCCGGGGGATCAACCCTTGGCATTATTCAGTCGAGTTGTGGTGCCACACCATGTCAAACTTGCGTCATATGAGTGGGAACTTATTGGATTGTGTCGACGATCGAGTCATCGATCTTACGAAATAAATAGAGAAAAATGGTAAAGAGCTCTTGGGAGAGAATGAGATTGCTCTTTATTGATATGAACTGGATCCTTTACAGGGGGTGCCTTCGACAAGGCAGTGGACTAATCCTAATTACACCGAGCGTAATGCTTGCTATGCTATTGAATCAGACTTGAAACATGAATCTAATATCGATTATGATGCTTCAATCTGATGCCCTCGTTCCTTTGTTCTCCATCTTTAAATAACCATTGAAGGGGTGACAATTACTCCTGGAGAAGACGCTTGTTGGAAGTGATGCGTCCGGTCGGAGGATCAGTTACAGTTAATGAAACAGTAACTGGTCGCCGGTTAGTGACTGTGAGACACTAAACCGTATTGTGGTTATTGTCAGTGTCTTAGGACCATGAAACGTCACGTGGTATGGAGCAAATATGACATGTGTTCCATTCATCACACGGTAAAGAATATATTCGGGGTTAGATCCAGATGCCAGTTCATGGCTTCTATGAGTAGTCATCTGGTCAAGGACAGGGTGTAGGACCTCATCCAACCAGGGTACCCATTATGTAACCTCTAGAATCCTTACGACCACAGGAGTCATTAGGCTTAGGGGTTACGACCACAAAGACATATGGCCTTTTATTATGTATTAAAGTAATACATAGAGATTTTAACTCTCGTCAGCTAGCCCCGAACTTTAAAATGAATTGGTCATGTGAACCTTCTCCCAATGAAAGTCGTATCGGGCAGGCCCTCATTTAATGCCATGAAAAACGAGGTGATCTGTATTCACTTTAAAGTTGAGAAACTGCCTTGGGACCCGAATAGTTTTTATGTTTGTCGAAAAGAGATTTGTGTCCGTTGGACTTTGGGTAACTTCCCGATGCAGTTAAAGAGTTGCGACTATAAAATCCCCACTGCGCATGGCTTTAAAGCTTTTATGCTTTCAAATTTTCCCCCAATCCTTTTCATCTTCTTGCGAAGAGTTTTCTCCGACCCCCTCTCACTCTTCCATCAAAAGCTTCCTCCGACCTGGCGCATCGAAAGCTTCCAAATGTTTTATGAAAACTATCCCTCGTGTGAAATCCCCGAGCATGTCCATATCCGCGGACGCGGCTATTCGAATAGATTAATTTAACACTCTGTAGAGTTTGTACACTTTACCCACAAGATACAACTAGTGTTGCAAGCACTAATCATAACAAAACATTTCAGAAATTTCATCTCAAACATTGACACTCTCGATGTGCTTTATCGCCATACCAAGCCAAACACAGTGCTTGGTACGACACACATCGTTGGACAGGGAAGTGGCGAACCGTCCCGCGATGTGATCTACCTAGTAGTCCACACCTCCACCCTTTCACACAGTCTAACCTACTGCCTGAGCAATCAATATCGAGAATTCATAACTTACTAAGTTAGGCTCGTCCTATCAGGCATGTGGTTATACGGAAGGCATAGTTCAACAGCGCACAAAGTTAAGTCTTTAATTGACCAAGGCAAGACTTCCAATTTCTAACTAAGCCACACAGATTATCGTTCCCATTCACACAGCCGCCAATTCACACAGTAGCCACCACTTGCCTTAGTCTAAATCCTTTACCACCCGATTGGTTAAGTGCAACACATGCCATCAACAAGTAATAGCACACAGTACACACAGCTTTATCACACAGTTCCATAATAACTTAGTCAGGTTTATATTTGCAACTCACATGAGATGATGACTCGTGGCATGGCTAAGCAATCTACTCGTATCTAACCAACCCACGTTGATACTATGATATTACCAACTAAATAATGAACCAATCTAGGGTGACAAAAGATTATGACATAGACAAGGTGGATATAACAAATTGGATTAATAACTAAACCCAAAAGCATTTAAATAAATACTTAAAGTAATGCAATAATTTAAATCAAGGTAACTTTTGAAAACTGGGTTCAATATGATCAAAGGTATAACTTGCCTTAAAATAAATCTAGGTACCGGTCTTGATCTTGATGCACTCCTTCTTCTTCAAAGTTCCCCGAAGTATCAACGTCTACTTGCAAACAAAGCAAATAAATAACAGAGAGCAAACAAACTCCAAAAATTAAATAAAAATCTCAGATAAATAGATCTCAAATTTAGATGAATTTAAAATTTTAAATGGGCTCAATCGGAGTTCGGATGCAAAAGATATGGTTCTTAAAAGATCAAATCTAAAGAAAATACCCTAATTAGGATTTATTGGAATTTTTGAATTATTTTTCAAAGGAAAAATTGGATTATGACGCAATGCTGATGTCAGCCCTGGGATTTCCGGCATTAAAAGAAATAAAGGAAAAACTGACATACGGGACCCACATGTCAGTGGCTCGGCTCACGGTGAACCAAGCTCACCGAGCCTTTGGATCTAGGGTTTGGTGGACTGGGCACGCAGGCGCTGACTGGCGGCTGATGTGGCAACACGCAGGATGACACACAGGCGTGGGCACTGATGTGACAAGCCACATGGGTAGACACGTCAGATCGGCAACGGTGGAGGCTCGGGGACCAAGGTCCCGACGAACGGCAGCTCCTCACCAGAGATGGGTGGTACCACGAGGTAGAGGATGACGCGGGGAACTTGTAGGTGTGCTCACGGGTGCTTAAGGGCGACTGTGGTGACCGGCAGCGAGGTCGATGTGGCGGAGTCAAAATGGGATCGACGGAAGTAGGGTTACGGCGACGCTCCGACGAGATGAAGGCGACCAGGATGAAGCCCTCACTCTTGCGATGCCGACGGTGCAGACCACGAGGCTCGGGCGGCTTTGGATGCGGCGAAATCGCTCGTCGGAGCTGGCGGTGACGCAGATGCTTCCTCGAGCTCCTACGGCGGCTAGGGTTTGGCTCCGACGCTGAGGCAGCTAGGGTTGAGGTGCGGACGCCAAGGGCTACCTCTCTATTTATACCCAGAGACCCGAAAGAGTCCAGGGCACAGACGCCCAAATCAGCTATGCGGCGACGCAATAGAATCTCCAACGGATTCAGAGACGATGCACAAGAGATTTGGTGGGGCCCACATATCGCTGATCGAGACTTCGGACGTGTTCGCGGATTTAACGACGCGACGTGGTCGACAAGTAGGGCAAGCTGAGCCACGTCGCGCAGAGAGAGAAAGGGTCGACATACGCGGACCCTTTGTCGGCCGGCAAGAAGTCGCGGATGCGTTCGGACGGTTCGAACAAGACACGGCCCACGCTTGTCGATGATAATGACAGTCGCGGATGCCAGTCGACAGTATGCCCACCGGACAATGAGAGGAGGCGGCGCGGGCTCGACCGAAGCGTCTTGTGAGATGGGTCATGAGGTGGGCCACGCGCAGAAATAGGAGATTTGGCCGGATGAGATTCGGCCCGAGACTGTTTCTTAGATTTTAATTAGTTTTTCTTTTTAGAAATTATCAGAAAATCCGAATGGCAATTAGAAAATAGCAAATGAACTTGGAAAAAATTCTAGAAAATATATCCAAGCACATAGAACCCAAATAAAATAGTTTTGACAATTGTTGTTGTTGACTTTAATCATATTAAATTGTTCTGGTACTAAAAGTCCAACTTAAGCTTTTGAATTAAATTCAAATAAATCCAAAAGGAGAATTTTTAACTACTAACTAAACAAAAGGATTTTTAAAACTCAAAAAATG
Organism: Phyllostachys edulis; assembly: GCA_036346405.1. NCBI lineage: Eukaryota > Viridiplantae > Streptophyta > Magnoliopsida > Poales > Poaceae > Phyllostachys > Phyllostachys edulis. The sequence continues at coordinate 13,611,751 of CM070550.1, read as the reverse complement.
GAATGTTAGACACGTACTCAGGGTCACTTGTATATAGGCCCTCTTTGATTAAGCTTAGGCTTTTTGGCTTATAGCTTAAAACCAACTTTTTAGCTTAATCAGTTTATAAGCCTCTAAGCTTTTAAGCCAAACTTTGTTGTTTGGTAGTCAGGCTTTTTGTAGGATGTTGGCTTATTGAGTTGTGTGTGAAAGATGGAAGGTCTGAAATGCCCTTATGGGTTTAAAGGACCTTGTTAAGCATGTATTTAAACTGATTTTTTTCATGGGACCTGAAAATATGACGATACATACATTTGTACATATGAAACAAAATAGATATCGATCGTAGTGCATGCAAGTATTTATTTTGGACAATGCACAACAGAAGAAATTAATATAGAAATACCAATATCAGTTAACCAAACAAAAAAACACAATAACAAAATAATATTTAATCATATATGATGCAATTATCTTGTCACCGCAACATGTATATATCATACTAATGTAATCTATTTACCCTCTTGCGGCCATTAAAGAAGTAGCAATACTATCACGAAAGACACCCATATCTCCATCATCGATTGCTGATCCATTGACATTGTGCCCTCCAAATGATCTAGTTTGTGTATTGTTTGGATCATAATCTTCGTCAAGATCACATCTCTCAAAAAGTTCATCACGTAAAAGCACTATCTCTAATGAAGTTGTGTAGCGCCATACATGCAATTATAATTTTCATTTGAATCTTCATTTTGTAACTTGGCAACGCCAACAAGATTCTCCATTTCATCTTCAACACGCCAAAGGAACGCTCAATCACATTGCAAAGGGACGAGTGAGCGTGATTGAACACCTCGTATTTCCCACTCGGTTGTCGACCATGGCGAAATTCTGGTAGATGGTACTTTTGGCCTTTGTAAGGAGCTAGGTAGCCCTTTCGATTAGGATAACTCGCATCAACAAGGTAATATCTCCCTGAATACATGAAACTTATAAATGTTGACAATACAAATTTGGAATGTTATCATAATAATTATTTATATGATTAAAGAAGCTAATTACCTTCAGGAGGATGTGGAAACCAGTTCAAATATTTGTCCAAAGTGTTATTGAAAATCCTTGTGTCATGCGCTAAACCCGGCCATTCCGGCGACAACAAAGGTAAACCTCATGTCAAAGTCACATATTGCCATCACGTTTGAGACGTATATCCATGACGACTAGTGTGGGCAACCTGCTCATCCGCTGGAACAACAATAGGTACATGTGTGCCATCAATTGCACCTATGCAATTGTTAAAATGCGGCGTGAAGCGGTTATCTTGAAGTATTGGATGCGCTGTTGTGAACTCCGGATTCGTTGGTCTAATATTATCTTCAGATAAAATATAGACACATTCCAAGACTTCACCAAACTTTCTATTGATTGTTTCTGTTGACCTTTTGAAGCAGTTTTGAACTTGAGTAACTGACTGAGGGCCACCAACTGTCCACAAGAACATAGCCAAAGATTCTACGGAAGTCATTGTCCTAGTTGATTTCAAGCCGTAATTTGCTACCAAAGTTTCATGCAAACTATCAAAAACAGCCCTACTCATTCGGAACATCAAGTAACAATCTCTCTCATCGTCTAGTTGCTCAACAACCCATTCATAACCAGTTTGGAGTGGTTGTCTCCTCTCCTTTTTGTTTAGATAAGTGTCATAGTAGTGCATACCTACATAACCAGCTGCTGCAACAAAATCCTGAAATGGTAACTTCCTCTTTTTTGTTTTTTCGATATCATCTTTGCTTAAATCGCTCTCGATGGTTGAACCATCAATACCACTCTCAGTGGTTGAACCATCAATGTCACTTGATGAACTCATCTACAAATAATAACAATAATTAGTAATATAGAGCATGACATCAAGACATAATTTAATTGAGAACACATTATAAGGCAACAATAAGATGAGTACGACAATAACTAAATAGTTCCAACCCATTATGGTTTAATTGAGAACACATTATAAGGTAACAATAATACGAGTACGACATAACTGAATAGTTTCAACCCCTTACATGATTATCATTGAATAGTTTCAAATTAAAAAAAGAACAAAAAAAAGGATCTAATCTTTCTTCATCTTGAGATCAAACATCCTCCTGAGCCAATTAATCTTTACTTCATCGGTCTTCATGGTGACAAACACTTCCCGATTTTCTAGTTTAGTAAAGAGCCTTATCGCAATGAAGTGTTCATCACTTTCTTCTACTACCCCAGCCTGAATAGCTACATCCATAGCATCCGCTACGGATGGACCACTCTGAACAGGGCCTTTTGCCATAATGTCCACCATGTGCTTGAAATCCCTAGCCATGGGATTTTTCTTGTTCTTCTTTGGGCTAGGATTAATATTATTTGCCCTACGCTTCGCAACGACCTTCGGTTGCGTGCAGACGACCTCAATGTTCTCCCCATCGGCGGTGGCGCCTTCCTCGCCGTCCTCCGAACAATCAATGTCCACAACGGTTTGGTCTTCTTGTGTAGGCTCACCCGGGATGGCTGAAGTGTTACCCGTAACATGAGCCTTGTCAAACATACGGTCCATATCATCTAAGTTCTCAGGTGGTCCATATCATATTGGAAAAAAACTGAAGTTAGCAAAAATTAAAATATGAGATCATACACATTTAAAAAATAAACGTTTCTGCAATAACTACCTTGTGCTCCTTCCATCAAGCATCGGATGCAGATATAGTTCCTTTTTTATGATCCCAACCAAGCCCAGTAGCTTTCTGTTTCAAATTGTTCCATAAGTTGTATTCTTTCTTCAATGTTTCCCACTTATTTTTTAGTTGTTTTTTGTCATGCTTTTTCCCTGTCTTTTCAAAAAACTTCTTTTGGAGGTTATTGTAACCCTGGTATTCAAACATCCCAATGGCCTATTCCCAGCACTAACTTCCTCAGCACAGATCTGGCAAAATGCCCTGTTGCCAAATGCATCCCAATTTGTCTTGCTGATAGCAACTAGTTCCATCTATACAATTTACATGACGATTTATAATTTGTAAGAGCATAATATAATGATCAAAAGGTGCAGCTGGATTCAAAAATTGCAAGCACATTGTCATGATCAATATGTCATGACCAAGAGTCACAAACTGATAAGCTCAAGGTGTTAACAAAAAAGTTTAAGTCACAGGCTAAAAGTTCATCGATGTGAGCGATCAAAAGGGCTCGATTGTTTAAAGTTTGATATACAAACCGAAAGTACTAGCAATTAGTACCAACAAACTAATATCCCACTAACGCCATATTGAAATAGTTGATAGCAAGATCACAAGAATTTTTAAGAATTGCCACTAGTCCATAGCCCCTGTTAAATATAACTTCGGAGAAAGCAAAAGCGCATAAGGAGGGTGCATATGTATGTTAGGTATATAACTATGAATTTTCAAGATACAAGGTTGAAGAAATTCGGACTCACATGATGTTTATTCACTAGTCAAGAACATGTATTGTACACATAAGAAATCACATGGAATACAAGATTTAATTTCGGATGGAATAGTTCTTCATGCCGACACTCTCGCAAATGATCAAATTCGACGGCGTATCCTCGAATTGGTGGTTTTGAAGACTTGATCAAGTAAACTTTTGAGGTATTTAGCACTTAACATATTTGACCTAAAATCGACACGATCATATGCCATTCTTGAATCGAATGATCGTATTTAAGATAGATTCAGAGAAATCATTTTCAATCACTATAGAAAATGTGTCTTTGCCATCTTCGCGAGCGATCTTGAACAAATCACAACAATTCCAGTATATGGAACAAGCAACGGGACACAAGATCACCTGCCTTTATTTCAATAACTAACTCAAATCACATGATTGATCAGAACCCAGACACGGCGATAAACCGATGACCACAATTGGACTCACCTTGATCTAGAAGGAGAGGCGGCGTCCATGCCAGAGGAGAAGGCGGCGTCAGGAGGGGAGATGGGAGGCGGCGAAGATGGGGAGGGGAGATGGGAGGCGGCACCGTCGGGATGGAAGATGAGAGGCGGCGGCGATGGGGATGGGAGGCGGCGGTGTTGTGGCGGCGGCAAAGGGATGGGAACGAGGAGGGAGGCGGCCGTTGGGAGGAGGAGGGGAGGCGGCGTTCGGGAGGGGATGGGAGCAGCAAGCGTCGGGAGGGGAAGGGAGAGCAGGAGGCATCGGGGAGGGGAAGGGAGCAGCAGGCAGGCGTCGGGTTGGGGCAAGGAATTGATGGAAAAAAACGAAACGGTTTGCAATTATATACCAATGGCAATTTGAGGGTAATTTTAACAAAGTTCGGTGGCAAATAGATATTCTATTCCGCAAAAGCCAAAAAAAACACCTCTCCTCTGCTTATGGCTTTTAGGTATGCTAGTCCATTTCATACACGATGATATCTAGGCTACTGCAGTCAAATGCAGATCTTATGTGACATCTCCATCCCCTAGTATACGTAGGCTATTTCGCTTGCCCTTGCTTGCCCAACACGATAGTGAACGATTATCAACATAACGTTTTCTTGAAAAAGAAGAAACCTGTGGTCAACAGACTACAAATTTGCTGATGCAACATCAATGATTTGGCAGCACTTGATATACACATCTGATGGGCCTATCAGGCTATATCTAACCACAGGGAGCGGCAGGCTTTGATCTCACAAGCTTCTTGTGGCCATATACCATTCTAACGCAAACAACCGTCATGGCCGCTGCTACTCAACCTCATGTCATGGTGCTACCCTTCCCTGCACAAGGCCATGTCATCCCACTCATGGAGTTGTCTCATAAGCTCATTGAGCACGGCATTGAAGTTGACTTCGTAAACACCGAGTTCAACCACAACCGTGTCCTCAAGGCCTTGGAAGAGAAAGGAACAATCCCTGATGGAATTCACATGCTATCCATTCCAGATGGTTTGGGCCCTGCTGATGACCACACAGACATCGGCAAGGTAGTCAAGCGCCTACCAGCTGCCATGTTCAGCCATCTCGAGGAGATGATCAGATCCAAGAAGATTAAGTGGATGATAGCAGATGTGTCCATGAGCTGGGCACTAGACCTGTCCACCATGGTGGGTGTCCGTATCGTTTTGTTCTCAACTTACTCTGCAGCTGTGTTTGCACTCAGGTTGAACCTTCCAAAACTGATAGAGGATGGTGTTCTTGATGAAAGTGGTAAGAACAAATCAAATCACCTTCAACAAACTAATTTCCATGTCACATACTTCTTTACTTCATATGGTTTAGAGACTAAGAACATGGAATCTATGCAGGGGATGTAAAGAGGCATGAGAGGATCCAACTGATGCCACCCATTGACGCAGCCGAGATCCCCTGGGTCAGCCTTGGCAGCACCCCTGAAAGACGCAGACTCAACATCCAAAACGTCCTTAAGACAAACCGATCAATGCCACTTGCTGAAATGATCATCTGCAACACTTCATGGGAGATGGAATCTGAAACGCTAGCTCTCCACCCCAATGCGCTGCCTGTCGGTCCACTGGTAGCGCCAACATTGAGGTCGACCGGTCATTTCTTGCCTGAAGACCTTACCTGCCTCACCTGGCTTGACGCACAAGTCCCCGGCTCTGTTATCTATGTGGCCTTCGGGAGCTCCACTGTATTTGATGTGACAGGGTTCCAGGAGCTTGCCAACGGGCTTGCCCTCTCTGGCCAGCCGTTCCTGTGGGTGGTCCGGCCTAACTTCACCAACGGAATTGGAGAAGAATGGTTCAATGCATTCAAGCACCGTGTTGAAGGCAAGGGGCTAGTCATCAGATGGGCTCCCCAGCAACGAGTACTATCACACCCTTCAGTTGCTTGCTTCGTGTCACACTGTGGGTGGAACTCGACGATGGAAGGTGTGCTGCACGGTGTCCCATTCTTGTGCTGGCCTTACTTTGCTGACCAGTTCTGCAACCAGAGCTACGTGTGCAACGTGTGGAAGACGGGCGTGAAGCTTTCCCGAGACCAGCGAGGGGCCGTCACAAAGGAGGAGATCAAGAACAAGGTTGCGCAGCTGCTAGGAGATGATGAGATCAAGGCAAGGGCGGTGATGTGGAAGAATGCGGCCTGTGCAAGCATCCGAGAGGGAGGCTCCTCACATCAGAACTTGCTCAAGCTTGTGAATTTGCTAAGAGAACAATGATCTTTCAGGAGTCAAAAGTAGCTGACACATACATCGTTGCAGAGTCGTAATAGGAGTAGGATTAATTCGTCAAAAGTTCAACAGAATACACAGCATAATAAAGATTGCCATGTATGATGTGTACTATAGCTCATCATTAAGCAATTCATGGGAGTACAGCTTTTATAAAAACCAGTACTAGATTATGAACTGTATCATACTATCATTGGAGAGAGAGAGAGACTGTGTGAAAGCTCTTCGTGTTGATATTCCCTATGGAGAATGGGCTGACCAACTACTGAAACCAACTACTGAAATTGATACTGAAGAAACAACTTCTGAAATTGCTTTTTTGAAACCTCTCAATCTCCACAGTGCCAAAAAAACACTGCAGAGGGAACCGATTGAGAGGTTAACAAGGACAGCAGGAAACTAATGCACGCCACGGCCTACTTGATAAGGAGGTCACCGGTGCACACGAGGTGTTCGATGGAATGCCGGACTCCGGAGCCGAAACGCGGCACGGCAGCCACCACATGAAAAACCTGCCACAACCCCCCCTCCCACAGAAGTATAAGGATCACGAGCGTGAAATACGAGATCCTTACCGTTCTCGGACCAGCGCGGAGGCTACACATGGCGCGGCCGGTGCCCGTCCGCCGCGGCATGGGGTTTGAGAAGGCCGCTGGCTCCGAGCAACCGAACACGGCGCCCACGCGCGCGCTGAACGACCGAGATCCCATTCGGCGCCGAGGGCACGGCTCCCTCCTCCCCCTCCTCGCCTCCCCTGGGACTCTCCGGCCGCCCCGGCCTCCTGCAGTCTGCAGGTCAGCATCAGTACCGTTTGTAGGATGGAAGTATGGAACCGAACGTGCGGGGGCGCTGCTCCCGTTTCTGTTCGGGATCAAGTTGGGCCGTCTAGATTTCAATTATTCAGCTCAGCCCTAGAACAAATTTTGGGCCAACTTGGGGTTTTCAGTCTCACGTTTAGGTACATGAGGTTGGGTGTAGGGCTGTAGGCAAAAGGAATGTTTGGTTCTATGTACGGCCGGCCCAGCTCAAGCTCGTGCCGGTGCAGCCCGACTGCTAATCGGGGCATGCTGCCCCAGGTGCAAACACAGACAGATCTGGGTATGGTTGGCCCGACGGGATGGCCTTGGTAGCCATTTTGGTCTGAATTTTTTTTAAAAAAAAAATACTCATTTTTCTTTTCGTTTTCATTACTTCTTTTTCTTTTCTTCCTCACTTTTCTTTCTTTTCCCTCCTTTCCTTTATTTTCTCTAACCGCACGGGCGCAGTGCGATTGCTCACGAATAAGCAAGGTACGAAGCCGTCTTGATTTCAGCAGCCGTGCGGCAAAATGGATCTCCAACACAAGGCCGGCGAGGTGGCAGTGCTGCCTCACGGCGAGCAAGAGGCGTACGCCGGCGGCACCGCGTACACGGCCACACGAGAGATATACGCGAGCGCGTGCAAAAATACCAGCGATGTCAAAAACCAGCAGGAGCGCTAGTTGGGGTGTCGAATCCTCCTCGGCTCGGAGCATAAAATTCCTGTCCTTCCCTGCGCCGCATGCGTGCCGTCTCAGGGAAAAAGACGCGGCCTTCTCCGTCTGGACCGGCTCCGATGGATGCGGTGGGTTGGAGTTTCCCAGGTGATGTGATGTTGCTGCGCCTGCGCGGCAACTTCTAACGGCCTGTCTGTCGGCCTCGATGACCTTGATGCTTCTTCGTTTCCCACATGGGCGAAAACTCGTACTCTGTTTTATTCCTCACATCTTACACACGTATACTCGTGCTACTGGTCGCCTAACTGAATATTGACATTGTCAGGTCTACTGCTGAATGATGCTTCCTTTGTGCGTACGTCTAAGCCAGGTGATTTCCAGGATCTGATCATCCTGATGCAAAATACTTGAATGGTGTGCCTAGAAACCTTAGTAAAAAGTACCAGATTCATACTTCAGAAGAAGAAAAACTGTTGCTGCTAACATCCCTGCAGGATTCTTTGTTACTACTACAAACTGAACACCCTTACTGTGCAAAACAGTTCAAGAAATACAGAATAGGCATATCTAGCAACTCTGTCGGTGCGACAGTTGATTTTTTATTTTTGCCTCAACTGTTCCAACCTCTCCTTATTGCGGTTCTAATGGAGTGAGAGGGCAGAAAAGAACTTGCACTTTTGCAGCAAGAATGATTTCCTCACCACCGTGTTAGGTGAGGCAGCTGCTGCCCACATCCACATGTTTGCTAGCACACAGTACCGTGCCCAAAGTAGGCAGGAGGCCATGTTGGCCATCATAAGAGAAGGAGAAAGGACGACCAAAAAAAAAAGATAATCCGAAAAGAATTATGTGAAGCTGTTTATGCATGCCATTTACCCCTGCTCCCCCGGCGTAACTATAAACAGTTCTTTTCAGCCTAATTGGCATCTCTCCTAACTTTGCCGAACTCACGTCACATGTGTTGTATATTTCGAGGGCTAGTTGGTAATATCTTATTTTGTTAAAACAAGAAATAGAAAAGAGAAAGAAAAGAAGGTGGGTCTCACCTGTCAGTGGGAGAAGAGGAAGAGATAAGGCTAGCCCTATCTGGCCTTCACGTGTGTGGCTTTGGCTTGCACCCGAGCGTGGCGGCGTTTCTGCGAGGGGAGAGGCGCTAGTAGCCCGTGCGCTTCGACGCCGACCGTTGGCTGCCACCGTGTGGTGCTCTTCCTCCTCTTTCTTCTTAAGGTGATCCCTTCTCCCTTTTCTTCACTCCCCCCACCCCCCCCCCCCCAAAAAAAAAGAAAATCATAGATTTTCCCCAATCTTTGTTCTTCTTCTTCGCGATTTGGTCTTCGGTTTTGGGGTCTTGGAGCTCCCGTGCCGCCGTGGTTGACCCGGCGCCGTCGGTGGTGATCTTTGGACCTTCCTCTGTGCGCATCCCGCCGGTTCCCTACTTGCGTCCTCTCCTCTATGTGGGTGTTTTGTTTGGGAAACTGATACTTGTGCATTTGAGGCTCGGTTTTGGTTGACTCTGGCTTGACTTCGGTGAGGAAGAAGGCTTTGTTTTTCTGATGATTGGTGCTCTCAGGTGTACTAGGTCGATGCACTTCTGTTGGCCTTGTGCGGCATTCTCTATACCTCAACTTCACAAATTGGTGTGTCCCAGTTTGTGGATTAGCATTGTATCTCCGACGACCTCGTCCGTTCAAACATGGCACAGCAGGGCGATTGGTTTTCTGAGACAGCGCAGTTCGCGTGCCTTGCCCGGTTTACTACTCGGTGGCTTTGAATGCCATCTGCATCATGAGTATCATTGTTTTCTTTTTTTCATATTACTTTGCATATGTGTTATGCTAGTTGAAGTCTTAAATTGTGATTGATTTGATTGAAACTAGCACTGGGAGATATTGTTTAGTAATGTTGTGAGCTCGAATTAATGCTCAATGAAGATTATTGTCATACGTGAAATTGGATTGACAATATCGATTATAAATCAGACTTGAGCTAGTTGTTTGCATACTATTATTGATTCATCTCTAGAATTTTAGTTCTGTTTTGTCAGTGGTTCTGTTGTTCTTGTGCATACTGAACCTGATTATTTTGTGCACTGTGAATCTTATGTTCCTCTGTTAGCCGAAAGCAGTAAAGGTTGTCTTGTGATTTCAGTTTTGCATTGTGATTTATCACTTCCTCTATTGGACTAAAAGTGCTAAGTGCTGATTGTTAATTATGAGATAATTCAATTCTTGACATAGTAAGGCATTCATTTCAACTTAAAGTCTGATTTATTTTGTGTCATATCTAATTTGTGATTAAATTTTGACACAAGTGTCATGAGGGTCAAGATTTCATCTTGTGCAACTCGACATCTGAGAGCAAATAAACAAACATTTAAATCTGAGTATTATGCTTATTTTGTATGTTTTTAGTCTCATCTTTTAAGCATATTATCATGTTTATTTAACATGAAGAAATTGCATGTTTATATGTTATTTTTTTCATTTATATCCTGTTGAAAATATGCTTTAATTATGATTATTGATGCTGGAACTATAACTTAATATTTGCAAAACCTGCTAATTTTACAATAACATGTGCTGCAGCTGCAAGTATTCAGTTGGCCAGGAATTTGCAGGGCAATGACTTGCTAAAAACCAAATGATAGCTACGCGTATCTCCCAATGCTTGACGAAATGGACCCAACCATCTCGGCTCCAATCACGGGTCTTTATCCCCGAGTCCATTTTTAGGCAAGCCGTATGTAGAAGCTCAGAAGACGTACAAGAAGTTTGGTACAATTGATTTGTTTGGACACACGTAGGTATTCATGTTTGTGTTAGAGGTAGATCACCACAGGTGAAGGCCTTGTCAGCTCATCTAATTAGGATGTTGTTTCAGTCCGATGTTGACTAGATCGTCCGAGTCAGCATCCACCTCACCAATTCTCGACAGCAATTAGCAAAAAAAATTGGTAGTTAGGAAGACACGTTTCTATGTGCATGACAGCGTGAGGACCTTTTGTTCCGAGAGCACTTTGATAGTTTGATGCACATTTGTGTAATGTTTACCCTTTTCAAAAAGAAACATATGATTAGAGAGCGGTTTCTTTTCAATTTTATTGGACAGCCGAGAATTTGTCACTCCATATAGTTTTCTTTGAGCATTTGTTACTGTATAGGATGCAATTCATTATTCACCGCTCCATAGAATGTGCAATACTTCATTTACCACTTTAGACAATTTTGCCCCTCACCTTCTTTCTCCTCTTCTTGTGTTCTTGCCATCGGGCATGGCGGATGGCCTATGTCTCCTACGATCGCCCCCATGCGGAACTCCCTTTCCCTATCTCCTCTCTTATCTCCCCCATCGGCTGCCCCTCTCTTCCATCAAGCTTGTCGTCGCATCCAGTTGGGACACGACGACACCACCCAAGTCCGTGTGCGGCACCACCTATGTCCATATCCGGCAGCAGAGCTCGTGGACATGGCAAGCTCGATGGCGAGGTCTAGCCCCGGTGTCGGACCCGGATTTCGTAAATCCAAATCCTCTGTGAAAACACTGTGCTATTTCCTGGATCAGTAAATATCACTCACAGGTACATTGCTGAATCATTTTATACATAGCGTGAACTAAACCATTCAATATATTACAAACATCAGAGTGACATAGACCACGTTGGATCGAGTTTTACAATAAGGGCCGAACATGCCAAATTGATTACATTACAAAAGTAGCGAAAGCGGTAGCGAAAGCAAAAGGGTAGAGCTCACCTCTCACACGTGTTTAATCGGGGTAACTCAGGTACTGATCGATATTAACCAATGGTTTGGATAATATCGGAACCAAGGGCTTGGATAATATAGGTTGTACGCAAATACCGAATGAGCCAGCTAGACTGAGACGAGACTTAGACTAACAGAACTAGACTACTCTTCATCATTGTCTTGTCCATCGACTTCGGGATCATCGTAGTATGCATAATCTCCTTGTTTCGCATGATCTGATGGGTTTGAGGGAGAGAGCGAGAATGAGCACAACTTCCGTGCTCTCAAGCCAATACACATGATGCAATAATATACATGCAAGGCATAACAAGCATAGCTCGGGTTCTTTTATTTGCTAAAGCAATATTTTTAATTATCATAATTACAAATTCCTATCACTTAGCATTTTAACCAAGTTGCATTTTATTAAAGAGAATAACTGTGCAATATTTAATAACAGCAGACGTTACCTCCACCTTATGCTTATTTTGATTGCGGTTACCTTCACCTATTAACAACACTGGGCACGACGACCCAGGAAAAATCCAAATTTAGGGCTAGGTGAGCCCACCACATTTTTCGTCCCATCCACAAAAGGTTTTTGAAATAGAACTAACCCTAGTAAGTTCTCATGTCCGCCTTTGTCGTGCCTCAGGAAAACCACCCCGAGACTCACTATGTATTCCGGACCAGTCCCATGATCAGTGGCTGGTCCGCACAGTCACAACAACGATATCATCACAACCATACAACCAACTAATGAAGAAGCAGACAAATTAACACTAATAACAGCAAAAGACCTTATGGTCAAGCTTTTTATAGAGGTCTTGCCACGCAGGGCTACAAGAAAAGAGCTCACAACGGAACACAAAAGAACACATGGAGGCCATTCGACATGTCCACAGGCAATCAAGTGGAGGACGTCCTAGCACGAGAGGTCTTGAAAGACATCCTCTTCAAAGAGCTCGGAGCACCCTGGGAGGTCTTCCTCAGCTGCTGATCAACGAGAGGGCACAAGCCATGAGTACTTTTGAATGTACTCAGCAAGCCGTAGGGAAATATATGCAATAATATTCATGCAGGTCTTGACAAGGTTAGCTTTATGGTTATTTTGCAAAAAGTCATATTGAATTGAAATACAATAAATAGATTGTAAAGCACAAGTTGAAAGACTAGTACATAAGTAACAAGTTTTCTTTGAAAACAACTCGTGACCACCCTGGTCACGGCCCAAGACCACTTACGACCACCCTGGTCATGAGCCAGACCACTCACGACCACCCTGGTCATGAGCCAGACCACTCCAACAAGTTTTTAAAAAGTCTACCCCTTGCGTGAAATCACCAAGCATGTCCATAACCGGGGATATGGCTATTCGAATAGATTTACACTTTGCAGAGTTTGTACAGCCTTACCCACAAGACACGAGTTCTCTAGTTTGTTTGGTACCCATCGATGCCCATGCTCACTACCTTAGGTAAGCAGGCTAGAGCACGTGACAAGGCCTTTACAAGATTCTGCTTTGATTCAGTTCCGCTCGCTAAGGTTTCGCCTTACTGACCCCCTCTTGCGCCAAGTGTGGGCATCTAACCCAGGTCCTTCCACACTTCCACCAAAACAGAACTGAATCAAAGCATTGCCAATTAGTTGGCCAGGTCCATCCCATCTTGGACATGTGTTTGCATGGTATGGCCCAGATCGAACTCTTACAAGGTTAAGTCCTTAGTGTGTGCTCAGGTGAGACCTCCTCATCCCAGTGTGCTTTTAGCACCCCCTTTACTGCACGATCACTCGCCCGAGCAAAAATATTTTGGATTCAACCCAACCAATGACCACCCTAGTTATGGCACCACAAATTTTAATAGCGGCCACACAGGCCAGGGCAACGCTTGCCAAGACAACACATGGAAAGACAATACGTGCCACAATTCCATAGATCATTAAGTCAAATTTAACATTATGAAACAGGTGATCGAGAGACAGCGCATAACTAAGTAGGTCTAAGCAACAAACGCACCCATGTTGGTTATCACAAAGAGGTCCAACTAAGAATACCCAACCTATGGTGGTCCAAAGGTACATGTCAACATGTCGAACACAAGTATTCAAGGAGTCATACTGCCAAGTAGGGGTTTAGCTACTTCCCAAAACTATTTTTATACAAATAGCCATGCATGTTGATATAAAACAAAGTAATTTTGTAAACTAGGTTCAACATGATCAAAGGTCTACGACTTGCCTTCCATGAAGAGCTGAGGTTCTTCAGTAGAGGTTGCTGGGTCCACGGACTCTTCAGTGAAGCCGGAATCTACACGGACAAAAAAGAGCCAAATAAATACAACGAATTCAAATAAAACCAAATACTACCAAATAAGAACCAAAAGAGAGACACTGAAACAAAAATGAACACTCGGGAGGAGGTCCACAGGAGGAGGTCCTAAGGAGGAGGTCCAAAGAAAGATACGACTACTCAACGTGGTTGTATAAGGGACACACTACGCAACGTGGTTGAGAAAGGAAAAAAGAGAACAGGGCACTGAGAAACTCACCCAGACACGCAAGAGAGAAAGCGAAAAGATGGGAAGAGAACGGCGGACGGCGCGGGTGCTCCAGCGAACTCTGCGGTGGCGAGGAGGTCAAAGGCGGCGTAGTTCCAGCGGCTCTATGGTGACGAAGAGGTGACGGCGCAGCTTCAGGGGACTCCTTGGCAAAACTTCAAGCTCGGTGAAAACAAGGTGAGAGCAAGGGAGAGCTAGGGTGAGGAAAAGGTGATGATAGAAGACTGCTCAGGCTTTTAAAGCCGAGGAAAACGGGAAGAGCAGCTGAGAGACTCAAAGACACACATGTTCAAGGGTAGGTGAAGGAGAAGATGGGAGCAGGTCGGGGAGGTGACAAGAGAAGGAACAGGTACTGCAAAATGCGAGAGCATTTAATACGACACAACAGCATTTAATGTGCTAGGACCTTTGCGTCAGAAGTGACGCAACGAGTGGAAGGAGAAGGTGAATAGAACTGACAGGTGGGCTGGTCAAAACTTGAAATGGTGGTCCAACCAACGGGAAGGTCAAGACCAAAGGAGGAGGTCGTGACCCAAGGGTGGTCTTTGCAAAAAGGCCAAGAGGGTTGTCTTTGCAAAAGACCAAGGGGGTGGTCTTTACACAAGGGGAGGTCGCGGCCCAAGGGGAGGTCTAGACTGAGAGGGGGGTCCAAACGAGAGGGAGGTCTAAACCAAAGGGAGATCTAGACTGAGGGGGAGGTCTAAAGCGAACCGAGAAAGTGGATTCAACACCAGAGAACTCCAACAACACAAAATAAACCAAACTCGAATTAATTGAAGTTGGATTAGTTCATGTTAAACCACGGCAAATTCCGAAATCTTCAAGTTAAGCTTGAGCAATTCAACAAAACTAAATGGTTATTTTTGCTTTTTGAAAACTCAAAAACTCAGAAAACTTGGGACGTTACAGCCTTTGACCTTAGGCACGGATGTTTAAATAGTTTAGACTCTGCAGAGGTTGTACATTGTACCCACAAGAGATAATCAACTCGCTGCCCCACATGATTCCATGGTCATGTAGTTGAGGGATCATCACAGTAACCTTTCAAATTACCTCGCCCTTTCCACCATATGGGCTTATCCTACTTGCGGTGGGTCCCATAAGTTGTGCGGGATGTTCACGACCACGACTAGGGTAGCTGGCAACTTTATCCTCCCTTGGTGTCCCATTCAAGCTCAACCGTAACCAACGCTTACACGACCTTACTCTGCCACCAGTGAGATGATTTACATGGTTCAATAAATTTGCTAAGTCAAGTTGCATTTTGTATACTTGTGGTTGCATATGTTTTACAAGGGAGGTCATGACAAGATTAAGTCCTTAATCCATCCGGACGGTTCATACCACATACCAATCACTCTTGTGCTCCAACGGCACCCACTACCATTCCATCCGCTCAGATGTGGTAATAGCAAGCTATTAGGGTTTTGATGAGTAAAACAAAATTATCTCCTTTACTTCAGTCATGGACCTCCAATGACTGCCCAAAACTATTTCATGTTTGAAGAGATGATGATTAGGGTATTTTAATGCCCTGGTACTTAACCAAGACTAGCATATCGCTTAAGTACAACTCATACTAGTAATTACCACCTAAATACTAGGGTGACATGGAATAATGGATTCAATTATCAAAGGATTGTATAATAATTAATTAATCATCAAATAGGTGTTTAACTACCTTAAGATTTAATATACATTTGATTAAAGAATTAAAGCATGCAATTTTGGTAATTTTAAAGGAATATAATTTGCATAAAATGTAGGCTCACAATGATCAAAGTATCGACTCGCTTTGGTTAAAGGTAAGAGAGTCTTGACAATGTTGTGCCTGATCGAAGTGGAGATCTCCCGCTTCTTCGAACCCTATTTGGATGAACGTATCGGAAAAAGGCACAAACAAGCAAGATCGAGTCCATGCGTGGGGCCCGCGCGGGCGCGCGTGGACTTGGTAGCGAGTCAAGGCGGCACTAGGACAGTCCGAACTTCATTGCGCTTGGTCCGAACGTTTCAACGCGTCGGTCCGAACGTTCATCGCTCGGTCCGAACGTTTCCAACGTTTGGTCCGAACGTCATGGCTCTCGGGTCCTGGCGGCTGGAGCTCACCGGCAACGAAGGGAGGCTCGATGGCGGCCATCAAGGACCAAAATGGGTTGGGTTCACCGAGGCGAAGATGATGGTGGCGGTGGCCTGGCCGACGGCTCACCGTAACGACGGCGCGGTGAGGGAAAGGCGACGACGGCACAGTTGCGGCGGAATGGGGGCTCTGGTGGTGCATTGAGCCGGGGAGGGTGAGCACAAGGCGAAGCACGAGGGGGTGAACTTACCGGGACAAGAACGGGGACCGGGGAAGGATGGTGGCCGGAGAATGGTGGCGAAGAAAGGTGCGGCCGGAGCTAGAGAAGAAGGGTGATTCCGGGCATGACGAAGGTCCAACACCAAATTCCTTCAGGGGTAGCTTCCTGGGCTTCAGGCGCACGTGGTGACGGGGGTGGCGCGGCGATGGCGGTGGTGGCGCCGGAGCGGCGTGGCCGAAAAGGGGATGCGGGCGTTTCTTTGGGTGCCACTTACCGGGGAACAATGGGGCGAGGTGGGGAGGCAAGAGGAGGCACAAGGGAGCCTTTTATAGCTACAAGGAGGAGCTAGGAGCCATTGGAGCTCGGTGAGGCTCGCACGGTCCTGAGGCGACCATGGCGTGGGTGGCTCTAGCGCAGTGGTGATGCAACACGGGCGCTCTGCGCAAGGCGACTTCTTGAGCGGGCGTCCTAACGGGTCAAGGAGCTGGCGACAAGAGTAGGCAGGGCTGCTGACATGGTGGCAACGCCGGTGACGCGGGTGCATGCGCAAGCGCAGCGCAGCTCAAACCTCTAAAGTGTGGCGAGGACATGATGGCGTCACGAGCCCGGCAAGGGCGAGCTGGCTATGGGACTCGACGAGGAGGGGGCACTGGAGTTGTGGGCGTCAGGGAAGCAGATGTGGGCGCAAGGGGGTGGCAGGGAGCCAGGGAACTACGTGCGCGGCGCAGGCGGCTCTGGGCGTGCTGACCAGGAGAGAGGAAGGGTAGGAGGAGGCTCAGGTGTGGGGGAGTGGCTTGGGCTAAGCAGGCCAAAAAAAAGGAAAGGGGGTTGGGCCGGGGGCCCAAGGGAGATACGGGCTGAGCCCAAGAAAGAGGAGGGACAAATTTGAGAAGAAGCCCAAATTTGAAAAAGAGAGTTCAAAATCAAAATTCGAGTCTGAGAATTGAAATGGGTTCCAAAACACAAATTTGAATTTAGGTACAAGCTGAATTTTTTGGCAGATACGACCCATTTGCGATTCGTATTTGCAGTTTTGACCATCGGGCGGATGTATTTACAAAAATGGCAACGCTGGCGATGGTCATCGTCTTGTGTGTACTACCGGTCGACATCGCCGCCGCCAAGATGTCAGGGTGTGGCGCCAAACGGCCGGCACATGGTGGTCGTCTTGGCTGACCCTTTCAAGACTGCACCACACAAGCGCTAGCCGCTAGGGGTAATTAGGGGGTTAATTAGGAGTTAGGGTTAGGTTAGTTAGGTTTTTTAATTTTTAGGCTAAAATTCAGATGAATTTTAAATTATAGCAAATTAGTTCAAAAAATATGAAATTTTTTGTGGATCCTCTCAACACTATGTACTTGCTTGTGTAAATTTTTCATAATTTTATTCGTTCAGAATTGTTATCGCTATTTCGTATAAGTGTCCTGTTCGTATGAATCAATAAACGTAGAAAATGAGCTCAAAAAAATTTGAATTTTATTTTGAAGGGTCCTCACGCAGTGGACTTGATTGTGTAATGTTTCGGCAATTTTATATATGTTCTGGTATTGTCTCAAAAATTTATGATTTAGGTCGCAAAAATTTCGATTTTAGGTTTCATGATTTCGTGTGACTTGGAATGTATAAAAAAAACTACATTGCAACTCCATTGGAGATGTCGATATACAATATGGCGCTAGAGTACACACGTAACAACCAAAATACGCGTACAAATATAGCAAAATAAAATATGAATACAAATATACTCGATAAATTAGGATACTCATTGTTTATTTAGTTTTGTGTCCGCTGGCGCATGGCCACCATGCGCCAGCCAAAGCAGTGGGGTTAATTAGTTAGTTAGGTTAGATTAGCCAAAACACCTCCCGACTCGCGTCCCCCTCTGGCCCTCCCTCCCGCCCGCTACACCCGCCACGCACCGGACTGTTCTGCGGAGAATTAAAAAACCTCGCGGTGGCCATCTTTCCCACCGTCCCTCCTCCGCACATCTGTCGCCTCGTTCAAAAATTTCGGCGCCAATGCTTACGGAATTCCCGGTGCCAACGCCGCGACTCCTTCTCCGCTTGGCTATAAATACCGAACTCTGGCACTCGCTCTTCGCTCATCTCAATTGCGTTTCAATTCTTGTTCTTGCGCTCGTCGTTGAGAACTCAAAGAACGTAACATAATTAATTTTATTGGGAGGTTAACTATTTTCTTGCTTCTCGTCGCTTGTTGCTTGGCCTTGATTGATTACTTCCCCCGAAGGGCTGATTGATTACCTCCTCCGAAGGGTAGGTAATTTGTGTTATGCTTTTGCCATTATTACCGTAGTCGTAATTAGTCAGTCTTAGTTAGCTACTCGTAATTAGATAGTTTAGGGGTAATTAATTAGTCGTAATTAGTTAGTTGACTAGTAATGAATTAGTTTAGTCGTAATTAATTAGTCGTAATTAGTTTAGTAGTCATCATTACAACATATTAAGTAAGTAGAAATGAAGTATTGGCATTTTTTAGTGGTAATTAGTCAATCGTAATTAGTTAGTTTAGAGGTAGTTAATTAGTCGTAATTAGTTAGTTCACTAGTAATGAATACGTTTAGTGGTAATTAATTAGTTGTAATTAGTTTAGTAGCCATCATTACGATATATTGAATAAGTGGTAATGAATTAGTGTAGTGGTAATTAATCAGTCGTAATTAGTTAGTTTAGAGGTAATTAATTAGTCGTAATTAGTTAGTTCACTAGTAATGAATTAGTTTAGTGGTAATTAATTAGTCGTAATTAGTTTAGTAGTTATCATTACAGCATATTAAGTAAGTGGAAATGAAGTACTGGTAATTTTGTAGTGGTAATTAATCAATCGTAATTAGTTAGTTTAGAGGTAATTAATTAGTCATAATTAGTTAGTTCACTACTAATGAATTAGTTTAGTGGTAATTAATTAGTCCTAATTATTTAGTGGTTGTTGTGGCTTTAGGTATTTTCGAACATGCAAGACTTTTTGTGTTTTACGACGATGGTCTCCTGCATGGTAGGACACAATGGGTTGGACTGTCGAGATGCCAAGATAAGGTGGTCCCATGAGGGCTCCATGCGATGAATATTCACAATTTGCGACGCTGCATCCGGAGAGAGTTCGTCACGGAGCCAATGATGAATAAAGCTATGATCGAGGTGATCACCTGCACGAATTATGTGTGGAAGCTCGTAAAGGTGAATGGAAGCATAGCATGGAGGCAGTACATGGAGATTGTCTCCCAGTCTGAGGTGGCCATTCACGGGAAGCCTATGGTGTACGTGAATTTCGTACATAGGGCGTCGGAAACACCGTTGATGCCGAGGTTCTACAAGCGGCAAGCGCACCGAAGCTGAAGATGGCAAAGACGGAATGTTTGCCTCGAGGAAGTCCCGTGTCTAATTTTGTGCCAAATGAGGGGCGAAACATGGTGGTCGGCCCACATCGACCGCCATTTAGTATTCTGCGACGAGCCTCTCGGGTTGAGTCCGACGAGGACACCGACCTAAGCTCTGATGGTACCGACGAGGACGCACACGAAGCCGGTGGTCCTTACGTGGCATCGAGACTTGATGATATCGCGGTGCGTTCGCTCGTACTGCCGCAAGAAGAAGGCTCCCAGTGGGGGTTTGAAGTCGACACCCTCTTAGTTGGGCAACGCTTCCCGAACAAGGTGGCCGTGCAACAAGCTATATCATAGTACGCCTTGTCCATCAGTCGTGTATACCGAGTGCACCAGTCCAACCTAGGAAAGTACGCATTGAAGTGCGTAGTAGAAGGCTGCCCTGGCAAGGTCAGCGCTCACCGAGCAAAGATCTTTGGCTCGGTCTTCACGGTCAAGGAGCTGATCGACCACACTTGCGAGCTCAGCGAGCCCCTACAGCAGCATCGGAACGTGACTTCTGCATATGTTTCAAACCTCATCATGCACCTAGTTGAGGCGGACGTGTCTATCTCCCCCAAGCTGATGATGTCGGAAGTCGCCAATCAGGTTGGCTATCCAGTTAGCTACAGCAAGGTTCGACGAGCCAAGCAGAAGGGCATCGAGACTATGTACGAGACATACGAATAGGTGTACAACCTTGTGCCGAAATTGCTTCACCAGATTGCTGGATCAAACCTTAGCACGTATATAAACAAGCTTGACCGTGAAGATGCTAGAAAAGGGCCCAACCGCTTCATACTGGACTGGGTATTCTGGGCTTTCGCTAGGCCATCGGGGGCTTCAAGTTCTGCCGTCCCGTGCTAACGATGGATGGCACTTTCCTCACGGGGAGGTACAAGGGCACCATCCTCACCACGGTGGCGGCCGATGCAAATAACCAGCTTCTCCCGATGGTATGTGCAATTGTGGAGAGCGAGAACACATCTAGCTGGCTGTGGTTCATGAAGAACGTGAAGAGAGCGGTGGTGGGAGACCAGCCCAACGTCTGCCTAATCACAGACCGCAATGCTAGGTTGTTGGCGGCAATCAACACCATGCATCGTGCGACGGATCCATCTCACCAGTGGAATGACGTGCAATCCAGGTGGTGCATGAGGTATCTTGCATCTAACTTGTTCACGCGCTTCCGCAGTCAGAAACTCATGAAGACGTTCAAGGCATTGTGTCTGCAAAACCAGAGACGGAAGTTTGAATCTATTTGGAGAGACCTCGAACACCGGACTACGAGGCATACAAGGGAGTCCACTCCGGAGGGGGAGCAACCCAGTAGTGCCATAAGCTTCTCCGAGTGGATTAATGGCCACGCTCCTAATTTGGAGAAATGGTCTATCTTCTATGACACAGACGATACGAGGTACGAGATTATGACGACCAACATTTTCGAGGTCTACAACAGCGTCCTCAAAGGTGTGTGGTGCCTCCCTATCACCGCGATCGTCCATGAGACATGGACTCGCACTGTTGGTTATTTCATCAATAGAGCCACTGCAGGCAAGCGACAGATGGATGAAGGCAAGCAGTGGTCCGAGAACATGCAGATGCACATGGACTGGAAGATGGAGAAGGCCCGAATGCACGACATCCGGGTGATCGACAGCCTCAGGCAGAAGTATGAGATCAGGCTTCGACAGAAATATGTCAACAGTCATGCTAGGGGGGAAGGAAACAGGCATGCACCCTGGGTGATGTGGCGACATGCACCTGCAACAAGCCGAAGCTCCTCCACAAGCCATGCTTGCATGTGTACAAGGCATGTGTGCAAATGAGGCAGATATCTACGTCATACATCTCCGAGTACTACAACATGCAGCACCTATTCGGTACATGGAGTGGAGAGTTTCACTCGTACAGCTTGGAAATGAACTACAAGGATTTTTTGTCGGACATGGTGCAATGGGGTCCCAACAGGAACTTGAAGAGAATAGGGAAGGGGCGACGGCAGACGTGACGCTTCCAGAATGACATGGGTGCTAGTCGACGTACCAGTATTAGCCGCATAATCAAGTGCAAGATATGCAAGAGCCCTATGCACTCAACGAAGGATTGTCCCAACAGACCCAGCTCGTCCGGTCGTCATTCAGTGTTGTAATGTAATGTTTTTCTGTCTTGTTTGTTATGTAGAGCACAAAATTCTATGATACCCAACTATGGACTCTTTGGCAAACTTCTACGTGAGGATATTGCAGAAGCACAAGTGGCTTACGCAGAAGAGGAAACATCTACAATACTTAGATTTTTCAATGAAAGATGCTCGAGTACCACCACATTTTTCGATCCCGCAGTGTGTGTGTGGCGAGCCAACAGAGATCATTCAGTCCACACACCCAGACAACGCCGTCCGGGCATACTACACGTGCAGGCGCCACCTCGTAAGCGTTTCTTTAGCGCACATCGATTTTCCTCTCCCTACGTTGAATTCCTTAAATTTTTAACTTCATTCCCATGTAATGGCAGCCCGAGATGCGCTGCCACTTCTTCCAATGGATCGACGGCCTAGAGATGTACGACATGGCATTCATCCAGTAGAAGTACATGCTGAACTACTTGGTGTGGGCTGAGACCTTCATGCGGTGGAAACCTTACGTACCGGACCCTGTTGAGGAGGCACCCCAGTACTCACCCGGGCGTAATCCATATCGACGACGTGAGTTATGAAGAATTTACATCCTTGTTACATTTTCCACTGTACGGTGTACTTACATCATAGAATCGCAGGATATGGGTGACTTCGACAAATACCAGCCCGACGTGGACAGTCCCGCGACAAGGGCAAGGAAAAGGCCCATTCGGCTGAGCCCGACCGCCATAGCGTATCCGGTCGTCCTGGCGTAATCCATATCGACGACGTGAGTTATGAAGAACTTACATCCTTGTTACGATTTTCACTATACAGTGCACTTACATCATGGAATCGTAGGACATGGATGACTTCGACACACCAGCCCGATGTGGAGTCTGGCGACAAGGGGAAGGGGAAGGCTCCTTCGACTGAGATCGGTCGACGCCGGAAGCGTGTCGAAGTCGGGGCGACCAGATCGAAGACGTGAGTTATATGCAATTTGCATCATTGTTACATTTCTTACTATACGATCCACTTACATCATGAAATCGCAGGACATGGACAACTTCTACACTTACCGCCACCGTGGGCAGCCCCGAGACAAGGGGCACTCGCTATGGCATCGCGGAGACTAGTAGCACACATTGTTAAATAGGACACTCTGTCAAATTATCAGTTTGTCGTGGATGATCTGTATTGTATGACATGCTAGATAAGGTTGTGCATGAACCAACCGAGGAAAATGCGTGGCGTGCAGATCATATAACGATGTACCGTAGCATTCGAAACGCACACGAGTAGGAGGTTACGGTACATGGTTATATGATCTGCATGCCACGTATTTCCCTCGGTTGGTTCATGCACAACCTTATCTAGCATGTTGTACAATACAGTATTAAAGAACATCATCCACACTAAACCGATAAATAAACAAAGAGTATCCTATTTGATCGAGTTACATGTGATAATACCCCTCCTCCTTCATCCCGGTTCCTACACAAGCTTATCTAGACTTTGGTTATATCCCGTGTTATGCGATTATGTTTGGATATATTCGTATTCATATTTTGTTTTGCTATATTTATACGCGTATTTTGGTTGTTACGTGTGTACTCCAGCGTCATATTGTATATTGACATCTCCAATGGAGTTGCAATGTAGTTTTTTTATACATTCCAAGTCACATGAAGTCATGAAACCTAAAACTGAAATTTTTGCGACCTAAATCATAAATTTTTTAGACAATACTAGAACATATATAAAATTGCCGAAACATTACACAATCAAGTCCACTACGTGAGGACCCTTCAAAATAAAATTCAAACTTTTTTGAGCTCATTTTCTACGTTTATTGATTCATATGAATATGACACTTATACGAAATAGCGATAACAATTCTGAACAAATAAAATTATGAAAAATTTACACAAACAAGTACACATTGTTGAGAGGCTCCACAAAAAAATTCATATATTTTTTTAACTCATTTGCTATAATTTAAAATTCCTCTGAATTTCAGCCTAAAAATTAAAAAACCTAAATAACATAACCCTAACTCCTAATTAACCCCCCAAATTACCCCCTAGCGGCTGGCACGCTGTGGCCATGTGCCAGCCCACAACGCGCCGACGGTGATGTGTCGGCCAGGCGGCGCTAGCGTACGGTGACCGTGTGCCAGTGTTGCCATTTTTTTGCAAATACATCCGTCCGATGGTCAAAACTGTAAATACGGATCGCAAATGGGTCGTATCTGCCAAAAATTTGGTAGAAGCTAGAGATTTTAAGAATACATGATAATTTAAAATAAGGTTTTCAAAATCAACTTGACAAAAGCAAATTACTATTCACGTCCGAAAATGGACCGAAAATAGAGTGTTACACCCGGGACACGGTGGAGGCCAGCGACTGCCACGAGGCGGCCACAGCGCCCAGCGGATGATGTGGCTCCAGCGTGTCGTTAAGGGACCCACTAGCGAGAAGCCGTGCGGCCGTGTGAACTGTGTGTGCCGTGTGAGTGAATTTGTGTGTGTGGCCGGTGGGCCCAGGGAAGCGGTGTGCGTGGCTATATAATGCCAGGGATTCTTCCACTGGTAGATCAAGAAAGAGAACGATTCTAGATCCCAAGTTCCCAACCTCTTCTCTGGTCTTCCTCCAATTCTCCCTCCAATTCTCTCTCAGTTTGGCCCGTAGATACTTAACGACGAAAGAAATCGCAACCCAAACCAGATCAAAGAAGAAGGGGGAAAGCCAAGGACAGAATTAACGTCGTTCTCCATCACATCAAGCAACCACGAGGTTGAAGGTAATGCAGAAAATTTCCCTCCTCTCTTCTCCGATCCGTACCTATTGTTGTTCTCTCTGCGTGCCTGGGACGCCCTGGATCCAATCCATCACAAAAGAGCCCAAATTTTCTGGTGCTTTGGGTACAGCCGCGCGCTTGTGTGGGTGGGTTGATGCGTTTCTTGGACGCTTGAGAGGCACTCCAAGGCGAATCACCAACATCTCTTCGGTTTAGTTGCTTCTGTAGCGGTTACAACCGAATCGGGTGGGGGAGATGGTGCTCGTTCCTTTGCTCCACTCCAATGTCGGTGGATTTGTGCGTAAATTATTGTTGGGGGAGAGGGGGTGACTTGAGATGCAGATCTAGTGTTTGTTAAAAGGGACCCTTGTTAAAATGTTTCTTAGGGGAGGTTCATTGTGATCTGTTGTCTTATGCTTTTTTAATGACTTTCTTTGTCTTGGACTTGGAGAAGGTGATATAATCTTGGGATTTTTTTCACAGAGCACAGATGGTTTGTTTATTTGATTTAGGTAGGCTGAATAAATTTTTGATCTGCGTGATGTGTATATATAATAACTTGTACTTAGAGAGAAGTGGTCATATAAGAAAAAAGTTCACATTTTTGTTTGACTTGTTAGCTGGAACATGTTACAATCCATGACTTTGCACGTTGCCTTGTAAGACCAACTCTCACCTGCTTATTATTCTGATTTCTGACCAGCCTTGGCACGGTTATTTTTCCAAGGGGGGGAGGGGGGACGGGTAGATCTAATTTTTTGGGTTTGTGGAAAGGGGTATACAACTTGTAGGCAGCTTCTCTCTGCATACAAGAGGTCGCCTCCATTTCTCCTCTAGCAGTGCCCTCCTCAAGATCTTCCCCAAGTTCTTGAGATCTGGTAAGGGTCTCGGGTCTCCCTGATCCCATGCATCACTTTTGATTTAGTTTGTAGTTTTGTATCTGATCATGCAAGAAGTGTGGTTTCATGCTGTAGTTGTTCTTTCGCAAGTTCTCTGAAGATACTGTCTTCAGATCTGGGTCACTTGAGATTCATGGTTTGCACCTAATATGCAGCTCCCTAGTTAGATATAGTAATTTTAACAGGATTTGTTGATGCCATGAATTTAGTTTCCTTTCCTCCCGTTTTTGGTTAGTTTCTTTTCATTTTACAGCTTGCTGCTACCACCGGTAAATTAGATGCATGGTAATATGGTATTGCTGTTTAAATTGTTTGTGGTCATGGATGTTATTTCAGTCTGTCATTCCCCTTAGATGTAATCTGCACTACTAGTCACGTTTTCCCCTTTAGTTAGCAGATTCTGCCAATTTGGTAATACTTGTTTTTTCAGAATTGCGCATGCTTATTTATTTATTTAATTGGGTAGCTTCCTACGAACTGTATGTCTGTTATTTCAATTCTGGTGCTTGTGCTTGTGAATCCTGATTTCTTCTATACTAAAAAATGTGCTTACTATGTCTGATCTAAGTAAATACCTTTCAGTGTCCTATTTTACAACCCCCCTGAAAATCACTTCACCTTTTGCGCTAACAGGGAACACAGTAAGCTGTCAAGATGGTGAAGATCTGCTGCATCGGAGCTGGCTATGTCGGCGGCCCAACAATGGCTGTCATTGCCCTCAAGTGCCCAGCAATTGAGGTTGTTGTTGTTGACATTTCCAAGCCTCGCATTGAAGCTTGGAACAGCGACCAGCTCCCGATCTACGAGCCTGGTCTCGATGAGGTCGTGAAGGAGTGCAGGGGCAGGAACCTCTTCTTCAGCACCGACGTCGAGAAGCACGTCGCCGAGGCTGACATCATCTTTGTCTCAGTGAACACCCCCACCAAGACCCGTGGCCTTGGAGCAGGCAAGGCTGCCGACCTCACCTACTGGGAGAGTGCTGCTCGCATGATTGCTGATGTCTCCAAGTCTGACAAGATCGTTGTTGAGAAGTCTACTGTCCCTGTCAAGACCGCAGAGGCTATTGAGAAGATCTTGACCCACAACAGCAAGGGCATCAACTACCAGATCCTCTCAAACCCAGAGTTCCTTGCGGAGGGCACCGCGATAGAGGACCTGTTCAAGCCTGACAGAGTGCTCATTGGTGGCCGGGAGACCCCGGCGGGCAGGAAGGCTGTTCAGGCTCTGAAGGATGTGTACGCCCACTGGGTTCCCGAGGACAGGATCATCACCACCAACCTGTGGTCTGCTGAGCTCTCCAAGCTCGCTGCCAATGCATTCTTGGCGCAGAGGATCTCCTCTGTGAACGCCATGTCCGCGCTCTGCGAGGCCACTGGTGCCAATGTGTCTGAGGTGGCTTACGCTGTGGGGAAGGACTCCAGGATTGGCCCCAAGTTCCTGAACGCCAGTGTTGGGTTTGGTGGCTCCTGCTTCCAAAAGGACATCTTGAACCTGGTGTACATCTGCGAGTGCAACGGCCTCCCCGAGGTGGCCAATTACTGGAAGCAGGTCATCAAGATCAACGACTATCAGAAGAGCCGGTTTGTCAACCGTGTTGTGTCGTCCATGTTCAACACCGTTTCCGGCAAGAAGATCGCCGTTCTCGGTTTCGCATTCAAGAAGGACACCGGCGACACCAGGGAGACTCCAGCGATTGATGTGTGCAAGGGCCTGTTGGGTGACAAGGCTCGTATCAGCATCTACGATCCGCAGGTTACCGAGGACCAGATCCAGCGGGACCTCGCCATGAACAAGTTTGACTGGGACCACCCGATGCACCTGCAGCCTACAAGCCCCACGGCCGTGAAGCAGGTGAGCGTGGTCTGGGATGCGTATGAGGCCACCAAGGGGGCCCATGGCCTCTGCATTCTCACCGAGTGGAACGAGTTCAAGACCTTGGACTACCAGAAGATCTTTGACAACATGCAGAAGCCGGCCTTCGTCTTCGATGGGCGCAACATCGTCGATGCTGAGAAGCTCCGGGAGATTGGCTTCATCGTCTACTCCATAGGCAAGCCGCTTGATGCATGGCTCAAGGATATGCCCGCGGTTGCTTAATTCTCCACAAGTCACATCGGAAGCGCGTCACCCGAGCTGCAGAAATTCGATAAGAGGATCTGGTTGACCATTCTTTATAGTTTGTTTTTGCAGGAGACGCTACGAGTTTTCCCTCAGGCATAAAACTGGGTTCTGTTAGTATCTCTGTCCAAGTTTTTCATGTTTGCACCGCCGTCCGTAGATCTGTCCTCAGGCCTTGTGCTGCTTGGGCCTTGAGGACCATCCGAAGGTTTCTTTGTACCCAGTGAACTTTATAGCCGGTTGATTCTTCAATTGTATTCCTAAAATCATTACAGAATTGATGTATTTTTTTCCTAAATAACAGACTTCATTGCTCTTATTTCATCGTTTTTTGCTTGTGCAGCTAATGGTTGCACAAAGTAACTTAGCTACTAACGACGTGTTAAACTGGTAGTAAACAACTTATCATTGCCACTGAATCAGGAGGATCCTGGAGTCGAATTCAGTTATCTTTTCTGTATTCGATTTCTTCCGGCCTCTCTTTCTGGAAATTTTTTTTTAAAATAATTACAAAAAATAGTCGATTTTTTTAACAAAAATATGCCACAGTCACCATTTGGAATGGCAAAATTTTCTTGTTGCCAATTAGAACAACACGGAGAGATTTCTATCGCCAATTGGAACAGTGACAGAACAATTTCGCCAGTTGAACTGGCACTTTCTATCACCAATTGGAACAGTGACAGAACAATTTCGCCAGTTCACCGGTGACAGGACAATTTTGTCAGTTCAATTGGCGACAGATAATTCAGCCTAAAGATTTAGTGTATTTCACATTTTTTTTTGTAATACCTTGAAGTGTCCGCATAATTCGGAATCCAAAATTTGAAAAGATAACGAAATATGAAGTAGAGAATTCGAGATTAGCGGCGCAATAACACAAATAGCCCCCTTTGGAGCGAAATAAAAAAAATTTGGTTTAGGGTTGCCATGCGCATTGTTGTCCTGATTATATTGTTCATGGAATCGATTCCTTCAGGAAAATATTACGTAATATTTAATAGTCGAAATATTTGGGAAAAGCGATTTAAGTTTGAAAGACTTTATAATTTAATTGTGAAATACACTACGCGCTGGGTTTGGTTACACACATTAGAAATGCAAACATGCATGAATCAACAAACCGAAATACACTTACGATATATGTGTATCTTTTTGGAATCTGAAAAAAGGTCGATTGGAACAAAATCGATCAGTCCTAGCGACCCATCGGTCCCTTCCCCTTGTCTTTGGACTGCCTAGGTGGTGGCTAGTCTCGAAGTCAGTCATGTTCTACAAGACGGGCTGGACCATTGAATGATGTTCGGATATCACAATGTAGGGCCAAATTAATAATCAGGATGCAAACTGAACATAACTTACCTCTTCGATCCGGACTGCGCCCGGGCAACGGGGAGTGCTAGGACGGCCACCGGTCTCACTAGCAGGAGCCTTGTCCTTGTGTGTCGCGTGCTCGGCCCAGTCGTACTCAGCTTCCTATTCAGGGGTCCTCCACCAACACCCTGCTTTCCTGGACTCCTCTGGTGCATTTTCAGTAACAGCGGGTACGTAAAGTTTCCAGCATTTGAAGGTCTCGGCTCGCATCGCATAGTTCAACATGTATTTCTACTCGATGAACGTCCTATCGTACATATCCGGGCTGTCGATCCATTGGAAGAAGTTGCATCGCATCTCCGCCTGCCATTATACGCGGATGTAATTAGAGATTTGTGAAATGGAACATAAGATTTTTAAAAAATGTATGTGTATATGTAAGATTCGTTTACAAGAACGTTCCCACACGTGTAGTACATCCGAGTGGCCGCCGCCGGGTATGTGGACTAGATGATCTTAGCTGGTTCTTCGCACAAACATTGCGCATGTGGAAGCTCTGGTGGTACCGGCGCATCCTTCGTAGAACAATTTGGGTAGGGTTTAGCCCTCCTGGCAAGCCACTTGCACTTCCGCAGCATCTTCGCGTAGAAGCTCGCCGACGAGTTCGACATCTCGTGTGAGCAAGCTTTGGTGAAGTGCTGGGTGTGGTGGTGTATTGTTCTCCTCCAGTTCTCTTCGCCCTCCTTTTATAATAGGTCTTTTCGGTCTTAAAAGATGGGGTGGCGGAGTGTGGTATTTTTAGTCTACAAAGGTAGCGTTGTAGTGTGTTGTTATCTCGGTCTGCAAAAATGACAGTTTGTGGCATGTTGTGGTGCGTTCTTTTCAGTCTGAAAAGGCGGTGTGGCAGTGTGTTGTCAACTCCGCCTGCAAAAGCGGCAGCGTGTGGCGTGACAGCCTGACAGGGTGTGGTCTTTTCAGTTTGAAAAGGGAGCGTGGCGGAGTGTAGTATTTTCGGTGTGAAAAGGTAGCATTGAAGTGTGTTGTCATCTTAGTCTGCAAAGTAATAGTGTGTGGCATGACCAGGTGCGGTATTTTTAGTCTGAAATGGGGGCGTGGTGAAGTGTGGTCTTTTCGGTGCGGAAAGTTAGCTTCGAAGTGTGTTGTTATCTCAGTATGCAAAAGTGGCAGTGTGTGGCGTGACCCGGTGCGATTTTTAAGATCTAAAAAGATAGGGTGTCACGATGCTGACTTACTCACATGGTTATCTATCGGGACCCGAATTTATACATCCGAAACCCTCTGTATATTTTAAATTAGTCACAGATCAGTAGCTAGCTCATATAATAGTTTTTTTTAGCCACGTAGCTGATACGCAACATGTCGGTAATTTTTCTCTTTTACTTTCTTTTTAAAGGTCAAATTGGCAAAAAAAAACAACATTGACATACTTAAGAAAGGAAGTGCTTTGTCAACTTAAGTCCTATAGTTGTACCTTTTTCTTTATTTTGAAGCTGGCTTCTTTTACAATCAAATCACACTGTCGTAGTATAAAAAGACGACAGGATGATTGTGATAAGGTAACTGACTTGGGGAACGGAAACTCATCTTACCTCTCTTTGCATTGCGCTTTTTCTGTCTTTTACAGTGAGCGGCACAAAGGTATTTATAGATACATTGTATGAATTCAAAGATACCACTGCCCTTCCGAGGCTGGTCTTGGTAGCCACGATTACTAAGGGGCACAGGCGTCTTCCTCCATCAGCTGGTCCCCGGGGTGACGACGTCTGCAAACAGTGTTAGAGTTAACGGTGAGGTTAACGGCGTGCAGTTACTTGAGTTTTTAGTTGTTTTGGTGCTAGGTGTGCGTTTTAGCAAATTTAACCTCGCCAAATCAAATCCTAAAATAACACCACGGAGTCACGCGGATGCACCATATGCCCTAGTTCGTGCCCCAAGGGCCTGAAACCCGTCGGCCGTGCTCCTGGAGGCCGGACTAGGGTATGTATGTGCCCATTTTTAGCTATGATAGGGCGAGAGGGCTAAAATTGCTAAAACGCGTGACAATTGAACCAAAACAACAAAAAAACTCCCATTATTAAAACGCGTGACAACTGAACCAAAACAGCAAAAAAATTCCCATTATCGGGGACTACGTCGGGGATTTGGAGTGTGATTGGCGGGGCGAAATTCCTTTCGAGAATTTTTCCTTCATGTTATATATAAACTAGCAATGTGGTCCGCTCAAACTACTTCCATTGCATCGACGCACACGATGTTGGATCAGACAGCTTAAACTCTTTTTTCTGCTTCACTACACGTCTAGTGATAACGATCTATGATTTTTTACTCGTATAGCTTTCTGATTTACGTGATATAATTTTTAATTGCGTACTAGTGTAATCTACCAATATCCTTAAGTATCTTCACCCAAGAGCTATTCGCTCGCCGTGCACATCGCATCCCTCTCCTCTGACGCCGTGCATCGTGGGTCACCGCGCGCGTCGTGCTCTACGCCTTGCCACCACCACCGAACACAAGGGGCAAGGCTAAGGAGGACGTGAAGTTGCTCACCACTCACCACTAGTTTGATGCCAACCCCCGGCGTCTAGACCGCACGTGAGGCGCGGTGCTGCCGTGGTGGGACAGTCGACTGCCGTTTGGGAAGGTGGCGAAAGCTAGGGACCTCGAGTGGAAAGTTCGGATTTTTTTTTCGTGTTAATTTTTTTTAAGATGAAAATGTTGAGTGTCAAACGAAAGTTCTTGAATCTCAGTTGAAAGTCCCAAAATTGAATGTTTTTTTAAAGAAAATAGTACACACAGGACGTTCGATGCAGAAGAAAAATTGGACGCTCCCAACCACCTATTTTACACCTGCCTGCTCCTCTCTCTCTTCAACCACAACACAACTCATTCACACATGTCTGCTCCTCTCTCTCTCCAACCTGCCTGCTTCTCTCCCTCTCCAACCACAGTACACCCTCGCATTGCTCTAGTCTCTACTCTTTTTTCTCCAAACTGCCTCCAAGCAAAGAAATCGTTGAAGAGAGCAAAGTGAACCCCATGCTTCGTCCATAGTTCCAGTCCCACCGCTCGAGAGATTTTGGGATTTGGAGGGAGGGAGGAGGGTAAGTCGGGGAGGGGGGGGGGGGTCGGCCATGTCATCGCTGGGGATGTCCAAGGGGATCCTGGAGATCACCAAGTTCAGGGTGTACGTCCCCGTCCCGGTCGCCCTCACCTACCTCGTCGCCATCGACTCCAAGACCCTCAAGAAGCTTGAAAAATTTGTTGCAATTGTTTTTAATATATTGCGACCCGCTAAAAAAATATTGCGACTGTCAAAAAAAATATTGTGTCTTGTTCACGGTGATGTTGCAAGATTTTTTAACGCGTCTTTTTTTCCAAATGATTATTTTGATTATGAAATTTTTGATATGTTGCATCATTTTCTTTATTTTGATTCTCATATTTTTTAGAGAAAATGTTGCATATAAATTTTTGATATGTTACTCATGTTCTACAATTTTGTTGACGCTCAGGCGTACAACGTTCACACTCATATCGTATGTCCGAGGGCTAGTGAGCCTTTTTTAAATCTCCGTTGGAAGTTGCTGAATCGCTTGGGAGCGACGGCTCGCACGGCAGAATTTTGCAGCAGCGGACGGCAACCGCAGCGAGTGAAGGATGGTCAGACGTGAAGAGGACTACACGTGGCGCTCTAGGGGACGTGAGCGTGACTTGGCTAAGTTTAAGGAATCAGCGATCCTCGTCAAACCATTGTCCAGTCCCTAAGAAAATATGTCCGTACACGGCCCGAGTAGCCCTGTCTCCTGAGGCCCTAGCCCCTGTGTGAAAGGAACAGCGAGCTAAACGAGCAAGTGCAAATTGCGATTGCTCATGAACAAGGAAGTCGTCCTGGTTTCAGCAGCGGTGTGGTAGAATGGGTCTTCACCACGGGGCCGGCGAGGTGGCAGTCGCCCACGGCCCACCGCCGCAGGCTGCCGCGCGGCAAGAGCCAGGAGGCGTATGCTGTCGGTCGTTCTCGGTCGGTGCACTGGCGCCGTGTGCTGTGTGCACGAGACGGGAGATGCAAGCGCGTATACAAAGACGTGTGAAGTCAAAAACCAGCAGGAACGCACGTTGCAAAGTCAAATTCTGCTCGGCTCGGTGCATCGGATTCCCGTCCTTCCCGCGCACTGCACGCGCTCCATTATTGGTTTCAGCTCACTCGATCCAGACATTTTTGTTAGGAAACTGGGCCATGAACTGGAGTCCTGATTCAATTGAACACCTCATGTTTTTCAGTAGTCTATATAAAGGAGAGGAGACTCCTCATTGTAATTGATCATGATTGAAGAGCAATAAAGAGAAGCCCGAAGTCCCCTCATATCTCTGTGTTCAATCTCTTATTCATTTCGTGTTCTTGATTTGTTCTAAGCGATTCTACGCTTGTCTCGCGAGGTAATCGTTCGGATTTGGGTGGCCAAATGACGGTTACTCAACACGTTATCAAGACGATCGACTCTCCTCGATCGAAAAGGTAATCGTCGATGAACGACACTCGAGATTAAATCGCCTTCTTTCTAGATCGCATTCAATTTCGCAAATTCGCTTAGATTGTTTTCTCATTGCAAATCCTTTCTAATCTACCGTGAGCCGACTTGAAGTCGCCGACACAATATCGATGGGTAGATTGCACGAAAGATTGGATGTCGATTGTACCGTAGAAGTTGCAAATCCGTTCTAATCTACCGTGAGCCGACTTGAAGTCGCCGACACAATGTTGATGGGTAGATTACATGCAAGAATCGATGTTGATTGCACTGTGTTATATCGCATCGCATTAAATCGCATAAACAGTAATAGCATAAAAATATTTGCGGCCCGAAGCCATACTGTCGTACTGTTGGCATGGAGTCCGTGCGCACCACCTGGAGTCGTGCGCGCCGTCGCTGGAGCCATGCGCGCAGCCTGGAGCCGTCTTGGCGCCGCCGAGTCGTCGCGCTGGCCATTGAACTGCGGTTTTGAAGTTACTCCGATTAACGCCATCGCAGGCTTCGCCACCGCCTCGCACCTGCGGCGACGCGTCTGCCGCCTCGCGTCGCCGTCTTGTTGCCCATTGCCCGCCGGCCGCCCGGCGCCGAACGGCCAGCGCCCGCAGCGTTGCCGTCGCCAACGCTGCCAAGACGGGCGCCGCCCGCCGCCGGCTCAGCGCCGCCTTGCGCTGCAGCCGCTGCCGGCTGCATGCCCTTGGCCCCGCCCATGCCCGCCACCGCCATCAGCCCCGCCACGCCGCCACGCCCCAGCCACGCCGCCGCCAGAACGCCGCCGCCGCCACAAGCGCTGCCCCGCCATACCACCCTGCGCCGCCGCCCACGCCACCACCAGAGCCGCCGCTCAAGAAGATGGCCGCGCTTTGAAACCTGAGTAGGGAAACCCTACCAGTGCTTAGTCTTGCGTACGGACGGGCCTAATGGGCCGGTTAAAAGAAAAAAAAGGGAAAAGAAAAGAAAATCCAGTTTTGCAAAAAGGCCCTCCGAGAATCTTAAAATTACGCGAAAATTTTTCTCTGAATAGAAATTTCGCGATTTAGCCCCTGGAATTGCAGAATTAGCCGAAAATTCCTTTTCCAGAAGAAAAGGGCCTCGGGAATTCGAATTTTATACCAATTTTTGCATTTGAAGCATATTTTATTTTGTTATTATTATTTCTATGCAATTTATTTATGGTATTTATTGTTTTTTTTATTATCTGTGATTGTTTATATTGCTTTTAATCATTGGAAATAGCAGTAAATCATGATAAATACATAGAATAATATAGGAACATTATGAGAACCTTTGCAACCATTATATGCAAGTTACCAGCAGTAATCTTATACACCTTTTGCATGAATATGCAGATGATCGCATTACTGAACCGGAGTTCAAGAGTCGCCCAAAGATGGCTGTAATTACTTGACTTGGACATCAGATGTCGAAATTGTACTTGGAGCCAAGAAACTCCGTGCTGCTATCGGACTTGGCACCTCGAAGGATGTCCTACCGACTGCTGAAGAGAATGATCAAGCACTTCATTTCCTCATACATCATCTCGCTCTAACACTCAAGAATGAGTATATGGCGAGAAGAACGCACTAGTTTTATGGACCGCCTCAAGAAGCGGTTCGAGAAGCTAAAGTACACCATCCTTCCTCGTGCGAGCAAGAATGGAACCAACTACGCTTTTGCGACTATAAAAAATGGGGAGTACAATTACGCTTTGCAGAATTTGTACCAATCTTCACTCTGTGGTAAGGCAATCACAGACGAGGAGAAGATTGAGAAAACCTCTCTACTTTTCACCCAAATGCGGTGTAATCCGCACGCGAACTACCGCCAAGATGGCTACAAGGAGTATGCCGAATCGATTGACATTATGCAAGTTGTGGAAGCTCAAGATGAGATTCTAAGGAAGAATTACATCTCACAGCCACCTAGTAGCAAAGTTGGCCATGAAGTCAACGCTAGCAGCTACAAGGTGAAAAAGCCTCGCTCAAGAGAAAGATGCAAGAAGGGTGATGGTCGCAAGATTAAGCAAAATGCTCAAGCCAAGAAGGGCGGAAATAAGAAGCGTGATGAGAAACCCTATGGTCAATGTGACCAAAATTGCTACAAATGTGGCACTCGGGGCATTGGTCACGATTTGCCGTGAGCCGCAAAGACGTGATTGATGCTTTCAAGGCTATGAAGAAGGGCAAAGCACCGCATGAGGCACACCTCGCCATTGCAGGCACGGAGGATCCACACTCATTGGTTGCATCCATGGATGTGGACGACCTAGAAGCGACCCCATCACTCCCTCCTTGGACATCGCAGCAAAGAAGAATCAGAAGTTGCCAAAGAAGAGAAGATGGACATAGAACGATTCATCGGGTTAATTCATACTTCATCGATTCGATCTAGTGCACGCATTGCACTTAGATTTTATAGTCATTTGCGCTTTGGTTAGAACTTTGAATTATTGAATAATGGTTGTAAGCTCTAGGAGAGCAAATAATTGCATTCTCATAATGAGTCCTGCAAGACTTTTTCCGTATTAATAAAAGCAAGTTATGTTCTGTTTGGAGTATTTTATTTATGTGTGGATTGCTTTCTACCCCATATTAATAAATACCTTATATATATATATATCAGAACGCGTGTGGCGCCCTATGGAGGAAGTGTGCTTAGCGGATAGCGGCACAACGAATACCATATTAAGAGAAACGAAATTTTTCCAGTCGATCAGAAAGAATGCTGGCAGCATTACGACAATCGCAGGAAGCGATATATGTATAATAGGCTCAGGAAGAGCCACAATTATACTCCCGATGGGCACAATATTGGTCATTGAAGAAGCCTTATTGTACCTAGAATCGACAAGAACTCTCTTAAGCTTTAAGGATATTCGTGCTAATGGTCTCCATGTAGAGACTGAAGAAGAGTATGGTAAGGAATACCTGCTCATTGCAAAGCGTGAAGAACATGGAAAAAGGGTATTAGAACGACTTCCTTCATATGAATCTGGGCTATACTACACTAATATTAAGGCACCTGCAGCCTATACTGTCCTGAAAACCACTTTTAGAAGCTCTGAACTTTTATGTCTCTGGCATGATAGATTAGGCCACCCCGGTCTTAGAATGATGAGAAATATAATTACCAATTCACAGGGACATAATGTTAATGTAAAGAATTTCCCAAACCAAGAAGATTTTGTGTGCCCCGCATGTGCCACTGGGAAATTAATTACTAGACCCTCTACTCTGAAAGTGAAGGATGAAATCCCTGCTTTCCTGGATCGTATCCAGGGAGACATTTGCGGTCCTATACAGCCCCTGTCAGGGCCATTTAGGTACTTCATGGTGCTCATCGATGCTTCCTCGAAATGGTCGCATGTATGTTTATTGTCTACGAGAAACCACGCTTTTGCAAAGCTGATCTCGCAGATAATTAAAATTAAGAATAATTTCTCTAATCATCACGTGGAGTCCATCAGAATGGACAACGCCGGAGAATTTACTTCAAAGGCATTTGATGATTATTGCATGGCAATGGGAATTACTGTTGAGCATTCAGTACCACATGTCCACACCCAGAATGGACTAGCAGAGGCATTAATTAAAAGAATTAAATTTATTGCCCGATCGCTTTTGCAGAATTGTAAATTACCAACAACATGTTGGGGACACGCAGTCCTGCACGCAGCAACTCTTATCAATTTTAGACCATCGGCATATAACATCCATTCACCTATGCAACTAGCGCAAGGGTCACCACCAAAAATCTCTCACCTCCGAAGGTTTGGTTGCAAGGTTTATGTACCTATACCACCACCGCAATAATCGCAATGGGACCTCCCGAAAGTCCGGGATATACGTTGGTTTTGAGACAAGATCCATAATCGTATTTGGACCCTATGATCGAGATTTGCATCTGACCGCCACGACAAAGATATTTCATGAGGATAGTTTCCGTCATTGGGAGGAAATCAACCACTTGATGAAGAATGTCGGAAATAACGTGGCAAGCCACGGAATCCATGCACATGACCAAGACTAGTGAAGCAAATGGAGAAGTCCAAAAGATAATTGATTTGCAAGCGTTAGCGAATCAACTGCCTGACCACTTTTGTGATTTGAAGAGCGTGACCAAGTCGCATGTGCCTGCACGCAATGCACCGGAGAGAGTCGAAATACCAAAGAAAATTGAAGGTATCCCTAATCCCGCCCAAAGGCCTAAGAATAAAGGACGAGAACTCCCCCTCGAATCCCAAGTAAGGAGACGCTGGCGAAAAAGGATAAGAAGGACTTGACACAGTTGATCACTGAAGTTCCCCAGAATAAGAAGGGGAGCCAGTTGAGACTGCACCAGTATGGAACCTTCTGTAAAAGGCATACCGGATTTGAATATTCCCACGGAGGAGACATCAAGATGGATGTGTGCGCACACATCGGATTTGAAAAACTAAAGGACTTGCCCCGCAATTGGAAGCGGCGGTGAGCGAGTAGAAGCATTAGCGTAATCGCCCTATGAAGAAATAGCTATAAATTATATGACTACGGAGAATATATGAATAGAACAACGACCAATGTCGATATTTATTTTGCAAAGAAAATTGCCACAATTATCGATCTTGATTCAGAGCTCTGATCGTCAATAATGTAAGAAAAGATCGATTGGAAGGAGGCAATAGAAGTAATTAATATCTCTCAATAAAAGAGAGGTATTTGGGCTCAGAAGTCGATACCTCCCCATGTGCACCTCAGAGGGCATAAATGGGTATTTGTTCGAAGAGAAATGAAAACAATGAAGTTGTAAGACATAAAGCAAGGCTTGTTGCACAGAGGTTTCACTCAACGACTGTGAGTTGATTATGAAGAAACCTATTCGGTCATGGGCGGAACTACCTTTAGATATTTAATCTCAATGGCGATAAACCTGAATTTGGAAATGAAATTGATTGATATGGTAATCTGATACCTTTATGGAAACTTGGATTCGGACATTTACATGAAGGTACCCGGAGATGAAAGCAAATAGAAACACATGCAGTGCAACTCGAAAGTCATCAGATAATTTGAAGCAATCAGCAGATGTGGTATAATCGTTTAAGCGACTTTCTCTGCAAGAAAGGCTACACGAACAATGAGGATTGTCCCTGTGTATTTATACGAAGATCCCAGAATGGATTTTGTATAATCTCAGTATATGTAGATGATCTAAATATCATCGGGACCCTGGAAGATATTAAGAAAGCAAGTTCTTACCTGGAGTCAGAATTCGAAATGAAAGATTTGGGTAAAACCAAATATTGCCTAGGCTTCTGACTTGAGCATACCTGAAGGGATTTTAGTACATCAATCAACATACACTCAGAAAGTGTTAGAAAGGTTCAGATTTGAAAAGGCATACCCTTCGAAAGTGCCAATGATCGGGAGATCCTTGCAGCAAGACAAGGACCCGTTCAGACCTAAAGAAGAGGGGGAGGAAGTCCTGGGACCGGAATTCCCATACTTGAGCGCAGTTGGAGCACTCATGTATTTAGCAAACTGTACTAGACCGGACATTGCATTTGCAGTAAATCTTCTAGCAAGGTATAGTGCAGAACCTACCAAAAGGCATTGGTAGGGAATAAAGGACGTCTCCCGATACCTCCAAGGAAGTAAGGATCTTGGACTGTTCTACAGAAAGAACCAAGACCTAACTATGATTTGGTTATGTAGATGCTTAGGGTACTGTCGGACCAAGATACTGACTAAGTCGCAAACAGGCTATGTATTCCTGTGTGGTGGAACTGCAATTTCATGGAAATCGTCTAAGCAAAGTCTTGTATCGACTTTGACGAACCACTCAGAAATTATAGCACTGTACGAGGCCGCACGAGAATGTTCTTGGCTTCGGCGGATGATTCACCACATCCAGCAGTCGTGTGGATTGAATACCGCGCAAACTCCCACTATTATCTATGAAGATAATGCAGCTTGTGTTGCACAAGTGCAGATGGGTTATATGAAGAGTCCCCTCACTAAGCATATCAACCCCAAGTTCTTCTATGCTCATGAATTGCAAAAGATGGACGAAATTAAAGTATCGCATACTAAGTCATGTGAAAATCTAGCGATGTATTCACTAAGTCGCCCCAAAGATCTAGCTTTGAAAGATGCATACGTGGAATTGGAACGATGAGACTTAGAGAAGTGCGAATCTGAGGAGGACCTTCACAAACTCTTTGTTAAAGCTTGATCACGAAGATCGAGTACCCAAAGAATAAATTCTGGAGATTAAATGAAATTGGGTGGATTGTACTCTTTTCCCTTGACGAGTTTTCCTGAAGTTTCTCAATTAAGGTTTTTGATGAGGCAATTCGTGCAACACAACGAAACGCATGACATGTACTCTTTCTCCAAATTTTTCCCACTGGGTTTTTTATGGAGTTTTGATGAGACATGAACATGTCTGATGAGTGTCCAAGGGGGAGTGTTAGGAAACTGGGCCCATGACCTGGAGTCCTGGCCCAATTGGACACCTCATGTTTTCCAGTAGTCTATATAAAGGAGAGGAGACCCCTCATTGTAATTGATCATGATTGAAGAGCAATAAAGAGAAGCCCGAAGTCCCCTCATATCTCTGTGTTCAATCTCTTATTCTGTTCTTGTGTTCTTGATTTGTTATAAGCGATTCTACGCTTGTCTGCGAGGTAATCGTTCGGACTGGACTGGCCAGCGACGGTTACTCAACAATTTTGTCGCCGTCTCAGGGAAAAAGGCACGGCCTTGTTCCAATGAACCGAAGCAAATTCTCTGTCCACACCGTTCGATCCTCTCGCCTACCTTCCTATTGTAGTAGATGGACGGCGAATGCAAGAGGTCTTCCCCGATATCCTATCCTAGAAGATTTATTTTCCAATGAACTAGACTCCTAGTATTCGACATGATCACGGTCATG
This sequence comes from Phyllostachys edulis, assembly GCA_036346405.1. Taxonomy (NCBI): domain Eukaryota; kingdom Viridiplantae; phylum Streptophyta; class Magnoliopsida; order Poales; family Poaceae; genus Phyllostachys; species Phyllostachys edulis. Next base: position 13,571,406 of record CM070550.1, on the reverse strand, counting down.
GCTGCCCCTGCTAGGAACGATCGATCGGTTGGATTTTCATGGTGACGCTGCTTGCTACGTCAACTTATAAGGTTATGTACAATTAGTTTACATCAGCTGTCAATAGCTTTTGCCACGTAGAATTTAATCTGATGTGGATGAAAGAGAATAAAGAGAAATAAATGTGATGTCTACAATCCTGTAGCCAACTGTAGCACCAGAATCAAGAAAGCATTAAAAGATTGTGTTGCCTACAATTCTGTAGCCGATTGTATCACCACAATCCATTATATGAGTTGTCTTTAATACTGTCTACAGATGATATAGAGAGTTACTATAGACATCAGCTGTTTGTACCATTGTACGTAATGTAACGACCTGTTGGCCTCTGCTGGCTGCGAGGCTTGAGGCTGCTTTGGTTCCTCACGTGCACAAAAAACAACTCTCATTTTATATATCCCTTCCGTTCTCGGCTTGCGAAACCATACATTGCTCCCTGACTGATTACTGATGATTCCGGCCTGCAGCTCAATGATTCTTTGTCTGTACATCTATTGAGTCATGTAATTTTTTTTTTGAGAGATTGCTCGATGCTTCGTTATCTGAAGAGCAAATTATAAATTAAAGGTTACGGTTATTGATCTCAGAGATCCGATACAAATGACTTGAATAATTTACTTTAAAACCTGAATAACTTGATAGTATGTATGGTGTCATCCATTCACCCGGAACTTCAGAGTTCAGATTTCAGGAAAAGAATCGCTGCTGCAGTGTTACTGCTAATTTTCCTGGATTCACAAACTAACAACCTTACTTAGCAAAAACAGTTAAAGATAGACAAAATATGCATATCTAGCATCTCTGTCGGTGCAACAGTAGGTTTTTTTGGGCTCAACTGTTCCAACTTTCTTCCTGTTGCTGTTCTAATGGAGTGAGAGGGCAAAAAAGAACTTGCACTTTTGCAGCAAGAATGAATGATTGATTCACCACCGTGTTAGGTGAGCCTGCCTGCCCACATGTTTGCTAGCATATAGTAGTGTGCCCAAAGGAGACACAGGCCACGTTGCCCGTGATGAGAGGAGAAAAGGAGGGCAAAAAAAAAAACAAAAAAAGTGAAGCTGTTGATGCATGCCATTTATCTCTGCTCCCCTGGCCTAACTAAACAGTTCTTTTCAGCCTAATTGGCACCTCTCCTAACTTTGCCAAACATCACATGTACTGCAGGCTGCAAGTATTCACTTGGCCTGGAAATTGAAGGACAATGACTCGCTAAAACCACATGATAGCTACATGTATCTCCCAATTCTTAACGGAATGGACCTCTCCAACCACGGGCTGTTATCCTTGAGCCCATGTTTAGGCCAGCTGTAAGTTGAAGTCGTCTTGAGTGTGTGCAGGCATTTTATTCGCCTTTGTAAGGTCTGAAGATGTAGTTGGAATTTGGTATAATTGATTTGTTTGGACATGTAGTTATTTAGGTTTGTGTTAGAGGTAGATTTCCACAGTGCAAGGGCCTTGTCAGCTCATTAAATCTGGATGCTGTTGCAATCTGATGCTGTCATGCTGAGTAGAGTAGTAGACCATTTGAATCAGCATCCGCCTCACCAAAGTTTGATAGCAAATGACGATTTTTGGTAGTTAAGGAGACACATTCCCCTGTGCATGAGGGTCTTTTGTTACATGAGAACTTTGATGCGCTTTTGTGCAATGTTATTCTTTTCAAAAGAAGCACATGATTAGTGTGGTTTCTTTTTATTTATTTATTGTTGAGACGTGAAGATGTGATGGTTCTTCCTAGTGATCATTAGCGTTTGGTGGGAAGGCATGTTATGCACTAGCCGTACACGCTTCACAAATTATTAACACGACGTCTATATACAACTATTCGCAACATCCTTTATCAACACCATAGCCTTTTCATTGTCTATTTTTTTTAAAAAAAAACAGGTAAAGTTGAAGAAACTATAATTTTTGGCAAAATTACATGGTTCAGAGCACTTAGATTTTTTAATGTATAATTAAACCTCACATGTCAAGATTCTGAATCTCTATTAAAATTTATTTACTGGAATTTAGGCAATTATGTTGTTCTAAAAAATTATACGGCAATAATTAAATTAGAGCTCTCCAAAAGGACAACAAAAAAGATAGTAGTTACTATTTCCTTCTCAGTTTAACCCGTACATACTTCACGACGAAATACTCCCATCACAGACTAGATCAAAGGAGGGGGGGGGGGGGAAGCCAAGGACAAAATTAACGCCGTTCTCCAGCACATCAAGCAACCACGCGGTTGAAGGTAATGCAGAAATTTTCCTCCTCGCTGCTCCGATCCGCACTTATTGTTGTTCTCTTTGCGTGTTGGGTTTGCGTGTTGGGGACGCCTGGATCCAATGCACCATCAAAGAGCCCTAATTTTCCAGTACTTGGCAGTACAAGCGTGTGCGCGTGTGTATGTGGGTTGATGCGTTTCTTGGTCGCTTGAGAGGCACTTAAAGGCGAATCACCAACTTTTCTTCGGTTAGCTGCTTCTGTAGCGGTCACAACCGAATCGGGTGGGGAGATGGTACTCGTTCCTTTGCTCCACTCCATTGTCGGTGGATTTGTGCGTAAATTATTGTTGGAGTGGAGGGGGTGGCTTGAGAGTTGAGATGTAGATCTGGTGTTTGTTAAAATGTCTCTTAGGGAGGTTCTCTTTATTTCGTTGTTGTCATCGTTGTTGATGTTGGTGGTGGTGGTTTTTAATTGTGATATGTTTGATTTGTTGTCTTATGCTGTTTTATGATTTTCTTGGTCATGAAGAGGGCGATATAATCTTGGGATTTTTTTTCATAGAGCACAAATGGTTTTAGATTTGATTTAGGCAGGTTGAATATATTTTTGATCTTTGTTATGTGTATATATAATAACTTGTACTCAGAAATTGTCATTTAGGAAAAAAAAAGTTAGGATTTTGTTGACTTGTTAGCCGGAACATGTGACAATCCATGACTTTGGAGTTTGGACTGTGTAAAGAAGTTTCATGTTAGCAGCTTTTCCTAAATGGCGACTTAAGGAAGAAAGAAAGATGAGTCTTTCTTAGTCTATTAGTTGCAGTAATCAAGTGACAGTGACTTAAAGACTATGAAAATTCATTCTTTTCCTGCTTGCACTTTTTTTTAAAGTTAAAAGAAGGCCTCTCCATAATTCTTTTTTTGAGTCTCTTTTTGTACTATGGACTCTGGAGTTTCCCTGTAGAAGATTTAGCATTTGTATCTTAATCAGTAAACAGTACGAACGATTTATGATACACATGTTTTGGTTGGTGAGATCTGTGAGTATTGGGACAAGCATCAGCATCAACTTCCTGAATTTGACTGTGTCTAGGCTTTGAAGGTTTCAACTTCTTCCAGTGGATGGATACAGCTTGGCATTTCTTACATCTCAATCTAACGCTGTAACTTTTGCATTCTGGGTTACATTATACATGGTTCTGACCTCAATTATTTGGCTGCTGTTATAGTCGACTATGGATTAAAATCCTGCATGTGCTTATCCCCAGTTATTATGCAGACCATGTTCTGTTCATAGGCTACAATGTACACAGCCATTTCGGCTCCCCATGTCTGACCTTTGTTGTATGGGATCCCTTGTTGTATACATTGAACGAGAGATAGAGATAGTTTAGGGCATCCTTGATACTTGTGACCTAAAGAGGCCATAAGGTGGGACCCATGTGATGACAATGCCTTGCGTATTTAGCCCTAATGTCTAGTACCACCTGTGAGTAGGGATGGAAACAGATCAAATACGAATCGAATATTCTCGAATACGAATAGAATGTCGTAACGAATACGAATTCGAATCGAATACATACTCAATTTGGTCGAATGCGAATATCCTACAACTTTTGCGACAAATCTCGGTGAAACAAATTTATGTAACATGACTACATGTCTACAGAAACATAAACGCTCCGGGAAAAATTCGGATAGTATTCGTATTCGTACCCAGAAAAAAACATATAGTATTAGTATTCGTATCCGGGGAAAAACGGATAGTATTCGTATCCAGAAAAAAGGATAGTATTAGTATTCGTTTTTCCCGGATAGTATTTGTTTTTCCGGGTACTATCCGGGTTTTTTTCCCCCGGATACGAATACTATACATTTTTTTCCGGATACGAATAACACCGAATACGAATACTATCCATTTTCCTCGGGTAGTATTCGTTTTTCATTCGAATGCAGATTTTACTTATCACATTTGCGTTTTCTCGGATACGAATATCGGACAAAACGGATTATTCTTTATCGTTTCTCATCCCTACCTGTGAGACCCACATGCAAATAAACAATGCAACTATTTTCAACCACCATATGCACCCCACCATTCTATCTCCTTCCCCTCTCATTTTATTCTATATTTTATTTTTTGAGACCAGTTTCCATGCTTAAGGCCCGCTCCTTTAGGGCATCCACAGTGTATGGATTCTTTTAAAGGGTCTTAAGGTGATATATGTGAGGAGGTCTTAACTAAGTAAAAATGCCATAATGTATAGACCTTTTAGCACATATTGGTGGGACCCACATCCAAATAAAAACACCTCACTCAATTCTCTTCTCTCTCCTCCCATGAAACCGGTTCCTAGCTAGGAACTCATTCCTCTTCTCTCTCCTCTAAGACCCTCTTGTTGCAATGTGAAGTACCAGGTCCATCTTCTTCTCTCTCCTCTGAGACCCTCTTTCAAACCCACATTGCCCATGCTCTTATTTTTGCTTGAAGAGGCCATAAGGTGGGACCCAAGTGATGACAATGCCTTGTGTATTTAGCCAATGTCTAGCACCACCTGTGAGACCCACATGCAAATAAACAATGCCACTATTTTCAACCACCATACGCACCCCACCATTCTATCTCCTTCCCCTCTCATTTTATTCTATATTTTATTTTTTGAGACCGACTTCCAGGCTTAGGCATGTACAATTGTATAGATAGCTGCTGTCTATAGCAACTCTTTATGTCAGCTGTAGACAGCTCATACAACTGTATAGACGGCTACTGTCTTTTTAGTTATCTTTATAGAACACACAATCTTTTAATGTTTTTCTTGTTTTTTGTGCTATAGTCGGCTACAGGATTGTAGACAGCATCTTTCTCTCTCTTCATTCTCTTTTATCCACGTCAACAAAAATCATACGTAGCAATGACTATAGACGACTGATATAAACCCATTGTACATACTCTAAAGGCCCGCTCCTTTATTTTATTCGCTTGGTGCCCACCCTAGCAATGTTTGAGGCCGACTCTGCATCCTAGTCAGTATTAGACCATCTCTAATGTTGTGTTTTAGCCGGTTCAAATGAGGAGAGAGAATGCATTGAATCGATTCAATACATTGGAGGGGTCGATTCAAACCAAAAAATGCATGGAACCGAACTCTACTTAGGAATCGATTCAAAGCATTAAACAATTCATATTAGCATTAAACAACTACATAGAAAAGAGTGCGTTTGAGAGAGGATATTATTATTTTGTGGTTTTTTTTAATGTAATGTGGGTCCCAGTTATTAGTAGGAATCGGTTTAATACACTGGAGAAAAGTAAGCTCGGTTCCTAAAATACGTACGTGGCATAACTTTGAATCGACGTCGATTCAATACACTAAAGATGCTCTTAGGACCCCTCTTGTTGCCCCATTGCAGATCTGATCACACACTGTTCAATTATACCATAACAGCGTAGCACCTTTTCTTTAAGCGTCTGGTGTTACTTATCTGATGGGTTAAAGTAATGAGGTTGGTGGTGTGTCATGGACTCGTGGCCTCTTGGGAACCTTTTTTATTAATGGAAGTTTAGTGGGCTCATGGATGGCAGGAGAGCACTTTGCCTTTAAGTCCAACTCACACATGCTCATTTATTCTGATTTCTGACCAGCCTTGACACGGTTATTTTTTACCAGCCTTGACACGGTTATTTTTTTTCGAAGGGGGAGAGTGGCGAGGGGTAGATCTAATTTGGTGGGTTTGTGGGAAGGAGTATATAAGGAGTTGTAGCCTTCCTTCTGCATACAACCTGTAGGCAGCTTCTCTCTGCATACAAGAGGTCGCCTCCATTTCTCTTCTCTAGCAGTGCTCTCCTCAAGATCTTCCTCAAGTTCTTGAGATCTGGTGAGGGTCTCCCTGATCCCATGCATCACTTTTGATTTAGTTCGTAGTTTTGTATCTGATCGTGCAAGAAGTGTGGTTTCATGTCGTAGTTGTTCTTTCTCAGGTTCTCTTAAGATACTCTCTCTAGATCTGAGAGTTCACTTGAGATTCAATGTGCTCCCTTGTTGGATTTAGTAACTTGACTAGTATTTGTTGATGCCATGAATTTAGTTTGCACCTAATCAGATGATTGTTGTGATTTTCTTTCATTCTGTCATTCTCCTTGCATGTAGTCTTTTCCCCTCAAGTTAGCCGATGCCGTGAAGTTGCCAATATTTGATTATTCAGAACTGCTCATGCTTGTTTACCTAATTAATTGGTTAGGATTCTTAGAACCTGACTCTGTATGTGCTTGTTGTTTTAATCCTGCATTTATGTCACATTTTTTTTTCAAGATCTGAATCTCGATCGCTTCTGTTAACTCAGAAATGTGCTCACTATGTCTAATCTAAGTAATAGCTTTCACTGTCCTATTTTACAGTCCTCTGAACATCACTCTTTGCGATCACAGATACGCAGTAAGTGGACAAGATGGTGAAGATCTGCTGCATCGGAGCTGGTTATGTCGGCGGCCCAACAATGGCTGTCATCGCCCTCAAGTGCCCAGCAATTGAGGTGGTGGTGGTTGACATTTCCAAGCCTCGCATTGAAGCTTGGAACAGCGACCAGCTCCCGATCTACGAGCCTGGTCTCGATGAGGTCGTGAAGGAGTGCAGGGGCAGGAACCTCTTCTTCAGCACCGACGTCGAGAAGCACGTCGCCGAGGCTGACATCATCTTTGTCTCGGTGAACACCCCCACCAAGACCCGTGGCCTTGGAGCTGGCAAGGCTGCCGACCTCACCTACTGGGAGAGTGCTGCTCGCATGATTGCTGATGTCTCCAAATCTGACAAGATCGTTGTTGAGAAGTCTACTGTCCCTGTCAAGACTGCAGAGGCTATTGAGAAGATCTTGACCCACAACAGCAAGGGCATCAACTACCAGATCCTCTCAAACCCAGAGTTCCTTGCGGAGGGCACCGCGATCGAGGACCTGTTCAAGCCTGACAGAGTGCTCATTGGTGGCCGGGAGACGCCTGAGGGCAAGAAGGCTGTTCAGGCTCTGAAGGATGTGTACGCCCACTGGGTTCCCGAGGACAGGATCATCACCACCAACCTGTGGTCTGCTGAGCTCTCCAAGCTCGCTGCCAATGCATTCTTGGCGCAGAGGATCTCCTCTGTGAACGCCATGTCCGCGCTCTGCGAGGCCACTGGTGCCAATGTGTCCGAGGTGGCTTACGCTGTGGGGAAGGACTCCAGGATTGGCCCCAAGTTCCTGAACGCCAGTGTTGGGTTTGGTGGCTCCTGCTTCCAGAAGGACATCTTGAACCTGGTGTACATCTGCGAGTGCAACGGCCTCCCCGAGGTGGCCAACTACTGGAAGCAGGTCATCAAGATCAACGATTACCAGAAGAGCCGGTTTGTCAACCGTGTTGTGTCGTCCATGTTCAACACCGTTTCCGGCAAGAAGATCGCCGTTCTCGGTTTCGCATTCAAGAAGGACACAGGCGACACCAGGGAGACCCCAGCGATTGATGTGTGCAAGGGCCTGTTGGGTGACAAGGCTCGTATCAGCATCTACGATCCGCAGGTTACCGAGGACCAGATCCAGCGGGACCTCGCCATGAACAAGTTTGACTGGGACCACCCGATGCACCTGCAGCCTACAAGCCCCTCGGCCGTGAAGCAGGTGAGCATGGCCTGGGATGCGTATGAGGCCACCAAGGGGGCCCATGGCCTCTGCATCCTCACCGAATGGGACGAGTTCAAGACCTTGGATTACCAGAAGATCTACGACAACATGCAGAAGCCGGCCTTCGTCTTCGATGGGCGCAACATCGTCGATGCTGAGAAGCTCCGGGAGATCGGCTTCATCGTCTACTCCATTGGCAAGCCGCTTGATGCATGGCTCAAGGACATGCCCGCGGTTGCTTAATTCTCCACAAGTCACATCGGAAGCGCGCCACCGGAGCTGCAGAAATTCGATAAGAGGATCTGGTTGACCATTCTTTCTAGTTTGTTTTTGCAGGAGACGCTACGAGTTTTCCCTACATAAAATTGGGTTATGTTAGTATCTCTGTCCAAGTTTTTCATGTTTGCACCGCCGTCTGTAGATCTATAATCCTCAAGCCTTGTGCTGTTTGAGGACCATCCTAAAGTTTCCTTGTATCCAATGAACTTCTTATAGCCGGTTGATTCTTCAATTGTATTCCTGAAATCATTACAGAATTGATGTATTTTGGAAAGTAACAGGTTCCATCGCTCTTGTTTCATGGTTTTTGCTTGGCCAGCTAATGGTAGCACAAAGCAACTTAACTAGTAACTACGGTGTTTATTACTACCTCTGTTCGAGAATGTATAACATTTTGGATATCTATATTGTCTCCCATACCTAACTTTGACCATTACTTTTTCATATGATTATGTTGGTAAAAAATTGCAAAATTAGTACATTATGAAAATATTTATCATGGCAGATATAATGATAGTCATGATCAATCTAAATAGTTTTTCAAATATTATTAGTTAAAGTTAGATAAGTTTGATTACACGTTTTCTAAAACGTCGTATATTTCTGAACAGAGAGAAGGGAATAAACCAGCAGTCCACTAACATTTGTCACTGAATCAGGAGGATCCACATGTGGATCCATGAATCGCATTAAGCTGTCTCTCCCGCATTCGATTTCTTGCTTTCTAGGTAATGGAGCTGGAGCGGCCAAAAGCCTACGCATGCACAACACAACCTCCGCCTCCGATCGTTCAATCTTTACGCGTGCCGCGCGCGCAGACGGCACCTCTGCTCGGCGCAGGCCAAGCTGCGCATCTCGCCCTTTTCCATTCCACGTGCCTCGCGGGGCGAGCGGCCTTCCGGCCCATCTCCTTGCGCAGGCATCTTCTCCGCGCGGTCCAACCCCGCGGCTCCGGATGGAGTGCGCGCGCGAGCGGCCTGCCGATCAATGCGCGCCACGCGGCACGAGGGCGCGGCGGCCTGTCAGGCCAGCTGAGACCAAGCCGCGCGCTCTCCCTGCCCTGAATCTCAACATCGGTATGATTACGTGGACGCGAGATTTTGTTTAGAGCATCTATAATAGATTGTTTTTTAGATTGTTATTAAGAGAAGAGAGTATTCAATCTAATAAAAAGAAACTAATCTTCCAATAAATTGTTACTTGAGCTTGTATCTAACTTTAATTGCTACAAGTGTGCATGATGATTCTTGATATCAACAAAACACGTTTTTAAGTAACAAACAAGTCTCCAGTAGCTATTTTGTTGTTTCTTGTGTCTTGTTATCAATAACTTGATTGTTTCTTCATCTAGAAACAACCTCACCTTCTCTCCTCACCCTCTCTCCTCCACATCATCTAAATGCTGATGTGGCAACTCCTTAGTAACAGCTAACGTGGACTTCTTCTAGAGGAGCTGTAGCTGGCATGATAAGCTGTTTTTGGTTTCGAGTTTGGGTTTCGAGAGGCTGTCTAACAGTCTGGCTTATTTTTCTGAGTTATAAAATGTCTGTAATGTTCTGAAGACAAATAATATTTATTTGATGCTGATTAAGCCAATTCATGTAATGATTTTGTAACATTAGTACATTTAGCTAATTACATACATGATGTCAAATGAATTTTAGACAAGTTTGGAACTATATTTTAGTTGTTCTTCCGTGCTTACAATCACCACCAATCTTTTGTACAAGTTTATCATGTTTGTGTAGCAATTCTAAAATCCAAATCTACGTGCACGAGTCAACCAAATTTGTAATTCTACAATAAAAAAATTACATTTGTGTTCATCAAAATGACATCAAAATATGTACAAAAAGAAAAGGGAGTTGAGGGCGACATCGGGACCAAAGGAGCGGCATGGCCGACCATTGAACGAAGAGCAACTAGCGAAGGGGAGGGCTATTGGGGGAGGAGCGGCAGGGGGCTCTAGCTTTTGTGATAAGCTGCTCTTTAGCTTTGAGAGGCCGTTTGGCAGTTTGACATTTCGTTTGGTGGCTTATTGGTCCGAGCTGTGAAACGTCTGAAATACCCCTAAGACAAATTATACTTATTTGGTGCCGATTAACCTAATTCATGTAATGATTTTGTAACATTAGTACATTTAGCTAATTATATACATGATGTCAAATGAATTTAAGACAAGTTTGGAACTATATTTTAGTTGGTCTTCCATGCTTTATCATGTCTTCCACCAATCACTGCCAATCTTTTGTACAAATTTATCATGTTTGTGTAGCAATTCTGAAATCCAAATCTACGAGCACGAATAAACCAAATCTGGAATTTTACAACCAAGAACTACATTTGTGTTCATCAAAATATGTAAAAAACAAGGAAGGGAGTTGAGGGCGTCATCGGGACCGAAGGGAAGCGATGTGATCGACACCACCGTGAGAGAGAGTAGTTAGCGAAGGGAGGTGATCGGGAGGAGCGCGGGGGGTGCTCTAGCTTTTGTGATAAGCTGTTTTTTTAGCTTTGAGAAGATGTTTGGCAGTTTGACTTTTCGTTTGGTGGCTTATTGTTTTGAGTTGTGAAATGTCTGAAATACCCCTAAGACAAATGTTACTTATTTGGTGCCAATTAACCTAATTGATGTAATGATTTTGTAACATTAGTACATTTAGCTAATTACATACATGATGTCAAATGAATTTTAGACAAGATTGGAACTATATTTTAGTTGTTCTTCCATGCTTGTCATGTCTTATGCCAATCACCACCAATATTTTGTACAGATTTATCATGTTTGTGTAGCTATTCTGAAATCCAAATCTACGTGCACCGAATTAACCAAATTTGAAATTTTACAACCAAGAACTACATTTGTGTTCATCGAAATCACATCAAAATATGTAAAAAAAAATAAAAGGGAGTTGAGGGCAACATTGGGACTGAACGGAGCGGCGGCGTTGGGACCACCGCTAGGAACGGAAAGCAGCTGGCGAAGGGGAGGGAGATTAGGGGAGGAGCGACGGGGCAGACTAGATCTAAGGGAGAAGGACGGCGAGGGCCAGCCATAGCCGAGGTGGGAGGCGGAGGGAGGCGATTGGGGAGGCGTTGGGGTCGATCGGATCTCGAGGAGAAGGTGGCGGGGCAAAGTGAGCTAGCGATGGGTGGAGGGAGGCGATTGGGGATGAGCGATAGGGCCAGTTGGATTTAGGGGAGAAGGGCGATGAGGAGAAGAGCTGCGGGGCCGATTGGATCTGAGGAAGAAGGGCGGCAAGGCGAGAGTGAGGAGAAGAGGCGATGGGGTCACCGGAGACGAGGGAGGAGGCAGAGCCAATGCGAGGTAGAGGCGGTTGGGGAGGAGCCAGTGCGGGGCAACCAAAGAGAGGGGAAGGACAATGGGCCGACCGAATCCGAGGGAGCGCATCATGTGAGGAGGCTGGAGGAGAAAGAAATGAGGGTGGCTAGGGGTGAAAACGGATCGTATACGGGCGGATAATGGCTCTGCCATATTTGTTTTCATATTTTTTTCCCGGGTGCGGATACGAATACGGATACCCCGGATACGAATACGGATGTAAATAATATCGAATACGAATACAGAACAAATACGAATTGAAACGAATACGGTTACGAATATTTTTTCGGAACATAAAAACCCCTTAAATTGCATGCCAAAAATTAACGAAAACATATAACTAGTTTGTTTGATGCAAACATTCATGAATTGTTTATATTTTCAGCATCCAGAGTTACTTCATAGTCATTGTAAACTATTTCCGAGCAAGTTTATTGATCATCTGGATATCAAGTACACCTTATCAACCTTAATTAGGTCATAAAACTGATCAAGCACCGAATTGTAACATGTTGCACGAATTTCTCCACCATGTGAATCAAGGATTAGTGTATTTAACGACAATTATTACAATAAACATTTATTACAATAAATAATTATTACATAAATAATTATTACAAATAGTTCATTTCCCAATTTATAACTATAAGTATCAAAACTAAACCAAATAAAATAAAAATGTAAACAACTAAGCCAAAATGCGGTGCGTGATAGCTCAAAGACCACAAACACTGAACCAAAGAACTCCATGAAGAGCAAGGAGCATGAGGAAAAAAAGGCACCACTTTTTAAGTAGTCAACACTTGAAAGTTGCAACACCATAAAATTACAACAAAAGAGATAAAAACAACCCACATTAATCCCTTCTCTTTACAAAAAAAAAGTCAAAACTTTTTTAAGTTCATGGCTTCTTGCCAATACAATACTTACTAGTAGTTACTAATGCTAAACACTAAACTAATCCACAAGTAGTAGAACTCCAAGAACGGCAGTACAAGGTGTGAGGAGAGGAGAGTCCATCGAGGCAGCAACGGTGGTCAGGACATGATCTGGACTTGGCAGCGGCGGGCGGCCGGCGGCGAGGCCGTGCATGGCGTCGTAGTCGCGGGAGCTGAGCCCGAGGCAGCTGAGGAGCAGCCCCTGCCGGTATGGCAGGAACCGCATCTCCTCCGCATCCTTCCGCCTCGCCTCGTAGAGCCGCTTGCGCCAACCTCCTCCTCCGCGGACCCTCGCCGCCGGGAGGGGTTCTCTTGGGGCAGCCGGCGGTGGCGGTTGCGAGGTGGAGGGCGCTTCTTCTTTGTCCGACTTGCTCGGTGGAGAGATCCTTCAAGAACCCCACCCGCGGAGATTCTTGATGATGAGGATGACGTGGACAATGCCATCAAAGACGAGGACGAGGACCACGACGCAGATGGTGCCACCGTCTGCCGCTGCCTGCTCCCTGGAGGCCACCGCCAAGCGGCGGCGTTGACGGTGAGAGCGATTGGTGTGTAATGGGAGAGGAAGCGGGACCCTCGCTACACGGTGGCTCGAACGGCCGTGTTTCGTCGGCGGAGCCGCCCCGGCGCCGGCGCGGTGTCCCGGGAGGTCTGTGAGAGGTGGGAGCGCCTGCAGCCGGAGGAAGGACAAGAGACGCATTGGGCAAATCTGGCCATTGTGGAAGAGTTCGTCGGCGGAGGACATCGCTGCCGCGGTGGGTGACGGGAAGCGCGAGGAGAAGTCAAAGTCGAACTCCAACTCCTCCCCTACTAAGTGCTTAAGTGTCAGATATCCGGATGTTCTTATCCAGATAATCCGAATCTGTATTCGTATCCGCCGGATATCATGCCTACCATATTCGTTTCCATTTCCGATAAAAAAAATTGAATCCGTTTCTAATCCGAAAATTATCCGATTCGAAACCATCCAAATCCGTTTTCGTCCGGATCGGACGGAAACTATCCAATCCGTTTTCACCCCTAAGGGTGGCAGTTAGGGGTGGATATCGAGTCTGGTAGTCGCCTTACCGAGCTTTTCTCGAAATGGACACAGTTTGATTTAATATCATTTTATTTATATTTTGCAAGTATTTTTAGAACCGAGCTAACAAGCCGAGCCGAGCTAGAGTGAAATACAATTTTATTCAAAATTAATTCATTTCAATGTTTAACTAAATAATAAGTCTAATTGGAGCAATTTTGAACCGAGCCAATGAGCCCCACTAACGAGCTTTTTTTCCATCCTTAGTGGCAGTGCTGAGTTGGGGTCTTATATACGATGGCAAATGTGGGTAATTTCAATCCAACTTTAGGGTCATATGTCTAACTCTCGTCCACAAAAGCCCCCAAAACACCTCTCCTCGAGCTTTGTCTTTGGCTTACACCAAAAGCACTTATAAAGCAGACCTGTTTTGGGGGGCTTCTAGCATCTTAGAAGCAGAAGCTGGCTTTAAGCCCCCAAATAGGGCCTGAGTCGCAAGCGGCACGCCTCCTATATGCACGTGGAAGCTCACCATCGCTGAGATGCTAGCTTTTTTAAGAAAAGAGAAAACCTCTGATTTGTATTAAACTAGCAAGGTGTACCAGGTATCTCTGCGGCTAGATTTGTTTCCATTTTTTTAATAAATGATTGATAATATATTTATACATATTGTGGTCTATTTAGCTTTTTAAGATAAATTTTAAAAAAATAGAAATGGCAATAGAAGCTCCAAGGAAAATATAACCTAAGGAACATAATTGAAGTACGAGCTTCAATATGAGCTTCAATACAAGAAAATCATTGAGCGTAATAAGTTATTAGGTTCTTATAAACATAATCACTCTCTATCATGCAGAGATCATGTAGCTGCATACCCCTATTCTAACTCTAGTAGTTACTTTTTTCCAAATTGTATGCATGCACATATATCTCTATTTAACATCAAGCAACCCGCTGATTATGTGTGTAGCAAATTATCTTATTAGTTTATATAGTATTATAGTACCTTTCGCACACATACACCGAAGCACCATAGGCAGCCTACCTTGAGCTTATCTTCCCTCATACGCCGACTGCCCCACCAAACCGTGTGTCTTCTATTTCTTCTCGCCGTCACAACTTTTTTGCTTCAACCTCCAACAACAAACCCAAATCTTGCTTGATCCCTCTCAGCCGCTACCCCTTCCAATGAAACACTTTACCACATATTTATCTTCTACTTCTCTCCAATTATTGCTTAATGTTTTAACCATTGCAACCTCAACACGCATACACATAGAACCATCACTGATCCCTGCCGGGGACACATGTCACGCTATTTCCAGTGGTCCCAAGTCTATTCCGTATGACTGCACCATCTCTACTCCAAGTTTTTTTTGCTCCTCTGCATCTCTATGCTTGTGCTTCTATTCATACAAATGGATGTACATATGCATGGATGATGTTATACATGTTTGATGTCCTCTTCTCTCGTATCGATTGCTCATCTTCCTCGACGTTGGCCAACTCAACGCTGCGACTGCCTTCCTAACCGCAACAACCTCCCATCTTTACTGATGCTAGCATGTCTACTTTAGGTATTGTCTAACGATGTGGAGAATCTTCTCGCCTTCGCAGGTGACGTCGTGCCCATATCGTCCATAGCTCGTCTTCAATGCAAAGCTTCATCTTCTCTCTGTCAGGGCTTCCCCATCATCGAGCTTCTTCAGCCACTAACTTCTTCAACAACACCAACGCTCATCACTTGTCATCACACCCCTTGGCTCTTTCAACTCTAGACTTTCTCGTCAATGGCTCCGATGAGTAGCATGACCTTGTTCTCGTTGAACGACTAATGTGGGCACCACGACACTATCCTCATCTCCGTTACTGACGCCTCGGCTCTTTGCTTTTACGTGGGTCAATGTCATCTTACAAGACAGACCAATGTCATTACACTCTTTTGTGGTCTCCCCCGACACCATGTATGCTATCCTCGTTATAACTTTAATTTTTATTCAAAGTTATAATTAGTGTATATTTGAGTTCGTATACAAATAGAATTGCTATTTTTGTTTAATTGTTTTACTTTGGAATTCGTATACGAATCAGATTGCAAATTTTATTTTATTTTTTATTCCGAATTTCAGTTATTTTCTCTTGGAATTTGTATACAAATCCAATTGCATTTTAAAAAATTATTTCAATTACAGTTATGTAAGAATTTTACATTGAATTTGTATCAAACCAAATAACAAATTTTATTTTATTATTTATTCCAATTGTAGATACTTTTAACTGGATTTGGATTTTGTATACAAATTTAATTGCCAATTTTTGTTTAATTTTTATTCGAATTATAATTATTTTGATATTTTACTTGGGAATCTGTATGGAAATCAAAGTGTTATTTTTTTTTCAAATTTTGGTTTTACTGTACTTGACACGGACTCCTTTTAACTTAGACCGTATAATCTGGACCCACCACGATCAACGATGTAGATCATTCACTTTTTTCCTCTGATAAAAGTGGGAATTTCTAGCCCTTAGGAGCGAACGTGTTGACTTCATTTATGTCTCCTCCGACACTATTTGTGCTATCTTTGTTATAATTTTTTATTTTTATTCAATATTTCACTTATTTTTATTTGAGTTTGGATACAAATCAAATTGCTAAAAATTATTTGATTTATTCTGAATGTTATTATTTAGGATTTTACTTCTAATTTGGTATGGAAATAAAATAGCAATATTTTTTTAAAAAAAATATTCCGAATTTCAGTTAAATTTTCTTGGAATTTATATACCAATCTAATTGATAATTTTCTTTAATTTTATTCTGAGTTACATTTATTTATGGATTTTACTTTGGAATTCGTATTGAAATCATATTGCTGATTTTATTTTTTATTCCTAATTTCAGTTATTTTTTGGTTGAATATTTGTTGGACAGAAAAAGGTGTCTAGAGGGGGGATGAATAGGAGCATAATATCTTTTTCTCTTTGATCGAATTCAATACTATTTTCACTCCAATAGCTATGAAAGCTATGAAAATCAATATACAAGCATAGCGGAAGGTTTGTATTGAATCCAAACAAAACCATGAAGCAAATAGATCAAAATCACCCAAAACTCAAATCCAAATGAGTTGGACAGTCAGACCTCTCACCATGGGCGGTCTAACCTCTCTCTAAAGGGCGGTCTAACCTCTAGGCCAGTCAACAGTAAAATCAGCCCGAACTCAAAATCACAAATTAGTCTAACTTTTGATCCACAACTCCAAACTTCACGAAACTTGAAACATACCTTCTTTAGGATGTCAGGAACCTATTCCAATCAACGAACATGAAGATCATAGCCAAAGTTCCGACCTTTTTCCGTTTGAGTGAAGGTTGCTTCAAAACCGAGTCAAAACCAAAATATGATATAAAAACTTGCTCGTGGGTAGAAGATGATCAAGATGATCTTAGATGCATTCCCACATGTCATAGCAAGCAAGATCCAGGCTAGAAACCAAAGGAAAACCAACGGATCAAAGAAAGCCCCAAAATCACAAAATAGAGAACAAGAACAAGAAGAAACTCATCTTGAGGAATCTTGCTTGGATTGATTTGAGATTGATGTTGGTTTACAGCCACTCCATCCAGGAGGACAAAGGCTCAACACTTGAGCACACAATCAATCCAACTCCCTAGAACCCAAACCTCTCCACTACTTTCTCCTAACCCTAAAACACAAACTAGGGTTTTAGATATGAGGGTTGAGGGGTGCACAACCAGCACCCTCCCTTATTTATAGTGGAGGCTAGCTTCCAGAAGGATATCCCTAATGGGCACCCGTTAAGCCCACACACAAATGAGTTTCTTTTATGCACGCATTTTAAAGCGTCGTCTTCATCTTCTCTTGACCTAAACTGCTTCTCCTTGCACCGTCTTGCGCCTCAGGTTAGCAAAAGATCATCAAGACGGTATTTAGGTGAAGTTACCAAAATACCCATTCTCGATCCTTTTCCAAAGATCGAGTCCAATCTTCATGAAGCAATCCCATACTTCGCCACGTGTAGGTTGATCAACGGTTCTCTTCATGTCGGTAAGTCTCTCCCATCCGGCTCCCACCGAAACCACCATGACACTTGCACCGACCCCCGCGCCGCTGATGCAACCCGTCGCACCGAACTTCCCGTTCGGCCATCCTTGTCCATTTTGCGCCTTGCTTGAGTCTTCTGACTTCACCCGGCATCCTCGATCGTTTTGAACCTCAGCTTTCCAAGCCTAGTCCCGATCATTCTCGCCGTTGACCATCATTGACCTCCAAGCTTCCTGCACAACAATAGATAGAGAAATCAATTTCGGGAACAAGTTCTTTGCAACTTGACCCACGTTAGTCAAAACATGCATCATGCAACACATACGCACTGAAACCCATGAACTTGACCTAACCAAACAATCATCGCTGCCAAGATGGCCAACGAACAAGTCAAAACCGGTCAGATCGCCACTTGGCCAGTCTGACCGCCCAGCAAGGGACTTAGCCAAAATTTCCTCACTCGAAATCCGAAACTCTTTGAAAATTTCAAACGAATAGATCTTTTGACTCGAAGCTCTAAAAATTATGAGACCAAGTGTAGAATAATCCCCTCTCTTGCCGACACCCTCTATTTTTGGCCCAGCTCCAAACTCAAAAATATTTAATGGTTGGTCTGACCGCTAGCCACTTGACCCGAGGCATGGCCGGTCTGATCGCCAGAGGCGGCTGGTCAAACCGCCAAACAGGCCAGTCTGACCGCCGCCCTGGCCGGTCTGACCGCCTATTGCTTGACAGAACTGAATTTTTTACCGAAAACACATGTTTTCGCAAACCCTCAATACCATTGCCAATTGTATCATCATCCTAAGATCATGAGCATATCCCCATGATATCCACAATATTGTATACAAATATAATTGGCACTTATTGTTTACACTACTACAAACACAGGCTATACTGGACACCTCATCATAAACGGTTCCTTTGGAACCGAGGAACCATCTGTGTTGTACTTATCACAGATGATTCCTTTAGAACCGTTTGTGATAATTCACAGATGGTTCTTAATAATAACCGTCTGTGGTAATCGCATACGTCACAGACTGTTATTGTTAAAAAACCGTCTATGATAATGCAAATGTCACAGACGGTTCTTAATAAGAACTGTATGTGATATGCAACCATTATATATAACTAGTCCTCCCGACAGACAGCCCTGCCCCTGGCGCCTCCACCCCCTTCCCGTTTGAGCCACCACCCCTGCTGCCTCCTCCCCCGTTGCGCCAACTTAGAGAGGAGACGGAAGTGAAGGAAGGAGGCACAGAGGAGAAGGAAAGGAAGAAGCTAAAGAGAGGAGAAGGGAAGGAGGAGGCTAGGGAGGAGGATCTCGTGGGATATTTGGGATTTTTGTGGTGAGCTCCGAAGGTAACGATCTGTAACTCTTTATATTTGCCCTAGGTTAATCGCTAATCAATTTTGGTATGTTTAGTTAATAGGAAGAGTACTTGTGGTTTATTAATATAATTTAGCACTAATTTGTTACGTGCGTATCATAGATGGACCGAAACTGAATGTACGGTGAGAACCATGTGAGTGAAAAGTACATTAATGACGTGTCTGCTTTTAGAATAGTTGCCAAGTAGGATATGTTGAAGAAGGGGATAAAATTTATGTATTATCCATGCATTGATTGCGGTAATCTAAAGATGTTTAACAACCTAGCGCAAATCGAAGCACACTTGATTCGAAGGGGTTTCAAAAAGGGGTATACATGTTGGACCAGTCACGGTGAAGAACATATTATACAGGAAGTTAATAATAACGACATCGTTGAGGAAGTCAATGATATGCCGGATGTGGACTGTGCTTTTGATGAGGATAGGTCGGATGATGACAATCTGGATCAAATGCTACACGGTGCAGAAGGGAACTACAGTGAAAGAGAGTTTGGTAAATTCAAAGGCTTAATGAAGGACTCCGGGGAATCCTTTGTTCCCTGGCTGGAAGTTGGAATAAACAAGGTTGTCATCCGTGTTTGAACTATTGAAATTGAAGGCAAGCAATGGTTGGTCCGACAAGAGTTTTAGGACGTTCTTAGGTCTCCTAGCGGACATCCTTCCGGAGGGAAACATGTTGCCCAGCACCACCTACCAAGCCAAAAAGGTTCTTTGTCCATTGGGAATGAAAGTAGAAATAATACATGTATGTCCGAACGATTGTATCATCTACCGTAAAGAGTATGCAGACATGCATGTATGTCCCGTGTGCAAAGCATCCCGATACAAGCGTAAGAATCCTGCTAAGGTGAAACAAGGACCTCCTGCTAAGGTGTTGTGGTATCTGTCTGTAATTCCACGTTTGAAGCGTTTATTTGCGAATCAAAGTGGGGCAAGATTGCTACGTTGGCACTCAGAGGAGTGTAAGAAAGATGGAAAGCTAAGATACCCTGATGATTCTACCAAGTGGAGAAACTTCGATCGGATCTTCGAAGAGTTCGGTGCAGAACCGAGGAACATAAGGTTAGGGCTGAGTATAGATGGAATGAATTCTTTCAGTAATATGAGCAGCCGACATAGCACATGGCCCATGAATCTATGTGTGTACAACCTTTCTCCTTGGCTGTGTATGAAGCGGAAGTATATTTTGATGTCACTACTTATCAAAGGGCCGAAGCAACCTTTGAGTGATATTGATGTGTACCTAGCACCATTGCTAGAAGATTTTGTGACACTGTGGAACTAAGGGGTACAAGTATAGGATGCGTACAAATGAGAGAATTTCACTTTATGCGCCATGTTGTTCTGCACCATCAATGATTTTTCTACTCATGGTAACCTGTCGGGTTCAGTACAAAAGGAGCCAAAGCTTGTCCGCAGTGCTTATATGGTACCGAGAGTGTATGTCTGAATAACTCGTGCAAAACTATGTACATGCGTCACCGTAGGTTCCTTCCCAGGATTCACCCATAACGCAAGATGAAGAAACAATTCGACAAAAATAAGGAGTACGGTTCAGCTCCAAAAGCTTTTAGAGGGAAAGAGGTCTATGAGATATGGTTAAGGATATCGATGTTGTGCTCGGAAAGAGACGTAAATTGAGGACCCGTTAGAAGAACATCTGGAGAAGCGGTCAATTTTTTGGGACTTGTCTTATTGTGAGCACTTAGAAGTTCGCCACTGTATCGACAACATGCATGTGGAGAAAAATGTATGTGATAGCTTGATTGGTCTCTTACTGAACATTAGTGGCAAAACAAGGGATGGTATCAACGCACGGCGTGACTTGGTTGATATGAACAAAAGGACCGAGCTAGCACTGAAAGAGACCGATAAAGGCCGAACATACCTTTCCCTAGCTTGCTACACTTTGTTCAAGGCCGAGAAAACTAAACTGTGCCAGAGCTTGCATGGTGTGAAAGTTCCATCCGGTTACTCCGCCAGCATTAAGAAACTTGTTTCTATGGAAGATTTGAAATTAATTGGTATGAAGTCTCATGATTGTTATGTGCTGATGACATAAATGCTTCCTGTTGCAATTAGGAGTATCTTGCCAAACAAGGTCCGAATGGCAATTTTGAGGTTGTGTTATTTCTTTAACTCAATTGCTCAGAAGATCATCGATCCCGAAGGACTAGATGCTCTGCAGACCGAGGTGGTGACGAATCTATGTCATCTTGAAATGTATTTCCCTCCGTTATTTTTCGATATCATGGTTCATCTCATTGTCCACCTTATGAAAAAGATACCTGTTCGAGAGGTACATGGGAATTCTCAAGTCCTATGTACGGAATCGATCTTGACCGGAGGCATCATCATCGAAGGTTATGCAACCGAAGAGGTCATTGAGTTCTGTGTCAACTACATGGCTCAGATGGAACCGATAGGTGTGCCTCTATCTCATGATGAGGGGAGACTGGACGGTATCGGGACCATCGGAAGGAAAGCAATCACTCCCGATCTAGATACGTACGCTCAAGCCCATTTTATGGTCTTGCAACACATGATCCAAGTGTCCCTGTACATCGACGAGCACAAAGACATTATATGCCAACAGAATCCAGACCGGTCGGAGGTTTGGATCACGAGAGAGCACAACCGTCGGTTCAACGAATGGTTAAAGGTGCGATTTATTAGGAGGTCATCAAGTGATGATACGCTGCTATGGTTGGCAAAAGGGCCAAAATTTACAATTGTGACATGGCAAGGATATGACATAAATGGGTACACATTTTATACGACAACTTAGGATAGGAAGAGCACAGTCCAGAACAGCAGTGTCTGTATAGATACGTTTCATGAGCAGTTCAATACCACCGGGCCACGTGGGTTGAACTCCTACCATGGGTTCGTATAGGAGATTTGGGAGCTCGACTACGTACTTTTCAAGATCCTCCTGTTTCGATGCCATTGGGTTAAACTTCCGCAAGGTGTGAAGGTCGACAAGTACGACGTCACTGCTGTAGACCTCAAACGTGTCGAATACAAGGACGAACCATTCGTACTCGCTAAGCAAGTTGTTCAAGTTTTTTATGCAACGGATCCAGCAAATAAGAACCACCACGTAGTTCTTCGTGAAAAAAGAAGGATTGTCAGAGTTGAGAATGTCGTGGATGAGGAAGAGTATAATCAATTTGATGAGTTGCCTCCTTTCGGAGATGGTATCGGGTTCGAGGAAGAACCCAGTGAGGAAGTGAGCTATATGTGTGTCGATCATCATGAAGGGCTATATTTTAATTAAGAATTTATTCTATTGTAATTTATTCCATAACATGAGACATGATCTGTGTTTTCTACTCTTGGTTATTATTTCGCTGTCAATGTGGACTTGCCATGTATTATGGACTTGTAATATCTTATTTTGATGCCAATGTGGAATTGTCATGTGTTAATGTGTTATGGATTTGTCATCTCTAATTTTGCTGTCAATGTGGACTTCATTGTAATGTGGAATGGTAATATTATGCACTTGTACAACCTATTTGTGTCGTGTCCTAATATGTCAAATATGATGGACTTAATGTCTCCCTGCTCTTGTATGGCTTATAAAGGTTCATGTGCTCTCATGCCAAATTATATATTTCTATTGTTATGAACTAGTATGCTATAGAATACTTGTTGCACATATCTCTGAATTTTTTTTAATTCAAAGATATAGAATGGACTATCACATAGTAATCACAGACAATCCATAATAGAACCGTCTGTGATATCCCTTTATTAGTAGGGAACCACTAGGGTTTGCGTCCTTGTTCTCGTCACTCCCCTGTTCGACTACCCAGAGACTCTCACCCGTTACCCTCCCCACCCGAGCGCCGACCTCGCTCGAAACCTCCTCCTCCACGTCGGAGCCACACCGCTCGACCCCTCCTCCACACCGAAGTCCTCCTCCACGCTGGATCCACGTTGCTCGGCCTCCTCCTCCACGTCGAAATCCTCCTCCACGCCGCTCAGCCTCCTCCTCCACGCCGCTCGGTGAACTCTTATGGTGCTCAGTGGTTTTGACTTTTGAATATTGCTGGCTCTGTAAGTATCTCTTTGTTCCAATTGCAGTTCACTTTGATTATATATGTGTGTGCTGGATTGGCTTCAAATTCTGAATTTGATTTGACTCATACACTGAGAGATATAGCAAAATGAATTATGTGGGCTTGATCTAATACTCGGTGATGTTATGGTCTAATACTGAAATTGATAGGATATCTAGTTCAGTTTTGAGCTCTAAAAGAGGTTTGCTTATTATTGTCATATTATGTCAATAAGTTCTGGTACTTCTGTAGTGCTTAAAATGATCTCTTGAACAACTATCCTGCTAATTCTCCTATCAGCCGTAAGCTTTTAGCTGAATTTGAGTTTCCTGTGAATTCATTAAAAGTCTGTCAGCTTATATCTTGAAGTATTGAATTTAGTGAACCTAGTTTATAGTCTTCTATAAGCTGCAGTAGTGGATTTTGTGATTCTTGACGATCATTAACTATCAGAAAGCAATAGTTTGAATTTCTTATGCATGTGATTAATCTGTCAGACTAGTAAAGCATTGATTAGAGCTCAAAATCTGAATTCTAGTTTTCTTATCCAATTTGTGAAGAGTACAGACTAAAGGGCTGAGATGACAAAGATTAATTCATTTGCAACTCGCCTTTTGAGAGCACTCATCAACATCTTATATCTTAGCTTTATGCTGATTTTTGATGCTCTAATGGTGTATGTGTTAAGCATATTATCCTCTTTAGATGACTTGGAAGAATTACATGAATACATGTTATTTTGGTCATTTAAATTTTGGTTAAATTATACTGTAATGTCATTTATTTTTTATAATCCCAACTGCCAATATGGAGGTGGCAATGTTGTTCCCCCCCTCTCATTTTTGTACATGTTTCAAGTGTAGTTTTCTATTGTCGGTTGGTCTCTTAGTTTGAAGTGTTTACTTTCTTGGGTTTGTATCTCTTGTATGATTGTATACATGATAATTGTATTGCACATATTATTCTTTATGTGTGATATTATGTTTTTAGTTCATTGGTTGGGTAACTTCTATTTTTTCTGTATAAAATATGTTTCCAAAGAAAATTATCTTCGAAAATACCAAGTGGATATCAACCTGCAATCTATTTTATTTAAACTTTGAATTCTAAAATTTTAGTTCATTGCGTATGTAACTCATATAGATAGCAAGTAAGCGAGATGGCGTTCGCACCGTCTTTGCTGCCATCATCGACGTCGCCGAATGCGTCTGGATCTCCGAGGAAAATGGTACGTAAGCGAGATGGCAGAGGAATATCGAAATTGCCTGCAGACCAAATGACCATCACGGAGGTTAGTACTTCTGGGCTCCCTTTGAGTGCCAAGAAAGCAGCGGCAAAATTTCGGGCCATCTGTAGGATACTTGGAA
Organism: Phyllostachys edulis; assembly: GCA_036346405.1. Classification (NCBI taxonomy): domain Eukaryota; kingdom Viridiplantae; phylum Streptophyta; class Magnoliopsida; order Poales; family Poaceae; genus Phyllostachys; species Phyllostachys edulis. The sequence goes on along the minus strand of CM070550.1, from coordinate 13,547,030 downwards.
GGGAACAGTTTTCCATCACCACACCAAGCTGGAAGTCTCGGACGGACGTAGAGAGAGGCCAGCTGTGGACTGATATTTCAAGCTTGTTCACTATCCCAGAAGCAGACCAGGCAGGCGTTGCTCGCGATGGGACACACGTGGAGGACCTTCAAGAGAACTCTTGTCACGAAGTATGTGAACACGAGTCTGACGCCGTTCACAAAGTACAAATTCTTGTCACGGAATATATAGGACGCCTTTGTGCGGATGAAGACGACGACCGAATTTCAGGAGCAAAGTGCGGTGCACAAGGCTCTCCAGGCATAAAACACTTACTTCCACAAACTCGGCACCGCTGGGTACGCGGGTAAAACCACGCAATAGACGGTAGAGGACGAGAACGTAACCGAGCCATTTTTGGGATCCGCAGACAGCGCTACCAGAGGTGGTTAAGAGCGAGGGCATCAGCCACGTCTTCGGGCGACATCTCTTTCACAAACCCGGCAGACGAGGAAGTGTCACAATCTCTGATAAATATATCGAACTACCTAGTTGTTAAGAAGTCCATAACTTAATAGTGTCTAAAATAACATGATGGCCTCTTGCAGCACGCATTGACTACCGAATCTTCCCAAGGCTCCTTTGAAGCAGTCTGGGAGAAGGATATACTATCTACGGCCCTGGAAAACAAGGAGCACCCGGATCGCACGGGAGGCGTTGGGGTTTACGTACCTTGGAGGGAGGGATTCTCAAACGACTCCGAGATGTATAGGAGTAGGAATAGATCCAAGGCCGAGCGCGAGGAACGGTTGGTAGAGATGCTTACTGCAAAATTTCAAAGATAGATAACAAGATTGCAGGATCAAATGAATCAACTCCTCAACCAATCGCAAGCCGCCCCTGTTATTTTAGGAGTCAGTCCTCCTCAATATCGAAGTAGCGTCGCGTCCACGCAAAATTCTGAACATGGTGATGTCCAATTACCTATTGATGACATCAAGGTAATGTACATCTCTGGAATGATCCAGAGATAGACCTATAAGACGACTTAGCTAATTGTGTATTGTTTTGTAGGAGCCGACGCCCTACAAGCTCCAAGTAAGGCTGGTTGGGTCTATTTCTATTGAGGCTGGGTGGAGGATGACATATCCTTGCCAGAAAGGGACAGCGCTGCACGGTGCCCAACTTGTGCAGGGTTACGCCAGGGTCCAGGTGGATATGGTATATGACCATTTCATGGCCGTCCCGCTGGAGATTCGCCCGAACGAAGACATCAGAACACTAGGGGATGTCATGTACATTTTTATCAAGTGGCCCAAGAAGGACATCGCCCTAGACCCTGCAGTGTCACGATCTCGACACGACCATGCATCTCCAACAGGACTCTCGATGACTCCACCTCATCCTTTGCTTCAGAAGGCTGTCCCATCGATTCCCATGGAGAAGACGCCGAAGGAACAAGAAAAGTGTGTCGCCGTATCAGTTCCCGAGTCGTCTCACAGGAAGATGTGTAGCGGGCGAGTCGTTAGGCCAAATCGAAAATCGATAAACATTAAGGTGCCTCCCAAGCCCTGGACATACTCCCTCGGAAGTCTGTTGGTCCCCGACACAGTATTAGCCCACGTTGGAATAGGTTTTCAGTCTTTGCATGTCTGGTACACGCGGAAGACCAAAGAGAAGGGGTGCGATACTTGAATCACCGTCAGATACATGAAGAAGCATTTCCTCCACGAGCCGGACCACTTCGTCATGGGCTTCGATGACTTATTCGACCTATTCAACCTCACTTCCCTCGACGCCTCACTTCTACGATGCTGGACACTATAAGTGTGTACAATCAAGTTCTACATTCACGTAATACCGATAAATGTCACAACTAATTGCTTATGTATAGATACATGATGAAAAATGCCCCGTGATCCGGTGGGTTTCCTCAACCCACACTTGGTCTTTAGGCAATGCATCACCCAAGACACATCCTGCGTCGTGAAATATAAAACGATGTCGGCCCATTTAGCATGAAAATTTAAAGAAAATGTAAAAAAAATATCACAGAAAATATATAAAGTTTTAAAAATTAATATATATACTTATAAAATGAACTACATAAAAGTAAAAAATAACAAAATAAAATCATATAAATATTGAAAAACGAACAAACCTAATGGGTGGGCTGTGGCTGAATTTTTGGCTTAAATGACACTATTTAAAACGGCATTATCAAAAATGGTGTCCTCGCAACCGTAATTGTAGAAATTGCGCCCTCATCCGTCCGGCCACGGGACGAACAAGTCACAACACAACACATGACGCCTCGTCCAACCGGCGATCGGATGGACAAGCCACGACGCGACACGTAACTGCTATGTGGATGAGGCACCACATGTCGCGCCATAGCTTGTCCGTCCCGTGGCCGGACGGACGAGGCGCCACATGTCACACCGTGGATTGTCCATCCTGTGGCCGGACGGACGAGCGTCATTTTTGCAATTGCGGCTGCGAAAGGCGTCATTTTTTGCTAATACCGTTTCGAATAGTGTCATTCAGATAAAAACTCGCCGTAGCTAATGCCGTGCCATACCAGACCCGATACTATTTGTGCTCGGGCCAGACCGACCCGCTGAACCGAGGTCTTAACCCAAGCATGACACGATGTGTCAGACCAGATAGACACAACCCGTTTAGATGACAGATCATACAGTGCCTAAACCATACTAACAGTAGCGTGCTTTAGACCAGCGCGGCTGACACGTCCATTTGGCCCGCCGTAGAGACGATGATATTGGAGTCAGCGGTCGCGTCAAACAAATGTAAACGAATCTGCTGTGAAGTATCCTTCGGTCTTAATTGGAGGCAGATTTAAGGAGAGGAGAGATATGCCACGTCGATGTTTTTTTGTGAACCGTCCGATCCTGTTTCGGTCCATTTCATCGACGTTTGATCTTTCTGCCTTCGCGCTGGCCGAACGCACGGGCCCCACGCATGGCGCGCGTTCACGTCAGCCTCTCGCCAGCGTTTTTTTGACACCGCTTCGTCGACCGCAGGCCCCACCGGTCGTGCTTTTTCTCGGCGCGGAAATGCACACGCAGGCCGCTAGTAGTAGTAGAAGTAGGTAGCTCCACGAACGAGTTCAAGCACGCCAATACATGCACGCACAAATCCTGCCCGCGTGTCAGACGCTGAGATTTCAGAGCGTCGAGCTGACAGGGGGAAAACGGGGCTGACAATCTGGCTGAGGTATGTTTTTTTTTCCGATCTTTATCTAATGTTATCCGTATTAAAAAAAATCTCATGGGTTAGGATAAGAAAAATGTAATATCCAATTCGTATTTTATAATATATATATATATATATATATATATATATGATAAATCAATAAAATAGATATCCGATAAACACTAATATCTTCTATGGTGCTCTAGTCATTGACTAATATTATGACTAATATATAATATGAATTTACATTTAATTATGTTTATATTATTAATACGTTGTTAAATATGATAAATAATTCTCTAGTAGATAGAATAATTTGACAGTTTCATCGGTAAAGTTATATATTTTCTTTATGGGTATACTATTCGTCAAATTATTCGTGACCGATCTAAATCCTATCTGATCCACCTGCGTCGGTATCTCAAAACATCCATATGTATATCTAAAGTATCCATATCCGACTCAAAATAAAAAAAGGATACGGAGGAACGATATCCTGTTTTCACCCTACGGAGCAGCTAGCTTTCCTGGCACTTTCCCACCGACGTCGTACGCGTTTTCGCGACCGCTTCGTCCAACTCCGGTTCACACGCTCCTTTTGCAGAAGCCAGCGACGCCGACGCGGACGACGAAATTAACGAACGATAAGAAAGGACTAAGATAACAACGTCATTGTTGTTAGATAGGAGCCCAACCTAGGGAGATTAGGTTCGTCCCAGCTAGCTCGCCAGATACGGAGGTGCGTGCACCTCATCGATCCTTCATAGGACATGCCATTAAAGGGGCCGGGCCTGCATGCTGGGATCTCACACGTGCCAGTACTACAAACAAATGCAGACGCGTGGTCGAGCAGGAGGGAACATTCCATCCACACCAAATTAATTCAAAGTTGCTAGGATAACATAAAGTTGGAGCAGATGGCATATGGTGCAGCAACTTTCTAGCTAGCTACCATATTCCTTTCACCACATGAGGGAGAGACCGGGAAAAATTAAGATTCCAGTGTAATTTTTTTTAAACGGATCGCAATAGCTCTGCGGCTATTCATTTCAGAGAGAGAAAAAAGAATTACAATCACAAACGCCTATCCGATAGAGCACACACCAAGAGACTAACGTCCTTCGCCTAAGGCCATATACAAGAGTTAGAGATAATCGTTTCTTTAATATATGCGACATCATTTTTAAAGACATCTTCAATAGATAGTTTTTAGCGTACTCTCCAACATTTATATTTCATAATTTTCCAATAAAACCGATCTACATATCAACTAGAGTAAATTAATATATCATATCTTGTTTCACGTATACGACAATCTCTTTAGGAAGAGACGACATATGCTCTCTCTCCTTATCCTCTCTTCTCCACATAGGATTTTTTTGACGTAATATAACTAAGAGACGATAATAAATACACTATTGAAGATGCCCTAACACCATCCACACATAAACACCGTAGGACACACCGCGACAGCAAAAGCACCTGGCTACCATTCCGGTATTAATTTCAGCGGAATTAAGTTAAAGTTCATCTATAGGAGTAAAGAACAAAAAGTCGAATAATCTGATACTAGCACAACACATGGTTTAACAACAGCGTAGATACAGAGACAGCTATCTACACATACTACTGTATTGTTCTGCAAGAAGATCAACTAGGGAATTCAAGTCATCAACCGCATGCTGCCAAGAGCCAATAGACAACTAAATGTTAATCGGGCATAAAATTTTGCCATGAGAAATACGCTCCACCGGCCGGTCCAATGTGGTGCGCAATCACTAGCAAATATGGTCATCATTTGGATAAAGCTAGCAGTACTCCATCAATGTCTGTCTGTAATAAGCTGGATATATACTGTTAAACCATTATGCAGAGAATGGCAGAGGTATCAACTCGTTTAACTATTGATATGTTAATTCTGCAGGAGCCGAAAACCCTAGCTGCTTGGTATGCCTTTCCTGCCAGCAGCCTCCGGCCGGGACATCACTTCAGATGGCTAGTAGCTTAGGGAGATGAGTCTGCAATTAATAACTATACACTTGAATTAGTCAATTAGATTAATTAGGTAAAGTCAGTACACGATATATAGAAAAACAAGAGGCATTAGTTTCTTTGCATTGGCACAAGTATGAATATTGCATATACATCTTCCATCCAATAGAACACTACGTATGGATGCATCTTTAATTTGTACATGGATGGCAACAAGTACGTTGAAAGGGATGTGTGGCCTTTTTGTCAGCATTTTGTTCTCCACTAAGCAATATATTGTTCATGCATGAGAAAAGAACTGGTCAAAACTTTATTGGTACGTCATATATATGCTGCCTTTCGTACTACGCCAATTACTATACCTACGTACAATGCATGTACACATGTAAACTAGATATATGCGCCAAAAAAAGTATAAACTTTATTTTCTATTCCATTAATTCACATGCATCATGCATGTACTAGGGATGCAGATCTCCGTGCATACTGGACGCACCGTGATCGATGTGATATATTGCGCACTCCCTACGACGTCACGACTCATAAGCATCTCAAAGTGCATATACACGAATCATCTATAAATATATACCATGCATGCCATATTGATCTGACAACATATGCATACTAGCTATGTATAGCCAGCTAAGTACTATACATACATACATACATACATACATACATATATATATATATATATATATATATATATATATATATATATACATACATACATATATATACATACATACATACATATATATATATATATATATATATATGTATATATATATCATACATGTATACACCTACTGACAATAAAATTAAATCCTACTGTACATATATTCATAATTGCATATATGTATACACCAGCAAAGTCCTTAATTAGATATCTGAGTTGTTGCATGAGACTATGAGAGAGAATTTTACGCAATACAACAACATCCATGAAGTGACTCTAGCAAAAGTTTTGAGAAACATGGGTATATATCAAGAGAAGGCAAATAATTAACTGAGATTATGTTAATTAAATAAAAAAGGAGCTTATATACCATTTGAACAGAATACTGCGTGTTTCAAGTTTTTTAAGCGAGGTTCATTTGCACAAAACCATTAATTAGTACCAAACTAATTCGATTTTTTTTTTCCTTTTAGCTCTAATATATCCATACCCAATTATTACCGTATATTATGTCATCCATGTCTTACTCCAGGAGGCACGATATCGTCAAGTAGACCCTTGTCAAACGACGACGACGACGGTGACTGCACCATGGTCGTCAACGCCGTCGGGCTATAGCTAGCCCGCCGCAGCTCCTCGCAACCGCTCAACTGCCGCAAAGACGTCGGCATCGAGCTAACGACGGTCTCCGACGATGGAGGGTTTACCTGTGGGTGCAACGGGGGCAAGCTGTACAGCTGCTGTTGCTGCTGCGCCGAGACGAACGACATTTGCTCCGCGAGGGCGACGGCCGCCGCGCTGTGGATGTGCGCCGCGCCGCCTACGCCGCGCTGGAAGGAGGCGGTGTGGTGGCAGTGCTGGCCCTCGTAGGTGGTGATCACCACGGAGGGGTCGTCTGAAGATCGCTCCACGCGCTTCTTCACGGTGCATTTGCTGTTGGTGCACCTGTAGTAACTCCTGCCCAAGAAAGAAAGACAATTTTGTCTCTTGTAAATTAGCCACTTAGGCCCTTCCGCCTGATGTAAAGCCATGTTTATGGTGATGATATTGAAACGAATTCTTAGCTGGAGCAAAATTGTATAACACGGAACCTAATTTTTCAAATTAAGTAACACATGGGTTTAGATGTACAGTGAAAATATATACATTCATTGATGCATACACAAAAGAAGAATAGTGTTCAACTACGAGATAATTGCATGCTTTCTGTGGCATCAAGTTCTCACTATATCAGTATATCTGCTCTGTCTATAGCTAGATGGGTTCGGCAATTAGTTCTAATCTAAAGATAGGGACATCAATGATTGAAAAATGTTGTAGTATATTGTATGGATTCGATGAGAACAAACGAACCCAAAAAAATGGGTATTGCATGGTCAATTGATCCGAAGCAAACACCCAACTGAGTCCTATTAATTACTCTAAGCTAATCAAGTGAATGAGCAAACCGCACTTACACTTGGTCAAGGTCTATGCTAATTATATTCTCGCCCAAAAAAGTGTATGCTATACTATGTGTGTATTTGCGCGCTTGTTGTAAAAAGTCCCAAAAGATCTATGGGACTGTCTATTCATAAGGTGACTGAAAATTTCTTAAGTATAAGTCATCTTTTTCATCCATTGAATCAATATCCAATCATATAACATCCATTGGAGCAATATCTAATCATATAACACACCAATCTCTACACAAATCCAATGATCATAACAAGTGACTTAAACATAAGAAAATTACAGGCAACTTAAAACTAGCAAAACCTATATACTCCTATGTATTTAAAAGTTTCTCTTGACTGTTCTTAAAAAGGTTTTCCTGCACAAAAACCGAAATAAGCAGTATATATGCAGCTCGTAGAGTTGTTCACACAGAAGAGTTTTCACATACACAATAATGTATCCCAACATGGATGAGAGCGAGAAAAAGCAGTAGAAACTAGATATATAGCGCTCGATAGCACACACCGCACGACACGAGACACAAGCGATCGATGATTACCTCGGGAAAGGGCTGTTCTTGACAGCTTTCTGCCCATACTTCCTCCATCGGTAGCCATCCTCGAGCTGATCTATCTCGCTCTTGGTCATGAACGCGAACCGCGGCTGCCGCGCCCGCTTCTGCCCCCTCTTCACCGCCGGCTTGACGCTCCTGCGTACACACAGTCACACACACACACGCACAATTAGCTAGCTAGAGATGCCAAAGCTGATAATACTGCAACCTCAAGAACTTTTGAAGTCAAAATACCCACGATTCATGGTACCATTAGCGAGCAGATAGAGCAGCCGTTTCGATCGATGGCTGCAGCTAATGCTGTGTAGGCTGGAGAGTGCAAGCTGGATTTAATGGGCAATGGACTTGGCAAGGTAAGACAAAGAAATTGGTCGGTCGTCAGGCCAGGGCGGGGCAGGGCAGGGCAGGACGTGACCACCCCACTAGCTGCATCTGCATCTGCATCTGCATCTGCATGCATGCCTCTCGCCGCCAACGTTGCTGACATGCAGATTGCAGATCAGCGGGAGAGATGGGAGCATGGAAAACACGTTCTAGCTTTCAGTGTGAGTATGTATGTTCACTAGACGTGCACAGATGTTTCGCAAACATGGAGTATGATGACCAAACACTGATTAGATCGAGAAATAGTGCCTTAAACAACTTTTGGATCGGAGCATACATCCATTGGCACCGGTGCAACGCAACTAGCTACGGAATTGTTTGGATATTTTGGTACGCGGCAAGAGAAATCAATTGCGAACGAAAGGAATACGCGTATTCGTACGACATGTATACGAATACGGAAATACGGTACTGATCAATACTGCTAGCGGAAGCAAACCAATGTAACATAAACAAAGCTCAACCAGCTGAACAAGGAAGGAGGAGGAGTCGGGGCGAGGAAAAAAAGAAAAGAGCAAGCAAGCCGCGTGAAACTGGGAACAATCTACGCACGCAAATCACGGCACAAGAACCGTCGCGGCGCACAGATCCGCGTAACACATGACATGATGCCCATTGTTTACCAGATTGCCCCTCCCGGACGCGCAATCCACGTAAACATGTTGCCAGCAAGAGAGGAAATGATGGCTTTTGTGGGGGGGGAAAAGGTTTTTTGTACGGGTTACAGCCCCTAATTACAGCCCCGCCACTCGCCGGCCGGAGAACTAAACGCCGGTTAGCTTAGCGACCTAAGCCACTTGACTTACGCTGCCTCGGCGGCCGGCTTCCCGGAGTTCTCCGGCGCGGCGCCGTCGCCGCTGGAGCTCGACGACGCGCCGGCGTCGCCCGACCTGGCTGGCATCTCCTCCGGCCGCGCCACCGGCGCCGGCACAGCCTCCGGCAGATCCAGCGCCGGCAGCTCCCCGGCGCCCTCAGCCAGGCCGCCCGGCCAGTCGAGCTCGGCGAACACCGCCGACGAGTACTCCGCTAAGGCGTCGCCGGCGAACAGCCAGTCCCCGCCGCCGTCGACCCCCTCCGGCCTGTCGCCGGCCATGGCCAAGGCCCGATCCGACCAATCGAAACCTTCACTGGCTTACGTACTCGGTTCTCTAGTGTGCTAGGCTTTTCTTTGCTTGTGCTCGCTCGCTCCTAGCTACTTCTAGTGTGTGCAGCTAGCAGCAGCAGCGCTACTGGATTTTTAGCGTGGCCGGGCCCGGGCGTGTTGTGTGCTGGGGTCGTGCATTATTCTGGGCGTTTGGGTGCGCGGTGATTGATTACCACGGGTAGTAGCTGTCGCGATTTTGATCGGTACCTGGAGTGGCCGCGTCGGAGGTATTTTGGGAACTTTCTTGGGGCCTCTCGCGGTCTCGGTCTCGGTCTCGGCCTCGGCGGTCTCAGTGGGCATCCCCCGTGTACGGTTCCCATGTAATGTAGGGACGCCTCTTGTTAGTCAGATTACGATTTTATGAATCTTGAGGCATAATCGAACGGACAAGACTAGGAGGGCTGTAAAACATGTACTCCATCCATTGCATAACATTTGTCCACGACCCACCGTACACACGTAGTCCCTCTAGTTCACAAAAATATGTTGTTTTGGATATTGGTATGGTCTCCAAAACACAATTTTAATAACTAATTTTTATTATAATATATTTATAAAACCCAATAAAATTATAGCATTATTGAAGTACTTTTCAAAACAAATCTACACATATATTTTTCATGTATCCAAATATTTAAAAAGATATACATAACTGAAGTTTCATAGGTTTGATTGCACGTATCCCAAAATGATATGTTTTTGTGAACAGGAGGGAGTACCAAGTAAGCATTAAATCTAGGTAAAAATTAATGAGAAATGACTGTATATTCCTCTATTAGATGACATATTACAACCATTAATTTAACCTTATCCAAAACGTTTAAGTAGGGGTAGAGGGTGAAAAGATTAGTGTTGGGGAAGGGTCCCGCGTTCCCCTAGGGCGACGGCCATGTTAGTTGTAACAGTTCCAAATTTGGGCTTATTTTCTAAAATATGAAAATGTGATCTTTTAAAAACTTTTGATGGATTTTATTGATTTTTTTTTCTGGAGTTTATTGCAAGACTTTTGTCTAATAAAGAAATGTAAGAATCAAATTACGGAAATAAAAAACTAATTAAGGATCAAAATAAATTAGAACAAAATATGATAGTACAAACTTGGTGTAGTTATCCTGTCAATAAAATAAGAAATAATTAAAGCATGCTTCGAAATTTTCTTCACATCAAGTAATAAAAATACATACAACGAGAAGCTTAACAGAATTTTAGAAAAATATATAGAGCATCAAAAATTTTGAAACAATAACATAAAAATCTACACTATGTTAGTAACCTACCAGAATTTTTTCATAATTTTTAGACTTATATTTCTATGACTAACACATTACCTAAAAACTCTCAGCATTTCTGAAAATCTTGGAAACCAAAATTTCCTTCACCCACTGACCGGTCGAGCCCACGGTCCAGGCCTTCTCTTCCACGAAGCCCCAACACCCACGCATGCTCACACCCACACATGGCCATGCGGCCGCACCACCGCCCCAGCGCATCCCGCCTCGCCCGCATCGCCTCGCACCCATACCCCTATCGCATCATCGTGCGCCGCCCATCCCTCGCGCCCATCATTGCCACACCCAAGTGCGTCGCCGACCGGTCCATGTGAGCTCTCTCGCGAATGCTCCGCCCCCTTGCCTATATAAGGCGAGCACCGGGTGCCCCACTTCCCCTTCTCCACTCCTCCCAACTCCCCTCTCCTTTTCCCTTCTTCCCCGAGCCCCAATTTGAGCAAAGCCTCAAATGCCAATTTTGGCCATGGCCGCACCGCCGAGCCGCTCATCGCCATTCTAGCCACGCCGGTGGTCCCCATGCGTCCGTAACTGCGTCACGCTACGCCTCGCACCACGAGGAGCCCAACCCCTTCATCAAATCGGAGTTTGCGCCACCGGACCGCCACGCGCCTCCTTTCTTCTTCGAGTCCGGCCAAATCCGCCGCCACCACTGCCGCGTCTCCTCCAGCGAGCCCGCGCTCGATTCCTTCCTCCGTGAGCATCACCAGACACCCCCTGACCTACCCCATCACACACCCGCTCTCTCTTCCTCTCCAGGGACCCCTCCACGTTGAACCGGCCGTGCTGTAGGAGGCTTCCGCTGCTGGCTCACCTCGGCGTCTCCTCGTCTCCAACAACCACTCCGGTAAGACCCACTCACCTCCCTCGAGCTCTTGCTTCCACTAATTCCTCCCCTAACCCTCTCCGGTGCCACCGCACCTTGTCACCCCCATGGCCGGCCACCGCGTGCCTTTGCCACGCCGCCACAGAACCTCCGGAGCCGCAACCTCGCCTCCTCTAGCTTTATTAGCCCCCTGTCAACCCATGTTCGTAGTCGCCCCCACCACACTGCCGCTCCACTGTTGGCGACTTGCGCCGCCCCATTTTAGCCCGAGCCTTCCCCTGTTCAGCCATTGAACTCTCTGTTGACTCTGTGATTTCCTCTCTGTGAGACACTGAACAGTGGGACCCACTCAGATAAACCAAACCAGCTACTGCTAACAAATTCTGTAATTGTTCATTGATCACTCAAATTGATTAAAAAAATTAAGATTGAAATTGACAGTAGCTTTTCAGTTCAGAGGATTTTTCTTTTGTGTTGTTTGTTGAATAAACATAAAAGGTGAAAATTTGAATTGTGAGGAGAACACACTTGCAAAGCCAACTTCTAATGCTAACAAATATTATGAATGTCAAGTAGGTCACACAAATAAACTAACCAATTTGAAATTTTGATGTTTGCATTATCAAGAAGTTAAGTACCTCAAATCAAAAGAAAAAAAAACTACTTTAAAAGAATGGAATGACAGAGAAGGTTACTAGATGAAAAATTGAAATAACAGTGAACTAATGACATTGCTAATAAGCATTTTCACTAACTACTGGATTACTCAAATTAATTAACAAATGGTGAGAAGATGAGTTGACAAAACATCACAGTCCTTCTTATGAAATGATGATCAGAGAAGAGTTTAGATGAAAATTTGAAGTGTCAGTAGACCTCAATTGCAAAGCCAACCATCTAGTACAAGCAAGTATTGTGGCTGTCATTTAAGTTGTTCAAATGAGTTAACCAATTTAAAGTTTGAGTCTAAAGGAAGTAGCCAGTAGTACTTAGCACTTGTTAGAAAAAGCTGTTCTTTTGTAAAGATACATGAACAGAGAAGGAGGTTGTAAGAAAACTTGAACTATTAGTGAAACCCATCTGCAAAACCAATTATCAAATGATAACAAGTGTTATGGCTGTCTATTAGTTCACTCAGAGGCATTGACCAATTTGAATGTAGAAATTTGGAGAAATTTTAGTTAGCAACGTTACAGTTCAGAAAGCATTTTCCTTTGTTAGAAATTTGAACAGAGAGAAAAATCCGAGAATACTTAGAGTTGACAATAGGCTAGTGACCTTCTAATACAAGTACTTAGAAAGTATTGATTCAATTATTACTTTAGCTAAGTGTTGTGATTAACTAATTGATCACTCAAATGACTAAACAAATTTGAAGTTGAGATGTGTAGGAAGATTAGCTAGAGTCATTTCTGCCCAGAAGGATTTCTACAAGGTAGGTGAACAGGGAAGATAAAATGAGGATAGCTAGGAATGACATTAGGCTAATATCATGTCCAACACAAGTATTTATAAATCTCATTAATTCATTTAGCCATTAAACACTTAATTAACAACAACAAACTAAACTGAAATCAGGTTTTGACATGAATGTTCAAGACAAACAGTGAGCAACCAACTGATTAAAGAAAAGAATGTTCAGTGAGCTAATTAATCAAGGAATGAGTTGATTAGGCAAAGAATTAAAAGGATAGGGAAAAAAATCTAAGAACAGCAAGTAACCTACTAATGGAAGATTCAAATTTGTAAACCACACGATGATAGCTAAAGCCCAATAGTTAAATAGGTTTGACAAGTGCTTAGTAGCCAGTAAACAACCAAATGAACAGCAGACCATGATATGGATAAAAGAACTGATTAGTGAGCTAAATAATCTAGAGAATACATTAACTAGGCAAAGGCTTAATAAGATGGATGTACAGTAGGAAAGGCTTGATTAGGTCAGTGAGATACTGTCATGGCAATTGCCAAAATAATTGTTTAGAAGATATAAATATGACAATTAACTTAAAGGAGTAAAGCTAATTAGGAATTAAGTCTTGGCATGTGGTCAGCTAAACAATAGTAGGCCTTATGCCATGGGTATGATAACAGCAATAGTAGCACTAAGTTAATGGGATAGTTCATAAAAAAAGTTGGTAAAGCAATTAGAGACTATAATTCATTCGTATGTACTTAGGACAAAATCCATAAGATGATGCTCCAAAATAAAAATCAAGTAAAACTTGTCAATAACTCTAATGTCTAGGATAAAAATTGAGATCTACTAAAAATATCCATCAATACATATGTTAGTTTGAGGTTAACCTAGTGTAACAGTTGTACCTTAGTATAAAACTTAGTCATGATAATGACTATGGACAAGACACACTTAAAACATGGAATTTCCTCGATAAATAGGAAATAATAACAAAAATAATCATTGACATGAGCTGGACCTTCTATGCAATTCATGGTAAGGTACTCTCAATGAAACAGTAACAATTCGACAACAAATCAATGCAAATCAAAACGCTAATAACTTTTGCATACGAACTCGAAATCAAATGAATTTTTTTTGCTAAATTCATATAAAATAGTTCTTAGTATAATATGCAAAAATATTTGGATTTTCTTACTGTTGGATTTATTTCTCTATTTGTGTTTTGTTTCTGGTTCTTTCGATTAGACGTAGGAATTCGCGAGCAAGATTATCAACGATCAAGCGACCTCACTCTCTGAACAATATAAGCAAAGCAAGCAACCCCTTTGATCATATTGATCCCAGTATTTTACTTATTGTACCTTGTTTTGTAAATCTATTACTGCATGCATGTATGTTTTGATATCAAATTGCTATGTTTGGGATGTTGGTAGCTATAAATCCTATTTGTTGCATGAATTCTTTTGACATGTTGATATCCCTACTTTGTTAACATTAGGATATGGGTTAGACAATATATAATGTCATTTGGGAATTTTGAGTGCGAGCTATCGCACAAATGCTTACTAGAACAATAGTTTTTCCGGAAAGAGATGTAAAAGGATAATATGATAAATGTGAATTTGGGCAATTTATGAAAATGTCCATAGGGGTGTGTCTCTATTATTTTGAATAAAAACAAAATGCAAAACCTAGTTTTGGACGCGGACGAGTTATATTATATTCTGAAAAAGTGGGAAAGGAGTCTGACTAGTAGATAGAGGGAGATTCTCGCCCGGGTCAGTTAAGGACTAGGCGCCAGCAAATCCAGAGCTAAGACCTAACGTACAACCACATGTGCTATTTATGGGGTGGCCTTGGCTAATTAAGTCATCGGAAAACTAGCCTTACACGTAGGTAGGCTGAAGAGTGCGGACAGGACCAAAGGACCGACATGTCCGAAGGGGCTCCCTTCTCCAAGGAGTTGGGATAAAGCCTTCCGATACAACTGTGAATGCCTTACTCAATGGGAGCTATCCGGGTAAGTGAAGGGTATCTATTTGTTGGGTTAGTGCACGGTTAGGATTAGATGATGTAAAGGCTTCGACACGTGCTCTAAATAGCTTACCTAAGGTAGTGAGCGGTGGTATCGACATATGCCGAACAAACTAGAGAATTTGTATTATGTGGGTAAAGTTGTACACCTTTGCAGAGTGTAAATCTAATTAAATAGCCGTGCTCGCGGTCATGAGCGTGCTTAGTGCGAATGGTATGTGTTTAGTGTTAGTTTTCACAAAAACTGTCTTATCGGAAAAACATGGGACATGGTTCATGGTTTTATTGAGTTAACTGTCGAGTTATGGCTGAACAAGAAATGTTGCTCATGGCCAAGGAGGGTTGCGTGTTGTAGTTATTATTGAGGAATCATTCAATTACTTACTACAGCCCTCTACTTATTTAAACTGCTCTTTTAAACTTCCGTTGCAAATTACTACTTATGAATATTGCAAATAAAAATGGCTTTAAGCAAAACAACTTTTAGGGTAGAGCCTCATCCTTTGATAGCTTTGCATCTATATAAACTTGCGATACACTACAAGTCTTGCTGAGTACACAAGTACTCAATCCTGCTTATGTTGTTGTTTATAGTATGAAGATGAACCCACGTCAGATGACGCTATCTTCGCACCCGGAACCGGAGGGTTCGGTGACAGGTCTATCTAGGATTTGTTTCTTGTCGGTTGCCTTTGGGTATGGATGGGCACACCGCTAGAATTTGTTTACTTTCACCACTTTTACTTCCGCTGCTATTTTTGTTACTCTGTTACTTCTGGTACTTAAGTCTCATTGTAATGTAAATATTGTAATCGCTTAAGTTATGTACCATTTTTCTTTACCTTGTATATGTGAATGTATGGTTTTGAATGCCAAATGTTGTGAATGTGTGTACTAGCCACTGATCATAGGACTAGTACTGTACGCATATAAGTGTTGGAAATATGCCCTAGAGGCAATCATAGAGATGATTATATTTCATTATGTTCATAACATTGGATAATATGTTATATTGTTCCTAGAATAATATCGTTAATATTTATTATCAAGTATGTGACTTGATTGTGAAACTCTATATTTCTGCGATGATTATTCTTAAACGTTCCCTGGTCGGAAACATATGAGTACACATATGAATAGACTAACATATGTATTGGTTGATGACTATGTTTCACAGGTCATGGATATGGAGATATCAAACCAATAATATGGACACATGTTAGAGAACATGGTGTTAGCTAAGACCCACCTTGAGATACTATTGAGATTGTTATGATTCTATGTGTTGTTAGTTGATCTCAAGCAATGATGATATATAATCCTTAGACCTGAGATCAGCGTGGTTTTCTACATGTGTAATAACACTCTTAGAGGTTGCCAAACACTACTCGTAACTGGGTAGTTATAAAAGTAGCTTTCGAGTATGCTGTGAAACATGTAGAGGAATGTGACTAGCCGGATATGGGATTTGCCCCTCCTAACATAACAGGAGAGATGTCTCTGGGCCCCTCGTTGTGGTCGGATAAAGTAAGTGAATGGCCATGCCACTAGTGATCGAAGTGTTTGACCATGTGAAGTTATCCGACACTCGATCGAGAAAGTATTAAACAGTCCATGGATGACACAACATCTCACCTAGAGTTCAACCAGATATCGTGAGGCAAAGGGAGAATACACGAGGTCGTTTAGTTCGATCAGTTACGGACTAGTCATATGAAGATACGAGCTGGTCGTAGACTGACCTAACGTAATCACAGAGTGGTCGTAACCTGGTCGTAAGGAGTTACGAACTGGTCGTATAGAGATAGGATCTGGTCGTAAGTGATGAGGGCCTGGTCGTAGATCATACTGCATTAAGGTTTGTTCGATATAATTTGTGTATATTCAGGAATCGCTATGTTCTACTAGGAACCCGCTAACGCTCATGGTTGGAAAGGGTTTCCAAGTCACAACCGAATATGCATAAACCTAATGGGTCACACACTTAACGGGTTGGAACAAACCAGTACGTATACGATTCGTAAAATGTGTTCGAATAGGATCCGTCATGGGCACTATATAAGGAGATGCTTGAGGCTATTGGGAGATAGACGAGTTGACGTGAGTCGCTCTACCGAAACCCTTGTAAGATCGAGGAGGCCGACTAGAGGGGGGTGAATAGTCGGTTCTAAAAATCTCTAAGGCTAAAACCGATTTCTTATGCGGAAGCTAATATCAATACGATTCAGCCTAAAACAACTAGGTTCGACTAATGTGCACCAACAACAAGTCTAATAAAAAGGATAATCAATTTAGCATAGACTTGAGCACTTCAATTCTAGCAATGGTGAAAAGCACAAAGAATTACTGCAATCATACAAAATGAATAAACAATTTAATACAAGGTATATAAATTGCACAATGTAAAGCAAGCATTCATACATAATGAATGTAAATGCAATAGTGAAGCACAAGAGATCAAACCACAATTGACACTGCGATGTTTTACCGTGGTGATCGGAGACTTGCCGGTCTCCCCTAATCCACGTTGAGGGAAACCCAAACCAAATGGGCCGGCTCCACAAATTAAGCCTTCCTCCAAGGTAAGTCCAAACCAATTGGACCGGCTACAAACCGAGCCAACACCTCGCTCCACTACGGTTGCTTCTTCCTCCACTTCGGAGATGGCGAGCACCACACCACTCACAAATCGCCCGGATCTTCTCACAATCTCCTTTGAGAAGCTCACCAGCGCACGACGCCTCCACGCCGTCTAGGTGTCGGCAAACACCAAGAGTAACAAATCTTAGACCCTCACTTGACCTAATCAAGTGTCTAAGCTCAAGTGGATACGCAATCCACTACCTAATGCAACACATGCACTAGGGTTTGCTCTCCAAGCTCACTAAATGCAACACATGCACTCAAGAGAGTAGAGGACTTACTCTTAGCTCGAGAGAATAGAATGAGGCACCAGCAACTTGCCCACACATGGTCAAGGTGGGCATTTATAGCCCACACACAAAAACTAGCCGTTGTGGAAAAGTCTGCTGAAAAATCAGCACATGTGGTACGACCGCCAACTAGGGTGCGGTACGACCGCACTTCCTCCAACGGTTATAAAACTAACTGTTGGGCACCAGTGCGGTACGACCGCCAACCAACACATGGTTTAACCGCTGAGGCTGGTCGTACCGCTCAAGGAGTGCGGTACTACCGATTGTTAAGGGGAGACACGGTCCCAAAAACATCAGTACTGTTTTAATCGAACCGCCAACTGGAAATCGGAAAAACCAATGTGCGGTCATACCGCACCAAAATCCGATCGAACCGCAGCGCGGTCGTACCGCCCATAACACGTCGGTACAACCGATTTTCCTGAGAAGAACAGCAGTTTGCATTCAAAACAAATTCAATTGCTAAACACATTTGACAATTGACAAGTGATGCAAACAAGGGTTCAAAGACAAGATTCTCAACAAGTTACAAAACACATTTGCACACTTTTAGAATCAATGCCACAAAGAAAAGGTATATGGATTTAAACCATTTGCAAAACACATTTACAAACTAAAATCACATGCTACAAGGAACATGCATGAGCCTCAACTATTTGCAAAACTCATTTGCAAAGAATAGCATCATGCCACAAGGATAAGGTGCATGGACCTAGACCATTTGCAAAACACATTTGCAAACTATAGTCACATGCTACAAGGGTTATTCATGAGCCACAACAATTTGCAAAGCACATTCGCAAATATTGACAACATGTTAACACGAGCTAGAGCAAGCACAACGAGCTATCAACACATGACTAACTCAAGCTACTAGTCAAAGACCCCTCTTAGTAGTACGGCAACCTATACTAGCAATCCGGTCTCCCAACCAAACACCGAGACCGGTAAAAGACTAGGAACACATCCTTAGCCCTAGCTAGTCATACCTTTGCCTTGCGCAACCACTTGAAGCTTGATGACGCACATCCTCACTTCAAGTCCGGGTTCTTGACTTGATAATCATCAACATATGATGATTCTTTGCTTCGAGATCTTGACTTGATGCTTATCAACACATGATGACATCCTTCATCCCGAGTCTTGATATGCATCAATCACATGATGCATCCTTCACTTGCCCTCCATCAACACATGACGGATCTTGCCTTGACTTGATGATCATCTCCTCTTTTTGAACATCATCGACACACAATGATTTCCTTTTCTTGATATGCATCAACACACGATGCATTCTTCACTTGATCTTCATCAACACATGATGAAGCTTTTCTTCTTTAAGAATCTTGATATGATGCTCATCAACACATGATATCATCCAAAGTCTTTATCATCATGGAACCTAACCTGCTAATCCAACTCATGGAAAATGTTAGTTCCACAATATGATTATCATTAATTACCACGACATACCATTAACTCATAATAGTGGGACAAGATATCACAATCTTTCCCTCTTTGGTAATTGATGATAATCACTTCAATAACAAATAATCGAATATAGATTGGTATGAGTATATAAGCACTACACAAGTTGTATATACTCATATGAATATAAATAACTTCACAAGTTATATATACTCAAAGGATATATGAGCACACATGTCTCATATACACACATGAATATATTAACTACACAAGTTATATATATTCAAGGATATGTGAGTACACATGAACTACACAAGTTATGTTATACTCACATATAAGTATATTTAGACTACACAAGTATTATATACTCACATGAATATATTAACTACACAAGTTAAATATATTCAAGGATATATGAACTACACAAGTCTCAAATACTCATATGAATATATTAACTACGCAAGTTAAATATATTCAAAGGATATGTTTTAAAGTAAAGATCCCAAATATATGTGGAAACAGGAATATGGATCAATACTAATGAAACCTCAAAATATAGAATGAACTCCCCCTGCATGTGTGCATACACGAATGCGTAATGGAAACATATGCACATATTCAAGATAACCTTTTGGTGGAGTTCAACTTATATTTTGGATCCGAGGAATGCAACAAAGTATATATGAATACAAAGTAGAATGCATACCTCTTTTGTTCTTTATATCCAAACGAGACTAATCATGAGATAAGGCAAATAGAAGAGTTAGTCCCACAAATAGATTTATCATTATGAATGCATACCTGTTTGGATTTTTCCTTTTGTTTATCCAATGAATTGGATTTGTCATTAATCACTTGCATGCCTTCATGGTTTTCACCTTTATATCCAAATAAGACTACACAATATGTATATCAATAAAAATGTTAGTCTCACAATTAGATTTGTCATTAATCACCAAAACTCCATTAACACATAATGGCAGGTCTAGATCTTTCAACCCTAGCCGACATCTTCTTGAGAGCTCTACCGTACGACTTGGTGCTAGCACACCGGTGTACGGTTATTCCTTCCCTGGACGTGTGGATACCGTAGAGGTGCTACTGTGGTTGCTGTTGTGCTTAAGGATGATCCGCGATCTTCATAAGGAACTGCAGAGGTTGCTGGAGGAGACGATCGACTACGACCACTGCATCGATGTGCTCGACGTTGGACGGTCGACTACGACCACTACATCGACGCGCTTTACGTTGGACCAGGCTGCTCCAACTCTTCTTCTACTGTTCTGCGCGTCTGATGGTAACGATCTGTGATCATCTTCTTACTTGGCTTCCTAATTTACGTGGTAGAATTTTTGAATTGCTGCTACTGTAGCCTACCCGTATCCTAATAGTGGTATCAGAGCCATCCTGCATAGTTTTTGATTTGGATCGGTCACATATACTTGATATGTGGTAGTAATAGATTGGATCTATTACTGGTCGAGTCTGGTAACCTAGATCGATTCATATAGATGGAACGATCTAGGCCCTGGTCGATAAGATCGATCGGTTTTCGGCGGTAGTAGATAGGTTTACGAGGAGGTATGAGCTAAAAGGATCAGATGGTTTATTGTGGCATGTTCATGACCACGCTGCATAACACTCCTGCCGGTCGAAATTCCGTCATCGGAGTAATGATCTTGTAGAGACAAATTGAGGTCTTTTAAGCATCACACCGACAACAGCGGCAACCAATAATGCATGGACTAAACTATTCGTATAACAGAGCATGGTAATAGTATAATACAAGAACTGCACACACTAGCACAATCAAATGCATGGACCGATTCTTGCAACAATAGAACTAGCACAATCAAATGCATGGACCGATTCTTGCAACAATAAAACTAGCACAATCAAATGCAAAGCAGCAATGCCGCATGCATATAATAAATCGGAGAATAAGAAATTCAACTTAATTTCTGCCTCATTGCATTGACAAGGAGCCGATTGAATTCCCATGGAGGTAACGATCTCGACGCCAAACATTACGCAGGTAATAGTGGATGAAGTCGTTGCTCTCGATCAACACAAAGAACACCAACCTGTTCGCCGAGTCGATGGAGCCCTGAATGCGGCGGCTGCGTGAGGCTAGTCTGCCGCTCCTCGACGTAGGTGGCGGCTGCTGGCCGGGGGTCCGAGAGCGCGTCTCGAGAGGGGTGGTGTCGTAGCCGGGAGGGGGAAGGAGGGTGGCGCCAGGGGCCAGGGAGGGGCTGGAGGGCGGCGCAAGGGGCCAGGGGCATTGAGGGCGGCCGGGTGAGAGGAAGGCGATGGGACGCTACTGGAAGACAATGGGTTGGATTGGCAACGTGAAAGATAGGGCCATGTAGGGGGTTTAGTGCAAAAAGTTTAAGTGGATTGGAGGTGGGAAGGAGCACTAATCCGAGATGTTCAAGTGAGATCCGACGACCCACGACAACGTTAGCATGTTAGCATTGAAATACCCATTAGCACTAGATACGTTCCCATATATGGAACATATCTAGTGCTAATGGGTAATTCAATGCTAAGGTGCTCATGCCAATCTTTACCGTTGGATCTGGATCTTGACCGTTGGAGGTAGGAGCATACAGGGTGTGGAGGTGGGAGTATGCAAGGTGATTAAATAGACACACACACACACACATATGTGTGTGTGTATGTATTCCCATAGACAGACCCAGGCCCAAAACAAAATGAGTGAGGACGCAAGTAGGCTATCGGGTATCTCTGCTGAACTGAGCAAGGGCTACTCCACTAAAAACTTAAATTTGAGTAGGGCAGCCTTCTTTAGGTCTGCCCCTGCATATGCTGCACACACTATGGTTGTGATCTTTTAGGTGATAAAGTTAAGCCCTTCTTACTCCAAAAAAGAGTCAAATTTCACAGATTTGAAAATTGATCACTAATTATTTGCTCGCCAATATTGGCTAGTGGATTGCACCAAGCGGATCGAAGGAATGGTTTTATTTAACTCTTGAAAGTCACGGGGCATCTACAACCATCTAGTGATTAGTTAGGGTGCGTTTGGATGGAGATATGTAGTTGAATGGAATGAGATGGTATAAGATGGATGGAATGATCCTGAATGGAATGATACAAGAGTGTATTTGGTTGCTAGGATGAGATGATACAAGAGTGTATTGGTTGCTTGGATGGGTTGATACAAGATTTTTTTGGTTGGAGGATGAAGTTGGCCATAGAGAGAGATACACAGAGAAAACAGAGGTGGCGTAGAGACGGCTCGGCGGGCTTGTCAGCGTCGAGGGAGCTGCCAAGAGGATAGGGAGGCCCCAAAAATGGGTCCCACGGGGAAGAGGAGTCCATGGGTGGTGGTGCGGCGGAAGGCAGACCACAGCGGTGGTGGCGCTGGAGGGAAGGAGGGGAAAGATAGTGCACGCATAGGCGAGAGGGAGGTGATGGGATGTCGTCGGTGCATATGGTGGCGACGGGGGTGGCCTGAGTCGGGTCGACAACAGGAGCTCGTGGCGGCACGGCGGGTCCGTCATGGCGGTGGAACTACTGGGAGGGCGGAGCCAGAGCTGGTGGTGGGGGAAGGAAGGGGGTGGCTTGGGGAAGCTCGAGTAAAGAGGGATCAAGAAGGGGCCCATCGAGTGATTAACGACGATGGTGGCGGCGGTTTTGGCCGGACGTGGGAAAGAAGACCATGGCGCGAGCTCCCGTGGACGATAACCGAAATTGGTTGGGAGTTTTACACAGCGTGCCCGGGAACATGAGGTGACGCTGGTGGCGATGGATGAAGCACGTCGTGTTGGCCAGAATGGTGGTGGTGGCTGGCGCGGGCGTTGCTGGAGGCGAGAGCAAGAGGGTGAATCATGTGGTTCAATCGATTTTGTCATATGGGATGATACAACATAAAAGAAGAATATTCTCCTAGCTTGAACCATCTCATACGGGATCGTTTGATACGATTCAACCGACCAAACACTTGGATAGACTCATTTCTTAAACTAAACCATCCCGTTCAGCTTTGTACCTCCGTCCAAACACATCGTCGACTTGACCAGCTAGGGTCGACTAGCGATTTTATCTCTCTAAAGTTAATTATTTTAAAATTTAACCCATCTACTGTTGCACACTGAGAGGTAGTTCTATCTTTCCTATTGGATTGTACTCTCTATCTCTCTCTTCATTTTTGTCACTGGGTTTCTTCCATTGATAGGTAAAATTTGCAGTATGACTTAGCCGGAAAAGCTATTTTAATCCTACATACAGAGGATATGGTAATATGTTGGACCATGGAGGCGACTAGAAGGGATTGAATAGACATCACACAAATAATGACCTCTTCAAAAAAATTTCCCTTAAAGGAGTTCAAGGTTCTTTTACTCCACTAGCTATGTGGAGCTATGAAGATAAGAGAGAATCATTCAAATAAGAATCGGCCAACAAGAGGATCAAGGCTCACCAAATCCTCACTGGACCAGTCAGACATGATGAACAGTGCAGTCAGACCGGATGAACAATAGCGGTCTGACCAGGTGAAAAATCAGCACAAAACTGAATTTTAACATGATTTCAAAATAACAAATTGATCCAACTTTTGATCCACAACTCCAAACTTCGTGAAACTTGAAACACACCTTCTCTATGATGTCAAGAACCTATTTCAGTCAATTATATTGAAAATCATTACCAAAGTTTTGACCTTTTCCGTTTGAACGAGGTTGCATCAAAACCGGGCCAAATACGAAAACAATGATTGAGAAGAGCTCGTGGGGGGAATAAATCCAAGATGGCTAATGATGATTTTCCACACGTTCTAGCACCCTCAATCATAGCAAGATTGATCCAAAAGTCCTCAAGAGAACCCCCCCTGTCATTTCTTCCACAAAAACCAGGCAAATTCAAGAACTTGCAATAGAAAGTACCTAGATGGATGATATCTGGTTTCCAAGAGATATATCCATCACTTACACATACTAGGTACAAAGCAAGATCAAGAGGGGAGGAAGGAACACAAAAAAACCAAGTCAAATCAAGAAATCAACAATTGAGCATACGAGAGGAAGATTTGGACGAATTTGGAGATTTGATTTTTATTTGGAGATGAATGTTTACAGCCACTCCCTTGGGAGGACAAAGCCACTAGGGCAGCACACACAAGTGCTCTCATCTCTCTCAATACATCTCTCAACCCCTAGCCTCCTCCATTTTCCATTTTCCCCATATTTTCACATTAGAGTTCCTTGGCTTAGATGTATGTGCATCCTTATATAGTGGATGCTAGATTTAGAAAGAAAACCCTAACGAGCGCTCGTTAAGCTCACACACAAACAAGTCTCACTCACACGTGCTTCTCAATGCGTCGTCTTCATCATTAGCCTCATTAGGCCAAATCCATAATGTGTTGCCCCTATGGAGTATCCTTGACCTAATCCACTTAGGCCACCGCCGTGGTTTCGCACATTATCACTTTTTCGGTATTGGATAATTTACCAGAATGCTCCTCTACCGACCTTTCCCGATTCCTTCACATCGAAGCATCGTCCATACTTTGCCATCATCCATGTGGCCCCAAAGACTTCCCGCCAAGCCTTTCACATGTCCGGATCTCACCAAACCTGTTGATATTTGGATCTGTATATGATCCGAATTTCTAATATGGAAGTATTTAGAATATGCCATATTAGCGGATTAGTTTCCTACTTGGACTCTAAGTCCTTTTACCCCTTTATATACCTCTTGTAAGCCGCACGGGAAGAGAGACGCCTCATTGTAATCCCCTGCATTTTTGTAATCGCTCCTCATATAGTGATCATCGTCGATTGGCGCCCGTGGTTTTTTCCCGCAAGGGTTTTCCACGTAAAATTAGTGTCTCCTTTGTTCCTATTTTTCTAATAGAACCGTCCTCACTTGCAAATGGACATAAGTCACTTGACGCACCACATGCCTTACCATGCACTATGACCGCACCGGCTTTCTTGATCGTTCTGGACCTCAGCTCCTCCCTGAGCTCTGTCCTGGTTCACCTTGTCATTGCCCATCATGTCCACCACCAGTTTCTCTTGCTCCGGTTCCTTGTCTTCCCGGCTTATAACCACCCCAGTTTCCTTAGTCATCTTCCAACGGCACCTTGATCGTTCTAGACTTCAGTTCTCCTAACTAGGGATGGCAATCTTGCCCTAATAGAGGTGAGTATGTTCTTCATTCATTGCCCACGGGCATATTCATGGGGAGCAAACTCTGCCCGATGGGTAAACGGGCATGGGTATGGGGGAGCTCCACCCGATTACCTGTCATCTCCTACTGACAGGTGGGCCACAGTTGAAAAACCCTAACCTGCCCCTCACCTTCCCTCCTCGTCCACCAAACCCACACACAGCCGCCACTCACCTCCCCTCCCACATCCGCCTCCCTTCCCACATCTCACTCTCTCAGTCTCTCCTCCGCCTCACCACGCCCATTCCCTCCTCATGCCCCCGTCCTCCAGCCCGGTCGCCGCCCCCTCCTCACGCCCAGCCGCGGCACGCCACCCCTCCTCACACCCTTCCTCACCGCCCTTGTCCTCCTGCCCCCCCCCCCCGGCACCCCTGACACCCTACTGACGCCGCCGCCGCCTACGAGGAAGGAGCCGAAGATGAAGACGGTCACCGTCCGCTATAGTGGCAACTCCGAAGATGAGGGCGGACACTAATCTCCACACCGTCGCCAATCCTCAACATCGCCGCTGTGGGTAGATTGATGCGGCCACCACTGGAATAGGTACATGCCCCACGCTTCCACCCATCTCCCACTTGGATCTATGGTTTGTGAGTTTTCTTGCTACTCTCGCGGTCTTGCCCCGTCCTCCACATGGTTGCGCCCTCCTCTCCTCCTCTAGATCTCCCTCCTCACTGCCCAGTCGCCTCCTCCCGCCTCGGCCTCCTCCTCAACACCGGCCCAACTCCCTCCTCCCACCCAGGCGCCCGACTGACCTCAAAGCTCGGTCGTCCTCCTCCTAGCCACTGCCCCTCCTCTCGGTGAAGTTTGTGAACCATAATACTATTACAGATTCAATGTATGCTGCAGTTTGTCATGCTATGTGCAAGTTTTCTTGATTTCAAGTATAGATGCACTTTCTAACAAAGAAAGCTAGTATGTACAAAGAGGACAATTCTTGATGCAGAAGCACATAGCATGACAAACTACCATATCGGCTTGTACAGATTCAATTTTCTGTGGTGTTGGAGTAACTGCTAAGTGTTGAACTTTGATTAGTATCCCTAACTGTGCCTATTCTGAACTGAATTGGATGAAGAGCTACAACATAACTTTTTTTTGTCAACATCATCGATTAGTTGAATAAATGTTAAAACAGCAAGGCTCTAGATCAAAATTTATCCAAGTATATATTTTTGAGTTACTGGACCTTGCAGAAATATAAGTGCAATGCACATAATGTTTGTTAGGAATATCATATAATATACACATGCTTGCTCGTGTAGTCTTGATAGTCACACTTGGTTCCTTTTGTGAATATGTGATGCATTATTCTCAGGTAAATGGACATGCCCGCGGGCGACGGGCATGGGCGAGGTTCTTCGCCTGTCGTCCTTCGCGGACATGCCTGTGGGGGGAAATCGGAGTCGCGGGCATGGGTATGGGCGAGCGCTACCCGTGCCCGATTGCCATCCCTACTCCTAACCTAGTCTCAATTCCGTCCGCCTCGCTATGACATAGCTCCGGAGTCCTACAACCAACACCAACAACGACAACCAAACCATTACGTAGCACCGCACGAAACACAAAAATTATCAATTTACACAATTGACGAGTCACGAACACATACCTTCAAAGTTTCACTCTCAAAGCCATCACTTTACATCATAAAATATTTGATCAAACTCCGCCTTCCGTGGTTCTTGTCCATCTTGCACCTTGCTTGAGTCTAACCATCTCACTAATATCCATGACCGTTCTAGACCTTAGTTCTCCTAATCAAGTCTCGATCCTCCTTGTCATTGACCATAGTTGATTTCATGCCACCTACACAATAATAGACCAAGCAACCATTTCCAGACATAAGTTCTCCCCAACTTGACTCACATTAGTCCATAAAAGTGTAATGCAAACATATGCACCAATCCCAAGCTCCTAGGACCAACCCCCAAAGTTCAACACACTTAATGTGCATGAACATACCCTAGCCGGTCAGACCGTCAACTAACAAATTGGTCCGACCAAGACTCTCAAGAACAGAGGACTAGTCATCTGTCACGCAGATGATCGCTTCTTATTTCAGAAAACACCCCTATTTGGACTTTTCGGTCATACTAGATACACGTCGAGTCTTCATTTTCAATGGCACCTAGTGCAAACACATCCCTAAACACTCACACACAAGTGTTTAGTGTTCGTTCCTCTAAATGGTGCACTGCCGGTTTGACTGTCGTCCATGGCAGCTCAGACCGTCCGGCTTGGCTGATCAGACCGCCGGTCACCTGCCAACAAACCTGACAATATGCTAAACTAAGAGTTTACTCCCCAAACCCCTCAACACCGACGTCAAATATTCAACACCGACATTACAGTGAGTACGTAACTTACCTATGATCTCCGGACCTTTTTTAGGATTGTCCCTACACCCTTTTGTTCCCCTATGTAGCGTTTGATCGTGACCTATGTGTCACAGAGAATGTAAAATAGGCCTCACATGCATGTGATGTGAGGCTAGGGATCACCGTCTCATTCAATGCGCACTTAACCATCTCCCTAATTTTGCGTGACAAATATCGCCCCTGTTTCCCATTTGCAACATTGGAATTTTTTTCCCCCAGTTCCTACTGGAATTGTCCTGTTTCCTATGAAATCCTCCGAAATTTATGTCATGTTCCTGTGTTTCAAACGAGCATGTGAGGCTAGGGATCACCGGCTCATTCAATGCGCACGTAACCATCTCCCTAATTTTGCGTGACAAATGTCGCCCCCGTTTTCGTTTATAAGCCCATTTGCAACATTGGATTTTTTTTTTCCCCAGTTCCTACTGGCATTGTCCTGTTTCCTACGAAATCCTACAAAATTTATGTGATGTCCAAGCGTACGAGTAAGAATGTATATTGCACATTCGCATCTGTACTATTGATGATTAAAGCCAGGCGCTCTTGCTACTTGCTAGCTAGCGCTCGGCCTTTGTCAGTACTAGAATTAACAACGAACTACAGTACGTGTGCCTGCTGTGTATTGTGATCTACTTAAACATTCGATTATATTTGCAGAGGCAGATTTAATTCCAGCTTTTCGTTCTTCTTTTACTACAGTGTTATAGGTATTACTTGTTCCGTTTCGTTATATTTGTCCACGGTCCAAGGAAGCACCAAGTCTAAAAAATTCTTAATGAGAAACCACTTAATCTCTTTCAAGCATTTAAATAAAGGTAGAGAGTAGAAAAATTACAATCACTAGATTCTCTCGATAGGCAAATATATTGAAACATATGAACAAATACAGAGAAACGGATTGAGTAGTTGATACTACTTGCTACTAGCCAGTAATGCTAGGTTGAGGGTAAAATCCGAAGACGCTGACGCGCCATATTGATCAGAAGATCTCCAATGCGGCCACTCTACGTAACAGGATTAACGGTGACTCGCAATGCGGCAACTTTTCCATCGATACGCAATGTGGCAACTTTTCCATCGATCAAGACTCCACTAATCAATTAAACATGCAACAGCGCACACCATCAATGTACACTACAAGACAGGTGGTGATTTACGGTTCACATTTGGGTTCAGATACGGGGCGACGAAAAGCAGAGGTCGAGGACGGCGATGCATGCTTAATTTTAAGGTCTAGTGGGGGCGCGAGAGCAGACAAATCCAAGGGGACCTTTTCACCTGTTCCCCTCTGAAAAGAGAGTGGCTGGCCGTCGGTAGATCGACCGGTGGTCCATGAAACTCGCTATGACCATATCTAATCCTCTTATCTCTACTCCGTATCTCCTCTAATGTAGATGGGTTTGTTTAAGTGAAGTCTATTCTATCCCTTTCTTCTTATCTTGGGAGAAGAGCATGCCTGCTCGTGGTCGATCTTGGGAGATAAAGATGTCACCAAACGACCCCACCGATCACGTTAACAATGGTGGAGAATCTGGAGATGTCACGCTAGCACTAGCATTCCCTGGTACTTTCCTACCCTTTTCCTTGATAATAGAATAGAGAGCCTAATAGGATCCCAGCACTATGCTACGGCCGGGGCAATGGAAATGTACATTACAGGATAAGCAAGGATGCTGTTTGATGTCTCGCTTTAACATTATTAAGGGGATATATACACAATCACAGCATAACCGGTTCCAGACTGGGCAATGTTCTGGCCTAACCCGTTAACCGCGGTGATTAGTACAGACGAACTATCCCAGCACTATGCTGCGTCATTGTTCCATGCCTCAACTCGCGTTTGTCTACACAAAACAAAACTGGGGCGACCAAACCTTCCTGTCAAGGAGCTGATCGGCAAATGCTGCGGCCAATTGCGCGCCATGACCCTGAAGGTTGCCGAGCTGCCGGTGTTCTATCTAGGGCAGGACGACGGGGCTGATATCCCAAATGCCCTTGGCGTACTCGTGAATCGTCCGGTCGCTGCTGAACTTGGGGGAACCGGCTGTATTGAGGATAGACATCCTTGTCCATAACTGCGGGTACAGAGATGAACACATAAGGAATAGACACTTTGCATATCCGTGTACAGGTAGTGGCAAAGTAACAACGTTAGCCGCACTTGAAATAGCATAATGTGAAAATATCCGCAGTAAAATATATGTAAAGATGGAAACGATCATCGTCTGATCTGTCTCCAGAAATGTTGCCAAGCAAGAAAAACGAATGGATAGAAAATTAACAGAGCAGTGCCTTTTGCATTCTTCCAAAAAGAAAGTTGCAGAATCCTAAAGCACACCAAACTTTTTGAGGGCTACACCAGATGAAATCAACCCCTCAATGGCCTCTGATTGTTTTCTGAACTTATGAAGTTACTTTTGGAATGCATATAAGCACTTAACGGAAGGAATCGCCCAGCTAGGCTCATGAAAGCTCATCTAACAACAGGTGTAGTAATATAACACGACTCGCAACAGTACTCTCCTGACAGTTTACGTTGTTCTTCCAACGTATCTAGAGATTTCAGTTTCAAATAAGAATTGTTTCTATGATTCAGTTAAGTCACTCTATAGTGAAACACTATGGTGTTAGCCATCACAATACAAGAAGTTTGCATAATCATTGTGTGCAGTTCACCAACAAAACAAATAGCGTCAGTTAGACAACTTACTTTCTGATCTCGGTATGCTTCATCAACCTTTTCCTGGCATTCAATGTAACTGGGGAAATCCTTGCCAACAAGAAAATAATCTGCACGTCCATAACCTTCATTTTCTTCCAAAGAACCCATCAATTCATCGTAATTATAGGTCCCAAAGACACCACTGCGGACATATTTCTTAACCTCTTCAAATCTCGGGTCAGGCACAAACTACAAATGAAAAATAAAATGGTAAGATTGTAATTTTGTATTTTGCTTGTGCTGAGAGCTCTTTGCTAGCTTGATTGTAAGCGTAGCTATATGAACTAGTGCAGTACCTTTCCCTCAGCTCTCTCTTTCCTAAAACCGGCAATTTCTTGTGCCTGTGCACCAAAAAGGAAGAAGTTTTCCTCTCCAACCTCCTCTCTTATCTCCACATTCGCACCATCCAAAGTTCCAATAAGAATACAACCATTCATTGCAAACTTCATGTTGCTAGTTCCACTAGCTTCCATTCCAGCGGTACTGAATGGATAATACGAGTGTTAAGTAATGAGCATCTTCTATTGAAATTTAAAAACGTGGCATCACTTCTGAATGGTGTTATCCCTACATAGGCATTATAATAAACGAAAAGGCACATGAAAAGTTCCACTTCAGCCAATCCAGGTAAGAGTCTTTCTCTATGTATTTGCAGACTACAAAAAGTAGCAAGATTATCACCTGATATGTTGAGACAATTCACTGGCAGGAATGAGCACCTCGGCAACACTAACATTATAATCTGGAACAAATACAACCTGGACAACAAACAAAAATCCTCAGAATTTTTAATCAGTCAGTACATATTTACCTCATCCCAATTGTCAGTAATATCACCATCAGTTGTCTGATTGCAATAAAAGGAAAATAAAATCTGTGGTTACTCGATTTCTCAGTTTTTACATCATCAACATAAATAGCACTTATTGCTTTTCAGTAGCAGCTAGGCCACTAGTCAAGGTCATATTGCCATTGGCAGAAGATAGAAATGAAAGATGACAAGTGACAGTAAAGGGACAAATTTACCTTCAATAAATCTTCAATGTCAGGATCATGATTTACTGTGGCTGCAACATCTGTAATAAACTTCACGATCCTCTTTGCCTGTATGTAAGTGGCAAATGCTTTCCCACCAAATATGCATAGCCTTGGAACAAAGCTCTTTATTCTTTCTTTTGCACTCATTTCTTTCATCTTCTTGTAGCGGTAGACAATTCCAAGGATATTTAGCAGCTGCCGTTTATATTCATGTATCCTTTTCACCTAAGGCATCCAGATGACAAAAACTAAGTCAACCAATACATGATAGATGTTCTTCAGATAGAAAATATACCTGCACATCAAACATCGCGTCTGGACTGACAATATATCCTGTCTTCTCTCTTATTAGAGAAACAACCTTCATCTTGTTAGTCCTTTTAGCAGTGCGCCACTCTGATTGCAGATCTTCATTATCAGCAAACTGTTACAGGATGAATTAACATCAATATAAAAATAAAGCATAGGAAACAAGGACCCATAAAAACAAAAGGTAAATACTGAAAATTGGAGAGGGACTAATGGAAGTACCTTCTTCAGTTCTGCAAGTTTATCAGTGTTCATAACCCAGTCATCAGAACCTATCCACTTTGAAATGATTGTACTTAATTCAGGGTTACAAAACCGGATCCAACGCCTGGGAGTCACTCCATTTGTTTTGTTCTGGAACTTAGTAGGCCACATCTGGCAAATAAAAACAACAGAATGGCATACGATGAATAGCCTATGTCCAGATGGTTATATAAATTGTTGTTAGATAAGATCCCAATACCGAAAGTCCTCATGTAAATACCTCATAAAAGCTATTGAACACATCTTGCTTAACAATTTCACTGTGAATCTCAGCCACACCATTAACTGAATGCCCACCAACAACACAGAGGTTTGCCATTCGAACTACTCTTGGTAACTTAGGATCAGATTTTGCAAATGGATCTAACTCATACTCAGGTTCCTCTTTTTCTGCCTCCTCAGCTTCTTCAGATTCAACTTTTTCCTCCATTGTCTCGGATACAACTTTTTCCTCCACTTCTTCCTCCACAGGTTTCTCCTCAACCTCAGCAATAGATTCCAACGATTCGACAAGCAACTTTTCATTCGATTTATCAGGAGATTCCTTTTTCTCTTTAGGTTTAATAAATAGTTTGGCAATAGAATCTGGAAGGTCAACGTTGTCTAAAATCCTCATTTCTTTCAGCTTCTTTTTTAACAGTGAAATATCTGCTGTTCCATATTTCAAGATGATGCTGTTCATCAACTGTTTCAAACCAAGGATGGAGACAAGGAAACGTAAGAGAAACTACAGAGCATGAAATTAATTGCATAAACTTTTCTGAACATCTTATACCTCCTCATCAATTGTTTCTATGATCTCAATATGTCGAGGTAGAAGTTTCTGCATTATGTCCAAGCTCCACTTCTCCAGAGCTTCAGGAAGCACCGTGTGGTTAGTGTATGCCATGGTTCTGGAAATGATTAGGAAATTAGTACAAGATTGAATGAACACAAATGAGGAAATGAAATAATAAGTTAATTTGATCTAGAGAAACATAAAACTGAAGTCCCTATTACATTCAAGATAGCCAATTTGGTAACGTGAATACCTTTCTGTGATACTCCAAGCATCGCTCCAGCTCAATCCCTTAACATCAATCAGTATTCTCATTAACTCGGGAATGCACAGCGTTGGATGAGTGTCATTCATCTGCACTGCAACTTTAGAGGGAAAGTCCTCCCAGTTGAGAGAATCACCAGCTCTCCTCTCGAAGCGGGCAATAATATCCTGCAGCGAGGCCGAGCATAATGTATACTGTTGCATCAAGCGGAGAACTTTCCCCTCTGGCGATTCGTCCCCAGGATACAATATGTGGCATATCTAGCATGACGAGAAAACCAATAAGTCAACTTAATATAGACATTATAACTTTTTCCATAGTGCTCACAAGTCACAATTGTGAGTATTATTTTAATTCTATGACATAACACCAAAAAAACTATAATCTAAAATATAACTAGATACTACTGAACATGTGAGGACAAGTGTACAGTTTAACCCAGGAACACTTGTCTATACATGCAATGCACAAAATATACCAGATAATTGGGCATGAAAGACACAAACACTCAACATGCAACCATACAAGTCATAAGCAATGGATTTCAAAAGCTATCCTATCGAGAGACTAGTACAATGCAACCATATATCATCAGTCCTTTCGATTGATTCAGAGGAGCAATATAGGAAGATGCATAATCTATTATTTAATTAAAGCAGAAGACAATACCAAGAAATAAAACAAATGACATCCTCAACAATTGTTAACACCAAATCAAGAGGTTATGGATGTAACTAGACATTTCAGAGCCTTCGAAACACTAGTCTGTTGAGAGGTAATGCTTTTCAACTCAAAAGGAAGTTTAGGCAATAAGACCTTTTCAGCATTTAGATTAGCTTCATAGGCCTTGGCATGATCTCCAGCATTAAAAGCGTCCAAGTCAAAATCTTGTGATGGTACTGTTGTTGACCAAAGACGAAGATTGTTAGTAGTTTTAGTCTTGTAGCCAGGAATAGGGATATCATGTGCCACAGCCTTGATATTCTCTCCTCCAATCCATTGTTTCCTTCCATCAGTGCCTTCAACCACTTTTCCGTAGAATTTCACAGGATAGGAGACATCGTTTCTTACAATCTCCCATGGATTTCCCATCTGGAAGATATAGTATACAGTCATAAATGGCATAAGAAGCTAGCAGGCAGATCTAAAAATAGTTAACCATTATAACCAATATACCAACATAATCAAGATTCTGGAGATTAAGCAGTAAAAAAAGAGAGAGGTGTATCAGACTATCAGTACCTCTAGCCAATTCTCAGCTACCTCCTCCTGACCATCCTTTGTTATGATTTGCTTAAAGAGGCCATATCTGTACCGAAGTCCATATCCCCATGCGGGATAATTTAGTGTTGCCAAAGAATCCAGAAAACAGGAAGCTAGACGGCCTAGACCACCATTGCCAAGGGCAGCATCTGGTTCCTATTTGATTGTAATTACAAAAGTACATCAATAAGCTCGCATTGGCGTAATTTCAATAGAATAACTCAATCTGAAAGCTACATGGAGAACATAAGTCAGATGATGGAACATGGGAGAGAAAGAACGTATCCTTTTCAGACATTTTCAAAACAAATAGAAGGTAATGGATTAATAATAAAATGTGAAATTTGGAATTTTATATAATGAAACTGCATGACACAATTTCGATATGAACTAAGAAGGAACTCTCCTAAAGAAATTCCTTACCTGGCTAGCAACATCCTCTAGGTCTTGTCCAAGTTGTTTTAGTGCTTCTGCGTATTGACCGGTTAGCTCTAGGTTGCCAATAGCATTTGTGAGAGCTCTTCCCTACAGTATACAAAAATAACGAAATAACATCACAACGCAGTTACTTGAAGGATAAGAGATGAGGCTAGAGGAGGCAGCTTGTGAGACCTGTAAAAACTCCATGGACAGGTAGTAAGATTGCTTTACATTCATTTTGTTGTAATAGTCATATGTTGCATTCCAATTCATTATCAGAGCATCAAGAACACTTTTAGCAGTTGCATGGTAAGTCTTTAGGGGTGAAAAGTTCTCTGGGGAGAACAAGGGTGTGAACTCCGCATGGTGCTTGATGTTTGATGCAATGGCAGACGAATCTAGCACACTCGGAAGCTCTGCATCACAACCACAACAATTTTAGAATACAAAAACTTAGCCTACATAGTAGGTATTTAACAATCAAAACAAAAAACAAATGCATGAACATAGTTACATTAATGTGAAAATTCTTGAACAACACCCTGGATATTTACCACTTCATCATCTGCCACAAGTATTTGTATAATCGAATTGTCAGGTTCAGTTGTGTCACATTTTGTCCTTTGCCACGAAAATTAATGATTGCTACCAACTCTTACTAAATCTTCAGCCTTAAAACAACTATCCAAAAAAACGTAGCAGTGTTTCAAGTTTCAATCACCTTCAGAAAAAATAAGCCTTGGTATATTGATCCTGCTGGATTGCCCGTTAAGATCAGCAGTGCTACTGTTGTTCTAACCACCTTCAGAAAAAGTGATTCTGTACTACTGTGTGACCTTCAACGAAAGCCTAAAACGAACTGATTTTCAGCTGCAGATTTTGCCCATTTGTTAAGACTTCTTCAACAATTCCTAGCAATAGTACCGCAACGTTCACTGCATCATCACACAAATAAACAAGATACCCCAATCCACCACCTAGAAATTTCTCGGAATGCTATTCGGAATACAGCATTCACATTTGATCCACCAAATCACTACAGGACCGTCAAAAAAAAATACTCAAAGTAGCACCCGGTTCAAGTGGATTCATAATACACATTTTTAAGTTCATTCGCGAATTTGGCAATCCTCTAATCCGCAAACCCCAAGGACTGACTCAGCACACAAAATCACCACTAACCCATCAAAAGCTCCCGCACCACCACAATTACGAACGCAGAGCACATCCGGGCACACGCAGGCACAAGGATCACGCATCCTTATCGCATCAACAGCAGTTCAAACCACATTACTACCCACCAGCACCTGAGACGCCGGAATCAACGGGAGGGCGCAGCCGCTTACCTTCCTCGGGCGAGACGGACCCCTGCACGTCCCGATCGCTCGCCACGCTCCGCGCCGCGAGCCCCGCCGTCCCCGCCTCGTCGCGACCCCGCCGCCGGCACCAACGACAAGGCCCCCGCCGCCCCCGCCTCCGGCGAGCGGCCGGAACGCGGTGGCGATCGGCAGGGGCCGCGAGGTGGTCGCCATTGGCATGTGCTGCATATTGCGCGCGCGTGATGCGTGCGACGCTCCGTATCTGAGTGAGAGACAGAGAGAGAGAGATGTGATGAGTCGCGATTTGCGAGGAAGAATTCTAATCGGATGGGTTAAAATATTTCTCCGTGGGCCGGACCCTGCCGTCCCGTGCAACGGTGGCCCGTACACGTGTTGTGTCACTGGCTGGTGGGCCCGTGTCAGCACACGGTGGAGAGGCGTGGGCGCCACTGTGTCAGCTTGTTGTTTCCTTGCGCACATCTTCTACGGCTGGAAATGGCTCCCTTCTCGAAAGCGTTTTGTCGTATTTTTCGACGGCTGGAAATGGTTCTTCTTTTTCCTAGAGTTCTTTTTTTTAAGTGTTTTTGTCGTTTTGTTTCTGGAAAAGTGGCTTCGTGCACCACGGTGATGCGCAAATGGGAAGAAACAGTAGGGCATGCTGTTCTTCATGTGACGGAGTCACGGAGCAAGGTGCAAAAGGAATAAAAAGGGAAAAAAGAGCTTTTTTTTTGTTGCAGTGCATGCTATTATGGAGTGATTCATTTGAGTAATGCACAGTGACTCTATCCTTATCGGACGTTGATTCTATTGATGTAAGAAAAATCAACGGCCGATGAGAAAGACCCTCGTCGTGCAAATTTCGCAAATTTCCTTAGACAGGTAAGGGGCCATGTTGTTGTGTGTCTTGTGTTCAGGGATGTCGACGAGCGGGGCCATCTTGACAGGTGAAGGGGTGGGCCCTCTGCAACCTTGTCCCTCGATCTCGGATTTGACGGCTAACATGGACGGAGAGTAAAATAGCACGTACAGGAAATGTTCTCGTGAGGCGAGATAACATGGACACTGGTTTTTGTTGATCATGTCATGTGTCTTTGTTTACTTTTCTGTTTGTTTGTTTGCCGGAGGATGAACGGTTTTAATTGATTTCTTGTTGGGAAATGATTGCTTTTATGACTCGTGAGTCATGACTAATGTTTTTTGTCTACTGGATAAGCAATGGACAGTGTTACTTGATTGCTTTGTTAGGACTTGGAGTTATGGCTGCTTTAATCGTAAACCTCTCTTGTATTCTGTTATACTTTTAGGAAAATGTTTACTTTTGGAGAAATTTTCGTTTTTTGTTTGTTTGTTTGTTGGGTTGGACGGTTTTGGTTTATTTCTTGTTGGGAAATGATTGCTCTAATGAGAAGCAATTGTGTGCTGGAGAGTGGACAATATTTATGTGATTGCTTGCTAGGAATGATTGCTTTACCATAAACCGCTTTGTATTCTGTTATGTTATGTTTTCAGAATGGCATTTATGCTACTTGGAGTGACAATGTTATTTAAGAGGCGTGGGATAAACGGAAAAGTTACTGACACACCAACACAATGTTGGGGTTTTCCCCTCAAGAAAACGTTGCAACTCCATGAACTATTTTTATTAATTAACCCTTTTTGTTTTTATTTTAAAGTTAACATCCGACGCACTTTATTTTTAATTCAACCCTTTTTGTCACGCCACCACCCGTGGCGTGACAAAACAACGCTGTCACGCCATAGGATAAGTCCGCTAAATAGCAATTTTGGTCACACTACTGGTGGTGACGTGACCAAATAATACTGTCACGCCACCACTCATGGCATGATAAGAGTATGC
Source organism: Phyllostachys edulis (assembly GCA_036346405.1). Classification (NCBI taxonomy): domain Eukaryota; kingdom Viridiplantae; phylum Streptophyta; class Magnoliopsida; order Poales; family Poaceae; genus Phyllostachys; species Phyllostachys edulis. The sequence goes on along the minus strand of CM070550.1, from coordinate 13,508,877 downwards.
CCCAACGTGACAACGTTGTTTTGTCACGTCACGAGTGGTGGCGTGACCAAAAGAGTCAGAATTGAAAATAAAATACGTCGGAGGTTGAGTTTAAAATAAAATTTTAAGAAATAAAGTTAATAAAAAAAAAGTTCCAAGTCCATTCTCCTCGTCAGTGAATCGATTGCTCTCAATCTATTTCTACTATCACTGTAAACTCGTGCCACTGCCAATCACTACAAACACTAATACTAAAAAGAATTTCTAAACACTTTTAATAAGAGCGCGTCAGGCCAACAGGCGGGTATGAATAGCGAGATTCCCGATAATGTATATTAGCATTATGTAGACCTGTAAAATGCCAGGAGCGTTTCGGTCTCACCAAGGACTTGTTTGTATAGACAGGGCGAATTGAAGGTGAATTTGTACTGAAATATCTATCAATGTGAAGAGATTTGCCCTTCTTTTTAGAAAAAAAAAAAGAAGATATTGGTCTAATCCATTCCAAGACCCTTGATTGGAAGGAATTCTGAAGTTTTTTTTTCAGAGGGCACCACATGGCCCATGCCTAAGCTGCATCAACTGCAGAGCCTAATTGAAGCCCACAGGCCACAGCCGTGCCCACCCTAGTACTGTTTCGGGACAGCTAAAAAAACGTTTCGGGCCCATCATCATTCCTACTCAGGCCCACAGGCCAACGCGACGGACCAGGTGTGCAAATACATGGCCCAGAGCCACCTCCGCCGGTGCAAGTACAACCCGACCCCACCACTCAGCCATTACCCCTCCCCCGATTGCGTGGACTGGGTCCATGCACCGGAGCACGTACATTGCACCGTCACAAAGCTCCAATGACGCCAAGACGCCACAGTATACGGTATAGGGCTGGAAAAATAGCTCGAGGCTCGTGGCTCGACTCGAGCTCGTCACGGCTCGGGCTCGGCTCGTGAATTTTCGAGCCGAGCCGAGCCCACCTTTTGGCTCGGTCAAATTTCGAGCCAAGCTCAAGCCGGCTTATGGCATGGCATGAGCCAAACTTGGCTCTACCATTTTTCCGGCCACCAGTTAATCCACGCGCCACACCGAATAAATCCTCCCGGCCTCCCTTTCCCCTGCGGACCGGTCCCCGACCCTATCTCCCTCAGAGCTCACCACGCTGCCCTACTCGTCCCTCGCGGCCTCGCCCAGATCCGCCCGCCCGCCTCCCTTTCCTCTCCGGCTCTCCCCTTTCATGGCCGCCTGGCCCAGGCCGTCCCCCCTCCGGTCCTCCAAGGCTCCAAGCTGCCGCTGTGTCCTCCTCCGGTCCTCCAAGGCGCCAAGCCGCCCCACCCCCACGGTCTTCCACGCCGCTTCGTCCTCCATCACGGCCGCCGCCTCCTCCTAGATCCACGCCTCGCTCGGGTCCTCCACGCCACGCCACCCCGCCACGGATTCAAGGTTGCGGACTTGCGGGCTTGCGGACTTCCGTGGAGGAGAAGCTTCCCAATCGAGGAGGATCGGAGGAGCCGTGGCGCGTGGGGACGGCAGCAATCTTGGCGGCGTCTGAGGAGGCTGCGATTCAAAGCCACGCATCTTCTTGTCCTCGCTCTACTCCGAGACCGAGATCTACCGTTGTTGAATATGTTGATTGAATGGATGCACATGCACCGATTTTGTTGATTGATGATGCAATCGATTTTGTTGATTGATGATTTTGTGATTTTGTTGATTGAATCTGAATGGATTATGGATGGCGGATGCACTCGTCATTGTTCAGATAGCATTGAACCGCTGTTCGTGATAGCATTTGTTCAATGGCTCGCGAGCCTCATGAGCCGGCCGAGCCGTTTTCCGAGCCGAGCCGAAGCGTTTTTCCGCTCGTTCTCAAACGAGCCAATTCGAGCCGAGCTCGCCGGGCTCGAGCTCGAAGAAGCCGAGCGAGCCTGGCTCGCTCGGCTCGTTCAATTTCTAATACTGTATATAGAAAAAACGTAATTCGATCGTGGCGCAGGTTGAGGAATGTTTGTCGAAGCCCACGTATTTATGGTCTAATTGGGTATAATTTTTTTTTTGTAACCGCCGCATCTACGATTCTTGTCGCGGCAACCAACTATCGGCCGCCACACGTCAACGCTGCATAGCCACCGTGAGGTAGCGCTCACAGGCCGCCACATGTCCCCCCTTTAGGTTAAGCCGGAATTAGGGTTAGGGTTTAATCCGGTTTCAGCGATTTTCGTTTGAATTTTAAATATAGCAAACAACTTCAAAAAAATTATGAAATTTTACGTGTAGCCTCCCGACACAGTGTACTTACTTGTGTAAATTTATCATAATTTTATTCGTCCAAAAATTTTACCGCAATTCTATATAAGCTTATTGTTGATTAAATTTTTCTTGCCTTTCTTTTCCACCTAAAACTCCAACAATCAATCTATTTTTCTTTTCCACCGAAAGCTCCACCAAGCAATCTTGTCATCCCGCTACATCTTTTTATTCCATGTCTCACCGTCTAATCCTTATCTGCCGCATGCAAATTAAAACCGATCGCGCGCGAAGAAGGATTCCCTCTCGGCTATAAATTAGCGAGCGACGAGCGCGATTTCATTTCGCGCTCACTCACTCTTTCACTCTCTTTCTCTTTCGGTTGCTCTCTGTGTTGATTATATTTTCGGGGATATTTTAGCCTTATTAACTGCCGCCGTCATTATAAGCCAATTTAGCAGGTAATTTTTATCTCCATCGATTTTTTGTTGTTCGTAAATTGTTTATTAACTACATACTTAAGTAGTTAGGTGTTAGGTTTGCTAGATTTACCAATTTATCAAGAAGCGTACTTAAGTAGTTAGATTTGCTAGGTTTAGCAATGTACCAAGAAGCCAATTTTTTTGGCCATAGGCTTGATCATTCGTAAATTATTTATTGACTGCGTAGCAATTTTTTGTTGTTCGTAAATTCTTTGTTAGAAGCCAATTTACCTGATGTTACGTAAATAATTAGTTCTAAATCTGTTATTTGTAGTTAAGAAAATGTCATGCGATGCACTTACTGCTTGGCGAGGTTAATTAGTTACGAAATAATTAGTTTGTCTTAATTAATTAGCTTCAAACAATTAGACAATAGAAAAATAATGAAAGCATGCGCTGCTAGTTATTCATGCAACTAATTATTTCATGGTAGTTCATAATGACATGCAAGTTATTCTAGTATGCATGCACATGCTGGCCAAAATAATGACAGCATGCACTGCTAGTTATCATGCAAGCAATTAGTTGCTATGTACTCAAGTATGCATGCACCACGCAATGAACACACACATATGCAATTAATATTTTTTAGCAAAGGGAACGAGCAGGGGTTAACGTGTGTAATTATTGAGGCAAGGTTAATTAGTTACAAAATAATTAGTTCATCTTAATTAATTAGTTTTACAATTAGAAAATAGAAAAATAACGACAGCATGCACTGCTAGTTATCCATGCAACTAATTATTTCGTGCTAGTTATTTTATGGTCATTATCAATCTTCTCACTAATATTCCGTCTATTTCATGTGTTGCAAGTCATGTCTCTACCGGTGCTTCTGGAACACTTCTACGATGAGGACCACCGGTGCAAGCTGTGGATTACCAGTGACACCGATGGCCCTTTGCCCCTACAGCTTCGGGCGGGGAGGGATTCTTAGGAGTTGGACGGTCGCTACGTCCTGATCCTCTGAGACACGGGCTTGTTGCCCCTTGCGAGGCTAGTGTCCCTCGGACGTTGATTCCTCCTAGACGCCAACCTGCTGTCGGCACTTGTTGACAGGTGGAGGCCTGAGACGCACATCTTCCATTTTCGGTGGGGTGAGATGATGGTCACCCTGCAGGTTGTCTCGCTCTTGATCGGTCTCCTGATCCGGGGTCAGCCACTTATTCCGGGCCCTCCACCGGCGCATTGGAAGGCCATGTTGGAGCAACGGTTCGACCAACCTCTCCCGGAGGGTGCACGTGACGTCCTCTGGGCTTTGGTTGAGGCAGTTTGATGATTGCCCACAAGGTGCACCTGATGAGATCGTTAGGACGCACCTTCTTCAGCTCTTTGGTTGGGTCTTGTTTCCAACCACACAGGACGATTGGTACTACCCTGCTACGTTCACCTCGCCAAGTCGTTGGTTGACGCGGAGGCTGGGCCAATTCCTCAGTATAGCTAGGGGTCAACCATCCTTTGCGCCACATACCAGGGGTTGTGTGACACTTCACGGCGCAGCACCAGTGGTACCTCCAGCCTGGCCCTCTACTACATGCTCCTGCAGCTGTAGAGTTGGGCGCACTTCCCGGTTGGGTGGCCATCCATCGAGATAGCGGTGCACCCGTCCCCCCCTCCCAACCAATCGACGTGATAGACGGGCCCACTATAGATTCACGGTGGACTGCTGGCCGTTTGCGTTGGGCCAAGGATAGGCCGGTGAGGTGCTACTCGTTGTACCACAATGAGTTCGAGTCGATGCACGAGAGCGACATCATATGGAATCCATGGTATCCACAATTTGTGCGCACGGTAGCGCCACACGGGCTGTCCGTGCAATGGATCCAAGACATCGGATTATGGAGGACGACCTGTCACCTGGTGTTCGCACATATGGTGGAGCCTTACACGCCGTAGCGCGTAATGCACCAGTTTGGTTCGTACCAGGCTCCTGCAGCGAACCGTACACCTGTGAGTCAAATTCCATCTGACTAATGTTTACAGTTCTTACGTCTTCTTGTCTAACATCAATCTTTCCGAAAATGCAAGCAATCGAGGGCGAGTGGGCATATAAAGGATTGGCGCCTGATCCAGCAGGAGTAGATTATGGCATGGACGGAGGAGGCGCACATGGATGTCTTAATTGAGTGGAGTCCGTACGACCCTGAGACGTATGGTGCACACTTGGAGTGGTACGTGTCACGTACACGCGCAAGACTCACCATTCCTCCATCGGAGCGCCCGGAGCTGGTGTCAAAGGAGACACACCAGAAGAGCCTCCACTGCACGTACGATCGTCACAGCGCTTCACAGCGTGACAACAACGTAGGACACTTACAACCTATGGTTGTTTCATTGACGATATTTGTACTCTTCGTTAATAAACATGTTATGTACGTCCCTGCAGTTGGAGTGGGCATAGCGCATGTAACATCCCAACTGTGCAATTAGGGTTATTCAAGTATAATTATATGTGTAGAAATTAAAACTTTTTCTCACATCTTGAAAACCCCTAATCTCTCATGTAATTCTTGTCCAAGAGTTGTGTAATCCAAAAACACAAAGCTCTTGTTGACCAAAAGTCAAATTCATTTTTCCAATTGTCTAAATCTGGTGTCAAACATTTGAAAATATTTTCCTTGGTCCTAAAACTGATGTGGGACCCCTCTGAAAAATATCACAAGTTGTAAAACTAATTTGATAAATTTTGGAGGTAAAACAATCCTTTAAACAACCTTAATGAATTTCCTGAGAAAAATGCATTGCATAATAACCTCTGAAAATTTTATTCAAGGTTAATCTCATTGTCAACAAGCTCCTGTAAAAATTTCATGAATTTTGGAGTGGAATTGCTATCCCAAACAATTTTGCAAAGTCTCATTGTTAGAAATTAAACTTAAAACTTGGCACTATTCCTTGGGTGAGCCAGATTCAAACCCGGCCAAGCCCAACCCCATCGACCTCCTCTCCATTTGATCAGTCGCAGCTGTTGGATTTACATCCAACCGCCACGACCTCCTCCCATGATCAACACCGCAAAGACCTCCTCGCCTCACTGAGGTCATAACCGTTGGATCAAAGATCCACGGCCATGACCTCCCTGTGTTAAATCTCAAAGACCTCCCACCTTGTTGAGGTCGAGCCCTTGGATCCAAGATCCATGGCCATGACCTCCCTCACCGTTAAACTAAGCCAACCCCCCCACCTAAACGAGGTCGTAGCCGTTGGATCAGATCCAACAGCCCACGACCTCCCTGCGTTATCAAGCGCTTCCAACCTCCCCTATCTCATGTTGTGCACCGTGGGATTAAAAATCCACGGTCACGACCTCCTCCTTGTCTTATGCGATCGATCTCCCACAAGACGTGAGGTCGTTGCCTTTAGATCTAAATCTAATGGCCATGACCTCCCTTGTGTGTTGCGCAAGCTCAAGACCTCCTTTGCGCCACGCGCGAGGCTCAGGACCTCCCCTGTTTTGATCACCACCGTTGGATCAAAATCCAAAGGTCTTGACCTCCCTCGCGCTTCACGCAAAGCCTCAGACCTCCCTTTGGTTGTGTGCCCTTGGATTTAAATCCAAAGGCCATGACCTCCCCCTCATGTTCTTAAGCTCATGTGCGGTTAAGACCTCACAGGAGGTCCGCACCGTTGGATGGAAATCCAACGCTTTGGACCTCCTGTCCCATTTTCCCACGCGTGCTATTATTATTAAGGAAATCGGAGGCCACGACCTCCCCATCTTGATCGTGTGGTGGGACCTCCTCCCACCACTTAAAACATAACGGTTCAAAATTGTCATCCGATGGCGGGACCTCTCCTGTGTTTTATCCAACGGTCATAAGGACCTCCCTGTTCTTCTCCTTCCTCGGCGCGCCTGCGAGCTCGGCGATGGAGTTAATGCACGCCGCCACTAGGTACCTTTATCACTCTTTGTCGACCAAGATTTAATGCAGTCGACCTTCCGCCTCGTCACTCAGTTCAGTGACCTTGTCAATCTCATGTCCTTGCCACCCCATGGACCAACCCGTGGGCTAAGCTCACCATGGAGCTTAGCCCCACTCATAACCTTCACCCCAAAGCTATAAGTTATCCCTTGAATCATCCCTTGGCTTCCTTTGCACACAATTGATCTCGGCCTTGCACTTTGTGCGTGGTGAGCTCCTCATCCACAGACTCTCCAATTCTCCCACACCATTGTCGAGCTTGGAGCTCCTCGGTGGCAAAAGGGTTCCATGGCCTCTTCCTCCCTCTCTCTTGTTTCTATCTGGGCCTTTCTCCTCTGCGACCTCAACCCTAACTTCAATGGTTGGGGCATTTGCAGAGGTGGCCTAGTGGAGCTTGAAGCTTGGAGTTGAAGGTTGACTTGAAGCGGTGGAGCTCCCGCCTTCTCCAACTCAAAGCCGCCACCGCTATCGACCTCATACGGCATCTTTAGGACCTCCGTAACTCCCCGTAATCCCTTAGATCTTCGGGCACCCGCTGAATGCATGTTACGGAGCTTTTCGGGCACACGCTTGAATGTCGCTATGAGTCGCTTTTTGCATTTTCAGATTTTGGCCGTCTTGGTCATCTCGTCTCTCGGGCTCGCCGGCGATTAAGGCCGTCGTCGCCGCCGAGTGAGTTTATGGTGTCGCGCAACACTATCGCGCTGACAGGGGATGTCTTTTGTTGTCACCGGCGAGGTCCGTGACGCCGCAACAACCACTTCTTTGAGCTCGGGATTTTGTCGGACGCCCCGAGCGTGTCATTGTCGTTTTAGGACGAGATTCACCGCTTTATTGCCCAATCATTGCAATCATGGGGTTAGCGTTAAATGCCATTAACCCCGTCTTTTGCGCGCACTTAAAACCTCCCTGCGTGGACCTTCTTGTGTCCCACGCGCAATAACTCCATGTTCGCTTGTCCGCGCTGCTGCTGCGTGAGTTAGGGCGCTGGTCTCGACATCTGCACCTCCTCCGAGGAGATCTGGAGCGCCCAAGACCTCCCTTGCGCGATCGTGGCCGCCTGCACCTCCTTGGAGGTCTGTGGACGTTAGATCTCTGCAGGACCTCCTCGAGGTCATCTCACCGCTGAGGACCTCCCCTTAGATCTGGTCCGTTCGGACCTCCCTCCCATGTTGTGGTTCGTTGGATTCACCATCAACGGCCACGACCTCCCTCGCCTCGCGCATGTGCGTTGCTAGGAGGTCCAGACCTCCGGACCTCATGAGCTGGCGTGTGCAGCGTTACCTCTGGGAGGTCTGAGCCGTTAGATCTATGATCTGTGGCTCACGTCCTCCCATGCCTTTGTGATTTGTAGAAATTCCAGTGAACTCTTAGTTATAAACTAAAAATGGTATGAACTTTAGAATTGCATATCTTTTTCAATTTAAATCCAAATAGAGTCATTCAAATTGTGTTGGCTCTGTCTTGAACTTGACTTTAATCCAAAAATGATTGTAAGTTGAGTTCAGCTCCAGAGCACAGTTTGCCCTTAGATTTTAAAAACCAACTTTAAATATACACTTAAATCAACGCTTAACTTGTAAAATACGTAACTAATGCTCTGTGGATTATTTTTGAGTGAGACCAACCTTGTTGGTTTCCTCTAATAATGAACTCACTGTGAAAATTAGTTTTGAGCATGTTGCTGTTATAGAAATGAGGACTTGTGCATTATAATTTTGTTCAAGTTCTTGTTTTGAAAAATTGTAGAAAGTGCATAATAGCTCCAAATGAGGTGAACTCAATTGTGTTATTCATCTCATGAGGTGCTGGTTTTACAGTAAAAATTTCAGTATCACCACCTTTCTAGAAAATGTTGCCTCATAATTAAATTAATGAATAGTGCAGTTTGGTATTTTAGTAATGAGCAGAATTGTTTTGCTCATAACTTTTGCATTGAGAATCCAAATCAATTGGTTCTTGTTGCAAAATTCCTAAAAATCACCCTCTTGTTGCTGTAGAAAATTCAGAGAATTTGGAGTTCGTTTGTTGTGCTGTCTTTGTTGTTTTTCGTCGTTCTTATCGGTTCTTTATCGCTTTCCGTTAGGGCCGACATTTGTGGCGATCCCGAGAGTGACCCTCCGCAACAAATTGACCAGCAACAGCAAGGCAAGCAGTTTGATCATATCCCCTCTAACGCCCCATTACTTTAAAGGTTAATATGTTGTTTTACTTCTATGTATGCATGCTACTTTGTGTTAAATGTCGCTAGTAATCCTATAGTTGCATAATCTGTAGTAGTGTTTATCCTCTACTACCTATTGAGCCTAGGTTACTTGTTGTGGTTTGAGCTCGTTGGATGAGCTCTTATCACTTAGTAGTTACGTTTTTCACCGCTTAGACATGCTTAGTAACGGTAGTAATGGGCCATCATCGACTTAGTCGATGGTCTTGATCACACAAGTATAATTATTCCTCCTATATGTCCAGCACTTGTGCTTTGATTAATTTGTAAAATCAAAAACTGAAAATAAAATGTTGATTTAGACTTGGGCATATTGGATGGATGGTGCGGTTTTGAATGTGGTAGTATGCCGAGTCATTAAGGACCGAGTTACTTGCGCCACCGTCGAAAGCAATGTTGCGTGCTAACCACACGAGGGAGATATGGGACCTCTCTTGACTAAGTACTTTGGGAGGTGTTAATTATGAGCTGGTTGGTGGGTATGTTTTAATAAAATGTGTGTGCGTGGTGTTGGGAGGAGCATTATGCACCGGTTAGGTCTGTCTAATGTGTCCTCGCCCCCGTGGGTTGCGGCTCGTAATTAGCATCGCCCATTGGAAATGTCTCGAGGACTTAGCTGCGCTTAAGCATACCAAAGGTAGTGTGCCTAAAGGAAAGGCGATCGGCGTGTGGGTACATTGGTACACCCCGCAGGTTAAAACTATTCAATAGCCTCGCCCTAGGTTATGGACACGCCGAAACGCCCGTAAGAACTAGACTCAACCATTTAATTAAAACTTGATGGGTTGGTATGAATGGATGTTCATACTATTGTTGTGGTGACTTGGGTTAGTCACTTCCGGTGATGTTCTTGTTGTTGTTACTATGTTATTATCTCGTTGTTATTTCAACAATTAAAATGCTTTGTCAAATTGCCTTCAATCTATTATGTTATTGCAAATGAAACTTGCTTTATGCTAAAATGAGTCCAAAGCCTCATCCACTTAAATAAAGCTTGCATGTAGCTATTTATAGTTCGTTATCTCACACGTAAGTCTTATGGAGTACTTTATGTACTCATCCGCCCGTGGTTGTGGCATTTTGTGGCTTTTGTTGCAGAGGAAGAAGGAGAGCTCCAAGAGCCTCTCTTTTGTGCTACGTGTTGCGCCTTCTTCGACGACTAGCTTGGCGGTCGGTCAGATGCCTAGGGTTAAGGCACACCGATTGGCTTTGTGTTATAGCCATCTTTATGGCACTTTTGCTTCATTGTTATTCTTAGTAGTTCTTGTTGTTATTTGGCCAAAAGGCCCTCTTTTGTAATAACCTATTCCTTAGTAATATTAACTTCGGTTTGTTGCTTATGTACTATGTGTTGTATGGAATTGATACATTCTTTTGTTGTGAGGTATGTATATTGCATTCGGGAGTATACATCTCGAGACTGGTTTATTTGGTTGATAATACTAGGGTCAATTGGATGACTAAGTATTATGAGCTTAATAAATCCGGTGCTCACAACAAGATCTTGGGCACATCGGAGGCCGCCATCAAGAACCTGCATAAAACACGTGGGGATCTTTGAAAACTTTGAGGTACGTCGTCGCGGAGTTGAAGAAAGAAGTAAAGAACTTGAGCTGCGGTCGTTCGACAGACGACGTCCTGTGCATCGGGCACCAAGTGGGGGGGGGGACGTGCTCACCCTCTAGGACAGCACGACCTAGCGAGTCCGACCGGCGTTGTAGCGTTCCCCGTCGGTCATCCGCGGGCCAGGTCGGCGGGGAGGTAAGTTATGTACAAATCTACATTACGTTTTTTGGTCATGCCATACGTTACGCTAACATCATGTCGTTCTCCCGTTGTAGGTCCATCGGGATGAATCACTTCTACCTGCCACGTTCGGTACACAGTCTAGCGCTCCCCATCGGTCATCTGCACTGGACATCTGGGAGGTACGAGATTCTCAGTTCACGTCCCGAGTGTTTATCTCAGACTAACATCGTTCGCCTTGCAACCTTCGCTGACCGTGGGGTGACAAACGGCCACGACGACTAATGATGATGACACGGGCCTCCCAACTCCTACTAGGGAGCAGTACACGCCGTCAGGGTATGGAGCATGGCAGCCAAGGTTTGGAGCTTATGCGGGACAGAGCTCCTCTGGGTTCACTATCCCACCATACGTTCAAGAGCAAAGCTTCTCCGGGTTGGCTGGGACCCCCTACCTCAAAGGGCAGAGCTTATCAGCACAACCGGAGTTGCAAGCATCGTACCCCGGGAGTGAATTTTTCGAGCCCATCGATCATGATTTCTTCGGAGGTGTCCCCCAGGCCAGCATGCCTCATCACGACGACATGTGCGCTTACCACACTCTGCTGGGCTATACTGAGCCTATCGGTGCACCTCCGCCACCTCAACGGTCTCCATACCCCCTCCGAATAGACACGCGCTCACCCGGCCGCTTCACGTACTCCACAGGGCATGCCTGACACAAGACATCCAGATGCACGCAGAGGCCGCCGCAACGAGCAGAGGGTAGTGGCTCAGACTCAGACGAATGAGCCATATTGTATCATGTGAAACCGAGCTTCTAATTTTATGTATGAAAATGTCTTAAATTGGTTCATGCAATGATTATAAATCCTAAGGGAGTCAGCGCGTGTATCATGTAATGCTTGTAACGCTTTAAATTTTATGTATGAAAACATTTCGAATTTTCAGAACGACAAGACAACATACTGCGACGTGACTCGACGAGGCCGCTTCCCGCAATGACGTGACACGACGAGGCCGCTTCTCGCTGAGACGTGACACAACATTGCCACTTGATTCCTCCTCGGGCCTGCTTCCCGTGCCTCATTACCCAACGAGTCAACTTTACATACGACGAACTCAAAAGTCACTTTGCATGCCGACGTGACCCAACGAGTCACTTTGCACAAACGACGTAACCAACGAAGTCTTCTCAGGTCATTGTCTCATGAGCGAACTTTCTTCAATCGAATTACAATTCAATCTCGTACGCAGCGCCGGCTTGGCATATAAGTACTACCCTTTCCACGCTGGGTTCTCCTGCATCCAGACTTCAACACAATCTCGCTCAGATGGACAAGCACTGAGAAGAGATCCGCGAAATGCAAAGGGAGTATGCTACCTAGGAGGAACAAAGAGAGCATGCCAGATGTAAGATCGAGGAGGCCGACTAGAGGGGGGTGAATAGGCGGTTTTAAAAACTTATTAGGCTAAAACTGAGTTTTATGCGGAATTGTAAATCAATTCGGTTTTGCACAATTAAAACCTAAATCAACTAGTCTCAACTAAGTGCACCAACAATATAAGACTATTGATAATGATTGCAAACATACAAAGACATATAAGTAATTTAATTATATGAATGTAAATTGCACAAAGTAAAACACAAGAGAACAAACCACAATGACACAATGATGTTTTACCGTGGTGTTCGAAGACTTGCCGGTATCCCTTAATCCATGTTGAGGTAATCCCAAACTAATTGGACCGGCTTCACGAATTGAGCCAAACACCTCCGAGGTAAGTCCAACCATTTGGACCAGCTCCAACACGAACCAACACCTCGATCCACTCGGGGTTGCTCTTCCTCCACTCCGGAGAGGGCGAGCACCAAACCACTCACAACCGCCCGGGTCTTCTCACAACCTTCTTTGAGAAGATCACCGGCACAACTCCTCCAAGCCGTCTAGGTGTCGGCAAACACCAAGATTAACAAGTCGGAGATGCTCACTTGAACGAATCAAGTGTCTGAGCTCAAAGGATAAACAATCCACTACCTAATGCAACATATGCGCTTAGGGTTTGCTCTCTAAGCTCACTAAGTGCAACACATGCACATAAGAGATGAGAGGGCTTGCTCTTTGCTCAAGGGAATGGGTAATAGCACCAGCAACCTCTCCCACAACCAACCAATGTAGGTATTTATAGCCCATACACAAAAACTAACCGTTTGGAAGAGAATCTGTTGAAAAACAGGGAAGCCCGGTCTAACCGCCAACCAATAGCCGGTCAGACCGGCTAGGCTCCAACGGCTATAAAACTAGCCGTTGAACCACAACCGGAGTAACCGCCAACAAATGGCCGGTCAGACCGCTCCAAACCGGTCAGACCGGCCAACATATGGCGGTCAGACAGCTCAACAGAACAAAGAGCTATTTCAGAAGAAAAAACACCTTATCTGGAAAAAGCTGACCGGGTCACTTGACCGGAGGTCCAGTGGCCAACACATGGCAGTCAGACCGGTTTTCTACCGGTCAGACCGGTCAACCATGCCAGTCAGACCGCCAGAACAAAGGGACCGGCACACATCCCGGTCAACCTTTCAAGGGCCGGTCAGACCGCCTAATGGCCTGCAGTCAGACCACCAAAGTTGAAAAACACAGATTTTTGCATTCCGTTTTAACTCAAATTGCAAAACACATTTGCCAATTTGATGCGCAATGTAAACAAGGAATAAAAGCATGATTCTCAACAAGTTGCAAAACACATTTGCCAATTGTTAGAATCAAGCCACAAGGAATAAGGTACATGGACTTAAACCATTTGCAAAACTAAAATCACATACTACAAGTATTATACATGAGCCTCAACTATTTGCAAAACACATTAGTAAATATTGGCAACATGCTAACGAGAGCTAGAGCAAGCACAACAAGCTATCAACACATGACTAACTCAAGCTACTAGTCAAGACCCCTCTAATCTTTCCTTCTTTGGTAATTGATGACAACCATCACAATTGCAAATAATTGAATGTAAAGATTTATGAGTATATATGAACTACACAAGTTTTGTGTACTCATTTGATATGTTTCAAAGTAAAGATCCTTAATATATATGGATAAAAAAATATGGATCAATACTAATGAAACCACAAAACATAGAGTGAACTCCCCCTAAATTTGTGCATACACGAATGTGTAATAAGAACATATGCACATATTCAAGTTAGACTTTTAGTGGAGTTTAACCTATATTTTGGATACGAGGAATGCAACAATACATAAGAATATGATGTCGAATGCATACCTCCATGATTTTCACTTTTTTATCCAACTAAGACTAAACAATAGGTATAACAATAGAAGTGTCAGTCTCACAAATAGATTTATCATTATTAACCAAAATACTCCATTAACACATAATGACGGGTCTAGATTCTTCACCAGGAGGCCACCTCCCCGCAATGATGCTGCCTCCCGTAGCAGCAACCCCTACCATAGCATCTCAACCGAGCATTCGCCGCAACACCCGTTCGAGGGGGAGACACCGCCCCTCTGTCGGTGCAGAAACAGATACAAGTTCTTCAAGTCCAAGCATCGGCTAAGCCTAGGTATGCGTTACTGGGGTTGCACGAACTACTCCTGTGACTACCCCGGCCGCCGTTGGGACACGAGCTGCTATCGGCAACCGGTAAGGACATGTTACAGTATGTTCCCCTACCATTTCTCTTTCAAAGTCCGCACTAACAACCTCTCCCGTCTACCCGTAGTCCTCAGATCCGCTATATGGCTACCGCAAGTAGATCGACCTAGAGATCCACCCACACAACCAGTGGACTCTCCACTGTGAGGAGTAGGATGACAATAGGGACCACGGAAGGAGGGAGGAGGAGCGCCGCACTGAAGAGCACAACGAGCGTATTCGGTGGGAGACGCAGGCCCATCTCGAGGCATGCAGGCGCAGGGAGCGCAAGAAAAAAAAGGAAAATGGCGGCCGAGGCCCAGGCGAATGACAAGGAGTACAATGCCGAGCTCGCAAGGAAGGGCAAATGGCCCCGGTCCACGCAGTAGTCCGACCCTCTTCGTACATATGTCCCATGTATTTCTAATTCCCTAAAGGCATGCGTGTACTGTCCTTGCTTCGTTAGCCTGCGCGCCATGTAACCCCCTTGTCGGATCAATTATCGTGTTGTTATTATTGCACCATTTCTCCAAAACTGTCGTGTATGTTACCTTGTATGAATTTCCTGGCGCATCGCAATATCACCTACCTTCGTACTTATGAATCATTGCTACCTTACTAAAATTTTCAGAAATTTAGTGCACCACAACAACATACAACGATTACAAAATGCTATTGCGAGTCTAACAGATGGGGGACTTCGATAAGGGGAAAGCTCCTGCGACTCAACCCAGCCACCATAGTATATGCAGACGCCTGGGCGCACTGCATATCAACGACGCGAGTTATGTACAATTTACATCCTTGTTACGCTTTTTTACTATACGATGCACTTACATCATGGAATCGCACGCAATAGACAACTTCGACATACGACACCGACATGGAGTGTCCTGCGACAAGGGGAAGGGGAAGGCTCCTTCGACTGAGACCGGCCAATGTTGTAGCGTATCTGGTCGCCCGAGCGCACTACGTATCGAAGACGCGAGTTATATACAATTTACATTCTTGTTATGTTTGCTATTGTACGATCCACTTACATCATGGAATCGCATGACATGGACGACTTCGACAATCGCCACCACCGTGGGCAGCCCCAAGACAAGGGGCAGTGGCTATGGCGCTACGGAGACTAATTGCAGACATCGTTGCATAGATGATAGATCCAACTACCCTCATGAATAATATTGTTAAATAGGACATTCTTTGTTAAGGTATCGGTTTAAATTGATAAATTAACAAAGAGTGCCATATTTGATCGGAGTATATGTGATAATACCCCCTCCTCCTTTATTCCGATTGCAATAAACCCGCGTGTGTATCATGTAATGCTTGAAACACTTCAAATGTCGTCAATGTTATGTCTGAAAAATTACATCGCAACTTCATTGAAAAATGTCAACACTCATTGTTACCATAATAAAATTGATGCATCTGCCCCGGTGACCGTGCGAACGAGACTTCTAATTTGCTATTTCGTTGCGACGAGCGCAACTTCCGTAATAAAATATCGCAAACGTGTTATTTGTGCAGAAAAATTCAATTAATCTGACTGCAATTAATCAGTTTAATTAAAAATGTTTTCAGCATAATAATTATTGCCGCCAGCGGGGCAGACTAGGCATCATATACTAATATATATACACTTGTCTGAATGGCAGATGTCGTTGTACTTAACGGGAGGGTTGTCCTAACAGTGAAGCGGACCAAGCGGCTGCATACCAAGATATGGCGAGGTTCGCCTTCAAGTGACTGATCGGCCGGCAGCAAGATTAGAGTGAAAACGGATCGGATAGTTTCCGACCGATCCGGATGAAAACGGATTCGGATTATCTCGGATCGGATTTTTCTCGGATAATTTTCGGATCGGAAACGAATTCGATTTTTTTTTATCGGAAACGGAAACGAATACGGTAAGCATGCTATCCGGCGGATACAGATACGAATACGGATTATCCGGATAAGATGATGTCCGGATATCCGGATTTTGGCCCAAAAAAGAAAATGAGATTTTAAATGATTTCCGAATTTCAGAAAAATACAACAAATCAAATAGCCTTTTAGAAAATATCAAAGAGAGTTAAAAATTCTAAAACAAAATCACAGAAAATCCTTGAATTATTTTTAAACTTAATAAAATTAATTCCAACTTAAAGTTAGTTTTATTTTTACAAATAAATTATTTCAAATTTCGACAAATAGGAAAAACCTTTTAAAATCCAAAAAATCAAGAAATTAATTTAAAATTCCTTTTCACTTTAAATTCAATAAAATCCCGAAAACTCAATAAAATTTATTTTTGACATTGAAAACAAGAAAATTAAATAATTGACTTTATTTTATTATCTTTTCTTTTTAACAAAAAAAACTCTTTTAAATCTCATAAAATAATAACTTTATTAATTTTATTTTTGGTAACATACTTTGGGATGTTACAGTCATTTGCGTATAGATTAATCATCCAGCCTGATCAATGTTAGTGTGAACTAAGTTTTATATATGTATGTGATGAACTAAGTGTGAATGCGTGATGACTTGTGACTTTGTGAGTTATGACTTATGAGCTAAATATGATAAACTAAGTGTTATGTTTGTGATGAACTAGTTAATTCAGCTTGCTAGTGCCAATATTATGTGTGGTTACTAAAAATATGAACAATTCATGAATGTTTGCATCAAATAAACTAGTTATATGTTTTTGTTAATTTATGACATACAATTTAAGGGGTTTTTATGTTCCAAAAAATATCCGCGACCGTATTCGTTTCGATTCATATTCGATATTATTCGTATCCGTATTCGGGGTATTCGTATTTGTATCCGGATTCGGATCTGAGAAAAAAAATACGAAAAAAAATATAACAGAACCATTATCCATCTGTATCCAATCCGTCTTCACCTCTAGACACAGTGCACGCCCGCGCGTCCGTTCGTCCATCAGACGGATGTGCGAGTTATTTCTGCAATTACCCTGAACGGACGTCATTTCGGCTGATTCGTCTCCAAATACCGCCGTTTAGGAAGAAAAATCTTAACTCTCAAGCAGGTAGGTACAGAACTACAGATCGACGCGCAGCGAGGCTCGGCGCGTGGGGACTGGGGAGTGGGGACGGCGCACGTACGCCCCACGTTGACACGTATCTGGGCCCGGTCACAGTTGTACCTCCTCCTCTCCTCTCTCTCTCTCGCGGTCTCTCGCTCCTATCTCTTCTTGGTTGTTGCTCGCCATCGAACGCCTCTCCAAGCTGCAGCTCCTGCTCCCTCATATACACCTCGCTCGCGCTAGCTCGATCCTTTCATGGTTTCCGCCGTTCATGGGACATGCCTTCCCTCTCCTTCCTCCACTCCCTCTCAAAGAGGTGAGTGAGGCGCTCCATTTTCGCTTCTCGTTCCAAGAGCTTCTTGGCAATGGCGGCATTCTTGATTTGGTCTTGGAGTTGGAGTGCGTGTGTTAACGATTGATCGTGCGGTTCTTTTGTTTTGTGCTACAAGGTTGCTCGTGCAAGTTTGTGATGGGGTCAAGAGGAGGCTGGGGTTGGGGGGCCTGGAGCGGGGCCCGGGCGGGGACGAGGAGGCGCAGGCCGGAGGAGGCGGTGGGTCTAGCGGCCGGCCTGCGGCGGGGCCGGCGGGCGAGTGCTACGCGTGCACGCAGCCCGGGGTGCCGGCGTTCCACTCCACGACGTGCGACCAGGTGCACTCGCCGGACTGGGACGCCGACGCGGGCTCGTCGCTAGTGCCGGTCCAGGCGCAGGCCCAGGCGGCGCACCACGCGGGGGCCGGGGCTGCCGCCTCCGCCGCCGCGCGGTGGGTGTTCGGGCCGGTGCTGGACCCGCGGAGCAAGCGCGTGCAGCGGTGGAACCGGTGGATCCTGCTGGGCCGCGCCGCAGCGCTGGCGGTGGACCCGCTCTTCTTCTACGCGCTCTCCATCGGCCGCGCCGGCCGGCCGTGCATGTACATGGACGCCGGCCTCGCCGCCGCTGTCACCGCGCTGCGGACCTGCGCTGACGTGGTGCATCTGGCGCACGTCCTTCTCCAGTTCCGCCTCGCCTACGTCTCCCCCGAATCCCTCGTCGTCGGCTGCGGCAAGCTCATCTGGGACGCGCGCGCCATCGCCGTGCACTACGCCCGCTCCATCAAGGGCCTCTGGTTCGACCTCTTCGTCGTCCTGCCCATCCCGCAGGTCAGCTGCCCCACTGAGCTCGACTTTTCCAGCCCCAATTTACCATTTTTTTACCATGGGAATCAAGATTGGATGCATAGAACCAAACGCTGTAACTGAGACCACTAGAACGACATGCTTTGCCCATGTAGCCAGGAGGGTGAGCAATCAAACGACCCAAAATTATGGGCATGCCTCATGTCTGGTTTTGAGACACGCCACAACGTTCTTGTCGGAAATGTTACAGTAGGGTACACCGGTACACTGCAGGTACAGCAGTGTCCACTAGCGAGCTCATGTGTAAAAATCCCAAGTTGCTACGTGCTAGCTACTTTGCTACTGTTGTGTGGTATGTGTCAATGTGTCTAGTGGATTACTGGAATGATGCTGACCCCAATGATGGATGTGTTAGAGAATTCTGATCGAAATTAGTAGTAGATGATAGGAGTTTGATGCGCTTACGGAAGAAGTATGGATGCTTAAAGGCATGGTGCAAATGATTGGTACTAGTATCTGAATATGACTGTGGATGTAATGGGAAAGACATCATTGATGAAAGAAATTAACAAGGAAAATGACAGTTAAATGATGCACTGCATGGTTACAGTTTGCAGAGCCCCACTAGATTGCAAGGAGACAAGTTTTAGAAGTGTAAAATTGTGACTTGTCCTGCAGTGTACCAGATATTCTCATTTCACCTCTGCCACTGCTGCCTCTCATGTGGCTGGTGTTACGGGGGATTTGGCTGCTTTCCGTTCATGAAATTGAACTCTTTTTCGCTGATTATTTATCAGTCTTTGTCGTTCAGATGGTCTGGTCATTTTAAAAGTGGGGGCTGGTTTTTGGCGCATAATATTGAGTACATATTCGAGCTCCTTTCGCATAATTGCAGTTGTCATTTTTATGTGGGCCATTGGATGTGTGCAGTAGTATCTATCTGGTTTTGTCATGGCCACAAAATGTTAATTGTGTCCTTTTCATATCATGAATTGATTATTGATGGGATAATTTATCACGAAAAATGAAGAGGAATTATTGTTCTAAAGGGACTGCTGAATAATCGCCTAGTATGTTGAGAGCGCAGCCATAGCAGCATGATAAGTATGTTCTCGAGAAAAAAACAGCGTGATAGTGTAATGCATGCTCTTTTTGACATGGATTAAGTAGTCTTTGGTGTTTATTTCTCTACTTATTTATCTTCAACATATACATAATATATAAGTCATCACAGTGTGGTAAGGAAATATGAGAATTTTGAATAATGTGCTGTCAGAGAATTTGCTAGTAGACAAACGCCAGTGCTATGGACAATAGCATTCTGAAAAGGGGGGCAATATTGAACCATTGTGTTTATGATGTATTAAATGTTAATTATCAGAACATATTAGCAATATGATTGAAGAAATATTCTTGAAGGCTCATAGAGAAATTACCAGAAGCTTGAGAAGACAGAATTTTTACAGTGCTATATTCCTTTTTGCACGTTTAACTTCCATGGAGTTTTAGGGTGCTTAATAGTGAAACAATAACAAATAAATAAATCTATAAAAAAAATCATCGTGGAAGAATTCTGAATTTTCCATTACTTTGGACATTTTTATTTGCTCAACAAGCTAATCCATCAAATTCTGCAGGTCATCTTCTGGCTGGTCATACCAAAGTTAATCAGAGAAGAGCAAATTAAACTTATCATGACGATACTGCTACTCATATTCTTATTGCAATTTCTCCCCAAGGTGTATCATAGTATCTATATCATGAGGAAAATGCAGAAGGTGACTGGTTACATCTTTGGAACAATATGGTGGGGATTTGGCCTAAATCTTTTTGCCTATTTCATTGCATCCCATGTGAGTTTCCCTCCTTCCATTATTTAATTGGAATATATATAACAAATCATGGATGTGGAATCTCAAAGTCGCTCTCATGGTCATAGTCTCATTGAGTGCAATTGAGCGCCGATCATCGATATCTGGTTGTTAGTTTAGCCAATGATGTTGAATTTACACAACATCTGGCAGTATTCTTTCCAAGAAAATCTAGGGTTGGTCTAGAATATCTGCAAACGTCCCTGCCTGATTGCTTTCGTAGCAAGATATATACTTATTTATGAAGCGTTGGTTGTTTCAAGGGAAAATACCAAAAATTGTTGCTGATGATAATAGCAAATTTGAATCGAAGTATATATATGAATTTTTTTCTTTTCAAGACAACACCATTGTTCATATTATTGCTGAACAGGAAACTGTCCCAGACAATCACATCTGTTGTATTGTTGCTGAGTACAACAGGTTGAATAGAAGCAAGCTGTTGGTCGAAGGACTAAGATGCACATTAAATTGCGCAATGACTTCAACACAAAGTTCTTGTAAAACAAACCTTGAACCACAATTGGTGCTAATTGAAGGGCTAACACATACTAAATTATTATAGGTAATGTTGGTTATTCATCAATTTTCTGCCATTTCTAGATTGCAGGTGGGTGTTGGTATGTTCTTGCGATTCAGCGTGTTGCCTCCTGCCTCCAAGAGGAATGCAAGAAAAACAACAATTGCAATTTAATGTCACTGGCTTGCTCCAAGGAGATGTGTTTTCACCTTCCTTGGTCATCAGATATGAATGGATTAGCATGTGATACGAACTTAACTTCTTTCGGTCAACAAAACGTGCCGGCCTGTCTAAGTGGCAATGGGCCCTTTGCTTATGGAATCTACAAGGGAGCTCTTCCTGTTATTTCGAGCAATTCGCTTGCTGTCAAAATTCTCTATCCTATATTTTGGGGCCTCATGACCCTCAGGTAATTTAGTTTGTCAAATTAATCTCACTCGTTTCTGACAAAAGGAATTGTTTTTTTCTCCCAGAAACTTGAATTTATGAATGTTGAGTAGTCAGCTGTAACTTAGGTTATCATTCTATTTGAAAATGCATATACCTGTCAGATTTATATGCGGGGAAATCGTTCATTCTATGGTGGTTGTATGATGAATTGCCTTTGTATGTTTATTAACTGTTCCCTTATGAGAACAAAAAATAGTTAGTTCTTGATCTTTACATTAAAATTGCTTTATCACCTTTTCAGTTATATCTCACGCAACTCCTTGTATTGCTTGGCAGCACTTTTGGCAATGATCTTGAGCCTACGAGCAATTGGCTTGAGGTGATATTCAGCATAATTAATGTGCTCAGTGGCCTGATGCTCTTCACATTACTGATCGGAAACATACAGGTAAAGTGCTAGCCATTTTTTGTTTGTTCCATTTGTATTACATCGAGTTTCGCCAATAACAAGTAATGGTTGATGTTGTAGGTCTTCTTGCATGCTGTCTTGGCGAGAAAACGAAAGATGCAGCTGCGATTCCGGGACATGGAATGGTGGATGAGACGGAGGCAATTGCCATCCCGCCTGAGGCAAAGGGTCCGGCAGTATGAGCGCGAACGCTGGGCGGCCATCACAGGAGATGAGGAGATGGAGATGATAAAGGACTTGCCTGAAGGGCTTAGGCGAGACATTAAGCGCTATCTCTGCCTCGAGCTTGTTAAACAGGTATGCTCTGCTGCACCATCCATATCCTGGTAGCTCATGAAAGCGCATTTTCCTGCCAGTATACTGCGTTTGCTGACTATGGTTGCGTTGGCCAGGTTCCTCTGTTCCATGGCATGGATGATCTTATCCTCGACAACATCTGCGACAGGCTGAGACCTCTGGTGTTCTCCAGCGGCGAGAAGGTGATCCGCGAAGGCGACCCGGTGCAGCGCATGGTGTTCATCCTCCAGGGCAAGCTCCGGAGCACGCAGCCGCTGGCCAAGGGCGTGGTGGCCACGTGCATGCTGGGCGCGGGCAACTTCCTCGGCGACGAGCTCCTGTCGTGGTGCCTGCGGCGGCCGTTCGTGGACCGGCTACCCGCGTCGTCGGCGACGTTCGAGTGCGTGGAGGCGACGCAGGCGTTCTGCCTCGACGCGCCGGACCTGCGGTTCATCACGGAGCACTTCCGGTACAAGTTCGCCAACGACAAGCTCAAGCGCACGGCGCGCTACTACTCGTCCAACTGGCGGACGTGGGCGGCCGTCAACATCCAGCTCGCGTGGCGCCGGCACAGGGCCAGGATGACTTCGCACTTGATGGTGGCGCCGCCTTCTGTCGGCGGGCCCGAAGACGGGGACCGCCGGCTCCGCCATTACGCGGCCATGTTCATGTCGCTCAGGCCACACGATCACCTCGAGTGAGTGAGTAGGCGCGCAACTACGCATATGCCCTGGACCACCTGTGCCAGCCGCCCAGCCGTATGCTTGTACAATGTGTCAATGTAGTATTTGTCATGTTGTTCTGACAAGTGATTCGCATTCGTCATTTAAAGATAGTCAATAATGGAGACGCATTTCTTGCTTGGTTTTTGTTGTATATCACTTTCCTTTTTGGGTCTCTATAGAAAATTCGACTATTTTTTGAGAAAAAATCAGCCAGATTTTGGGACTGTTGGATGGAGATCAAACAGCTATATAAAAGAACCTAACCCCCCACCCCCTCCACGCGCCGCCACCCTCCTCGCCAGCGTTGCCCCTAGCGCCGACGACAACCTCTACCATCCCCCGTCGAGGCTACTTGTGACGCCCTCGGTGTCGCCCTGCCCTCCTCCTCGTCCGCCTCCCCTTTGCCACCTCCCCGCCGGCAGCTTCCTTTTCTCCCCGGTCTCCACCACTCCCACCATCACCTGTGGCCAAATCCATCGTCGCCAACTCCCTGCCTCCCCAGCCCACCGCCCTCCTCCGCGCCGGCGTCTGGAGGCACCATCGCCGCCTCGACGCACCACCAGTCCGCCACTACCCTAACCTCCCTTTAAGCTCGGTGGACACCGGTGAACCCCAACCTTAACACTAACTCGTTGCCTCCGTTGAAGACACCAACAGCGGCCAGAGAAGATGATGGCCGAGGGCCTCACCGAAGACAAAAGGAACGGAGTGAAATTCGACTGATTTCCCTCAAAAAAATAGTCGAATGTTGTATAGCACTTCCCAACTGGACAATTGCTTCAAGACCCTCACTTTGTTGGACGGTTACCAAAAAACAGAAGGAAAGGAAACGATCCCCGTTTAGTTCCGATCTGAACCCTCCGCCACCGCTTAGGCACTCATACTCCGCCGGGCTCCGATCGTTCATGTGTCTCCAATCTCATCATCCAGATTACAATAAACCAAATCCCCCCTCTGTGTGAAGAAAAATACACCACGGAATTAACCGTGCTATTGCTTGAATGAACCATGATTAAGACAAGATGATGTTCGTTCACAAAGCTGCCCTGCAACAAGATCCGTATGCTAAATTTTGGAGGGGAGGCAGGTTGCCGCTTTGCCGACCAGGACGTCGGCGTTGCACCACCTATGAGTTGCCCCGCTGACATTCTACGTGGTGTCGACCGGCCGATCGGCAGTTACAAGTATGCCCTAACATGTTGATCTCGTCCGACAGATTTGGAGGAGATCTGATTATTTGTCGCTATCAAAGATATGCAATTCAAGATTTACCACTTATGTGTCTATGACATGTAGCTTCAGAACTCAAATATCATTCATACATAGAGTGACAAATCCTGAAATTCATATATTTGCAGTGACAAATAATTGATTATTCGCAGATTTGGAGCACAAGGACTCGTCAAGAGTACTAGCACATGGTACTTGTCAAAAGGAGGAAAGATAAAATTACCCCTGTTTGGTAGCACCACTCTTATGTACCAGTGGTGTAAGCTGTGTTGAGTGGCAATATCCGTCCGATTGTTTTCCGTGGACGGTCAATAAACTTTTGGAGGACCGAACCATTCCTCCTTTTTTTTTTGTTAGGAAATGTTAGAAGGGCATGTCTATATATATGATAGAAATTCCTACTGGAGACAGAGAAGGTGCATGGATTTTAAGTTAGTCGCTTCCTCCATAAAAATAGCAGTTTTGTGCGATCTATATCCAACGTGAATATCTAAATGATTTTTGAACAAAAAGGAAAAGCCTCCAAATCAAATTAAAACTGCAATTGTGCAGAAGGCCCCTGCAACTCATAAAAATGTCATTTAGCTCAAGAAATATGCACAAAGACCCCCTGATTTTAGGAATGAGAAAATTGCATTGTAGGTTTCTGAACTTACGAGGTTGTACCAATTAGCTCTTTGAACTTACATTTTACTTTCTTAGCCCCCCCTAAACTTGCGAGGTTGTGTCACTTAGCTTAATGAACTTGCGTTGAAGTGAAGTTCGTAAGATGCGATGTTGGCAATTTCGTCCCCTCCGAGTCCGATGGACTCGTCGTCAGCCTCGTTCTGGTCGTGTTTATCGTCCCCGTCACCTCACGCCGACAAAAAAAAAAGATTATTCGGACCTAGGAACGCACCATGCTCGTGTCTTCACCAGAACTCCACCGTCACAGCTTGCCGCCGTCTCGTCCTTGCCTTCTTTGAGTCAATCGTGAGAGAAAAGTATATTCTCAGTGCTAGAGCAGAAGCTACTCACCCCGCACGAAGTCCATTCGGCCGTTTGCTAACAGAAAAGGCTGAGCTGGCGAATCACCGTGAGAGAGAGAAGTATTGTGCCCCTGCTCTGGCACTGGAAATGTACTTCTCTCTCACGGCCGACTCAGAGGAGGCAAGGGCAAGGGCAAGGGCGGTGGCAAGCTGTGTTGGTGGAGCTCCGGCGAAGATGTGAACATGGTGCGTTCCCAGGCCCGAAGAATCCGTTTTTGTCGGCGTGAGGTGACGATGAACACGGTCAGAACAGGGCGACGACGAGTCCATCGGACTTGGAGGGGACGAAGTCGCCGGCATCGCATCCGACGAACTTCGCTTCAACGCAAATTCAGAGAGCTAAGTGGCACAACCTCGCAAGTTCAGATGGCTGAGAAAGTAAAATATAAGTTCAGGAAGCTAAATGGCATAACCTCACAAGTTCAGAGACCTACAATACAATTTTCTCAGTAGAAATTTACCAAATCAGTAGTTGGTACGCGTATATGAGCCTGTTTGCACTGCAAGACACGCAACAATTCCAGGCGACTAGGGACCCATTTAAGCTTCTTGGATTTCTCTCAAGGCTTAGGTTTTGTTTTTTAGGAACGATGAAGCTTATGGATTGGCATCATTGCCGTTGCATTGGCAATGGTTTAGGAGCACAGCGTTGTGACATTCGATAGATCTGAGCCGTCTGATCCAGGAAGAGCGACTCAGATCAACCACTATAGCGATGCTACAGTGCAAACTCGATCTCATCTTTTTCTTTCTGCTCCGATGGCTACTACGCAATGTCATAATACGTTTCTGAAGCTTAGGTAGTCAAACCCTCTTTTTTATAGTACAAATTAAGAAGCTAAAAGTCCTTCCTACTAGCTTGAGGGGATCTAGCTCCCCATTAAGCCCTATCACAAGGCTAAGCATGGAACTAATCTCAACGAATTAGAGTGGGTTTAAGATAGCGGCAAGCAAAGTCTCTTGCGTTCTCCAGCCAGTACAAGCTTCCACGAACATACTACGGTTCCAAACCCAATTGCAGTTTGCACATCAGGAGTCCAATTACGTGGTCATTTCGACGTATATAGCTTCGGTAAATTTCAGTGGAGGAGCATAGTTGAGGCGGCTCGAGCCTCCCCTTCTAAAAATAATAATAAAAAGGATCGAGATATACATTATACATACAACCCATCTAGGTACCTAGCCTAGTATTTGGCCCACTCTAACCACTTTTTGGCTTCTTCATCAACCCCTCGCAAACTCACTCGCCCTACCTCTTCTTCTTCTCTTGTTCCCTAATGTCCACCATTTTTGGATCACTAGATCACGACTCACGAGTGCTTCTTCTCTCCATAGCATGTCGGACTCCCAAATTCTCACTACACTCTCTCAACTGGGATCGGTGACTGCTCTGATCTGGCCGGTGGTTGTCAGGTTGAAGCTCCCATTTTATGGTAGCAGCTTCTAGCCATCTGGCCATCTCGAAGCTTCATCTCTTACCGTCGTAGTTCCATGTAAGCCAAGAAACTAGTTTAAATTTCTTAGAAATTGAGGAGCAAATGTTGATTGGGGCAGGGCTTATGCTAATTAGGTCTTAGTTTAAATTTCTTAGAAATCGAGGAGCAAATGTTGATTGAGGCAGGGCTTATGCTAATTAGGTCTTAATTTGGATAGGAATATAATGCATTATGGACATTGATGTTTTGGATTCTAGAGGAAAGCTTCTGTTAGAAAATTGGCATCAATTGAGAATGTATAGATTTTTGTAAAGTATCACATCTTAGTCTTTACAGTTGCTTTCATACAGTATAGTTGCTCTCATATGATATTTGGAGTAATTTATCCATATATTTGCTTGATATGGTATTTTTGTGACCCAAATATGAACAAGATCAGACTAAATTTGTTTTGCTGATTCGATGTTCGCGGAAAGTCTCTTTAATACAAAGATATCGTTCACGAAGTTGAGGTTAATGCGTGACAGGTTTATTTTCATTTTTGTTTTCAGCCAGATTTAATTAAGATGGCAATCCATATTCAATATCGTACACATTGGTTGAGAGTTGAGAACGAGGAGTCCGGCTTTGTGCAATCCACTGGGAGCGCTTCTCCGTGTCCGCCGCCGTGTCGAAGGTGAAGGTGGTGGCGGCGATGCGCCTCCTCGTGCGCCTGTCGGTGCTGACGAAGATGGTTCGTCCGTCGCGGTGCACGGCGTGAAATGCCGAGACGGTCTCGGCGAGACCCCGAGTGCCGTGCCTCCAGGCGAGGTCATGTCGACCGTGTCGCCGACTGAGACGGTGGTTACTTGTGCTGCTGCTGCTCGGTGTCGATCGGAGTCGGCGTCGGCGTCAGAGTCCTCCTCAAGTCTACCTTGCGGATGCTGTATCCCCTCTCCCAGTCATCCATGACAAGGTGCCGCCGCCGCCGCCGGCCAGGTTTGGCTGCGCTGCCACGGCCATCCGCCGGCCCTTTTGGCATTCCCCATTCCTGTCCTCTCAAAGCTGATTCTTCTCCTTCAGATATTTCTCGTTGTTTCTTTATGTGCTGTTCCTTCCCAGGCCCGTACGGCAAGGCGTGTAGGATGATCGTCCGCACATGGCCTCCACTAATTAACGGGCCTATTTTTAGACTAACCTTGATTATTAGTTGATTAATTCTGATATTAAGTAAAAGTTGCCTCCTCAAATTTCTCTTTCTTCCTTTATTTTTTTTTGTTATTGCATAAACACATCTACTACTTTTTCCTAGTTATCGTAATCAAAATTAATTCTCCCCTATTTAATTGCCGTTCTTATGTTGGTGTCACTTATTATGAGTTCAAGACCTCAAGCATATAATTTTTTCTCTCAAGTTTGTGTTGTTGTCTTCTACTCTTGATCTTTGTGTATCGCCATCATTGAGCTTTGGTGTTACGTCACTTATTCGTCACAAATGGACTATTTGTGCTGCGTCAGGACCGTTAGGAACCATACTTGCACGATTGCACTACGCCTAACCGTTGTTCTTAAAATTTTAATAATACCTCACTTATTATTGTAATTCTTTATTGTAATGTGCATATAAGTGTTCTATTTTTCTAATATGTTTCGTAGAAATTAACTTTGATAATAATATTGGTGCGGTCATGTCGACAGTTTTAATGTTAATTTGCTATTTTAATGATAACATTGACAATATTAATATTTTTTATATACACAGTGCGCAACAATAACTTTTAGCACAAGACCCCTAAAATATCGGCGCTATTCCTTCCTCCTCCTGTTAATAGGCGCCGCATCCCTGCAATTCTAAACCAAACCCCAATCCAACCTGGACTCTGAATCTAAAAAGGAAACCATGCGCGAGACCACGCGAGCAAAGGGCGATGCGCTTTCATACGATTTCCGGCGATCGGAATTCGTTTCCACGGCCCAAAGAGAGCAGCTAGCTCTGCAAAGGAAAGGCAAGCCCACGCATGGGCCAGGGCATATAGTGGAATTCCCCTGAAGCCCAGACCATCCGGCCCGTATTCCGGCTCTGCTTTCTTGTGGAAGGCGTCAGAGTAGATCGACGCAAACAACACGAAGCGGCGAGACTCTGCTTAGCTCCGAGAGAGAGACCGACCGATCCAAGTCGGAAGCGACGGAGTAGTAGTACACACCTGATGGCTGCGGCGATGGACGTGGACGCCGGCGGCGGCGGGGAGAGGCTGTCGGAGAAGGAGCTCTTCCGCGCCGCGGAGTCCGGCGACGCCGCCGCCTTCTCCTCCCTCGCCCCCGCCGACCTCGCCGCGGCCCTCTCCCTCCGCAACGAGGACGGCCGCTCCCTCCTCCACGTCGCCGCCGCCTCCGGCCACAGCCAGGCAAGGACCGTGGCTTCTCTAGCCTCAAATCTGTTCGTTCTCTGGGTTTAGGTTTAACGCTTTTCGTCTATTATTGTGGGTTTAGGTGGTGATCGCGCTTGTGGAGGCGGGCGGTGACACCGCGGCGAGCGTTGTGAACGGGAAGGACGAGGAGGGGTGGGCGCCGATTCACTCGGTGGCGAGCAGTGGCAACGACGAGATCATCGCCATCCTCCTCGATCGAGGTACGAGATCTTCCCGTTGCATTTGCGTGAACTGTGCTGCAAGTCTCTACGATTAGTTGGGGAAATTGGTATAGGTGAGTTGATATTTTCTGGTGACATTGTTTGTACGAGTAATTTCTGCAAAGTGCAGTAATTAGTGGGGTACAGATGCGAGCAGCATGTTTTTTTGTGACATTGGGAAGCATGGTGTTGCTCCCTAGAATGTTTGTTCTTAGTAGGATGATATGGCTGATTTGTTGACATATTAGAGTCTAAGTAGGGCTACTATTGCTAGATGAAGCAGGGTTTCATGAATTTGGCTGGATATGCTGAACGTCCTGTGCAGCTGATAAAAGGTTAATTTTTATTTTGTGAATGACGGAAGTGGATCATGACTTCCCGGATACTGTTGATTTTGTTATGTAACTGTACCTTCAACCGCAACAATGATGTAAGCCTGTTACAATTTCGAAACAATGTTGGTGTTGGGGAGTGATCTGGGCTCATTCTTTCTGTGGTGCTTGTTTAGCTTATGGGTAAAATTTGTCATCGATATCACTGCAGGTTGCTTGCTGTTATCCTCTTGTTGGATATTATTCAGAACTTCTGCAATCATATGTTGCGGTAGTTTGTATACCCTGCAAGCAAAACTAGAGCTGACATACTTGGCCTGAACAGGACTGGTTTAGAGAGTAATGTTATTACATATTTATTTGTGAAGTTTTCTAGCAAATTCCTGTTCTTTGCAAAAAGTTTTAAGTCCCCCTTTAGCATTGCAAAGCACCTTGGCTTGGCTTTCTTTAAATTTTCTAGTTAAGTCTCCCTGTCGTAGATCTGGCTTTCGTTATAAGCATTATACTAGTGCCTTACTTTTATATTGGTATAAATGAGTTTGTGTTCCACACTGTCTGTATGAATTTTGAGATTCCAATAGCCCCACCTTGTTCATTTTGTAAGTTTTTGCTAACTGGTGTAATTATAAATTTATAATACCAGGTGCTGATGTTGACTTGACTACTGATGGTGGCCGAACTGCTCTTCATTATGCTGCTAGTAAAGGGCGCCTTAATATAGCTGAAACACTAATAGCGCGTGGTGCAAATGTCAACAAGAAAGACAAGGTCTGTAGACTTTTAACAATCTAGAATAAATATCATGGACGAACTCTCAAGTCTCAATTTTCTGTAACTGTGTGCATATATGATCTAGGAACATAAAGTTGACCAAGAAAAAAGAGAGAAAAATGAGAAAGGTTTGCAACAAAAGTGTTTTCGAGAAGATATTTACTTTGCAAAAATGTTTGTTTCCTCTGGATGCAGTTTGGCCATAAAAAAGTGACTATTCTGTAGACATCCACCTATGCCTACTAGTATTTTGTGGATTTGTAAGTCTTCTCAATGGTTAGGTACAGTAGTTCTCATGAAATATGTTTGTCATTGTTGCTGCATATGCCCACTACTTATGCATCTTCATTGCACGGCAATTGAATTAATTTGGCAGACATGTAAACATTGAACTACTATCTTGTCAGTTTGGTTGCACACCCTTACATAGAGCTGCGAGTACTGGAAATGCTGAGCTGTGTGAGTTCCTAATTGAGGAAGGTGCAGATGTTGATGCGGTTGACAGGACAGGACAAACACCTCTAATGCAAGCTGTTATATGTGAAAACAAAGGGGTAATTTATCTTGCTTCCTTGCAGCAAGTCACTGATATGCATAGTTTATGTGATGCTCTTCAAGTAATGTTAAAATTATCATGTTTCTGTTTATTCTGTGATGTGCTGCATGGTAAAACTAGCATTATCACCAGCGGTTTGCTACAGATTTTTTGGCTGGTGATTTTTTTTACTATCAACACTAATGATTTATAAAAGAACGACTTGGTGGTGGTAGTGAGTCTACCATCTACCCCCTCTTGAGTTGGTGGGATCTTTTGTGGATAAATATATGCACACATGTATAAGATATTTGATGGATCTTGTGTGGATAATTAGATTATCTATGTTTGTAGTTTGTGATAATATTTTATGTGGCTTGTTGATTGGATGCAAATTATGTTTGAAACTTTCATTTGTAGGGATAATTACCTTATGTATATTGGTTTTCTAAGTTTATAACTTATATTATGCTTTATTTGAAATCAGTTGCAACGCACGGGCACTAACACTAATGAAAGTATTCCTAGACTATATATAATCTCCAAACGGTGCAATAGAAATGTCTTTTCCAGAAAAGATGTATTTTAGCAATGCAATGGTTTTGTAAACTTCCACCCTTTCGACTAAAATGTGTCTAATCAAAGTATCTCTTAAGTACTTAAGATCAAAGGGTTAATATTTTAATTGAGTTTGATCTAATGGCTAGAGTTTTAAAGGTGATGTGGCACAATTAGGAGCTGTTTTTATAGGCAATTTTAGATGTAAGGAGGATACACCTTGAGCGCCAATTTATTTACATTAAGAATTCATGATGATGATTCTAGCATTTTCCACTGACTTGATTGAAAACGGATTTGACAGATTAGTTCATTAGCGACCCACTGGCTTCCAAAGATCAAGGAATACCCCTGATCTCTCCTGGAGCTTGATTTGTTACAACAATTTGTATCAACTTGATTGATTGCCCTAGGGTTTTGTATCAACTGGATTGATTGCCCTAGGGTTTCTTGAAGTAAATGGATATGGGCCATTACTGACTCTTGTATTACAATCGTTGTCTAGGTTGCTCTTCTGCTAATTAGACATGGTGCTGATGTTGATGTTGAGGACAAGGAAGGCTATACTGTCCTTGGTCGAGCATCAGATGGCTTTAGACCTGCGCTTGTTGATGCAGCTAAGGCAATGCTTGAAGGCTGACAATGTGGTACGGCTCAAAGGTAATGGTTGGAGATGTCTGCGTATCTGGAATAGAAAAACTGTCATAAAGAACAAGTTTCCGTTGTGTATTCATGGTATGAGGGCATATATGGTATAGACGATCGTTGTCTGTAATACTAACTATATCATCTATAGATAAAATTAAAGACAACTCATACTATAGGGATGTTTTAAGATATATATATATATATATATATATATATATATATATATATATATATATATATGGATACAATACAGACATTATGGATACAACAGTAAAACAGTCGTCTATAAGGACCTTTTTATAGACTGTCTGTTGTATGCTAGACAGTTTTATTCTCTCTCATCCACATTATTACAAAGATAATAGACTGTTGATGTCATCCCACTTTACGTGTCCTTAGTATGAACCCTTTCCACTTAGAACTAGATTGACCTACTAGACTTTTCGTTCGTAGTCAATAATACGTGTAACTTTAAGTTGTTATGCTCTTAGCTTTCTTAAACCTTGTTTTAACCGTCAGCATAGTTCTGCCTCCTGCCACCCCTTTGTTTTGGTTTTAATGGCCCATGTCTTCCTTCACAAATATGTGCCATGCTGGGATGGTCCTTGGACTGGCAACATATCGCCTGCCCCTGTTTTACCTGGATAGCAATGGGGTTGTAGTTAAAATTCAGTATCGATGTACTTTGATAGGATTAGGGCCCGTTTAGAACGCAGGAAAGGGAAAAACGCAGGAAATCGATGGCATGCACAGTGGAATCCTACGGGAATTTAGCATACAGGAACGAGTACAAACATGCGTTTGGATACTTCACTAGAAAAAAATGCAGAAATATTGGAGGAAAGGTTCACATAAAGAAGGGAGAAAGAAAGAGAGATTGCCTTGGAATCCTCAAAGGAAAATTTCCATGTGGTCTAAGCAAATGTTTGCTTTGCTCCAAAATGTGTAGAAAAGAGGAGATTCCTATAGAATTTTTGAGAGCCATTCCTTTGTTCCAAAGAGACATATACAAAAAATTCCCATAGGATTAGAATCCTACAAAATTTCTCCATTTTTCCTTTGTTCCAAATAGGATTGGTGGGCTATTCTAGAACTACGTACATGCCTTACTCTGGTTAGTCCAGAGAAACCATTAAACCTTTTGAACCCTCGGTTGGTAATAATAAAGCAATCAGAAGTTAGAACAAGGCAAAGAAGGGGCTAGCTAGCGTATCAGTGTTAGCTGTTTTTCTGCTATGCTGTAGATCACACGACAGTCTTTAGTAATTACCATAGTTAATTCCCGGTGGAAACCGCCGCTCCTTGGGCGTGCTACGTCGACAGCAAAATGTCCGCTGTCCGATCGCTCTGCGCTCGGCTTGCGCCCGCCCGATTGGAGCCGGTGCGCTTGGTGGGAAGCGCGGCCTCTCCCGCGGGCCACGTATGGACCTGGTGCCCACGCCTCCACCAGCCTAAGCTCTGCCTCGCCTGACCTCACGCGCGCGCTATCCTCCCCAGATCCCCTCTTGCAGCCGCTTTCCCCAGATCCTGCTCTCCAACACCTTCTCCTCGCTGCCGCCGCAGTTTTCTCCGCCTCCTCTCTCCCGTGCACCTGCCGTCGCCCCTCCTCGCGTGGCCTCGCCTCCGCCCGCCATGCCTCGCACCGCCTCACCTCTGGCCTCCTCTCTCCCATGCACCTCCGACCACCTCGCCTCCGCCCTGCTCTCCGCCTCCCGTCCTCACCCTCCTCTTCCTCCTCCTCCTCTCAGGCATCTCCTCCTCCCCGCTACCGTCGCCTCCGGGCTAATGCCACCCCTGCACCTCCTGTGGTGGCAACGGCCCTCACGATTCACGACACCGTCCTGCACCGCCCCCGGATGTTGTCGTCCTGCGCCGCCCCTAGATGAGGGAGCGAGGCTCCGCCTCCTCTCTCACATGCGCCTCCGGTCGCCTCGCCTCCTCGCTCCCAAGCGCATCCACCCTCCTTGGTCGCTCTTCGAGCACCTCCGCCTCCTCCCTCTCCTCTCCCTCCTTTCTTCCTTTTCCTCCCGTTCCTCCCCCCACGCTGCCCCCGCCTGCTCCCTGCGCTACTACCGAGGAGGAGCGAGGTAGGGCTAAAGTGGCTATGTCGGCGGTGGTGGAGAGTTGGGGTGACAAACTGAGTCTAGATGAGGCAATCGTGTGCCAAGGTCGTCACCTTTCTCCTCGCTGTCACGACGACGGCCATGTCCAGCAGCCGCTGCCAGTGAGAAAAAACTTTCTCCTTGCCTTCAAGGTGTTTGACGTAATGCCGTTGTGGACATCAGGTAGCTGTGATGAAACACTGAGGTTAATATTGTTGTTTTATGAGCTCTGTTCCAGATTCTGATTGACGGTAACTCTACTGCGTCTATTTGCTACAGATTAGCTTGAGAGATCTCGATGGCATCTAGGGACATGTTTATGTGAGAAATGGTTGTCTGTTCAGCACAACAGCAAAATCAAGAAAGGAAAGCTAGGAAAAGAAGAGGTCACAAAAACATGTAGAGATTAGTAAGCTCCTTTCTCAAGAGTTCCGTTTTTTTTTTGTAAGAACATGTCATGTTTCGGCTAGGCAACTACTGATTAGTTAAGGTTCTGATTAGTTAAGGTTCTTAGTGAAGGTAGCCTCACTCTAATTATAGCTTTGAAACTTGGACAGCAAATAGGAAAATAGATTTGGCATGTTGTCATTACTTATTAGTAGTAAACGAAATCTTGATACCAAAGACTTAGTTCAGCCAATATTAGAAGCTCCATCATTTTCGCTTGGAAAACAATAACATCTTCTTGTGAAAGAGGGATCTCCCTTATACATACATTTCCTTCATTTCTCTTCTTTCCATCTTATAGTTAAAGCATGCCTACAAAGCTCATCTCCATGCCATAAAGCCTGATTTGTGTTTTTTCCGGTAATGCACTATCATTTTTAGAAGCATGTGGTTCGTTGATGAAAGGGCAAAAAAAAGACACCTGGCGTAGAGTACATCACCAGCACATCAGAAATTTTTGAGTTGTAATATTTTCGGGAGACTTATTAGGTGAAGATGCTTATTATTTGCACTTTGTTTGATTTATGACATTGATCGTCACACTGGAAGCAGTACCAAATCCATGTATGAGATATCCTGTGAGAAATGTAGTCAAGAGAACGCACAATAACAACAAATGTGTAGTTGTGCATCCTAATTCGAGGTGGTAAATTTGTGTATGCTTTGGCTGCCTCTTTACAAGAGAAATTTAGACCTATGGATGAGGTTTAAGCCAAAATCTTGTCGTGTTGTTATTACTTATTAGTAGTAAACGTTATGTACTCAATTCTCATGAAAGCGCATGTAGAAGTTCAACCTATTTCTTGATTTTGGTTGATTTACTTTCTCATGATAGGGTTAATGCTGCTTGCAGTGGATTGACAAGGAAGGGAAGCCGCCCCTGACGTTCGCTAGCATGTGGCCTGATCTGCTGAATGTGCCAAAAGTACTGATTGAATTGGGCGTAGATGTGAATGCTTACGGGACTAGTATGAATGTCTTTTCCATGTCTCCTTACACTGTCTTCGTTGACGTTAGATTACCACTGTTATTCCTACAATACCAAAAAAGGGATTTGCAATTTTGTGCAAATGCAGTGGTTAGGAACCCGTTATTTTTAGCCTGTTTCTGCGAATTAGGTGAGGTCAATTTATTGGCCTTCTTTGTACAAAAGTTTGTTAATTTGGATACCGTGGGAGGTTGTCGGGACCCAAAAATATGATTCAGGAACCCTCAGTGTATTCTGAACTAGTCCTAGATCAGAAGCTAGCTCACATAGGAAACAATGATGAATTACCATCCATTTATTCGATTTAACTAAAAAGATCTCAAAATAATAAATAGTAATAATAATTGGACCTTATGGTCAATGTTTACTTAACTTGTCACGTAGGGCTTAAGAAATAAATAAACTTTTGTAGCAGAACGGGAAAACTTGGAAAGATCAATCAACATGCCCACAGACAATCGAGTGGAGAACGCATCCTAATCCGCAAAGCCTTCATGGTACTCCTGGGCGAAGAATTCTTGAGCAGCTTGGTATTCTTCAACTGAACCATAGAAATTGAAGCCATGAGCACATAAAGTACTCAGCAAGTCGTAGGGAAATAGTATGCAAATAATATTCATGCAAGGTTTGAACAAAGGTTAGCTGTATGGTTCTTTTTGCATAAAGCAACATTAATGGTAATTACAATAAATAGATTGAAATGCGAATTGAAAATAGTAATAAATAAGTAAATAATTTGTTTGAAACAACCAGTGAATTCCCCATTCACTTCCCCACACAAACCACCAAGTGAAGTACCCATTCACCAACGAACATTATATTCATCAAGTGAACTTTCCGTTCACACTCTAACACATTTTATGAAAAAACTCTATCTCTCATGTGAAATCCCCAAACATGTCCATAACCGACGATGCGACTATTCGCATATCAATTAACACTATGCAGAGGTTGTACACTTTACCCACAAGATATAACCAGGGTAGCGATCACCAATCATAACAAAACCTTTCAGAAATTTCATCTCGGCAATTGACTCGCCCATTGTGCATATTGTCACCCCAACCTCACCGTTGGTTTGACGCACACTGTTGGACCTGGAAGCGGCGAACCGACCATCGATGTGACCTTAACAAGGTACACACCTCCACCCATATGCTACCTGAGTAGTCAATACCAAAACTCCATAACTTACTAAGTTAGGCCCATTCCATCAGGCATGTGGTTGTACGAAAAGGCCCAGATCAATGGTGCACAAGATTAAGTCCTTGACAAGTTACTTAGACGAGTTTACCACAAACCCACAACGTGTTATAATCACACCCTCAATCCACAACCGCTCGCCCGAGCTAAAATTATTTTGTTTAACCAAGACCAATGACATACCCTGTCATGGTACACAAATTTTATCAACAGTGGCTAACCACCATAATTCCATATCTCATTAATTCAAAATTAATCATTATGACACATGTGATAATGAACCCATCGTAACTAAGCATGACTAAGCATCTTAACGATACTCATGTTGGTGATATAAATATGTCCAACTAAAATTAACCATTCTATGGTGACAATGGATACATGATATTCAAATATTCAATAGAGGAATAATGACAACAGGTTATAGCTAATCCCAAAACAATTTGCATAAAGATAGCATGCAATTGATATAAAACAATATACTTTGAAATCATAGGTTCAATATGATCAAAGGACTACGACTTGCCTTGGAATACATCTTGGCACTGGTCTTGGTCTTGGTGCACTCCTCCTTACTCAAAATTCCCTGAAGTATCAATGTCTAGTCGTAAACGAAGCAAATAAACCAAATAAATATAAAACATAGAGAAAACAAACTCCAAAAATTAAATAAAAATCTCAGAAAAATAGAGCTCGAATTTAGATGAATTTAGAAATTTGAATGGTCTCAATCGGAGTTCGGATGAAGAAGAACATGCTTCTCAAAGATCTAAACCTAAAGAAATACCAAAATTGGATTATCTGGATTTTCCGAAATTATTTTCCTACTGGAAAACCAATTAATGACGTCAGCATGACATCAGCCTTGAAAATCAGAATTAAAATAAATCCGGGAAAAATGGGATAGAGGTTGACTTGTGGGCCCACAATCTATGGAATGGGTCCACGAAGATGGTCTGTGGGTCTACGAGCTCATGGGTTCACGAAACAGTGGACTGACAAGGGGCCCCACAAGTCATTAACTTGGCTCACGGTGGATTGGATCTACCGAATAGATGTAGGGTTTTTGGGTTTGAACTGACACGTGGGCGCTGATTGTGCGGCTGACGCGGATGCAATGTAGGCGACACGTAGACACGGAACTGAGTTGGCCGGTAACATGGATGGCCACGTCGATAAAATGATGGCGAAGGCTCTAGTCCTGATGGTTCCGGCGAACAGCGGCTCCTCACCAGTGGTGGAGGTGCGCACCAGGCAGAGCACGATGCGGGGTCTCGAAGATGTGCTCACGGGTGCAAGAGGTCAACTCAGCTGGTCGGCGGCGAGGTCGAAGCAGCGGAGAAGACACGGGCTCGTCAGGATCTACTCTCCAGTGACGCTCCGGTGGAACCAAGGTGTCCTGGGTGAAGCCCTCATCCTTGCGATGTCGAAGGTGGTGATGATGAAGCTCAAGCGGCGCTAACGGCGGAGCAATGGCTCGTCGGAGTTGAAGGCGGTGACCTTGCTTTTTTGAGCTCTCCTGGCAGCTAGGGTTCAACGCTGGAGCTTTGTCGGCTAGGGTTGGGGTGTGGAGCTCGAGGGCTACCTCCCCTTTTATACGCGGTGACCTGGGAGAGTCCGAGGCGCAAACGCCCAAAACAGTCGTGCGACGGCGGAGTCCGTATCTCAACCAAACTCAGACTCGATCTACAGTGATTTGGTGGGGCCTGCTTGTCAGCGACTGCATCTTGTGTGAGTTCGCGAGCACCTGCAACAAGTGGTACCGAGGTGGGACCAAGTGCGTCTTGTGAGGAAGGAAAGAGAAAGGCAGGCTGCAGGGGAATGGGCCGAAAGGAATATGAATGGGCCGGTTCAAAGGGGAAATCAACCCATTGGGATTTCTGAGATTTATAATAGATTTTCTATTTTAGAAAATACAGAAAATGCAAATGGTAATTAGAAAATAGCAAATGAATTAGGAAAAATTCTAGAAAATATATCCAAGCACATATAACCCAAATAAAATAATTTTCACAATAGTTGATATTGGGCATTAATC
This sequence comes from Phyllostachys edulis, assembly GCA_036346405.1. Classification (NCBI taxonomy): domain Eukaryota; kingdom Viridiplantae; phylum Streptophyta; class Magnoliopsida; order Poales; family Poaceae; genus Phyllostachys; species Phyllostachys edulis. The sequence goes on along the minus strand of CM070550.1, from coordinate 13,470,286 downwards.
ATATTAAATTGTTTTGCTTTTGAAAGTCCATATTAAGCTTTATTAAAATTCAAATAAGACTTTGGTGAATTTTTCCACAGAGCTAAGCTACTAAAAAGATTTTTAAACTTCAAAAAATTGGGATGTTACAAAGGTGCAAAAATGTGCATATATTATGACATAAAGCGGCACCTTCGAAGTTGAGTAGGCATGAAACTGCTCAATCAAATAGACAGACAAAGTAGATTCTAGGCAATTAATACAATATTAATCTTAGGGTTACATTTAGATAGGCTTGAGTATTAGATGTTATGCAATACCGAATCAGGGGAGCTGTAAAAGCACAGTATTGATACACATCATGCCAATTCTTCTTTAAAGAAATGTATCGTTTGATGCGAACCTCATCCTTCTAGGTTGCTAACAGACTACTGCATGGTCCTTAAGATCATCCGTGGATGCGTGGTTAATTCAAGAGGCTACAGTTTTTTACATCACATTTGTAATACCTCCCTTCTTTTATTCGAAGGATCACATGCTGGGACCGCATTGCATCGTGCTGCCAAGAAAGGGCTTGAGCATATTGTCCATTTGCTTCTATCACATTGAGGTGTATGATATATTATATATGGCACCATGCTTCATTCTTTTTTTCCTCATTATGTCTCTATATTCTTGCAGCCAAGCCTTTTATAACAGATGATGATTGCAATACTTCACTTGAATTAGGTAGAGAAAAGGGCCATGTGAATGTTGTACGGGCCATAGAGGTATACTTTGTTCTTTGACATCCTATTTTGCATTAGTGTACTCCTGGCAACGTATGTACTTTCATTGTTTGCCATTTTTCGAAGTTGAGTAGGACTGAAAACACTCAATCAAATAGACACACGGGGCGATTGTGGGCAATTAGTAAAATATTTATCTTAGGATTACATTTTAGTAGTCTTGAGTATTATATGTTATGCAATACCGGGAATCAGGAGAGCTGTAGAGTCATAGTATTGATACGCATCATGCCAATTCTTCTTTAGAGAAATGTTTCATTTGATACGAATTTGTTCCTTCCAAGTTGCTAACAGATTAATGCATGGTCCTTAAGATCATCCCTGGATGTGTGCTTAATTGAAGAGGATGTTGTTTCTTAAATCACATTTGTAATGCCTCCCTTCTTTTATTTGCAGGGTTACATGCTGCGAGCACATTCCTAATTTCTTTGTCGTTCATTTTATTTCATGTTTTTGTTCATTATGCTTACGTACTGCTGCTTTATACGTGTTGTACATTCGAATTTATATACTTACATACTACTGGGTTATCTATTATTAGTATTAAACTCATGTGGAGAGGGACAGGTAGCTAAATATGAGCTTATCTACGACATTGCGTCTGGCGATGGTCCATGTCGGTGCCCGACAAAAAAAACCCACAAAAAACAACAGCAACCGAGCCCCCGCGCCATTTGGCGCGTGTTAGCTTTGAGTAATATGTAATCAGGGCTAGTGTATGATAGGAATCCACTGGTGGTGTCGGTGTGTCACTGGTGTGTGGGGCAACTATTTGCACCCAAAGGCCTGGGTTTTACAAAACTGTTTCCAGAATTTTCTAGAGTATGTATACCCTGTAGCGCCTCTTTGGAATGCTCGAATAAAAAAATGCAGGAATAGAAAAAAAAACACATGAATTAGGTGGCATATCCAATTGAATCCTTTGGAGTTCTATAACGCAGGAATTATTCAATTGTGCCGTTTGGATGCTTCACAGGAATAGAGTACATGATTTTAGAGAGAGATAGACACAAAGGAAAAATTCCACAAGGTTAGACCTCATGTTAGATTTCCTCCAAAATTCCTATGGATTGAGTCATTCCATAGGAATTTTAGGAGTTCATTCCTTTGATCCAAATGGATTCATAGATTTTTTTCCATAGGATTCCAATCTTATAAAATTCCTCCATTTTTCCTTTGTTCTAGAGAAGCCCGTAGTGTGCCAGCCAATCGGTATTCCAATGAGCTAAATTTAAAAAGACCTTGCTGTCGTTGACAATGATGATATCCAATGCTCATCCGTTCTGGAGGAGCTAAATCATGCAGCACTATCCGCGGTGGTTGCAGGGAGCCATGTGTGTAAACCCGGGTGTGCTTTTATTGATGCCACATGATTAGTACTAACTAGCCACAAACAGGGACGGAGCCAAAAAAAATCTATCTAGGAGGTCATATGATGATAACTAAATATCGATGTGTGTCAATTATAAATATTTTATTATTCTACATAAAAAAAACTAAGAGTTATATAGAGGACTTCATCAACCATGGAGGGACCAGTGCTCTCACTAGTCCTCCTGTCTCTGTCGCTGGCCACAAGACTATTATTTACTACCACTTTCATTTCTGAATACATGACATTCTAGCTTTCAATTTTGTTCCAAAATATATATTATTCTACGATTTCAAGATGATTTTTTTACCATCTTTCCTTTATATACTCCTCCCCTTTGGTTATTTCTATTGTCATTTATTGCCATGGACTAAGTCATACACAACATCCAAAAGTAATATGTAAAAGAGGGTAATTTAGTCTTTTCTATATGGGTCTTAGTTGAAGTGCAAAATCCCAAAATGTCATCTATTTAGGAAAGGAGGGAGTCGTTTTCATTATCGCGTGCGCAATTATATCTCAGCTACTTATGAATTGTGATCCATATAAATATATGCCTCTTTAGTTTTGACTTACTGCATCCACGTTGACATCCCCACTCTTTGTCTTTGTACTGCTAGTAAATGCAGTTGCTTCCGGTGACGATGAGCTACGTGTTGTATCTACACATCAGTGTCCAAGTAAATGCAATGCGATCCTATAATTAGATCTAACTAGAAGGCAACCCGTGGTAAATGGCACGGCAGTGGCTGTTGTACTTGGGTGGCAAGGGTTTAGCCTAACTTATTTCTTTTTGAGCATTAGGATTTGATATGTTATAGCACATAAGCCAAATTTGCGCAAAACAAAAGACGCATATACAAAAAAGCAATCCATATCTGTGTGAAAACCCATTGTACTTCATTCTAACATGTACACATCGCTAAGGATAGTATAACAAAAACAATAAGAATTCAAAACACGAATGTGTAAACTCTATCAAACGTCACCTATTAAGAGGACCCCCAGGTAGTTAGTTTGATAAAACACTCTACATGAGTCCCGATCTGGAATTAAGAACCACCTGATAACCTGAGGTGTGGTTTCATGTTAAGAAAATCGAGATAAAACTAACAATCCGACTACATTGCTTCTTGTTAGTTTCACTAAGTAAATTCAAACCTACCAGTAATTTCACTACAAACAATATGGACTATTAACTTTTAGTCCCATACCTGAAGGAAAAATAATTTTGTATCTAAGGCTAGGGATCATCCATACATGTATACTATGTAAGCTACATAATTCGTTAGCAACCAAGAGAAATGTTGAAACGTAATTATGTAAAGCTATGTTAAACAATTTTTGTAAGATCTATGTAGCAAAACTACTCTTATAACAAACTAAAATCTAGAAGGGGATCTGTTGGAAAATAATGTCTATGCAATCATCGAAGCTATGGAGAGTAAAGGAAAAATCATTTTACATCTAAGGTTGGAAAAAAGGAGCACTGTAATAAAAGGAAAGGTAAAAGACTAATTGCAAAATAGCTTATTTTTAAACTAACTAAATTTATACATAAGAACGATGAGCTTACCTGATTGCATACTGAAGTTAGCTGATGCTCACATTCAAGAAAGCCCATTGTTCTGTGAAAGGGCAAACCATCAAACTAATGAGTTTTGGACTGTATTGGCCTCCTAGCGCTCCGTAATTCCTAAACTATCCTCGTTATCTTCGAATTTCCACTTTTGGCCCCCTGATGGCGCGTCTTTGCTTTGGGGACCCATGACGACCAAATCTTGCGGCGGGGACGCAGCAGCAAGGTGCTGCCGTCCCACACAGCAGCACCTCCCCTCCTACCTCGACGCACGCAAATCCAAGAGGAGAGAGAAAATACATTTAAGAATATTTCTTGGAGGAATTTTTAAATATAGCAAATAAGCTCCAAAAATTATGAAAGTTTTTTTGGAGACTCCCAGAACAGTTTAATTGCTTGTGTAATTTTTTCAGAATTTTATGAGTTACGATTTTTTGTGTAAAATTTATTTAATTATACTGTCTGTAGGAATTTTACACAAAAAAATCATAACTCATAAAATTCTGAAAACATTACATAAGCAATTACACTATGCTGAGAGTCTCCACAAAAAATTTCATCATTTTTGGAGCTCATTTGCTATATTTAAAAATTCCTCCAAGAAATATTCTTAAATGTATTTTCTCTCTCCTCTTGGATTTATGCGTGAGAGAGGAGGAGGTGTCATTGCAGGGACGGCAGCACCTTGTTTGTGCGGTCCCCGGTCGCAGCACCTTGGGTGCTGCGGTCCCCGGCCGCAGCACGCGCCACCAGGAGGCCAAAAGTGGAAATTCGAAGCTAACGGGGCTAGTTTAGGAATTACGGAGCACTAGGGGGGCCAATATAGTCCAAACTTCCAAACTAATTATGTAAGAACTAAAGGAAACCATCGTATAAGTAGCTAAATGAATGATTTGATGATCTGATTGTGTTGCCTGATGAAATACCAAGTTCAATCTTGGAAGCTCATGATGTCCTTTCTTCTTGGACCTACACAAAGGAGATTGAGGCTAATTAGCTTATCAACATGTAGGGAATTTTTTTTTTGAAATAATACATTTTTTAAAACAAATTACAAAACTAGGTTATCAACTCAAAAAATTACAAAAATGGGTTCCTGTCGCCATTTCAAATGGCGGCAGAACCTCTCTCATTGAAATGGCGGCAGGAACCACAGCCTTTGAGGCGGGGTTCACTGTCGCCATTTCAAATGACGAGAATATATGAATTTTAAATATAGCAAATAAACTCAAAAATTACAAAATGTTTTGTGGAGTATCCAGATAGAGTGTTCTTGCTTTTGTAATTTTTCATAATTTTATACATTATTAATTGGTCTCTAAAATTCATTTAAGTATACTATTTGTAGAATTTGTAAATATACCAAATGAAGTCCAACAATTATGAAATTTTTGTGAACACTTCTTACATAGCGTACTTGTTTGTGTAATTTTTTCAGAATTTTATATGCTCTGAAATTATCTCTAAAATTCTGAATTTAGGTTTCCGATACAGTGTACTTAATTGTGTACCCTTAATTGTTGAGATAAGTTCATAGCATATAAAATTCTGAAAACATTACACAAATAAGTTCACTATGTAAGAAGCGTTCACAAAAAATTTCATAATTTTTGGACCTCATTTGGTATATTTACAAATTCTACAAATAGTATACGTAAATGAATTTTAGAGACAAATTCATAATGGATAAAATTATGAAAAAATTACACAAGCAAGAACAGTCTATCTGGATACTCCAAAAATTTTTTTGTAATTGTTTGAGTTTATTTGCTATATTTAAAAATTCGTATATTCCTATCGCCAATTGAAATAGCGACAGAACACGCTTCATGTATAGATTCTGCCGCCATTTCAAATGGCGACATGAACCTATTTTTGTAATTTTTTGAGATGATAACCTAGTTTTGTAATTTTTTAAAAAAAATTGTATTATTTAAAAAAAAATTCAACATATAGGTGCCAAATTTTAATTTGTTAAATACCTAATAAGAAGTAACTTTCACAGATCAAACCTACTGCAATGCCTTAACAATAAAAAGAGCACCTAAAGGAACTACGCTAGGTTTTGCAATACAAAAGGTAAACTTTTGATCTATGATGAAAAAAAAGCAAAAGCTTGCAAGAAGTGAAGGAATCAATGATACAAACTAACCTGATCAACTTGGTAGACAAAACGCTTGGCCTTCCCAATGGCAAAATCAGTGAAGCACACATCCTCCTGACAACCATTGCATTAGAGATCTAATCATACATTAGAGGATTTTTTACACTTAATGCCCTTTGAATATGAGGAGTGCAACACATGAAAGGAAAGAAAATCAAGCTGCAATTCATAGCGCCAACAAAAGGAAAAGTACCTGCGAGGGAAATTGGCCTTGCATCAGAAACAAATATTGTCCCAATTCCACAGATCAGCAGGAGCCAGAAGGCGACTCATCGGTTCAGCAGAGGCGACGAGATCACCTCCACAGTGGTCAGTGGCTGGAGCGCAGAGCTCATCGTAGAGGCCTTGAGGGGGAAAACCCAAATTTTGGATCAAATCAAGGGGAAAATCGGTTGGAGGTTTGAGGTGACCAAACCTGATGCGGAGGTGGAACGGCGGCCCGCAGGGAAGGAGTGCGATGTCGGCCATCAGCGCGCTAGATGCGACTCGTGCTGGTTAGAGGGCGAGGAGACCGCAGCATGACGACCTCCGCGAGAAGATGATGGTGAGGCTGGGCGAGGGGAGGCGGGGAGTTAGGAGGGAGCGGGTCAGGAATGGAAGGGGATCGGAACTCGGGAAAGGTAGCTAGGGCAAGAAAGGATGGGATGAGTGGGCTATCCAAACCGATGGATCGCGGGGGGATGAGCTGAGGACAGTGGGCGTGTGTAGTGGAGGAGGAGGAGGAATGGACGGTGGGGGAGGCGCAGGAGACAAGAGCGATGGGGACAGTGAATCGGTGTGCACGAAAGGGAATCGTTAGGGGAAGGCAAGCCAGGGGCAGGAGTGACGTTTCACCCCTTGCTCGAGCCCGCATCAGAAGGACCTGGCCCAACCCAGAGGTAGACCACAGAGAGGGACAAATGAATGTCTTATACGTGGTAGATCGGACGAATCTAATGTGTGGCTAACGCGGCTGCACTAGGGGCTGGGAGTGAACAGCTCCAGGGGCAAAAACTGCAGGGGAAAACAATAGAGTTAAACCAGTAGGGTGCACGTGCGTTGCAACGAAACCCTAAAAGATAGTGATACATATCAGCAGACGGGATCCTAAACCGCATAATAAATATCAATTTTTCACACACACATATAAACAAAAACATTAACTCCTCATATAAATAAAAACATTAACTCCTCCTATTGCATCACCTACTACTACCACTATCCGAAAATTAAAATTTTGACCGCATAGATTATTTAACTTTGGAAGTTGAAGTTGATGCCAACTTCCCTCCCCAACACATTGCCTATTTCCTGCCATTGTCGATCGGTAAGGAAGAGAGCTACGCGCCGACGGGCACCTTCTTTCAGCCTGAACCCAAGCCGTGACTCGGTTCTCACGGCCATTGGCCTCAACAGCCTTCGCGAGACACATTGCGACGAGGAGGTGTGAGGCCTAGGAGGAGGCGGTGGCAACGCCGCGATTGTAAGCGAGGAGGAGACGACCATGCTTGCTCGGTCGGCGTGGCGCGGGATGTGGCGACGGTGTAGGGGAGGATTAAGACGAAGAGGGCGCAATATGGTGAACTCGAGACGGCAGTGTGGCAAGGGAATGACGCATTCGTCTCTGCCACTGACTTATGTGCCGTCGCTACCTCCTCCCTCCCCCAGTGCCACCACTTCTCCTCCAAGGCACCGTTGCATCCTCTCCTCCCTTCCCTCCCAGTGCCTTCTCCCGTCCCTAATGCCGCCTTACCGTGCTACCGCCTCCCCTCCCTGCTACCTCCTCTCACCGGTGCTACATCCCCGAATCCCCCTGTCGATGGCCACGACGGCAATGGGAGTTGTTGAGGCGAGGATGGCGGCGTCGTGCGACGTGGTAGTACTAAACGAGGAGGAGGAGGCGTTGCTTGCTCGACCAGCGTGGAGTAGGAGGCGGTGATGGCATAGGGGAGGATTAGGATGAAAAGGACGTGGTACAGTGAATTCAAGACGGTGGCACAGCAAAGGAAGGACTCCTTCGTCTCTGCCTTGTCCTCGTGCGCCATTGATGCCTACCCTCCCTTCCCCAACACCGCCACTTCTCCTCCAAGGTATCGTCGCCTCCTCTCTTCCCTTCCCTTCGATACCTTCTCCCGTCCCCGACGTCGCCTTACCACACTACTGCCTACAAGGATTGTCAATATCATTGTATTTATCAATTTCTTACTTCACAACTGTTGCATCAGCATGAAGACGCGTCGCTGCACTACCATAGGTCTACCGCCTTGCCGACTGCTCCCATGCGCAACCATGTCGTGCAGCAGATGCAGCTCCTCCACTGACTGCGTAAAGCCTGGCTTCAACCGATTGACGTGGAGACATAGGGGTGGATTTGGTGGTGGTATGATGGAGACTAGATAGGGAGTAGATGAAGGCGCGCCGTTGCCGGATCCGGCCACTGGGAGGTCGATAGACATGCGCTGCTGCTAGATCCGGTTGTCAAGAGCTCAGTGGAGGTGCGCTGCCACTAGATCCAGATGTCGGGAGCTCGGTGGAGGAGCGTTGCTGCCAGATCTAGACGTCGGGATGTCAGTGGAGGTGTGCCGTTGTCGATTCCCGACGCCACTGTCGGCTTCCGTCACGAGAGAGAGAGAGAGAGAGAGAGAGAGAGAGAGAGAGAGAGAGAGAGCGTCCGCACGAGAGAGGACCAGCATGGTCGTGGACCTGATGAAGTGAGTGTGAAGACGGGGAGAAGAAGAGGGGAGAAGAGAACAGGTGGGAGACTGGGGAAGAGGATGGGTGGCCGGGCGGGGTGGAAAGAGGAGATTGTGGGAGCTAGCCTTTTTGGTTTTCCCAGAGATCGTGGGAGGGGAGCTGTGAGCCGGGTGAGGCACCGACGATTTCATAGAGAAACCAGCGTACTTGATCATGGTTCCACCTCTGATGAGTGGAAGAGGAGAAGGGGCTAGCATTTTTTGTCCATAGTGGGAGGGGGAGTGGAACGATTCGTCCTGCCGCGTGGAGTAAATTTCTTCTTTTATTAGTTAAGATATTGATATGATATGATATTGAGAGTTTTTGGCTAAAATAGCACGTCTCACATGCGAAATAATAAATCTAGCCCTTCGCACATCAAAGGCAAAAATAGCATTGTAGACCCACACGGACGTGACACATGGCCTCGTCTGCGCCCCAGGGGGCCGAATTCCCCTCGTCCTAACCCTTGGTGCGCGGTATTTCCCTCGTCTGACCCCTAGTGGCGTGGTATTTCCCCCGGCTAGCCCCAGGGGTGCGGTAGCCCCTCCCTTTGTTTTGTTTTCATTTTTTTAACTAAAATCTTGCTTCGGCGTCCCCGATCCTCGACCCCATGCATGCGAAAAACCGGTGGTCATGCATGCCGTAAACCAATGATTCCATCCTGTAAACCCATGATCGGCCCTCTGGCAACTATAAACGCAACAACGCACTCTCATTCCCCCGCACCAGAACCATTCCCCCTATGTGTAGAGAGAGAGAGAGAGAGAGGATCGAGCGAGCGAGAGGCTATGCGATCGACCAAAATTAGTTCTGATTTTGCTACCAATTTGAGGGTGTTTAGAGAAGTGCTTAGCAGTTATTTTAGTAGAGTTAGTTTGACACCAATTGAAGATCTTCTAGAGGAGGTAATTTCTCTCGTATGTACTATTTTTTTTAACTGTGTAGTTAGTATTAAAGTATTTAGTCATTATTAATTAGCCGTACTTAGTTAGTCATAAATATTTAGTTGTAATTAAATAGTCACATTTTACTTTGAAAATTAGTTAGTTGCATTTAATGAAGTCGTAATTTATTAGTAATAGTAATTAATTTGCCCTAAGTAATTAATCAAATGTAATTAATTAGGTAAATTAATTTTTTATTATTAAATCGGATGTATTTAGTGAGTCGTAATTTTTATGTAGTTAGTTAGTCATAATTAAGACTAGTAATTAAAATAGTCATATTTAATTAACGTAATAATTTAATCGCAATTAATTAAACTTCATTAAATAGTATTAATTCATTAGTCGGCTTAATTAGAAAGTCTTTGTTAGTTAGTATTAACTAAAATAGTCATAATTAATCAATCGTAACAAAAACACACACAAGTCGAAGGCTATGGTACGATATTATATGATCTGCATGCGAAACTTTTCCCTGAGCTGGTTTATGGACATGCTTATCTAGTCTATGGTAAAATACAATATTAAAGAATATCATCCACATTAAACCGACAAATTAACAAATAATGTCCTATTTGATAGGGGTACATGTGATAATCCCCCCATCCCTCGGCTGTGTTGTGTCGTGATTTCATGTGTAAAAATTTATGGTTTTTTTGGTACATGTGATAATACATTTTTGGAATGAAATTAGGTGATTTCGTCACATGTGATAATACCCATCCCCCAACAACGAAAGTTTAATTTGATCAGCAAGGGCGGGCCAGGCGGCCGACCATGTGAAATTTTTTTGTGGAATTAAATTTTTGGTACATGTGATAATATTTACTTCTTTTTTTTACCTCTGTAAAGAAGAGAAAAACAATATCGGGTGTTGCCGTGAAGTCGGAGTACGATTTTCTCTATGTCCCGGTCGACTTCGGGTACCAATACTATTTTTCTTCGTACTCCGAGTAGTACTCATCATACTGCTACTATTACTATCAACGATTTTTTTTTGTTTTGTCACTCGATTCATGGACTTTTACCACTCACGTATGATGAGGATTAAATTCCTAAATACTGCTTTAACATTTAAATTAAAGACTACATGGTCCTTGTGGTCATAACCCCGTGGTTAACGACCCGTGTGGTCGTGAGAATCTTAGAGGTTGCTCTACGAGTGCTCTGGTCGGAGAGACCTTGTACCTATTGCTCGACCAGTTAAATGCTCATAGAATGTTTGAACTGGTACTTGGATTTGGTCCCAAGTATATCCCTTCCGTTTGATGAATGGAACACGTGCCTTATTTGCTCCAAACCACATGACGCTTTTCAACCCAAGTCACTGACGATAACTACTACACAATTATTTCTCATGTTTGTATCCCATTGACATCAACCGGCGATCAGGTGTTCTTCCAACTGACAGCAACCGCCTCCCCGACCAAACGCGTCGTTTCCAACAGATGCCTTCTCTAGGAGTAACTGGCTTCTCTTTGCAAGTATTTAAGGGTGGATGACAAACAACGAAAGGGACGATTGAGAAGACAATCGACTAAAGCACAACAAGCAAGTCGAAGGAGTAGACAAGTGATTCAAAGCAATACACTCAATGTAATTAGGGTTGGTTTGTTGCTTTATCAAAGGCATCCATGTAAAATCCAGTTCACTGTAATAAAGAGCAAAGACATTCTCTTTCAAGACTTCTCAGTGATTTTTCTCATTTTATTTTGTAAGATCGGTGATTTGATCGTCGACACCGTCCAAGTGCGAGGTTAAAAAGAGAGAGAGGAAGACCGGGCCATGGGGGCACGGAGAAGGGAAATCCGGCCCCCAGGGGCGCGGATGAGGCAAATCCAGCCTCCAGGAGTTAAGCCGAGGGGAATCCGACCCCTAGGGGCGCAAACAAGGGTATGTGTCGCGTCCTCGTGGCTCCACGGTGCTATTTTTATGTGTCGCGTCCTCGTGGCTTCACGGTGCTATTTTTGTCTTGGATGCGTGAGGAGCTAGTTTTGTATTTCACACGGCAACAACGCTATTTTAGCAAAAACTCTGATATTGAGTCTCGCAAACATATTAAGGCATTTGGATCATTGGATTTTTTTATTTCTATAAGAATTGAACTTTTTTTTTATTTCTTGCAAAACTCTTACAAAATTCCTGCGTTGGGTTCAGGATTTGATCTAGGGACCTCAAAACGCTGAGTTAGGTCCTGTTTGGTACAGCTCCAACTCCTAGCTTCGTAGTTGGAGTATGTGGAGCTGTGCCAAACGGGGTTGCTCCATAAATTTTTTGAAGTTGGAGCAACCAGGAGCAGAGCAGCCTATAGTGCAAATTTTGAAAGCGGGTAGAACCTTGCTCCAAATGAGGAGCTGCAGACCAACAAACAAAATACCTCTAGAAGTTGAAGGTAATTACCCACAATATGCCACTCATATACCCCTACCCCCCCACCCCCCCCCCATTCCTTTGGCCTCTTCAGCATCCCCTGACCCCTTTCACCCATCCGTTTGTAGCAAGGGGCGATTAGGCGGGTGGCTCCACCCCAGTGACTCCACCCCGCAGCAGCCTCTCTCCCGGCGACTCCAATTTTCGACGACTTTATGGCGCTGGTCTTCATTTGAAGCATTTACCGCTAGTTCAGCCATATTGGGAGTTAACGATCCGACACAGGGTCACCTGAAAAGCATCTAGGCCCTAAAAATTGTTTTGGTAATTAATGACAATATGTGTTTATGGGATTAACAAGTTTATTGAGTATTTACAAGGTTAAGTCCCATTGGTGAATTTGTTAACACAAGGATGCATGCCAAAGGAGAATATGAAGATCCACAAGACTCAAAGACAGTACAAATAGTCTAGGTTCCTCTTCTTCCATTTTACCGGTCTTAGGAGTTTAGTTGGAAGACCGGATTATAGGATAAATGCCGTACTATTAAGAGGATCAAAGCTAGTAGTTTGACAAAGATGTTCTTGTGGCATATGGATCAATTTAGGAACATGCATGCATTTGAATTTGAAATTTAAATTGATTTGAGTGTTTTTGAACTTGTCCACAAATCGGTCGCATCGCTTGTGAAATCGGTTATCTGTACGGATTGCGATCGTTCGAAATTTAGCGGCGGTTCAATAAAACCGAAGAGCTCTGCAAATATGACTTAAACCCTCTCATAGAAATCGGTCGCATCGTCTGCGTACTTCAACGGCCGCATTGCTTAAGGTCGTTCGATTTTTATGAGCCGTTCAATAAAAAGCAGAACAAGTGTAAAATCGCTCAGAACTCTTTCTCGAAATCGGACGTTCGATTTTGGGAGCGGTTGTACCGCTCTGCGGTCATTCCGATTTTTGTATTCGGTTCAATATTTCCGAGAACCCTTGCAAATCTTGAGCGATTCGCGAAACCCTACGATCGGTCGACTGATTCGTTTAATCAGACAACCGGAAATCGGACGTCTGCGACCTTGCTATGATCGCCGCATTCCGGAGTTCAACGGCTAGTAAATCTTTTTTAGTATCTGCTTTGTAGCCGTTGGCATCGCGTTGACGAGGCGATGCGACCGCACCTTTACTGCTGGCCGTTCGATTTTCCTGAAAGTTGGGGATTCGTCTCCACGGTCTCTTTTGTTGGTGTGGGCTATAAATACCCCCAACCGCTCTAGACAAGGTTCTTTGGAGTTCTTTGAACATTCATAGAGCCTTGAGAGCTTAGTGCACCCACTCAACACTCAAAACCTCTTGTGCATTCTTTGTGAGTTTGTTGAGATTCACTCAAGTGCATTCATACTCCTAGTTGATCCATTTGCACTTAAGTGCGGTCAAGTGAAGACCCGTGATCTATTACTCTTGGAGTGTTGCCGCACTCCTAGGCGGCTTGGCGGAGAGCACGGTGATCTCTTCAAGAAGATTGTGAAGAGGCCCGGTGCAAGCTTGTGAGTGGTTGGTGTTCGCCATCTCCGGAGTGGAGGAAGAACAACCATAGTGATCGAGGGAAGGCTTAATTCGTGGAGCCGGCTTGAGGTGTCAAGCTTCCTCAACGTGGACTAGTGAAGACCGGCAAGTCTTCGATACCACGGGAAAAACATCTTTGTGTCTTTGTGGTTATTTCTAGTCTTTTCATTTCCGCATTTATATTTCTAGCTTGTTTATTGTGATTAAATAGCTTAGCTAGAAGTATAACTTGTTTAGACTAAGATATTAATTGGCTTAAATTGTTAAATTGTTAAAAAGTTTAAAAACCTCCTATTCACCCCCCTCTAGTCGGTTATCCTTGATCCTACAAGTGGTATCAGAGCTTGGTCTCTCATTAATCTAGACTTAACCGTCTAAGAGAGAAAAGGATGGCTAGTGAGGGAATCGCTATAGGAAAGGCTCCTTTCTTTGATGGCTCAAATTATGCTTATTGGAAAATTAAAATGTCAATCTATTTAAAGGCCATGAGTCCGAAAATTTGGAAAATCGTAAATGAGGGTTACGTTATGCCTCTTAATCCACTACTCCCCACGGAGCAAGAGGGCGTAATGGTCATTTAGATGCCCAAGCTATGAATGCTCTATTTGGAGCTTTGAGCGGATGAGTTCAATAGAGTGAGTAACTTGGAGAACGCTCATACTATTTGGACCACTCTCTCGAAATCCATGAGGAACATCCACGGTCAAAGAAGCCAAATTGCATAGGCTTCGGATTAAATATGAGACATTCATGATGTTGCCTAATGAAAACATCAATGAGATGTATTCAAGACTCAACAACATTGTGAATGAGCTCAAAGGCCTTGGGACTAACCTTCTTGATGTTGATATTGTGCTTAAGATGCTTAGGGCTCTCCGGATAAATATGAGGCGTTGGTGGCGCTTATTTCTCAACTCACCCGAGTTGCCAAGGATGACACCAACGGGCTTTTGGGCAACCTCATCACAAATGAGTTGTTCAAAAGGATAAGGAAGAGCTATTGGAGACATCTTCATCAAAGAAGAAGATCACCGCTTTCAAAGCCGGCGGAATCAAGTGATGATGAGAAGGAAGAAGATGAATCCGACGAGGAGTATGCACTCCTTGTGAGAAAAATGAAGAGGTTCATGAAGAGACGTCCAAATCGAAGCTACAACTTTGACAAGTACAAGAAGGAGCAATCCTCAAGTGATAAGAACCGTTATAGCAACATTCGATGCTATAATTGCGAAGAAGAAGGGCACATTGCTTCCGTTGCCCCCAAAAGAAGGACGACAAGGACAAGTCATTCAAGAAGAAGGAGTACAATGGCAAGAAGAAGCTTTTCAAGAAGCTTCACAAAGGTGGCAAGCATGAAGCCCACATTGGAGAGTGGGATTCAAATGATGAGTCAAGCGACTCCGATTCCGATGAGGAAGAGTTCCCAAGAAGAAGGGACTAGTCGGCATCGCTATCAAAGAAGCTCCTTCGCTATTCTCTACTCCTACTTGCCTCATGGCAAAAGGAGATAAGGTAAGACCCTTTATTAGTGACGAACCAACTTATGATGAATTAATGGATATGCTTGATGATTTAAATGAATATCTTGGAAAAGAAAAATCAAAATATAAAGTCTTAAATAAAGAATACTTTACTCTAAAAGATTCTTATATGGAGCTTAAGGAAACTCACAACTTGCTTATCCAAGAAAATTCACATAAGTCTTGTTCTAGTATAGGGATTACATGCGATATTATTAATAAAATGCCTAGTATAGAAATTGCTAAGACTAGTGCATCCACTTCATGTGATGACCTACTTGCTATGCCATGTTGCTCTAGTGTTGATTCAAATGTTAACTTAGCAAATGCTTGTGATCCTTTGCTCATTGTTGAAAATCATGAACTAAAAATACAAGTGACCAAGCTAAGCAAGAGCTTGGAAAGATGTTTTAAGGGTAAGGCCACTCTTGACAAGCTCTTAAGCGAGCAAAGATGTTCATTCAACAAGGAAGGTCTTGGGTATGTGCCTAAGAAAGGTAAGAAGTCGATAAATAAGCCTACAAGTTTTGTGAGGCAAAATGGTAGGTATTGCTATAAGTCTTGGGAAATAGGACATATGCAACAAAATTGTCCTAAGGGTAAGGTTCCATCTCTTGGTATATATGATTCATGCTATATGCTTAGAAAATCTAAGAATGGTAAAGTAATTGCTCATTTTGTTGGCACTTCAATTATGGGCGCTAAAAAGAATGCTATTTGGGTGCCTAAATCCTTGGTTACTAACCTCCAAGGACCCAAACAAATTTGGGTACCTAAAAGAACTTAACTCTTGTTTTGTAGGTGAACTATAAGACCGGTGGAAAACATTGGGTGCTTGATAGTGGATGCACTCAACACATGACCGGTGATAGAAAAATGTTCACCACATTCGAGAATGGAAAAGGAGTAGACAAGATCACTTTTGGCGATAATAGCAAAGGAAAGTGAAGGTGTAACCATATCTAATGCAAAGGATAGCTCTTTAGCTTTCAAAGGCTTTAGATTTGGAAATCTCTATTTGGTTGATTTTAGTTCAAGTGATTCTTGTTTAAAGACTTGTTTAATGGCAAAAACCTCATTGGGTTGGCTTTGGCATAGAAGGCTAGCTCATGTTGGAATGATTCAACTTAAAAAGCTTTTCAAACATGATTTAGTTGTTGGCTTGAAAGATGTGAAGTTTGAGAAAAATAGACTCTGTAGTGCTTGTCAAGCCAGTAAGCAAGTCGCTAATTCTCATCCCTCCAAAAGTATCATGTCAACTTCTAGACCATTGGAACTCTTACATATGGATTTGTTTGGGCCAACAACCTATAAGAGTATCGGGGGTAATAGCTATTGTTTAGTCATTGTGGATGATTACTCTAGATATACATGGGTATTCTTCCTAGATGATAAAAGTGAAACTTCCGGATTTTCAAAAGATTTGCAAAAGGGCTCAAAATGAATTTGATTTCAAAATAAAGAAAATCCGTAGTGATAATGGTACCGAGTTCAAAAATACTAAAGTGGAAGACTTTTGTGATGAACTTGGTATAAAGCACGAACTTTCCACAACCTACACTCCGGAGCAAAATGGAGTTGTAGAAAGAAAAATCGTACATTAATTGAAATGGCTAGGACAATGCTTGATGAATTTAATACTTAGATAGTTTTTGGTAGGAAGCTATTAACACCGCTTGTCATGCCATAAATAAATCTTTATTTGCATCGCCTTTTGAAAAAGACTTCCTATGAGCTTATTGTAGGAAGAAAACCGAACATCTCTTATTTAGAGTCTTTGGTTGTAAGTGTTATATTTTAAAGAAGGGTGTTAAGTCTTTCAAAATTCGATAGTCGTTGTGATGTTGGTTTCTTGCTTGGTTACTCCTCAAATAGCAAGGCTTATCGTGTCTTTAACAAAAACTCGGTTTAGTTGAAGAAAGGCACGATGTGCAATTTGATGAAACTAACGGCTCTCAAGAAGAGCAAGAGAACTTGGATGATGTGGGTAATGAAGCTTTGAGAAAAGCTATGGAGCATATGCAAATAGGTGACATCAAGCCGAAGATGATCCATCATCTTCTACTCAAGTTGAGGCTCCAACCTCTTCCACTAATCAAATACAAATTGATGAAGAGGAAAATGTGGAAGATGATCAACCATCCAACCTACCACCAAGAATTCACAATGCTATTGCTAAAGATCATCCAATAGATCAAATATTGGGTGATGTAAGTAAAGGTGTTCAAACTCGATCTCGTATTGCTTCTTTTTGTGAACATTACTCTTTTGTCTCTTCTATTGAGCCAAAGCATGTAGAAGAAGCACTTGAAGATCCGGATTGGGTGAATGCTATGCATGAAGAACTCAATAACTTCACCGAAACCAAGTTTGGACTTTGGTGGATCGACCCAAGGAACAAAACATTATTGGTACAAAATGGATCTTTAGAAACAAACAAGATGAAAATGGTTTGGTTGTTGAAACAAAGCAAGATTGGTCGCGCTCAAGGATATTCACAAGTTGAAGGTTTGGATTTTGGTGAAACTTTCGCTCCGTAGCTAGACTTGAGTCAATTCGGATATTACTTGCTTTTGCATCATGCTTTGATATTAAATTATTTCAAATGGATGTTAAAAGTGCTTTCTTAAATGGTGAAATATCCGAACTTGTCTTTGTTGAACAACCTCCCGGTTTTGAAGACCCTAACAATCCTAATCATGTCTATAAACTCTCCAAGGCGCTCTATGGTCTTAAACAAGCTCCTAGAGCATGGTATGAACGCTTTAGAGATTTTTTAATCTCAAAAGGATTCAAAATCGGAAAATTGATTCAACATTATTCACTAAAGTTCTTGATGGTGAATTCTTTGTATGTCAAATTTACGTTGATGATATCATATTTGGGTCTACTAATCAAGACTTTTGCAAAGAATTTGGTGATATGATGTCTAGGGAATTTGAAATGTCCATGATTGGAGAATTGAGCTACTTCCTTGGACTTCAAATCAAGCAACTCAAAGATGGGACTTTCATAAGTCAAGCCAAGTACGTAAAGGATTTACTTAAAAGGTTTGGAATGGAAGGCATAAAGCCCATCAAGACTCCCATGGCTACAAATGGTCATCTTGATCTAAATGAGGGAGGTAAATCGGTAGATTTAAAGCTTTATAGATCTATGATTGGTAGTTTGCTTTATCTTACCGCATCTAGGCCCGATATCATGTTTAGTGTTTGCATGTGTGCGTTTTCAAGCAACTCCAAAAGAGTGTCATTTGATGGCCGTTAAAGAATACTAAGATATTTAAAGCATTCCTCAAGCATTGGCCTTTGGTTCGAAAGGTGCTAAATTTGATTTAATTGGATATGCCGATTCGATTATGCGGGTTGTAAAGTGGATAGAAAAAGCACCTCGAGCGGTTGTCAATTCTTAGGGAGATCTTTAGTATCATGGTCATCCAAGAAACAAAATTCGTAGCATTATCCACCTTGAAGCCGAATATGTCTCGGGGAAGTTGTTGTGCTCGATTGCTATGGATGAGGCAAACATTGATGGACTATGGAATTACATTTGATAAAATGCCTCTCTTGTGTGACAATGATAGTGCGGTAAAATTGCTAATAATCTGTTCAACACTCAAGAACCAAGCATATAGATATCCGCCACCATTTCTTGAGAGATCATGTGAGCAAGGGAGATATTGAAATTAGCCACATAAGGCGAGGACCAATTAGCGGATATTTTCACCAAGCCATTAGATGAAGGTCGCTTCGCAAATTGAGGAATGAGTTAAATATCATAGACCATTCTAATGTTGTTTGAACTCTTGCTTCTTGTCATTATGCTTCATTTGATGTTATTTGAGTATTTTATGAAAATAATTTTCAAAATCTTTATTAAAAATAGCTATGATCATAAAAATTTATTAATTATGTTCCTATATAGACAATAGTCTATTCTTTGCCTGATGATCCTTAAAGTTATGTTATTGAGTGCAAAACTAGGGATCATTTGCAAAATAATCTCGCCTTCTAGAAAATTTCGAATTCCCGGGATAATCGGAACAACCGGCGTTATACTCATGATGACGACCTCTGTCTTGCATCTGGCCGGAGTTGTAACATCGGTGCGTCGAGTGCGTGAACGACCAACGGCTTGTGGCGAACGATCGCGTCGGTTTGGGAGAGGAAAATAACTCCTGCGGTTATTTTTCTTACCCCTTTAACCCCCAAGCAGTGCGTCCATTCTTCGTCCTCGCCTCTCTCTCCGCGCGTCGCCTCAAAACTCCTCCTCAAATCCTATCGAAGCTTTTCAATCCTTTGATTCCTCGTGTTGCACTGCCTCCCGGGGTTCTTCTCCTCCGAATCTTAAGGTAAAATGTTGATTGATTCACGTTTTATCTCCTTTTGAAACCCTAGGAGTCGAGTTTAGGGTTTGATGAAAATGCTTTGAAATTTCGTAGTTCTAAGGGATTAAAAGTTGTTTTTGGTGTACTATGATGTTTGCGATCGGATCCTTGGATTCATTCCTCGAAAAATCACCAAAACGCACAATTTTATCAACCCTAGAAGTCGGTCGGGATAATCGGAACGTCCGGTTCTTGGCGCGAACGGCCAGAGTCGGTCGATCGCCAATGAATGAGCTGCAGACGACCGATTGTATCTGAAAAGCAATTTCAACTCTTTTTCTTGAATCAATTTCAATCATCCCTTTGATTATCTGTAACATATTCTCCGGTTCGAAGATGACTAGGATGAGGTGCTCGACAAGGAAATCACATGGACCTCCTCGCGGACAATCTTCGCGCAATCTTCGCCGCTCCTTCCGAGTCACCACCTCGACGCCGCAAAGGCGGCTCTGCTTGGCCGACTCGGTCGGTTAAATGAGAAAGGTTGTTCAAGGGAAAGGCAAAGCACCAGCTCCGGACTCTGAGACTGAAGCAAGTGATGATTATCGTTCAGATGAGGACACTCAGTCCGAGCATGATTCTCCAGCACGCACAGAGGGCACTTTTGATAACTTGGGAACTCCTCCACCATCTCCTGTGGATCTGCGACTCCTGTCAGCGGATGACTATGCTATCAAAAGGCATGTCAATCAGTATCTTCGCAAGGCTGACTCTATCAATCCAAGATTCCACACTACTTTTCAAGAGCAAGTTTATGAGCAATGCTATGGAAGGAAACAGAAAATTTCTTCGATCATAAGTGGATTAAGTGGTCATACCGAATGACTTGGATAAATATAGTGGAGTATATCGGTTGTTCCGTCTTTGTAAGTCTTCATGACCTTGTGAGCTTGAGCAAAATTATGATGATGCGATTAGCGGTTTTACGCCACAGTACATGTATCAGCTGATCTACAATCTTTGAGATGGATTTCTGTGGCTAGAGATTTGCAAAGCACTAAGGAAGAATTTGAGCAAATCTTAAATGTAAGGTCCAGCTCTTGGGAGAAGATCTTTGTGATCTGCTTTGCTTGCTCGGCTTGGTGCGAATACTATGACTCAAATGTCAAATGCAAGCTTGGAACCATCAGGACTAAAGCCGAAGTGAGTATGATTAATGTAATTATCAATCACACCTTTTATCCTAAGAGTGGCAATTTTGATGCTATCGGGGACACGCCTGGAACATAATAGACCACATTATGAGAGGTGTCAAGTTTGATGTAGTGGATGTCATTCTCCAAGGCATAGTGTCATCTAAGAATGATAGGGTAAAGAGGATATACTATGCACCCTATATCATGGCCTTGATTTCTCGAAGATTACTTTTCGTGGTGGTCTTGGTTCGGTTCACAAATCTTATAGACCACGAGGCGGTGTTCCTCCTCGACCAGTTCCGAGAATGATCCTATTCTTTGGCCGTGCCTCATCGCCGATCCGGCTATTCTTGAAGGTTCCATTGCTCGATTCTTGAAAACCAAACAACTTATTCTCGACCAGCTCGCAAGAAATGAAGCATGCTCAAATAGAATTTCAGGTCGAGGTCACTAATAAGTTGGGCGACATGGAGTTAGTGAGAGATGACTTTCACAATGAGGTTCTAGCAGGATGGTGCTATGGTGGAAATATCGATGACATTGAGAAGTTCTGCAGGCTCCTTATCGATTTGCTTACACTCGTCGCCATCATACTTACGCTTGAGACTCGGCTCTGGGCACTCCTCCGGCTCAGTAGCTCGGGATCCTCCTCTGCTCCAGATCTCTCGGGATCCATCTTCTCCTCCTCTGGAGCAGTCACTACTTCTCGAGATGCCTCCTCCGGTCCCGGCTTCTCGAGATTCCTCTCCTATTCCCTTCGGGATGGCGTCCCTCCTCCTCGGGATCCCGTTATGCGAGTTACTTTTGGTATCTTGATGCCAAAGGGGAGAGAAGAAGAAGTGAAAAGATATAGAAGACATAGTTTTAGGGGAGCAAGCGCAAGCTTTTTCTACTATAGTTATATTTGGGAGTATATGTATTATTAGTTACATTGAACTTGTGTGCTTGTAATAGTTTTTATTATGTTTCTCGGCTTGTTGAACTTGTGGATGATGTCTGTTATTATCTTAAATGCAATTTCAGATTTCGTCATATTTATCTATTGCATCTCCTCAAGCTCATAGTTGTTAAAGAAGCTCTAAAATTTCATATTATCACTTCATGTGCTCGCTAAACTCTTTATCTTTATATGCACATATTTAGGGGAGCTATCTTTAAAATGGACTTAACAAGAAAATAATTCTCATTCATTTGTACTCATTATAAAATTATGTTTTTGTGAAGTCGCATAAGTAATATACAATCTTGTTATATTCAAACCAATCTTTTCACAATTGTTTAGTGTTGTCATCAATTACCAAAAAGGGGAGATTGAAAAGCATCTAGGCCCTAAAATTGTTTTGGTAATTAATGACAATATGTGTTTATGGGATTAACAAGTTTATTGAGTATTTACAAGGTTAAGTCCCATTGGTGAATTTGTTAACACAAGGATGCATGCCAAAGGAGAATATGAAGATCCACAAGACTCAAAGAGCGGTACAAATAGTCTAGGTTCCTCTTCTTCCATTTCTGGGTCTTAGGAGTTTAGTTGGAAGACCGGATTATAGGATAAATGCCGTACTATTAAGAGGATCAAAGCTAGTAGTTTGTGACATGTTCTTGTGGCATATGGATCAATTTAGGAACATGCATGCATTTGAATTTGAAATTTAAATTGATTTGAGTGGTTTTGAACTTGTCCACAAATCGGTCGTCTGCTTGTGAAATCGGTTGTACCGGATTGCGGTCGTTCGAAATTTGTCGGCGGTTCAATAAAACCGATAGCTCTGCAAATATGACTTAAACCCTCTCATAGAAATCGGTCGTACGTCGTGGTGCCCTAACGATCGTGCGGATTTTAAGATCGTTCGATTTTTATGAGCCGGTTCAATAAAAGCAGAACAAGTGTAAAATCGCTCGAAACTCTTAAAATCGGACGTTCGATTTTGGGAGCGGTTGTACCGCTGCGGTCATTCCGATTTTTGTATGCGGTTCAATATTTCGAACCCTTGCAAATCTTGAGCGATTCGCGAAACCCTACGATCGGTCGTCTGGATTCGTTTAATCAGACCTGGCAAAATCGGACGTCTGCGACCTTACTGTGATGCGTTCATTTGGGAGTTCAACGGCTAGTAAATCTTTTTTAGTATCTGCTTTGTAGCCGTTGGCATCGCGTTGACTAGAAGTGACGACCGCACCTTTACTATGATCGTTCGATTTTCCCTGAAAGTTGGGGATTAGTCTCAACGGTCTCTTTGTTGGTGTGGGCTATAAATACCCCCAACTGCTCTGAACAAGGTTCTTTGGAGTTCTTTGAACATTCATAGAGCCTTGAGAGCTTAGTGCACCCACTCAACACTCAAAACCTCTTGTGCATTCTTTGTGAGTTTGTTGAGATTCACTCAAGTGCATTCATACTCCTAGTTGATCCATTTGCACTTAAGTGCGGTCAAGTGAAGACCGGTGATCTATTACTCTTGGAGTGTTGCCGCACTCCTAGGCGGCTTGGAGAGCACGGTGATCTCTTCAAGAAGATTGTGAAGAGGCGGTGCAAGCTTGTGAGTGGTTGGTGTTCGCCATCTCCGGAGTGGAGGAAGAACAACCATAGTGATCGAGGAAGGCTTAATTAGTGGAGCGGCTTGAGGTGTCAAGCTTCCTCAGCGTGGACTAGTGAAGACAGGCAAGTCTTCGATACCACGGAAAAACATCTTTGTGTCTTTGTGGTTATTTCTAGTCTTTTCATTTCGCATTTATATTTCTAGCTTGTTTATTGTGATTAAATAGCTTAGCTAGAAGTATAACTTGTTTAGACTAAGATATTAATTGGCTTAAATTGTTAAATTGTTAAAAAGTTTAAAAACCTCCTATTCACCCCCTCTAGTCGGTTATCCTTGATCCTACACACCCGAGGGGTCCTCCAAGACCACTTGGAAAGTCCACCAGGACCTCCTAGGAGGTCCAGTAGGATCGCTCAAGGGGACCTCCAGGACCACCCAAGGGGTCCATCAGACCACTCGGGAGGTCTTTCAAGATCACCCGAGAGGTCTTACAGACCACTCAAGAGGTCTGGCAAGACCACCTAAGAGGTCCTAGGGAGGTCGTGAGGCACGGGATGTCCCCAAGTGCCACGACCTAGCTCGGGGGAGGTCGAGAGACCAAGCCCGAGGAGGTCGTGGGGCCTGGAGAGGTCCCAAGTCCTCAGTGTGGACCGAGCTAGTCCCAAGGATCAATAGCTAGCTCTTCACATCATACAAAAGTGGTAACATACATCAATCGCCAGCTTTATTAACAACAGAGTTGATTACAAGGGGGGGGGGCTTAACAGCCAACAAGATAAAGTATAGCGGAAGACAAATCAATAGACCACCCGATACACCACAGGCATTCGGCTGGAGGGCGCATCCTAGTCGGCCAGGACCTCTAGGTCCACTGCGAAGATCTCCTCAAAGCTTTCTTTCCTGCTGAAAACAGTTATCAAGCAAGAGTGAGCACAACAACCGTGCTCGCAAGTTACACCCGTCGAATAACAGAATGACATGCATAAATGGATATCTCAAAGGAAGGCATAATATGGTTGATTTACATAAAGCCAAGTTTATTTCAAATACAAGTACTAAGTTCCAAGGCAGATAACAATAATTAAAATTCATTTTCTAAATTTCAGTTTTCAGTTGGATAACATTCATCAACAAGTGGTGAAGGATACTCTCCTGTCACAAGGCTCTCTCGCCCAAAACCCATTTTGATAGAGATCCAAAACAGTTTAATAACACCTTTTGAAATCAAAACCAACATCTAACTAGGAGCAGCTTTGCTAGCATGTCCTTGACCATGGACTCGGCTATTCGAATAGATTTTCACTCTACAGAGGTGTACAACTTTACCCACATGACATGATTACTCTAGTTTGTTTGGCGACTGGCAATGCCACCACTCACTTCCGAAGGTAAGTGGTCTAGAGCTTATGACAAGGCCTTTACAATGCATCATTCCACCGCAGTCCACCCTTGTTAAGGTTTCGCTCCACCCTCCAGATAGCGACTCCGCGGAGGTCAAGGGCCCTCTCTTGCGCTAGGTGGAAAAACATAGTCATGAAAGACGGCCATAAAAGACCTCCCACATACCAACATGATCAACTGCAATGGAACTCTACAAATTAATTGGCCAGGTCCACCCCATCCTGGACATATGGTTGCACGGTGTGGCATGGCAAAATACACTCAAAGACCGGTCCTTAATTGACCTAGGTGACTACCACAAAACCCTGGGCCTCAAGCCTACCCAGCTTGAGCCCGTGCATAAACATGCACCATCCAAGCAACCAATTCACCCAAGTCCAAACCAAATTTTCTTTTTCTTTGCTTTTCAAAACACATATGCAAATTACCACGACAACCCCATGTCATGGATTAAAACATTTAGACAACATTGGTCTTTTGGCAGTAAAACTCCCAAAACAAGATTTTGGTCTAAACATGACTAAGCATACATTTTTCAAGAGATCCTGGTTCACACTATTGCATCAACCAGATTTTAACTAGGGTGACAACAGAGTGGAATCAATATTAATAATGGCCATACAAAGGATTAGACACAGCTATGAATTTAAAATAGGTATTGAAATACTTAGCATAAATAAGCATGCAATAATCTTTGAAACAGAACTTAAATAGTTTGAGATATTGGGTGCAATATGATCAAGAGTGTAACTTGTCTGGTCCGAAAGCTTGAGGAACTAATTGGGAGAACTCGGGCTCCCCGAAGAGTCGCAATCTACACGAGACAAAGCAAAGCAAAATCAAATAACAGCCAATAAGATCCAAATGAACTCCAAACAAACCCAAATAGCAAAGAACAGAACTAGAAGAACTGAAAAAAGGGCTCTCAGGAGGAGGCCCCATGGGTAAGGGGAGGTCCACGGGAAAGGGTGGTCGTTGCGAAAGACCAAAGTGGGTGGTCTTTTGCAAAGAGACCAGCAAAGACCGAGAGGGTGGTCTTTGCAAAAGATCAAAGCAGGTGGTCTTTGCAAAAGACCAGAAGGGAGGTTCTGAGAGGCTCAAGGGACGTCCTGGGGGGATATTCCGAGGAGGTCATGGGAGGTCTTTGAAAGGGAAAGGTCCAGAGAAGGACCCAAGAGGGTCGTCTTTGCAAAGGGACTGAGAGGGTCATCTCTGCAAAAAGACCAGGGAGGTCCTGAGGAGGTCTGGGAAAGATACGACTACACAGTGGGGTCGTAGGAATTGAAGAAAGAACAAGGCATGAGGGAACTTACCAAGGCCAAGAGGGAGGTAAAAGAGGAGGTCAAGAGATAGTGGCAACGATTGAAGGCGGCGCTGGCGCTGGCGCTCCGGTGAGCTCCTTCGGCGGCGAGGTGGCAACGCAACCTCCAGTGGTCTTCTTGGCGATGAGGAGGCAATGGCGTGATTTCCAATTGCCTTCTAGATAAAACTCCAAGCAAGGAGAAAGCTGGGCAAGAGCGAGGGAAGTGTATGTGGCCAAGGGTGAGGAAGAAGGGCTGGTCAGGCTATTAATAGCCGGTGAAGAAAGAGAAGGAAAGTTTCACTGAGACTCAGTGACACATGGGTCAAAGGTAGTTGAAGGACAAGACAAGGTATGGCCAGCTGGCTAGAGAGAACAGGACAGAATAAGGCCAACCGGTGAAAGGGGAGGGCAAAAAGGACTGTGAGGTGAGGAGACAAGGAGAGAAAGCAAAGGGCCATGTAAGTGACTGTATTTTATACGGCTCAAGTGGCATTAAATGCACAAAGGCTTAGGTGGCGGATAAGGATGAGGGTAAGCAAGACTGTCAAGTGGAACGAGTCAACTTGGAAAACAGTCTGATCAAAGAGGAGTGGTCATGGCCCAATGGGAGGTCATGACCCGCAGGGGTGGTCTTTGCAAAAAGACCACAAGGGGTGGCCTTCGCAAGGAGACCACGGAGGGTGGTCTTTGCAAAAACCATAGAGGAGGTCCACTGGACAGGGAGGTCCAAAGGATAAAGGGGTCCTGTAGGCAAGGAGGTCTTGACCCACAAGGGTGGTCTTTACGAAAAGACTGAGGGGTCGGGAGGACAAGGGGGTCCTGAAGAGAAGGAGGTCAGAAAGGGCAAAGGGAAAGGCTCAGTGCAACAGAGTCGTCTGATTCAGATCGGGTGGCTCAAAAGGATGGGACGTTCGGACTAGCCGAACGTGCCACAAGATCAGGCCGTCCAATGCAGATTGGACGGTTTCAAACAAAGGCGCGGAGCTGAGCCGCGCGAGGAGGTCTTAGACTGAAAGAAGGTTTAACCCACGGGGAGGTCTGGGCCCTCAGATCCAAACGAAGGGAGGTCTGGACCATCAGATCCAAACAAAGGGAGGTCTGGACCGTCAGATCCAAATGAAGGGAGGTCTGGGCGAAGGGATTTCAAAGGAAGAGGGATCCAATGGAGGAGATCCATAGAAGATGGTCCAAAGGAGATCTTGGATCAGGATGAACTCAAAGGAGATCTCGACGGTCAAGAGGAGATCAAAGGAGATCTCGACGGTCAAGACTAACACATGGGAGGTCTCAATGGTCAAGATGGAGCTAAAGAAGATCTTGACGGTCAAGACCAACATGGGGGAGGTCTCAACGGTCAAGATGCAACAAGGGAGATCTCGACGGTCAAGACCAACACAGGGAAGGTCTCAACGGTCAAGTTAGAACCAAAGGAGATCTCGACGGTCAAGACCAACACATGGGAGGTCTCAACGGTCAAGATTGAGATCAAAGGAGGTCTTGGATGTCATGATGAACCCGAGGAGGTCCTGACGGCCAAAAAGAAGGGCCAAGGAGGTCCTAACGGACCCGGGGAGGTCCAAAAGGACACAGGGAGGTTCAAATGAACACAAGGGAGGACAGAAAATTAAACAGGAGAGTTTCAGAAAGGAGAAATTCAACTCAAATTGAATTTAAGAAATCAAAGATGTTTGAAACACAAACCCAAGCTAGGATGCCACGGGGTGGTCGTGACTCAAAGAGGAGGTCAAAACCGAAAGAAGGTTTAATCAGAAAAGGAGGTCTAAACAGAGAAGGAGGTTTGGACCAAAAGGAGGTCTAAACAACATAGAGATTCAAACCAACAAAGAGGTCTGGACTAAAGGAAATTCAAGCAAAAGACACGAGGGGAGGTCTTGAACAAGGAGAGAGGTCTGAACCAAAGAGGTCTAGGCGCAAGGGAGGTCCAGACACAGAAGAGGTCTAGACACTGAGAAGGTCTGGACATAAGAGATTGTCCAAGCAAAATGAAGGAAAGGAGATATGGGCACAAGAGCTAGCTTAGAGGAAGAGCAGAACTAATAGAGAAAAGGGAGAGATAGCTCTTCCTCTAGAGCTCGATCAACACCAAATAAACCAACTTTTGGGATTAGGTGAAGTTTGACTTAGTCATTTTAAACACTCAAATTCTGAAAATATTAAGTTAAGCTTTAGGGCTTCAATAAAACCAAATGGTTCTTTTTATTTTGAAAATATCAAAAATGGGCTCAGAAAATTTAGGGTGTTACACGAGTACCACCGATTCGCCATAACAAATTCTGATGGCGAGATGACTGAGGCTGATGTCGTCGTCGGAGGCTGCCGTTCTTGCCGCCGGGCGAGTACCACCAGATTGGCGTGATAAGCAGTGGTGTGGCGAGATGACTGAGGCGATCGTCGTCGAGATCTTTGGTGAGTTAGGGGCTTATGGAGGAGCTCTGTTGATTCTTCGATTCTTGATTGGATGGATGCTTAGAACGCGGTGGTCCCGTCCGCTTCATGACGAGGGTAGATGGGGGTTCGTTTACAATTGCTCAATTTTAGCAATTCAAGCGCATCATTTGTAGATTTGGTAACGAGGAAGCTGGGGTGGATGGGGGTGGTGGTTTTTGATGTGGTCGAGGAAAAATTGGTGAATTCAGAAGTTTGTTCTTGTATGGTTCTCTTCCCCCTTAGCTGGGATCTCTCATGCTATAATTCTTTAGCTCTAAGACTTCTGTGTTTACTGTAATAGAATACTTTGACTTGTGACCATCTATTGATATTCTTAAGACGCTGGAATCTTGTTGCAGTAACAGAACACTTTGGACAACTTTCATTCAGTAATATTAAATTTTGAATGCCTTTTGAAAGTATACTAAGTTATCTTAATGCAATCTGTTACTTCTCTCACATTAAATCTAACAACAATGTTTTTGTTTGTAGTTAAAGCGGAAACATGACAACTGCATACTCTTTATCTTGGGCCAAGTTACTCATGTCAACTGCATACTCTTTCCCATGTTCTCCTGGCATATACTTTCCCAGGTTCATTAGATGATTTTTTCCCCTACAGTTGGGCCACTATGCTCCATATCCATTTTGGGAATTTACAAGGGAGAAATAAAAGGTGCATATATGTTCAAAGTTCAGACCAGCATCTCATCTTTCCGTTATTTCCCGTACAGATACCAGATCCTCTGAAAACTCGAAGGCTTGACCAGAGAGTCTGCGACATTGTAACCCAAAGAAATATTAGTGATGTACATATGAGTTCGATGAAGTAGAGAATATTTTTGTTAATTGTCAGTGTAGATGCGTGAGAATATTTGGTAAAGCTTGCTCGATGAGATACATCATGTTTTTTCTTTTCATTTAGTTGTTGCCATTTGATGTAGTGGTTTTCGGATCTGTAATAGTAGCTTTGATTAATAAAGATGAGGGGAATTATGAACAACATCTCCTGTCTCTGTGCCTCTCTTATGGATTTTTATTATGATACTCATTGAGTTTTTTTAGAGAAGATACTTATTGAATTAGAACTTTTGTTATGAACATTATATGTTTATGTACGTTGTACTTAATTTTTTTCAAGAAAAATATTCAAATGTGGGCAGAAAAGATGGCACAACAAGACACAACATGGCAAAAAAAACCATAGCATGACATAAATCAACTTATTAAACAGTTATAAGTTAAGCAATAAAAAAAGATTACAAGTCACAAAACAAAGGTAGTGCAGTCTTTTTACAACGATCATTCTCATTTCTAGAGTTGGAGTCAATTTTTTAACCAAATACCTCCTTAGATTGCTCCAACTTCTCATAGGAATGGATCCAAGAGTGAAGTGAAGTTGAAGCTGTAAAAACTTGGAGCAGAGTCATACCAAATAGGCCTTAAGCATAGCTCAGTTATCGAACTCAAATGTGATTATTAACAATTTGGTCTTCGAAAGGGCACTTTGAATTTGGCAGCAAAACATACTTTTTTTAAGGGGGCAACAAAATCATACTCGGTTTCGGTTTTTTTTTGTGTGTGTGTGTGACGGGTTTGGGCTAATCACTGATACGAATTTAAATTCAAGACATACCAACACATTTTCAAAATTAGCAGAAACTAACCTAGGGACCCAACTGGGCCGAGCACAAGTGAATTCATCACGTATTTGGCCTTTTGACACCATGTATTTGCAAAAATAACCTCCGTACCATTTTTTTTTTTTGCAAATATAGCCCCTCTCCCTCTCTTACCGCGGTGGGTAAGCGTGGAAGGGGAGCGATCAGCGTAAATCTCCGCGGGAATGGACGACAACCGCGGAACCGGCCACTTACCGCGCTCACTCACCACGTTAAGTGGCTCTTCCCGCGTTGGGTCAGCTCTGGTGCCTCTCTAGTGCGCGGAAAGTGACCTTCCGCACTCTCCGACCGCGGAATGAGGGAGAGAGGGTCTAAAAATACAATTTTATGTGAGAGAGGGCTAATTTGAGAGAAAAAAACGGCGGGGGGCCATATATGCAAAAGATTCAGCACAAGTTGTCTACTCAATTGTGGTCCACGAGGCAGAACGAGTTCACCAAAATGTAGGCGGGAAAAAAGGAGCGGCGGAAAACTCGAAACCCCCCACTCCCGCACCGCTCCGGAGACTCGATGGGGAGGCGAAGCCTGGCGGGCGGCGGCTCCGCCGCCGGCGCCGTATCCAGGCTTAGATTTGCCCCGTCCTCCAACAATCTGGTCGTTTCCTCCTGGGATTCGGTGAGATCTCTTTCTCCCCCTCGTGATCTATGCCGACTTCGCCATTTTGAGCTCGTTGCTACTTGTGATTTGGTCGAGCTCGTGGGGGTTCTGTAATTTATTTATTTGGGTGGGGGGGGGGGATTTGCGGTACTCGTGCCCGTTTCAGCTCATTTCGGCTTCCGATTTCCACGCGTTTACACCGAGGTGAAATTGGGGGAGTTTGTCCTCGCGGGGGAGATACCTGATAGGGTTTTTGCGTGGGATTTGTTCCGCAGGGGATGCGGCTGTATGATGCGGACGCGTCCACGCTCCGGTTGGAGGCGAAATCCGAGGCGGCGCTTCTCGACTGCTGCTTCGAGGATGAGTCTGTGGCTCTCGCAGGCGGTTCTGATGGATCTGTAATAAGGTAACGTAAAAATGGTTGCAATCGGTGGTGGGTTTGTGTCTTGAATTCATATGCACATTGTTTCCTGTCCTTGGATGATCTTTTTATGCTGAATTCGGGTCCAAGTGGATAGTTATCTGATCATATTCCTATTTATTGTCGTGGGGTGCATGATGGCATCATTGGCATGAGTCTTAATACGCTGATAGCATAATTCCATTGATGAATTCTATATGTATTGTTTGTGATATAAGTAATTCGTATCTTCCTAAGTACTAAATTCAAGAGCCTAAACATCCGAAAACATATCGGTTGCGTGTAGTTATTTCGACAGTTGGTTGCTTATTGTGATGTTTCTCTGATAATGCTTCGCTGAGCAAATAAGGTATGCTGGAGTTTTAGGTGTGGTCACATTTAGCCTTGTTGGATTGGATTTTTGCATTGATTCTTTCATAATGACATCTTTAAGATAAGCTGTCGCCTTGGTTTTAATTCCATTAGCATTTAAATATGCAACAAAATTGAGGCTGGAAAGTTTGTTGTGCTGCTGATTTTCATTGACATGCAATGTCGATTCTGTGTTCTCTATTTTAATAGGGTAACTTCAAAGCCCTAGTCTTTATGCTGTGGAGAATATTTCTCAGGTATGACTTGCATTCAGGGGCTCAGGATACAGTGGGGCTGCAGGACGATGTGGTTGCCTGCATTGAGTTCTCCCAGATGACTGGTAAGGAACAATACATAGCCTCATATTTTGATGATTTGTCGTCTCATTTCTTGGATGTTTTCCCTGGTGCATCTTCTAACTCTACAAAACAGTGCCTATGTGTCCTCATTTACTGAACATGAAATGATACGATGAACCTGGCCTTTTAGTACCCAATTCGAACATTGGCATTGGGGAAGAAGGTTAGGTTAGTTTGAGATTATAGTTTTGTGGTTGTAACTACAGCATCACTGATCGACATCAAATATCTATTTACCGAGTTTTCATAATTAGAAATGACAACCTTTGCTTCTTGAATATTAATTATGCAATTTAACCATCAAAGCATGCATTTAGCCATTTACTATTAATATTGTGTTTTATGCTTTTCAGGTCAAGTTGTAACAGCTAGCGTTGACAAGAAACTACTGTTCTGGGATACACACACAAGAAATGTAAGCCCTAACAGCACTATAACCTTTAGTTCGGATGTGGCATCACTTTCAGTCTGCGACATGTATATATTAGCCGCAGTTGAGAGAGATGTTTACTTCTACGACATGAGGAATCTAACAGAATCGGTTAAAGTAAAAAATTCTCCTGTGGAGTATCATATAAGATGCCTGAACGCTTCCCCAGAGTGGAATGGTATGTTTTCTACTTTCCTTTAGGAATAGACTTACTGCTCCTTTTCTTCATACTATCGAAGGCTCGTAGTTCTGCCTTTCTAGAACAAATTTTCCTAGAGAAGATGGCAACTTCCATAATAATAATAACTGTTGATAAACATCCTGTAAAACTTTGTTGTTCCCCAGTAAAACCTTGTCTAGAGTCCTTTTTGTTACTATTTCCAGAAAATACTGGTACAATTTTTCTTACAAATGAAAGTTCATCAAGATAATTAGTTATATCTTTTCAAGGTGGGATTCTGTAATGAATCATTATTTGGGTTTGATTCCTTTGGTTTACTTTAAAATAGTTCCTGAGTGACTGCCTGTTGAATACATACACTTTTAGTTTTAGTGAACACTTAAGCAAACAAGTAATTGCTCTGTGCTGATCTGAAACAACTGTTTTGAATGACAGGTATACAGTTTTATTATTGATTGATTGCGTATTCTTTTTCCCAGGTTATGCTGCCGGATCTGTGGATGGCGCTGTTGCATTGAAGTATTTTGATTGTGGGACAGATGGTGATATGGGGTTAGTTCTGGTACTTTTTTTTTCTGCTCTTTAGGTTTCTTTTTTCTGTTATTTTCTCCATTGTTAACTATATATAACCGAAGACAAATAATTTAAAATGATGGATGGAACGCTAAATTGCGATGAAAAAAATACCATTTCTTATTTGAATGGAGATCATGTGTAAATTGTAATCGACATGTTAAACCTCTTTTCTCATATTTCTTCTCCTATTAACTTGTGGAAGTATCTATTTGTGTTCACTTAAAACTTATTTTAATTCAAACCAACAAGGGTAATATCTTTTTTTTTTTGGCACAAAATGTCTATCATGTTATGTGTAATCTCTACTGAAGAAGATAAGTCTGTCCATCTTTTTACGAAAGGACCGACTTTGAACCAAAATTGGCGATACGGGAATCAATTTTGACATTTTTAAAGTAAAGGAGCCAAGTTGAGTCCTAGAACAAAGTGGAGGTACCTGAAGTACCAATTATCCTTTCTAACTAATTGAGATATTTGTGTTTTTGCAGATATGTTTTCCGATGTCATCCAAAATCCAGGGATGGAAGATCCAGCCTGGTTCCCATAAATAGCATCGCGATTCATCCGTGGTACGTTTTGTAATTTTATGCACGTTTGGATATTCCTACTATGATGTTTCTCAAAGTGAAGCTAAATACATATGCTTCTGAATTCTGATTGGCAGCAAGAGAACCTTTGTTACCGGAGATAATGAAGGATATGCCATTGCCTGGGATGCTCAATCAAAAAAGAAGCTGTTTGAGGTAATATCTGGTTCTTCTTCCTAAAATGGTTATATTGACTGTAGACTGCTTGATCTAAAAGGAAGTTGTTTGTGGGCGTGTCAAATTTAGTGAGATGTCTTACCCATAGGCCATCCTACTAAATCTTGTCTCATCCTCCCTTCACTAATTGATTATTTCCGCCTTCCACAAATAGAAGCATATATTTTCTTAGGAATGGTGGTGTTTTAGTTGTTTCGGTGGTTCAGCAGGTGTCTGCACCCTTCTTGGGTTGGTTTTGTTTTTGAGGTGTCTTCGCCTATCTTGGGTGGGTGTTTGTATTCTCTTATTCTATCAATGAAACGAGGGCTCTTGCCCTTGTTTCCAAAAAATAAAGTGGAATTAGTTACAAAAGATCATTTCCCATGTTACACATAGGAGTATAGGACAGATGTTGCTAAAATGTTTACTACCAATATAAGAGCACAGTGTTGTGCAGACTGGAAGTGGTGGTGGTTTGTCGTATATTTTGAGCAAATGTCCGGGTGGTCAAGATTGTTCATTATTTTTCAGAAGATTGCTAAATTATTGGACACTTGCTAACCTTCTGTACTTAAGAATTAAGATTGCGTGTATTACATGATTGATGCTGCCTTGAACAACTAAGCATATAAGTTGACTTTTGTGCCCTTGTCTGTGATAGTTTTTTCCACTGTCATTTAATTACCAAGAATTGTACTTTTCTTTTTCTTGTTCTTGGGTCCATAACCTTACAGTATCAGCATTTTACCTTTGCAGTTTCCTAACTATTCAGGCAGTGTGGCGTCAATAGCATATAACCATAGTGGTCAACTTTTGGCCACTGCTTCAAACTACACTTATCATGAAGCAGATAAAGTGTGAGTGGGTACTAAACCAAAAAAAATATTATTGTTTTACATTAGTAAAATTAGATTAATCTTGAATAGTTGAATGTTGTGAAGTAATGACAATAGTTCTCCATTGAAATATTGCAAGCAAAATAATTGGATATTCACTTGCGTTTGTTTATTTATATCTGAATTTGGCTGCTCAACTAGATAGAAATACCATCTTTATATCTCTTCATCACCTAAGGTAGCATTTGATCTGTTCTGCTAATCAGTTCAATTCCTTGCACGTTTCTATTGGTCAGGGTGGAGAAGCACCAGATATTTGTCGAAACGGTGCAGAACTTCAAAGGAAAGTCTACTTTAGAGTAGAATCTCTCTACCAAATTTGGACCAGACTAGCTTCATGCTCCCCGGTATTATTTCCACCTAACATTATTATGCTGCGCAGAATGTAGCAGCATTTTTTATTTTTTGAAACAAGCAACATGTTGTATTTTGTTGTATGTTTAAACACTGTTATGTAGGTTAGCACATTTTTCCTGTCCTAGCTTGTCTACGCAATCGAGACTTATAGACTAAGCCCCTGACTGTATGTTTAAACTAACTCTCGTGGAATTGTAACATCGTGTCTTTATCCGGTTATTATTATGTACAGTTTCTTAGACATGATTTTTTTTTGTAAGTATGTAGACATGAACTTGGTTCTGCATTACGGTCGGTGCAAAGTAGTGTTATTCTTTTCTGCTGGAAACTAAAGATGGTAGGAATATCATGGCGAGGAAGGAATGTTTCTTTTCTTTTTAAGCATGCGGAACTATTCTAGACGTATCAAAATGTGCGAGGTGTGACTTGATGCTGCGTTCCTATTAGGGATGGCAATTGCGCTTGATTATCCGCATGTCCGCGGGAAAAATACCCTAATAGAGCTGGGTATAGGCTGTTTTTTTTGTCTGTGGGCATGAAAATAGGGGAAAATCTATGCCCGTCGGGTAAACATGCACGAGTATAGGTAAGCTCTACCTGTACCTGTCTCGCCTTTTTACCCGCGACCAATACTTACAAGTGGACCAACAGTCAATAGTCAATACTACCACTAAAATCCTAGTAGGATTAGTCAGTGGCTCAGTAGTCACTCGGTCACTCACTCTCCACTCACCAGACCCCAAGCCTTGATATGCTCGACGCAAAACTAGGACACGCACACAAACATAGTGAGCAAAGAGTGGCTCAGATGACTGAGTCATATTATATATTGTGTGTAATTGCACTGCATAGATGTTATGCGCTTTTGTTGTGATATATTTGTATGCATATTTTGTATGTTATATATGTATTATCGGAGTAGATTGGTTCCGAATTAACATGAAATCAGAAATACCAAGGTTCACGTGAAATCATGAAACCCCATACTAGGTGGGAGTCACAAGAGTTTGGACATTTTATGTGGAGTTGCAATATAAATTTTGAAAAAAATGACGAAATTTAGGAATACACTTTGTAATTTGCGAATAAAATGCGGCACGTGGTTTGTTACACCCAAGATACACGCGCGGCTCTTTTGGAATCGGAAAAAAGGATGATCAAAATTAGTCTTTGCGCCGCATCAGCCCCTTCCCCCTGTCTCGTGACTGCCCACGGCGGCGGCGAGTGTTGAAGTCATCCATGTTCTGCGAACGATCCGAACGATTGTATGATGTTAGCAGAACGTAATACCAAATGCATAATCAAGATGCAAATTTTACACAACTCACCTCTTCATGAGTAGGAGCCTTCCTCTTGTCTCGGGACTACCCACGTCGGCGACGAGTGTCGAAGTCATCCATGTTCTGTGAGACGGGCTAGACAATTGCATGATGCTAGCAGAACAAAAGACCAAATATATAATCAAGATGCAAATTATACATAACTCACTTCTTTGATACGGAGTGTGCCCGGGCGACGAGAAAAGCTATGACGATCGTCGGTCTCAGTAGCAGGAATCTTCCCCTTGTCGTACTCAGCTTCCTGTTCGGGGGTCCTCCACCACCACCCTGCTATCTTGGGCTCCTCCGATGTCTTTTCAATAGATTTCGGTACGTAAGGTTTCCATCGCTGGAAGGTCTTGGCTCGCATTGCGTAGTTCAACATGTACTTCTGCTGGATGAACGCTCTATTATACATCTCCTAGCCGTCGATCCATTGAAAGAATTTGAAACGCATCTCGGGCTGCCATTTATGCGCGGATAAAGTTAGAAAATTTATGGAATTAAACGTAGGGTGTGAAAAACCGATGTGTGCGTAAGATTCTCTTACGAAGACGTTCCCGCACGTGTAGTACGCCTGGGCGGCGGTGGCTGGGTTGTGGACAGAATGATCTTCGCCGGTTGTTCGCACACACATTGCAGACGTGGAAACTCTGGTGGTATCGACGCATCATTTATAGAAAAATCTGGGTACGGTTTAGACCTCTTCGCAATGCACTTGCGCTTCGACAGTATCTTCGCATAAAAGTTCGACGATGAGTCTGACATATTGAAGGTTGATCTAATGTTTAGCTGTTGCGCACAAAACAAGGGTGAGTTAGTTTGGAACAAATAAAACGTCGAGATACGTACACGTTGAGAAAGAATGAGTAAAGATATGCATAAATATGAGCAGACTACCTATTTACATGACATGATGGTCCCCGTACAGGCAGACAATACAATAAATTATGACACAGAATGACGACTAGACGAGCTCGGTCTATTAGGGCAATCCTTTATAGAGTGGCCAAGGATCTTGCATATCCTGCACTTCATCGTGCGGTTCAGGCCTCCACGCTGGCTATTATCCATGTCGTTCCGAAAGCGCCTCGTCTGCCGTCGTCCCTTCCCAGTTGACTTTAAGGCCTTGTTCGTGCCCCATTTCACCATGTTCGGTCAAAGATCCCTATAGCTCATGTCCACGTCATACGAGTGAAACTCTGCACTCCATGTATCGAAAAATGCTGCATGTCATAGTATTCGGAGATATATGGCGTAGACATCTGCCCCAGTTGCGCACATGTCTTGTACACATGCGAGTATATCTTGTGCAAGTGCTTCGACTTGTTGTAGGTGCATGTAGCCAGATCACCCAGGGTGCATGCATGTTTCCTTTCCCCCTAGCATGACTATTGACATATTTTTGTCTCAGTCTGATCTCGTACTTCCTCCTGAGGTTATTGATCACTCGGATGTCGTGCATTCGGGCCTTCTCTATCTTCTGGTCCATGTACCTTTGCATGTTCTCGGACCAGTGCTTCCTTTCTTCAAGTTGTCGCCTCACTGCGCTGGCTCTATTAACAAAGTAACTGACCGTACGAGTTCATGTCTCCTCAACGATTGCGATGATAGGGAGGCACCACACCCCCTTCATCACGCTGTTGTACATCTTGGACATGTTGATCATCATAATTTCGTACCTCGTACCGTCTGTGTCATAGAGCAGTGACCATTTCTCCAACTCAGGAGTGTGAAGATTAATCCACTGCGTGAAACTTGGCCTGTTGTCCCTCCTGTGCCTTCGGAGGGGACTTCCTTGTATGCCTCACAGTCCAATGTTCGAGGTCTATCTAGATGGACTCAAACTTCTGCATGCACAACACCTTGAACGTCTTCATTAGTTCCTGATTGCGGAACCGCGTGAAAAAGTTCGATGCAAGATGCCTCATGCACCACTGGTGACTCTGTTAGAGCTCGTTTTTATGGGGTCATACTGAACAGAAGCTCAAATACCATTTGGTAAAATGGGAAGCTGTATGCAGGCCATTTATAGTTTAAGATACAAGGAGGATGGAATTCCTACTCTCAGTTATTACTTTTCAAAATCAATATCAGAAAATGTGATTTTGTTCGGTGGTGCATAAAATTGTCGTTTATCTGTCAGTCATGGTTTTTTCTCCATATTATGTTGCATGTCGTTCCACTGGTTAGGGGGTTCTGTCCCATTTTTCATGGTGTCCAGAGCCGACAACAATCCAGTATTGCGGTCTATGATAAAGCATACGTTGGCTTGGTCTCCCACAACCGCCTGCTTCACATTCGCTAGGAACCACAACCAACTGGATACGTTCTCATTCTCTACGATGGCAAAAGCAACCGGGAGAAATTGATCATTCGCGTCGGCCGCCACCACTGTGAGAATGGTGCCCTTGTACCTCACCGTGAGGAAAGTGCCATCCATCGTGAGCACAGGACAACAAAACTTGAAGCCTTCTATGGCCTGGACAAAAGGCCAGTGATGCGACAATGGGTGTCCCGATCTTTCAATGAGAAGGATAACTCGATTTGGGTGGAGAAGACTCTCACAATTCGGCTACCAATCGTACACGACCAATATGCTCGGCAATCGTTGAACCAACTCCGAGTTCGTTATCGACCTTGCTAGAAGCATGATCGACTTGACCACGAAGGTCTGTTTCTGCATGTAATCGAAAAACAAGTAAGAACAAGATAAATAGCAATTTGAAATTGCAAATAGGATTGAATACAAAAGGTGGGATCCCTAAGTTTGTCTTGACAGGTGGTCGTCCGACACAACTGAAGAACATAAGTTTGCATAATGGCTAAACCTAAACTCAACGAAATCCAAGAAAACTAGAGGGGAGCGGCCTCCTTAAATAGGGAAGGGAGAGCCGCACATAGCTAAGAGATAAGTGGGCGAGACTATTTATGGTATTGTTCACGTGAACAATACGGCCGTGAACAATACGAGCCAAGAGAGGGGGTGCCTTTCCCTTGGGCCCAAGCATTACAACGCCCAATTTGGCCCAAACAGGTGACACATCACTTTTTTGGTGATTGCGGTGCGCACAGAAGGAACTTGGAGGTGAGGTTAGATCCATTGGAAAGAGTATGAGATAAGCTTTCCATCAAGCACTCGTGGATCTCAAACGGACTCCGTATGTGAAAGTTATACATGTTTGAAGTCGGTGGTGTCTCCGGAGGCCGAATTAGATTCCAGAACGTGTCCAATTTGAACTCTTGATTCACTTGGACAAGAAGTGACGTGGTGACCCTAAGGAAGTCTTGGGGAAGATGTTGACTTGGTCTTGATGTGTGGGTTGGCTTCCTTTTAGGTGGACCCCAACCACGAGCGCGTAGTGTTGATGCATTCCTCCTTGTATAGCTGCACAGATATATATTTTCATCATTAGGTAGCATCAGTCTCATTTAAAACAAATTGAAGCTGGGGGGATAAATTCACGTTTTGTTCAATCTTGGGAGCTATGGTTGTATGCGTATGTGGCATGGTCA
Source organism: Phyllostachys edulis (assembly GCA_036346405.1). NCBI lineage: Eukaryota > Viridiplantae > Streptophyta > Magnoliopsida > Poales > Poaceae > Phyllostachys > Phyllostachys edulis. The sequence goes on along the minus strand of CM070550.1, from coordinate 13,430,652 downwards.
CATCATCCTCCCATTCTTGACAAAAAATGGTCATCGATTTTAACAAATGTGTAGTCCAATGTATTGCATGATCTTGATCATAAATCTCGGTACATGACAAAGAACGCAATGAACTCTCATTATGTAATATCATAAGTTCTTTATAAAACAAAGTAAAACCTCTTTGAAACGAGCGTACCTGATAGGAAGTATTCTCTCTGGATGGTGTTGGAACTATGTATTTATGTGTCTTATCCGGCTCACCTTCTTTAGAAAATAGGGTATTGGATTGTGACCTGATATTGATGATATAAATGAGAGGTAAATTCTTTTCCGACACAAATGGAGCAATGGTTGTGTATGGAAGTAGCCCACAACGCTCCCCTTCTTGAGAACTTTCCTATAGCTCACAAATAACACTAGATGAACTAGAAACATTAAGGTCAGTGCCATTAGTTTCCTCTACATGACAATGTTTCTTATCCAAAGTTGAACCTTCCAGTTCTGAAGTTATGTAAATTCTATGAACCATGTAATTTCCCTTTTCATCATACTCGCCTATTAGGTAAAATTTATAACGAAACAATGAAAACGAATTAGAAATCTCTAATAACTTCTTCTCTAAACAACTCAGTTCACAAGGATGATCAATCTCAATATAACCTAAAGTGTTCGAAGAAGAAATCTCATTCAGCTTATCGCTAGTATGGATCAATTGCACATTGGCAGAATCAAAAGCATTTATTTCAGCACATGGACTTGGAATTAAAACAGGATAATTAGGTTTAATTTATGGTTGTGTCAAAGATTTATGTAAGGAATTAGCACACAACTCATTCTCAGCACTCAAATCAATGCAGTCTGAATTCTCTACTTGAAACATGTGCATATCAGAATTGTTCTTCACTAATTTTTGCTCTAAAATAGCAAGAACAGTGGACAATTGTAGTTCTTCACAAGCATACTCACCTTGAGTGATGATAGCACCATTATCTTTACCTTTTTGGCTCTCCGCAAATGATGTAGGTGCATCCATCTTCTCATCTTCCTTCTCAACCAATGGAGTCAGTGGTTCAATCAGCTCATTCTCCTCTTCGGCATGGTTCTCAACTTCTTGCAAATTGTTAGTCACAGAAAAAGACACAAACACAGGTTTGTTCTCATGTTTCCTATGATCAAGCATTCTCAATTTCTCCTCAATCTGATGTTCAACCTTACAGGAAAGTATAAACAAATGAGAGAGAGAACCATATTCTTTGTCAACAAGATGGTCCTGAATTGGTTGATTAAGCCCACTTAAGAATCTATTCTCTGTAGCTTCAACATGCTCCTCTAAACCACAACGTAACAAACGGGTTTTCAATTCATGATAGTATTCCCTTATAGTTTTACGACCTTGTTTGAAACTTTATAATCTAGCTAACAAATACTCAGCATGATATTTAGGAATAAATTCATCTATAAAAAGTTTCTTTAATGTATGCCAACTTTGAGGCACTCTCCCATGTCTACGTAAATACTTCTACCAAAGTATTGCATCCTCAACAAAAGCACTAGTGGCAGCTCTAATCTTTTGTCTATCAGACCATTCATAATATTCAAATTCTTGGTCTAAAGCTATCTTCCAGTCAACATAGGCATCAGTAGAGGTGAAAACGGATTGGATATTTTCCGACCGATCCGGACGGAAACGGATTCGGATTATCTCGGATCGGATTTTTCTCGGATAATTTTCGGATCGGAAACAAATTTGGATTTTTTTGTCGGAAACGGAAACGAATACGGTAGGCATGCTATCTGGTGGATACGGATATGAATACGAATTATCCGGATGAGACGAAGTCCGGATATTCGGATTTCGACCCAAAAGAGAAAAGGAGATTTTAATTTATTTCTAAATTTCAAAAAATGCAACAAATCAAATAGCATATTAGAAAATAGCAATAGAGTTAAAAAATTCTAGAAAAAATCACAGAAATTCCTTGAATTATTTTGAGCTTAATAAAATCAATTCCAACTTAAAGTTGGTTTGTATTTTTGCACATAAATTATTTTAATTTCGAAAAATAGGAAAACCCTTTTAAAATCCGAGAAAATTCAATAAATTAATTAAAATGTCCTTTTCACTTTAAATCCAATAAAATCTCGAAAACTCAATAAAATTTATTTTTGACATTAAAACTAGGAAATTAAATAATTGACTTTATTTTATTATTATTTTTAACCAAGAAAAATCTTTTAAATATCGTAAAATCTAATAAAATAATAACTTTATTAAAAAAATTGGTAACATACTTTGGGATGTTACAACCATTTGCGTATAGATTAACCATCCAGCCTGATTAATGTTAGAGCAAACTAAGTTTTATGTATGCGATGAACTAAGTGTGAATGCGTGATGACTTGTGACTTTGTGAGTTATGACTTATGAGCTAAATATGGTAAACTAAGTTATGACTTATGAGCTAAATATGGTAAATTAAGTGTTATGTTTGTGATGAACTAGTTAATGCAGCTTGCTAGTGCCAATATTATGTGTGGTTACTGAAAATATGAACAATTCATGAATGTTTGCATCAAATAAGCTAGTTATATGTTTTCGTTAATTCCTGGCATACAATGTAAGAGGTTTTCATGTTCCGAAAAATATCCGCGACCGTATTCGTTTCAATTCGTATTCACTCCGTATTAGTATCGTATTCGATATTATTCGTATCCGTATTCGTATCCGGAATATTTGTATTCGTATCCGAGAAAAAAAAATGAAAATAAATATGGCAGAGCTATTATCCGTCCGTATCCGATCCGTTTTCACCCCTAGGCATCAGGATCAAGTTTACCAGCAAAGGATGGCAAAGTTATTTTAGTTTTACTAGACGTACTATCACGATCATATACCTCCCATGGTGGACGATCTCGTCTCAAGCGTGCATCTTCCTCGTTGACTTTTTTGCGCTCCCGTTCAATGGCTCGAAGAAGACGTGGATCTATCTGGTAATCATCCTATGAACCTGACATAGTTAGTAGAAAACAAGAAGATAAATCACAAGTATATGTTCCTATCAACTACTAGGATCTGGAGGTTCAATGTCGCTCACATTCAAGCTGATACCAAGTTCTTACTGATTCTTACCAAGCAAATAGGCGGTGATCGGCAACTAGTGTCGGTGCTAAATGATCTCCGAAGATTGATAAAGCGATTGCAAGCAACTGGTACCTGTACAATGGTAGTAGGCGGAGCTAAGATAGGCTTCAATATGGCAGCAAGGATTAGCAATAATCAAATCAGTAAATACAAGTTAAAAAGATTGATAAAGCGATTGCAAGCAACTGGTACCTGTACAATGGTAGTAGGTGGAGCTAAGATAGGCTTCAATATGGTAGCAAGGATTATCAATAATCAAATCAGTAAATACAAGTTAAAAAATTGCTCAAAGTAATAGTCAATGATGCTGATCCTAGCCTAGAAAAAGCTTGTCAATCAAAGCCTATGAAGAGAAGTGTATGAACACAGATGCAAATATCAATGTGACTTGATGTAAGCAAAGTAAATTCTCACATCAAGTGCTAGAAGAGACGCTAGCCAACTAATCAAACTTTTTGTAGGGGCACAAGATTGTCTACATGATGTAGAGCACAAAATCAGAATAACGTGCAATGTAAACAACCCTCTAGTTAAAGTAGTAAACAATAGCTAGTCTCGAAAGATGAAAAAACAAAGTTTTATACGGCTTATGCTTGTTTTAAAGGTTTCTACGAGATCTACAACTTTACAGTTGAGGCGAACCCCAAATTCCGAAGGGAAGATCGAAAGAAACGGCAAAAATAGAAACTGAAAACTTGCGACACGAATTCGGGGCCGAAGATGGCCGATTTTAGGGACCCTGGAAGGCGACTAGTGGCTTAGGTGGAAGGGATGCGCCTCATCGTTAGTTTTCCAATGAGCAAAAGAACATCCATAACGGACACCGTATGCAAAAGTTATGCCCGTTTTACTGAAAGTATCTCGGAAACGGAATCATACTCGGACTCGAAATCGATTCGGGTTCAAATTTGAAACTGCTATATCTTTCAAACCCGTGGACTAGACTTTCTGAATTTTTTTGTGGAAGCTTGTTGCTATATGTAGAATGTCTCCACCAATTTTTACACGCTTTTCTTTTCTATTCTTTTGTCTCTCTCTACCGCAGCTTTTGTTCTTACGGTTGCCTCTTTCTCCTTTTACTATCTGGCCGGCTCTAGGGTTTGCCGCAATTCGCAAATAACACCAACTCTCCCAAACGATCACAACAATCCTCTTGGTTTTTTTTGGGATTAACAACAACACGAAATTTCTGTTTTTGGTGCGGATTAGAGGAGTTCTAACCCACGAATCTGTTTTAGATGCAAAAACTAAGAACCCTAAAAGAACGATCAAGCGATGCGAAGGAAAACACGAGATGCAATCTAGACAACGACCAACTAGACAATAACAAGAACTAAAGATCAACAACTAGACACGACAATGCAACCAAAGATTCAACAATCAAACCGAAAAGAAAAAATGCGAAGGCTCAAAGGGGTTCGGTCAGGGATTAAAGTGGCGCAACAAAATAATTTTTGTGGGATATTTTCTGGACTCTAGGTATGAAAAACGAATTTACTACTAGAAAACTGGAAACTCTCACCGATCAACTGTAGCTCTGATACCACCTGATGCGACAATAGGTGTCCCGATCTTTCGATGAGAAGGATAACTCGATTTGGGTGGAGACGACTCTCACGATTCGGCTACCAATCGTACACGACTAATATGACCGGCAATCGCTGAACCAACTCTGAGTTCGTTATCGACCTTGCTAGAAGCACGATCGACCTGACCACGAAGGTCTGTCCCTACATGCAATCGAAGAACAAGCAAGAACAAGATAAATTACAATATGAAATTGCAAATAGGATTGAATACAAAAGGTGGGATCCCGAAGGCTGTCTTAACAGGTGGTCGTCCAACACAAGTGAAGAACAGAAGTTTGCACAATGACTAAACCTAAACTCAACGAAATCCAAGAAAACTAGAGGGGTGTGGCCTCCTTAAATAGGGAAGGGGGAGGTGCACATAGCTAAGAGATAAGGGGGTGAGACTATTTATGGTACTTTTCGCATAAACAGTACGACCGTGAACAATACGGGCAAAGAGAGGGGGCGCCTTCCCCTTGGGCCTAAGCACTACAAGGCCTAATTTGGCCTAAACAGGTGACGCAACATATTTTTTGGTGATTGCGGTACGTACAGAAAGAATTTGGAGGTGAGGCTAGATTCGTTGGAAAGAGGACGAGATAAGCTTTCCATCAAGTACTCGTGGACTTCAAACGGACTCCGTATGTGAAAGTTATACACGTTTGAAGTCGGTGCTGTCTCCGGAGGCCGAATTGGATTCTAGCACTTGTCCAACTTGAACTTTTGCTTCACTTGGACAAAAAGTGACGTGGTGACCTCGAGGAAGTGTTGGGGAAGACGTTGACTTGGTCTTGATGTGCGGACCGGCTTCCTTTTAGGTGGACCCTAATCACGAGCATGTAGTGTTGATGCATTCCTCCTTGTATAGCTGTACAAATATACATTTTCATCATTAGGTAGCATCATAGTCTCATTTAAAACAAATTGAAGCTGATGAAATGAATTCACCTTTTGTTCAATCTTGGGAGCTATGGTTGTATGCGTATGTGGCATGGTCACATCAGCTAGAACACCCGGTCCAGTATGAAGCAGTTGGGGCTTGTATCAACATCTTCACTTTCAACCTTCTTTATGTACGTGCCGAGGTTTGCTTTGGCAATCTGATGAAGCATTCTTGGCACAAGGTTGTACGCCTCTTCGTATGTCCTGTACATGGACTCGATAACTTTCTGCTTGGCTCATCAGACCTTGCTGTAGCTGATTGGATAACCAACCAGATTGACGACTTCTGACAGCAGCATCTTGGGGTAGACGGACGCGTCCTCTGCAACTAGGTGGCTAATGAGGCTTGTCACATATGCGGAAGTCACATTCTAATGCTGTCACAGGGGCTCGCTAAGCTTGCAAGTGTGTTCGGTAACCGCCTTGACCATGAAGATCGAGCCAAAGAACTTTGCTCGGTGAGTGTTGACCTTGTTAGGGCAGCCTTCCACTACGCACTTTACTGCGTAATGTCTTGGGTTAGACCGGTGCACCCGGTACACATAGCTGATGGACAAGGTGTATTGTGCTATAACTTGTTGTACAACCGCCTTACTAAGGAAGTGCTGCCCAACTAAGAGGGTGTCGCATCAAACCCCCATTGAGACCCTTCTTCTTGCGGCAGTACGAGCAAACGCACCGCGATATCATCAAGTCTCGATGCCACATAAGGCACCTCCGATGACACAATTCCACCGATTGGACCACCACCCTGGGGTGCATCCTCCTCGCTACCATCCGAGCCTGGGTTGGCGTCCTCGTTAGACTCCAACCCTAGAGGCCGGTCCGGTAGATACTCGTGGTAGTCAATGCAGGCTGACCACCACAGTTCTGCCCCTTATTTTGCACAAAATTATGCGCAAGTCTTCTATCGTGGACTTCCTCCAAAATAGCACATTCTGTGCTTCCGTCTTCAAGCTCCACCTGCGGTTGTCCGCTTCCCGAGGCACCAACATCATCAAGGTTTTCTGGCGCCCTACATACAAAATTCACGTACACCATCAGCTTCCCGTAATCGTCGTCTCGGGCTGGAAAACAATATGCATATACTGGCCCCAGGCTACGTTTCTATTCACCTTGACTAGCTCTCGTATGCCCTGCCATCCCCTATTCGTGCAGGTGATCCCCTCGATGACAAGTTTCTTCATCGTTAGCTTCGTGCCGAGCTCCATCCAGATGCGACTCCCTACCTCATGAATATTCATCACATCGAGCCCCTCCGCTCGAACCACCTTGTACTGCATCTCGACAGGTCCAACCCATCGGGTCCGGCCCGTACGAGACCGTCGCCATAAAACACTAGTCTTGCATGTTCGAAATTACCTAAAGCCATAACAACCCGATTTATGGTACGCGATATAACAAACATGGTATGTAATTAACACTAATTAAATATGACTAAACTAATTAATACTAATTAATTATGAGTAATTTATTCGCCACTAATTACCCATGACACAAATAATTATGACATATTACGTGCAAGTAATTAGTTAAATACAAGTCATTAAATATGAATAATTAATTAATTAGCAACAAATTGAGTACTTGTCAAAAAACATTATTTCAAAGGTAATTCATTACATCTAAGTAATTCCTATTGAATTAATTATGATTAATTAATTAAGATTGATTAACTACACACATACATAATTAATCATAATTAATTATGTTTATTTAGTTATCACTAATTAACTATTAGTCATTATTTTTCAACAAATTAATTATGGCCACGTAAATTCGATCACTCCATTTGCACTAATGCAATTACCACTAATAAACTACGACTCAAATAATTACGATTTATTAATTACAACCGATTCATTACCACTAAATTAATTATGACTAGTTAATTCCCATTAAATTAATTATGTCTAACTAATTACCACTAAATTAATTACAACCGATTGATTACAACTAATTTTTACCACTAAATAATTCATACTTAAATAATAAAGCCTAATTAATTATAATTAATTAATTACCGATACGTTAGTTACGACTAATTCATTATCTCTTAATAATAAGCAGTAATAAACTACGACTAAATTATTTACAGCTATTCAATTACGACTAAAAACTACATTAATTAGGACTAGTTGATTAAGACTAATTAACTACGACTACAATAATAACAACAAATGCGGTGTATAAAAATTTACTTGCCCTTCAAGGGGATCGTTCTATATTGATACGGTCCTAAGAACTGCTCTAAACTTTAATCTAAAAAAAAAGAAAATCTATTCTCTGTGTTCTCAGCGACGAGCGTGAGAACGTGAACGAAATTGAGAATGAGTGAGAGCGAGAGCGAGCGACTCCAGTATTTATAACCGCACGAAGCAATTCCCGCAGACAACGTAATGGAAAATCCGGGATGGCCGGGCGCGGAGTCTTGAGAAGCGAGCCATGTGGCGGCTGGTGGGGATGACAGAGCCTTGTCCGTGCGCGACGTGTGCGACATGAAAGAGGGACATGCGACAAGGAATAAAGCAGGGTGCGCGGGAAAGGTAGCTCGACCGGGGTAGGGAGGTCCGAACGAGGGACACGAGGCGTGTCCGGGCCATGGGCATGCGACATCGTCTATTGTCTAGGCGACATGCGTGTGCCCAGTGCACGTCTGGGGTATGAGCGTACAATAGCGACTGCATCCGGGGCATGGACGCAAAGTTCGGGCGACACGCGTGTGGACAATCGCTGTCCGGGCTAGGGAGCACGCAGACAAGGCCTTATCTAGGCAGGGAGAGTCCGGAGCAGCCACATGTCGGGAGCACCGGGCTATGGGCGCATGGAATTTAGCGGGTTCGGGCTAAGGGAGAGCGGTGTAGGATGCGTGACGGACGGAGGCACATCTGTGCTGTCATTTTTGGCAATACGATGCTAGGGAGATTTTTTTAATTAATTAACCCTTTTTAAATTTTTATTTTAAAGTTAACCCTCGGCGCACTTTATTTTCAATTCTAACCCCTTTGGTCATACCACCACTTGTGACGTGACAAAACAACAATGTCACGCTAGGATATGCTCTTGTCAAGCCATGGGTGGTGACGTGACAATGTTGTTTGGTCACGCCACCACCAGTGGCATGACTAAAAGTGCTATTTGGTGGACTTATCCTATGGCGTGACAGCGTTGTTTTGTCACGTCACGGGTAGTGGTGTGACAAAAAGGGTCAAAATTGGAAATAAAGTGCGTCGAAGGTTAACTTTAAAATAAAAATAAAAAGGGTTAATTAATAAACAAAGTTCTGCTAGGAAGCAAAAGTTGTGAAAAACAAGTACCATTTAGGCCAAAACTATCGGATGAAGCTCCCTTCGTACGGGATTTGAGAGCATACGCTGGTTCCCACTTTCTGCCTGATAGATATCCTGACAAGTGACAACACGCGAAAGTACATTTCAGTAGGCTATAGCAGAATGCGGATGTGGTGCGCCTCAAAACGCGAATTTTTTTTAAAATAATATTTTTTGAAAGATATTTACAAAAATATATCGTCTTTCCAAAAAATTACAAAAATGTGTTCCTGTCGCCATTTCAAATGGCGACAGAACCTATCGCCATTTGAAATGGCGACAGAACGCTCTCCTCGGTCCACGGCCCGGCCACTGTCGCCATTTCAAGCGGCGGCAGTTCTGTCGCCGTTTCAAATGGCGATAGGTTCTGTCGCCGATTGAGCTGGCGACGAAAAGAATTTGCCTATTCTCCGTCGGGTTGCCGCCTTTCCGATTTTCATATCGTTTTTGGCGGTACAAAATCTGTTAGACTCATAATAACATTTTTGATCGTCAGATATTGTTCTAGTGTGATGAATTTGTAGAGAATTTTACGAGAAAGATTGACATACGAATGATTCGTAAGTAGGAAGCTAAGTGATATTACATAACATTCAAAGAAAACATCATAACACTTAATAACACGGATATTACATAACATCCAAAGAAAACATCATAACACTTAATTAAAATGATAATTGAGAACATTGGCAATAACATGTTACTACCGTCTGCAATAACATAATTGAACATTGGTAACAACATTGGTCGCACCTCAACGCCCCCCGTGGATCGCTCTCGAGTTGGGTGACCGAATGAGGTCCTAACTGCGACGTCCGAGTGACGATGTTTCCTTCGTCTTGAGGATTTCTCGTGGGACATTTCTTGAAGCGTGCCCAGACTCTCGCAAATGGAGCACTTCTTCGTCGACGTCCGGTTTCGCTTCGTCCATGTCGTTCTCGATCGCGCCAGCACTGCTGCCGGCCAACCTTTCCTTGACCTATCAATGTCCGGGCATGACCAGATTAGTTGTTCCTAGGTCGGATGGCGGTGAAATGGCCAACCACAACAGAACCATATATCTCCGCGGTCTAGGTTTGCATCACCGCTTCCTTGGTGAAATAGACGAGAGGTATCGGCCAGGGATGTCTTTGCGCCACCGTCGAACATGCGGCTATGACATGGGAGCAAGGCCTATGCGTAAGAAGGGTTTGTTGCAAGTGCATGTGCAAGTATCGCGACGCGGCGTGCACTCGTGAGTGATCCTCTCGCGGTTCGTCGCGACGTCCTTTATCCTCGCACATTATCTCGGCTTAAGCTCCTTGTACCCATCTTGAATGCCCGGTGCATCTCACCCTTCTTGCTCTTTTCCTCCATGTACTTGGTGATCATGGCGGAGTAGAGTATTCTGTCATTTGCCATGGCGAGCGATGCGTTGCTGCTTCTATCAACAAAGTACTTCGTCGTACCGCGGAGTATTGCCTCCACAATACCCACCAAAGGGAGGCACCTTGCGCGCATGACCCAGTTGTACACCTCGGCTAGATTAGTTGTCATGACACCATATCGAGCGCCACCCGTGTCATGGAGCAGCGACCACTTCTCCTTAGGCTCGTGCTCAATCCAGTCCGAGAAACATCTCACCTGCGCCCCCGTCCTCCTTCTCAATCTGGGAGCATCTGTTGGTATCTCCGCAATGCTTGGGGCACGGTCGGTCGCTTAGGCGACCCTTGTCATTGCCTCCCTTCTGTGTGTCTTGGTCCGCTCATCTAGAATCTTCCAGAGTGTTTGAACTTCCGCCGGGTTCTCGGTTGCACTGTACCGCTTGAACATGTTCATCAAGTCTTTGTTATGAAGCGCTTGTAGAAGTTTGCACCCAAGTGCCTTATGCACCACCGCTCTGCAGATCCGGCCATGGAAGTGGCACGTTCTCTCCTTGTTGCAGCTGGGTTATTGCACGCAGCAGGCCTGCATACCGATCATGTATGAGACACACGTTGGGACGGTCTTGCACCACATAAATCCTCACGTTCTTCAGGAACCACAACCGGTGTTCGTATTCTCGCTTTCAACGCAGCGAATGCCACGGGAAGAACTTAATTGTTCCCGTCCGTCGCTATTGCAGTCAGTATCTGGCCCTTGTACCTCCCAGTCAAGAATGTGCCATCCACGCACAAGATTGGACGGCAGTGCCGGAATGCATTGATACATGGACCAAACGCGAAAAATGCTCGCTGCAATACCCTCTTATTGGTCCACTTCGGGTGCGTGGCGTCTTCAATGTCGATATGGGTGCCAGGATTTCTGTCTTGTATGACTCGAAGTTGCGCAGGCAGGTTGTGATAAGAATCCTCAAACGTGCCCACCTTGATTCCAATGCCTTCGTTTTGCCCTCCAAGCCTTGGCATAGCCGATTGTGTATTGGAATCTTGCCTCAATCGCCCGAATGATGGATCGTGGCTCAAAATCTAGATTATCTACGATCTCACTATACATAAGGTTAGCGATGAAGCTTGATGACGAGTTCGGTGGGACCTGACCGACTTAAGCAGCGCATGTGTGAGGATCACTATAGAGCACTTCAAAGAGGGTGTCCCACTTTGGTGAAATCGCGCACTCGCCAAGGGCATCCTCTATGCCGCGACTTCACGTCGAGAATCTTGAGGTAGACTTGACGACTCGAATGTGCGCCGCACCGACAACGCCTGAAATTTGACCGCGTCTGCACGGCCTCCTTGCATTTGTACATAGCTCCTAGCCTAACCTCACTCTGGTCATACTCCCACTAAGACACGGAGCCTTCGTTGACGACGAGGTTGTCGAAGTGGTATGTGTTCCATTCGGATGGAACCGCCTGCTGGTCAACTTCAACCTCGTCGTCGGAACCTTCATCTTCAGACAATGCCATGTAGTCTCGGTCTTCGAGATCCATCCTTTGCACTACGGCTTCAACCTCCTCACCCTCGTCAGCAAGACCAGTAGCTTGCCTGGCCGTAGGAGCTACTCCCACAGATCTTCATCGACAACATCAAGAACTCCGGAGCTTCAAACAATTGTGTGCGCCCGTACAGGGTGGCTGCGCCCCGACTTCCTCTTGACCTCGGCACCTCCTTCTTGTTCAAACCACGGGTGCGAGTGGGTTTGGCATATGCTTGGGACGAGAAGGACCAATTTCCACTGCCTCCTCGCGATGCGTACATATGATCGCCATGAATTTGGTCCCCGGTCGCACTAACTCCCAATATGTCGGTTGTGCTCTCAGGTGGGGAAAGACAACTCAATTTCGGATCGTACATATCACGGTTCACTTGGAATGTATGGAACAACCATCGCATCACAAATACGTATACTGTTGCTCTGGTCTTGCTAGGGGCACGATCGCCGATTGAAATAACGCAAATCAATCCCTCGGGACCCTCTAGAATAGTCCTTTGACCATAGTAAATTTTGAAATTGACGATGTCGGAGTCGGACATATTTGACGTACTGCATCATAAAAAAGAATATTTCCACGATTAACCGCATATCTAACACTATACTACCCACCGAAAAGTATTATGTAAAACTATACTACATTACGTAACTGTACAGTTAAAACTATGTAATCCATTCGGTTTAGAAAATTACCTGAGAGGTAGGCAATCGGACGCAATTCGCTAGCTTCTCTCCTCTCTACTCTCCTCCTCTTCTTTTTTCTCAAGAAGAATGAGTTCTACGTGAATTTTCGGTTTTTATAGGGTTGGGCTTCGTCGCCAGATTCAATTGGCGACAGAACCTATCGCCATTTGAACGGCGACAGAACTCGTCGCCGATTGAAATGGCGACAGTGGCTGGGGCCGTGGACCGGAGGAGAGGTTCTGCCGCCATTTCAAATGGCGATAGGTTCCTGTCGCCATTTTAAATGGCGACAGGAACACATTTTTGTAATTTTTTTGGAAAGACGATATATTTTTGTAAATATCTTTTAAAAAAATATTATTTAAAAAAAAAATTCCTCAAAACGCAATATCTCACGGCGGCTTCTCCACGCTGCGAAAAGTCGGCAAACCAGCGTGACAGGCCAGATGCCACGGGATGCTCGATCCGACGGTGGCGCACGGACGCCATCCGATTCCTCACATCAACACGTCCAAACAAAAACCGTCTCGGCGGGCCGAACTGAGCCGGAGAGAGAGCCAGCCCACGGCCCGCTCAGCCACCGCCCAACCACCGGCGCAGCATAAAAACTCGCGAGCTGCGACCGTGCCGAACCCTAGTCGGCCAGACGGATCGCTGCGTCGCTCCTCCCACCCTCTCGCGCATCCCCCCTCCTCCGCCTTCCTCGGTAAGCGGCCGCCCTCTCTCTCTCTCGTCCTACTCGATCTGATCCGACGAGCTCAGAGCCCTAGAGATTCTGATCTGTGCTTCCTGTTGGTGGTAAGGTTTTCGGTTGGGTCAGGGCGCTTGGGGATGTCGGACTCCGAGGAGCACCACTTCGAGTCGAAGGCCGACGCCGGCGCGTCCAAGACCTACCCGCAGCAGGCCGGCACCATCCGCAAGAACGGCCACCTCGTCATTAAGAACCGCCCATGCAAGGTCCGTCCGGATCCCTGTTCCCCCTTTCCCTCTGTTTCGTTTAGATTTATTAGATTGGGGATGTCTTTGTGAGTGGTGTGCTGTGCTGCTTGCTCGGTTAGTCCGAAACGCAAAAGTTTGGTGCTTTGCTACGTGCTTGTCTTGTTGGGTGTCCTGTGTAGTCTGTAGGATGTGCTGTCGTAGTGCTTGGGCTATCTTGTTGGTGCTATCAATGTTGATTACTTTAATATATGGCTTGTTCTGGTTTAGTTTTTATTGTGATTTTTACGAAATTGCTGCCTTTTGAGCTTTGGTAGAGCTCTAGTGGCATGCTGTTAATTTCAAGCAACTACTTCGGGCAATTTGTAAATAGTTTTTTAAACTTGTTTTCTTCACATGCTTAGATTAATCTTGTAGTCTTCCTCTTGTAACTCTGGATTGTGCTTTTGTAAGTTCATCTTGTGAGATCTCAGCGAAAATTATTTTGGTGAATGTTTTTTAGCACTATTCTAGTATGTTGGATAGCAATAAGTAGCCTTGTGTGTTGTCTATGGACAACATATATGTAGGATGTATATTCCCTTGTACAAACGGTTTAAAACTTTGGATGATTAGGTTATCAGTGTCTAAAAATGATACCTTTTGTGTGTGGTGTGAGTGCTGATGGTTTCAAGTTGCCACAATGTGTAGTTATATCGTGAAATTTACACGGCCGTCCAACCTTAATATTGCCATACTTGCTTTTTACCCTTGCTCCATATATTTGATTGATGTGTTAATTAGGTTGTAGTGTTGTTCCTATCTTCTCTATCATCGGTTGGTGATGACTGGTTTCATTATGGTAGTGTTTGTTTATTCTTTTATGAACTGAGGTTGCTGCTTGAAATCATGTTTGCCTTACTTAGATGAATGTTAAGGCAGAACCCCATCCTTTTAAGTTAATGGCTTTGTACGTCTGAAGCATGGTTATTAAGTCGGCAAGTCGACACTACCCTCCTAGTGACCGACTTGCTGACTAGTCGAAAGATACTGTTTATATGGCGATTATATGTATGTACACGTGTATATATTATATACCTTGTATTGCAGTGATTGAAAAGTACATCTATAGCTTGAATGAAAGAGAGGGTTGATGTTTTGAGTCCAAACTCCCTTCATTTCACTTGTTGAATCCATCTTTGAAGCATGATTTGTGACCTTCATGCTGCAAAATTAAAAAACAAGAATGAGCATACGATGACTGATGAAGATAAACTATGATGAACTCATACAATACCTTCAAGGGAGAGCAATATAGCGCCATGAATTAAAAAGGACAATACAAATCATACAACATAAGTACATAACAACAAATAAATGAGCAATTAGGAAATTAAGCATCTAAAACATCAAGTTATCAACGACAATAGCGTTCTACATGATAGTTAAGTAACACAACAAGAAGTTCCCTAGTCTCAAATAGCAAAAGTAAAGCATAATCATCACAATCCATCAACATGGCTTAACACAATAGGTTTGGGACTCCTTGACGGCTGTTGTCACACTCACATCTTCATCTCCCCCTTTATCATCATAATCTGGGAAGAGAGTGGTTCGCCCTTGTTCTTCCACAAAGCCTCTCGTATCTCTTTCATGATTGTTGTTGTAGTCTTGACACATTTTTGAACATCTCCAAACCCATCCGCATGATGCTCCTTAAACCTTTTGATTCCTCCCGATGTATTTCGATCACAAAGCGAACATTGGACTAAATCTTGGTTGCCAATAACTGGCCAAAAGCCATACTTCTATACCGGATCATTACTTAGTCTTCCGTTTATGATCATTAACCGGATCATACCCTTCGGTGCCCACTGCTGGATTTAGAGTTGGAGTTGGAGTTGGAGTTGAAGATTGCTCTGCCATAATGCCTACATATGCACAAAACAGAGAGCTATCTTTAGTTCATAAAATATTCATAACATATGCAATTATGCACCGAACATATGCATATCACCTTCGCAAATATATACTTCTGTGCATATCTCCCTTTCTGAGTCAACACTATCTCAATCACACACACTGTGCATATCTCCTTCGCAGAATCGCAGAGCATAGCCCAGCCCCAACCTCCTCTCCAACCTTCGCAGATCACTCCTCCCCTCCAACCCCAAATCGTAGATCCATCCTCTCCTTCGCAAAATCGCAAATCCCTCCCCTCCGATCTCCAACCCCAAACCCATATGCATAGAAAAAGCAGAGAGCTGGGGCGACGGGAGAAATAGAGAAGGGCATACCTGGGAGCTGCGGCCAAGACCACCTCCCGCAGGAGAAGGGAGTTGTGACGAGACGACGAAGGGTGAGGGAGTTGCAACAGGAGCTGCGACAAAGCGTGAAGAGAGTTGCACCTGCGAGCCTACAACGAAGGGTGAGGGCGACGAAGGCCGGCGGTGCGGTGGGAGTTGCCTCCGAGGGCGACGAAGGGTGGCGGCGAGTGGATCTGGGCTTGCGCATGAGCTCCTGAAGTCCCTTCTGTGCCCTCCCTCCCTCACTCTCCCTCACTAGACAGCTCCCTCATTTACTCCTCTATCTCTCTGTCCACTGCCTCTGACAACTGGTCCCCACTTTCCTCCCCCCAAGTCTCCCGACTTGCCACCGCCTGCTCAACTAGTCGACGACTAGTCGATTGGTTGCTCGACTTGTCGGCGCAAGTTGAATCGCTAGCTCCAGTCGGCTCTACTCCCAACTAGTTGGCTAGTCGATGACTAGTTGTCGACTTAATAAGCATGACCTGAAGGCTCGGTTGTCATACATAATATGATGGTATCAGGGGCGGAGGGAAGCGGGGCATCCCCTGGTTGTGTAATCACTAGTATTAGTCCTTAGTATATAATCAAATTGTCCCCCCTAATGATTTGTCCCTAAGACATCAAATGAAGCATGTTGTTAGTGGGCTGCCCTATTAGTGTTCTTCTTCGTGGTGTTAATATATCTTTTACTATGTACAAGCACCAATTCAATTATGTAACCCATGCACTTGGTTATCTGTCTATCAGTAATTTCTAATTTCTTTGTAATGTTAATGACGCTATTTTGTTGGTGTATATTTTTTTTTGCGATTACAAGGAAGCAATGTTCACCTAGGCGCTAGGCGGAAGGTGGGCAGAGAGTGGCCGCCTAGCGCCTAGCTCGCCTAGACGGCCGAACAGAATCAGTAGAGGGAAGAGCAAGAGGGAGGAACCGAGGAAGGAAGTGGAGAAGAAAAGGATAAAAAGGGAAAAATAAATAAAAGAAAGCATTCGGTCGGCACAACACTGTTGGGCCGGCCCAACACTGTTGATTCCTCTCGCTCGATCTGTACTTCACTCCAAACGTTCAGCCGACGCCCTTATCTCTTCGTCCTTTGCTCTTCCCTTGCCCTCCTCGCTCTCTGCGATGCGTCGACGCCGACGCCGACGCATCCCCTCTTCCCGCAGCGCATGGACACCATCTTCTTCCCCTAGCCGTCTTCTCCTAGATCCAGTCTCCCTCTCCCGTCCTCTTCCCCTTCCTCATGGCGGCAGGGTGGCGGAGTCCGACAGCGGGGAAGGCGGATCCGGCGGCGGGGATGGCAGATCCGGCGGCGGCGGAGGCCGATTTGACCGGTGGCGAGCCGGAATTGGCAGGGGTGAGGTAAGTTCTCCTCTTCTCCTCTCTTCCCTACCCTCCCTCTCCCGTCCTCTTTGCCGCCTTGGACCGCCGCGCCTTGCCCACCTGGGTCCTCCTTGGACCGGCGGTCAACGACTAGGCGGGCCGAGCGCCCAGGTGAGTGACCTCCCGCCCTCTTTGCCGCCTTGGACCGCCGCGCCTTGCCCATCTGGGTCCTCCTTGGACTGGCGGTCAACGACTAGGCGGGCCGAGCGCCCAGGTGAGCGACTATGCTCGAGTCGCGGTGGGGAGCATGTGCCTAGCATCTAGGCACCGCCTAGGGGAACACTGCAAGGAAGATAGACCACGAACACACACGCGAGGGCCCTCCTCTTCTCCTCTCTTCCCCTCTCCCGTCCTCTTTGCCGCCTTGGACCGCCGCGCCTTGCCCGCCTGGGTCCGCCTTGGACCGGCGATCAACGACTAGGCAGGCCGAGCGCCCAGGTGAGTGACTATGCCTGAGTCGCGGCAGGGAGCATGCGCCCATCGCATAGGCGCCCGCCTAGGGGAACACTGCAAGGAAGACAGACCACGCACACACACGCGAGCGCTCCCCTTAGCACACGACAGACGGAGGCCGGGATAAATCTGCGGCTTCACAAAATTCTTATTGAAGCGCACTCGCGTGTGCGTAAAGGTAGCTACTAGGATTTTAACCTTGGTAGGTGGTGTCGTATCCCACAACACCACATAGGAGCGATATCATGTGAAAAATACAAATTCCAAACACATAAGTTTCTAAAAATTCTCAAAAAATTTACCAAATGTAGGGTGGTGTTTTATATCTTCTAAAAAATTTAACATAAAACTTCACATTTGCATTTATCTTTTTCATATATAGCAAATACGTTTGAGTTTGATCTTGAAATTTTGTAGAGATAGAACATAATCTCCCCCTACATCTCATAATTTTTTAGAATGTTTGAAAACTTCTAGGCTTGTTTTTTCACAGATTTTTCACCAATTCGCATTTTCACCGGCTATGCTGCCCACAAAAAATGCCTACAAAATCATTTACATTACTCTGATTAGTATGTATCATTAGAAATGCAAAAAAAGTAACCTTTTAACTTGCGCCCCCACCCCCCAATGTCCAATTCCTGGCTCCGCCCCTGGATGGTATTGAGTATCCTCTCCTTTTCATCTTTGTTGTAGGTTGTTGAGGTCTCCACTTCCAAGACTGGGAAGCACGGGCATGCAAAATGCCACTTTGTGGCCATTGACATTTTCAATGGAAAGAAGCTTGAGGATATTGTGCCCTCCTCCCACAACTGTGATGTGAGTATAAACCATGTTCATGTCCTGTATATTTTATTCGGTTCTTGCCATGCAGTTTGTTTGAACAGTGTTTCCTTGTGCTCTGTAGGTCCCCCATGTCAACCGTACTGACTACCAGCTGATTGACATTTCTGAGGATGGATTTGTATGTTTCTTTTTGACTCTTCTAGTTGTGTCTGAAATTCTCTTGATGCTACCTTGAACCCATCTCGTGCATTTTGCACATTCCACAGGTCAGCCTCCTGACTGAAAATGGAAACACTAAGGATGATCTGAAGCTCCCTACTGATGAGGCTCTGCTTACTCAGGTTAGAGATTTAGTCTTGGGCTGTAGCTTCGCAATGAACTACTTTTCAGATTACTAAAATTCTTCATTGCTAAATGCAGATCAAGGATGGATTCGCTGAGGGGAAGGATCTGATTGTGACTGTGATGTCTGCCATGGGTGAGGAGCAGATCTGCGCTCTGAAGGATGTTGGCCCCAAGAACTAAAGCTACTTTGCTACTACTGCCTTGGTTATTTATCCGGTCGTTTATTTAGTCGGGAGGTGGTGTTGAGATGATATTGTTGAGATGATATATAAGCTTTTGGTTTGAGCGTAACTTCAGACATGGACTGCTGTTTCATCTTGCGGTTTACACCGAATGATTTGGATGTACCTTTGCTACCTGTAATGTTCTTTTGAACCAAGTAGCTTTACCACATCTCTTTCGCAGTTATTTACGAATGATGAGTTTCTGCTTATGTGCAAGCGGTAAATCTGCCTCTTCATTTCATCGCTTCCCTCGGTTTCCGCGGTGGGTCCGGGACTGTAATGCTTATCCTGGGAGTGATTTCGCGTACCTTTTGCACCTGGTAGTGAATGTGATACACCGATGGCACGGAGTTGCCGCTAGTATGCCTGGTAGTTTAGTCTGCTTCTGAATGGTGCATCATTTTATTGCGCTCTGACGGTAACATTTTTGTCGCCTCTGTATTGCAAGACGCAAGGTAGTGCACATAAAAATGTTTAGACGTCTTATCATTAAGGGTTTGTTTGGATATGGAGGAATTAGAACTATTTGTTTGGATATGGAGGGATTAGAACTAATCCTTAAGAATTGTAAGAGATTTTAGTTTAAATTTCGAGTCAATCTGTAGGGTCACACGAGCGCATCACTCCTCCCGCGTCCGGTTCCCACTCGTCATGGTGGAAACCAGGGTGAGTGGAGTACAGAATCAAAGAGATGAACATGTTCACTATAGATAAATATCAGCAGGTGCACTGAAGTCTGTAGTAGGCCTCTATATCTTTTCTGATCGCGGTAAAATTATGTAGTTCTGAGCTTCTTTAACGAGTTACATTGTTTAGTGTGCAGATAGGGTTCTTTCCTGAAGAGAAGGCACTTGCTCTGAGGTACCAGACCGCTGGAATGCTGGAGACTGTCCTTCGAGGCTTCGAGCTGGTGTGCTTGGAGAAGATGATACTGGTGAAGACTCCCCAAGGTAAACAACATTAACCACAATCTTAGGTTGTTTACTGCATTGTGATGCTCTTATCGTAAGGTGTATGTAACGTATCTATTTTGACTTCACCAGAAACTTGAAGATACCTTCTCGTAAACCATCTGTTGTATGTGAGAATTGTGTTTACTCTCTTGAGGGCTTGAGTAAGGGCTTTTCACATAATGGACCCAAAGGGAGTGCTTGACACACCTTGTTTTTTCATGAAAAGCAGGGATCTGCAGTGTCACTTCTCTACTCTTCAACTGATCCAGAAGTGAGTTCTGATAGTCAAATGATGTAATTTTCGTATCGAATTATCTATGACATGATCATGCTAAATCACCCATTTTATTTTAATAATTTGTCACTGGAGATTGCCAGCAATGATAGGATAAATGCACTACTTGCAAGGTGGGAGGGCCATTCTGTGACAAAGAGGAGCGGGGTGTATGTAGCAACACTTGCTGAAGCTGATACAGTTGTTCTCCTTGAAATGGACAGCAACGGTCAGGTGATTGAAATGGACAGCAACGGTCAGGTGATTCAGGTATGCTTCAGAGTTTTGGTGTCGTATATATAGTTTTCACTTTGGACATACTCATTGCTATGAAAATGGTAATTTCAACTACTGTTTTAGCAAAATGGACCTAAACAACTGTTCCTGAACTCGTGGTCTCGTGGGTGATTGATTTCGAAAGTTACTGGCGTGGGTGGATTGGTGTGTTTGTCTTCATCCTTGCGTGCATCAGCAATTTAGCACGCCTGTGTTCGTTCTTTATCTTACATATAAATAGTCAGTCAAATATGTTGTTTACAAACACTAGAAAATATTCTGACTAGGACCATTAGGTAAAGCTTATGCTGTGTAATAGTGTTTTTTCGGTATCAAAAGTTACTTACTGCGAAATGTTCATTTTCGGTATTGTTATATTTTCTTCAAAAAAATTTGTAAAATATATGGTTCCTTCTGTTCATGGGATAATATATCAACGAAAACTGGAACTAGCACAACAACAACTTGCTTCAATTTGATGGAGGGTATGAAATGACCTTACTACCTGGAGGGATGTACATGGGATATCCATCAGACATCAGCAAGTGCGTTGCCCAGTTAGATTTTTTTCATTTGGAGTTTTGTTGGATGGAATCGCCAGGAAAGAGGCAGCGGCATGTGCGGAGTTACGACTCAGCTGGTCTAGCTGTTTCGTCAACCTACTTCTTCGAGACCAAAGTATGAGTCCCAACTTTTACTTTGTACAAAAAGTACTGCAGCGATTTTGTCAGTTATCCAATAATCTCGCTGGCTAGTGTTGCAGACGTTGCTCAGTACACGGTACATGAGTATATATTGTTAAACAGCTTCGTTCTATACAAAAAGCAGAAATTTATTAAGCCAGTGGTTCATTCTTTCTTTGGCTTTGTTGCATTCATCCCATTCCAATTGGTCTTTTTTTTTGGTGTAGGGGTAAATATTAACCTTTAAATTTGTACCCCCCCCCTCAAATGCCCGTATCCTTACTAGAATTTGTTTTCATGAGAACTGGATTGTGATCTGTATCTAAATTGATGATGAAAATGATGGTAACAGCATGTTCTTTTCTATATGCGTTCCAAGACTTGGGGGGTCAAAATTCTTGACTAATGAGGGAGTTAAGTGTATCCTCTTAAAGCAGGTGTAGAAACTGGAAGCAAATACATCATGAAAGATGGACCTGGTAAAAAAATAGGAACTTTAATTCTATCTCAACTAGAACTTTATAACGTTGCAAAGAAGTCATCGGAGCCGTGTGGCTGATGTTACCATCAGAAAGTATTCTAGGGTTTGTGTCACTGTGTGATATGAATGGAAGAAACGTACGTACGCAGCAATTTACTTCCACGGAGGGAAGCCTCGGTATTTTAGAAACCCAGGAACATTTTGCTGTATATTACTGTCATCTTGCCTTTGTTTTGAATTCTAATGAACAGAGATAGACAGCTAGAAGTTGATTAAGAACCAGATTTTATGGTCTAACAATTTAATTAAGTGTAAGTCTTGTTTGGCCACCAATTGCAGCAACAGCCGCGTGAGGAGCTTATTTGACATTGAGCTGGAGAAAGCTGCTGGTTGTCAACGAAATGTATACATTCTCTGACCATAATGGTTGTAGAATATACTTTTCCAACAGTTTCAAAGAGGCCTGAAAATATTTTTAAAAAACCACTTGGGATCAGGGTGATAGAAATAAATTACAAAAACATTTCATAGGTTGATGGCGTTATATAGCGCGTTAAAGATTAAGAAGGCGAAATGTTTTTCTGCTTTGATGGTTAAGTGACTACATCTGCAGACAGTTGCAACCAATGAGAACATCGGTCGACGCTGTGTGCGGCCGTGTGTGCAACGATGCGTCGATGCGGCTGGTAATGCTCCTCAGCAATTAGCATCACAGATCTCAAATGATCAAATCCCAGCATAATCTCTGTCAGAATAATGCAGCTTAGTTGTACACAGCACGCAGATCTACCAGATAAAACTGAAAGCCACCGGCACCCTAACTGTTGATCCATCTGGCAAATTTTGAGACAATGCGCAGGGCGGCAACCATGGTATAAATCAACCGTGCACCGCGACTTATCAAATGGTTGTCTCGTTGGTACGTAACCAAGCAAGAAGCAGGTCAGAGTTCAGACCGACGATCGGTTCAACAGCAGCGTACTGCATTGCACAGTCGCTGCTGCTGTGATCAAGTAAGTTCTGAAGGCTTTGTGTCTTGGTTGTGAAACGGCTCACGGCTTGGAGGGAGTCCAAGTGTCCAACGCGCGTTACGGCGTTGGCCTTCCCCCCCTCTTCTTTTCTTTTCTTTTTCTTTTTTGCATCTCCTCCTATTTCTCTCTGGTCTGCAGTTGTCCCTGTCATTGCCATTGCACAGTCTTCTTCCGCTTGTCCTGAGAAGCAAGGAAGGTCACGACAATGGCCGATCGGCGTGGCGACGCCATGCGCCAGCAGCCGTTCGCGTCAGCTCAGGAGAGGGCGTTCGATGGTGGAGGCAGCAGCGGCCCCGGTCCGGCGTTTGGGGGTGGTTTTGATCATGGGTCCTACATGGCGCTTCTTGGTGCCGGTGCCGGTGTCAGTGTCAACCCCCAGCCACCACCGCCGCCATGGGCTGTCGAGGAGGTCAGGGCGGCGTCTGCGATAAACCTGACACCTCAGTTCTCCATGGTAAAGTTGGCCTCTTCTCTTAATTTGGTATTATTCTCATTGCAAGTCTGTTCTCGAAAAAAAACATTGCAAGTCAATGAAATGGAGATGATTAGTGTTTGTAGAAACCTTTTATGTTGAATAATTTTATGTTGTGCCTGTTGCTAGACATGTCTTATTTTCATATGCAACCTTTTGTCAGAGATTTCTGAAAAGTTGCAAAACATATATTCAGACTTCAGAGTTATGTCTTATTTTCATATGCAATGGATTCAAAGACACTCTTTATCCTGTCCTTTATCATTCTATTCTAGGTTCTAGCTGATAGGATTTGTGTTCCTTAACAATCAGCCAGTGGCCGTATGCACTTGTCCAGGAACCTTCAGTTTTTGCAATTCATGGCATAAGAATCTTAATGCAAACAAAAGCTCGATTTCATGTACTAAATGCGATAAATTTACCATTGTAGAAACTAATTGCGTTTTAGTCTCTTAGATGCTTTATCTTCTCCAGACTGCAATTATCATATGTATGGCTATTATTTCCTGGCCAACTTCCAGAAGATTTAGACTTTGCGGTATCACAATTCACAAGTTAAAATGCACTGAAAAGACTGCATTTTTCCCACCCCATGCAGGTAAACTATGCGCAGCCGTCCTACCAACAACCTGCCTCCCTCGTCTCACCCCTCGCCGCCAGCGCCAACCTCCAACCCTACCCGTCATACCTCCACGCAGACCCACCACCGCAATGGCCTCCACGAGCGACGTCGTCCTCCTCCCTGCCGCCGCACACCTTCGCCGTCCTCCCCACGGCTCCTCCGCACGAGCAGCACATGCAGCTGCTGCGCGCCGCAGCGCTCGGCGGCTCACAGGCGGCGCCGGTGGCCATCGAGCAGCCGGCGAAGGACGGGTACAACTGGCGCAAGTACGGGCAGAAGCAGCTCAAGGACGCCGAGTCGCCGCGGAGCTACTACAAGTGCACGCGGGACGGCTGCCCGGTCAAGAAGATCGTTGAGCGCTCGTTCGACGGGTGCATCAAGGAGATCACCTACAAGGGACGGCACAGCCACCCGCGCCCCCATGAGCCCCGGCGCGGCCACGGCGCCGGCGCGATGTGCGGTGGGGACGATGCCGTCGCGGCCGGCGGTGCCAGCGCCGAGGCGGACGAGGACGAGCCGAGTGACGAGGACACGTTGCATGAGGACGACGGCGAGGAGGGTCATGACAGGTGGGTTACACATGGTCTCTTTGCCTTGGGGTGGAAACTCGTGTTAAAACAGGAGAATGTGAACTCTGATCCGAATCGTTCAATCAGCGTGACAGGGATTATCATCCGTTCGATCATGCGACGCTAGCAATTGCAACATCCTAAGACAAGTTAGCGTTGCTATATATACATGGTCACATGATACAGATCTGATGATCACGGTTCATTCCTGCACTGATTAAGCTGTCGAGATCGCGAGTTCACATCCTCCCATTCATGGAAGGGCTCTCACCTGATACATTTAAACCAAGATGCAGTCAGTGAAATGTGACATGCTGCCAATTGTTTGGTCAGGGATGCAGGTGGTGAGGTCGGGCAGAGGGTGGTGAAAAAGCCCAAGATCATAATACAAACCCCGAGCGAGGTTGATCTCGTGGACGACGGCTACCGGTGGCGCAAGTACGGGCAGAAAGTGGTCAAGGGCAACCACCGTCCGAGGTAGGTAACATATGCCATCAGATCAGCTGCACTTGAACTGTCGAACACCTGAAGAACCTGACACAATCTGCAAGCTCATTGCTGCGATGTTCTTCAATTCTCTGCAGGAGCTACTACAAGTGCACCGCTGACAAGTGCAACGTGCGCAAGCAGATTGAGCGGTCCTCCGCCGACCCCAAGTGCGTCCTGACTACGTACACCGGCCGGCACAGCCACGACCCGCCGGGCAGGGGCGCCGACGCTGCCGCGGCAGGCAGCTCTTCTGCTAATCTGATGACGCCTTCGACCATGAATTCGGCTGGTGGCATGTTTCAGCAATCCAGTGACACTCGGCGGCTGAAAGAAGAGGACCAAGATTAACGAACACCTCTTTCCCTGGATGTTTCTTTCTCATCTGTGTGGTTTTATCTGTGTGAATAATAGAGCTGGATTATTTATTCTTTTGGGCAGGTTTTCTCTGCCGGCTAATTGTTGGTTTAACTAGATGTCAGTTGTTTTAGAGGAGCTGACATGTCGATTTTGGCTGCAGATGTTGGTGGCTGTTCTTGGCTTTGTTTTGTATGGCCTGCGATCTGTACATCAGTTGTTTTGTTTCTTTCATATTTTGAATGGAAAATGTTAGTGCTTAGGGTGGTGGCTTGCCAACATCTCCAGTGTGAAGGAAACCAGAATGCAAGTTACTTGACATCTGAAGATCGGAAAATAGGAGCTAAGGAACTCATATGTGCCGAACAATTAGTTAACCATTGATCAGTAACAAAAGATAGATATGTACATACGACTTCAGACTGCAGATTGCTCCAATTGTCGTTCTTTTTGGGAAAATAGTGAGTATTTACACGATCTGTATGCAGTTTACAGCTTACTTTGCGTTAGTTCCTACTACTATCTTCCGGTCTACACTAGTTTTTTTTCTCAAAGTTAGTACATTTCAGTGACATGACAAATTTATTCATCATTGGATGTTATCAGCGTCGGTATGTGCCCGTTGTCGGCAAAATCAATCTTGTTCAGCCTCATGCAGCACAACACATGCTCAGGTAGCTCCTCAGCCTTCTGTGCCTGCACCAAAATCACACCGTTCTTAAGTTTCAGCGAAGAGCGTGTTATTCAGGCAATTCCCAAGGCGAGGAACAGAAGAAAAGTACCTGAATGATTAGGCCAAAATCAATAACTCCATGTTTCAGTCGTTCTCGGAAGGTCTCAAGCCCTTTCCTCGATATGAAGCTGAACCGGTGCACATCGAGGTCAATCTCAAAGTATTTTGAACCCTACATCATAATGAACATACGCACATGTTTCAGTCAGAACTGGGAGGACATGAAGATTTGAGCACCAGACGTGAGGAAACACAATTAGTTAGTACCTTGTAGAATTTGTGTTGGGGGCGAGACAGAACTGGCTTCTGGTTGTAGGTTTGTACAAGCTTCCTCTCAGCTGTGCTAAGTTGCAAGTCCTCAGGGTTAACTAAACCAGCAAGAATTTTCAGCCTGTCTGTGTAGGGTACATTGCTGTCTACTGGGAAGCCCTTAACCTTTTCAATTTCATCATTCATAAGCCTCTGCACAACCAAGTAGTCATCAGATATTTGGCCAAGGTTTTTGAAAAAGGAAGGTGCTTATTATGTAAAGGAAATGCAAGCAATTTGACCTTACCTTGATGCTGTCCTTCAATTGAGGAGAAATCTCCTTGTCAAAACCGTCAGATATCTTGAAATACAGAACCAGGCTTATTCCATCGCCATCGTTCTCACCAAACATGGCAGCAGGATAGGTAGGCAACTGTACAAACCGGTAAAATTGTTAAGTTCAGAACTAACCAAGAAACATACAAATGTTAGAAGGTGCTGGTTAAGTCTTAAGTAGTTCAACAGAATATTCCCAACTGAATTACCTGAATGTTCACAATGAGAAGCGAAGGAAAGGTCTGGTGAGTCTTTAGAGACGGAAGAGCGAGGTGTTGCGCAATGTGGTGTACCTTCCGTGTACAGGCAAACATGTCTGCTCCAATTGGGATGTAGGGGGAACAGTTTGGAGCTGGGGATTTCCTCTTATCTCTACAAGCATTTCATAAGTTCAGTCGAGCATACTGATAGACAATATAAGCAATGTGTGTACACAAATGTCACTGCTCTTACTTGAAGAAGCCCTCTCCTCGGACTCTGAACACTGACGGCTCAAGAACCGACCAGCAACCGTCTGACAGTTTGTCGCTGGTCGAACATGTCACAGACAACCCGGCTCTCGGACGGTACAAATACTTTGTAGAACCACCTGGATTTGCAATTTTGTCAGCAATGTAAAAACTAACTATTGAACAACACATCAACATATTGCAAGATAGTAGCTGAGTGTTGAAGTTAACTCACTCATTTCAGTCATCTCATCACCCTCATATGACCTTCTCCTGAATGAGAGCCTGACCACAGCCGATTTCTTCTTCTGGTGGTGCGGGCTGACGCTGACAATAGGCATCGGCTGGATCTTGTTGCTGGGGGTCGAAGGCGGAAAGGGCCGAGGCGAGCACGACATTGCGCTCTGCAGTTCTTTCAGGCTACTACTGCAGCACTCCTCAGCTTTGCAACTAGTACTACTACTAGCAGCAGCAGCATTTGGGTCCTCGCTTTTCTCAGGGGGATCATCCTGACATGCTTCCGCATTTGCAATGCTCCTGAGGCGATGCACGGTGTCCAACAAACACGTCGCATCCTTGCACTGCGACGCTTGTGGCGCATTGGCGCTGCCGGTAACATCTGGGAGAGGATCTGGATTTGGAAGGCAAACATAGGTAAGTACTGAAAGTCTGACTGCACTGCACATTCTAACACTGACCAATAATATCCGGCTAGACTGACTAATACATTACCTCCACTGACGCTGGCGAAATCGTTGTCGAGATCGTCGTCGGAGTCAGTCGAGTCCAGGATGCTGACAGAATCATACCATGCTTCCTCACAGATCACTGAACAAAAATTTCAGAGTTCTGAGCAAGTTGGTGTCGATCGGAGAACAAGGGGATGCAACAAAAGGAAACAGGAGATGTACTGTTCTCACCACTCCCTGCATCCATCTGGCTGTGCTGCCACTGCAGCTGCGTGAGGTGAAGCGTCGCGTTCGAGACCGGCGCCTCCACATGGACAACCCCATGGCGGGCAAAGCAGTTCGCCGCGTCGTCGGCACGGATGATAGGCGCGTCGGCGATCGCTGCGGACACCTTCCGGCGAAACTTCCTCGCCGCGGTCGAGAGCTTCCTCGACCTCCGCCGCCGCCTCGTCGTCGAAACGCAAGAACCCATATGGTCACTGACCACGGCACGCCTGGATTGAACAAGCAAAGAAACCAAGTTGCACCTTGCAGAGTTAGCAACGCAGGCTATAGAAGAAATTAAGAAACCATCTGACACTTTACTTTCAAGAACTCAAAGGACAAATCATATAGCATTAATTACCCTTATCAATCAATCCAGTGATATCTGATTATCTCTACCTCTCTGTGGATAATGCTAGAGGAAAAAGGCTTTTTTTTGCAAGGTCACAGGTGCCAAATTCCTGGAATGGCCAGCAACTACTACGTACAAGCAACTCTGCCTTCCTCTACTACTACTTGTCATCCGCAAGAACGTGATGTGCATGCCATTAATTAATGGCAGGGAGGACCCGTGTATGGCCTAAAGCGTGTTGATCCCTGAACTTTTTTGTTCAGCAAAGGCATAGCATATAAATCAAAGAGAATGACAAAGAACAGAAGATGGTACAGGTCTCTGTCACGCGTGTTTGAAGAACCTAGCCGCCTGGCTAGCAACAGTACAGGGGCCTTGGCTAAACTAATGTTGTCATGAAAGTTCTAAACTTCTAATCACTTGTTATTCGCTGATTTTTTATGGGTGTTAGGGGCAAGGAATAGAGGTTAGGTGACTCAACTACTCAAGGTTTGATCAAACCAGGTTTGGCATAGTCAAATTGTTGGTGTACATGTACTTGGTCACAAAGGAAGCTTACGAAAAGAAGCGGGAAATACTAGGAGAAAAATCCCCAGTTGATCATTTTGCCATGGATTGCAAATCTCAGCAAAACATATTCTTCAAGTAGAGACAATTTTCAGATTCTTTGTGTGACATCTACAAGGCAAGAGACTATGACTGATGATGCAGACATCTATGAAACTATCATCTATTTAATGGGTGGTTTGTGTAAACAAAAAATCCCCTTAATCAGTTCTACGTTTATACTTCTTTCGTTAAAAAGGACCCATCTTTGGAAGAAACTTGTACGCTAATGTGACTGGAGAGAATTATAGGGTGGGCTAAACAAATGATTTGCAACCAACTACTGAAAAAGGCATCCCAACCTGATCACAAAGGTCACGCCAGTTATCTAACAAAGAAACATTAAACAATGATGCAACCAGTCGAACTGTGACCTTTTCAAATAGAAGAGCACATCATAATTCCCCTTTATTTTCCTGCCCCCCTGTCTGTTGGTGCGTTCCCCGTGATGAACCACACACATAAATTATGTATTGTCAAATCAAGCTCCAACAAAAAGGAAACCAATTGTATGTGAGATATATACACAATCTATCAGCATATGCAGTAGGTATGAATAGTACTGGTCATGCTATTCTCTGAAAACTAATACATCCAAGCTAATGCAGTAGGATAATACCCAAAAACAGCACTAGTGTAAATATGTAATTATTCAGGGGAGGAAGTAACAGAACCTTGTGACTAGCTAGAGGTCCTGAAATGCAGCTCACAAAAAATGTCAATGCTTCTTTGAGGAACAACTGACTGGAGGAAGCAGTGAGGATATTTATAAACTTTGGGAACAAGACCTGAAGAAGTCGTAGTGCTTTCAGTAACGTGGGCCAGCACAGATGCGGTTTCTGTAGTAAAATTAGCAGTTTTAGAAAATATTTAGAAATTATTTCAGCATTAATTATGATAATTAAAGCATATTTCCAGCTGCATATAAAAGACATAAATGACATATAAACATGTAATCTTATTATGTCAATTAAACAAGATAATATGCTTAAAAGATAAAACCTGGAAACATACAAAAAAAATCAACATAATGCTCATTTAGTTGTTTATTTATTTGCTCTCAGATGTCGTGCTGCTTAAGATGAAATCTTAGCAACCTCGCCACTTTTGTCAATATTCTTCACTTATTAGATATGACAAAATAAATCAGACTTTGAGCTGGAATGAATGCGTTACTACTATGTCAAGAGCAAGTATTGAATTATCTCATACGTCACAAACAACACTTAATACTTTCGGCCAACATAGGGAGCAATTATCTCACAGTGCAAAATTGAGATCACAAAAACAACACTTAGTCCTTTCGACCAAACAGAAGAAACATATATATCACAGTGCACAAATAGAGATTGATACTAGTCAAATTCGGTCAGCAAAGAAGCAACCGAGCCACAGGAAAGTAACAGAGCTATGACAGTAGAGATGAAAGTAACAGAGCTGTGATACTAGAGATGAACCAACAATAGTATGCAAACAATATGCAAACAACAAGCTCAAGTCTGATTTTATAATCAACGTTGTCAATCTAATTTCACAAGTGACAATAATCCTCATCGAGCATATACTGATCCCACAACATTACTAAGCAAAGTCTCCTAGTGCTAGATTAATCCAAAACAACACAATTTGAAACTTCTACTAGCACGACACACTATGCAAAGTAATGCGAAAAACTGAAAAGAGCAAACTCACAGTTCGAATGGCACTCAAAACCATCGAGTAGAAACCGGCTAAGGCACGCCGAAGGCGTTAACTCAAAAAACCAATCGCCCCGCTGTGCCACGAAGAACGGACGAGGTCGTCGGATATACAATGCCAATCTACAATTCGGGACACGCCAAATTGTGAAGTCGAGGTACAGGAAAATGCTGCACAAGAACCACTGCAAGATGCACCAGCCGAATGCACCCAAGGAGCAAATAATCATCACTGATTCGAAGTCTTCTCTCCCAAATCAAGAACCAAACCGACCGGGCCCAACCAAGATGACGAACTCCCCAAATCAACTCGCAGCAACCTCGAAGGAGATGGCGTGAGGTGACAGACAGAGGTACGCAAGGAGGGAAAACCAGAACCTCACAACTGACGGCGTCGTGATCAACCACGGCGGCGCAGCAACCCACATGACCCAAGAGCCAAAAACCAAATCGGGAGAGGAAGGACAAAATTGGATAGCTCAGTGTACTACTGCGAGCAAGAAGAAGAAGGATGTTGGCTTAAGAAGAGGATGAGGCCACACCGCCGCTGCCAACGGCTGGCACACAAAGCGCCTGGGCCGCCCTAGCCGCATGCGCCACTGCCACTCGCAAAGGGGAAAACCCCAGCCGTGTGCCTCTGTTAGGGTTGGAGACAAAGTCTCTAACCTTATCCTCCCTCTAACTTAATGATAGGTGGGTTCCAACATTCCTTTTTTATTTCTTCTTTTCTCTAATTGATAAATTACCAAATGGCCCTCAGTTAGTCCAAATAGATTAGTCGTAGTTAGTTAGTCCAAATAAATTAGTCGTAAGGATTGCTAGTTTTTTTTCTTCATAAATTTAGTAGTCTTTTTTTTATTATACACTGATTAGGTTAAATTTGTACATAAGGATTACCGAAATGTAGTTATTTTGGGGAGATAGGGAAATGTAGACTAAATAGTGTGGTCTGTTTATTTGATTGAGTGTAGTAAAGAACGGTGAATTGCTCCTAATATATGCATTGGGTTGTTGTGGCTTTAGGTAATGTTGAACATGCAAAACTTGCTTGTGTTTTTTTTGCGATAGTCATGTATGGGGCGGATAGGGTGGGTTGGACATATCAAGATGTCTAATCAGTGTGTACTTAACAACATGTAGTAATCCTTAACTGCTTGCACTAATAAATTAACATTTCGAAAAAGCTAAAAACTAGCATTCCAAATAGGACGCATGAAATCATACACTTTCCTTGTACGCCTAACTTGCTATGTATTATCACACGTACCAAAAATTTATTGTCACATGAAATCATAGGTTGTATTATCACATGCACCATAAATTAGTTACATGTTGAAATTAGGTGCATGAAATCAGGTTGTATTATTAATTTAGTCATAATTAATTATTAATTTAGAATTAATAATTAAGACTAATTTATTTGGACTAATCAACTACGACTAATTAATTACAACTAAATTAATTACGACTAATTAATTATAGCTAAATTAATTATGACTGATTAATTAAGAATATTTAAGTACGACTAATTATCTACGACTAATTAATTATGAAAATTACAACTATTTAATTATTACTAGTTAATTATAAATAAATTAATTACAACATGGTTTGTCTGTGCTCGGGGTTATAACTAAATCGTGTGGACGAGAGAAGTCCCCTCCTTTGGGGCACGAACTTGACACATGTCGCCTGTCGTCGAGTCCACGGTATTAATTTTAGCTTTGATCTTCAGAGAAGACTAGATTTGTTATTCCGCACATAAACAGTGCTATATCAGCTACAAACTCCAAATTTTTTGCTGCTCTCTCTCTCAGTTGGCTGAACGGCGAGTCTACAGACTCGTCAGTTTGGTTTGGCTCCTGCTTTTTAGACTTGCTTCTTCCCTGCAAGAGCGGCACGTAGTTCCTCTCCCGTCGCCGTCAGATAAAAAAACGAACGTTGTAGATCTTCATCATGTCGTGGATGGTACAGAGGTCAGGTGCCGTAGCAATCAATCAGACACTGGAATTTTGATTGGATGGATCATCGGTCTCTTTAGCTTTGCTTAGTATAGGAAGAGGATGTATTTCCACTAGGCTTGTATAGAAAAGTAGTAGTAATTCGATAGGGACATTCGTAGATAACTTCGGTCTTAAGTTTAAGCAACGCTTCTTACCAGTAATTATGTTTTGTGTGCGTAGCCTAAAAAATGCGCTGGTTTCAAGCGATGCTAGATATTGGTGTGACTCCACTAATCAGTAGTCACGTGCCAACTGATATATCTGCAAGAGAGGAATGGCCATTGGTCCATTTAGTTTGCTCCCATTTTTCACTATTCTTCTTCTTTTGGAAAGTAAATGTTAAAGTTTGTTCCGTTTCAGCATTATCTTCTTGTTAGGATTGTAATCTTCCATGTTAGGCAAGGAGATCAGGATGCGCCAGCACCTTCCTTGTGCGAGGACTCTTGATGTCGTGCGCTGTACTGCGGTCGCATCTTCCTCTTCTATATTTATACTCAGTTCGGTTAATGCAAAAGCCAAGCGCGTTGAGATCATACTCGCCTTCATGGTATTAGAGCAGTGCCGGTCCTAGCAAGTTTATATTAAAAGCCTTCTATGATTTTAAGCCATGGTAAAATCGAAGAGTAAAGAAAATTTGAAGTCATGATAAAATCAAAGAGTAAGAAAAATTTCAAGCCATGGTAAAATTCTAAGTCATAGACGGTTTTTAATATAAACCGTCTATGATATACAGAGACATGACAGACGGTTTGTAAATAGAACCGTCTGTGATACTTCACAGAAGGTTCTTAACAATAATCGTCTGTGATGACTGAGATTATCACAGACGGTTCTTTTGGAACCGTCTGTATGATAATTTCATCACAGACGGTTCCAAAGGAACTGTCTGTGATGAGGCGTCTTCTATAACTTGTTTTGTAGTAGTGGGAGATTGTGAAGAAGGCCACACTTGATAGTTTTGATAAAATGTAGGATGCGAAAATGTTAACGTAAAAATAGTTGTAGCGGTGATATAGAGATAAGTGGATGGAACCTTGCTTTATGATAAACTTGCTTATATAAACGACACTTTTGTTTTAAGTTGAAATGGCTTGATCCTAGGTCTGAAAAAATAACTAAGGTATGATATTGACAAACAAAAATTGCTTTGTGCTAAAATAACCACAAGACCCCTCCTTTGGCAAAACAATCATCTATATACTCGCATTTGGCATAAGGACTTACTGTGTACTCTTGTACTCATGGTTGCTCATATATGTGGATTTAGTGCTTGAAGATACTAACCGGTGAACAATTACCTCTACCTATCGGGAGTTGAAGATGATGCCTGGTACTAGGTCACTTACTCCGGTCGATTGCCTATGGGCCTATCCTCGGGATCCACATGGCTATTATCCTTTCTGCTGCAAGACTTCATTTATATTTAGCTTTCTCGATCCGTGATGTAAGACTTCGATCATGTGATCTATTAACACTTATTTATTATCATTTTTATTCGCATGTATGGACGTGATATTCATAAATATTATACCGTGTGAGCTAGCTCTGATCGTAGGACTGGCTCGGTATATACAGATGTTTTAGATGCAAATCCGGGTCCGGAAAGTGACTAACTCTCCTTATGAGATAATTTTAGCTTACTTGGATGCTAAGCTGTCCAAATCGATCCATCACAAAACTAACAAGATAAATAGCAAGAAGGATTCTTGAGATGTCCAATCGATTAGTTGGCGAGATGAGTTGATTATACGTAGTAAACCAACGGTGGTTTTCGACGGGAAGGCAGCAAATATAGGAAGAACTTAACGCTGGTGTGCACATGCGAATTAAGAACCGTGTGGTACTCTTCAGCGTTTGAAAGTACCCGGCGACTTTGATGAGATCGTGTGATTACGGCTGACATTTGGCAAGTCACGGGATGGATTAAATGCCCACATGCAAGACAAGACAGCGAGATTAAAGATATTCTGCAATCTGTATCATTTCATGATTTGATACGCGGGAACATGTCTCATAAAAACAAGGGCCAGTCGACTGACAGCCTGACAGGTGATGGTCTCACCCACCTGATCTATAGGATCAGTGCGATATCTTAACTACTATCATGCCAGCGGACGATCGTCTAACCCCTTCTCTCCTGTTCACACATGCACGTATCTTCGTCCCCTCCTGTACCGCTCCACCCCCATGTCTTACATCTCAATCACGATTTCCCTTTCTTCGCTTCCTCCTCGTGCAACCGCCCGCATCCTCCACACCACGCAATCCGTCTTCACAATCTCCGCCCCCATTCCCATCACCCTCCGCCTCAAACCCCCGCTCCCCTCTGCTCCCCATCTCCGCCACCCAAAACCGTAGCCCCTCGCCGCGACCCTGATGTCGCCTCCGTAGCCGCTGCCGGCGACGGCCAGTATGCCGGATTCCTTCGTGTCGGTGTGGCTCCGTGGCCTCCCGCTTCCCCCCGAAGTACCGCCCCACGGAGTTGGAGTTCGTCGACCCCATGACAGACGGCCACCTCTTCAACAACATCTCCCTCGGTGGCCGCATCGGCAACGTGAGCCCCCTCCTCTTCCAACCCTGTCGAGTTCCTCTTTTTGGCCTCCCCCACCGCTTCCTCGGACGCACCGCAGATGCCGTGGTTGGGTTCAGGCCGCAGATGCCGTGGTTGGCGGCGCCGACTGAGCCGCTGTGCGACGCAGCGGGGAATGGAGACGCCGCTGATGGCGGTGGCAGAGGCGTTCTAGGAGCTAGCGTGCGGGATGGAGGCCGACGACGAGGAGCTCCAACTCGCGCTTCTTCGGCGAAAACTCACGCTTTGCCTCCGTTTCTTCAACCGCCTCAAGACGCCTTCAAGTTATTTGAGATCGAGTACGCCACCAAGGTGAGCACCTCTTCGTCCCGCTTGCCGCCGATCTGGCTCGTGTTTTTTTTCGATCGTTTGCTTCGCTCATGCCATTTCTTGGATCTTTGGGACAAAGTTACAAGATTTCACAACTTACACCACCCCTCCCCCGGGAATACTGTCTTAGTGTATTCCCATTCAGCACTAGTTCCTCCCTGCATAAATCATAACCAAACAAGTCCCAGTATTGAACCTGGTAATATAATAGTGGGTGTGGAGTTTAATGTTGATATAGTTATTCCCTTAATTCATGAATTTATATTGACATCCAACTTATGCAGGCAGAAAGGGCTTCCCAGAGGAGATACATTTTCCACACCAATTTTCTTACTCCGCCTATAATAAAGGAGGCTACATTGGTAATTGAGAAGTTAGCTGATATCAAAGTAGTAGCACAGGGGGGCTATCCACAGGTGAAATTCAAATACCATCAAAGGAATTTTGCTAATAGCTTCCATTAGCCTATCTACCTTGTTTCTCATTTATATATGTATGTAGGCTGAGCGGTGCCGAATTCAGTTGGGCATCTGGACTCTATGACAAGTAACCCAGATGTAGTTGCTGCTTTGAGGTTTTCTCAAATTTATATTATAAGCACCACTATCTGTTATGTAAGTTGATTGTGAGACCATCCCTAGCGTTCAAATTTTCGATTGGAACCCTGTTCTCATGGTGACTTTCTCGATGCTATTCTTGGGATAGGAATAATAAGGGAGAAAGTTGGAGATATACTTTTGCAGGTGGACTGCCTTCCCAATTGCTCATTTTCTGGATGTTGTCGCCATGTTTTTTCACATCCTTCCCTCTCATCATTTGAGATGTCTCTTTGCATTTTCTGTTAGGGGGGGAAGAGGTGCTCAGGTCCTTGTTGATCAAGAACTTGTTGACTACCTGATTTCTACACTCGAAAATGTAGGTATCTCCCAAATTGTCTTGCCACAATTCTCAATTTACTATAGGAAGATCCGGATGGACAAGCCAAAGGAACTACTGCTATTTTTGCAAATTCGAGCAAGTGAGGATATTTCTTGTTCTGTTGTTTTTAAGGAACTGTGGTCCTTTTTGTTAGAAATATATGTATAGCGTGTTATTCCCCATTATTA
The DNA here is from genome assembly GCA_036346405.1 of Phyllostachys edulis. Taxonomy (NCBI): domain Eukaryota; kingdom Viridiplantae; phylum Streptophyta; class Magnoliopsida; order Poales; family Poaceae; genus Phyllostachys; species Phyllostachys edulis. Next base: position 13,394,086 of record CM070550.1, on the reverse strand, counting down.
TGAGGGGTTATTTGTATATTCACCACCTGTACTTTGTGTATATATACTGGCCCTTTGGCCCCCCCTAGAAATACAAGTTGCTATTCCTAACATGGTATCAGAGCCAACTAGGTTTTCCTCACCTGGACGCGCAACTCGTCCTCAGCCCTAGCCGTCGCCGTCGGCTTCACCTCCCTAGCCTAGCCGCCACGGCCACCTCCCATCGCCGGCCGCTTGCATCTGCAGCGCACCACCACCACTCCCGACGACCACGCCGCCGGCTCCGTGCTCCGAAGGACCTGGCGCCCCGGGCCTCTACCACCACCCGCTCCGCCGCTATTCTTCTCTTCTCGCTCAGGCCACGCCGCCGCTTGAAGAGAGAAGGAGCCGGTCGCCTCATTGCCGCCGCCTCGCTTTGCCATTGCCGGGGACACCGCCGTCACCGTCGGGAGCTGCTGCCGCTATCGCCGGTTACCGATGCCGCCGCTTGGGGCGCCGCCGCTACCACTGGCTGCTGTCTCTTTCGCTTCGTGGTTGTTGCTTCCACTCAGGATCGCGCCGCCGTCGCCGTCGGGGAGCCGCCGGCTTCCCCTCCTGAGCCGCCACCGTCGCCGCCGCCCAGGGGGGAACCCTAGTCCCCCTTCTCTCCCCCCGCGTGCACTGCTGGGCCGCGCGAGTGCTCTTAATTGAGCCGACCCGTGAGTAAAAGTAAAAAAAAGAAAAAAAGAAAAAAGAAGAAAAAAAAATCATTATGTCATTCTAACCGTCGCGCTGTCTAGCGTCACCTGTTAGACTTTGTTGCCTTGGTCACCGCGCCGTCCAGCGTCGCCTACCAATGGGCACTGTTTCCCTCTCTCGCTGTCCGGTGATCTTCGATGGTGTTAATTACACCGACTTCGTGTCTCACATGCGCATCCACATGCGTGGTCTTCGTCTCGGGCGCCCTTCTGGCGATGTCACCGCCCGCTTTGCCCTACTCCTCCGACGGAGTTTACGCTTATCGCTACGCCCCAACAGATTGACAAGGTTGCTTTGTTGAGGCCACCGCCTTGCTTGATGATGAGGTCGCCTCGCCTACCAGAGGCTCGATTCCTACAAGGATCGATTGATCGCCTACACTCAGTGGTACGATGACGATGCTTTCGCCGCCGCCGTCTTTATCGTCGAGATCCGGCCTTTTTCTTCGAGGTTGTGGGACTCTTCGCTTTCGGATGTGGACTCACCTTCGTCAGCGCTACAAGTCCTCTGGTGATGCCCTGTACCTGTCCGTGGTCCGTTAGGAGCACTTTTTTCAGCAGGGTGATGCTACTGTTGACGCTTTTACGCCGAGCTCTTGCATCGGTGTCACTAGACTCTCCAGACCGCCTTCTTGCCGCTCTCCCGCTCTTGTCTGGTCAGACGCGTCTTGACACGAGTTTCAGCTGGTCACTGAGTTCCTTACTCGCCTTCATCCTGAGTTCGAGCAGAGGCGTGCCCAGCTCCTTGCACGCCACCCTTGTGTGACTCTCCTGGAGGCTCTTACCGAGATACGCGCAGAGGAAACTCGCCTGAGTGGTGCTAGTCTGATGCCACTCCCCTCTGTGCTCGCCGCTCGTGCACCTGCTACACTGTCTCCTCCAGCGGCTGCCACAGGTGGTGATGGCCGCCCTCCATCTGGAGGTGGCTGTCCTCACTGCTCCTACTGCGACAAGGTCGGCCACATTGAGTCCCAGTGCTATAAGAAGAAACAAAATCTTTCACACTGTTCTTCTACTGGCACTGGTGCTTCTACATCGATGTTCAGATCGACTCCTTCAGTTAGTTTCTCATCGAAAGCAGAGATAGCAGACTTCGACGCCTGCTTGCCGCTTCAGGTTCTCCCTCGACAGGTTCTGCAGGTTCCGCTACTAACTCTTCGGGAACTGAGAAACCACCTCCTACACAGTCAGGTACCTCCCCGTGGATTCTTGATTCTGGAGCATCTTTTCACATGACTCCTGATCCTTCCACTCTGTCTTTCATTACACCTCTTGATTCTCCTATCAGTATTTTTACTGCTGATGGTACATCTCTTTCTGTCTCTGGTCGAGGATCTCTTAGCAACTCATCTTTTCATGTTCATTCTGTTGCTCATGTTCCTCGCCTTACCATGTAGCTTCTTTCTGCTGGGCAGATTACTGACCTTGGTTATCGGGTCATTCTCGACTCTGACTCTTGTTGTGTTCAGGACCGCAACACGAGAGCTATGGTTGGTTTTGGCCCTCGGCGCCTTGACTCATAGTGTCTTTGGGAGCTTGACTGGCTTCACCTTTCTTCCATCGCCTGTCGCCATGAGTCTCTCCGCTTCGCTATCTGTCTCACTGGCTCTTTCAAAGAATGGCATCACCGTCTTGGCCATCTGTATGGATCTCATCTGTCGTCCTTAGTTCGTCGTGGTCTTCTAGGGTCTGTCTCAGGAGACGTGTCTTTAGATTGTCAGGGCTATAAGTTAGGTAAACAGATTCAGCTTCCTTATCCTCATAGTGAGTCTGTGTCTCAGCGCTCTTTTGATCTTGTTCATTCAGATGTTTGGGGTCCAGCTCCCTTCGTTTCAAAAGGGGGTCATCGATATTATATCATATTTATAGATGATTTCTCTTGCCACACTTGGATATATTTCATGTCTTCTCGTAGTGAGTCCTTGTCTATCCATAAACAATTTGCCACTATGGTTCACACACAGTTCTTCACTCCTATTCAGCCATCTTCTCTTGATGTTCCATCTTCTTCTGATGCTTCATCTTCCCCTGATGGGTCATCTTCTCCTCGCTACGCTCTCTGCGATCGCCAGTCGATTCAGCCCTGCCTGTTTTTGTTTTGTCGGGCGCAGCCTACTGTGAGCTCGTTCCTCCACGGATGCTGTTACTCACCCTGAGTGGCAGCATACCATGGCCGAGGAGATTGCTGCTCTCGAGCATACTGGTACTTGGGATCTTGTTCCCTTTCCATCTCACTCTCATCCCATCATGTGTAAGTGGGTCTATAAGATTAAGACTCGCTCTGATGGCTCTCTTGAGCGTTATAAGGCGCGTCTTGTTGCTCGTGGCTTCTAGCAGGAGCATGGTCGTGACTACGACGAAACTTTTGCTCCTGTGGCCCACATGACCACTGTTCGCACTCTTCTTTCAGTGGCATCTGTTCGCCACTGGTCTGTTTCTCAGCTTGATGTCAAGAATGCCTTTCTTAATGGTGAGTTGCGTGAGGATGTCTACATGCATCACCACCTGGGTATTCTGTTCTTGAGGGCATGGTCTGTCGTATTCGTCACTCTCTCTATGGTCTTAAGCAAGCCCCTCGTGCTTGGTTTGAGCGATTCTCCTCTGTGGTCACTGCTGCTGGTTTTTCAGCTAGTGATCATGATCCTGCGCTTTTTGTCCACACTTCGTCTCGTGGCCGGACTCTTCTTCTTCTGTATGTTGATGATATGATCATTACGAGAGATGATTCTGAGTACATTGCCTATGTCAAGGCTCGTCTTAGTGAGCAGTTCCTTATGTCGGATCTTGGTCCTCTTCATTACTACCTTGGGATTGAGGTTACTTTCACTTCAGATGGTTTCTTTATGTCCCAAGAGAAGTATATTCAGGATCTTCTTGATCATGCCTCTCTCACTGATCAACGTACTATTGAGACTCCCATGGAGCTCAATGTTCACCTCCGACTCTCTGATGGCGAGCCTCTTTCTGATCCGACTTGTTACCGTCAACTTGTTGGGAGTCTTGTCTACCTTGCTATTACTCGTCCGGATATCACTTATCCAGTTCATGTTCTGAGTCAGTTCGTTTTAGCTCCCACTCAGGTCCACTACAGCCACCTTCTTCGAGTTCCGCGATACCTTCGTGGGACTATCTCTCGCCGTCTCTTCCTTCCACGCTCCAGCTCATTACTGACCAGTTTATTCGGATGCTACTTGGGCGGTGATCCCTTTGATCGCGGTCTATCTCACCATCGTGTTTTTCTTGGTGGTTCTCTCATTGCCTAGAAGACGAAGAAATGCACCGCAGTTGTCCTGCTCGAGTGCAGAGGCTGAGTTGTGAGCTATGGCTCTCTTGACAGCAGAGATTACTTGGCTACGGTGGTTACTTGAGGATTTTGGTGTTTCTGTCACTACACCGACTCCTCTCTTATCAGACAGTACATGTGCTATCAGTATTGCCCGTGATCCTGTGAAGCATGAGCTCACCAAGCATATTGGTGTCGATGCTTCCTTCATGAGGTCTTGTGTGCATGATCAGGTGATTGCTCTTTAGTATGTGCCTGCAGAGCTTTAAATAGCGGATTTCTTCACGAAGGCCCAGACTCGAGCACAGCACGGCTTTTACCTCTCCAAACTCAGTGTTGTTGATCCACCATGAGTTTGAGGGGGGGGGTGTTAGAGATATATGTATAGTGTGTTATTCCCCATTGTTATGAGGGGTTATTTGTATATTCACCACCTGTACTTTGTGTATATATACTGGCCCTTTGGCCCCCTGGAAATACAAGTTGCTATTCCTAACACTTTTTATTTGGTGTTTTGGGTGGTATAATTTTCACAAGTCTAAGGAGTCCTTTGTGTCTACCTGTTGAGTTTTCAACTTTCCCCCATTAGAGGTGTTTCAAATGTTAAGGATGTGAAAAAGACATTCTATTTGCTATGGAGTAGTATTTAGTAGATTAAGAAGTTTAATATGTTAAGGATGTGGAAGAGAGATTCTATATGCTATGTAGTAGCGATTAGTAGATTAAGAAGTTATGTGCTCCTCAACTTGCTACTGGTAAGATGAGATGTGCGTGTGCATGTGCGCGCATGTGTGTGTGTGTGTTCCAGTGTGGTCCTAATCTGATGCAAAGTAAATTTGAACAAGGAAAGCCTTAAGCCAAATCTCATATGGTCTGTGTCGTAGCAGGGCCCCAAGGGGTGCCCCACACCCTAGGGTCGTCGGGAGTACCGGTGTGCCGTCGGGCATGTGGTATATATGTAAACCTAGTTTGTACAGTGTTTTCAGGCAAATGTACCTAAAATGCCCTCACACACACACTCTCTCTCTCTCTCTCTCTCTCGCCTATGAGGGCAAGAAGGTAAATGTCCCTTCTTGCCCTCCTATAAATAAGGCCCCAAGGGCATATGTAAAGGGGGCTTGCTCATTCTCTCCCATTTGTACATACATGCAATACTATTCATACATGGTGTGCTTTGGCTCCTCTCCTCCCGGTCCTTCTCCAAGACGATAATTGGCGCCGTCCGTGCGGATCGAACAAGAAGCCACAAGCGAGAGGAGCCGAAGACACCTCCACTCTGGCCGAAGCCCCAAAACATATGTCAAAACCACCTTTGGCCGCTCATCCCGGAGCTCCCCTACCCTTTTGCTCTTAACCCGAAGCCATCCTCCCATATTTGGTCAAGCCGAAGCTCACCTTCGGCCCTTTGCCTCCGAAGGACCCCCAAAGCGGCCTCCGTTTTGGCTGACAGCAAAGGCCCTTCGGGCTGGCCCTCTTCCAGCGCCGGCCACTCGGAGCTTCTGATGCGCGCACCTTCACCCACGCACCGCCTCTAGAGATCCAGCGGCGTCGCCATCAAGCGTGGCACTGAAGCCCCTCACTTGCTTCGACCCCGGAGTATTCGCCGCCTTCGGAGTACCCTCCGGCCCCTTCGGCACCTTCTGTAACAGCCGCAGCTTTAATAAACAGTAATAAGATGTTGTTCATAGCATCACTGTTCATTTTAGCAAACTAGGCAATATGTTACAACCTAACTTCCTTCATTTCTAATCTTAAATCTAAGTCTGTAGAAAACTTCAAAAGAAAATACCAAATCAATGTTGGTATTAAAAACCGGGAAATATTTTTATTGTAAACCAGAGGAATTATCTTAGCAAAAATAAATTTTGTGAATTTTTAGAAATTATGTTAATCTTGAGAAAAATATTTGTCTTTAAATAAACCCATTCGGATTAATTGAATTATTTATGTATTTCACAAAATGAAACAGTGGATTTTAAATTTTATTCAGGACATATATTATCCCAGTAGTCTCTTTGCAAAATCTCACATTTTTCCGAATTAATTTGCTATTTTAAAACCCTGGTCAAACTCTTGAAGATTTTAATTAGGTTTGGTCAACCCTCCCGGCCGAAACCTACTCCGTGGCACTATTGCGACTTGAATCCATCGAGTTTAAGTCCAACTCAGTGCAACCGGGCCGCACCGACACGTTCAAAGCATGCGCCCCACCTCCCGTGCTTTCGAGCCGTTGATCTCTCGCGACGGCCGAGATTCACGGGCAGGAAAGCCCTCCACGGTGCGATATGATCTCACCGTTGATTCCCATCCTACCATGTCACTCAATTCAAAAACCCTAGCGCTCACCTAAATCTCCGCCGTTAGATCTCAATGAATGGGCCAGATGCATTGGGCCGTTCGGACCATCCCGATCCGCCCTTCAATTTCGACCGTAGGATCTAAATCGAGCGGTGCGCCATTTTCGGGATATACCGTTTTTAAATGGTAAGGGCTGAAATGAGCGCGAGCCGTTAGATTCAAAGTGAGCGGACCAGATCTAATGGGCCGTTCGGACCATCCGAACGCGCCATGAGATCTGAGCCGTTGGACTCTAATCGGACGAACCCCACCCATTGGGCCGTTCGGACCATCCGGTTTCCTCTTCGGTCTCAGCCGTCAATTCTAGATCCAACCGCACCAGCATTTTTGAGTTTAAACCTATAGAGCGCCAAAAAGGTGGTTGACCGTTAGATTTTAATCCTATGGTACCGCTTCAAAACGCGTGCATTAAGTGTAGGTTCCCTTATAGCCGTTAGATCTGGAATCTACGGTACCGCTTCAACCCTCATGCGCCAAGGCTCAGATCTTGGTGGCCGTCAGATCAGGATCGCACGGTCCATATGAACTGTGCCGTTCGGACCATCTGCAGTACCCACCGTATCTTAGCCTTTAATTCAAAATCCAACGGCGCCAAAGCTTTAGCCACGATTCAACCTCACGACCGTTAGATTTAAATCAAAGGACTCCTGGGAGTTGGGCCGATCGGATCGGCTACAGCACCCTTTGAATCTCAGCCGTGAGCCCAAAATCGAACGGTGTTGTGCGGATTGTCTTAGTTAAGAGACGCGTCCTCACATCGGCCGTTAGATTAGGATCGTGCGGTCCATATTAAAAGTTATCGGTTGAAGGTTGTTTGCCCATCTTATCGCAGCCGCCACTTCCAATCGGACGGTTGATAATTTTGGACCTTGCGGTGGGTCAGTGTTGTCGATTTTGCCCCTACGACAACGTAACCCCACCCGCCGCTGAGCTCCTCTTCCTCCTCCTCTACTTTGTCGCCACCGACGGCTTTGTTCTCGGAGCGGAGGCGTATACGATGGAGATGCGAATATTCCTTGATATTTAGTGTCGATAGCCACCTCATCGCCTCCGACACTTCTCAGCTTCTCGAGGTTCCCTCTATATAAACCCTAACTTTTGGTGATCTCTCGCCATTGTTAACCGAGAGCTATCCTCATGTTCCTCCTTTCTTCTCCGTGAAGCTTCCTTACTCTTACTTTTGGTTCAACCACAAACATGCCTAATTCTCATATTAATATGGATTTTGGGCATCTGTTGTAGGGTTGGACCTAGGCATGCTCTCTGTCTACTTGTGTCAGTTGGAGCACCTCCTCGGTGAAATCTTGCTCTGACCAGTGCAAAGGATCTTGGAACTTTGTTGACTCGGCCAGGACTTGACTTCATCTATTTCCTTCTCCAGCTGGTAAGTTAGACCTTGTTTCTTGTCACCTTGAGCACCCTAAGGACTTCAATAGTTCACATGAGCTATCTACCTGTACATGATTACTCAAAACTTCTTTAAACTGAAAAGTTGTTTTTTTTTATAACTTTTCGGTCTTTCATATCGTTTTCAAGATTTAGGGTTTCTCTTGCTAGCATATCAGCTTATATAGGTCCTAGCAAAACCCTAGCATCATAAGTAGACCCTCTTTCGATTCTTAAGGTCCCAGATTCCTTTATTGTTACAAGATCCTTCTCTGTTGGTTTTGTCGAGCAAAACTGACAAAAGCTTTACCCTTCTTTTCTTTTCGTTGAATTGGCCGCTTAGGGTAAGCAAAGAAGGTTTAGGTATTACTTCTACTCTAACTTGGCTTTAACTCAAACCTTAAGTCTCGCTTAGTGTATTTTTACAAATCCAACCGAAAATCAGATATGTCACTTTGTCGCTTTTTGTTGTTGAATAACCCGACAACATATACAAAGAAGTTCCTCAATCTTTTACTTTTGTCACTTGGTGTTCTTAAATGATAAGTAAAGTCACAAGAGCGCTTTTGACTACTTTAGTTTAAGAAAAACAAGTTACTTAATATATGTTTAGATCACTGCAGACCCTCGTTATAATCGATATATCTTAGTTTTCTAAAATCCAAAACTTTGGTTTCGTGGTGAAACCTCATGTTGATAATTAATGTTAACTAATAATTAGGAGTTGTAAACCTTTAGTTTATTTGTTTAATTGCAACTTAGATAAAAATGTTATCTTATACATGATTCAATAATGACCAACTTCATTCTTACTAACTGCCTAAATTTGACTTTTCAAAACTCAGAATCAGTAGTACTAAGTTAAACTTTAATCTGGATAATTAATGTGATTAAATGGTAAGTATGGGTTATTAACTCTATTGGGTAGATATAACTCAAGCATCTTGTTAACCATGCATTACCATCTTGATCATGCATTCTTTTTCCATATTTTGTCCTCTGCCAGTTCTTGTGTTTATTGGATTTTTATGGTTATAGATTCTGGTTCTTCTGAAATTGTTGAATCTGCTATTGAGCGACCAGAGCCTGAACAAGAGATCTATTATTACCAAGGCAAGCATCCTCTCTGCACCATATTGATCCCAATTTTGGAACTGTAGATTTACAAAATACAGTGATAATTGTTGCATGCTAATTCCTAAAAAATTAATTGTGACATGTGTAGTATCTAGTTACAACCCATGACTTGTGGCTTACCTTAAATTTGATCATACACTCAAATTAAGGTATTGTTTGTATTAAAATACTTAGGCTAGAAATTGCTTAGCCATGCAGTCTTTAGAACGGTAGTGTTTGGAAAGCTTATCTTGTCAAACATGGGAACCACAAATGAATTTCGAAGATTTGTTTCTTTGTTAGTCTCTTTAAATCGAAATGAGTCTAAACCCTTCTTGCTAATCTGATTTCAACTGGATAAGTGGATGCTAGTGATGGTGCCGAGTGCACGAGAATTGGGAAATGTGGTTGTCTTGTCTCGATTGATTAAGGACCGGAACATCGACCGATGATTCAAGCCCCAACGCATTTCCACACGCGTGTATGGGCCTTTGCTTGGTTAAGTAAAGGGTTAATACTATTGAGTTGGAAACAGGAGAGTAAGGACATGTGTATTGATTTCATATGGCATAGATGCTTAAGTCTTCGGCCGTGTCGTATGCCATGTGGAGTTTATATCGATATCGATGCTCTTAGAAGGGTGAGGGCGAGATGTGTTCCATCGCATGTACGCATTCTTCAGGCCCCGATTGCGGTCTAATATGTGCGATTATGCACGAGTTCGCATTTAATTGATTGGGTCGGCATTCCAAGACAACATGTGGACCCTTGCTGAGCGGATGCTATCATCATTGTTTAAGCGGGATCACCACACATGGGTATTCCAACTCAATAGTGTTAACTTGTTGAAAATACCAAATCTTAGTTTACCCTACCAAGATACCAAAGGCAAGCAGTGCTATTATTCTAAACGGCTTACTGCCAACTAAGTCGTGTGGGTAAAGATGTACACCCCTGCAGGGTTAAAACTATTCAAATAGCCGTGTCCCCGGTTACGGACAACGCTTGAATTTGATGAGCGCTTTGTATAGAGTCACTCCAAATTTTGGTGGATGTGGTTTCGGTTCAATGGTTAAGTGTACTGTTGTGTTTGTGGTGTACAACCACTTCATTATTGTTATTGTTTATGATTATTCTTTATCTACTTAATGTTTTAGTCCAAAATGATTTATTAAAACTGCCTTGTCAAAACTTAGCAATTGTAGGTTAAGATGTATTGCTTTCTGCAAAGTTGAACCATTATAGCCTACCTGTTGTTAACCTTATGCATATATCAATTCTAATCCTTTGTATAGGTTCTATCAACCACTTTATTTTAGTAGTTTGTGTAAGTCTTGCTGAGTACCTTCCGTACTCAGGTGCTATAATCTCTTGTTGCGGTGAAGATGGTTATCTGTATGAAATGCCCGTTAGCGCCGATCAGGGCGACGCTAACGAGTGAAGCTATTTCTAGTCTCCACGCAATAGCCTACGGGTGATGGGGCCATTGGTGGTTTTAGCTTTTGCTGTTTCGTTGTTTCCGCTGCTGAACTTTGTAGTGACCAAAGTCACTTGTTTTTGTATGATCAAACCGAAGTGTAAACTCCAATGTATAATTATGTAATTTGTGACCTGTATGTTTGATGCAATGTTGTGAAGGATATATGTGCAATAGTCTTTAATCCTGGGAACTATTGTAATGCATATATCCGGGACCCTGAATGTTGGAATTATGACTTGATAAAATTATGCTGTTAGTATGGTTTTTAATCAAGAACCGAATAGTGCTTGATTAATGATTATGCTTTCAGTAAAATTTTAACTCGGCATAATTCCCAATACTTTGGGGTCCTTACACCTTCGCCCGAAGTAGCCGCCCGGAGTACCCTCGCGCAAGCACCACCTCGCCACCTCCGGAGGTCCCGCCCCCTTCGCGTGCACCTCCGGAGACGAAGGACACCTCGCTGGTTCCGCTCGAGCCACCGGAGACCCCTACCCATCGTGGGCCCCCTTCGAAGTGCAATACCCCCCCGTCAGAGCAAACCTGGAGGCCACCTCCGCCTACGGAGACTCCGCCCGCGTGCCACCTCCGAAATCGCCTCCGAAGCCTCCGCCCAGATAAGCCTCCGGAGACTTCGCCCACGTGCCGCCTCCATCTTCGGCTCCAGCACCGGGCTGAAGAACCAAACCAACCGAATCTCAACGTATCGGCCAAAGCACATCCCCAAAATCCACGAGAGCAACGCCCGCACCTCCGGAGCTCCCAGCCTTCGGCGCGCTCAAATCCGGCCGCCTCGACACCCCTTGCCTACACCCCCCCAGTGCAAAGCGTTCGAGAGCCAAGACCCTCGAGACGCTGCATGCTGCTCCTTTGGTTCAGCAAGCTCCGCCGGACCCCCTACGCCCGCTCTCCGGAGCGGCCTACCACCTCGGGGCCCGAAGCGCATCTTCGGCACCTCCGGCAACCCCGCTTGGAAGCACCCCTCAGGTGGACCCCTTCGCACCGTAGCACCTCCAGAGACATCCACGATCGCGCGGCGTCAAGCCACCTCAGAACCCCCGCGGGGGCCCCCGGACCACCTCGCCTCCGACGTACCGGTCGGAGCAACCATCCGAAGCCCTCGGACCCGGGCCGCCTCCACCGACTGCGCTATGCCTCCGGCTTTGGGCCGCCTCCGCTGCGCATGTTATGAAACTATGATCTGGCTGGTGACGCAGGTAACACTAATCACACCACTGTATAGCCCCATATGATGTTAACTATCGCCATCACCTTTGTTGCTGTGTTCCTTTGCACTCTTTCTATCAAGCATGCAAGCAGGAACATTTCGCACTACTCAGATAGTTCATGCTGTTGTGGTCATGAAGTACATTGTTTCCTCAAGCTCTTAGCAATCTCTATTGGTTGAATATTTCTCCAGTTGTTGAGAGGAGAAATTTCAATCATGCTAATAGTTCGCACAAAACTCTACCGGTATGAGGCGGGCAATGCGCAGCTACTCATAAGAAGAATTAAACCCGAAGGGGTTAACTGATGCTACCTGTTATTTTACAGCACTGCTTGGTCTTGTGCATATTAGTATTTCAATCAGTGCAGAGTGTGCAGTGAAAGCCCACAAGGGTGGCATCATCAATAAGCCCATCACCGTGGCAACAAAGTCATCGCGCATGGCCTTCGAGCCCCGGTGCACACCGATGCCCCTCACGGGCATGAGTGTATAAACAAAGTCATCGCGCATGGCCTTCGAGCCCCGGTGTACACCGATGCCCCTCACGGGCATGAGTGTATAAACAAAGTCATTGCGCATGGCCTTCGAGCCCCGGTGAACACCGATGCCCCTCGCGGGCATGACTACAAACGCGCAACCCTAGTTGGTCCGGAGGTCCGCCTCTGCGACTAAGGAGTCTCCTGCCGCGAGGGCTTCGCCCCGGCGGAGATTTTTTTTCAAATCGCGCTCAAACGCGCACCCTAGTCGTTCCGGAGGTCCGCCTCCGCGACTAGGGAGTCTCCGCCACGAGGGCGTCGCCCCGGCGGAGAGACATTTTTCAAATTGCGCTCAAACGCGCACCCTACTCATTCCGGAGGCCCGCCTCGATGGCTAGGGAGTCTCCCGCCGCGAGGGCGTCGCCCAGGCGGAGCGACATTTTTCAAATCGCGCTCAAACGTGCACCCTAGTCGTTCCGGAGGCCTGCCTCGACGGCTAGGGAGTCTCCCGCCGAGGGCGCGCCCTACAGAGAGACATTTTCAAATCGCTCAAACGCGCACCTAGTCGTTCCGGAGGCCCGCCGACGGCTTAGGGAGTATCCCGCCACGAGGCGCGCGCCCGGCGGAGAGACATTTTTCAAATCAAGGCCAAACGCGACCTAGTCATTCCGGAGGCCCACCTCGACGACTAGGGAGTCTCCCGCCACGAGGGCGTCGCCCCGGCGGAGAGACATTTTTCAATCGCGCTCAAACGCGCACCCTAGTCGTTCCGGAGGCCCGTCTCGACGGCTAGGGAGTCTCTCGCCGCGAGGGCACCGCCTCGGCGGAGAGACATTTTTCAAATCGCGCTCAAACGCGCACCCTAGTCATTCTGGAGGCCCGCCTCGACGGCTAGGGAGTCTCTCGCCGCGAGGGCGTCGCCCCGGCGGAGAGACATTTTTCAAATCGCGCTCAAACGCACAACCCTAGTCGGTCCGGAGGTCCACCTCCGCGACTAGGAAGTCTCCCGCCGCGAGGGCTTCGCCCCGGCGAAGACATTTTTTCAAATTGTGCTCAAACGCGCACCCTAGTCGTTCTGGAGGCCCGCCTCGACGATAGGGAGTCACTTGTCGCGAGGGCGCGCCGGCGGAGAGATATTTTTCAAATCACGCTCAAATGTGTAACCCTAGTCGGTGCAGAGGTCCGCCTCCGCGACTAGGGAGTCTCCTGCCGCAAGGGCGTCGCCCCGGCGGAGGGATATTTTTCAAATCATGCTCAAATGCGCACCCTAATCGTTTCGGAGGCCCGCCTCGACGACTAGGGAGTCTTCCGCCGTGAGGGCGTTGCCCCGGCGGAGAGACATTTTTCAAACCACGCTCAAACGCGCACCCTAGTCGTTCTGGAGGCCCGCCTCGACGGCTAGGGACTCCCCGCCATGAGGGCGCGTTGCCCGGAGAGACATTTTTGAAATCGCTCAAACACGCACCCTAGTCGCTTTGAGGCCCGCCCGACGATTAGGAGTCTCCCCATGAGGGCGTCGCCGGCGGAGAGACATTTTTCAAATCGCCAAACGCAAGACCCTAGTTGTTCCGGAGGCCCGCCTCCACGGTTGGGGAGTCTCTTGCCGCGAGGGCATCCCCCCGGCGGAGAGACATTTTTCAAATCGCGCTCAAACGTGCACCCTAGTCGTTCCGGAGGCCCGCCTCGACGACTAGGGAATCTCCCGCCGCGAGGGCGTCGCCCCGGCGGAGAGACATTTTTCAAATCGTGCTCAAACGCGCACCCTAGTCGTTCCAGAGGCCCGCCTCGACGGCTGGGGAGTCTCTCGCCGCAAGGGTGTCGCCCCGGTGGAGAGACATTTTTTAAATTACGCTCAAACGCGCACCCTAGTCGTTCCGGAGGCCCGCCTCGACGACTAGGGAGTCTCCCACCGCGAGGGTGTCGCCCTGGCGGAGAGACATTTTTCAAATCGTGCTCAAACGCGCACCCTAGTCGTTCCAGAGGCCTGCCTCGATGGCTAGGGAGTCTCCCGCCATGAGGGCGTTGCCCCGGCGGAAAGACATTTTTCAAATCGCGCTCAAACACGCACCCTAGTCGTTCCGGAGGCCCGCCGACGATTAGGAGTCTCACCGCGAGGCGCGCCCGGCGGAGAGACATTTTTCAAATCACGCCAAATGCGCACCTAGTCGCTCGAGGCCCGCCGATGGCTAGGAGTCTCGCCGAGGCGTCGCCGCCAGAGACATTTTTAAATCGCGCTCAAACGCGCACCCTAGTCGTTTCTGAGGCCCGCCTCGACGACTAGGGAGTATCCCACCGTGAGGGCGTCGCCCCGACGTAGAGACATTTTTTAAATCGCACTCAAACGCACACCCTAGTCGTTTTGGAGGCCCGCCTCGACGGCTAGGGAGTCTCCCGCCGCGAGGGCGTCGCCCCGGCGGAGAGACATTTTTCAAATCATGCTCAAACACGCACCCTAGTCGTTCCGGAGGCCCGCCTCGACGGCTAGGGAGTCTCTCACCACAAGGACGTCGCCCCGGCGGAGAGACATTTTTCAAATTGCGCTCAAACGCGCAACCCTAGTCGGTCCGGAGGTCCGCCTCCGCGACTAGGGAGTTTCCTGCCGCGATTATTTTTAATTTAAAAAATGGTTGTTAGCTATGACATTCATTTAAGATAAAAGGTACGTACCAGCCTTTGAGCCCAGCAGATGGGTGGAGGGTTCGACAACACACTCGTAACGTTCGGTTCTACTACTACCAAGATGAATTTTGGACTGTTTTGGCCTTGTAGCACACCGTAATTCTTAAAGTAGCCTTCTTAGCATCATAATTCCATTTTTGGCCCCCTCCTAGCGCCGCCGCGTCGGGACTAAGAAGAACTCACTGCCGCCGCAAAGACGCGAAGATCAACTTGTCGTGGGGCTTAAGAAGAACCGAAGTTGTCATGGCCGGGGTCAGCAGCGAGAACCACTACTACAGTAATGTATTCACTGAGCGGTTTCGTGAGCCGCTCGAAGTTTATGGGTCGATGATGACATGAGGTCATCACAGATGAAAGTTTCAACCGCCTGTGATGCATACTTTCCTGCACGGTTATTAATCGAGAACCGCCTCGTGATAAGTATATATCATGAGCGGTTTGTGGTTTCACTTTGCTTGTGCTATTAAATCCGGCATCATATATACATTATATATATATTGTTCGTAGTCTCGGCCACTTTTTGGGGATCGTCCGCCAGATGAGAAGGATGAGGCGGTAGTACGGGCAACCTCATTGAGCCCCGCAAGTTTAAAAATATGGATGCCAAGAGGCGCCAAGACATCCAATTACCGGATGTTGTCGAGTATTGGACCTAGGTTGAAAGTGGCGTGGACGCGTAGAGTATTCGGCTGGGAAGTGGCATCATGTATCGACAACTAACCATTCTTAAGCATGTAATCGTTTTAAACCTAACAAGAACACCAAGCAACCATTCTCATATTTCAAAAGAATTCTCAACTTGTTGCTTGGTGTTCTTGTTGGGTTTAAAGACAATTACATGCTCAAGAATTGTTGGTTGTCGATAGATGATGCCACTTCCAATCAAGTACTCCAAGATCAACGCCACTTTCAATATAGCGACGCCCAATTACCTATCGACAACATCCGTGTAATTGGATGTCCCGACGCCTCCTTGCATCCATACTTTTTAAACTTGCAGGGCTCAATGAGGCAATGAGGTTGCCCATGGATACCGCCTCATCCTTCTCATGTCATGTGGACAACCCCTAAAGTGGTCAGATATATATATATATATATATATATATATATGATATATATATATTAATGGCACAATATATATATATATACCAACGATGGAGACTTTATAGAGAAGAGATTATGAATGGAACAGTAGGACATACCGGGACGCAAGACATAGGAGAACTTGACCGGCATGAACACAGTTACACAGACAAAGGTGAAATGAATGGTGAGAGACATCATAAGACTATTAACATCATTACATCACAGAGCAAGGGACTATTAATATGAACTAATTATCAATTCAATTTCAGATAAGACTATTGACATCATTACATCACGAGCAAGGGACTATTAATATGAACTAATTATCAATTCAATTTCAAAGATAAGACTATTGACATCATTACATCACAGAGCAAGGGGACTATTAATATGAACTAATTATCAATTCAATTTCAAAGATAAGACTATTAACATCATTGAGCGGTTCATCGAGAAGACAACAAGACCAAGGGTGTCCAAACCCACCACACCAAAGAGAGTAGCCCTCAAAGATCCATCGCAGAGCACTAGCCATTTTCATCATAGAACAAGGGGTAGAGACAGAGAGGAAGTAAGGTAGGGTGATACCTCAAGATAAATAAGAACCACGGCGGCGATTCCCACCACCAAAGACAACCCTCATCCATCTCCTTTACCTTGCATAAATCACACAAACATCGGGACACAACTTAAGGCTCAAGCATAAAAATCAAACTCAACAAAAGACATTAAGCTAACAGATCTAGAGGAGAATAGAGAGAGGATGGGAAAGCAAAGCTAGGGGCCAGGTCCGAGCGCAGGAGGCCGAGCAGGAGAACCAAGCCATGGCAAGAGAAGCGACATGCGGGGTGGCGGCTGCCACCAGAAGTTGTGGCACGACCCTAACATCAAGCACAATACACTACGACTATCGTGACGATCTTGTGCAAAGGCAGAGTGGTGTCACAACTGCGGTGACGGCGATGGGGGTCGGCGGTGGCGCCGAGGTGGGGAGGAACTGACGAGAGTAAATGCTACTGGGAGTGACGAGTTAGGGCGAGCGCAAAACCCTAGCGGCAGGGCTCCTACTAATAAAGAGATTTATCACGAGCGGTTCTATTATGGAACCGCGGTGATAATTATATCCCATATCACGCATTTCCTTAATGGAACCGTCGTGAAATGGTTTTTTCTCAAGTATATTTATCTTGTATATAGACTTACATGACATGAAGAAATTACATGTTTATATGTCAATTTTGTCATTTAAATACTATTGAAAATTTGCTTTAACTATATATACATATATACATATACATATACATATACATATACATATACATATACATATACATATACATATACATATACATATACATATACATATACATATACATATACATATACATATACATATACATATACATATCTATATATCTATATCTATATATCTATCATAGATCGGATATATATATATATATATATATATATATATATATATATATATAATCAATTAATTTGTTCCACTAAACCGCCTCGATATAATTAATATTAATTAATGTAACTTCGCCTCCAAACTAGATTTTTTCCCACAAAACCGCTCTTCTTATATATATATATATATTAAAAAAGTAGAAACCTATAATTAAACAAAGTTTTTCTAGTGACGGAGGTAGGTTGCTATCTCCATCTTCAATACTTCATAAGCGGCCAGCGCCGGATCTGACGGTTGCCTCGATCATCACGAACAAAGCTCGAATACGCCCACCCGCTAACGCTGCTATTCGAGTGTCTCCAAGACCTCACTGTTGAACTAAGAAGAATTGAGCCCATAGGCTCTCTTCCCTTACTTGAGGGTCTCGCCTAGTCGACTTCGGCCGCCGCCTTGATTACAGCCTAAGTGACGGCAAGCCTCCCGGAGACATGCAACGTCGTTTTGGAGGACCACGTCGATGACGTGGTAAACTTGTCGAAAGTGGGAGATCACCCGGAAGACACGGCGGAGGAGGATGTCAAGACGGCGGAAGGTGGCTGTCACCTGCTCTAGCAAATTCTCGACCTACGTAGGAGTGAAGGCATTGTTGAAACAGTGTTCTTCCGTAGCATGGTTCAATGTACAGCGAGAGAGGTGCTCGTATAGTGCGTACGGTAGGCCATCAATGCCGCGACAAGGAAGAGGCAACCATTTCGTTTTTTATAAGTATGGGGATGATCATCTTCGATGGCGATGATCCTTTTATAAAACAAGGTATAAATTCGAGCGTGAGATTTAAGAGACGATCGGGAGCCGAAGCGGATCGATGCGACGAAGAGACGATTGGGGAGCCGGGCGATGGCGCATTTAAGAAGAAAATGCATTGGGTCAGAGCGATATTATCACGAGCGGTTATAACAAAAACCGCTCGTGATATGTGGTAATATCACGACGGTTATTGTTAAGAACCATCTGTGATGTTTCATGATGGTTCTTTGTTGAAAACCGCTCAGGATATGTAGAATTATCACGCACGGTTATTAACAAGAACCATTTGTGATACTTCATGACGGTTTTCAACATGAACCGTCTCGTGATATTACTCTTCACAGATGGTTTTAGCGCGCCAAGAATACGCAGCGGTCTCTAAACCAAAATCGTTTGTGATTAGATGTAATACTGACGGTTTTGGTCAACCGTCTGCATGATGAGGCGCCCAAGATAGCCTTTTTGTAGTAGTGAACTCGCCGCTAACGGGCATGAAGCCAGTTGCCTCGCCTCGCCACGCGTCGCGCCACGGCCTCGCCCCATCGCTTCCCTTTGCGACGACGCACGCCATCGAGCGCACCCTCGCCCCGGTCCCCGCTGCCTTGCTTGCCTGTTTTGAGCGCCACGCACTGCGATGGAGCGGCCAGGCCCTAGCTGGCCTTGGCTTTGAGTGTGCCTGTGCGTTTGAGTGAAGGATGCATAAATCGAGCGGGACGCAAACGCAGTGATGCCATTTTCAATTGCAAGCCAGAGAGGAAGAGAGCTAGAGAGAGAGAGAGAGAGAGAGAGAGAGAGAGAGAGCTCGCGGAGGAGAAGGGAGAAGGCAATCAGAGAAGTTGAAGTTCGCTCAGTTACGGAAGTTGTGCATCTTCTTGTGAGCACCTAGAAAAGGTAAGTGTCACTCGCATCCGGCTATAGTTTTAGCAATGTGATTAGGATATAATTAGATGATTTGTAGTTTCTTATTGTAGCAACTGAGTAGTTATAGTTTTGTAGTCGGTGTATTTTGACTTAGTGTTCGGACATAAAATTAGAAGACTTAGTGTGACTAGCACGTAATTAGAAGACTTAGTAGTTAGCAATGTGACTAGCCAGTAATTAGTTGACTTAGCAGACTTATTATTGTTAGTGTTGTAAATTAAATAAAATTAGCAATGTACCTTCCAGTGAGGAGATAACTCAAGGGGAGAGAAGCCTTGGAGGAGGAATGGGAAGGAAAGAACGATGGGGAAGGAAGGATGGCAGCTAGGATATTTCAGTTGTGAGGAGATAAGGGAGAGATAAATGGAAGGGATTAGGTGAGGAGAAGATTAGAGTAAGGGGATTAAGTAAAGGGATGGATTAGGGAGGATATTAGGTGAGAAGGGAAAATTTAGGAAGTAGCAAATTAGTAATACTATTAACAGTTTAGTAGTAACAAATCTAATTAGGCACTAGTAAAATTAAATATCAACGTGCTGTATTTTTTTTAGACCAACGTTTTTAATTAAGCCGCGTACGAGTCAAATAGCAGTAGGCCGATGGTAGAGGATTAGTGCGGGATAAATAAAATGTAAAATTAATCATAGTATATATAAGAAAATTGTGGATATCATGGGGATATGTCCATGATCTTAGGATGATGATACAATTGGCAATGGCTTTTGTGGTTTGTCGATTCAAGCATTTTCGGCAAAGGATCTGAACTGTCAGGTCATTGGCGGTCAGACCGGCCAATTCGGCGGTCAGACTGACCATACCTCGAATGATTTTCTGCTCGGGCCTGGGGAGGCCGACCGCTTAACGGCCATGATCTGACCGGTTTGGTGCTGATTATTGATATAAGTGGTGAATTGATTTTGGGATAGGTCATATCCTTGTTTGTTAATGCATATGTGTTGCATATTGCATGTTTTGGCTAACGTGGGTCAAGTTGTGAAGAACTTGTTCTCGGATTCGATTTGCTTGTCTATTGGTGTGTAGGTTACTTGGAGGTCAACGACGGTCAACGGCAAGGAGGATCGGGACTAAGTTAGGAGAGCTGAGGTCCAGAATGATCAAGGATGCCGGGTGAGGTCAATGGACTCAAGCGAGGCACAGAATGGACAAGGATGACCGAACAGGCAGTTCGGTGCGACTGGTTGATCAAGCGGTGTGGGGGTCGGTGCAAGTGCCATGGAGGTTCCGGTGGGATCCGGACGAGAGAGACCTGCCGACACGATGAGAGCCGCTGGATCAATCTACACATGGCGAAGCATGGATGTGTTTAGCGATAGCGGACTCGGTCTTGAAAAAAGATCGAGAAGGGTATTTTGGTAATTTTACCAAATACGCCTTGGTGACCTAATGCCAACTCATGTGCAAGATGTTGCGTCAAGAAGTAGATTAGGTCAAGAGAAGTGAAGACGGCGCTTTAAAATACGTGCGTGTGTGACCCGTTTGTATTGGGCCTTAACGGGAGCCTATTAGGGTTAACTCTTCTAGAAGCTAAGCCTCGAGTATAAATAGAGAGGGGGCTGTTCACAGCAGCCTGAAGCACTTCATTTGTAAACCCTAGTTTGCCTTAGGGCTTAGGGAGAAAGAGGAGAGGCTTAGGGATCTAGAGAGATGAGTTGTGTGTGGATGCTCATGGATTGAGCTCTTGTCCTCCTTGAGGGAGTGGCTGTAACCAGCAATCAATTGTTAATCAATCTATGGATGATTGTTCAAAGATGAGTCTTATTGTGTTTTCCCTTCTCTTTTGATGATTTTGGGTGCTTCCTTGATCCTGTGGTTTTTGGTTGGTTTCTTGCTCTCTTTTACCTTGCTGTGATGTGTGGGAATACATCTAGGATCATCTAGATCATCAATCTCCCACGAGCAAGTTTTGGATCAAGTTTTTCGTTTTTGCCCAGTTTTGAACCTTCCTTCGGTAGAATGAAAAAAGGTCAAAACTTTTACGTGGATCTACTCAATCTTTGCTTGGAATAGGTTCCTAATATCCTTAGGAAGGTGTGTTCCAAATTTGGTCAAAGTTGGCCGTGTAGATCAAAAGTTAGACCGATTTTCGTTTTGGTTTTGGGTCATCAACTTGAGCTTCAGGGTCGTTCGGTCAAACCAAATTTTACACGGTCAGACAAGCCCTTGCCTCGACCGCCTAATGAACGCCGGTCTGACCGCTCCGGAGGACTTGGTCTCCATACTATGGGTCTTTTGCTTTGGGGGTTAATTAGATTCAGCACAAGGCTTCCACTAAGCACTTACTGATCTTCTTAGCTTTCATAGCTATTGGAGAAAAGTCCGTGTTGAATCTATTTAAGGTGAAAATCAAGAAAGCGTCTATTCACCCCCCTCTAGTTGCCTTTTCGGTCCTACAAAAATTAATCGCCAATAAAACTCACTAGATTAATTAAATAATCGCGGGCGTTAGGAAATATTTTAAGACTTAGTAGTTAGCAATGTAAAATTATTGACTTAGCGGACTTAGTAGTTAGCAATGTGATTAGCCGATAATTAATTGAAATAGAGTCGCTGATGGTCGGGTCCCACCGACCGCGTGGTCCATGGACTCTTGACCAGGCATGTTGACCTTCGGTCCATGCACTATGCCATGGACCGAGTGAATGACAAACGGGCCCCACCTGTTAGTAGGCTATTAATTTTGAAATTAAATGAAAAGAATACTATGCAGTAGACCCCGCATGTTAGTGGTAGAGACTAGGTAGCTTGGGTATAAAAAGTTTTAAATGCATTAGGAAATTATGAAGTGATTTATTTTTGCACTGTAAATTAGAACAAGTTAAAAAATTCACAACTATTTGAAATTAACTCCAATTTTAGTGAAACCAATTTTGTTGGTCTCCTTTTTTATTGTACTTTAGCTTAGAATAGGTTTGAAACTTGTTAGTACTTGAGAAAAAAAATCAGAATTGGAATTAAATTCGGTTAGGAATTATTTTTACACTCGAAATTAAATTAACTTCAATATTTCGCAGAAAATTCATATAAACTGCAATTGAGATGAATCAATTTTTGTTGGTCATGAAATTTTATTCCATAGATAACCATGTAATTTTTATCTCCACTAGTATTCTGTAATTTTTCGCGAGATGTTTAAATAGTAATAGAATTGAACCTTCAACAATGTAATTTTTATGTCCAGTACTATATTAGATTATGAACAAATTACCGAAGTGTCAGGAACTTGAACCTAAAATTTCAAAATATTCTGAGCATTGCATATCAGTGGTTTGATATGCACCTGTGTTAGGTACTTTATGGCGGAGATTCAAGATCTGTTCATGTTCCACGGGACGCCTCAGACGCGACGACGTCTGACGGGCGGACTCACAAATTGTGGTCGACCATGATCCAGGCACCGGGTCTGAAGGACATGAGCCCCTCGGAGCTAAGGCGATGCGTGCGTTCCGCGTTTGATCGCGCCACTGCAAGGAAGAAACTACGCATTGAGGCGTTGTATGCCTCGATGGTGGGTGGTGCAGACAAGATAGTTTGTCAACTTATGAAGGTGACAAGTGACGCTTCATGGACATATTACATGGAGGCTGTTTGCAACCCTGCTGCTGTGATATAGGCGCGGCCGATGGTCTATGTTCAGTTCGTGGACAGCGCGGGGACATCTGGCGTGGGTGGTTCCGGTGAAGTTGCTGGTGAGGAGGAGCCTGCGTTGGTCTCCGGTGTTGGAGGAGACGCGGGCGAGGAAGTGGGTGATGGAGACCTAAGGAGACGTGCCGAGAACTTCGAGCCCAACGAAGGAGTGGAGAGATGGTGGGTAGCCCGTATTGATTGCCACGAGTACCTGGCCGACCAGGCGGAAGAGGTGGAAAGCGAGGAGGAGGACGTGGAAACAACTAGTTCCGAAGACGATGAAGACGGAGAAGCTGCTACGGGAGGTGTAGTTGGTGGTGTTGTGACCACCGATATTTCTTACGTCTCCTCAAGATTGGACGATGTTGCAACGACATCGTTTGTTCTGCCATAGCCGGAGGGAGCCGAGTAGGGGTTCAATGAGGACACCCTGCTCCTAGGGCAGCGCTTCCCTAACAATAGCATCGCCCAAAGATGCTATTGCTAGATACGCCATTAACATTGGTCTGGACGACGGGTGCAGAGGTTCAACCCCGACACCTACATCGTTAGGTGTGTTAATGAACCTATGTCGCAAGGTCTGCAGGCGCAGGGTTCACAACCACGCCACGAAGCTTCCGGATAACGGTGCTGAAGGACCACACATGCGAGCTAGCTGAGCCGCTTCAAAGGCACCACAACATGACGTCCTCGTATGTTGCTAGCCTGATAAGCCACCTCGTCGCTGGAGATGTGTCCATTTCGCCAAAGCTCCTACTGGCGGAGATTGCCAATATGGTGGGGTTCGCGGTCAGCTACAAGACGGCATGGCGGGCAAAACGGAAGGTCGTGGAGTAAATGTTCGGCACATTCGAAGAGGCTTACAACTTATTCCCAAGGGTGCTGCATTAAATCGCACAATCAAACCCTGGGACATACATAAACAAGCTTGATCGGGTGCACCCGACGGAGGGGCCCAATTGTTTTGTTCTTGAAAGGGTCTTCTGGGCTTTCAGTCAAGCGATCGAAGGGTTCAAGCATTGTCGTCCCGTGCTGACGATGGATGGCACCTTCCTATGTGGGAAGTACAAGGGTACCATCATCACTTCCATTGCAGCCGATGCGAACGACCAATTACTCCCCGTGGCCTTCGCAATTGTTGAGAGCGAGAACACTGATAGCTGGTTGTGGTTCCTGTCCAATGTGAAGCAGGCGGTGGTCCAAGACCGCCCAGATGTGTGTGTCATCTCGGACCTCAATGCTGGGTTGCTGTCCGCGTTGAGCATGATGCAAAACGACGCAACCGCTGTTCCAGTGGAATGATGTGAAGAGTCATGGTATGAGGCATCTCGCGGCGAACTTCTACACAAGGTTTCTGAGCAAGGACTTGATGAAGATATTCAAGAAGCTATGCATGCAAGATATTCAAGAAGCTATGCATGCAGAACCAAAGGTGGAAGTTTGATGCGGTGTGGAGACAGCTCGATGAGGAGACTGGGAAGCATCTAAGGAACTCGGCGGACGCCGAGGCAGGGGCATCGGCAGGAGGGTCCGCGAGAGTTGGGGAGTTCACACAGTGGGTTAACTCGCACGCACCCGACTTGGATAAATGGTCCCTGCTGCACGACACCGGTGGTTCAAGGTACGGTATCATGATGACCAACATGTCCGAGGTGTACAACGGTGTTCTCAAGGGTGTCCGATCCCTGCCGATCACTGCGATCCCGAGGAGAGTCAAACTGCACTGGCCGGGTACTTTGTTAACAGAGCCATGATGGCCAAGAACCATTTGGAGGATGGGAAGCAATTCTCCGAAGTAATGCACGCATACACGGAGAAGAAGATCAACAAGGCTTGTTCGCACATTGCGCTGCACTCATGGATGGCGCCAGCGTAAGTTCGAGATCCGCTCGTGGAGAAGTATGTGATGGGCCACGCTACAAGGGATGGAAGCAGTTCCGCACGACAGACGGTTGCCAGCACCGCAACAAGCCTGACTTCTCCACAAACCATGCTCCCATGTGTACGCGGCGTGACGCCAGGCCTCGGAGCGTTACATCTCCAAGTACTACGACATCCACCACCTGTATGGCACTTGGAGTGCTGAGTTCTATTCATATGGCCTGGACATGCACTATAGGGACCTCTGGTCGGGGCAGGTGAAGTGGGTGCCGATCGACGCACTGAAGCACCCCGTCCGTGGAAGATGCCAATCACGACGCATTCGGAACGACATGGACGATAATGCAAGGTAACGGGTTCGTCCGCCTCGAGATGCAGATCAGTAAGGTTAGCCACTACCCAGAAATGCAACGCCTCAACAGATCTAGCACAAGCAAATATAACCGTGAGCGTACCAAGATATAATTACTATGTCGTGATGTTGCATGCTTAGTTTAATGGCTTGTATGAGTTGTATCGTTGTCAAACCATGCCTTTCTGTACGGATGTAATGTTATGTTATCTGGGTCATATGTTAACTCATTATGGTCATATATACTGTTATGTTGTATGGGTGTGTATATGGTGTTATTCACTTTGTCTTACATTCTCTTGTGATATGTTTCGCTTTCTTTTTCTGTGCCACACATTCTGTTTTATATGCGGACTAACGTGTTGTTTCTCTCTCGGCAGGAGATGGCACAACCTCCAGTTGATGGCCCGTATGAGCTACTCGACGCACGCTGGGATGGGCGACACCGATGCCAAACCTGATCGTCTGGCGTCGGCCCTCCGAGCCTGGTCCTGAGTGCCCCTAGAGAGAGGTGGCTTCTTGATGAGCGGTATGTCCCAAGACTGCGGGACACCGCCTCCTGCCCATTGCCCGCATGTTGGACATACCGCACACGTTTCAGTTTGACGCGGCACTCCTATCTGCGCT
This sequence comes from Phyllostachys edulis, assembly GCA_036346405.1. Lineage (NCBI taxonomy): Eukaryota > Viridiplantae > Streptophyta > Magnoliopsida > Poales > Poaceae > Phyllostachys > Phyllostachys edulis. The sequence continues at coordinate 13,368,631 of CM070550.1, read as the reverse complement.
CGTGGATCGTTGGAGACCAGAGACTCACACCTTCCACTTCCGGCGGGGGGATATGACCATAACTCTGGAGGACGTAGCTATGCTTACAGGTCTACCGCTGAGCGGTCTTCCAGTAGTGCCACCTCCAAGGCGACCAGACTAGAGGGTGCGTATGGCTGAGAGATTTAGTCACCCGATTGCTGACAACATATCGGGTGTGCCACATTCCTTGCTGCGGGAGTACATGACTTGCCCTTGCATGCGCTTGTCGAGGCAGTTAGGACACACTTCCTCGCGTACCTTTTGTTCCTATTCGGATGGATCTTGTTTCCTACGACTCAGGGAGACTGCGTATACCTAAGCTAAATCCATCTCACAGAGTCTTTGGTGGACGCTCATCCTGACGAGGTGCCATAATACAGTTGGGGCTCTGCAGTGCTTTGTGCCACTTACCGAGGGTTGTGCGATGCCACTCAGCGCAGTACGGGTGGGGAGCCAGTCCTCGCAGTATGCTACACACTGCTGCAGCTATGGTCGTGGGAGCACTTTCCTGTTAGTCGGCCGTATTTTCGGAGAAGGGTGCACCCTTTTGAGTTGAGCGTCTAGCTTTACGGTAATACTAGAGGCGATGACCCCGTCAATGGGCCTACAATGGGAACGCGTTGGACACTTGCCACCCTAGGTTGGGCTAGAGAGAGACCGAGGCGTGTGTACCCTGAGTTCTATAACCTATTTGAGACCTACACAAGGACGACGTCATCTGGTGGCCATGGACTGCACAGTTCCTTGAAGAGACGGCTCCCTACGGATTATCCTCACAGTGCACTCAGGACAAGATGCTCTGGTTGACAACATGCCACCTGGTCTTCTCCCACATGGCCGAGCTATACAATCCACACCGGGTCATGAGACAATTTGGCCTTTACCAGGAGGTGCCACTGCTGCCAGGATGACCTGTCACCTGGAAGGCCCACCGGTATGTCGTTTTTCGGTATCATATTAGCCGCATGTCTGACTTACATTTTCTGACATCCGAATTCAATTGCAGGCAAACGATGATAGGCTGAAGGAGCGATGACTGGAGGCAGACACAGCAGCCGTGGATGGCGTTGTGGGGCGAGAGGGCGGTGACAGACGTGGTGCATGAGTTACGAGGCTACGCCATCCAGATGTATGCTACGTACTTGCAGTGGTACGTTCCGCACACTAGGTATAGGCTTACTGGGCCAGTGCCACAGCGTCCAGTGGAGGTTATGCAAGATGCTGTTGTACTAGCAGGTCCCGACCGTCACCGAGCGGCACGCCAGGACGAGACAGTAAAACATTCTTCGTACAAATTTCATTCGGCAATACGTTTCTAACTTACTATGGGTTTCCTTACAGTACTACCGCCTTGATCATATCGAGCGTGAGGGTTTAGAAGCTCTACGCCGTGGTCGCAATAGCACATTTGATCGCCCCCTACATGCGGTGCGCGCCATGACCGAGGACACGAGGGTTGCAATTAGGACCATAACTTGTGGTCGCCACAGCGACGTTCACGTACAACATCGAGGACACCGAGGGCATCCTCCACCCCCTCCGCCCTCGGCACCTCCCTTGACACCGCCTCCGTGACGTCTGTCAGACTGAAGTCGCTTGAGCTACGGCCGCCAACCTCAACGTGCCTCGCCATGTGTTGTTGTCATCAATACTTGTCTATGCACCCCTTTCGAACGATTCGATATAACCGCTTGTTCTTGCAAAGACTTGAGAAGGGACAACACTGTTTCAGCCATCGCTGCCACGGAGGAGGCGCAAAGACTTGCAAGGGGACAACACTGCTTCACCATTGTCATCACGGAGGAGGCGCAAAGATACGACTTCTCGCCGACGCGACATTGTTCCATCAGAGGCGCGACTTTATTCGCCGCAGCGCCGAGACAACGGGTTGGGATCATTGGCGCGTGGCATTCAGTCGCACGTGCAGGAGCGCGACCAGTGGTTCGGCGAGACGTACCAAGGGTACACCATGCAGCATTACGGCACAGACTGGCCAGGAGGATCCTCGCCCACACAACAACCTACTCAGGGCACAGACTGGCTAGGAGGATCCTCGTCTACACAACAACCTACTCAGGTACGCTTTAACGTAGTTACAACAATTTTCCCGTTGCATAAATCAAGGACTAACTCACCAAGTACCCTTCCTGTAGGACGAGCACGAGTGGATCGACAGACTACTCAGCTTTGAACAGGACACCTATACTGCGACGCCTCCCACGCAACACCCCTACTACGGCTTACGAGACGTACGCCGCTCCCCTGACAGGTTCACCTTCCTTGAGGATCAGCTACACCGTCCGAGCAAGCGACGGGACAATGTACCATAAGTAATGTCATGGTCGTATAATGCATGTTATGTAATATCATTGTGTATTGTGCCATTGTGATTTATGTAGTGCCAGTGTGCAGTATGATATTGTGATTTATCGACACAAAATGTTCTTTGAAATATTCAGTACAAATGACAACTCGAGCCCGCTACCTCGCGGACGCGAATTACCTTCAATGCTGCCACACGATTCCTCCTCGGGCCCGTTACCTCGCGGACGCGAATTTCCTTCAACGCTGCCACACGATTCCTCCTCGGGCCCGCTACCTCGCGGACGCGAATTTCCTTCAACGCTGTCACACGATTCCTCCTCGGGTCCGCTACCTCGGGGACGCGAATTTCCTTCAACGCTGCCACACGATTCCTCCTCGGGCCCGCTACCTCGCGGACACGAATTTCCTTCAACCCAATTGCAATTCAGCCGCATGCTATATATGGATGCTTTGGCTTCCATTCACCTCACTCTTCATTTCCTCCTCTCCTTTCTTCCAGTCTTAGACGGGATGTCTTCGGCCTCATCTAACTTTCGAGTGAGCAGACAATTACAATCACTGCGACAGCAGCTGGTTTGCCCTCGGTGTAGTGATCCGGTGAATGTTTTCACCTCGCATACGCCAACGAATCCATCCCGAGTGTTCATGAAGTGTTCAAATCTTACGGTAACTTGCGCCTAATCAATTACATTTGAAACAACATGTTGTTTTTTTTCACTTGAAGCTGCAATTCTTTTTCAGAGCACAACATGTCGGTTTTGGCAGTGGGTCGACGGTTGCCCCGATGGTTCAAGATATTGCAATGCAAATTGCAGCCTTGCAAGATGACTCTCGTGGTGTTACTGTATTTCGTCCAGTGGCTCGACCCTCTGACCCACCAACGCAGAATGAAGAGAATAGACTTAAAAGACTGGATGAAAGGATGGAAAGAGTTGAGAACATGCTTCAGAAATTAGTTAAGCTAGTTAGTTTTGCGGTCTTTCTTCTATTATTTCTTGTTGTTGCCAAGTAGAAGTTTAGTTGTAATGAGATTTAATGTCCACTCTTTATCTATGCATCGCAGTCTGTCATGAATGAGAATAAACCAGTAACATCAACTACCCATGAATGAGTTTGTTCAATGCATATCGACGCCTATAACTTAAAGCACACGACGCATCGATGCAACATGTCAACTTGATAAAAGGCAACCGCAATGACGCGTCCACTATTTAGTTACCTGCTTTAGGAGATTGAACATAAGTGCGTATAGAAGGGGAGACTACCGTGGTACAAGCTTCTCCGCCGATGCCTAATGGTAGAAGGTGCCTCTCGCTACCCACATAGAGTGTTCTCCAGTTGGGCGCCTCGGACGTGGATGGCCGTCATTGTAGTGGCACGCACATATACAGCTAGTGTTGGCACAGTAGCATGTGGGATCATAGGAACCTCCTATGTTCACGACCTCCTCGTTGCCCCTCTCGCGCTGCATCTTTTGGCGGATGTCATCATTTTGCTCCTTGAGATCGTCAATTTGCGCCTCCAAATCAAATATTCGATTCCACAATATATCCACGTGCATCGAAACATGTCGTTCATGGGGAGGATCGATCCAGCGGGTAAAGTTGTATTTCGCCATCTGCTGTAAGGGACGGTTAGTATGGAGGATGTATTAGCAGTAACATGAACAGAACTATTTACCCTAGAGTATGGGCATCGGAAGAAACGTCGCCCACCATCGAAAGGGCCGTCTATGACTGCGACGATAGCGCCCTCCCCGTGTCCAAGATTTTGGCCATACCGGTTGAGCATGCTTGTTCGCATCAACCAAGAGTTAGGGTCAAGTCCTCCTCCTTTCCAGAGAAGGTCTCGCCGGTGACTCGGTTTGGATGGTCCTCGGCGTCCGCCATCGTATGTTCTTGCACGATGGAAAGATTCTTCTTCTACGATTTCAAGGGTCAAGTGGTCCTACTTTTGAGTATGGGCGGGCATTTTATAGCTCATGGGGAGGCTAACAAAGCGGTAATGTATTACCTTGCTTTATACCGTGAAAAACCACACTGCCACTTTGCGAGTGACAAGACCAAAGGAGACAAATTTTGCGCAAAGGACAAGACTGCAGACGAGGCGACTTTGCGCAGTGATAAGACCAAAGGAGACACTTTGCGCAAAGGACAAGACCACACTAATGCCTTTTGCGCAAAGGACAAGACCACACGGGCAGCTTTATGCAGTTGATAAGACCAAAGGAGACGACTTTATGCGAGGACAAGACCACATGGGACAGCTTTGCGCGATGAAAGACCAAAGGAGATGCCTTTGCGCAAAGGACAAGACCACACGGACAACTTTGCGCAGTTGAAAGACTAACGAGACTGACCTTGCACAAAGGACAAGACCAGACGAGGCAGCTTTGCGCAGTGACAAGACCAGATGAGGCAGCTTTGTGCAGTGACAAGACCACATGTGCCAGCTTTGTGCAGTGATAAGACCAAAGGAGACAACTTTGCGCAGTTTAGGGTTTAGGTTTAGGGTTAGACTTTTCAGATTGATTTGCCAACCCTGATCGCCTCGCCAGCTTTTCAGACCGAAAAGATAAGACTATGCAAAGAAAGACGTGACAACACTCTGCTTCGCTAGCATTTCAGACCGATAAGACATCACTCTACAAAGCAAGATATGACTTCTCTCTGCAAAGTAAGGCGTGACAACACTATGCCTCCTTAGCTTTTTAGATGGACATGACAACACTCTACCTCCTCAGATTTTCAGAACTAAAAGATAGGACTCTGCATGAAATTAACCACACCATGCCAACCATGGGGCTTATAAAAGGGGGTTGAACCAAACCCAACACTACATAACACTACACAACAAATACCCAACTATGGACTCTTCGGCAAACTTCTACGCTAGGATGTTGAAGAAGCGCAAGTGGCTTGCGCAGAAGAGGAAATAGCTACACTACCCAGATTTTTCAATGAAAGATGCTCAAGTACCACCACGTTTTTTGATCCCGCAGTGTGTGTTGGAAATCTAGTCAATTTTCGGTATATTTTAATCCAGAAATTCAGTATATAAAACATGACATAAACATGCATGAGTGATCTATCAACGATGTATTCATATTCGCTAACGAACAAGCTAACAGAAACATCTATTAACATATTCATAGCGCACAGAAAGAAATACACCAGAAAAGTTTTCAATTTATACCCTCGGGCGGGGCCAGTGCCAAAGACACCGGAGGCGCCGTTACCATCAGTCGACATGATGGCCTATTCGATGTAGTCGATCGAGGCGTGATGCAGGAAGATGTTCGTAGTGCAGTCCCGCGAACGGTTCACCACCAGGAAGTAGACATCGCAGATTGAGTAGTCGCGCTAATGCGCTCCCCTAAAACTTGATCGCCGCCTACCCGCAGTACACAAACGAACGAAGTTTCGGAGGCCTACTCGCCGAAACTTGTGCGCGCAAGGCTCGACCGGAGATGACAGAGAACAAAGAACAACACGTAACAAGAATACTCTTCTCCCTAATCCTCGTGATAGAGTGGAGAGTTCTTTTGTAACAAAGAAAATGAAGAGGCCGAGTAATCGCAGCCATTAGTCACTAGTAATCGTGATCCATTACTCGAAAGTAACCGCAGCCATAATACACTAGTAATCGCATCGCATCGCCAGAGTCGATGCGTTTGATTTTCGAATAGATAAAGAAAAACGCGCCCATTCGACACGCCATCAAGACGCGCACACGCACACGCACACGCATCGCATCAAGATCAAGATCAAGACCGACACAAGACGGCGTGGCGTGGCGTGGCGAGGCGAAGCGAGCGTAAGCGTGTATTGGCTCTCCAATTCCACAAGGGGTTACCACGTTCCACCTTTTAAAGTGGTGTAACTCCCATTCAATTCTCCATATGGGACTAAACAGCTTTTACACCTAGCATTAATAGTGGGCCTAGGAATTTCATTTGATTAATTGCTAAATTAAAATGGACCAAGCCCAATTAATCCAACAGTGTGTGTGTGGCGAACCAGCAGAGATCATTTAGTCCACACACCTGACACGCCGCCCAAGCGCATTACACGCTTGGGCACCACCTCGTAAGCGCTTCTTTTCGCAAGACGATTTTCCTCTCCCAACGTTGAATTCCTTAAATTTTTAACTTCATCCCCACGTAATGGCAGCCCGAGATGTGCTGCCACTTCTTCTAGTGGATCGATGGCCCGGAGATATACGACAGGGCATTCATCTAGCAGAAGTACATGCTGAACTACTCGGTCCGGGCCGAGAACTTCGTGCGGTGGAAACCTTACGTACCGGACGCTGTTGAGGAGGAAGACCAAAAAGCCCAAGATTTCGCCGGGCGTAATCCATATGATGACGTGAGTTATGAGAAATTTACATCCTTATTACGTTTTTCACTGTACGGTGTATTTACATTATAGAATCGCAGGACATGGACGACTTCGACATACCAGCCCGACGTGGACAGTCCCGCGACAAGGGCAAGGAAAAGGCTCATGCGGCTGAGCCCGGTCGCCACAGCTTATCCGGTCGCCCGAGCGTAATCCGTATCCACGACGTGAGTTATGAAGAATTTACATCCTTCTTACTATTTTCACTATACGGTGCACTTACATCATGGAATCGTAGAACATGGACGACTTCGACATACCAGCCTGACGTGGAAAGTCCCGCGACAAGTGCAAGGGAAAGGCTCATGCGGCTGAGCCCGACCGCCACAGTGTATCCGGTTGCCCGGGCATAATCCGTATCGACGACATGAGTTATGAAGAATTTACATTCTTCTTACGATTTTCACTATACGGTGCACTTACATCATGGAATCGCAGGACATGAACGACTTCGACATACCAGTCCAATGTGGACAGTCCCATGATAAGGGGAAGGGGAAGGCCGGCGAGGAGTTTAACGCCGAGCTAACAAGGAAGGGAAAATGGCACCGGTCCACGCAGTAGGTTAGGTCATTACGTAGTAGTCCCCCGTCCTACCCCCCATGTTTTTTACTATCCCCTAAAGGCATGTATACTTATATAGTCTGGATGCTTGTGTCGCAGTGTACCGTAGTAGTAGCAACGAGGACAAAAGCAATTAGTCGAACCATCATGCCATGTCACTATGTGTAACATGCTTCTGTCCGCGGAATCTAATGTAGTTCTGGTTCCGTGTCTCCGCTAAGCCATCAAAGCAAGTCTATATTGCAAGTATGCCTCTTCTAGTGGAATCCCAGAAAAATCCATTCGCACCGACATCGAATCCTCCATGTTTTAGGGCATCTTCATAATCACAACGAGCGTTCTCAGCCCCTTCAATCATATTCTGTATAAGCTTCATAAAGTACTTCATCGACTGCCTGGCTATATACGCGTATACGTTCAGACGACTTCATCGAGGAGAGACTCCAATAGTACTGGTGCCTTTTTATCCCACTTCTAAAAGACAACAAGTATTTCAGCAGACAAAGTTTGCTTGGACGATATCCTTAAGGTTATACCTCGTCTGATATGCTTATCAATCATCCTTTCTCAGAACGAATAAAATAATAGAAAAATTACAGAAGCAACAACACTGTGATGGGAGGCTCCACAAAAAGTTTCGTAATTTTCTAAACTCATTTCCTATATTTTGAAATTACTACAAACAGCGTTGAAACCGCGATGAAACCCTGATTTTGCAGAAAAGGAAACCCTAATTTACAAACCTCGGTGTCCATATTTCTTAATGAATGTTTTTTTACAAATATCAGTGCCCGTTGAAACCCTAATTGAAATGACTGAAGAAAATTTCGTATTCGTACAAGCGCTAACCCAAACTGGAAACCTTAATCTTTTTTTTTCATTTGTGGAAACCCTAACCTTTTTTTCATTTCTGGAAACCATAATCTTTTTTTGTTTTCTTCGGCAGCGGCATAAGGGTGGCAAGGTGTCATTGTCATTGTCAAAAGACCTTTGTCTTTGCTGGGATGATGAAACCTTTGGTCACGCTAACGCCACTAGATAGTTTTTGGTGTCGCTAACCATGCACGGCATTACGTGAGTTGTTGCCGTCCCTAACAGCAAAGAAAAGCAGGAAGGGGCTAAAAATAGAATTCTGATGCTAAGAGAGCTAGTTTAGGAATTACGATGCGCTACAGGGCCAAAACAGTCCAAAATTCACCAAGATGTTACAACTTTCTTTTTTCTGGAGGATGTTACAACCTTTTTTTCAGAGTAAGTGGGGATGTTAGCAGTACACGACTAAACCAGAAAGGGAACAACCCATTTCACCTTGGTTTGTGCCTCTCCAATAAAAATCCCATTTATTATCAAGCCACTAAGCAGCCCATTTGACTTGCTTTTAGAGGAACAACCCATTTTTTCTAGGCCCGTATTTAATGCATCGTAAATCTTTCTTCCCATGTTACCAAAGTAGTCTGACTCGACCACCGGAGGCGGCCTCGCCGAATTGAGCCCGAAATATTGGCAAGTCCTGCCTGTTCCCATCAGACCAGCCTTAAAATGCTTCCGGACAGCCTGATCCGCTCGGCGTCTCGCCGATTCCCGTAGCCTCCTGCCGCTCGCCGCCCGCGTCGCGTGCCCAAAAAATTCCCCAACTCCTGCTCCGCGTCGCCGTTTCCCCCTTCCATCCCTGCCTCGTGGCTGCTAGGGTTCTGGCTCCCCTCTCGTGCCGTCGGCCGTCGCATCACGCTCATCTCCTCATTCGCCGCTATGTGCCAGCCCATCACCCCCCGCCGCACCACCTGCTCCTCCGCCTCCGCCTCCGCCTCCGCCTAAGCCTAAGCCTCGCCCTCCATTCCCACCTCGCCGTCCCCACCTTCCAAATTAAGGCCCAAACCCACACCCAGATGTCAACTCCTCGCCGCCGGTGGCACTCCAAAGAAGGGCAACTCCCTCGACGAGCTCCTCAAGTCGCGGCCCGGCAACCGCGCGCAGGCGATGGACCTCCTCCGTCTCCTCGCGCCCGCGCCAACGCTTCCCGTGCTGCTCCACAGCGGCGCCGCCACTAGCAAGACTCGCGCGCTCCTCCTTGCGCTGTGGCACCTCTGTAAGATCGAGGAGGCCGACTAGAGGGGGGGTGAATAGTCGTTTCTAAAATCTCTAAGGCAAAAACTGATTTCTAATGCGGAAGCTAATACAAATACGGTTTTGCACAATTAAAGCCTAAATCAACTAGGTTCAACTAAGTGCACCAACAATAAGTCTAATGATAAATATAACAATCAAGCATAGAGTTGTAAGCAATTCAATTCTAACAAAGACAATAGCACAAGGTAATGAATAACTATTGCAATCATGCACAATAAATAAGCAATTTAATTCTAGGAATATAAATTGCACAAAGTAAAATCAAGCATTCATACACAATGAATGTAAAGGCAATAGTGAGGCAAAAGAGATCACACCACAAAGACATGTCGATGTTTTACCGTGGTGTTTGGAGACTTGCCGGTCTCCCCTAATCGACGTTGAGGCAAGCCCAAACCAATTGGACTGGATCCACGAATTGAGCACCCGCCTTCGAGGTAAGTCCAACCACTTGGACCGGTTCCAAACCGAACCAACACCTCGCTCCACTACGGTTGCTCCTTCCTCCACTCCGGAGATGGCGAGCACCACACCACTCACAACCGCCGGGCCTTCTCACAAGCTCCTTTGAGAAGATCACCGGACCACGACGCCTCCACGCCGTCTAGGTGTCAGTAAACACCAAGAGTAACAAGTCTCCAACTTTCACTTGACTTAATCAAGTGTCTAAGCTCAAGTGGATACTAAATCCATCACCTAATGCAACACATGCGCTAGGATTTGCTCTCTAACCTCACTAAGTGCAACACATGCACAAAAGAGAGTGAGAGGCTTGTTCTTAGATCAATGGAATGTCTAGGGGCAACAGCAACCTCCCCTCACATGGACAAGGTGGGTATTTATAGCCCACACACAAAAACTAGCCGTTGGGACCAATCTGCTAAAAAATCAGCACAGTCCGGACTGACCGCAGGCATGTGGCCGGTCAGATCGCACCCCCTCCAACGGTCAAAAACTAGCCATTGGAGTGCCTCCGGTTTGACCGCCAACCAATGGCCGGTCAAACCGGCCAACCCGGTCAGACCGCCCGACATACTGTGGTCAGACCGCACACGCAATTTCCAGAAAAGTCGCTCTCTTGAAAAATCTGACCGGGTGCTTGACCCGCAAGACCGGTCAGACCGCGCTCATACCGCTGGTCAGACCGCCCATATACTTGCAGTCAGACCGCTCCACAGAAGAAAACATGATTTTTGCATTTCTTTTTCAACTCAATTTTGCAAAACACATTTGCAAAAGATATGAAATGCAATAAAGGCATGCAGGTAAGATTCTCAACAAGTTTCAAAACACATTTGCTAACTTTTAGAATCACACCACAAATTGAACTCCGCTTCAACTCAATTTGCAAAACACATTTGCCAAATTAACGCACGATGCAAACAAGGATTCACGTGAGATTCTCAACAAGTTGCAAAACACATTTGCCAACTTTTAGAATCACACCACAAGGAATAGGGTACATAGACTTAAACCATTTGCAAAACACATTCGCAAACTTAAGTCACATGCTACAAGGAACATACATAAGTTACAACTATTTGCAAAACACATTCGCAAATATTGGCAACATGCCACAAGAACAAGGTGCATGGACATCAACCATTTGCAAAACACATTTGCAAATTATAGTCACATGCTACAAAGATTATCCATGAGCCACAACTATTTGCAAAACACATTCGCAAATATTGGTAACATGTTATGGTGAGCTAGAGGAAACACAATGAGCTATCAACACATGACTAACTCAAGCTACTAGTCAAGACCCCTCTTAATAGTACGGCAAACCTATACTAGCAATCCGGTCTCCCAACCAAACACCGAGGTCGGTAAAAGACTAGGAACACATCCTTAGCCCTAGCTAGTCATACATTTGCTTTGAGCAACCACTTGAAGCTTGATGATGCAAATCCTCACTTCAAGTCCGGGTTCTTGACTTGAATATGCATCAACACATGATGCACTCTTTACTTGACCTTTATCAACACATGATGGGTCTTCACTTGACTTGATGATCAACTCATGGTCATCTCCTCTTCTTGAACATCATCGACACACGATGATTTCCTCTTCTTGAACTTGATGCGCATCAACACATGATGCATCCTTTACTTCAAACTCTTCACTTCGGGATCTTGACTCGAATATCATCAACACATGATGATTTCCTTTATCCCAAACTTTGACTTGATGACAATCAACACATGATGTCATCCAAAGTCTCCAACCATGGAACCTAACCTGCTTATCCAACTCATGGAAGATGTTAGTTCCACAATATGATTATCATTAATTACCACGACATACCATTAACTTATAATGGTGGGACAAGATTCCACAATCTTTTCCTGTTTTGATAATTTATGATAATCACTTCAATAACAAATAATTGAATGTAGATTGGTATGAGTATATAAGCACTACACAAGTTATATATACTCAACAAGAGTGTATACGAACTACACAAGTCGTATATTGTCGGGACCCAAAATATGCAATTCTGGACCCTCTATGTATAATGCACTAGTCCAGGATCACGCTAATGCACACAGTGTCAACATAGGTGAATATCGATCCGCACAAGCGATTAATAACATAAACAAGTAATTTGATAACAAATAAGGGTTTTGACCTTAAGGTCGAGTTTACAATTATTATTTCACGTAGGGCTAGCAAAGAAATAAAATAGCAGAGGAACGAAGAAATTTCAGCAGAATCCCATCAATTCACCACAGGTAACCGACCGATCAAGACCCTATGATCAAGCACCTTCGATGTACTCCTCCTCAAAGCAAAGCGAAGACTCCTCCTCTTCATTGCAGGTTTTACAACAAGCATGAGTACACACTGTACTCGCAAGTCATACCACGAGATGCAATTATAGATGCAGGCTTATTCCAAAGGAATGGCTTCTGTGGTTCTTTTGCAGAAATGCAGCATTTGCAATTTAAATACAAATAATAGATTGAAAGCATAATTAAAACAAATAGACAATAATAATTTGACAGTTTTATTTCACAAAGACACATAGCCTAAACAGGTTATTCACATAGCCATATGACTTAGGTCACACGGCTCCCTTCCCAAGGTTTTCATGAAAATCTACCCTCGTGTGAAATCACCGAAAGCATGTCCATGATCATGACGCGCTATTCAATAGATTGTTTAACACTCAGAGAGGTCAGACACTTTACCCACAAGATACAACTAGTGTAGCTAGCACTAGCCGTAACAAAATAGTTCAGAAACTTCATCTTAACATTGACACTCCCAGTGAGCTTACAAACCGTCAAACAACCCCACATAGGAAGTCGGTCCGACACACACCGTTGGACAGGGACACGGCGAACCGCCCCGTGAAGTGACTACCTGGTAGCACACCTCCACCCATGCACATAGCCTAACCTACTACCTGAGTAATCAATGCCAAGACTCCATAACTTACTAAGTTAGGCCCGTCTCATACCAGGCATGTGGTTGTACGAAAGGCTCAGATCAATGGCGCACAAAGTTAAGTCCTTAATTGACCAAGGCAAGACTTCCAAACAACTACGAATCCCTATGCACACAGGTTATTAAGCCCACGCACATAGCTCCACCAAAATATCACACAGTCCACTTACCTCCGTCTAAATCCTTTCCCACCCTGTTGGTTAAGTGCAACATATGCCATCAACGAGTAATAGCACATAGCGCACACAGTTTCTATCACATAGTTCCATAGGCACTTAGTCAAGTTTATATTTGCAACTACATGAGATGATGACTCGTGGTATGGCTAAGCAAACTAATCGTATCTAACCAACCCACGTTGGTAGTACAATAGCACCAACTAAATAGCCAAACTAGGGTGACAAAAGATTATGGCATACAATTAGACAAGGAGGTCATAACAATCTGGATGTTAACTAATCCCAAAATCATTGAAATAAATAATTAAAGTAAATGCAATACTTTGAATCAATATAACTTTTGAAAACTGGGTTCAATATGATCAAAGGTATAACTTGCCTTGGAAAAGGTCTTGGTATTGATCTTGGTCTTGAGATGCTCCTTGCTCTTCAAAACCTCCCGAAGTATCGACGTCTACTCGTAACCGAAACAAACAAACAAACAAAATAAATAAAAACAGAGGCAAAACAAACTCCAAAAATTAAATAAAAATCTCAGATAGGTAGATCTTGAATTTAGATGAATTTAGAAATTTGAATGGGCTCAATCGGAGTTCGGATGCAAAAGATATGAGCTTGGGAAGATTGAAATCTAAAGAAAACCCTAATTTTGGATTATCCCAAATTATTCTTTAACAGAAAATCGGAATTAATGACGTCGGCTGACGTCAGCGAAGAGATTTTCCCGAATTAAAGAAATGAGAGGAAATTTCGACATGTGGGGCCCACATGTCGGTGAGACGGTTCATGTGAACTGGGTGCACATCGGATTGGATCTGGGGTGGTGTGGCTGGGTGGCACGCTTGCGCACGTGGCGCTGACGAGACCGCCACGGGGTGGGACGACACGCAAGCAAGAAGGGTGACATGGTGCTGAGGTGGCAAGGACACGGAGCTCGACGGCGGCCACGCTCTGGCACACCAGGATCTGGAGCACGGCGGCTCTCGGTGGCAGTGAAGACGCGCATCCGGGCGAGGAGGACTTGGCAAACATGATGACGCGATCCAATCTCGTCGGCGACGACCACAGCAGCGGCGGCGGCAAGAAAAGCGACGGAGCGGCGCGGCTCAACGCGGCGACGGCGAACCGGGGCCTCCCCAGCGAAGTTAGCACGCACACCACGTAGGTCGTGACGCGGTGGACTCGAAGCTGGGCTCGATGGCGACTAGGGCTCATCGACGATGGTGCAAGACGGCGGAGAAGGCCTTGGCGGCGAAGAGCTTCTCGGTGCGATTTGACGAAGAGGTGGCGCAAATCCGCGAAGCAAGTTAGGGTTTCGGAGGAGGGAGGTGGTGCGAACGTCCTGACGCAGTCGCGGCCTTAAGTAGCCACGGGAGAAGGGAGTCCAGGTTGAGGACGGCAGCGTCGTCGCGAGGAAAACGGAGAAGGACTCCAGCTTGAAGACGACTCGGACGTGGTGAAGGCGGGACCACCGGCAGCGATACAAGGGAAGCGGGCCCACGCGTCAGCGGTGCGCAACACACACGCCATGGCCAGCAGGAGGACTGGGCCGGAATGGGCCATGTGAAAAGAAAGATCGGGCCAGAATGGGCAGCGTGGAAAAGAAAGACTGGGCCGGGAAGATTCGGCCCGAGGGGAAATCTAAGATTTTTAATCAGTTTTTCATTTTAATAAAATACCAGAAATTCAAATAAGCAATAGAAAATAGCAAATGAACTTGAAAAATTCTAGAAAAATCTAGAAAATATATCCAAGCTCATAGAACCCAAATAAAATAGTTTTGTCCATTGTTGATGTTGACTTTAATCATATTAAATTGTTTTGATGTACAAAGTCCATATTAAGCTTTGGATTTAAATTCAAATAAAATCAAAATGGTGAATTTTCTCCTACTAACTATTTAAAAGATTTTTAAAGCTCAGAAAATTGGGATGTTACATATATACTCAATGATACATGAGCATATATGAACTATGTAAGTCTCATATACTCATATGAATATATTAACTACACAAGTTAAGTATATTCATGATATGTGAGTACACATAAACTACACTAGTTATGTTATACTCACATATAAGTATATATAGACTACACAAGTCTTATAGACTCATATGAATATATTAACTACACAAGTTAAATATATTCAAAGGATATGTTTCAAAGTAAAGATCCCAAATATATGTGGACAAGGGAATATGGATCAATACTAATGAAACTACAAAATATAGAATGAACTCCCCCTAAATGTGTGCATACACAAATGTGTAATAGGAACATATGCACATATTCAAGTTAACCTTTTGGTGGAGTTCAACCAATATTCTGGATTCGAGGAATGCAACAATATGTAAGAATATAAAGTAGAATGCATACCTCTTTTGTTCTTTATATCCAAACGAGACTAAACATGAGATATAAAAATAAGAGTGTTAGTCTCACAAATAGATTTATCATTATGAATGCATACCTGTTTGGATTTTTTTCTTTTGTTTATCCAATGAATTAGATTTGTCATTAATCACTTGCATGCCTTCATGGTTTTCACCTTTATATCCAAATAAGATTACACAATATGTATATCAATAAAAGTGTTAGTCTCACAATTAGATTTATCATTAATCACTTGCATCCTTCATGGTTTTCACTTTTATATCCAAATAAGACTACACAATATGTATATCAATAAGAGTGTTAGTCTCACAG
This sequence comes from Phyllostachys edulis, assembly GCA_036346405.1. Classification (NCBI taxonomy): domain Eukaryota; kingdom Viridiplantae; phylum Streptophyta; class Magnoliopsida; order Poales; family Poaceae; genus Phyllostachys; species Phyllostachys edulis. The sequence continues at coordinate 13,352,850 of CM070550.1, read as the reverse complement.
TTAGATTTGTCATTAATCACCAAAACTCTATTAACACATAATGGCAGGTCTAGATCCTTCAATCTCCCCCTTTTTGGTGATTGATGATAAATCCTTTATAAATGACAACATTTGGAAATAAATCAACATAAGATAAGCAATTAAGCTCTTTCACTATTTGCATGCATTGAAATTACAAGAGAATTCTCCCCTTTTGGTAAACTCCCCCCTTTTGCATCACAATAGAGAATATCAAATAAATCAATCATCCAAATGAAGCTCATACAAATTCTCCCCCATTTGGCATTAATCACCAAAAACCGAAACAAATCTTAAGCCAAAGAAGAGTCTTCGCAAAACTTATGAGCTAGGCACTAGAACTCATTTTATTTGATCAAATAAGCAAACACCCCTTTTTGGCATGAAACACCAAAAATCCAAAATAAAACGAAGCCATAGGGAGTCTTTTCAAATTAGTTTTCCCATATAATAGATTACCCATTTTAAATAAATCTTTAAAACGTTTTTCATTAATACTTTTTCAAAAAAAAGAGAGGAAAAACTCCTCCTTACACAAAGGTTCTCTTGAAGATGCTCCTTTGACATACAAAGGTTCTTCTTCTTCCAATCTTTTCTTTGCTTTTGACACACAAAAGCTTTCTTCGTCCAATTTTTTCTTTGCTTTTGACACACAAAGGTTCTTCTTGAAATTCTTCTCTTTTCCTTTGACACACAAGGGTTTCTCTATGCAAACCATATCACTTTGCTTTTGACACAAAGGTTTTCTTGTCCAATCTTTTCCTTTGCTTTTGACACACAAAAGCTTTCTTTATCCAATCCATAACTCTTTGCTTTTGACACATAAAAGCTTTCTTCATCCAATTAACATCTCCCTCTTGGTCATCCTTTTGAAAAGTGTCCATCCAAAATTCATGATGACTCAACCTCTTCCATTTGATCTTTAAGTGCATCCAAAATCTCTCTCTTGACATTAAGCACAAAAGCATTCTCCCCCAATGTCTTTATGTGGATCATACTTGAATGATAGTCTTTAAGCTTCACTTGTAGATACCATGAGTCAACAATATCACTTATAGATAATACTTGTAAATGCCACTTGTAAATCCATATGTCGACAAGACTTGAACTCTCAAGGTGCTTGAACTTCTCTTGTAAAGATCTTCAAAGAAAGCATCCAAAGAGAAGAGAGAATGATAATCCTCTTGAGAGAAAAGATGATACCAACAATAATTAATTCCATTTGTAGAAACTTGGTACCACTTGGAGTGATACCACTTGATGAGATACCACTTGAAAAAAAAATCATGTATCGGAGGTATCGGAGAGAGCTTGGTTTGAAAAGATTTGATCGGCAAGGAGTGGAATAGATACCACTTGTAGATGGATACAAGAAAGATACCATTTGAAGGATACCACAAGAGGATAATATGATATCATTTAAAAGAATACCACTTGTAAAGACAAGATGATATTACTTGAAGAATGCCACTTATAAAAACAAGTAATATGAAACTCTTGTCGAGGTCAAGGTGATCAAAAGGTGCTACCACTTGAATGATAAACACATCACAATTCGATCAAAATGGTATTTGGAGTCAACAAAGTATATGTGGGTAGCTTGCAAGGATAACAAGGATCAACTTGACCTGAGGGAGGTAGTAAAAAAGATTTAGAATTGAATTGAATCTTGCCGATGTCAAGATGATTAAGAGAAGCTACTATTGAAAAGAATACCACTTGAATAATTGCATTTGCAATCAAGGACAAATAGTAGTGAGTAGCTTGCAAGGATAGCAATATACATCTTGACTTGAGGGAGCAAAGGGAGTGGCTGCAAAGAATGGAAATCAACAAATATGGACAATCAACCAAAATCTCCAGGTCCGGTCAGACCGGCGGCAAAGAGACGGTCGGACCGGGTGACTTATGATCGATCTGGTTTAACAACGGTGATCAGATCACTTTGAACTGAAACAATGATTCAATTCAAGATTTTGGAGAAAAGAGAGAATTGTTGTATTTTGCTTCAAATTGTCACACAATCATCCAAATAAAGATATTTGGAGCATTTCCAACTTATATAGCCTTTAGAAATCCAACTTTCAAATAGTTTGTATAAATTAATCTTTAGTTTTAGCAAATGAAATCGTATTTTCGAGAACTTTCACAAAAAGTGCCAAATTTTGCAAATGAAGATATTTCAAGCATCCAATTGCATGTATGAGTCATAAATACCATTATGGACCGATTCACGTGAATAATTTTGGCTCATATGGCAAAACTCGCTTAAGTGCTAGAAAGTGGCCACTTTGGTCAAATTAAGATTTTGGACGAGTTTCAAAATCAAATAACTTTTGTTGAGTTGGTCTTTTGGAAAACTTTTTATACAAAAAATGTTTAGAACAGCCAACTCTAGGATTTTCCTTTTGGGACAATTGTCAAATTCTTTTTAGAGTAGATTTTACACAAAAAATCTAGTTTTGGTCAAAAACAAGATACTAAGATCTAGAATTTTGGCAAGAAACTCATTTTTGCTTAAAATAGGTTTTTCTTGAATCAAAACCTTTGGAAAACCTTTGAAAAGCATTTGTATACATTTTTCAACTAATTTTTCAAAGTATATACTAATAATTTCAAAATTTTGACTTTTGGCTAAATGGCTCATTTTTTTAAAACAATACTAGCACTTAATTTATTTGGGCACACTTAGGGATGTGATATACATGTATATGACTTAGCACTCCCCCTTAATGTGCCACAACCATCTTGCTCAAGATTTAAATACTCAAGATTAAGCACAAGAGCAAGAACAACCATTTTATAAGATTTTTCATGAATGCAACCTACACAAGGTATAAGGACTAGATACTTCAATGTAAATACTTGTTACCGAAATGACATTGGTGCTTGATATGCAATGATCATCCTTAGGCTTGGCTCCAATTTTGCATATGGTAGATTCCACCTCTTCATGTGAGCCAATCCTCCAATGCCTTTCCAAGTACCTATTAAGCATTTAAGCGCATTTTGGTACCCAAAACTTGGTTGGGTCTATGAATGTTAGTCACAATAGATTTGGGCACCAAAATGGCCCTAGTAATAAGCTTTGGTGAACTAACAATCCTAGCAAACACATTGCCATTTATATCCTTCCTACGCAAATAATGATCATTATAAATGGTTGGCTTAGGAGTGATACCTTTAGGACATTCCTTACTAAAGTGTCCTTTTTCCCAGCAATTGTAGCAAGTAGGGCTTTTGCTTCCCCTTGATGTCTTCTTATCTTGCTCATTGCCGGCTTGCCTCTTCGTTGAATGTCTTGGCTTGACATCCTTTTGATTTGGGCACACCGAGGCAATGTGACCATTCTTCTTGTATCCAAAGTACTTGATATTCTTGAATTGCTTTTCATTTTGCTTTGGGATGCTCTTCACCTTCTTCTTGGTGGTGAAACCAACTCCTCCCTTGTCAATTTTCTTGTTAGGGCATAAGGAGGCGAGGTGACCCTTCTTGTTGCAATCAAAGCACTCGACAAATTTCTTCGTATGTCTTGCATTGTGCCTTGTCTTGCTATTCTCCTTCTTCTTAGGAGTGAAGCCAATTCCTCTCTTGTCGTTCACCACTTGTTGCTTGCTCAATATGTCGTCAAGAGAGGCTTTTCCTTTGTAGCACTTTTCCAAGTCAATTGTCAATTTCTTGACTTGGGCCTTAAGCTCATTATTTTCCTCTACAAGATTAGTATCAACAAGCATAGAGGAAATATAAGCATATATATTTGAGCAACAAGGTTCATCAAGTAAATCATCACAAGATGTGGATATACTAATTTTAGATGAGATGCAAGCATTAGGAGCTACACATGGCAAACCATCTAATAAATCACATGTAATTCCTATATCTACTTTAGACTTATTTAGCTCATTTAGAAGGAGAATTTCATGTTTATCTTTTAAAGCATCATAATTATTTTGAAGTGAGTCAAACTCTTTCTTCAAAACTTTAAATCTTGATTTCTCCTTTCCTATATAATCATTGAGCTCCTCAAGCATATCCATCAACTCATCATATGAAGGCTCATAATCATTTACCTCCTTTTTACCTTTAGCCATAAAGCAATGAGGCGATGTAGATGGAGTTGAGGTCTCATCATCGTCGGAGTTGGAGATTGAGCATTCTTCTCCTGACGTCCACTCTTGTATGCAATCACCACTTGTGGAAGTGGACCTTTCATAATGAACTTGAAGTTGTGTCCACATCTCATGAGCGTTCTTGAGATCGCATACTTCATTGAATACATCTACGCTCAAAGCACTAAATAAAGCATTAATTGCTTGAGCGTCGAGTCGTAAGCATTTATCTTCCTCATTTGTTGGAGCAAGGTGATCCAATGGAGGAGAAAAGCCTACATCTACAATCCGCCATATATTTAGGCCCATGGCCTTAAAATAACATGACATGCGGATTTTCCAATGTGCATAATTTGTGCCATCAAATTGAGGTGCTTCACTAAGGTGCACTAAATCTTTAGTCGCCATCCTTACTCTCTAGACGGTTAAGTTTAATAAATGAGAGACCAAGCTCTGATACCACTTGTAAGATCGAGGAGGCCGACTAGAGGGAGGGTGAATAGTCGTTTCTAAAATCTCTAAGGCTAAAACCGATTTCTAATACGGAAGCTAATACGAATACGGTTTTGCACAATTAAAGCCTAAATCAACTAGGTTCAACTAAGTGCACCAACAATAAGTCTAATGATAAATATAACAATCAAGCATAGACTTGTAAGCAATTCAATTCTAACAAAGACAATAGCACAAGGTAATGAATAACTATTGCAATCATGCACAATGAATAAACAATTTAATTCTAGGAATATAAATAGCACAAAGTAAATCAAGCATTCATACACAATGAATGTAAATGCAATAGTGAGGCAAAAGAGATCACACAACAAAGACACGTCGATGTTTTACCGTGGTGTTCGGAGACTTGCCGGTCTCCCCTAATCCATGTTGAGGCAAGCCCAAACCAATTGGACCGGCTCCACGAATTGAGCACCCGCCTCTCAGGTAAGTCCAACCACTTGGACCGGTTCCAAACCGAACCAACACCTCGCTCCATTACGGTTGCTCCTTGCTCCACTCCGGAGATGGTGAGCACCACATCACTCACAACCGCCGGGCCTTCTCACAAGCTCCTTTGAGAAGATCACCGGACCACGACGCCTCCACACCGTCTAGGTGTCGGCAAACACCAAGAGTAACAAGTCTCTAACTTTCACTTGACTTAATCAAGTGTCTAAGCTCAAGTGGATATTAAATCCACCACCTAATGCAACACATGCACTAGGATTTGCTCTCTAACCTCACTAAGTGCAACACATGCACAAAAGAGAATGAGAGGCTTGCTCTTAGCTCAATGGAATGTCTAGGGGCACCAGCAACCTCCCCTCACATGGTCAAGGTGGGTATTTATAGCTCACACACAAAAACTAGCCGTTGGGAGCAATCTGCTGAAAAATCAGCACAGTCCGGTCTGACCGCAGGCATGTGGCCGGTCAGACCGCACCCCCTCCAACGGTCGAAAAACTAGCCGTTGGAGTGCCTCCGGTCTGACCGCCAACCAATGGCCGGTCAGACCGGCCAGCCCGGTCAGACCGCCCGACATACTGCGGTCAGACCGCACACGCAATTTCCAGAAAAGTCGCTCTCTGGAAAAAGCTGACCGGGTGCTTGACCCGCAAGACCGGTCGAGGCCAGCGCTCATCGGCCGGTCGGGCTTCGGTCGACCGCCCATATACTTGCAAATGATCGCACTACGTAAGAAAACATGATTTTTGTATTTCTTTTTCAACTCAATTTTGCAAAACACATTTGCAAAAGATATGAAATGCAAACAAGGCATGTAGGCAAGATTCTCAACAAGTTTCAAAATACATTTGCCAACTTTTAGAATCACACCACAAATTGCACTCCGCTTCAACTCAATTTGCAAAACACATTTGCCAAATTGACGCGCGATGCAAACAAGGATTCACATGAGATTCTCAACAAGTTGCAAAACACATTTGCCAACTTTTAGAATCACACCACAAGGAATAGGGTACATAGACTTAAACCGTTTGCAAAACACATTCGCAAACTTAAGTCACATGCTACAAGGAACATACATGAGCCACAACTATTTGCAAAACACATTCACAAATATTGGCAACATGCCACAAGGACAAGGTGCATGGACATCAACCATTTGCAAATTATAGTCACATGCTACAAAGATTATCCATGAGCCACAACTATTTGCAAAACACATTCGCAAATATTGGCAACATGTTATGGTGAGCTAGAGCAAACACAATGAGTTATCAACACATGACTAACTCAAGCTACTAGTCAAGATCCCTCTTAATAGTACGGCAAACCTATACTAGCAATCCGGTCTCCCAACCAAACACCGAGACCGGTAAAAGGCTAGGAACACATCCTTAGCCCTAGCTAGTCATACCTTTGCCTTGAGCAACCACTTGAAGCTTGATGACGCACATCCTCACTTCAAGTCCGAGTTCTTGACTTGAATATGCATCAACACATGATGCACTCTTCACTTGACCTCTATCAACACATGATGGGTCTTCACTTGACTTGATGATCAACTCATGGTCATCTCCTCCTCTTGAACATCATTGACACACGATGATTTCCTCTTCTTGAACTTGATGCGCATCAACACATGATGCATCCTTTACTTCAAGCTCTTCACTTCGGGATCTTGACTCGAATATCATCAACACATGATGATTTCCTATATCCCAAACTTTGACTTGATGACAATCAACACATGATGTCATCCAAAGTCTCCAACCATGGAACCTAACCTGCTTATCCAACTCATGGAAGATGTTAGTTCCACAATATGATTATCATTAATTACGACGATATACCATTAACTTATAATTGTGGGAGAAGATACCACAATCTTTCCCTCTTTGATAATTGATGATAATCACTTCAATAACAAATAATTGAATGTAGATTGGTATGAGTATATAAGCACTACACAAGTTATATATACTCAACAAGAGTGTATACGAACCACACAAGTCGTATATACTCAAGGATACATGAGCATATATGAACTACGTATGTCTCATATACTCATATGAATATATTAACTACACAAGTTAAGTATATTCAAGGATATGTGAGTACATATAAACTACACAAGTTATGTTATACTCACATATAAGTATATATAGACTACACAAGTCTTATAGACTCATATGAATATATTAACTACACAAGTTAAATATATTCAAAGGATATGTTTCAAAGTGAAGATCCCAAATATATATGGACAAGGGAATATGGATCAATACTAATGAAACTACAAAATATAGAATGAACTCCCCCTAAATGTGTGCATACACAAATGCGTAATAGGAACATATGCACATATTCAAGTTAACCTTTTGGTGGAGTTCAACCTATATTTTGGATCTGAGGAATGCAACAATATGTAAGAATATAAAGTAGAATGCATACCTCTTTTGTTCTTTATATCCAAACGAGACTAAACATGAGATATAAAAATAAGAGTGTTAGTCTCATAAATAGATTTATCATTATGAATGCATACCTATTTGGATTTTTCCTTTTGTTTATCCAATGAATTAGATTTGTCATTAATCACTTGCATGCCTTCATGGTTTTCACCTTTATATCCAAATAAGACTACACAATATGTATATCAATAAAGGTGTTAGTCTCATAATTAGATTTGTCATTAATCACTTGCATGCCTTCATGGTTTTCACTTTTATATCCAAATAAGACTACACAATATGTATATCAATAAGAGTGTTAGTCTCACAATTAGATTTGTCATTAATCACCAAAACTCTATTAACACATAATGGCAGGTCTAGATCCTTCAACCTCCGCCCCAGCCCACGCATCGCCTACGCTGCACTCCGCTTGGCGTGGTTCACATGACCTTAGCTCTGGCTTGGCGTGGAAGTAGCTCTGGATGTCTGCGAGGTCTGATGACTTTTGCTTGGAGCTGAAGTCCGCCTCGAGCTGGTATGGCTCTCAAGTTGTACTTCACTGGGGTAACTGGTAGAGGGCACTTGTTGACAAAATGTCGTTTTTCTCTACAGTTGAAACAGCGACGATGAGCTATCTGGTTGTGCGCTGCAGGTTGTCCCGCGGGGCGAAGAGTGTGGAGACCATTTCCACTGGAGCGCGGGGTTGGAGTTGAAGCTCTTGGTGGCTGGGTTGCTGACTGATTGAATGATGAGCTGCCGAGAAAAGTTGACTGCTAGGGGTAGATGTCTTGTGGCCTTTGCGCTGCCATCTTTTTGCGACTAACACCACTTCCTTGTGTTGCCACTCGTTTTGGTGCCATCTTAGGGAACAACTCAGCTTAGAAATAGAAGGGATATATGAGGGTTTACTGGTCCTCTAGAGCACAACAGAAGAACTTCAAACAAATGAGGAGAAACGATCAAATACAATACAAAGCCTAGAGTGGCTGCATTATATTAAGGGATTAGGTATTACATGACTCTTGAACATAGCATATAGGCCATGCTAAGCCACGACAAAAGATACAAACACATCATCTACAAAAGAGGGTAACAAAAACTGCTTACAACAAAATATTGCCTAGCAAGCACTGCTGGCTAACCTACACTAATCCTGGCCACTCCAACGGGGGTATTGGCCACCACAAACGGTGCAGTTGCCCGGAGAGCAGGAGAGGGAACAGCTTTGGCTGCGTCCACGGCTGGACTCTCCAAGGTCGATGACAGGCGGCGGACTGGGGCGTCGCACGCTTTTGCACACAGTCATCCTGATGCGGGGTCCTGAACGTTAGGCTGGCACCGGGTTGTTGAGGATGACGATAGATGCAGCAGGAGCTGCGGCAGAGATCGCAGTGGCTGCGGTGATCCGTGCTAACTTTGCAACGGCAGTATCCCTTTCCTGCGTCACCTCAGAGAGGGATGCATTCCATCTGATTAGCCGGTTGTAGAGGGTGTCAAAGTGGTGGTAGCTAGAAGTGAGCAGCATCCGAAGTTGTCCAATCTCGCACACGGTGCTGGTGATGGAAGTTGTCATTGCCTGCGTGAGCTGCACTTGGTGGGTTAGATGGGGTCGTCTGCTCTGATTTCGAAGATCTCGGGGTAGCGCAATCCTTACTGAAGAGATGGATAGAAGCAGAACGGAGATCCTAGCAGATCGTCCTCGTGCATCTAGCACAAGCGAGCTGAGGTGAAACGAGTTGTGTCCTTGTGGATATCATGGGATATGCTCACGATCTTAGGATGATACAATTGGCAATGGCATTGAAGATTTGTCGAAACACTCATTTTCGGCAAAGTTCAGGTTCTATCAGGCTCCAGGCGGTCAGACTGGCCACCTCTGGCGGTCAGACCGGCCAAGCCTTAGGTCTAATGGCTGGCGGTCAGACCGGCCAATGGGCGGTGGTCTGATCGGCCATAAAAGTGTTTTTGAGTTTGGAGCTAGGCCAAAAATAGAGGGTGTAGGCAAGAGAGGAGTTTCTTCTACACTCGGTCTCATAATTTTTGGAGCTTTGAGTTAAAAGTTCTATTTGTTTGAAATTTTCAGAGAGGTTTTGGATTTCCAGGAAGGAAATTTTGGCTAAGTTCCTTGCTGGGCGGTCAGACCGACCAGGTGTCGGTCAGACCGGCCATGTGTGACGGTCTGACCGGTTTTGACTTGTTCGCTAGCCAGCTTGGCAGCGATGTTTGTTCGTTAGGTCAAGTTCATGGGTTTTAGTGCATATGTGTTGCATGATGCATGTTTTGACTAACGTGGGTCACGTTGCAAAAAACTTACTCCCGGAATCGATTTCTTTGTCTATTATTGTGCAAGAAGCTTGGAGGTCAACAACGGTCAACGACGAGGATGATCGAGACTAGGCTTGGAGAGCTGAGGTTCAGAACGATCGAGTATGCCGGGTGAAGTCAGTGGACTCAAGCATGGTGCAAAATGGACAAAGATGACCGAACGGGAAGTTCGGTGCGACGGGTTGTATCAAGCTGCGCGGGGTCCGTGCAAATGCCATGGTGGTTTCGGTGGGAGCTGGATGGGAGAGACTTACCGACATGAAGAGAGCCGTTGATCAACCTACACGTGGCGAAGCATGGGATTGCTTCATGAAGATTGGACTTGATTTTTGGAAAAGGATCGAGAAGGGGTATTTTTGTAATTTTACCGAAATACCGCCTTGGTGGCTTTGGCTAAACCACGGCGCAAGGAGAAATGGTTTAGGTCAAGAGAAGATGAAGACGGTGCTTTGAAATACGTGCGTAAGTGAAACCCGTTTGTGTGTAGACTTAACGAGTGCCCATTAGGGATATTCTTCTAGAAGCTAGCCTCCACTATAAATAAGGGAGAGTGCTGATTGTGCACCCCCCAACACTCATATATCTAAAACTCTAGTTTGTGTTTTAGGGTTAGGAGAGAAAAGTGGAGAGGTTAAGGTTTTGGAGAGTTGGATTGATTGTGTGCTCAAGTGCTGAGCCTTTGTCCTCTTGGATGGATTGACTGTAAACCAACATCAATCTCAAATCAATCCAAGCAAGATTTCTCAAGATGAGTCTCTTGTTGTTCTTGCTCTCTATTTTGTGATTTTAGGGCTTTCTTTGATCCATTGATTTTCCTTTGGTTTCTGGCCTGGATTTTGCTTGCTGTGACATGTGGGTATACATCTAGGATCATCCTGATCATCTTCTACCTACGAGCAAGTTTTTAGATCATATTTTGGTTTTGACTTGATTTTGAAGCAACCTTCACTCAAACGGAAAAAGGACAGAACTTTGACAATGATCTTCACAATCGTTGATTAGAATAGGTTCCTGACATCCTAAAGAATGTATGTTTCAAGTTTCGTGAAGTTTGGAGTTGTGGATCAAAAGTTAGACCAATTTGTGATTTTGAGTTTGGGCTGATTTTATTATTCATTGGGCTGGAGGTCAGACCGCCAACCATTGGCTGGTCAGATCGCCCATGGAGAGGTCAGACCGCTAGGTACAAAGAGGTCCGACTGCCCAACTCATTTGGATTTGAGTCTTGGTGATTTTGGTCTATTTGCTTTTGGGTTTTGATTGGATTCGATACAAGTCTTCCGCTATGCCTGTATATTTATCTTCATAGCTTTTATAGCTATTGGAGTGAAATTAGTGTTGAATTTGATCAAGGAGAAAAAGATATCGTGCTCCTATTCACCCCCCCTCTAGTCGCCTTTTGTCCAATTTGAATCTGATCAATGCTCCTAGGAGCTCTAAAGGTGTGGGTGATGAACTCACCTTCCCTTGGGTAGAGGTACACCTCCATAGATCAAGATTCAAGGGCCATGATCTGAGTTTTTCGACCTTCAGCAGTAGCCAGTCATTGCATGAGCTGGCGGAGGAAGTCCACGAACTCTCCGAAATCCTCTCCGTGGGTGAAGAAGTCCCACTGGGCATTGGATGAAGCACGGGTCATCTACAATTTTTGAAACAGGAGAAAGGGAGTTAGAACTGAGTAAAAACTCAAGTGAAGTCAAGGTGAGTAAAGAACTAAGGGAGATGAGTAGAAGCAATAAGTACGCTATATTTTGCCAAAGCTTTGAAAATAGGACTCGGGTCCTTAGGCACGTCCAGTCTAACTAAGGCTTCTACAGTCGTATGCTCTGATACCAGCTCTATCGGACCCGGATTTTCTAATACCGAATCCTTTGTGAAAGACATTGTGCTATTCCCTGGATCAGTAGATAGCACTCACAGATACATCACTGATTCAATTCATACATGGCGCAATTAAACCATACCATTCATTAATTTAACACATCAGAGTTTACATAGACCGCATCGGGTCAAGTTTTACAATAAGGGCCGAACAGACCAAAGATTACATTACAAAAGTAGCGGAAGTAACAACGGAAGCAAAAGGGTGAGAGCACATCTCTCCACAGGCAAGCGACTGGGAAACCCGTATGTGTCCGATATTACCCGAAAACTCAGATAATATAGGATGCACAAAAGCACCAACGAAGTCAGCTGGACTGAGGCTAGACCTAGACTAAAAAGAACTAATCTACTCCTGATCATCTCCTGGGCCTCCAACTTCTGGATTCTCGTAGTATGTGTAATCTTCATGATTTCCTGCTTCTGAGGGTTTTGGGGGGGGGGAAGCGAGAATGAGCACAACTTCCGTGCTCGCGAGCCAATACACAAGATGCAATAATAATATATGCAAGGCTTAACAAGGATGTCTCGGGTTCTTTTATTTGCTAAAGCAACATTTTCAATTATCATAATTACAAATTCCTAACACTTAGCATTTTAACCAAATTGCTTTTTTTAAAAGAGAGTAATTGTGCAATATTAAATTACAGCAGAGGTTCCCTCCGGCGAAAACCCTAACTTATGCTTCATTTGATTGGAGCTACCTCCAATTATTAACACCACCGAGTCTGAAAACTTAGGAAAAATCCAATCTTAGGGCTAGGTGAGCCCACCAGATTTTTCATACCACCCACAAAGGTTTTTGAAATAGAACTAACTCTGGTTAAGTTCCCATGTTCGCCTTTGACCGTAGGCGTGGCTGTTTAAACAGTTTAGACTCTGCAGAGGTTGTACACTGTACCCACAAGAGATAATCATACTCGTTACCCCACATGATTCCGTAGTCATGTAGTTGAGTGATTGTCACAGTAACCTTTCAAATTACCTCGCCTCTTCCATCATTTCACCCATATGGGGTTGCGCCCATACGTTGTGCGGGATGTTTATCTCGGCGACAGGAGTAGTTAGACTACACCTCGGCGACATGCAACTTCACCTTGTATCGGTGTCCCATTCAAGCCAGGCGTAGCTAGCGCTTGCACGTTCCCATTATCTGTCCAGCGAGATGACATCTAGGGTTTAATAAATTTACTAAGCCAAGTTGCAGTTTGCAGACTTATGGCTGTACTTGTTTTACATGGAAGGTCATGACAAGATTAAGTCCTTAGGGTCATCTGGGCGGTTTATTCCACATACCATACATTCCTTAGGCTACATTACCACCCATCAAAATACATCAACTCAACCATCTTAGTCATTTGCCCACAATGACTACCCAAAACCACTTTCATGTTTAAAAGATGATGATTGGGGTATTTAATACCCCGGTACTTAAGCAAGACTAGCATGTCGCTTAAGTACAACCTATAACTAGTACTTACTATATAGTTACTAGGGTGATATGGAATAATGGATTCAATTGTCAAATGATGGCATTATAATTAATTAATCATCAAATGGGTATTTAACTACCTTAAGTTTTAGCATACATTTGATTAAAGAATTAAAGCATGCAATTTTGGTAATTTAAATGAATATAATTTACATAAATTGTAGGATCAATATGATCAAAGCATTGACTCGCCTGGGTCAATTTTATCGTAGCCTTGATCTTACTCAAAGCTTTCTCAGTCAGTGGTTTTGAATTCTTGGTCCGCGTCTTTATCTGAATCTTGATCCAGCTCGAGTCGTTGTTTCTTTGGGACTCCAACTTCTAATTACACGAGAATCAATCGAAAACCAAATAAATCCAAGAACTTCAAAAGACCAAATAAATTCAATTGAGCTTGATTAAGATTTGTGATGATCGAGAAGTGGAGGGAAGATTTAGCGAATGGGGGATGTTTGACAAAGTCAAACGATTATTTGAGCGGAAGGGAAAACGGCGGAGAAACTCTGTCGGGAAGAAAACAAGGAAGGATCGAAGGAACTCTTGTAGGGATATTCCACCTCGGATTTGGAAGATGGCAAGATATCGCCGATTCGAGGAAAACTTATGGCTTGATCTTAGATTTGAAAGTTTCTTTGATTAATGTATATTTATTAAGGAAGCCACATGAGTAGGGTTAGATTTATGATAGATATGAGTCTTAAAAGAACACCGAGTATTATTCGATGAGTGCTAAACATTAGAGATTAGGGTGCGAGGTTAACATATGAAGAGTATAATTTTAATTGACGATTTAAACTTGGAGTCCAAAATTACTATAGTTATGTCTTGAGGTTATGCCTGGAATTGTTGGTACGTTAATTATTCTTAACTACCACCAGTGATTTAAATCCAGAGATAAAGATAGGTCGGATATTATTTGGGCAAGATGATACTTTTAGCAAGACATTAAATTTAAGTTGAATTTTAAATTAGATGGCAAGTTATATTGGTTAATTATCTCACTTTTAATTTATTTGCCGCTTACACCAGAATGCTTATATCCATGCATAAGTTATATTTCAGATAAGGATTAGGGACTTAAGATTTAAAATATTCTTTCTCCTTAATTAATAACTTACCATTTTAAAGGTCTTCATGATTTTTGGGGGATGGAGATGATACTAGATATTTTTGCTGAGTTTATCTTTACACTAATTATTTTTAATTTACATTGATAAGTTAGATCTAGGGATAAAGATGCGATAGCTTTTAAATGGACTAAGGAAGATTTGATAGAATTTGCAAGATAATTGTTCAAGTTTCTAGAGCAAGATGTTGAGATCAACATAAATTATTCTTGAATAGCTTCAAACTCAATTTCCCGAAATTGTAAATTAATTTATTACATCTCATAGTTTTTACACATTAGTGGAACATTAATTAAATGTAACAGCCCAATTTTTCAAATTCAGAGAAAATTTAAAACATATTTATTTTTGTGGATTTTCTGAATTTTTAAAAACTTTTTCTTAATTAGATATAGCTAAAACAAATTTAATTGCAAAATATATTATCAAGTTTAAGGTGGAAATAATTTTAACAAGTCTAAAATGTCTCTAAGAATTTATGAGAATTTTTCTAGAATTTTTTTGGAATTACTTTGCTATATTCTAAAGCTGAAATGAATTAAACTGAATATTTAAAATAGAAAATGAAAAGAAAATCGCAAAAACAGTGCATGGGCCGAAACCCAAGCCGGCCCGCTCTCCACGCGCGCCTTTCCCTTCACGGCACCGTTGGATTTCAATCCAACGGTCCATACACGCACACGACGCTAGATTTGCTCCGAGCCCTTGGACCGAAATCCTACGGCTCGTGACCCTTCTTCTTCCCGTCCCCGTCTTCCTCGCTGCGGCGCGCCATTCACGCCATTAATGGCCACGCCGAAGCTCCACTACTCCGCGAATCCTCTCCCTTTTCACTCACGCCACGCGTTTAAGCCGCCTATCAATGCCGCACCCGTTCGCTCGCCCTTCCCTTCTTCGTCGCACGATCTCACCGAACGGCCAGATGCCATAAACGCCGCCCGCCAGGTGTGCCCGATCCTCCTCTCCTCCACCCGAACCTTATATAAGGGGCATCGGAAGCCCTTCTCACGCCGGCTAACACCACCACTCACCTCCTCCTCTCTCCAATCGCCGTGATTTGGAGTTTCTTTATACGCCGCAAGAAAGACTTCCTTCTCCGATTCGGTGTCTTCATCGTTGTTGCGTCCTCGCCCTTTGCACCAGTGCATCACGCTTTCACGCCTACCTCAGGCGCACTACCACCTCCGGAGACCCACGGACCAACCTCGCTCGTCAGAAGCCCGCCGCCAAGATTTTTTTTTTCGCCGCCGGTCACTCACACGCCGCGCTCGCCCAAGGTGAGCCATAGAACCCCGTTGTCCCTTTCCTGTTGAGCCTGTCGCGCGACTCGCCAGTGGCGCAACGCCGGCGAGGCTAAGTCCGCACCGCCACCGCTCATCGTGCTTACATGGCTCGCCACGACGGCGACAGTCAGCACCACGTGTGCATTTTCGCCAAGTCGGCGCCCATGTGGCGCCACGTCATCACAACCCCGAGCCCTAAAATTCCGTGGACTTGGTCCATGTGAGCCATGTCAATGACATGTAGGCCCCTTTGTCGAAAAATTAATTCAAATTCATTTAAATCCGGAAAATCATCGCTGACGTCATCATGCTAATAATTAGAATTTCCTTTAGGAGAATAATTCGAGAAAATTGTTTAAATAATGATTTGGTTTAAAATTTGTAAAATTCATAACTTTTGCATTATAACTCCAAATTAGATGATTCAAGTTGCTAAAATTTTAGAAAATTATTGTCTAACTAAATAAAATATAATTATTCAACTTGGAGTTCAGTTTTGTTTTGTTTTAGAATTTAGAATTCATTTAAATCTCAAATTTAGGTTAAAATTTGTAAAATTCATAATAATTGAATCCTAACTCCAAATTTAGTGAAACAAATTTCTAAAATTTTATAATTTGATTATTTAGCTCAATAAAACAAAGTTATTATATTTAGACTTGGTTTATTTTGTATTTTTGAGTTTTATTTGAATTCTATTTGATTTGACTTATTTTCACGTTTAGACTTGACGATTCCTGGGAAATTGATACTTCTCAAGACTTAGATTTTCCGATCGCAACGAAGGCAAGTTATACTTTGACCATTTTGCCCCTATTATTTTAAAGTTAATTAAATTCAGTTTTAAATTATTAAATGCATGCATAATTTTATTCAAGTATTTCAAATTCTGCTTAAATAATTAGTTATTCCTATTATCCTTGTATGCCAAATTTTGGATGTTGCCATGTCATTCCTTTGTCACTTTAGATAAATTATTATGTTTAATAATCAAATGCTTCGCAAATACTTAGACCATGATTTATGTTTTTGGGAGAATTTTAGCCAACTCAATAAAATTTCTTTGAAAATTAAAACTATGGTATTGTTTTACCATAGAGAATTTGTAAAGATGGTTTTATAGAAATAAAATCAAAAGGGTTTGGACTTGGGCGAAAAGGATGAATGGTGGGTGCAGGTTTATGCACGGGCTTAGTCTGGTTAAGATTAAGACCCAGGGTTTAAATTGAATGACGCCTAAGTCAATTGAGGACCGGTCTTTGAGCGCATTTTGTTATGCCTTATCGTACAACCACATGTCCTGTATGGGCAGGACTCGCTTAATAATTTGTAATACCTCTTAGTTATTTGTGCTATGTTGTATGTATGGGTGTCGGGTGACAGCTTTTCTCATCTGGCGCAAGAGGGGTTTTTGAGGACGGTCACCCAATGGAAGCTTAAACCTTAGCGGGCATGAGTACTTTAGGTAGAACATTGTAACGGCCTTGTGATGTTTGCTCTGTCACACATGCCTTAGGAAGCGTGGATTGGCCGACACAAAGAGTATAATATCTCGTGTGGGTAAAGTTGTACAAACTCTCGCAGAGTAGAAACTATTGAATAGCGCGTCATGTCATGGACATGCTAGCAAAGCCACTCGAGTTAGTTTTGTTTTTGGTTTTAAAAGTGATTTCAACAGATAATTTCGGGATGGATAGTCCGTGGGAAAATTAGGCGGGTAGCCATTGTGATTGGAGGATATCCATCATCTTTTATGGAGGTTATCCACAATAAACTATTGTCATTTAAAATGGTAATTTAGATTATTGTATGAAATGGCTTTGTAATCTAATATGATTATTTAAATTAAAACCTGCCGCTTTACATAAAATAACCTTGCCAAGATCCTTTGTCTACCTTATGCATGCATATCAATTCCATATTGGTGTAACTTCCGAGCACGGTAGTAGTGCTCACTCTTGTCTGAATAATCTTTATTCAGAGAAGATATCTACCAGACGGTGAGGATCTTGACGCCTTAGGCTGCGCTTCTGCATTTATTGCCTATGGCTAATCGTTGGGTCTACTACTATTATTTCGCTCATTGTGTTTTACTTTATTTGGCCTCGTGCCCTTTGTAATAAACTCTGAATAAATATTAATAAAATCGTGATATGTTTTGATTATCACTTTTGTTTGACTGTACATTAGCTATCCCGACTAATGTATGAACACAGAGAATTCGGGATCCTTCGCTCCCGGGTTCGACATTAAATTAATTTTATTAATTAACTAACCATTATTTACAAAGGGTTTATCACAAAATTTGAAGGTTATCAAATAATCTTGCATGAGTTTCCATTTGAAAGGTGGACTAATTAAGCTTAACTGACTGCATCCATTCATTCTTAAAGGGGGAGGGCCCACATGCCGTTGAGAAGGAGGGAGAGAACAGAGAGCAGCACACAAAGAACAGAGGGGGCTCACGGCCGATTGGGGAAGCCAAGGGGGCGCACAGCCGGCGGCGAATGGTGGCCGAAGAGACGGCGAGGACCAGAAAAATGGGCCGCCGGGGAAGGGAGGAGGCCATGGGAGGTGGCGCTAGGGCCGAGGCGGCACCGAGTAGAAGGTGGCGGCGTTTGGAGCGGACGGGCGTAGGGGCTGGATGACGGCGAC
The DNA here is from genome assembly GCA_036346405.1 of Phyllostachys edulis. Taxonomy (NCBI): domain Eukaryota; kingdom Viridiplantae; phylum Streptophyta; class Magnoliopsida; order Poales; family Poaceae; genus Phyllostachys; species Phyllostachys edulis. The sequence goes on along the minus strand of CM070550.1, from coordinate 13,334,544 downwards.
GGCGGCTGGAAGGAGGAAAGGGGAAGGGAGCATGAGCACGGGGGAGTAGGGAAGCTCACCAAGTGCTTGGGCTGGCCGGAGAGGAGCCGTGGCATGCCGACGACGTGAGCCTGGGGCGGCGGCGGGGCGGCACACGATGGCGGTGGCCTAGGGCGGCTGGGAGGCTTGGCCCGCGGTTGGAGGAGGTCGATGACGCCGAGGGGAAGCTCCAGCCACGAAGAATTGGTTCGAAGGGCACCAAGGAGGAGATGGCAGCGGAGGAGCTCCAATTCGGCCGGTAACGGGGATTTCGGTGAGTCCTGCAGATGACATGGGCGGCGCAACGAGGGGTTCACCAGTGCAAAGAAACGGGCGAAGGGCGCGGCGACCGAAGGGAGGGAGCTCGGGCGCTCTTGGCGGCTCTGAGCTCGGGGAAGAGGGGAGACAGGGAGCTGATCAGGGGGGAGGGAGGTGGCCGAGGCTCTTTATAGCCGGGGAAGACGAGGATGGGGGGAAGGAAGAGAGCTGTTAGGGGCTCTGCGAGGGGCGCTCAGTCCCGAGGCGGTGGCTGAGCGACGAGGACGGGGCAGGTGTGCTCTGATGTCATGGCACGTCGGGGATGGCAGGAGCACGCGCGGGATGGGCACGCCTAGAGCGCGGCATGGGCGGCAACGAGAGCACGTGCGCAGCCTGGCCGGTGAAGGGATGCAGTGGGCAGAGCACCAGCGGGCGCACGGGGGTGGCTTTGGAGTGGGCAGGGGCACAGGCGCTCGGCATGGGAGCTCGTGGACGCGGCAGTGGGCGCACGGGGGTGCAGAGGGCGGGCACAGGGCTTGACCGAGCACACAGCAAAGATGGCGGCAGTGGCGCGGCAAGGTGGCGCCGACGGGGTGAGTGGTGACGGAACAGCGGTGGGGGAGCCAGAGTCAAGGGAGTAGGTGCGGCGGCAGAGGAGGCCAGGTGTGGCGCTGACATGGGAGGCGTGGGCGCTGCTACGGAGAGAAGAAAGGAGGGGCAATGGCAGCCTGGGCGCCGGGTGGCTCGGGTGAAGAAGAAAAGAGCAAGGGGGAGGGAGCCGGGCCAAAAGAAGGAAGGCAGATGGGCCGGGGTGATGCTGGGCCGAGCCAAGGGAAAGGAAATTCAAAATCGAAAGTCAGAATCAGGATTTGAAGTTTGAAATTGAGGTTTGAATTGGAGCTTTTGAAAGCAAGAGACAAAGGTAAGTACTATTCACGAACTGAAAAACGAGTTGTTAAAAATATGAAGGACACCATGGTTGAAGAGATGCTTATGAAAGGCCTTGGTACATTTCCTCTTGAGAGGCTCTTGGCTATATTTCAGTGCATCACATCGGTGTCAAAAGATGTGCTCGATAAAGTTGAATGCTCTGACAGTACGATGAGTGAAACTAGGATGAATAGTTTGATGTCAGATGTTCTATTACAGTTGTCAACACTGTGCAATTCTAATCTCCTCTCTAAAAGCCGGAGCTGCCCATTAGAAGGCTCAACTAGATATCGATCCAACATTTATGAAGATTTAGCTCTCAAGGTGGAACATCTTGTAACATACTAACATTCAGCTTTAAGATCTACAGCCCAGTGCCACTATGTGGTTAAGTTCTCCAATATTGTGCTGTCCATTTTATGAATGCTTACTTTATTATTTGACAGGTTGCCAGGAGTGTCAGTTTCCCTCTCTCAAAGTATATATACAGAAGATAGCCTTTGGATCCGTAGTCTAGGCAGCAAAGACTACCGTTGATGGCTCTAGATGCTAATATGATTTGCTGAAATCTATCTAGTTGCCTTGATTGTAGAGTACTGAGGCAAGTGCTAGATGCCCCATGTTCTTTTAGTTTCTTAGATCACGCTTCTCCTTCAAAGATTGAATATGGTACTCAATCCTAAATTTAATGCAACTGAGTGTTTGTGTGCTTCTGTTAAATGCCCCATAAGTCGCAGTATGTTGGCTGTGTGATTTAATTATCAACAATTTACTGTTGCAACTCGAACTGTTTGGCTAGAATGCTATATTTTCTTTCTTCAAAGTCTGAATTTAATGACCATCACTGTTATAGTGTAATGTCATAATTCTGACTTGACAGATCATTCCCATCTGTACCTGGGTCAGTATTTATTCTGTACACAACTAACCCCTAATCCAATCCCACCATTTGAACTTCCATCTCTCATTTTCATAACAAATTCTAGCTTATTTAGAGAAGACATATAATGAAATACAAAAGAATTTCTATTCTAATACCCCTCTTAAACTCATGGTGGATCACACACATTGAGTTTGAAGAGAGAAAAAACAAATGTTGTACCCTAGTCTATGACTTCGTGAAGAAGTCAACAATCTGTAACTCTGATGGCACAAACTATAAGGTAAGGACTCTCTTGCACATGTGAGCGAGTGTATGAAGCATCCATATCAATGTGTTTGGTGAGCTTATGCTTTACCGGGTCACGAGCAATATTGATAGCATCGGTACTGTCAGACAAAAGAGTCGTAGGTTTCATCATAGACACTCTAAAATCTGTAAGTAGCCACCTCAACCAAGTAACCTCTGTTGTCACTGTTGCCATAGCTCTCAACTCAGTCTCTGCCCTCAAACGGGAAACTGCAGTCTGTTTCTTTGTCTTCTAGGCAATCAGGGATGGGCCAAGAAAAACATAGTAAGCAGAAAGAGAACGACGATCAGAAGGATCATGATTATTAAGGTGGTAAGGCGATGCGAGACGACCCACCCCCCTCACACCTTTTAAGTGCTAAGGCGCGAGGCGAGACGACACCTTACACATCCTAAGGCGGCGGTCGAACAGAGCAGTGGCAGGAAGAAGAAAAGAGAAAGAAAAAAAATGAAGAGAAACCTAGACCATCCAGCCCAATCGAGCCCAGCGGCCCAAAACCGAGTGACTAACTCGACCACAACACTGACCGAGTGACTCACTCGACCGAAGCCGCTGCCCTTATCCATTCCCCTCTCACTCCCTACGTCTCGCTCTCGCTCAACCCTCTCTCGCACTCTCTGCCTCTCCCATCCCGCTGCCGCCTCATCCTCCTCCCATCAGCACAACAATCTGGGGAGCCGGGGAGGAGGCGGTGCACGAAGGGGATCCGGGGAGGAGGCAACACACGAAGCAGATCTACCGTAGCTGGAGGCCGGAGTCGCAAGGGATGGAGGCGCACGAAGGGGATCCGGGGAGGTGGCGGCGTGCGAAGTAGATCCGCCGTGTCCAGAGGCTGGAGCTTCAAGGGATGGAGGCACTGCCGCCTAGGGTTCTAGGGTGAGTCTTCGTCCTTTCCTTTTCCCCATTCTCTCTCTAGTTGATTTTCCGGCGTTGCAAGGGATGGAGGTAGGCTTGGTTTAGTCGCGGGCAAGGCTAGCATTGCTTCGCGCTCCTCCTCTACCTAAGACGTCGCCTCAAGCCTTCCCGACGCCCTACGCCGCTATAGCGATGCCCTAGCGACGCCTTCATCCTAAGGCGGATGCCATAGGCATGCACGGCAAGGCGGGGCGACGCCTTACTGCCTAAGCGTCGCTTAAGCGATGTTTAGGTAACGCCTTAATAACCATGAAGGATCACTAGCCCAGGTCACATTTGGTACTGTTGCAGTGGTAGTCCCAACATAGTCATTCACCAAAGGGTTGACTGTAACACTAGATTGGCTAAACATGTAGGAAGCTTTGTCTACTATTTCCACTGAGAAGCAAACCCATTTCGTTCTGCTGTGGCTATTGAATACATCCAACAATTCAAAGGTGTGTTGAATCTTTTCCATCCCATCACCACACTCCAAATCATTGCACCAAACATGGGCCTCCTGAGATGATCCCCAGCTTGTCTTCTCTTCCAACTGTTCCATCAACTTATCAAAGGTAAACCCACGCAAATCAACAATCCATTCCAGATCTTGTCACTCGTATCTGCATTGACTACCGTCGTCAAGCCTGGCAAAGTACGGTGAAACTCTAACAGCTACTATAAATGCTCTTTCAGGTTCAATCATACTCGACATTCACGCAACAGATTATTACGGTTAGGGGGACTACAACATTGTATACTTCGTTCGACTGAGCTAAGATGGGGCGGGGAGGGTGCAAAAACGGTACATCGAAAACAACCGGAAGGGAAGAGACCTAGCCATTTGGATCCACTGCGGGTGCTCCTCCAGCAACCGGCTCCTCCACTACGCGTGCTCCACCAACGGGCTCCTCCACTGCGCGCACTCCTCTACCAACCAGAGCCGCCATCAAGCTCAAGCCGGTTGTACCCTCAAGCCTAGTGTTGAGGCATTCACCACATCTATCTAACCAAATCAACAAAGAAAGAAGGAAAGACGAAGAGAAAGGGCTTCGGTCCGGGAGTATACCCGCTGAGCCCTTCGCCACCGCCGGATTTCACCCACCGCACTGGTCTCTGAGACGGTCGTGTCGAGAGAGGATGGGCATAGGGTGGTGGCGAGCGAGATAAGAGCGAAGGGAGTAACAGAGTGTGCTCGAGCGAGCGCAGTGAGGGAAGGCTAGACCTAGCTAGGTCCAGGACTGCAGAATCAACCGAAGGGGCAAAACGACCTTTTGCATGTGGGTCAGGGCCATTAAACTGAAAATATGAATTAAACATTTGAAAATGGCAAATTAACGAAGTGCCAATATAAGCTGTGGCAAATAATCTATTGCATCGAACTTAATAACATTTTACAGAAGACAACACAAAGGTGTGGCATTTTGGCAATTATCCCATTGTCTAACGAGAACCCCAAATGTCTTTTTTTTTCTTTATATCGCCCTAAATGGCTGGCCACCAAATATCGTTGTTTTCTTTATTGTGTTTGTATTTCTTTTCCATTTGGATTTGGTTTGATTTCGGAACCTTTTGTGATCCTCACATTGGACTGTCATGAGAATATTATGGCATCAATCCAGGTATCAAACAAACTAACACTTCCTGCGGAATGCCTCGAAGAACATTATGTGATGGGCGCAATTTTCCAAATTTATGCTTTTATTTCAATGCCAACTTTGTTTAAGTGGGCTGTCCGCGAAACTCATCTAAACTGGTTAACCCACTTAAGCATCTACCGCAAGGTCCGCATAATGCTATGCAGCTAGAGCGGACGAGTGTAGACCGACCGCCAGTCGTTCCATTTGCACCCCAAATCTTCATTGATTTTGTTCCTTGTCATGCACAAAAAATAATTGTTCCAGCAAATTGTGCCACCCAAGTTATCGGCCATTTGCTTGTTCAAGAACAGTGTACTAGCTTATTAGACCTTCTACTGTTAGTCTAACAAAGACTAAAGGTTCTCGGTTCTTGTTCTCGATAGGCGCTGAACTGTAGACGTGGGAGCCTCGCTAGTCCAAATGCCCAATATCTTGTACCTGTTGGACAGCTGCAGCTGCGGATCATGTAAGTGGCCGCACATTTCCTACGCTCAGATATCTCTATGTTTGAGCTAATTAGTGGGATGCCAATCACTTTTGCTGCTACAATCTGTTGAAATTTTGGCCGATACGAGTTTGCGAGCCGTATTTGCAGGTTTGACAGGATGCCACGGGTATTTACAGAATGGTTACTGGCAAGACGGACCGTGCACCAAATACGGGCGGTCGACAACTCAACATTGCGGCGGCGGGCACAAGACTCATGGGGCGGCCGAGGGCAGCCACGCCACGCCAAATAGTCGCCACGCCCCGCCACCTCAACACGTGTCGCCGCCACGCCACCGCCACGCCCCCTCAATTCACGCAGAAGGCGCAAGACGACCATTATGCGCCAATTTGTGATATATAGCCACCCCGCCACCACTGTGGCACTAGATTAGGTTTATGATTAGGTTAGTTGATTAGGTTAGTTAATTAGATAAATAGGTTACGAATTATAAAAATAGTTATTGTATGAAGTTTGAATTTGAAAGGAAATTTATAATATAGCAAATGAGTTCAAAAAATTATGAAATTTTTTGTGGAGCCTCTCAACACTATATACTTGCTCGTGTAAATTTTTCATAATTTTATTCGTTCAAAATTGTTATCGTTATTTCATATAAGTGTCATGTTCGTATGAATCAATAAATATAGAAAACGAGCTCAAAAAATTATGAATTTTATTTTGTTCAACTCCTCACGCAAAGGGACTTAATTGTGTAATGTTTCGTAATTTTATATGTGTTCTAGTATTGTCTCTAAAATTTAGGATTTAGGTCATAAAATTTCGATTTTAGGTTTGATGATTTCATGTGAAGAATGTATAAAAAAACTACATTTAGTTTAGTGTCCGCTGACGCATGGCCACCATGCGCAGCCAAAACAGTGGGGTTAATTCGTGCTGACCATCTTTTCCACCGTCCCTCCTTCCTCCTCCGCATATCTGTCGCCTCGTCCAGAAATTCCGACGCCAATGCTTACGGAATTCCCGGCGCCAACGCCGCGACTCCTTCTCCGCTCGGCTATAAATAACAAACTCTGGCACTCGCTCTTCGCTCATCTCAATTGCGTTTCGATTCTCATTCTTGTGCTCATCACTGAGAACCCAGAGAACGTAACATAACTAATTTTATTGGGAGGTTAACTATTTTGTTGCTTCGTCATTGCTCGTCGCCGCCTTCCCTCAAGTGTCGATTGATTACTTCTCGAAGGCGTGTAATTTATGTTATGCTTTTGCCTATTTACCGTAGTCGTAATTAGTCAGTCTTAGTCAGCTAGTCGTAATTAGATAGTTTAGGGGTAATTAATTAGTTAGTTCACTAGTAATGAATTAGTTTAGTGGTAATTAATTAGTTGTAATTAGTAATGTAATATTTTTCCGCCTTGTTTGTTATGTACAGCGCCAAATTCTACGATACCCAGCTATGAACTCTTCGGCAAACTTCTACACGAGGATGTTGCAGAAGTGCCAACTTCTACACTCACCGCCACCGTGGGCAGCCCCAAGACAAGGGGCACTCGCTATGGCACCGCGGAGACTACTAGCACACATCGTTAAATAGGACACTCTTTGTCGTGGATGGTCTGTATTATACGACATGCTAGATAAGATTGTGCATGACCAACCGAGGAAAATGTGTGGTGTGCTGATCATATAACGATGTACCGCAGCCTTCGAAACGCACACGAGTCGGAAGTTACGGTACATCGTTATATGATCAGCATGCCACATATTTCCTTCGGTTGGTTCATGCACAACCTTATCTAGCCTGTCGTACAATACAATATGAAAGAACATCATCCACACTAAACCGATAAATAAACCCAGTGCACACTTATCTAGCCTGTCATTGATCAGTGTTACATTCTCTCTATGTTGGAAAAGAGAAATACTTGTATGCTCTCAAAGGACTATGTCATATAAGAGCTAAACTTGAAATGTAGTTCAATGTTGGGACATGGGAAGTCCTAAACTTGAAATGAATGTGTGCTTGTGAGCATTTGTTTCCATACGCATTATTTTGAGTTCTATATTTATTTTTGGTTGCACTAGTGGTTTATTTGGAAATTCGCTTTTAATCATCTATGAAGTACACTTCTATATGACCTGTGTATGTGATGCGGGAGCTTTGTTGATTTTATCCACTTGACAATCCACTAAATTGTGTTGATAAGACAAGCAATGAAGTTCACATGCATTTCCTAAAACAATGGAACTTTCGATAAGACAAGCAAAGAATGATGTTATTGTCCATATGTTCCTAGAAGAATGGAAAATGCTGATATGACAACGGGCCTTATGCCATTTCCTTTCTGCAGAGGGTGCAAGGTTCACCAACAATTAGAAAAGCAACACAGTAAGAAGCGTGACAAGGTAAAAGCACACAGCGGACGATCATAAAAGCAAAGAATATATATATATATATATATATATACACACACACACACACACACGGTCTATTTTATTTTGAAGGCTCTCCTCACGCAGTTGACTTAATTGTGTAATGTTGTGGCAATTTTATATGTGTTCTGGTATTATCTCGAAAATTTAGGATTTACGTTACGAAATTTTTTATTTTAGGTATCGGAAATTAGGGTTTCATGATTTCGTGTGACTTGGAATGTATATAAAAAAAGCAATACAACTCTATTGGAGATGTCGATATACAATAGTAATGCGTACAAATATAGTAAAACAAAATCACACAACACACGATACTATATGGCTCACTCCTCTGAGTCACTACTCTCTGCTTGCGGCGGCTGCGTCCGCGTGTGCGGCCTTGTTTTGCGCCGAGCATGACCCGTGGAGTACGTCCACCGGTCCGGAGAACATGTGTCGGTTCGGAGGGGGTATGGAGACCGTTGAGGTGGAGGTGGACCAGTAGACTAACTCTGGAGCATAGTCTGGTAGGCGAACATGTCGTGCTGCTGAGCCATGTCGACCTCGGGAACAGCTCCGAGGAATTCATCCACGACGGAGGCAAGAAAACCACTATGGGGGTCCGATTCCTGCAACTCCGGTTGTGCAGATGAGCTCGGGCCTTGCACGTCTGGGGTTCAGCGCACTCGAGGAGCTTTGGCACGAATGAGCGTGGGGTACCGAACCCGAGGACATCGCCCTTGAACGTGTGGTGGGGCAATAACCCGGAGGAGCTCGCCTGCGACGCTAGAAACCCCGGCGCCATTGTCCGTGCTCTGGCGTCTATGTATTGCTCCTGGCAGAGCTGGAGGCCCGTGATCGCCGTCATCACGACGTGGAATCGCCATCACCCCCACGGCCATCACCCCTGCGGCCGTCACCCCCGTGGCCGTCACCCCCACGGGCAACTGAAGGCTGCAAGATGGAACGATGTTAGTACAAATAAACACTTTGGACGTAAAATAAGAACCTCGTACCTCCCGGATGTGCAGTGCAGATAACCGAGGGGGAGCGCCAGTCTGTGTACCGAGTCCGGACGACATAAGTGATTGATCCCGAGGGACCTACGGCGAGAGAATGGCATGATGTTAGCGGAACGTAAGGTATAACTAAAAAAACTGAATGTAAATTTGTACATAGCGACTTACCTCCGCAGCGACCTGGCCCACGGATGACTGATGGGGAACGCTACGACGCCTGACGGACTCGCTAGGTCATGGTGACCTAGCGGGTCAACACGCCCCCCCCCACTTCGTGCCCGATGCGCAGGACGTCGTCCCTCGAACGACCGCAGCTCAAATTCTTTAGTATCTTCTTTATCTCCCCCGAGATGTGCTTCAAAACTTTTTTATATACCGCGGGGGTTCTATCTGGGCTGAGTTGGGCATTGTCCGCTGCGCTCTGGATGCGCAGCGTCCGCTCGAATTGTAGTGACATACGTAACAGGTTCATTAACAAAAAGTACGAATGTCGTCAACGAAAATGTGAACCAGAGGTTGTAAGTGTCGTCATGTCGCGAAGCGCTGTGATGATTGTACGTGCGGCGGAGGCTCTCTTGGTGCGTCAGAAATGTCACCTCCTTCGCGCGCTCCGGAGGAGGAATGGTAAGTCTTGTGCACGTTCGTGGCACGTACCACTCCATGTACGCACCGTACGACTCAGAGTCGTACGGGCGCGGCTCAATCCAGACATCTAGGAGCAGCCTATTCATCCATGTCACAATCCACTGCTGCTGGTGCATTCGCCAGTCCTGAATATGCCCACCCGACCTCGATTGCCTACATTTTCGGAAAGATTAATGTTACAAAAGAAAACATAAGGACTGCAATAATTACTTAGGTGAAGTTTGACTCACAGATGTACGGCGCACTCCAGGGGCCTGCCGTCCGGGGGGGCACGAGCTGGTACCGACCAAACTGTCGCATTACGCCCTGCGGCACGTAAAGCTCCACCATACGTGAGAACACCAGGTGGCAGGTCGTCGTCCAGAGTTGTAGATCGATGACGCATTGCGCAGACAGCCTGTGCGGTGCAACCGTGAGCAGGAAATTAGCATACCATGGACACCAGATGATGTCGCTCTCATGCAATGACTCGAACTCGTTGTGGTACAACGAGTAGCACCTCATCGGTCTTCCGTTGGCCCAAATATGAGAGGCGGCGAGCCCAATCGTAAGCCCATGGTGGACGCGTCTATGGGGTCATGTGGGAGAGGGTACGGGTGCGCCACTGTCTCGATGGTCGGCCGCCCAACAGGGAAGTGCTCCCAACTCCACACCGCAGGAGCGAGCGCATTTACGACGTGTTGGTACCATCATTTGCTGCCGTGGCGCCATACAACCCCTAAGATGTGGCACAAAGGACGACTGATCCCCAGCTGTATTGCGGCATCGGCTCAGCCTCCGTGTCAACCAAAGACTCGGCGACGCGGATGAAGCTGGGGTTTAAAAAATCACCCTTTGTGGTTGGAAACATGACCCAACCAAAGAGCTGGAGAAGGTAAGCAACGAGGTGCGTCCTAACGACCTCGTTAGGTGCACCCTACGGGCATTCGCTGAACTGCCTCAGCCAAGCCTGGGGGACGCCACGTGCACCCTCCGGGAGAGGTTGGCCAAACCATTGCTCCAACCTGGCCTTCCAGTCCACACTCGGAGGGCCCAGAACAAGCGGCACACCCTAGACTGGGAGACATGTCAAGAACGAGACGTCTTGCAGGGTGATCGTCATCTCACCCCACCAAAAGCGGAAGGTGTGCTTCTCGGGCCTCCACCTGTCGACAAGTGCGGACAGCAAGTTGCCGTCTAGGGTGAACTGGCGTCCGACGGAGACCATCCTCACAAAGGGCAATAAGCCCGTGTCCCGGAGGATCGGGACGTAGCGATAAATCGGCGCCAGCCAGCCCTCCCGCCCAAGCGCCCGAGCGAGGGCCATCCGTGTCAGCGGTGAGCCACAGTTTGCATCGGTGGTCCTTATCGTAGAATTCTTCTAGTAGCTCTGGTAGAGACATGACTTGCAACACATAGAATAGAGGGAACATTAGTGAGATAGTGGCTAATGAACATAAAAGATTGTAAATTAATTGCAGAGTAGTTTTTCATATTTTAGCTGGAGTGGAACTTAGCATATGACAATCAATTTATAGAACGTAGATAGACCTTTTGAGTTTCAAAATGAGAGATCAGACAACTCGTAGAATAGCTTGAACCTTTTTTTGGGAATCATTTGCAATTTGCAGCTGCTAATTGCAATATCAAAAGCATGACACTAAGCTAGGTTGGATCAACAGAATCTCGTAAAAACACATGCGCATGTTTTCATGGATATGTAGACATTTTAGTCAGAGATATGATATTATACCTTTTAGAAACTTAATTCTATGAGGCTAGCAAGTACTCTGGTTATTGTATACAAAGTTTCCTAAAAGTCAAAAAGAATTGCACATTCTAACAGAGAAAGTACATCTCATTATATTTCCCAGATGAATATCTAATTCGGTGACAAAAATGACTTTGAAGCTCTAATAATTATATAAAATTCCTAAATTGGTGTCTCCAATGGAAAATATGGAATAAACGTAATGATATATAAGATATTGTACCTAATTGGACTTCGAGCGCGGAATGAAATGAATGAGCAGAAGATCGAGTGAGCGAGCGCGAAATAAAATGAATGAGCCGGAGAGCGAGAAATGAAATGAATGAGCGGAAGAGCGAGCGAGCGCAAAATGAAACGCTGGAAGGAATTTATAGCCACAAGCAAATCCTTATCCCACGCTAATTAAGCCATATCGGCGGACATGGATTCGATTGATGAGACGGATAACGACTGATTGATGCTTTCGGTAGATTAAAATATGGCAAATGGAGGGAGGGTCTGGTTCAAATCCTCTCATAATCAACACATGGCAAATGGAGGCCAAAATGGAGGGAGGGTCTGGTTCAAATCTTCCCACAATCAACACATGGCACGGACGTTTATTAATTCGTACGAATACGACACTTATACGAAAATAGCGATAAAAAATCTGAACGAATAAAATTATGAAAATTTTACAAGCAAGTACATATTTTCAGGAGGCTCCACAAAAAATTTCATAATTTTTTGAACTCAATTACTATATTTTAAAATTCCCTCAAATTTCGGAACCTAACTAACTAACCTAACTAATTACCTAACTAAATAACCAATTGACGGATTAACTAACCTAAACCGGGCTTATTTGGCTGGCGACGCCACCATGCTTGCATGGTCGGGCGATGGCCACCGTGCACCCACCGTGTGAAGTGGCGGGCCGGGTTTGTCGGCGGGGCAGGCGGGACGCGTGGCCACCGTGCGCCCAGACGGTTAATTTTGCAAATACGGTTTTTATACTATCATAAGTGTAATTAGCCTGCAAATACCAGCTAGGTAAGCCAAAAATTCCAATCTGTTTGTTATATTTCTTGCTTTCAACAGAAATACAACCGAACCGAACCGAATCATTTGATTGTTTATTCAAAGTCTTCTCGTACCAACATAATCTGTGATCATCATTATTAAAAGGAAAGGTGTGCCGGGTATGCTAAGCACGGGGGTGCACCGTATACGTCTATGGCTGACCACGGTATCGGTCCCTGGCACGGTTGCTTTGCACAGTTTTGGGATTAAAAGTTTAAGGGGCTGTTTGCTTCGAAGCTTGGTGATAAATTGCCTAGCCAGGACAGCACGTGCCTTCTGTTTGCTGTGCGTTTCCTTGCCAGCCAGGGTGAGCTGCCAGCCCAGGCGTGGAAAACGAGCGCCTAGGAACCAGGCCTCCCAGGCTGCTTAATCCACCATTGATAATTTGATCCAACGGTCTATTTTTTATTCATCAATTTTAGATATAGATTTTCAACCAAACAACTTATTTTTAGATTTATCTTATCAGACAAAAATCATCTACTATCTACAGACACTACTCTTTTTAGGTATAAAATACCGATAACCCACCAAACAAGCCTTAAAACTGAATTGCATACGGATTACCTGTGTTATTTTTTGGTGGGCTCAATCTAAACCCATTGTCTGCCCGATACGGCTACACTGAAGTTCGTTATTGGCCTTCTAGATTACCTAGACCAGAAAGCTAAGCCCAGTTGGGTTAAGACATGGTCTTTCTTTTCGTTCTTTCTTTCTTTCCTTCCATTTGTTTTTGGGGTTTGACAACAACTAAGGAGTAGGGTCGTATTGTCACTTGAGAGTAGAGAGTAGAGAGTAGTACTTAGGATATATACAATGATATAGACAGCTGCTGTCTATAGCAACTCTTTATATCACTTGTAGACAGCACTAAAAATAGCTCATACAATGGTACAGACGGCTGCTATCTTTTTAGTTGTCTCTATAGAACACACAATCTTTTAATATTTTTTTTGTTTCTTGTGCTATAGTTGACTACAGAATTGTAGACAACATCTTTCTCTCTCTTCATTCTCTTTCATCCACGTCAGCAAAAATCCTACGTGACAATAACTATAGACTGCTGACATAAATCCATTGTACATACTCTTATATCTTCTATCCGGATTTAAAGTTGCTGACACCCAAAACCGTTTTTTTTAATGAAAAACAGGCGAGTTTTATGCACGCGTTGATGTCTCGGAGGATATCCATATGGTTAACACTTTTCAAAGCTTGAAACTGCATTTTTTTTTGTTTCAATTTTTTTTGTTGCGATTTTGCTCTTTAAATCCTTCATTTGCTCACATTTTGCTTTACTCGACACCTATAAGTTTAGTAAACTAGAGCAGAGTAGTAGCCATAGGTGGTTTATTTTCGCCGAATTTCAAACAAATAGACCACGAACGGAACGAGGAACCCCCGAACCCGTGATCTGTTGGGCCATACACGCACTAAAACAAGACAAGTTTGCCTCGAGCCAACCAAACGAAGGTTGGCCACCTTCCGCGACCAGAACTCAAGCACTGGCAATTTCATAGTCTTGCCCTTTTGATAATGATGTCAACGTTTTGTATACTTAATCTGAAACAAACCGAAAATTCATAATTTTCAAATTTTTTGAATCTTTTGAATGAGCTTTGAAATTCTTTCCCTTTTTGGAAAGTCTAGCCCAAAACCTGCTTTCCCTTTTCTCATTTCTGTTTTCTCCACCTGAAGGCGCCTTCCTCTCCTGGGCGTCAACCCCCACTTTCTTCCTCCCCACGTCACCGCCCCATGTCACCTCCCCGACGCCATCGCCCCTTCGCCGCTGCCGTCAGCACCCTCCAACGCACCAGGCCACCTCGCCTTCGTCCGCATCTTCTATCGCCCTCGCCGCACCACCTCACTGGCCACCATCAATGCATCGCCCGCCCCGAGCCGCCAGCTTTGCGCCGCGCCGCAATCGATGACTTCACCACGCCACCTCTTGCCTCGCTCCAGTGAGGGAGCACCGCGCTGCCCACGCACGCCCACGCCTCCACCTCGCCCCCTGCCTGGCGCCATTTCTGCTCCACCGTCCACCTCATCAGACGCACACCGCCACACCCCCATCGCTTCCACCCTCTTCACGGCTATAAAACCACCCCATGCCCTCCTCCTCACACAAGCACCCGCACCCCCCTCACCCTTCCTCCTTCAGAGCCGGCCAGATTTCAAGAGCCGCCTCTGCCTTCTCTTCTTCTCCGTCGAAACCGAGAGGCAAGCCACCGCCTCCCTCTTCCACTTCCCCTTTCTACCACCCCAACACCACCCCTTTCCTCCTGACCCTTCCCCCCACCTCCGGCCTCCTATCTGTCGGAGCTTCACCGGCACCGTCCTTCCCTTCACCGCCGCCACCACAACCCATCACCCAAATCCCCCCAGCCCGCACAAAAATCCAAGGGGGGAAAGGCACTTACCTCGGTGGAGCCTCCCTGTGCCGCCTCGCGCCTTCATCGCCCAGCCGTCGGAGCATCACTGGCCCTTCGCCTCCCTCCCTTCCTCCGCGCGGATGCGCCACTGAGGCGCTCAAGCCTCTCGGCCGAGCACACTCAGGCCTTAAAAGGCTAGGCCGTGTGGGCCTTCGGGCCGTAAAGCCAAACGGGCTCGGTCCAATTTGGTAGCCCGCACTATTCATAGCACAGTAAATTGTTTACTGTTCACAAATCCGATAAATGAAGAGTAAAATGATTACTGTTCATTGTCAGAAACAGTAAACCCTAGATATTGTCCATTAATTGAAAAATAGTAAATGGATTACTGTTTACTAATCCATTTTTCGTATATGAATAGTAAAAAGTACTATTCACTACCCGACACTCTTTTTCGTCCGAAACCCTAATTTAACATCTTATATCCGTTGCGACCATTTCAAAGTCGTGAATCCATTTCTCAGCTCCGTTCAATCCAATGAAGCTCCAAAAAAAATACCTACCCTCCCACACCACCCTTCTTTTATTTTTTTTTTTTTTTATTTACTTACATGTTGTTCCCAGCTCATTCCTTGTCGAGCCGGATTTTATTTGGCTTATTTTATTTCTTTTCGCGCTAGGTCACGACTTTGATGACTAGATTCCAGAAGACGCAGGATAAGACCAGTGTCTAGAAGACTTTGTGCAAGGAGGCAAGTCACATTCTTTGATCATTTTGAGCCTATAAATTCATTTTTTATATTATTGCTTTCATTATTATATCTGTGCCAATTACTTTAAATACTGAAATAATGCTTTTGAATGTCATGATAATTAGATAAATCCTATTACTCCACAGACAAACCCACCCAGCACTTGTAGGCCATATTCACCTTGATAAATACCCAGCACTTGTAGGCCATATTCACCTTGATAAGTTCACATAAAATATTAGCTGTATAAATAGCTTTGTCACATAAATGTGTTAATCTTGAAAAGCAGTTATTGGCAGTTCGCCAATGGGTTTTCGTGGAGAGTTGAGGGTTGTGTCTAAGATGTTGGACAACCCAATAGACTCGTGGAAAAGTAAGTCTAAGGTGAGGCCTGGAGGGTGGATAGCCACGTGTTGATGTTGGTCCATCACCTCACTGTAAGACAGGTAAGGATAAGAACCTTGTGCTAAGTAACCGACACAGAAAACCGCTCAACCACATGTGTGGTCATTATTCCCTGGCTTAGTACACTGCTCTTCCAATTAAATATTTACAGTATCAAGAATGGGCCAGGAGTGGGCTGGTAAGGGACACTCGCTGGTCTCTACACAACTGTAGGTGCTGTCAGCATTGGGGTGCAAGATCCACTAGGGCCGGTACAATCTCCCGAGGGCTGTGTGGTCCATAAACCTACCAGGTAGAGGCTAGAAAGGTTGAGTAGTGAAAAGGATTTATTGTCTCAGCTCAGTCGCACGCTAACATATTGCATGTATATTGCATGACAGTATGAGCTTGAGGTATCTTGTGGGTAAAGTTGGGCAACTTTGCATAGTGTATATTTAAAGGTATTCAAATACGCCGTGCTTCCGGTTAATGAAGCTGTGTTAATGGGTGATTCCAATGTAGAGGCATAAGTCGGATTTTACAGATGTTAAGTTGGTAATTGAGTTTGTTGAGAAACCCCTGATGTTATTATTTGTTATTTTTTCACTGTTGTAAAGATAAACTGCTTTAAATGTGAAATGCATCCACATATGCCAGATATGGTAAACCCTAACCATCCATTGAACTCCTTGCATTTAATTATTTAGCTTTTTCATGTGCCTTGTTGAGTACGAAAGTGGTACTCATTTTTGCAATATCTGCATAATCATATATAGGAGAAACCTCAGAAAATACAGAGGATCATATTGAGCAGGATTTTAGTAGACCCACGGATGGCAGCGACTACTGTTATTAGGTCTCAACCGCGCTCAAGAGTGCCTGTGGTTTGAAGTTCTTTTGTCTTGTATTATATTAAATTTGGGCTTAGATACCCGTGTCAATGTTAAAACTGACTGTTAAGCCTTAATCTTATGTAATAAAAGTCTAGTTTTTGTTGTAATCGAAATCTTGCTTGAGACACTGCTTACTTCACAACTGCACATCCTAGACGGTTGTGAAGAGTTTAACGGTCCCAGATTTTAGGGGCGTTACAAAATCCATGCGACCTCGCTCTCGTTCTACAAGAACCGTTCATTAGCAGCTACTGCATGCAGGTGTGCCGAAACGGACGCCTACTGACTGGACTAACGTTTGGTATCTAATGATTAATACTACATATTTCGAATGTATATCAACTGTCTAGATTGCAATGGAATTTTTGGCGGATACGGCGTTTTTTTGTGCCGTATTTGTGAATCTGACCACCGCGACCGCGTATTTGCATATTTGACACCGCTGGCGCACGACCACCGTGCCCCAGCGCTGGAGATGATGGCACGTGGCGTTGGCGCACGGTGGAACGCCACTGCCGACGACACGTGCCCGCTGTCGACCTGCCACCTCAGCACGCCACCCCCGCCACCTCAGCCGCTGGCGCATGGTGGCCATGCGCTAGCCATTAGGGTTAATTAGCCTATGTTTATTAGTTAGTGGTTAGGGTTAATTAGTTAGTTAGGTTAGTTAATTAGTTATGCTAGTTTAGGCTAAAATTAGGAGGAATTTTAAAATATAGTAAATAGTCCAAAAAATTATGAATTTTTTTTGTGGAGCCTTCCGACACAGTGTAATTGATTGTGTAAATTTTTCATAATTTTATTCATTCAGAATTGTTATCGCTATTTCATATAAGTGTCATGTTCGTATGAATCAATAAATGTAGAAATGAGCTCCAAAAATTATGAATTTTATTTTGAAGGGTCCTCACACAGTGGACTTGATTGTGCAATGTTTCAGCAATTTTATATGTGTTCTGGTATTGTCTCAAAAATTTAGGATTTAGGTCACGAAAATTTTGATTTTAGGTTTCGGTAATTATGGTTTCATGATTTCATGTGACTTGGAATATATTAAAAAAAACTACATTGCAATTCCATTAGAGATATCGATATACAATATGGCGCTAGAGTACAGACATAACAACCAAAACACGCGTACAAATATAGCAAAACAAAATATGAATACAAATATATCCAAACATAATCGCATAACACGGGCTATACCAAAGTCTAGATAAGCTTGTGCATGAACCGGGATGAAGGAGGAGGGGGTATTATCACATTTTACTCGATTAAATAGGATACTCTTTGCATATTTATTGGTTTAGTGTGGATGATGTTCTTTAATACTATATTGTACGACATATTAGATAAGGGTGTGCATGAACCAACTGAGAAAAATATGTGGTATGCAGATCATATAACGATAATCTTGTAACCTCCCACTGCAATGCGTTTCAAGGCTACAGATATCGTTATATGATCTGCACGCCATGTATTTTCCTCAGTTGGTTCATGCACAATCTTATGTAGTATGTGGTACAATACAGATCATCCATGGAAAATTGATAAATTGACAAAGAGTGTCCTATTTAACGATGTGTGCAACTAGTTTCCGCGGTGTCATAGCGAGTGCCCCTTGTCTCGGGGCTACCCACGATGGCAGCGAGTGTAGAAGTTGTCCATGTCCTGCGATTTCATGATGTAAGCGAATCGTATAGTAAGAAATGTAACAAGGATGCAAATTGTATGTAACTCACATCTTCGATACGGAGTGCGTGGTCGGCCTGATACGCTTCGACGTCGGCCGGTCTCGGTCGAAGGAGCCTTCCCATTCCCCTTGTCGCCGGACTCTCCACGTCGGGCTGGTGTGTCGAAGTTGTCCATGTCCTGCAATTCCATGATGTAAGTGCAACGTACAATGAAAAACGTAACAAGGATGTAAATTCTTTATAACTCACGTCGTCGATATAGATTACGCCTGGGCGACCGAATACGCTGGTGGCTGGGCTCAGCCACATGAGCCTTTCCCTTCCCTTTGTCGTGGGACTCTCCACGTCGGGCTGGTATGTCGAAGTCGTCGATGTCCTACGATTCTATGATGTAAGTGCACCGTACAGTGAAAAACGTAAAAATGATGTAAATGCTTCATAACTCACGTCGTCAATATGGATTATGCTTAGGCGAGTACTGGGCTCCTTCAGTGCCTCCTCAACAGGGTCCGGTATGTAAGGTTTCCACCGCACGAAGGTCTCGGCCCACATCGAGTAGTTCAGCATGTACTTCTGCTGGATGAATGCCCTGTCATACATCTCTGGGCCGTTGATCCACTGGAAGAAGTTGCAGCGCATCTCGGGCTGCCATTACGTGGGGATGAAGTTAAAAATTTAAGGAATTCAACATAGGGAGAGGAAAATCGATGCCTGCGAAAGAAACGCTTACGAAGTGGTGCCCGCACATATAGTACGCCCGGGCGGTAGTGTGCCACGTAAGGACCACAGGTATGGTGTGCGTCATCATCAGTACCATCCAAGCTTCGGCCACTGTACTCGTTGGACTCCAACCTGGGAGGCTCATTCGCTAGATACTCGTGGCAATCGATGTGAGCCAACTATCATGTTTCCACCCCCTCATTTGGCAAAAAAAAATTAGGCTCAAGACTTCCCTCCGAAGCAACACATTCCATGCTGCCATCTTCAGGCTCGGACTGCGCTTGCCCGCTTGTAGAGGCCCGGGCATCATCAGGGTTTCCTCGCGCCTTACGTACGAAATTCACGTACACCATAGGCTTCTCGTGAATGGCCGCCTTGGGCTGGGAGACAATCTCCATGTACTACCTCCATTTACCTTGACGAGCTCCCACATATAATTCGTGCAGGTGATCACCTCGATCATAACTTTCTTTGTCATTGGCTCCGTGACGAACTATCTCCGGATGCAGTTTCGCAGTTCATGAATATTCATCGCGTGAAGCCCCTCCGCCCGGACCACCTTATACTGACATCTCGACAGGTCCAACCCCTCAGGTCCGGCCCGTACGAGACCATCACCATAAAACACAAACAAGTCTTGCATATTCGAAAATACCTAAAGCCACAACAACCACTAAATAATTACGAATGAGTTATGCCTAACTAATTCCTACTTAACTAATTACGACTGATTAATTACCACTACATAAATTACTGGTTGTTCATTTCCACTAATCATTTCTGTAAACAACTGATTATGACTTACTAATAACCACTAAAAAAATTACCAGTACTTCATTGCTACTTATTCAATATGTCGTAATGATGACTACTAAACTAATTATAACTAATTAATTACCATTAAACTAATTCATTACTAGTGAACTAACTAATTATGAATAATTAACTACCTCTAAACTAACTAATTACGATTGATTAATTACCACCAAAAAATTACCAAGATTTCATTTCCACTTACTTAATATGACGAATGATGACTACTAAACTAATTAATTACCACTAAACTAATTCATTATTAGTGAACTAACTAATTACGACTAATTAATTACCTCTAAATTAATTAATTATGATTGATTAATTACCACTAAAAGAATTACCAGTACTTTATTTTCACTTACTTAATATGCCGTAATGATGACTACTAAACTAATTACGACTAATTAATTACCACTAAACTAATTCATTACTTGTGAACTAACTAATTAGGACTAATTAATTGCCCATAAACTATCTAATTACGACTAGCTGACTAAGACTGACTAATTATGACTACGGTAATAACGGCAAAAGTATCCGATAAATTACCTACTCTTCGGGGAAAAGTAATCAATCAAGACCAAGCGACGAGAAGTAAGAAAACAGTTAACCTCCTAATAAAATTAATTATGTTATGTTTTCTGAGTTCTCAGCGATGACCACAAGAACGAGAATTGAAACGCAAATGAGATGAGCGAAGAGCGAGTGCTAGAGTTCGGTATTTATAGCCGAGCGGATAAGGAGTCGTGGCGTTGGCGCCGGGAATTCCGTAAGCGTTGGCGCCGGAATTTCTAGATGAGGCGACAGATATGCGGAGGAGGGAGGAGGGACGGTGGGAAAGATGGCGATCATGAGGTTTTTAATTCTCCATGAATACCCAAAGCGTGATTTCGGTGTAGCGAAAGGGAGGAGGGCAGAGGGCGAGTCGAGAGGGTGTTACGAGAACAATTCTGAACGAATAAAATTATGAAAAATTTACACAAGCAAGTACACGATGTCGGGAGGCTCCAAAAAAATCATAATTTTTGGACTTATTTGCTATATTTTAAAATTCCTCCAATTTCAAAGATAACACTAACTAACCTAACTAATTATCTAACCTAACTAACTAATTAACCCCTAACACTAATTGTCAAGATTGTTTTTTCGGGCGATGGTGCTATGCGCCCAATGACACTAAACCGATAAATAAACAAAGAGTATCCTATTTGATCGAGTTACATGTGATAATACCCCTCCTCCTTCGTTCTGATTCATGCACAACCTTATCTGGACTTTGGTATATCCCGTGTTATGCGATTATGTTTGGGTATATTTGTATTCATATTTTGTTTTGCTATATTTGTACGCATATTTTGGTTGTTACGTGTGTATTCCAGCGTCATATTGTATATCGACATCTCAAATGGAGTTGCAATGTAGATTTTTTTTATATATTCCAGGTCACATGAAATCATGAAACCCTAATTTCCGAAACCTAAAATCGAAATTTTCGAGACCTAAATCCTAAATTTGTTAGACAATACCAGAATACATATAAAATTGCCAAAACATTACACAATCAAGTCCACTGCATGAGGACCATTCAAAATAAAATTCATAATTTTTGAGCTCATTTTCTACATTTATTGATTCATACGAGTATGACACTTATACAAAATAGCGATAACAATTCTGAACGAATAAAATTATGAAAAATTTACACAATCAAGTACACGGTGTCGGAAGGCTCCACAAAAAAATACATAATTTTTTGGATTCATTTGCTATATTTTAAAATTCCTCCTAATTTCACTCTAACACTAACTAACCTAACTAACTAATTAATCCTAACTCTACTACTTATTTAACCCTAACCCTACTACTATTTTGGTAGCGCAGGGTGGCCACACGCCAAGGGGGCTGGCACATGGCCACCATGCGCCAGCGGCTGAGGTGGCGGGGGCGAGCACGAAGCGGCTGAGGTGGCGGGGGTGGCGGCGTTGGCGCACGGTTGCCGTGCTTCAACGCCACGTGCTATGATATCAGGTACTGACGCATGATGGTCGTATGCTAGCGGTGATAAATATGCAAATACTATGATACTGTGATCAGATCTATAAATACAGAATAAAAAACGCCATATCTACCAAAAATTTATTGTAATGTACTTCTTGTCTTTCTGTATTGTAGCCAACCCAATCCGTCCCGAGTCCTAACAAGTGATGACAAAGAGGTATGAACAGACTTTAATTTAGGCCTATTGAGGACAACTTTTTTGGTTGTTTCTATCACAACAAACAATCTTGGTACTATATTTTTTTCCTCACTTAATCGATGAGTGGACCCTTATTTGACTATTATGACACCAAGGACTATCTTGCAGGAGCATCTTGCAGTACGGATACTGCAAAGTACTATCTGCCTTCTATTGTGAAAAGTCTTGCGAGTTAGCAAAAAGGTATAATGACTGCGAGCATGACGAGTTCGATTTCAACTGGTTTTGTTTCGGGGGTTGAAAACGTTTCCAAGGCCGTATCGAAAAAATCTGTGAAGATATTATTTTTTAGATTCGGTCGGCATCCGATATTAGCCCAAAAAAAACTTCGTGAAATATAGGTTAAGATATTGAAATAACAATATTCGATTTGTATCCATATTTTATAGGATATCCAACAAACATCAATATCCTTTAATATCCTCTATGATTTTCTAGTCATTGACTAATATATAATATAATTTACTTTTGATTACGCTTATGTTGTTAAGTAGGATAAATAATTTCGTGATAAATAATACAATTTGACACTTTCGTTGGTGATGTTATATACTTTCTTTATATGTACACTATCTATTAAGTTATCTATGACCGATTTTGTTGAATATATAAGCATTTTTCGAATTACTTTAACCCAAAAATATGCTAGATAAATCATGGAAATTGCTCTAACCATTTTCACAAAGCATATAATCAAGAACACTATAGCTATACGAATTTCTAGAAGGACAGAAACTAGCATACCTATCTCGTGCAAGCCTTCAAGGACGAGGGTTCTTTCGCAGGGAGTATTGAATTGGAGAAGAACCAGTTCTCTGTTCTATTAATAGCCAAAAACAAAGAGGCCAGAGGCTTTTAATTCACCAAGGAAACGATCGCTATTGATTCGCCATCAACCAGTGTTAACCGCGGCTATTACTCACTAGTAACTGAACCGTTACTATCAGCCGTTTGTTAATGCCATTTACTACGAGTCGGTGCATTTCGATTTTCGAATAGACAAAGAAAAACGCGTCAAGACTGACACGCTGCGCAAGACGCCAAGACACACACACGCACCAAGACGCAAGATGGCTCGGCTCGGCGAGCGAGCGAGTGAGCGCATGTGTTGGCTCTCTCCAATTCCACAAGGGGAGCTACCACGTTCTACCTTATAAAATGGTGTAACTCCCCTTCATCTCTCCATATGGGACTAAACAGTTTTAGCATGTGCACATGGGCCTTTGAGATTTTCCAGGAATTAATTAGAATTAAAATTGGGCGTAGCCTGTATTAATTCCAACAATCCCCCACCAGATCTCAAGGGCACATGTCAAATGCCTTGACCAACAGTATTGTTTAAATATACCAGTGTTTTGATGGAGACTAGTTAAGGTTGAACATCCACCTAGAACAGAAGCTACACTTATCCACAACTGCACAATGGACTAAGCCTTGAATTGGCAGTTTTGTGTGAATAAGTTTCACTTAAGGCCTTAACTGATACTAGGCTGCTAGGCATCCCCGCGGGTTGGAGCATATAAGTCATATTCTGGCCTATTCATGAGCTTCCTAGAAAATACCCTATTTCATAGACTGTGACTAGCAGTCGGGCTCATATAGGTGTGTTCTTTCAAGACTACTTTCTGTAGGACAGTATCTTTGCTTAAACAAGCCACAGAACACATTAAAATAAAATTAACATGCCATACAGATTTAGGAGAGAATTGCATCTCCAATAGAGTGGGTCTATAAAGGTACTCTCCTCCCAGTTAACCAATAGCTTGTTTCGCCAATCCTACTTCACGAGATCTCCGATCACATAGAATGGGTTACCACTATGGTATAACTCACGTGGGTCTCAAACCCATCTCCCTCGATGCATTGTCTATCACATTCCGTGATAAACCCTTTGTGAAGGGATCTGCCAGATTCTTAGCTGTTTGGATATAATCCAAAGCTATTACTTTGGAGTTTCTCATTTTCCTGACAGACTTCAGTCTTCTCTTCACATGTCTTGATGCCTTCATATTATCCTTAGAACTGTTCACCTTGACGATCACAGTCTGATTATCACAGTTCATCAGAATAGTTGATATCGGTTTTTCAACCACCGGCAAATCCATCAAGAGCTCACGAAGCCATTCAGCTTCAACAGTGGTAGTATCTAATGTTGTGAGTTCTGCTTCCATTGTTGACCTCGTTAAGATGGTCTGCTTGCAAGACTTCCATGAAACAGTGCCACCTCCAAGTATGAAGACATATCCACTTGTGGTCTTAATCTCATCAGCATCTGATATCTAGTTTGAATCGCTATAATCCTCCAAAGACTCGGGTACCCTAGATAGTGAATGCCATAGCTCATAGTACCCTTTAGATAGCGTAATACCCTCTCAAGAGCATGCCAATGATCATCTCCCGGATTAAAAACAAGACGGCTTAGTTTGCTCACAGCAAACGAGATGTCAGGCCTGATAGCGCTAGCTAAATACATGAGTGAACCAATTATCTGAGAATATCTCAATTGGTCTCTGGCTATTCTCCGATTCTTCCTAAGCAACACGCTAGGATCATAAGGTGTTAGAGAGGATTTGTAGTCGCTATAACCAAAACGACTCAGAACCTTTTCCACATAATGGGATTGCAACAATGTAATCACACCATCATCACCTCTCAACAGCTTGATGTTCAAGATAACATCAGCTACTCCAAGATCTTTCATCTCAAAATTCTGAGACAAGAAACCCTTGACCTCCTTAATTACATTAAGGTTTGTCCCAAAGATCAGTATGTCATCAACATACAGACATAGAATGACTCCCTCGCCTCCACCATAGCGATAATACACACATCTGTCAGCTTCATTCACAATAAAACACTCAGATGTTAAAGTTCATTGAACTTTCGTACAACGCTTAGGTGCTTGTTTAAGACCATACAAAGATTTTAACAACTTGCACACCTTTTCTTCTTGACCATCTACTACAAATCCATCTGGCTGTTCCATGTAAATTTTCTCGTCCAACTCTCCATTTAGGAAAGCCATCTTAACGTCCATCTGATGGACGAGAAGACCGTGTGAGGCAGCCAGAGATAATAGTACTCGAATAGTGGTCAATCTAGCCACAGGTGAATAAATATCAAAGAAATCTTCGCCTTCCTTTTGAGTATAACCCTTGGCCACAAGCCGTGCCTTGTACTTCTCGATAGTACCATCAGGCCTAAGCTTCTTTTTGAACACCCACTTACATTCTACAAGTTTACAACCATAAGGACGCTCAGTGATCTCCCAAGTTCCATTAGAGATAATGGAATCTATTTCACTACTTAACCGCTTCCTTACAAGATTCTCAGATCCGGAGAAGCATATGCTTCAGAAATGGTACTTGGAGTATTATCCACAAGGTACACAATGAAATCAGGACAAAAAAACTTTGCAGTCCTCTGTCTTTTACTATTCCTCAGAGTTTCATTGTCTTCCTTCTCAGGAATTTGCTCAGGGGCTTGCTCAAAATATTCCAATAGAATGGCAGGTTCAGGAGTTGTATCAGGCTCCTGACTCAATAAACTAGGCAGATCTTTCATCGGAAAAATATTCTCAAAGAATGTAGCATCTCTGGGCTCCATAATTGTACTGACAAGCATGTCAGGTACTCCAAATTTCACCACTAGAAATCTATATCCAACGCTATGGTGAGCATAGCCTAGAAAAACGCAATCCACGGTTTTTGGTCCAAGCTTACATTTTTTTTGAATTGGCACATTGACTTTCGGCAAATAACCCCAAGTGCGTAAGTATGAAAGTGATAGTCTTTTCTTCTCCTATTGTTCATATGGGGTTATCTCTTTATTCTTTGTGGGAATCCTGTTTAGAACATGACATGAAGTCAATATAGCCTCCCCCCACCATTCTTTGGAAAGACCCGCTATGTCTAACATAGCGTTAACCAAATCAGTTAGAGTGCGGTTCTTTCTTTCAGCAACCCCGTTTGACTGAGGTGAATAGGGAGGTGTCCTCTCATGAATTATACCATGTTTCTCACAGAATAAATTGAACTCATTAGAAAAGTACTCGCCGCCACGATCAGACCTAACCCTTTTGATTTTCCTTTCAAGTTGGTTCTCAGCTTCTGCCTTATAGATTTTAAAGTAGTGAAAAGTTTCAACTTTAGTTTTCAAAAGATACACATAACAGAACCTAGTGGAGTCATCAATCAAAGTCATGAAATATCTCTTACCACCTTTTGTCAACACACCATTCATCTCACATAGATCTGAATGTATGAGTTCTAATGGTGCCAAGTTTCTTACCTCCGCGGCCTTATAAGGCTTACGAGGCTGCTTTGATTGCACACAAACTTGACACTTAGAACCTTTGGCAAGGGTGAATTTCGGGATTAACTCTAAACTGGTTAACCGCGTCATGCAACCAAAATTTATATGATAAAGTCATGAATGCCAAATAGTAGTCTCATTACCACTGAAAACATGGTTCACAACATTATTACATAAATCTGAAAGAGATAGGCGGAACAAGTCTCCGCACACATAGTCTTTACCAACAAATTGTCCACACTTGGACACTACAAATTTATTGGACTCAAATACCAGTCTAAAACGATCTCTACACAGAAGAGTTCCGCTGACGATATTTTTATTGATAGATGGCACATGATGCACGTTCTTCAGTTGCACAATCTTTTCCAAAGTAAACTTCAGATCGACCGTGCCAACACCATGAACAGTGGCATGTGACACATTCCCCATTAGAACGGTTGAATCCCGAGTGACCTGGTAAGAAGAGAACAATAAAATATCAGCACACACATGTATATTAGCACCAGTGTCTATCCACCAATCGGTAGATTGACATACGGAAAGAACAGTAGGTAAATTACCATACCCTGATGTTCTTGTCTCAGTAGTACCAACAACAATATTAGCAGACTTGGAATTCTGCCCTTGCTGATTCTTCCCACCCTTGCGTTGGCTGCAATCCTTGGCCCAATGACCAGGTTCGCCACACACAAAGCAAAGGCCATCCTTTGTGTTATTCTTCTTCTTCTTGAAGCTAATTGTTTGTGCAGTCTTGTTCTTGCCTTTGAACTTTTGAGCTTGGCCATTCTTCTTCTGCACCACATTGGCACTAGAATGTCCTTCATTACCTCTAGTGTGTGTATCTTTTGTCCTCGCCTTCTCTTCAACATCAAGAGACACAATAAGGTTTTCAATAGAAAACTTTTGTCTCTTGTGTTTCAGAGAAGTAACAAAATTCCTCCAAGAAGGAGGAAGCTTGGCAATAATGCCTCCCGCGACAAACTTGTCCGGTAACACACACTTGAAGTGCTCAAGTTCTATGGCCATGGATTGTATCTCATGAGCCTGTTCAACTACAGGACGGCTATCAACCATTCTATAGTCATAGTATTGCTCCATGAGATACAATTCACTGCCTGCATCCGAAACCCCAAACTTGGCCTCGAGTGCATCCCACATCTCTTTTCCAGTTTTAATCACCATGTATGCATCAACTAACTTCTCACCAAGAACACTAACCACGGCACCTTTAAAGAGGTTATCAGCAGCCTCGAACGCTTGCTCCTGTTCAGGAGTAAGTGTTCCTTCAAGCTTGCCATTTGCCACATGGAAAACGTTCATAGCAGTTAGCCAAAGCACCATCTTAGTGCGCCACCTCTTGTAATTCGCACCATCGAACTCAACGGGTTTGAGCGCAGCAGCAAAACCAGTTGACGAAAAATGCCTAGAATTAGGTTTTTGGATTGTTGAACATATAAGTATTTTTTGAATTACTTTAACCCAGAAATATGCTAGATAAATCATGGAAATTGCTCTAGCCATTTTCACAAAACATATAATCAAGAACACTATAGCTATACGAATTTCTAGAAGGACAGAAACTAGCATACCTATCTCAGTGTTCAAGGCAACAACAAATAATAAAGCTAACTAAACAATAAGTGCGAGATAACC
Source organism: Phyllostachys edulis (assembly GCA_036346405.1). Taxonomy (NCBI): domain Eukaryota; kingdom Viridiplantae; phylum Streptophyta; class Magnoliopsida; order Poales; family Poaceae; genus Phyllostachys; species Phyllostachys edulis. The sequence continues at coordinate 13,306,414 of CM070550.1, read as the reverse complement.
ATACCCAGATCCAGTGGAAGAAGCAGCAGCAGCAGGAGTCTTGATGAGGTCGTCGTTCGTCGTGGTAGTAGTCGTGCAATTGATGTAGACGTTGCAGAGAATCGGATGAAGAGAAAGCAACGAGCAGTCACGCGAACACTCCCCAAAAACAAAGAGGCTAGAGGCTTTTAATTCACCAAGGAAACGATCGCCATCAACCAGTGTTAACCGCAACCATTACTCACTAGTAATCGAATCACATTACCAAACCATTTGTTAATGCCATTTACTACGAAGTCGGTGCTTTGATTTTCGAATAGATAAAGAAAAACGTGTCCGACTGACACGCCTACAAGACGCACACACGACTCATCGCACCGCTTCCAAGAAGCGAGCGAGCGAGCGAGCGCGTGTTGGCTCTCTCCAATTCCACAAGGAGGCTACCACGTTCCACCTTATAAAATTGTGTAACTCCCCTTCATCTCTTCATATGGGACTAAACAGTTTTAGCACGTGTACATGGGCCTTTTGAGATTTTTCAGAAATTAATTAGAATGAAAATTGGGCTTAGCCCGTATTAATTCCAACAGATTTGAATTCGATCTGCATCCACCTCGTACCGTATCCAGTATATCCGAATCTAACTCCAAATCCGTGGTAAAAATACAAGTTAAGATACGAAAAAAAGTAATATCTGCTGTATCAGATAATTTCACCCTACGTATTCTAGTGATGTATACTGTCAGCATATGCGTATCTCTAGGAGAAGCGCGGCAGAGACAGAGATGCTAGAAAGCACGCCGTTCGCAGAAAAGATATGATGCCAATGCGTAATAAACTGGGCCCATCGTGCAGTTCACTGGAAACCTCAATGGAGATACCTAGAAATCCAGATGGCAAAAAAGAAAAACATGATGACGGCAGCAGGCAAGAAAATGCAGGCTAGTAATACTACAGGAGAAACTGACGGATTATGGGTAAGATGCTTACCGAGTTAAGTGGATAGTCAAATCTTAATCAGATTTTAGGTCTTTAGGCTCCTTGGCTCCTACTTGTTTGCCTAACTGAGACGGCAAGACATGAACTGCAAGGATTCAGGATCTTGTAGAGATGCAATGCATTTGAATCCTTGGAAAAATAAGCGCAAGGTCCATCCATTAACAAACCTCCAGAGACAATGACGACTGCATTTCCTAATGTTAGCCTAACAGTATATGATTAGATAGTTTTTTTAGGCTAACATTTGTATCACAATTTATTTGTCATTGTTGACTTTCTGATTTATTTTTAAGCTTTTAATTGTTAGTGATGGTGTAATAGCTATATATATTTTTAGTTGATACAAACACCGAAAGTTGCCCTTCTATTATCTAAAAAAGTATTTTAAGTTCTGAAACAAATACGGATGTACGAAGAGCCAGGCGACAGATCGGCGCATGCGAGGTTGGATTGGAACTTACGTAGAAGACAGGCGACAAGCCAGGTCACGCCTTCTTCTAGGCCTTCTCGGGCTCGCCATGTCAGTTTTGACCCCACGATTTCCGAGGCCCTAGCAAAACAAATCCGCCAACTTCGTAGAAATACACGTGAGGTATTTTTTTTTTTTTATTAACCATGGAGCAGCTTGAGCCCACCTGTGGTTCGGCCCGATAATCTGTGATGAGAGCGTGATCCCAGTAAGAAAAAACGGGAAGCGACAAGTCCGACGCAAAAAAATGTCTCCCCTGTGGGCCCGCTACGCACCACGGTCGTTGGTTTGTCGTGTAGGCGGCGATGCGCGGACGGGGCTAGTGTTAAACGACCGACCGACCGACCAAAGCCGAACCATACTTGAGCCGCTAATTGCATGGTCTACACATAGGACACTTGTGAAATCACGATTGCAAGCTGTGAGCTCTAAGTTGTCTAAGGCTGCTCTCAATAGGTAGTATCTCAATACAGTTTCTTTAATACATGAAGAGTGTTAGGATATCATCTTCCTAATGCATAGTTTTTTATGGTGTAGTATCTTAGGTTGTTTCATTTAATTACATGCATGATCTTTACTAGTATTTGATCATTGTAGCCTATTTGTGGCATGTACTAAAGCATTGTGGCCTATTTGAGCACCGCATGGGATCGATCACAATAAATTTTATGCGTTGGATTTCGAGATCGAACCGGTATCCAGATTAGATACTAGAGTACCATCTCTCTTCATTAACTATGGTGCCACATCATCATTTTGCCTACATAGCAGGTTTAAGATACCAGTCAGGGTGGAGCATTGGGAGCAGCCTAAGGGAACTCCATGTTTTATATATACATTTATATAGAATTTTTTAATAGGTTTTTTAATTGCTCAGTCGTCTGAAATTATAGAAAATCTCAATCACTTTTTTCACCAACTCCTCCATGCGTGTCGTCGTCTTGCCGGCGGCGGTGAGGCCTACTGGCCATCACCTCTTACCGCCTCTACCACCTCACACCACGGCTGCCAGCGCCGCCACCTCTGCTGCCGCCCCTTCGCCACCTCTCCTACCTTCTTCTCATCTTTGCTGTCCATCGTCTCTCTTTGCCGAATTTGTCAACCACATTGAGGAACCGCCCACCTCTGTCCCACGGCCAAGGTGACGCCACCGTCACCTCCACTGCCCATCGCCAAGCCATCTTATCCCTCTAAAGTTCGACGTAGGTGAACCCTAAACCCTGACTCACGCCGCCGGTGAAGACCCTGCCGTCGCCGCCAACTAGAGATGAAGACGTCGACCCTCTTGAGCACGAATCGTGATGCAAGATTTGAAGGTGAGAAAATCGATTGAGGTTTCTTGTAATTTCAGTTGCCTTAGAATTAGTAATCCCTTTTTAATCGTGTTTCTTGTATTGTTATTCGTGTTGCTTGAAGTATATTGCTAATTTCTGGTTGTTTTTATGCTAGAATTGTAACTTTTGATTTCATGTATTTATTGCTTTATGCTAATAAAAATCAGTTTCAAAGTGTATATTTACAATCTTATTGTTTACCATGTCTAATGTTACTGTGGAGTATAACTACAGTCATATATTTGTTGCTTTGGTCGAACAAAGTAATAGAATAAATGTTTTATGCTATTCTGAGCCAAACCGGAAACAAGGTCTACAACCAGCCTAACTTTTAATTCCTTTCACGTCGTTTTACCGACTTTTTTAGTGATCGATATGTTAACATCAATGCACAGTTTCGTCAATTGGAAAAAAAACACAAACATATAGAGCGAGTGCATTTATTCAAAATAATGGTTTGGTATGTGCCACATGCTGGCCCTACGTCTCTCACAAAGAATCTTTTTTAATTTGGTCCCGTGTTACCAACTTAATTCCAAAAATAATCCATTTAGCGTCAAATTTACGAATTTGCCTCCTGCCGAGCGTGGAATTACCAGACGCTGGCACGTGGCACATCCCGCGCTCGGGGGCACGTGGAAAGCCGGTGTCCAGCGCAGTAGGCTAGGCGGAAGCGGAACCAAGGGGCGCGGTTGCCTTCCGCTGTCCTGTAGCGCGGCATGTATGCATGCAATTCTTAATGCTACCATTAATGCCTATTAATGGCTAATGCAATGCACATCTCTCCCGTAATGCAATGCACAGTTGCCGCGCTCCAATGGCGCAGAAGGTGGCCAGACCCGCCACCTTCCACGCTGCGCCGCTTGGTTCCGCGCCCGCGTGCCTGCCTGGCTTACCGCGCTGGTCACCAGCTTTCCACGCCCCCCTAGGAGCACGGGATGTGCCACGTGTTACCGTCTGGTAATTTTGTACTCGGCAGGGAGTCATATTCACAAATTTGATGCTAGAAAAGCTATTTTTGAAATTAAGGAGGCAGCACAGAGCCAAATTAAAAAAAAACTCTCACAAAGCCTTCTTGGTGTGCACAATGGTTATAGATCGTTGCCTATACATAGAAAACGAGCAGGCGTCCCCTTCCATGTCAGTTCTCTCCGTCTCTTTCCAATATTGTACAGTTCTCTCAACACTCAAAAGTGTTTGTGTGAGGTCTGAACACACAGACATAGCTCACAGAGCAGCAGCAGTAGCGAGAAGGGCGCGAAAGTTCTTTGACCCAAAGAAAGAGAGCTTTGTACACTTAATTTAATATGACATGTCCATTATTTTCGACCTAATGATTTGAATTAGTTATAATTTAATTATATGAAGTTAGAATTGTAATTGCACATATGGGGATTGTATAACATAAGAATAATTTTTTCAACATTGTTGAAAAAATCTATTATACCCTCACAAAAAAATTATAAATATAAAAATTTATTATACTATTAACAAATCAATTATCAGATTTGATTTATATTACGACCGTAAAATTTCTCAAGAAAGAACTCCGGTTGGTACTAATACTGTGTTCTCCTTTCTTGCATCCAAAATCCCCGTCCAGCCATCCATCTTGTTGTTCTCTCTTTGTTCCTATAACCTCTTGTCTCTCCTGTAGTGCCAACCAGTACCAGCTAGAGATCATGGTGAAGGAAGAGGAGATCGTCAGAGAGGCAGGAGGAAGAGGCTACATGGACATGCTTGGTCTTGGAGATGAGCCTGACTACTTCTCGTGCCTGTGTCCTTCCTCGTACCTCTCTTCTGCTGTTTCTACTACCACCACCGGTGGCACTCCTACCTGTACCTCCTACCTGGCTCCTCCTTATCACCACATCCTAAGCTTCAGTGGCCAAGAACAGTACCACGGTGATGGCCTCTTTGGCTTCCAGTACTACGGCGGCGATCAGGCAATTCCGGTGGTTATTCCACAGAAGCCCAGCCCAACCACCGAGTGCTCCTCCTCCATGTCGTCCTCGACGACGGCCACGGCCATTTCGGCCATCTCTTGCTCTAAGCCACAGGCCTTCAAGGTGTGTGTCAGTTACAAACTCAGTCGCTGCAATTCTGTGATGGATTCTTGCATTTCTAATTTGTGGTTTTCGGTGAATGTTTGTGTTGGTTCCTTGCCCGGTCAATTAATGGTTGTTACTACTACTCCAGTTTGTGCTGGCTTCTTGCATGGTTAATCAATGGTTGTTACTGCAAGTCTGTTGTGGTTTCTTGCATGGTTAGCTAATGGTTCTGTTGATACTTGTTCAGAAGAAGGGATCAAGAGGTGGTGATCAGAGAAAAACTGCATCTGCTGCTGCTACTATCAAGAAGCCCAGGGTTAGCGCTTCTTCCTTTAGTACCAGTACTAGTTCTTCTTCTGGTGCCAGTAAATAAGTGTGCTAATTGCCTTAAAAAAAGTATGCTAATTTACTGTGACAATCTGGCACTTCTTGTTTCATTGACTAGAGTGGTTGGACCATACAAAATCTATCACCAAAATTTCGCTGGTACCATCAGTTACCGGTGTTATCAGTCGGGTTCGATAAATTTTAATACTGGACAAAAAAATTCGGATTTATTTAATTTTCATCCAAATTCAAATTTCCAGAAAAATTCAAAATTCAATTAAAAAATTTTGTTCAAAATTTTATCGAAATATCCGGTAACCAGCGATAACCGGTTCTATTGGTGGGATATGATAAAATTTCCCCACCGATATAGTTTTTCGTGGTTGAACTGGTCAAAAAAAAAACTTTCCAGTGAATCCGATAAAATTTTCCTACGATATAGTTTTTCCTGGTTGAACGGGTCAAAAAAAACTTTCTTTGTGATAGGTGAGGAGGGAGAGGCTTGGGGAGAGGATCATAGCCCTGCAGCAGCTGGTTTCTCCATTCGGAAAGGTAAGAAAGTGAAAAGGCAAAAGCTGGAAGCTTTTGGCGACACGTTCTTTACTGCTTAAGCTAGCGTTCTGTACTTGCCTGTCCATCCTGGTGTAACAACTTAATTACCCCACGATAAATTGCAAGCTGTTTAGCCTTCTTTCTGCCACTGTAGAACACCGAAACAAACAGCCAATGCAAAGATAGATGGTAGTACTACAAACATTTACTAGTAGGAAAAGAAAGTGGTAGAAGAACCAGACTGATACACACATTAACAGGAGTTTTTGGCTATTTTGGTATTTTTTTTCGTCTTTCACGTTGAAATTGTAAATCTAGTTTTCACTCGAGTGAAATATCAAAAATCTTATCGCAGACGTGCCGACTTGTGACATATACCACCCGGCACCGGCCTACCGTGCCCCTGGCCCCTGCACCGGCTTGCCGGGCGCTTGGGCCCTGCAGGGCTTGCTGGGCCGCCGGGACACTGCAGCACAGTGCCACACAATGGCTTTTTCGGCAAAGCTAAGGTGTGATTCCGGGGGGGGGCCTCGAGAACCGTGTCGTGCCATTTCTTTCGGCTTGTTTAGCTCTTCCTCTGTTGCAGAGTGGTGCACAGTAGTAGCATTGGGCCAAAAAAAATAAAGCTCCTAGTTTTTGTTGTGGCCGGACTATACGTGCTTTGAAATGATACAAACTCATAGGTGTAGATTTGAGATGGCGACGAACATTAATTTCCTAGTACAAAGGATAAATGCAGAGATGGATCCTCTACAGACAAAAAACGGTCGATAGTACAGGTCTTTTATTTCATTTTACTTGATTAGACCAGGGTTAGGCAATCACGTTTCAAATCCATCTTTTGTAATTAACACATTTTCCTGGGCCTTGTTTGGAACACATGAATTCTATACAAATTACAATGTTTTCTATAAATTTCGTGCATCCTACAGCATGCTCAAACAGGGCTCAAACATATTGATGCCATTTTCCCTTTTTATTTCAGAAGTTTAAGTCGCATAAGATAAAAATACTCATGCAAATGTTTGATCAGGGCGACAGTCCAACTTGGAACTACTGTGGTCAAACACGCAGAAACACGTGTGTACTTGATTGTGAAATGGACCAATGCTATCAATCATCATCTGAAATCTAACCTATCTGTTTGTATCATTTCAAGCACGTAGAAGCTTTGTTTTTAGTTCAATGCAACCACTGTGCAGAGAGAGAGAGAGAGAGGTAAACAAGCAAAAGAAAAAGGCGCGGCACGATACCGAGTTCCTCTCAGAATCACGCCTCGACTTTGCATAAGAAGCAACTGTGCGGCCCTGTGCGCTGCAGTGGCCTAGGAGTGCAGCTTGAACAGGAAAAATCCGGATTCATAGGCTTTGTCAGGTTAGACACACTCGTAAGAACAGAGATGCAATTGATCCGGAAAAAAACCTGGCCGGGTTTTCATCAACCCGTCCGACCCGACATGTTTTACTTGATCCAGTCGGATTTTGCTCATAAGATCAATTTCCAAGAAACCACTCAAATTAAAGAGTTTTTTAAGACAAAATTGAAGGACATGTTTATACTTTGGGTGCTGTTAGGTTTTAGTGGAAATCCTCTTGTGAAATTGACAGTTACACATAAATAATTTTCCTCTTTCTCACCCTCTCACTCTGTTCGACAGCTCCTCTCTGTTCTCTGCTCAGCTTCATCTCTATCAGCAAGATATTATGCATTTTCTTACTTGCTTGCTTTGTTTGTCTCTATTCTCTAGTTTTTGTTAAGATATAAGTGCTAGATTTTTACCGTTCTATTATCTAATCAGAGTAATAGATAATTAGATCTAAGACATATATAATAAGTTGTAAGTTGTCAATTCATGTATTAAGCCAAATATGTAGTGCATTTGGATGTGAGAGGAACTGGAGCATGTTTAAACATATTAATTCAAACAAGAAAAAATATACTAGAATGTCAATTGTTTGAATGATCTCGTTATCGTGTGAGCCTATGATGTCCCTTTTGGACTGTTCTGAATTTATATTTTTGTGGTCTCTCTCTCTCTCTATACACACACACACACACACACTGGGTATTTGAGTGCTAAGGTGCAAATGCCAACCAGGAGCGTTGGATCTAGATTGAATAGCCCAGATTTGGGTGCTAATCCCACCTCCAATCCACTTAATCCTTTTTGCACTAAACCCCCTACTGCCCAGACATTTCTCATCTCCTTGCAAGAGCCGAGCCAACATTTTTCCGGCCGAAGCCCACTACTACGACCGAAGCCACCACGCTCCACCTACCTCGCGCCCCCTCCTCACGGCGCGGTGGTGCCCTCCCGCCCGGAGCCTCGTTGGCGCCCTTTGGCCCGGAGCGCCCAACCGAAGCACCCCTTGGCCCCCGTGCAATGCCTCTGTTTCGGCCGCCTCTTGGGCCACCTCCGAAGCGCCTTCAGCCCCGAGACCTTGACCGGCTCGATAATTAGTTTTGGTTTTATAACAATGGCGATAGGTGACTAGGGATGGCAACGGGGCCATTCCCCGCTGGGGAGTGGTAGACCATCCTCATCCCCGTGAAAAGAAAAAAATCCCCGTCCACGTCTCCATCCCCATCATTGGGTACTATTTTTCCCCGTTCCCCATTCGTGTCGGGTTTTCGGGGCCCTCAGGACCCAGACCAAATACACATACAACTGAAGCATGAATTCATCGTTCATGGATACACTCATACACATAAATTTCTCAAGCCTCCCAAACAAGGATATGTTAAGATATTAAGCATTAGTGAAGCTCATATACACAAATTTGGATATGAATCTAACATAAGTACCACAAGCTCATATACGCAAATCTGGATATGAATATAACAGATGCTCATATACACAAGCTCATAGTCATATACACAAATCTAGATATGAATCTAACAAAGCTCATATTAATACACAAGTACCAACAGAACCTCATATACCAGAGATTGGCGTCGGAGGAGGCATCGGCTGGAGGCGCAAGGCGTTGGCCTGTTGGGGAGGAGGGCGGAGGAGGTGTTTGTCGGCGGCTTGCAGTGGGGGGAGGAGGAGGGAGCGGGAGGAGGCGCCAAGCGCCGGCGGAGGAGGAGGAGGTGTCGGCGTCGATGGAGGAGGAGGAGGCGTCAGCGGAGGAGAAGGCGTCGGTGGAGCCAGAGGCAGAGGAGGAGAAGGCGTCGGGGAGTTGGGGGCGGCGGATGGGAACGAATGGAAATAGGGACTTGGGATCTTGAGGAGTTGGGCGACGGCTGCTAGGGTTACACAAAGAAAAGACAGATGCACTTTGCTGGGCCTTAAGGGACAAGTGGTCGTGCTCAGAGTTGTAGTTATCGGGGCCCTATCGGGTAATGGGGATGGGGAGCAAGGGAATAGCCATATCCCCGTCTCACCCGATAGGGAATGCTTTTTTTATATTAATATCCCTGTGAGGAATGAAATAGCCCAAACTCGTCCCCTAATAGATGAATTCCTATCGGGGAATGGGGAATGGGGCCCATTGCCATCCCTATAGGTGATACATGTCGTCTGCTGACACATCCACAGTGATATTTTTAGCATTTCACTCGAGAGAGTGGATTTGTAATTTCGATGCGAAACAGTTCCAAAATAGCCACAAAAAACTCCATTACCAGGGGCTGATGGGTAGATACGGAAGAGGATTCTCTGACGCCGAGAAGGGAAGTCAGACAGTAAACAGTGTTGTGACTCTGGGTGATTACGAGCCGCCGGATTTGAGATGGACAGACCATATGCTACGGTACGCTGCAGCAGTACAGGTCACCACCAGCGCTGCAGTTAGTTGCTACAGTCTTATAAGCAGTAAATTTGGTCACAGTGATTTGCCGTCCATACACACTGTGCGCCACTGTTGCTCTCTGACGTTGCTCTCCAACGTTTGGAGGGTCCAGGTCCGCGTCCGCGTAGTGCGTAGATACATACCCGTTCGTTCCTCTTGTTTGCATGCTACTGGTAAGTACTTCCTCCGTACCCAAGTACTAGATGACTTATCTTGCACAGTTGCACTACAACAAGACACAGTTAGAAAAGACTAATCACTTATTGCTTTCAAATGTTGTGTATTATGTTAGTCTATAACAGTAAATGATCTTGAAAATAGTTAAAGGGGAGAGATATACAAGAAAAAGATAGTAAAAAATCATTTCAAAATCTTATATTGACATGTATTTAGAAATAAAACTTGAAAGTTATAATGACGTGTATTGAGTGACTAGAAATTAAGCCAATCGATCATGGAATCTGTTCTCTCCTTCTGACCTTTTGACTGACGGGTGGACGTAAACTGCATGGACCCAACCGGCCCTGCCGCTGCCTGCCAGTCTGATACGGCTTCCGTTCTGCACGAGGCGCTGGACTACATACGATTCCTGCACGACCAGGTTCAGGTGCGTTATTACTCGTACTACGTGTGCCCCAGTCTGCTTGGCCTTTGATGAGTTAAGAAAATGCGGTACATAAAGTATTGGTGAAGCTTTGTACAGTGTTCGTCTATACTGTACAGTATATATGCAGTGTGTGTCTATACAGTAAGAAGGCTGTAAAGCCTAGTACTACCAACATTGTCCCGGGCTCACTGGCTCCGGTCGCTTTTCGTGTCAGGTCCTGAGCTCGCCGTACATGCAGCGCCTGCCACCCTCTGCGCGCGTCCCAGTAAGAGCAAACGCCGAGCTTTACTTAATTACCCGTGGTTATAAATTTTCTAACCATAGTGCTTTGTACCGTGGAGAAATGGTAACGTAACGTCTGGTTGCGATGTGCAGGTGCAGGAGAGCGCGGCCGGGGTGGTGGTGGAGCCGCGGCCCAGCGACCTGAGGAGCCGGGGGCTGTGCCTGGTGCCGATCTCGTGCACCGAGCACGTCGCCGGCAACGGCAATGGCAACAGGAACGGCGCCGACATCTGGTCGGTGGCGGCGGTGACGGCGACGGCGGCGGCCGCCGCGGAGGAGAACGAGGAGGCTGCCCCATTGCTGCGTGGTGATCTTCCCGGGCAACTGGCCTAGCTGACTGCAATACCTTCTTTACAGCTTCTGCATGGCTAGCTTAGACACTTTTGGCGTTAATCAGTTTTCGAACTCCCATCACTTTTTTTGAGCGGCTCTCTTCGGTGCAAAGTGGCACAGGGATCCATATTCTCAGCAGAAAGAATTGAAGTGTGTATATGTGGGGGATTTTCTCAAGTTTTTGAAGTAGTAGTGCTACTTAATAGCATCGAAAGACTAATGTGATGAAGCCGCCGAACACGAGTGTCTCTTCTGTCACGACAGGCATTGAATGTTAATGCTTGATGACGCTAGGGTGCAGTGTAGACTGTGTAGTGAAAAGGCTTCGTGGTTTGCACAGGGGATTCTATTGTATAGGGTAATGTGATGTCATCTATATGTAAGATTGCTACGTACGCGAGATGATATTGATGAGCGGGAAAACATAGAGAATTGGATCATTCGTCTTTCAAGTAGTATTTGACTGTGAAACGATAAACAAAACACTTGTATACAGAGAAGCTGTTCATAGAGACATAAAACATAACATATTGTAGAAGTTATTTCTAACGCTATCTACACGTAACACGAAAAAGTACTATAGACAACTACCTCCGTTGATTTGGCCATCCTTGGAAGTTGGAACTGCACAATGTGTACATACTCCAAATTTTCTGCTTTTTTTATATCCTCTGTTGATGTACTCTATGTTGGTCGCCGTGTACGGTTAAGATACTACTGCCTACTTGCCAAATGGCTAGATATGCTACGTGGAGGTGAAACACGCCTTCTTTGGAACCTAAGGAGAAATTTATGCGTTCCTAACAATCCTGATATTCTATTTTCTGGGTTATTGCGGTGACGAGCAAATCTCGCTCACTGAGTTAGGGCCTATTTGCTTAGGAGCCTAGTGCTATAATGCCTAGCCAGGACTGTTTCTAGAGGCTGCCGGTCAAGTGTTTGCTTGCTTTCTAGGCAGGCCACCAGGCCCAAGTGTAGAAATTGAGCATCTGGGAGCCAGAGAGAGGCTGCCTGGAGGCTGCTCGATCTATACCGTTGACAGCTTGATCAAACGGTCTATTTTTCATTCATCAATTTCAGGTACATGTTTTCAAGCAAACAACTCATCTTTAAATTTGCTTGGTCTACTTTTCAGACTACCTCTAGATATCATTTTTTTTCAAATATAAAATCTAGATCTTCAACCAAACAAACCTTTATTGTGGGAGCGTAGCAGTACAGCACCTAGTTCGACCATATGCAGAACAACGGCCCGTTCCATATCAATAACTCGGAGCCACTCGACAGGACAAGAGTTGCCGGTGGTTCCAAAAGGCCAGGCAAGACGCCAATCATTCAAAAGGGCAAGGTAAAAGCTGTACTCTGAACAAAAAGGACGTCGCTTCGTCAGTTTCGTCTCGGCTTTTTTACTTACGTTGTACTAGGCTAATAGCAGTCTAGCACACTCACCTAGCAATGGCTAAAGAGGATGCAACCTGTACGTGGAAACCTAACCATCATGGGCCTCAGTTGGGCAGACGAACTCGGATCAATGCTCTTGCTACAGGCTGTGATTAGATTGATTTGGGCTTTTTTTCTATTAAGAGAAGTTTGGGCTTTTAGCTAGTAGGATGTAGCCATCACAGAAGTTGGATTCGTAAATCGTGGTTTCGATGGCTGTGGACATACAAGGCCTGCGCAGTGAAAGTGTCCGATTGGTGTTTTCTATGGACTGAAGTCACTGATCAGACTGCGGCCTAATTTTAGGTCTGTGCTGCTCTCACTCTCGCTCGGCCCAGCCTAGTTTTTATTTATTAGTAGCTCCATATAGGCATGTACTGCCAATCTCTCTCTCTCTTTTCCAGCTATCTTTGACTAATGTTGAAAGCGGTTGCAGGATCTAGCTCGATGGCATATTAGCACGACGGTGACGGACAGTGACTTACTGACACAGACCAACATGGATCTTTGTATGGAGACATCGAGTCGGCGCCACCGCTGCTAGGGTTTCTACTAGCGAACCGAGAGTACAAGTTTTTAGACGTATGGTTACTAGCAATATCCTAATCTCAGTGATCACTAGGATCAAAACTGACATGTCAGGACATTTGAACCCTGCCAGATTTGGACTCGCCGGCGACGAGGTCCGTGGTTTGTTGGAGATGTTTTCGCAATTCTTGCAAGAAGCACTTTGATTTGTTGTAATAGCGTCTTCTCAAAATTATTTGTTGCAGAAGTTTTTGTTTGATTGTTGCATCATAATTATTTCTTGTTGCAGTATGGGTGTTGAAGAATCTAGATTCACCATTACGAGTTAATGAAGTATTTTGGTTATTAATGATAAATCTACTTGTGATACTAACACTTCTATTGTTATACTTATTGTTTAGTCTCAGTTGAATATAAAGGTGAAAAATCAAAGAGGTATGCATTCGACATCATAATCTTATATCTTTGCATTCCTTAAATCCAAAATATAGGTTGAACTCTACAAATAGTCTAACTTGAATATATGCATATGTTCTCATTATATATTCATGTGTGCACACATCTAGGCGGAGTTCACTCTATATTTTGTGGTTTCATTAGTATTGATCCATATTCCTTTATCCATATATATTAAGGATTTTTACTTTGAAACATATCATATGAGTATACAAAACTTGTGTAGTTTATACATACTCATATTTATCCTCATTCAATTATTTGTAATTGAAGTGGTTGTCATCAATTACCAAAGAGGGAAAGATTGAAGTATCTTGTCCCACCATTATGAGTTAATGGTATATTGTAGTAATTAATGACAATCACATTGTGGAACTAATGTTTTCCATGAGTTGGTGAAATAAGTTATGTTCCATGATGTTGAAGATTTTGGATGACATCATGAGTTGATCGTCATTAAGTTAAGACTCGGGATGAAGAAAATCATCATGTATTGATGATGTTCAAGTCAAGATCCCGAAGTGGAGAAGATCATCATATGTTGATGATATTGAAGTCAAGAGCTCGGAGTAAAGGATGCATCATGTGTTGATGCGTATCAATATCTCAAAAAAGAAATGGTCATGAGTTGATCATCAAGTCAAAAGAGTGCATCATGGGTTGATGCATGTTCAAGTCACGATCCCGGACTTGAAGTGAAGATGTGTGTTATCAAGCTTTCAGAGGATGTGCAAGGCAAAGGTATGACTAGATAGGGCTAAGGATGTGTTCCTAGTCTTTTACCAGTCTTGGTGTTTGGATGGAAGACCGAATTGCTAGTATAGGTTGCCGTACTATTAAGAGGTGTCTTTGACTAGTAGCTTGAGTTAGTCATGTGTTGATAGCTCATTGTGCTTGCTCTAGTTCTTGTTAGCATGTTGCTTATATTTGTGAATGTGTTTTGCAAATAGTTGAGGCTCATGCATAATCCTTGTAGCATATGACTTTAGTTTGCGAATGTGTTTTGTAAATGGTTTAAGTCCATGTACCTTATTCCTTGTGGCATTGATTCTAAAAGTTATCAAATGTGTTTTGCAACTTGTTGAGAATCTTGCCTTTAACCTTTGTTTGCACTGCGCATCAATTTGGCAAATGTGTTTTGCAAATTGAATTGAAGCTTAATGCAATCATTGTTTTCTCAGAAAATTGGTAGTACCGGCGTGTTGTTCGCGCAGATTACCGCCGCTGGTACGGCGTTGCTCGTGGTGCGGTACTACCGCAACCCGGTCGTTCCAATTTTCCTAGTGGAGGTTCCTAGTGGAGGTTGTGATGACCACTCGGAGGAGAAGACGAGCGGCAAGAATGATCGCGATTGCATCAAATCGCTACATCGACTCTACTTCCGCTACGAGTCGGCGCGTCTATTGGTAATCTCATGATCTATTACTAGTGGAGGTTCCTTGGTAGCACGGTAAATTTTTATTTTGTGCTATTGTAGCCTTCCCACGATACGACAATATCGCCTTAAATCCTCCCGCCACTGTCGCTGAACTCTTTGAGATGGCCGATCGATATGCTACCGCTGCTGAAGCGGTCGAGTGGAACAACACTATTGACTGAGAAGATAAAGTTCCTCAAGAGGTGGGTGAAAGTGGTAACAAGAAGGATAAGAAGGCCTAGAAATCCAAGAACAAGGCAAAGGGCCAAAAGCTTCAAGCCAACAGTTCCAAGGAGGTCTTGGCCGTGAGTGATAAAAATCCTCAAGGCTCCAAGTCATACTCTGATCGAGGCAAAGGTAAGCACTCCGAGCGGAAGAACGACAAACCTAGGTGGTGTCCTTTCCATAAAAAGGAAGGCTATGACCTTTGCAACTGCCGAGTTTTCTAACGAAAACTCGAGGACTACTACAACGGCAAAGGACCACTTCCTACCCTTGAAGAGGTAGGGCAAGCCAGTAATCGTACGTAGTCAGACGATAACGAAGAGATGCCGTTCCAAGATCCCGAGCACACCATCGAGCATATCTATGGGGATCATTGGCATACGAGTCAAAACGACAGCTTAAGGTTGTCGAACGCGAGGTAAACTCCATTGACCCTCCTCTTGTCAATAAACTGCTGAAGTGGTCGGAAGTCACCATCTCCTTCGAGAAGGGTGACTGCCCGATCCCTTCCACTCGACCAGGTCATTTTCCGATCGTGGTCGAGCCCACCATCAATAACTGTCGAGTAAATCGAGTGTTGAGTGATGGTGGTAGCTCGTTAAACATTCTGTTTATGAGTACCCTGGACGAGATGCAAGTACACAGGACCAAGGTAAGATTGGTACGATACACTTTTCATGGTATTGTATTGGGGTCTTCGGCCAAACCTATTAGCCAAATTTCTTCCTTTAACATTTGGTTCTCCAAGTAATACTACTACAAAAGGCTAATATCGACGCCTCATCACAGCACGGCTGACCAAAACCGCTTCAGATTACATTCAATCACGACGGTTTTGGTTTACGCATCGTATGTGCATCGGGTCGTGCTAAAGAACCGCTCGTGAAGAGGAATATCACGCACGGTTCATGTTGAAAACCGTCAGGAAGTATCGCTGCACGGTTTTCAACAAGAACCGCTCGTGATATTATCAAGATTACGCATTTTAAAACACAACCGTCAGGAGTATCGCTGCATTCGCTCGTAACAAGAACCGCTCGTGATATTAATTAGTATCACAAACGGTTCTTAACAATAACCGCTCGTGATAATATCGCCCAGCCGTGAGTTTCTTCATCGCCGGCGCGCTCGTTCGCCGCCATCCGCTTCGCCCCGGCGCGCTCTTCATCTCACGCCCAAATTTATTCCTTGTTTTATAAAAAGGATCATCCGCCATCCAAGATGATCATCCCTACATACTTATAAAAAACAGTAAATGGTCGCCTCTTCCTTGTCGCCGCAGCGATGGCCTTCCCGTCAGACTGCACGAGCACCTCTCGGTGTAAGTTGAACTGTTGCGGAAGAACACCGCTTGATCAACAAGTTCTTCACCTCCGCCTCGCGCAGAATTTGCCGGAGCAGTGACGCCACCTTCCGCCGCCTTGACATCCTCCTCCGCCGTGTCTTCCGGTGATCTCCCACTTTCGGCGAAGTTTATCGCCATCGACGAAGTTCTCCAAAACGACGCTGCACGCCTCTGTGAGGCTTGCCGTCACTTGACTGTAATCGAGGCGCAGAAGCATCGAGTCGACTGTGCCGAGACCCTCAAGAAGGGAAGAGAGCCTATGGGCTCAATTCTTCTTAGTTCAACACCGAGGGTCTTCGGAGACACTGAACGAGCGCCACAACGGTGGACGATTTCAAGTTTCGTCACGATGATCAGAACCGTCCGATGCCGACACCGCCGCTTATGAAGTATTGCGATGGAGATAGCACCTACCTTGCCACTAGAAAAACCTTGTTTAATTATAGGTTTCGCTTTTTAATATAAACATGTAATTTCTTCATGTCATGTAAGTGTATATACTTGATAAAAACTATTTCACGCATAGCCCATTATGGAACCGTCTGTGATATGTACCATATCACGGACGGTTCTATTATGGAACCGTCGTGATAATTATCACCGATAGCCCATAATAGAACCGCTCGATAAGTCTCTTTATAAGTAGGAGCTAGCCCACTTGCCGCTAGGGTTTGCGCCTAACTCGCTACTCCTCAGCCGCCTTACTACTCGTCCCGCTCTCCCCGCCGCCGCCGACGCCGCTTATTCTTCCTGTTACCGGCGGTTAGGTATACGGTGACACCGCAAAAGACACTGTGACGATAAGAGTGTCTTTGCAGCGCCACCATTGTGCCACAACCACGGTGACGCCCAAACTCGCCACTTCAGCCCGCTTAGGGTTTGCGCCGCCCTAACTCCGCTCCTCCCCACCTCGACGCCGCCGACCTTGTCGCCTGCCGCCTCGACCCCTTTGCGCCCACTAGGGCCCCGGCCGGGCTTTGCTTTCCCATCCTCCTCTATTCTCCTCTAGATCTGTTAGCTTAATGTCTTTTGTTGAGTTTGATTTTTATGCATGAGCCTTAAGTTGTGTCCTCATTGCTTGTGTGATTTATGCAAGGTAAAGGAAATGGATGAGGGTTGTGCCGGTGGTGGGTCGCCACCGTGGTTTGCGCCTGCATTAAGGTCCTCTCTGCTCTCTACCCTCCTTGCTCTGGATGAAAATGGCTAGCTAGTGCTCATGATGGATGCCGAGGGCTACTACTAGTGTGGTGGGTTTGGACACCCTTGGTCTTGTTCTCTTGTCGATGAACCGCTTCAATGATGTTAATAGTCTTATGCTGAAATTGAATTGATAATTAGTTCATATTAATAGTCCCTTGCTCGTGATGTAATGATGTAAATAGTCTTATGTCAAATTGAATTGATAATTAGTTCATATTAATAGTCCTCTTGTCAGGTGATGTAATGATGTCAATAGTCTTATGCTAAAATTGAATTGATAATTAGTTCATATTAATAGTCCCTTGCTCGTGATGTAATGATGTAAATAGTCTTATACCGAAATTGAATTGATAATTAGTTCATATTAATAGTCCTCTTCATGTGTGATGTAATAATGTCAATAGTCTTATGTTGAAATTGAATTGATAATTAGTTCATATTAATAGTCCCTTGCTCGTGATGTAATGGTGTCAATAGTCTTATACCGAAATTGAATTGATAATTAGTTCATATTAATAGTCCCCTTGTTCATGCCTGGTCAAGTTCTCCTACCTCTTATGCACTGTGCACGCCCTACCATTCCATTCATATCATCTCTATCTCTTCAGCGTTGGTCAGCATTAAACCGCCATATATATATATTATTCATAGTTGTTCAGAACTCATCATTCTTGAAAGATGTAATTGTTTTAGCCAACAAGAACACCAAGCAACAAGTTGAGAATTCTTTTGAAATATGAGAATGGTTGCTTGGTGTTCTTGTTGGGTTTAAAGACGATTACATGCTCAAGAATGGTTGGTTGTTAATACATGATGCCACTTCCCACGGAGTACGCAAGATCAATGACACTTTCTCAATATAGCGACGCCCAATCCAGTAATTGGATGTCCTAACGCCTCTTTGCATCCATACTTTTTGAACTTGTAGGGCTCAATGAGGTTGCCCGTGGCTACCGCCTCATCCTTCTCATGTCATGTGGACGATCCCCAAAGTGGCCGAGAGACTACTAACATATATATATATATATATATATATATATATATATATATATGATGCCGATTTAATGGTACAAGCAGCCAACGCTGGGCCTTTATAGAGAAAAGTCATCACGACGGTTCCACCACAAACCGCTCGTGATATGTACTTATCATGCACGGTTTGTGGCTGAAACCGCTCAGGATATGTGCTTATCACGCACGGTTTGTGGATGAAACCATCTCGTGATATTATTATCGCAGACGGTTTGAACCACAAACCGCTCAGGAAGTATACATCATGACGGTTTAAAACCGCTCGTGATGACCTCATGTCATCATCGACCTATAAACTCAGACGGCCACGTAAACCGCTCGTGATGACGCTTTTGAACCGCTCAGGAAAGCCTTTTTCGTAGTAGTGTAATTTCGTGATAGAGAAGATCTCTTTGATGTGGTCGATTTCGACACAAGCATATAACGCCGCATTTCTGGACGCACTAATTTTGGTAAAATTCTTAATCGCTACTCATTATGGGTTTTCAATGTCTTAAGATGCTAGGTTCCAAAGGAGTGATCACAATTCATTGTGACAAAAAGATGGCACACACGTGTAACTATCAATCCCTCGAGATGGTTGGGCAGATACCTGCTTGAGAAGAGAACAAAGGGCGGCCTTCGACCTGTTAAAGAACTTAGGCTAGGGTTTTGCTATCTACAACTCAGATCTTATTCATTAATGAAGGAGATATATATAGACAAAGATACATGGGCCTCATGGGCTACAAAGGCCACATGGGCCAAGAGAGAGAGAGAGAAATGTAGAATATACAATACTCTTAACACCCCTTCAAACTCAAGGTGGATCAGAGGATCCGGCGTAATCGAGTTTGAGTAGATGAAGTCGATGATGTTCTCTAGTCCGAGCTTTAGTGAAGAAATCGCAACTTGGAGCTCGAGGGAATATAATCGAGGGTGATGGTCAACTCACGACAATGAGATCGCGGAAGGATGCATCAACACCAATGTGTTTTGTCACCATGCTTGACCGGATCATTGGCAATTTGAATGGCACTTGTATTGTCACAAAAGAGAGGGTAGGATTGTCACAAGGACACCAAGATCACCAAGAGCCATCGGCCAAATGATCTCGATGTTAGAAGCAAGTGCTCAAGCTCGCTCAGACTAGAGCGTGATCATCGCACCGCTTCTTGACTTCTGTGCAATAAGCTTAAGTACCAAGAGAGATACAATAGCTGCGATGATCGGGCGATCAAGCAGGATCACTCGCCCAAGTAGAGTCGAGTAAGCGGAGCCGAGCCGACTGAATCGCATAGAATGACGCTCGACGCTAGCTTCTCAAGTATCTCAAGACACGAAGAACATGACTATAGTGAATCGAGGTGGGAGCACCGACAAACCGGCCGAGCACATGAACAAAGATGAGCAATGTCCGCCCGGTTATCGGAGATAGACAAGGCTCCCAACAAGCCGACGATAGCGAGAAGAATCGCCAAGGGTACACCGCCTCAGAGGTCAAGCCGCAAGTGAAGCTCCATGGGTGTGGCAGCAGTACGAGTATCAGCCATCCCAGAGCGAGCAAGCAGATCCTGAACATAGCGATGCTGAGAGAGATAGTAGCCATCACTATCGGAATGAACCTCAATTCCTAGAAAATAGCTCAATGGTCCCAAATCGACATCATAAATTGTTCACTCAATGTCTTCTTGACAAAAGCCACGTGGTCCATGTCATCTCCCCGTGATCAAGATATCATCTACATGCGTAAGAAGTAAAGTACGACTACCGAGAAGTGTGAACAAACAAGGCAGGTCATGCTCACTGGTGAAACCAGCAATCAATCACGTAATCGAACGCCGAACCAAGCACGAGGAGCCCGCTGAGACCATATAGAGCACGCCAAGGCGATAAACATAGCTCAGAGGAGCCTCAACACCGGGGTGGTCAGATATAAACCTCCTCATGTAGATCACCATGAAGAAAAGCATTCTTGACATCCATCCGAGATATAGTCCATGTGCGTATTGTCGCAATCGCAATAAGAGTACGGACCGTGGTCATATGAGCAATCGAGCAAAAGTCTCATCATAATCTCACCATAAGCTCGCTAAAACCTCTTGCAACAAGACGAGCCTTGTATCGCTTCTATCGACCCATCCGATTTGTTCTTTATTTTGTACACCCACTTGCAAGTGATAGGAACAGCCTGCATCAGAAAGCGTAACAAGATCCCAAGTGCCCGCACTCTAATGTCGTTAGCTCCGTCATAGCTAATCGCCACTCAGTACACCGACAAATTTCCCGATAGGTACTCGGCCACCATCGCGACTCAAGACGAGAAAACCCCATCTCTCGGTGCTCGAATAGAAGAACGATCACGAGGGCATATCGTGATGTAGTAGAACGATCGCCGAGTCGATGGTACCGCCGAGGATCAAGCGAGGAGATGAGGACAGAGAATCAAGTGGAGGAGAGGAGGACAAAGGATCAAGGAACTCTCTCGGCAGAACTATAGTGGAAGGGAAGAGTGGAAGTGTTAGAAATCGTGGAGCTGGTGGAGAAGGTACACGAGAAGGTGAAACCGTGGAGAAGGTGTATCTCGAGAAGGTGTATCTCGAGAATGAATGGGAGGTAGACACAAAAGGAAGTGGAATGTGGAAGAAGAAGTGGATGTGGAGAAGGATGATGAAAGAAAGGACGCCCTCATCAAAAGTCACATCACGAGAGGTGTGAATGCGACGGCCGAGGGATCATAGCAACGATAACCCTTATGCTCGTAACTATAACCCGTAAAACACACTCAATCGACCGAGGGCTCACCAGCGCCACGAGGTGCTAGAAGGACATAGCATATACAACCAAAAACGCTAAGATGAGCATAGTGAGTGTGCTCAGACAGACCTCACCAGACACTTGCCTTGAAGCTTAGAAGAGGGCCGATTGCATAAGATAGATCGTCAGAGAGACCGCTTCTGTAAGTGAGAGGGGACAAAGGAGGAAATGAGAAGAGCGCGAAAGGCCTCGATGATGTGACGGTGCTTGCGCCAAAGAACACCATTCTCGAGCATGAGCACGGACACGAGAGCCGAGGAAGAGTACTCGTAAGAAAGAAACTCGATTTAAAGGCCGAGGAAAGATACTTCTCCGAGTCGAACGAAAACACGTAATGGAAGAAGAAAATCGTATGAACCATCTTAGCAAAAGATTGATAAATGGAAATCAACCGAGAGCGATGTTTCATAAAATAGATCCAAGTATATCGAGAGTGATCATCAACAAATATGACATAATAACTATGACCACCCTTCAAACAAAAGGAGATGGACCCCATACATCCAATGCACCAAATCAAAAGGATCAAGACCGAGAGGTACTATCGATATGGAAGTTGTAGTTGTTTTCCCAACTTACAACCAAGACAATGAAAACTAGACTCAACAAAGGATATGACCTAAGGAACCCCGTGAACTAAAGTGGTGAGGCGAGCTCCACAAAGATGACCAAGTCGATGATGCCACTTGGTCAAGGAAGACCCAACAGAGACCGAGATGAAGACATAGCAGAAGACACCAAGGCCTTCGACGATCGGTGGAAGGAAGATGTAAGGTGTCCAAGACATAGAGATCGGGAGAGCCTCTACTACGATGGCCGTAACCAATCACTCTTCCGCCTCGACGATCCTCAATGAAACAAGAAGAATCATCAAATCCAATGAAACAGCCTATATCGCTTAGTTGACCAACGTAAAGAAGATTCATAGATAGCCGAGGAACAAAAGACACATCAGAACAGAGAAGCAAGATGTAGAGAGAATGCCCCGATGGGTAATAGAGCAAGGTGTACCATCGCTAGCAGAACATAGGTAGCATCACCACGGCCTACGAGCAACAAGCCGAGAGCCGCCGACAGACATGAAACGAAGCACCAATCCGTAACCCAAGGATGAGCAAACACAGAAATAGAAGGTGCAATCGATGTCATAGCGCATACTCAGTCCGTAAGTCACAGAGATGTGGATGTGTCAAGAAGGATCGCCCAAAGGAGTGCTCGAAGGCCCAAGAGGTGCTCCACGATTTATTTATCAAATGGCCGTTTAGCACGATAGGCAATAAGTCGATCCGATGTAACTTGAAACATTTGTCAACATGATGACCAGCCCTCTTACAATGGGAACAAACCAACACTCAGGTATCGCCCGTAGAGCTGCATCACTGTGAGAGACTCGTAACAAGATGTGGTGAGGATCCCGAGACAGTATAAGGAATGAAGACGGTTCTCCGCAATCAAACTAGAGAGCGCCGCAACAAAGTCGGTGGAGGAATAGTTGAGCAACCGAGTACTAACAGCTCAAACTCCGATCAAGCCCCATCACAAATCGATACATGAGCGTCACGAGCATACTATCTTTAGCAAAGACAAGACCGACAGTAACAAGCAGTTTTCGTGTCATAGACTCTAGAGGACCGGTGATGTGAGTGAAAGCACCGTAATACTCCTCCACCGACCGATCCGGCCGCCAAGACTATGAATGTTCTTGAGCAATGAAGCGAAGAGCACCACCGATCAACATATCTCTTCTCAAAGTATGTCCACATCCGCTTAGTCAAGTATGATACTCAAGACTCATCCGCAGAGAAACATCAACACTCAAAGACAATGCCGGCCATGACACGATCATCTTCTTTTTCGCCAAGCCTTTAATACCTCAACATCAACTGCCTTCGGATCGAGGATCATCACCAAATGAGAGGCTAAACCATAACCCCGAGAGTAGTCTTGATCGAGAATGCCCATGCCCGTAGTTCAACCCATCGAGCTTGATGTCAAGGAACACAAGAGATGAACTACCCCAAACATTGAGTCGATCTAGCCATATCACAAAGAGCAATAAAGAGTAAGAGAGAGCAAAGACAAGAGCAACAAAGATTAATCACAAGAGTAATAAGCAAGATTAATCACAAGAGCTAGAGAGAGCAGAGCACAGCTGGCGAGCAGACACAAGTACCACTAGCAGTAGAGGACCAAGCATCAACAGAGACAGCCATAAAAAGGTCTTACTACCAGTACCGGAGGGAGCGACGGAGATCCGGAGGGATCGATGGAGATCCAGAGGTTGGGCGACGATGTAGATTCAGAGGTTCTTGTCGCGATGAAGATCCGGAGGCTCTCGATCATGATGAAGATTGATGGCTCGGGCGGAGATCCCGGCGAAAGCAGAGCATCCAGCGTATGCACTGAGCAAAGCGTAGGGCCTCCAGCACGAAGCGAAGTGAGCCTCCAGCGATGGTTTCGGGCGCAGACGACGAGCGCGGGCGACTAGCTTTTGCAGCAGACGACGACGGCGAGGAGGCAGGCACGGGCGAGGAGGATGAGGCGCAGTCGCAGCGAAGGGATTGGGACCGAGTCGAGATCAGACCGAGTCAAGACGAGGTAAGGTTCTGCCCGCCTTACCACCACGGAAGGAAGCGCAAGCAACCGGCTGTAACGACGGCAATGCCACGGAGGTAGAGTTGCGTATCGCTCGATACCATGCTAAAGAACTTAGGCTAGGTTTTGCTATCTACAACTCGTGATCTTATTCATTAATGAAGGAGATATATATAGACAAAGATACATGGGCCCTATGGGCTACAAAGGCCACATGGGCCAAGAGAGAGAGAGAGAAATGTAGAATATACAATACTCTTAACACGCACCAAGCAAATGGGCTTCAAAGTCGCACTCTGCCGAACGACTGTGTCAAGGAGGTTCCTTTGAATCCAGAGGAGCCCTCGAAAATTGTTCGCATCGGGGATACTTCCGAAGTTGTGTGACTAAACGATTATCACAACGCCGTTACAAAGCTCCTTCAACATTGAATGTCTTACCGACCAGATAAGGCCCACCTCTTGCGCCATTGTGAGTATATGTACCCCGTATCTCACACTTCCAAGACAGAAGCAAAATTAAGATGTTGCTAATTAGTTAGCCAGGTCCATCCCATTAGACTTGTGGTTGTACGATTAAGGCCCAGTTCAATGGCGCACAAGATTAAGTCCTTGACAAGTTACCCAGACGAGTCTACCACAAACCCTTAACGTGTTAAATCCACACCCTCACTGCACAACCACTCGCTTGAGCGAAAATCATTTTTTTAACCAAGTCCAATGACATACTCTGTCATGGTACACAAATTTTAATAACAGTGGCTAACCACCACGATTTCATATTTCATTAATTCAAGATTAATCATTATGACACATGTGATAATGAACCCATCGTAACTAAGCATGACTAAGCATCTGAGCGATACCTATGTTGGTGATATAAATATGTCCAACTAAATTATTCATGTTAGGGTGACAAATGATTCATGTCATTCAAATAATCAGAGGAGGCATAATGTCAATAGGTGATAGCTAAACTCAAAACAATTTGTATAAAGATAGCATGCAGTTGTATAAAATAATATACTTTTAAAATCATAGGTTCAATATGATAGAATGACCATGACTTGCTTTAGAATAAATCCTGGGATTGATCTTGGTGCACTCCTCGTTGCTCAAAATTCCCCCAAGTATCAACGTCTACTCGTAAACAAGACAAATAAACTGAATAAATACAAAATAGAGAGAAAACAAACTCAAAAAATTAAATAAAAATCTTAGAAAAATAGAGTTTGAATTTAGATGAATTTAGAAATTTGAATGGGCTCAATCGGAGTTCGGATGAAAAAGATACGGCTTCTTGAAGTTTGAAATCAATGAAATAATGAAAATCATAATGTATGGATTTACTAGAATTATTTTTCTAAAGGAAAAACCAATTATTGCATCAGCTGATGTCAGAAAGGGATTTCAGTCAAAAAGAAAAAGAAGAAAGAGATTGGAAATTCCTCCTAACATGTGGGACCCACATGTCGTTGAGATGGCTCACGGTGGACTAGATTTACTAAGGTTTTGGATCGGGGCTAAGGTTGAGGTGGCACGCACGCGTTGACTCAGTGGTGACTAGGCGACACGGAGATGACACGCAAGCACAAGGGCTGACGTGGTCGCGAGCCGGCAGCGAGGTAGACACCACGACGCCGAACGCTTCACGAGGTTTCAGTGAACATTTGCCGTGAACGGTGGTTCTCGACGGAAATAAGGTACACACTGGACAAACGCGACACGAAAAAACAGGTGACACGATCATATCTCACCAAGAACGATCGAATGGCGTGATTTACAATATAAGCAATGGAAATGGCACGACATAAGGCGACGACGGTGACTCGAGGCTCCTTCGGCGAAGATAGCGCGCACATGATGTAGAACGTGACACAACGATGTCGACGGTGAACTCGATGAGAGCAGAGGCTCACCGATAGTGGCGCTAGGGTTCAAACTCTGATTTCGACGAAGAGGCGGCGCTCTAGGGTTTGTGACTTTAGAGAAAAGGCGGTGGGGAGCTCCGGTTATTGTCGGGAATCCACTCCGGTGATGCTTCAGCGACGTGGAGGGGTGCTGGAGGTTGAGCTCGCGACGGTGGACCCGACGGTGTAGACAATGTTGACGAGGCGTCAACGGTGGCGGTGGAATTGGCGGAGAACAAAACATCGGTGAAAAACCCTAATTCCCAAATTGCAGGGGCGCTAGGGTTCCAAAGATGGGATGAGTTGGGGGTTTGAGATGTGGGCGAAGAGGCTATCCTCAGGGTGCCTTTTATAGGGCCCAAGCGAGGCTGAGATGGCGAGATGGCAACGGAGTCCTTTTCGGAAACGCTGATGAGATAAGGAAATAGAGAGATTAAGAGGGGATACGATATCGATTCGGTTGTGGTTTAGATAGGGCTTCTAGATGGTATGGTCCACACAGAGAATCCAGGCCAAAAAAGCTATTGTTGGACAGAGCTTCAACGAACAACAATGGCGATTGCGAGCGAGGCTCACACGAGGAGGACGAAGGTGAGGTAAGGGACGACTGAGAGGCGGGGCCCACCTGGCAGCGGGAGCAAAGGGCGAGCGAGCGGGCTGACGCGAGCGCACGGGATTGGGCCGCGAAGTGGGTCGGACTGGGCCAAGGGTTAGGGATTAGGCCCACAAGCATTTCCTGAGATTTAAATACATTTTCCAATTTAGAAAATACTGAAAATACAAATAACAAATAGAAAATAGCAAATGTACTCGAAAAAATTCTAGAAAAATCTAGAAAAATATATCCAAGCACATAGAATCCAAATAAAATAATTTTCACCATAGTTGAAATTGACATTAATCATATTAAATTATTTTGCTTTTGAAAGTCCATATTAAGCTTTATTTTAGTTCAAATAAAATTTTGATGGATTTTTCTACAAAACTAAACTACTCAAAAAGATTTTAAAACTTCAGGAAAATAAGGATGTTACAAATCTACCCCCCTTAAAAGGAATCTCGTCCCTGAGATTCGGGCTGACTAAAGAATAGGTTCAAACCAACCTTGCACACTCCTCCACAAGATTTTTCTTTCGAGTGAAACGAAACTACAACTGACGCAGGTCTAACTTAAAGGCGTACCAGAAGCACTGTTCTGAATTGGTTGAACTTCTTCTATAGTAACGTGATTCAGCCTTCCTCTTGATGCAGTTGATGGAGTTCTGGTAGCTTGATTTGGAGTTTGAGGCATTCCTCTTCTTGCTCCTAGTAAAGAAGTTTTGGCTGGTGTAGCTCCCAAATTGAAAGGAATTGATGTCAGCGCTTGCTTTTGCGGACACTTGTTATCATAATGACATACTCATGGCAGTTGAAACAAGTATCTCCTGCAGCTGGATTGTTGGTCCTTTGAGGCTGATGATTGTTGCTATTATTGACATTGAGAGTTCCTGCATTTCATGCATGAGATACTGGTGCAGGGGTTCTGAATGCGACAAATGAATTATTAGGATGAAAAGGCTGTCGAGTATTGGTTCTACCTCTCTGTAGATTATTCCGACGAACTCCATGTTGTATCATCTTTCTTTTGCGAGATTCATCCAACTCACGATGGGAATCTTCTATAAGTACGACTTTATCCACCATATGCTGAAAATCCACATAATCATTCCTGATAACTTGCACTTTCAAGCTGTGGTTAAGTTCACGCTTGAATCGCTTCTGACGTGTATTGTCCGTAGCAACATCTTCTAGAGCATAGCGAGGAAATTGAGTGAACTTGTTGAGATACTCACTCAAAGACATGTTTTCTTGCTGTAGTACACGAAATTCGTTCTTCTTTATTTCTATGATACCATTTGGAACATGCACTTGACGAACAACTGTTGAAAATTCTTTCCAAGTAATAGCTTGCGAATTCTCATGAGCTGCGGTGTAGTTCTCCTACTATTTTACGGTTGTACCTTCCAACTAATGTGAAGTATAAAGAACTTTCTCACGGTCGTTGCATTGAGTAATGACGAGTTTTTTCTTAACCGAGCGAAGCCAATCTTCTGCTTACAAAGGTTCTGGCAAATGAGAGAACGTAGGCGGGCGAGTCCTCATATATTCTGATAACTTGAAATGTTGATGAGCTGGCGGTGGAACAGCTGCTGCTTGATTATTCTGATTCAACAAGTTAACTATTGCTGCAGCGATCTGATTTTGTTGAGCTATCATATTGTTCATGTTTTGTATCATTGCACTCATAAATTGAGTCTGAGCTGCTAGAAGTTGTGTCATGTTTGGATCTGCGACTCCAGGTTCTAGTGACTGTTCACTAGCATTGACATTGGCATCATCCGTCTGGGTACGGCTCGAGGTATTGCAAGTGTCAACCATCTGCGACGATTCTTCAAAGGTTTAGTAGGTAGATAGAAAAACAATGTAGACAAGAGGGAATAACACAATAGATGAATTAGAACAGGGTAGAGAAGATAGAAAACATCTTTTTTTTAATGAAACCGGCAGGAGGGTTGCCCATTATATTAATAGAGAAGAGGCGGAGCGAATCCGCAAGGAACCAAAGTTAGGACAACAGGCCTAAATTACAAAGCACTAAAACACTCCAAAGACTTAGCCCCCGCTAGGAACCAAGCTCTGCCCTCCTCCTTAATCTTAGCTATAAGGTCAAGAGGCGTTGTTGCTCTATTGTTGAAAGTTCTCGCTTCTCCTTCCAAATCTCCCAATATATTAAGATGATGGTCGCCGCCCGGTCTTCCTAAGGAACTCGACGTTTTGTTAACGCTGGACCACCAAGCAAGGATGTTCGTGCAAGGTGGCCAAGTGGAGGGTTGAAGACTTTCAGATCCTATCCAGTCTACCATGTGTTTCCAAATACGACATGAGAAGCGACAATGTGCCAAAAGGTGCAATGCATATTCTGGGGTGTGTCTGCAGAGGGGGCAGAAATGAAGATTTGGCCACCCCTTGCTTCAAGCTTGTCTGAGGTCTAAAGTTTATTTTGAATTGCTAGCCAAGCGAAGAATTTTCCCTTGGGAGGGGCTTGGGTTTGCCAGATCAAAGGTTTGAAATTGGTCGCTAAGTAACCCAAGAAATGTAAGGCATAGACGATCTTGAGGAGTAAGTTCCTGGCCCGACTTTTGCTTCCATGAAATTTCATCGTGGGTGCCTTCAATCAATTGGATTTGGTTGATTTTGGTCCACAAAGCATTTAATTGATCGATGTGAGGGATTAAGAAACCTATGGAGACGTTGATGTCCCGCACCCATCGCCTGCTCAGAAGGCCAAAAGATGCTTTGTTTTTATGAAGAAGATGCTAAGATCGAGGATCTATGTCTTTGGGGCCTCCCAACAACCAAGCCGAGTACCGAATTTAGCCGCTTTACCATCCCCGAGGGATATCCTTGTTGCCGCCGCGAAAAATATTACGATCCAAGTCGTGACAAGGGATTTCCATGCCAACCCAGGGTTTAGACGGGTTCTTCCACTCTTGCCAAAGCCAGCGCAATCTGATTGCCGAAGAGAATTGTGGCAAACTAAGGATGCCCAAACCACCCAGCTGGGTTGGGCGGCACACTCTTTCCCATTTGACTCTGCACTTTGCACCCGAGAATAAATCGTGACCAGCCCAAAGGAAAGACGCATCTTAATTGGAGAGAAAAGAAATAAAGAGAAGAAAGAAGTCTTTCAATATCAATGTGTTCAATTTACTATTTATTCTTGCATTGTTCTGTATAATTCAATTTTCGTTTATGAGGTGATCGTTCGGACTGAACTCATCAGCAACACGATTCCTCCACAATTACTTAGCGGTACTGGCCGCTTTCACGGGCTGGGACGGTGTGGCGAGGCAGGCGCGTCGCTTTTTTGTTTGTGACCGTGTCACCGTTTTTACGTTTGCACAGTGCATCCGGTTCGTGTGGAGACGTACAAGTTATATACAACATTACAAATGTACAAGTTGGCGGCTAATCTTGCGACCTATGCATTGATGACACGTTCGTACGCACGGACACGTGATGGACTTTTTTTTTGCCTTTCCTTGTCATTGTGTTGCGGACGGTTGACTTGCTCTCTTTTAACAATTACTAGCATCCCGGGAGCGTATTGGGCGCGCAGCAGCCGAGGCTGAAAGCCCGCTCCCGACTCTCACCCACACGCCACCCCGCGCTGCTCCAGCCCAACTGATACTCCTGTCCCGCATTTTTCGGTCTCACCGTCATCGAGGCGTTAGTGAGATCGTGGAGCGAGCCCTCCACGCCGCGACCTTTCCGCTACACGAGGTCGGCGCGCGTGCAAACGCACGAGACGCAATAAAAGCGCAGCCGCGCCGAGGCGGAGAAAGCAGCACGCGGCCGGACCTGCCGCTTCGATCAAGGGCGCGTAGCGAGCGTGCTAAATCGAACGACGGCGAAGCAGCCGAGCGAAGGCAAACGCAGGCACGCAAACCAAAAATGAAATCAGACGGCCGTGGAAGCAGGAGGCGCAAGATCCGACGGGAGAACGAAAACGAGGCCACGTGGCTTTTCTCTCCGCGCGTCAATTTTTCCTTCCTTTATCCGAAGGATTCGTCTTTTTTACATAGTAGTATGTTTATAAATACATATCGTTTTGGACATTAATACTGTCACAAAAATTTAACTCTGATCACTAATTTTTATTGTAATATAGCCATAACATCCAAAGAAATTATAATAGTTTGAAAATACTTTTCGAGACAAATATATATTTATGATTTTCATGTATCCAATCTAATTGTTTAAAAAGATATCGACAACAAAAATTTTGAAAAAAATATTGATTACGTACATGGAAGACACGCATACACATACGTACGAGTGCGCCCTATTAGCACACCCAGACATGCAAAGGCTAAGGATAAATTCGTAACCTCATAAAATTACAATTGAAGCACACTCGTGTGTGCATAATACGTGAGCATCAGAATTTGAACCCTGGTGGGTGGAGTTGTACACCCACAACTTTATTACCCATTAAGAGATGGTTTTCTGAAGTTTTGAAAGTTTGACAGTACATTTCTAAAATGACACGTATTTGTGACTAGATGAAGTAGTTACGTTTCCGTGGAACAGTGAATCAGCTAATTTGGACTAGGACTAAACCCTCGCGAGTTCCGTGTTTCCAAAGAAACTCTGGTGCTAGCCACACAGATTCTCACACTACGAGTTGGCCTTCGCAAGCAAAGGAAGACGCTTCACGAATCCACGTACCATTGGTACGGTATAACGATAACGAACCAATCCTGATCGACTCTATGAATTAGACCATCAATTCCACAGACGTCAGCGATTGCGTATGCAAAATTGTACCTGAAGCTCGATATATAGGCTGCCGCTAGGCATTGTCAACCTTTAGCAATTGTTCTCGGCCCTTAGACTTCGTTGGTTGTGGCAGAACTAGAAGGTTCAATCTAAACCTTAGGTTGGTATGAAAATCCCTTGTGATGAAACGGACCGAAGAATCTTTTCGGTGGCAACTAGAATTACCCTCGGTAATGGCCAGACGGCTAATTTTTGGTACTCGGTCTGGCTGGATAACGAAGCTCCCAAAGATCTAGCTCCTAAAATCTTCAAAATTTGAAAAGAAAAACCAAACGTGGCTTTCTAAGGCCACAGTAATCTGACGATGGATACAGGATTTAGACCTTCTGCAAGGTTTGACACTCTACCACATCCAACAATTCGTGAGACTTTGGACTAGAATCAACCAAATACACCTGACACAAGCCAATCCGGACGACATTTCGTGGAAGCCAACCCCGACAGATCCTACTCGCCAAAATCCGCCACAATTTATTCTTCCGGGGTTCATTAACATAAATTTCAAAACTTTAACTGAAAACCTATGCCCTCAAAGTGCAAATTCTTCGCTGGTTGGCAATTCAAAATAGGCTCGACCTCGCAGATTGAAGTTAGGGATGACCTAACCCATGGCCCCTATGCATACACACTGAATCGCCATACACCTTTTCGCCCATCGTCATTCGCCGTAACCGAAGCACATGGCGACATTAGGCTTCGATAGCCATACTTTCATGGACCCCTAGCATGAACTTCCTTGACTGGTGGTCAAACGTCGCGGCAACGAAAGGCTCCCCAGGAAAACCACGACCACGATCCTGATCCTCATTATTTGGGAAATATGGAAGAAACGAAATGCAAGAATCTTCAACAACAAAACCACCAGTCCGATGGATCTCATAGCGAAGATCAAGGAGGAGAGCAGAACTTGGCTCCTAGCGGGGGGCAAATGCCTGGAGTTTTTCAATCCTTTGTAATTAGGCTTTCTTATCTTTAACCTGTATCTGTAACTCTGCGGCTTGCGTTCCGCTCTTGCTTTTTAATATAAGAGGCAAATCTCCTGCTGGTTGTCATTCAAAAAGATATATAGGCTGCCATGCAGGATGGCGCCACACACATCCGGCTCAACTTTGCACCAAACATCGCTCACCATGGATAAGGCCTACATTGCCCTCTCCTTCGCCTTCCTCTTCTTGCTCCACTACTCGTGGCCGCCGGGCGGCAAGAACCATGGCAAGAACAAGGGCATACCGCCGCCGAGCCCTCCGCCATCCTGCTTTCGACACCTCCACTCGCCGAGAAGCCGTTCCACACCGCCAAGAAATTCCGCCAGCGCCACGGGCCGGTCTTCTCCTCGCGCCTGCTCGCGCAACACCGTGGTCGTGGTTACCGCCGGTAGCGCCAGTGGAGTGCTTCACGGAGCATGACGGTTCTTCGCCAACCGCCATGTTTCTCGATTGCTCGTGTTCTTCAACGGCACTGCGCCGCCACGCCCAGCCACGGCCCGCTCGGGCGCAACCTCCGCCGCCGCCGCTGCTGCGGCTACTCCTCCAAGACCGCTGCTACCCTGATGTTCCGGGCGCATCTCCGCCGAGGTGAGCACTATGGTGCGGCGGATGTTCGCTGCCGCCGCAGCTGCGGCGCGGCGCCAAGATCCAACAAGCGAGGTCGTTCGAGTTTCACTGGCCCCGATGGAGACCATCGCAGCATCAAGGCAACTCGCCCGTAAGCGGACGCGACACGTATATGTCTGCGGAGGCCCAGGAGTTCAAGAAGGTGCTTGACGAGATCAACCCGCAAATCGGCGCGCCAACTGTGGGACTACCGCCGTGCTGCGGTGGTTCGACGTGTTCGGGCGTGAGGAACAAGATCCCGGACGCGGTGAGACGGGGACGCTGCTTCGCGGCGGTTGATCGACGCAGAGCGCATAGGCTGGACGACGGCAGCGAGAGCGAGAAGAAGAGCATGATAGGCGTGCTGCTCACTTTGCAGAAGGCAGAGCCAGAAGTCTATACCGATGCCATGATCACGGCTCTTTGTGCGGTGAGTTCTTCTGCTTTTCTCTCTCTGAAAGCAAGTTAATTAGGACTTGTCTCTCAGTTTATTGCTTTCGTTTCCGCTATGATTGACGCTGAGCCAGTTTATAGCTTGGCATAGATCACTGGAGTAGCTCTTTTACTCGGTTGAGTCATCATCAGCAATGCGACTAGAGTCATCCCACCACATTAATTTTTTTATATTGTTTATCAGATCTGAGTGGCGATCAAATCTTTATCTACAGCGGACTAGCGTGGTGTCTATGCACTAACTGATCACTAGCACGGATGAATCCGACAAGTCTTGTCAGTGGAGAGTGTGATATCTGTTGACTATTGTCTTATGTGTCATACTCCCTATAGAACAACGTCTTTTCTCTCTTTTTTTTTCAAATAAATTTACTGATTTGCTATTTTTAAACCGTCTGTAATTTTTTTAAGTTTAAGTTAATTATCGTGATCATTGAATTTGTATAGAGATTGATATGTCATATGATTAGATATTGATCCAATGGATAAAAAACGTGATTTATGCTTAAAAAAATTTCAATCACCTTATGAATAAACAGTCCCATAAATTTAACTCGTGGACAGTATTAGTCATTTGATTGTGTCAACACAATCTCTAATAGTTCGCTTTTCTTTTCTTACAGAATTTATTTGGGGTCGAACGAGACTACATCCACCACAACAGTATCGGGCGATGTCGCCCGCCGAACCACCCGGAGACACTCGTAAAGGCACAGTCAAATCGATGCATCCGCTGGGAACTCCCGCTTGGTCAAGGCGATGATGTGCCTCGCCTTAGCTACCTCCAATGCATCGTCACGAGACCCTTCTTTGCATTCTCGCCACGTTGCTATCGCCGCCGCACGAAGCATCCATGATTGCAAGGTCGGGCTACAACATCCCAAGCGAACGATGCTACTTGTCAATGCGTATGCTATTCACAGGGATCCGGCTACATGGGAAGAGCCAACTAAGTTCAAGCCGGAGAGGTTCGAAGACGACAAAGCTGAAGGATTGTTCATGATACCGTTTGGAATGGGGAGGCGGAAGTGTCCCGGAGAAACCCTGGCTCTACGAACAATAGGGTTGGTTTTGGGTACACTGATCCAAAGCTTTGATTGGGACAGAGTAGATGGTGTAGAAGTCGACATGACTGAAGGCGGCGGACTTTCCATGCCAAAGGCCGTTCCGTTGGAGGCCATGTGCAAACCGCGTGCAGCTATGTATGACGTTCTTTAGAAGCTCTGAGTTCGCTTTGTCATCATTAAGTTATCTAGGGGCTAAGGGTCATCAGCAGTATGCTTGGTTGATAGCGTTTCCTGTACTAAATAAACTTCTTGTGAGCATATTCATGCTGTCATCTGTAAATTACACATAAAAGATTATTGTAATTAAGAACATCTAGCTACATCGCTAGCTTGTGGTATTATTAGTTGTTTGAGATGGGTGTTTTACTAAACAAGCAATTTGCGATCTTATGCCGATTGTCTTGTATAATTACTCATACACAGAGTATTTTGTAGAAGTGATTGTAAATGTACAAGAATACGGAAGGAGAATCGGTTCGGCACACACAAATCGTGGCCTGTAGCTTCTGTTTTATATCTATACGCACTTGGCAATTGCGTGCCCGAGGCAAGCACATCCGAAAACGCCAGAGCATTCAATGCTCCCGAGTTGCACACGTTCGACAATATTGCTTCTGATGGAAGTGCATTCAAGAATGCTGAGGAATTCAATGCTCTCGGGACATGCAATGCCGCGTTCAGCAAACGCGTGCCCGAGGCGAGCGCGTCCGAGAATTCCGCGGCGACAAGGATTTGGCTCCGAAGGATGACGTGTCAACGACATCAGCAGCACCTGAACTCAGGGGATTAGGTGTAGGGCGTGAGGTTGTAGCGCGATCTTCGGTCAGAATATTCTGCGGATGCTCCACTTGATGATTTCCTATACGCACAACATATTAGTGTCCATAGGCAAAGCAATACTATCCTTCATGTGGTCAAGATATAACAGAATGGATTGTTCAGACATTTGTAGAGACAAAGGAACACGTGAGTCTGTGGAGAACGGGAAAAATATGCTCATAAAAAACGTCACGAGAAATATAGATGCGAGCAGTGGACACATGCAGGCATTTATATCCCTTGTGGAGATTACTATAGCCGACAAACACACATTGAGCTGAGCGGAACTGAAATTTTTGAGTGTTGTATGGACGCAGATTTGGCCAACAAGCACAACGAAAAGTGCGAAGAAATGTGTAATCGGGTTTGGTTCCATGAAGCTTTTAGGGGGGGGGCGGTAAATTTCCAATGACTCTACTAGGAAGGCGATTAATAAGATAACACGTCGACAAGAATGCTTCATCCCAAAAGTGTAGCGGCATAGACGCTTGGGATAGAAGGGAGATACCCATATCAACAATGTGTCTATGCTTTCGTTCAGCCGCCCCATTTTGCTGATACGTACGAGGGCTGTCGACGTCTGGAACTCTCATTACAGAACAGACAAACAAGAATATAATAAAAATATGGAGAGTACTATCTGTTTGCCAAGAGACTCGAAATAGAGAATGTTTATTGCAAAGAATATGCTCTTATTACAAGGAAAGTGACTATGAATACTCGTGGATTAGCGTTTGGATGTGAATCTATGTTACAAAGGCACATAGGCTGAACTATTTATAGTATTACAAGTGTCGGCATTTATTAGCAGTGATGCCTCTTCGCGCCAATCGTCATGTCTCTTCCCGCCAATCGTCGCGTCCCTTCGTGATGACAATTATTGCTGATATCTCCATGTGCAACCGATATTAATTGCACGTGGGTAACCGCCCTCTAGGACCTTCTCTACGGGGGAGAGGTCTTAGAGACGTCTTGGAGAGGTCCTTGAGGAGGTCCTAGAGAAGTCCTCGAGGAGGTCTTGCTGGGCCTCCGGAAGGAGTTTCGGGGACGGTCAAAGGAAAGACTTTATAGGCCCACCTTTCGACTATTTGGTTGATCTTGGGCCCAGCAAAACCGTACCTACTTGTTAATAAGCGAATAAAGATATACTTGGATAATTGACTGGTCAAAAATCCTCGTCAGCTAGCCCCTCAACTTTAAGTGAAAATAACTTACTTGAAGAAGTTTTTAACCAGAATTGGACTTGGTCAAGAAGATAGTTTCACTTGAGTTGTAAATAACTATTTCTTTTAAGAATCAAGATCATCAATTATATTTATGATAGCAATTCCCAAAGGGGCAAATACATTTTAGTCTTCAGCAATTTATTAGGAACAAACTCTAATAAATCTCATCTGTTAAGCTTCCATCTGGTTTATTTAATTCCACCGTAAGCTACTGGCTTATAAATAACCTCCAGAAGGGCAAGGAGAAGAAACATCCTCTTAGAGACTTTTCTTCCTCCCCTATCTCCACTTTATCGTAGACCACTCAAACATCTTCAATTTGAGTAGATGATATATCATGATAGTAGAGATCATGAAGAAGATAGATTTTATAAAATAAATTTGACTTTTTGAAAATCTTGATGTTATAATCCCTGGATTTTATGCTTCCAAGGTTTTCAAAAAGTCAATTCATTCTGTGAAATCTCCAAGAAGTTGATGAAAGAAAAAAATCTTGATGATCAAGTGATCTTCTCTTGAAACATATATCAAGGTAACTTCTATGTGAAAGAACATAAGATGAGGATAACTTTTGAAAAAAGAAAAGACTTTCCAACTACTTTTCTTACACATCTCTGACGTGCGGAACAACCTCCTTGACTAGATGTGACATGTCGTGTCACCACCGATCAAGGCGCAGTTGTTACATCATTGAGGTAGTGGGTTTTAAATGCGCCAAGGGTATATATACGGATTTTTACCTCTCCTTAGGCACGCTTTCACCCTAGTTGCTTTTCACTTTCCTTTTCACCATGTACCTTTAAGTCCTCCACTTAACCTTGAAAAGAAGGAACCTCTGATCCACCATTGAATCAAGACAATGGCGTTATGGAGATCATCGATGTTGACAGCAGAGGAGCTTCAAGGACTGGAGCAAGATGGACATCTTCCAGATATGGCTCTCATCGAGTGGTGTGCACCAGGGAGAGAGGTTGAACCAAACCCTCCGGCTGGTTTCATGGTACTCTTCGTGCTTTACCTCTGGGCAGGCCTCTGCTTGCGTGAGAGTGATTTTTTGGTCGAAGTTCTTAACCATTATGGAATTGAATTGGTTCACCTTGTACCAAATTCAGTTTTGGTACTTAGTATTTTTGCCCATATGTTTGAGGTGTTTTTAGGGATAGCCCCTAGTTTGCGGTTGTTTAGGTTTTATTACCAGATTATCCGCAACAAGAAAGGTGCTGGTGCTTTGGGCTCTTTTTATTTTAAATTTTAAGATGCCAATAAGAGAGTGTTCCCTTTCATGGCTACCAAACACTCAAACCAGTCATGGAATAAGGAATGATTTTATTC
The DNA here is from genome assembly GCA_036346405.1 of Phyllostachys edulis. NCBI lineage: Eukaryota > Viridiplantae > Streptophyta > Magnoliopsida > Poales > Poaceae > Phyllostachys > Phyllostachys edulis. The sequence goes on along the minus strand of CM070550.1, from coordinate 13,268,873 downwards.
CAAAGTTCCGAAAGAAAGTTGAATTACTTACAATCGTAGTGCACTACCAGAGTGGTCCTCCAAAAACCGAGCTGCTGATAAGGACATTAAGCTTTCAAAAGATGAAAAGAAAGTGGTCCTGATGATCAGTAACCTGGTAGAAGGAGGTCTATTTGGACGAAAGATCGTCCACGACTTCCTCAAGAACAAGATCTTCCCTCTTCAGAAGAAAGAGATATTATCTTGTAACTATAATGTTCCTGAGAATAGTAATATTTTACTCATCTCTTTTACTTGAACTAAATTTCATAGTAAAAACTAAGTAACTTTTATTGTATTGCAGCTCTCTCAGATGATGAGCTCCTAGCTAGGACCTCGGTCCTATTAAAGGATCGGGTTCTAGAAAAGGAACCAATAGATTTAGAGGAGCAGCCCCCAAGATTGATTGGTGCGACTTTATCACTGAGGAAAGATCGCACAGTGGTAAGTATTCATTTAATCAAACATAAGTAAATTTACCACTCATATCTAATTTTTATATTTCTGGAAAGACAACATCAAAGAAACGTCCCATCTCAGATGTAGGTGTGAGCTCTCCTTCTCTGGCAAAGAGTGCAAGGATTACCTCCAGACCTCCTATTGCACCACAGAAGACAAAACCCACATCTGTCTCAACATTAGCTTCTCCAATACCTCTTGCCTTAGTTCCTGCTCTTCCAAAATCTTCCACCCGAAAGGTACCGAAAACAAAAGCCAAGACTCTTGTTTCCGGATATGTCTCTAACCCCAGCCAGTGTCTTCTATATCAACTTTCTTGGCTGGGGTGGTGCAGGGTGAAGGTTCATCAGAAGAATCAGAGGAGGAGGTCCCCCTTTAGAGGGTTCCAAGGCCAAAGACCTCCCTGGCCTTAGTTCCTTCTTCGGCAGAACAAAGGAGAGGACCCACTTTCACTGTAAATGAGAACTTTATGTCGCTCTTTAGTGAAAGCAGCTTTGAAATCGAATAAGTTCTTCGATTATACCTTTATAATTTCGGTTTTGAAATGATTAACCTCTTCTTTTCTTTTAACTTTGATTTGCCGCCAGACCCGGAAAGAGGTCAACTGACTGCTCAAGAGCAAAATTCGCCACCAATTGCATTGGTGGTAGAAGACTCCCCGGCAGGAGAAATTCTGCCGATAGAAGGACCTCCTAGGACCACTGAGGAAGTGGTCCTAGACGTCTTGGCGACAACTATAGAGACGTCCCAAGAGGCACCGATGGACATGGAGGTCCAAACGGAGAGGTCTCCTCAAGAGGATCGAACGAAAGAGGTGGTCCATGAGACCAACTGTTCAGAGGAGGTGGTCCATGAGACCAGTCATTCTGAGGAGGTGGTCCATGAGACCATTGAAACTCAAGATGAAGGTGATCGTACCTTAGTAAGATTTCTATCCTGATAATTTTTCTTTAAATTTATCAGTATAGATCCTGACTCATAGAATGTCTTAGGAGCCACAGAATACCAACATTGATCTAGCCAGAGGAGCTTTCTGTCTGGTACAGTTGGATCAACCTGAGGATGAGATTCCTCTAGAGCATTCATCTCCCAGAACCAACAAGAGAGATCTCTAGGACCTTATGACATCCGTCAAAAGGTGCTGGAGAGTCAATATTGACATGGTGGAGGAGATTAAAGCTTTTACAGAGGAAAAAGAGAAGTAGGTACAGTAAATTATTATTTAGTTGTAAGATTCTAACTTAAATAAATAACTTATGCCCTTATTTACTTCACAGAGAATGTTTACTGGTGAAAGTCGAACAAGAAAATGCTGAATCTGCATTTTAAACTCTCAGATCAAAACTATCTAAGGTAGAAAAAAGATCTGAGGAGAGTGCAGTGGTCCTGGCACAGAAGACCAAAGAGATCCCCCTCTTGACTCAGAAGAATGAGAAGTTCCAAGAGATCTTGAACAGACAATCCAAAGAAAGCTATGATCTCTTTGAATGTAGCAGATACTTCTTAAGGAGAAAGAAGGTAATGGACCTCCCTTTGTCCTTATAGAGCATTTAATTTATAATATGCCATGCATGAGTTTTTATTCTCTTTTTCTGCTCTTTTTCAGAACTAGAAAAGGCAAAAGAGGATCTTCAGAAGTCCTCTTCAAATAAAGACCTCCAGATTCAAGACTTGAAAGAAGTGGAAAGATGAGGTTGTATTGCCGTTCAAGATCTTGAAAAGAGGGTGGAAACCTTAATGAAGGTTGGTAAAGAAATTACCACAGTTACTGGAAACAGTTTTTCCTAGATTTCAGCTTCTCTGCGAGAGATTGCAGAACATCTGAAGGCTCCGGTAACTCCTCTTGCGACCAAGATGACCTTGGATGAACTAAGAAATGATATCTATAATCAAATTAAATATATTCAGAAACACATACCTGCCATGAAGAATATCGTATATCAATCTTTGATGAAGGCAATGAGTCAAGCTTTAAACCGAGTTTTATTGAAGATTGATCTCCTTTGTGGGGATTCTGTCGATCTCCAGAAGCTTTTTCCTGCGCCCAAGTTTAAGACAAAAGAAGCATGTATTGCTGCTCAAGCCAAGATCACACAAGTGGTGACAGAGATCATAAAGAACATAGAAGCTAGTGCTCCTACTCTTCCCTCACGTACTCCTGGCTCGAGTGTACAAGAGTGACATTGTAATGATACATATGTTTTGTTTTAAATGATATGAGATAATGAAAATATTTTGTGTATGATAATTGTGATTATTTATCAAAGATTAACCGATTTTGTCTTGCAAACTCTTTTTTGCAAATTAAAAGTCGTATATTTCACTATATGTAGCCCCCCTGGAACACTTTGTCCAGCATTGAGAGAAGTGTTTCGGGCGAACAATTGTGCTAAGATCAGTATATCTATTACAAAACCAATAATCCGAACCAGTGTGTATTTAGGAAGATGAAGTCAGACTGTTGAGCTCTCATGCAATGAGAATTGGCTTATAGAGGAGGTCTCAGATAGTTGTCATTTCCTAAATGTATACAATGGCCATTTGATTTGTAAAAACACTGTGATGCATGAGCGAAATTGATCAACCGTAGCCACTTTAAAAAATAGTGATCAAGTATGCGAAATGATACAAAAAATTTATGCTAAAAAAATTCAATATATTAATAATAACAACTGAATTTATATAATATAGAAAAAAGATACTTATACATAAAATTTACGAAGATGTTCAATGTTCCATGTGTTAGATAAAACACGACCATCCTCCATAGCTAATCTAACTGATCCTGGCCTAGTGATAGAGACTACAGTATATGGACCCTCCCATTTGGAGGACAACTTGTTCAAGTTGGCTTAGTTCTGAATGCGCCTCAGGACCAAGTCTCCCACATGAAGTGTTCTGGGACGAACCCTTCTATTAAAGTAGCGTCTCAGCCCTTGCAGATAGGTAGCCGATTTCAATAGTGCATGATCACGTCTTTCTTCTAGCATATTGACGTCATCTTCACGTAAATATCTTGATTTGTTTGATCTAGGAGGTCTATACGTGTGGAACCTAACTGAATCTCACTAGGTAGTACTGCTTCTGCACCGTAGACTAGTGCGAATGGTGTTTCACCAGTTGCTCTACTGGTCGTAGTACGCAATGCCCATAAAACAGAAAAGAGTTCTTCCATCCAATTTTTTGAGCATGCCTTAAGGCTATTAAAAACTCTCCTTTTAATGCCTTGCATAATCTGACCGTTGGCCTTTTCTACTGCTCCATTACTCTGTGGATGTGCCACGGAAGCAAAGCAAATTTTGGTGCCAATCTCATCGCAATAATCCTGAAACACGTCACTAATAAATTGGCTCACATTGTCTGTAATAAGACGACTGGGTACTCCAAATCTTGTAACAATATTTCATACAAAGAATTTCTTTCTTCTTTGCAAATTGCTATCTTAACGATCGCTCGACTTCTATCCGCTTAGTGAATGTATCGATGGCCACAAACAAGAACTTATACCCATTGGGTGCTTGTGGTAGTGGTCCAACTATATCGATGCTCCAAGGCAAAAAAGGCCATGACAAGGGAATAGTCTGTAGTTGATAAGATGGTTGGTGTACTTGTCTGGCATGGAACTGACATTGCTCACAGGTCTTAACAAGGTGCATGGCATCTTGTAGAGCAGTGGGCCAGTAATATCCTTGCCGAAAAGCTTTGCCAACTATTGTTCTGTAGGATGCGTGTGTACCACACAAGCTCCTATATATTTCTTTTAGTAATTTTATCCCGGAGTCTTGGGATATGTAACGCATAAGAACACCATGTGCTCCCTTCCTGTACAATGATCCTTCGACCAATTTGTACATATGTGCTCTTCGAATTAACCTATCCTTCTGTTGAGGATCATCGGCCAATGTCCCTGATGCGAGATAAGTGGTCAATGGTTTTATCCACTCCGCATCTTGCTCAATGACCCCGACCTCTGAGGTGGTCGAACCTATTTCTATTGAAGGTTTTGTAAGGTATTCGAGAAAAACACCTGTTGGAATAGGCGCTCGTGAGGAACCCAGTTTCGATAACTGGTCCGCTAAGGAATTTTCCTTATAAAGATATGTTGGACTTCAAGTCCTCAAGTGTTTTTCCAACTTCCTCATTTCACCTGTCATCGAGTCATTATCTCATTGGACGTACTGTATTCCTTTGATACCTGGTTTACGACTAATTGCGAATCTCCCTTCGCCAAAAGCCGATAGACTCTAAGGGATTTGGCTGCTCGAAGCCCGGCTAGAAGACCTTCATACTCTACCACGTTGTTAGTGGCAGAAAAAGAAACTGTATGACATATTGAAGTTGATCACCCTGTGGTGTTATCAAGAAAATCCCAGCACCCGAGCCTTTAAGCTCGCGGGAGCCATCAAAGTACATTGTCCAATGATCGTCCAGCCCTAGGCTTTCTTGAGGTTGATCCTTAATGTTCGTCCATTCAGCCACAAAGTCAGCTAGGACTTGGCTTTTTATGGCTATTCAGGCAGTAAAATGAAGATCGAATTCTCCAAGTTCTACTGCCCATTTGGCTATGCGACCTGTTAATTCTTGGTTATGGAGTATGTTTCCAAGAGGAAAAGACGAAGGTACTGTGATTTTGTGGGATTGAAAATAATGTCTAAGTTTTATGGAAGTCATCATAAGAGTATAAATTAGCTTTTGAACCTCAGGATATCCCTCCTTTGGTCCATGTAAGACGTTGCTTACATAGTAGATGGGTCGTTGAGACCCTCCTCTTTCTGAAATAAGTACCGCGCTGACCACATTTAGCGTTGCTGTCAAGTAAACTAGTAAAGGTTCACCTTCTAAAGGTGACACCAATACCGGAGGATTTGAGAGATAAGCCTTTAAGCCTTCAAAGGCTTTGTCAGCTTCTTCGGACCATTGAAATCCCTTATTACTCTTGCGGATCACCTTAAAGAAAGGTAAACCACGTTCTCCTAATCGAAAAATAAAATGACTAAGAGCCGCCATTCGACCAGTTAAGGCTTGGACCTCCTTCACTGTGGAAGGTGGTCGCAATTGTTCGATGGCTCGAATCTTCTCGGGATTAACTTCAATCCCACGAGAACAAATAAGGAAACCAAGCAATTTGCCAGAACAAACTCCGAAAGTACACATTTCATGATTAAGCTTTATTCCATGTTTATTTATATTTTCGAAGGTCTCTGCGAGATCCTTCAAATGGTCATTCTTAGTACTACTTTTTACAAGGAGGTCGTCTACATAAGCCTCTAAATTACGCCCTAGCTGACTGTTGAAGGTTTTCTGCATCAAATGCTGGTACATGGCCCCAGCATTTTTTTTAACCCAAACAACATCTTGACGTAGCAGTAAACACCGAAAGGAGTGATGAAGGCGGTCTTTTCTTCATCTTCTTTCGCCATGTTGATCTGATGGTATCCGGAATAAGTATGAAGAAAGCTCATTAGTTTGTAACCCATAGTAGAATCAACTAATTAATCAATGTGAGGCAAAGAGAAGTCATCCTTTCGACAAGCAATATTTAAACTAGTAAAATCAATGCACATGCGCCACTTACCGTTAGATTTCTTGACCAGGACCGGGTTTGCCAGCCACTCGGGGTGATCAACCTCCCGAATAAAACCAGCTTCAAGGAGTTTATCGAGCTCTGCTCTGATAGCTTCTTGACGATCCAAGGCGAAACGTCTCAGTCTTTGCTTGACTGGTTTGTTCTCAGGCTGAATGGCTAGCCTATGCTTTATCACCTCCCTTGGGACCCCGGGCATATCAGATGGCTTCCACGCAAAGACATTTCAGTTGGCTCGAAGGAAGGTGAGGAGCTCGTCTTCCTATTTCTCACTTAGTTCCGTGCCAATCTGGACTGTCTTGGATTGGTCATTGGGGTTGAGCGGTACAACTTTGACCTCCTCATTTGGTTGAGGAGCGGCCTTGATCTACGCGGACTTCCCTGCTTTATCCTTCAAAGTAAGATATTTCAAAGGTAACTGATCGACAAGTTCTAATGACTTACGATCACCCTGCACGACAATCACGCCTTTCGGACCAGGACTCTTAATCTTCTGGTAGGCATGGTGCGTAGCTGCCATGAATTTTGTTAGAGAAGGTCTTCCCAAAATAGCATTATAAGCAGACTCAAAATCAACTACTTCAAAAGTAATTAATTCAGTTCAAAAATTAGTAGTTGTACCGAAAGTTACTGGTAAAACTACTTGCCCCATTGGTGTAACTGACATACCGGGTACTATCTCGTAGAAGGGACTTGTCATTGGTTTAATTTTAGAATGAGGGATCTGCATCTCATCTAAAGTGTTTACAAATAACAAATCTAGAGAACTACTGCTATCTACTAATACTCTCCCTACTCTGTAATTACTTATTGTAGGGGAAACTACTAGTGGTTGTAGGATCGTAATGGCAATCAGAAGGGGGGTTGAATGATTGCAGCGATTAGATCACCAAATTCAATCTTCCACTTGTGTGCAAGAACTCCAGGAACCTCTCGGATGACTCTTGAAGAACTTCACAGCAAAGACCACCTCAGGCGCACAGCAAGAACAGCAAATCAAGAGACAAAGTTGAACAAATCTGAACTTTATTTATCAAACTTGATTTGTGTCTACAAAATGCTCATCAAGCACCCCTCAAAGCCTCCAATCGAAAGACCTCTGAACCGTAGCAAAACAACAAGAAAAGCTACGGTCAAAAGCACACCCCAAAAAACACACATACACAAGGCGCACCCCTCTGCCTCTTCTTATAGGCAGGATTCTATCCGTGTCAACAACAAACACGAAACCTATCTTTCCGAAAATCAAGGGACCCGAAACCCTTACCAACACGGGTTTTACCAAAATCACTCAAACTTTCCAAAAACATCCATGCCGTATGCCTCCAGGACTCCATCCTGTAGCCTCCAGCGCGCACCCCTTTGATCTCCACGTGCTTCAGCGTGATCCAAACCACCTTGTGACATCCACGACTTCCAAGACCTCAGATCTCCCCATCCTAATCCGAGTCAGACTCCGTCACCGACTGTGATTCGACTTCAACGCTCAACCTGCACATGCAAAGATCAAAGAAACCAAATCCGGCACAAGTTCTGCAAACTTGACCAACCATTAGCTCACTCATACCCATAAACACTATCATGCATCATGCAACAAACTAACACTCATGAATTAAACTTAACCTCAGTCAAATTTCAAAATTCGAAACAATCCGAACACAATCAGTCATACTGCCATATTATTCCCAGATTATCATACACCGGCCGACCACACCATACACACCCAGATTATCGATTTCTCTGCAGACAATGAAATTCCCAAAAAGCAGCACTCTGGAAAAACCATACCGCTCTCAAATGGTATTACTGACATGCGGTACTACCTCTGTTCAACACGCGGTACTACCGATCTGCGGTCATACCGCACCAAGCCGTGGTACTACCGTTTTTCACTTGAGCTCAAAACTCTCGAAAAAATCTCCTCTGGAAATTCCATACCGCATCCTTGCGGTCATACCTTTGTTGCGATACTATCGCCGTCAAAACAACTAGATATCGATCTCTGATCATCTGGATTCCACGACGCTTGATACTACCGTATTTCATTTGAAATCAAAGTGTCAGAAACACTCTCTCTGGAAAAACCTATTGCGGTACTACCGCCGACCATGGCACGGTCATACTGCTCAGCAAGAAATCCAATGTCCAAAAACAAGTGTTCTGGTTTTTCCATACCACCAAAAACAAACCGGTACAATTGATGTGCGGTACTACCGCAAATTACCAAATGGTACTACCGCACCACTGAAATGCGCAAAAGACTCAGAACCAAGCCTTGAGATACGTGGATGCTCCAGATGGATTGGCCGATCGGACCACGCTTCAAAACCTTCGGATTTAGGAGCACTGTAGAAAGTCCGAACGTTCCCCTTGATTTCAGCCGTCAGATTTCAAATCAAAGGCTCACAATCCTTGAAGAGTTCGGACGGTCCGAACATTCCTCTCAATATGAGCCGTCAGATCAAGATCTAACGAGTCGACCAAAACACCATTCGAAAATAGTGACTTGCGGTACTACCGCGCTTGACAAGCGGTCCTACCGCAATCCGGTAGTTCTACAGATACAAAGCCGGTACTACCGCTCTCAAGAAAATCCAAAAGCCAAACGCAAGTATTTGGGAAATTCCATACCGCCAGCAACTGTGCGGTTGTTCCACCCAGCGGTAGTTCCATGGACACAAAGCAGTACTCTCAGAAGCCCGACAAAAAGCGATTTTCGGCATAATTTTGAGAACTCAAAAGCGATCAAGAACTAAGATCACAAGCATGTTCCAAAGACAGTGTATTCATCTTAAAACACCAAGACTGAGTCTTTCTTATTGTCAATGTGTTCATCATCGAATATCATGACCAGAAACCTCCTGGTCTTATAGTGGTAATTTGCGAGAAGTATACATACCTTTTGAGACGTCCTCCTTATTGAAGGTCAGGAAGGTCTCTGACCATTTGGGGTATTCTGGACGACCAAGTGGGACTTCAACGCTGTTGACGTCCCTCCATGCCGCCTTGTACTGCCTCTTAGAGGTATAGGTGGCTGAACCCCTGTAAATGACGTTGACATGGTGATCCGTTCTTTGGAATGACATTTCCGTGTCCTTGTCATTACCTTGGACCTCTGGTGGTCCACAATCTTCTGGTGGAATAGGCATTGGGCCTTTCTCATCATAGTAATCCTCCATCTGCTTTTGCCAAGTACGGTAGTTGTGGAGGTCATGGCCAAGGACTTTATGCAATGGGCACCAGCGTCCACTGCTCCTGGACGTACTTGTAGACCGTGGGGTAGTCAGGTCGTTTGAACGACCTCCCTACCTCCTCTTGGTCCAGGGACCTTTGGTCTTGTCTAGGGTGGTCGTTGGTCAATTGCCGTGACCTGCCTGGTGGATTGCTTAGACCTCCCCTTTTCCTTTCTCTTGGATTTACCTTTGCTGCTTGTGGAGCCCTCAGACCTCTTGGATTTCTTTTCCTTGACCTCCTCGAGGCCTGGCTGAGGAGGAGTGGTCCCCTTATCCACCATCCGATTCCATTCCACTGCCTCATTGGCGTCGGAGTATCGATCCTCCATGTCGAAAAGTTCCGACATGGACCTAGACGGGTTGATGTTGAGGTCTTCTGTGAACCTTCGGTATCTCACCGCCTGTTTAAAAGCTCAAATTACAGAGTCATCAGAAATATTTGGGATAGTATTACGTACTTCTATAAAATGCTTCACAAATTGTCGTAGATTTTCCTCAGGGGTTTGACGAAGCCGATGTAAATCGTCTTCCTTCCCCGGTTTTGCATAACAACTTTTAAAGTTATTTTACAATGCATTATAGAGCATCTCCCAGTTATGTATGGATTCTTCAGGTTGGTTGAATAACCAGGTCCTAGCGGAACCTGTTAAAACTGTGAGTATATAATTGGCCATTACCTTATCATCGCCTCCAGCAGCTTGGACGGCAGTAGTGTAGATTCGGAGGAATTCCAATGGGTTTTGCATTCCATCAAAAGTCTCCATGCTCCCTGGCTTGAACTTTTTTGGCCAGGTGATGTCCCTCAATCCAGGGGTAAAAGCTTTACATCCTGCATAAGGTCCAATACATTGCCGTGTATTACGACGATTATTATGACCAATAGGGGATCTGGGACGTCGGCTACGTCCCGAAAAATGAGTGTCGCACTCACCTTGGTCTTGGACACGACGACAAGGTGCATCATGATTACGACTCTGCCATCGGCGTCCAGTTGAGGACCCCTCTAGGCGCGAGTCTGTTTTGTAAAGAACAATTGGTGATTGGGCAGAGATGTTCTCTGCCATATCTTGTAGTTCCTGTGCAATTGCATGCATCACTTGCACTCCTTGCTCTGGAGTCAATCCTTTCGAGGGACGTGCGAGGGCGGTCGCTAAGTAGCGAGCGCGTTCTGCAGGGGAATCCTCGTGCATAGGGGTTGGTAAGGCATTTGAACCTCTTACCATCGTTGCCCACGGCGGTGGCGTACGCATCACTAGCGGTTGCGCCCTTGCTGAGAAGCCAGGGGCGTCTTGGAAGTAGCGGTCTCAAACATGCGAGATGTGCGCTTGTGTGGCGGCACGTATCTCGGCTTGTCGGGCCTCTTCCTCTCGTTGGAGGCGTTCCTGTTCCTCCTAATCCCGGCGTTTCCCGGACGTTTCGGCATTATCGTCCGGATTGGGTTGAACGTCACCGACGGTGGCGATCTGTCGACCGTCGGAACACGCGGAGGGGGTGAACATGCCCTTGTCCTCTGAAGAAGAGGACGAGGCGTACTGTAGGGTGAATAAAAGATTCTTCCCAGATACTCTCTCCAAGCCTTCAGGGTGGATGCCGCCAGCGAGATCATCACGGTTCACTGGGCTTCAGGGACTTTGCGAATCTCCTCTTCCAAAGGAGACATGCTCATGATAGTATTCGTCCACAGTGGTACCTGTGGACGAAGGCACGACCGGTGTGGAGCCAGTGGAGGCAGAAGGTTTGGTTTGCGATGGTGCCTTAGCAACGGTCCTATAGGAGCCATGGGTGTTGCCGGACACGAGGACGAAGTTTTCTTCTATTCCTTCATCATAGTTAGAGATGTCGAGAATGCTTTCTTTTCTCCAAGTAGGAAGGTTGTGATTCATCAACAAAATACAACATACATTACCAGAATCAAGTAGGCGAAGATGATGACAGCGCTCCCCACGGACGGCGTCAGCTGTCGACGTCTGGAACTCTCGGTATAGAACGGACAAACAAGAATATAATAAAGAAATATGGAGAGTACTATCTATTTGCCAAGAGACTCGAAATGGAGAATGTGTATTGCAAAGAATATGCTCTGATTAGATGAAAAGTGGCTGTGAATACACGTGGATTAGGTCTTGGATGTGAACCTATGTTACAAAGGCATGTAGGTCGGACTATTTATAGTATTACAAGCGTTGGCAGTTATGAGCAGCGATGCCTCTTTCGCGCCAATTGTCGCATCTCTTCCCGTCAATCGTCGCGTCCCTTCATGATGACAGTTATCACCGATATCTCCACGTGCAACCGCTATTAATTGCACATGGGTAACCACCCTCTAGGACCTCCTATGCGGGGGAGAGGTCTTAGAGACGTCTTGGAGAGGTCCTTGAGGTGGTCCCGGAGAAGTCCTCGAGGAGGTCTTGCTGGGCCTCCGGAAGGAGTTTCGGAGACGGTCAAAGGAAAGACTTTATAGGCCCACCTTCCGACTATTTGGTTGATCTTGGGCCCAGAAAGCTAACTTGGGCCTAGCAAAACCGTACCTACTTGTTAATAAGCGAATAAAGATATACTTGAATAATTGATTGGTCAACAATCCTCGTCATCTTGCTGTTGAAAAAATGATTTAGCTTTTGGTATTCACCACCCCAATCAGATTGGACACATATGATTTTTTTTTATCAAGGAGTCATTCAACATGTGACTGAAATTCAAGGAACACGTGAAAGACATCAGATTTATTCTTGCGGAAATAAATCCACACAAACTTGCTATAATCATTAATAAATGAGACATAGTATTTGTATCCTCCTATGGACCGATGAGTCGGCCACCAGACAACAGAGAATACAAGTTCGAGTGGTGCAGCAGAAACACTCGATGAACTAAGGAACTGTAATTGATGACGCTTGCCTTCCTAACACGCGTTACAAATATGATTATTCCTTGAACTAGACACAGAAGATAGTTTATTTGAGGCTAAAACTTGTTGAACGACACGAGATGACAGATGTCCTAGATGATAGTGTCAATCCTCATACGTGAGCTTGACTGCAGACATGGCTTGTGCACGTAGTGGTTTAAGAGGGTAAAATCCTTTCTCACATTTGTCGTGCCAAAGAACTCTCTTTGTAACCAAATCCTTCAAAAAAATGATTGGGATGGAATTCAAGGAAAATATTGTCATCGACAGCAAGATGATGAACAGAGAGTAAATTTTGAGAAGCACGCGGAACTTGGAGAATTCTTATTAGTGCCGAAAATTTTGCAATGACATATACTTTTTTTCCCCGTTTTTAGTCCAAGATAGTGCAGCCGTGCCGAACTGCAGGCCCAAATTCCAATTGCGCTACAATCCGAATGCACTCGTGCGGCAAGATTGTCTGGTGGAAACAAACGGAACTGGGCGCTACTCGGCTGGCAAGAGGCGTCGTCGTCTCGTCGAGCACCCTGCCCACCCTGTATCGAACTTCAATGCCTACCGATTTTTTTAAAATAATCTATTTTTTATTAGAAATTAAAAATATATTCTTGCAACTTTTTACAGATTATACTCACATCGTCTAATGGTTGGTATGGAGCCAATCACCTGTGAAAAGTGATTGACCTGCTGTCACCCAACCGTTGAGATTTAGATCTGACGCGCCGAATCATTGGCGGCAATAATTCTGATTACTTCAACAGTTGGGCGATATCTGCTATCGCCGAACCGTCAAGCGATAGGAAGCTCTAGTCGCTGAACCGTCGGGCAACTGGATGGCCTATATAAGGAGCCGCGCCCGGTCCCCCCGGGCGAGCGAGTAGAGAGAGAAAACAGAGAGTGAGCGTGTGAGGAGGAGAAGAAAGAGGAAGGGGGAGGAGAGGAAAAAAGGAGAGGGAGAAGAAGAAGAGGAGAGGGGGAGGGAGAAGAAGAAGACTTCGTCTGTGAGGTAGGTTTTTTTTACTTTGTAGTGTATATTTTTTAGTAAGTAAATAGTTTATGTAGTTAAAATAGTAGTATAAGTAGCACCTGTAAGAAATTTTAGTTAGAGAAAAAAATTAGAAAATCGAAATGTTGTTAATTTGTATGTAAGTAGCTGCGGTAGAAAAATAGTTGATGTAGTTAAAAATAGTAGTATAAGTAGCACATGTAGGAAATTTTAGTTAGAGAAAAAAAATTAGAAAATCGAAATGTTGTTAATTTGTATGTAAGTAGCAGCGATAGAAAACTTTAGCTAGAGGAAAAAATAGTCCGTAAGGGAGTATTAGTGCTGTTTATGAGAGGTATTGTAGTTGTGTCGGTGCATGCGTGACCGACTATTATTGGGTGAATAATGCGTGACCGAGCGCATGAGGAGGATGAATTATTTGTATGAACTAATTAGTAGAGGTTAATTAGTGTGAACTAATTGACTTGGGTAATTGGTATAGCTCTATAGAAGACTGGAACACCACTTGTAGCATTTCAGATTACAAGTTAGCGTCAGAATCGGATAATGCCTGCTATAGAATAGCTCGATTTTGAGGTTGAATCTGAATATTGTACTGCACGTTCATTGTGGCCTCTGCCTTAGGGAATGAATGACGTCTTGATCATGCTATAGTGTAGTTGTTGACGATAGGCGAAGGGCCTTACAAATGTAAATTACAATGTAGCAGTACTTGCATGTCGTGCGTTGCGATCTGACTAGTTGCAATATTGGAAATATTTGCAGGCATACAATAAGTCATGCCTGTACCCACTACATTGAAAGTGCATTACGGTGTTGGCACAGTTCATGAAGGTCCGTGCAGTGTTGACTTGAGCAGTTTTCTGCGAGCCACTCTGGTACACCCCGACGGTGAGAATGCACGAATCACAAATGTGATGCACTGGCTCACCCGCAAGTTCTCCTTGGACCCTGAGGTGTGCAGCGTCTTCATACAAGGGCTTTGGAGCCGGTCTCCCACGTACATCAGATGGGAGTTGAGAACACTGATGCGCACGGCTGTGTGGAAGGGCTTTATAGAAGGCTGTTGACGCCGTGGATATGAATGTGTGCTGCTTGTGCAACTATGCCCAAAAGAAGCTGTGCAAGGCCCCGCTGTCGGATATCATCCAGGTGGTGGGAGCAGCTCGGGTGCTCAGCATGTTTGCCAAGAGACTCGATTTTTGGTTTAGTTATTTCAGTGCTATTCTACCCCCACTTGATAAAATTGTAGATGCATCAGGTATGCTTTGCCCTAGCCGTTGTGTGAAAGATAGAATTATCGGAATACGGCTTGTATAATCCTAACGAGTACCAATTAAAATAGGAATAATCAAGGATTTTCCATTATATAGATATGCATTTTAGTGTCTCACCGACATATAGGTCATAAGGTCACAAGTCATTGTAATATAAAGTGGCAATTCCTAAAATACACATCTATATAGTGGCAAATCCTTAAATCCCTCGTTAAAATACCGGTAATCCTACATTAATTGTCCTTTTTGTTGTCCCCAAATCAACACAAAAACTTCTAAGACCATCTCCAATGTTGTGTTTTAGCCTGCTCAAATGAGGACAGAGAAGACATTGAATCGATTTAATACATTGGAGGGGTCAATTCCAACAAAAAAAAAGCATGGAACCAGACTCTACTTAGGAATTGATTCAAAACATTAAACAACTCTTATGAGCATTGATCCAAGAGGCAGGAGGCCACCGAGGGGCACCGGCGCCGAGATGCAGAGGCCGACGGGCGCGGCAAGATGGCGAGGAGGGACGACCGAGGAGCCAGAGCAAGAGGGCGTGCCATGGAGTGCGGCATGGAGATTCTCTATTTTTCTCTGTGTTTTGTGGATTTGGGGAAGAAGATCAACTGCAGCAAAGTAGTTAGGTTAGTGAGAAAATTAATTAGTGTTAAGTGCAATTAGTTAGTCGTTAATAATTTATTAGTATTTTGTATGACATGTGGGTCCAAAACCATTAGAATTGCAATTAGTGAGGTTAATTTGTATGACATGCGGGTCCAAAGCCCGACTCTATAGACGGTTGAACTAGATCGACCGAGGCAGACACTGTGCCGACCGAGCCAGTCACTGTGCATTGAGAGTATTGAGGACATTTTACAAAGTTTCTCTTTCCAAATCACTCGGATATATTATTTTAATGGATCAGTGTCCTACAGCAAATAATCTTCAATAATGGGATCAAATATGATCAAATGTATAACTTGCCTTGCTCAATTAGTTGCTCTCAAACGGCGTCGAAATCTGACTCTCCGAGGTCGTCGAAATCTATACGCGAAAATAAACTAAATTCAAATAAAATTCAAATGAAGATCCAAATGAACTCCAAATTAAACAATTTTGGCTTAGTTAGCTAGATCTTGAATTTATATGAATTTAGAAATTTGAATCGACAAAATTAGAGTTCATATGAAGGAGAACGAACTCTGGGAAGTTTAGAAATCTCATGAAATGATGAATATAGGATTTTCCCGAAATATTTTTCTAAAGAAAATCCAGATTAATGCGTCACGCTAACGTCAGTGGCCGATTTCTTTCCGGTTAAAGAATGCTGCCACATCAGTGATGACGTGGCGACACATGGCTTCCACATAGGCAAAAAAGACGACGTTGCCGTGACATGGCGCGCCACATAGGCACAGGGCCGGTGGCGGCTCGGCGTCAGGCTCGCCGGCGCTCTACGCCGCGGCGAGCTCCGGTGAGGTGTGCATCGGAGAAAGAATGGAATGGCGAACATGATGGTTACCTCGGTGGCGCAAGGGTGTGGAGGCATCGCTGGCGGCGAAGGAAATGGCGGCGGTGCGTACGGCTCGACGACGTCGCGTGTGTTCTGGTGGTTTTCGGGGCAAACGGTTGTGCGCACGGGGTAGCCCAGGTGACGACGATACTGACGGTGGCGGAGACGAGGCCGAAGCATCGCTGGTGGCGCCGGAATTGAAGAAATACTGAGCTTCAGAGATTCAGAGAGGCTAGAAACTATCCCCCTTAAAAGGAATCTCGTCCCCGAGATTCGGAGAGGCTAGAAAGAAGGAATACACATATAGGTTAAATGAATTGAGAGATAGAAAGGGTCTATCTTCAAGTTGGATTCATGTCTACGGTCTTGAGTTGTTCGAAGTTTTGAAGTGTCGACTCATCTTTTAAGTTCAAGCACATCGATAGGTTAGGAGTCCAATGGATCGTTAAAGGAGAGCGAAAAGCAAAGGATGAGAAAGAAAGCTATGAGGAGAGAAGTCCACCCACTTAAAGAAAAACTTTGTACACAAGATTAAAAGATCTACGTACGATGTACCAAAAGAAATTATACTATGCAAGTTAAGAAACATTACAATGTTCTACTCGATCGATAATCATATCTTGGTGAAACGACTCAATACACAGAATGAGTCTTTGACAAACTTAAGCTATATGGTTGGGCTGACATCGCGATCTTCGGTAAGTCATGTCCGTCGTCCTTGGATGGTGGAGACGACGATGCTTTCTTGATGGCTCCATGTCTTGTGATCTTGAACGTGTTGGTAAGAACGTGTTGACCATCTATAGAAATTTCCAAGGGAGAGAGGATCCATTTAACATTATAAAATTGTGAAAAGAGAATTAGGTAAGAAAGAATTGCTATGAAGAAGCTATAGATAGATGACCAAGATGAGGAGAGAACAATTTATTTTTCTTGTTATATAAAATAAATTTTGAAGTTTTTCAACTAACGGCCATTCTAAGTAGGTCGCAACCTACAGTCGATATGACTCTGATACCACTTCTGTCAGACCCGGGATTAACACCCCAAATCCACTGTGCATTTCTGAACTAGTCCCATGATTAGTAGCTAGTTCACACAGTAAACAGATATGGCAACATCCATAAATCGCACAATATTATTAATAATCAACAGAGTTTATTACAAAAGAGGCTTACAAGCCAACATTAAAGAACACATCGGAAGACGAAGAAGTAGTGGAGTCCAGCTGATTTGCCATAGGCAATCGACTGGGGTAGTAGCCTAGTCGTCGAGATCCACATCGGTAGCAAAGTCCTTCTCTGAAATTTATTTGCATAAAGTAAGGATGAGCACAACTTCCGTGCTCACAAGTTACACACAATAAAAGAGTTAATGCATGTATGGATGTAACAAAGGATGGCTTATATGGTCATTTGTGCAAAAGCAATATTTGACAATCTAAATATAATACTAAGTTCAAAATCTCAAATTTTACAATAACTAAAATTGAGTTTTAACTGAATTAATAAAGCTAGTGTAGGCACCAACCTAACACCAACATAAACACAGGCACCAACCCGGGGCTTCAACCCATAACTTTTCTCATGGACACCCATCCATGCCAAAACTATTTTACAAAATCATTTTGAAATCAAAACCAAAGATCTAACTTGTAGCAGCTTTGCTATGCATGTCCATGACCGTGGACACAGCTATTCGAATAGTTTTACACTTGCAGAGGTTGTATAGCTTTACCCACATGACATGAATTCTCTAGTTTGTCTGGCATCCGTCGATACCACTGCTCACTACCTTAGGTAAGCAGTCTAGAGCACATGTCAAGGCCTTTACAAAGTGTCATTCTACCGCAATCCCCCCCTCGCTAAGGTTTCGCTCCCTTTGGGCTGCAATCCACAGGATTTGAGCCCCTCTTGCACCATGTGGGACTAACGTAGGTCATAACATGACTACCCACCGCATCTGAAGGGAATGACCACGGTGAAACATTGCAAATTAGTTAGCTAGGTCCCCTCCCCATACTCAGGACATGTGGTAGTATGGTATGGCTTAGCAAAATACACTCAAAGATCGGTCCTTAATTGACTTGAGCGACTTTCCAAAACAACCACTGGGCCTCAACCTTAACCAGCTTGAGCCCGTGCATCAACATGCACCATCCAAACAAACATTTCGCCCAAGTACAAACCATCATTTTATTTCATTTTTCAAAGTATTTGTAAACTCCCTTGACATACCAATGCCGTGGATACAATTTAAACAACATTTAATTTTTAGCTGAAATTCCCCAAATCAAATATTTCAGGTCTAAGCATAATTTTCTCAAAATGTTCTAGTTCATACTATTGCATAAACTAGATTTTTATCTAAAGTGTCAAGGTATGTCTATTCAATGTCAAATTTGGATGTACAAAGGAATTAGGCATAACTATAAATTTAAAATAGGAATTTAAATTACATTGAATAGAAATACGCATGCAATAATTTAAAAAAGAATTTAAATAAATTTAAATAATGGGATAAAATATGATCAAAGGTATAACTTGCCTTGCTCAATTATTTGCTCTCAAACGGCGTCGAAATCTGACTCTTCGAA
Source organism: Phyllostachys edulis (assembly GCA_036346405.1). Lineage (NCBI taxonomy): Eukaryota > Viridiplantae > Streptophyta > Magnoliopsida > Poales > Poaceae > Phyllostachys > Phyllostachys edulis. Next base: position 13,250,288 of record CM070550.1, on the reverse strand, counting down.
GTCGTTGAAATCTATACGTGAAAATAAACCAAATTCAAACAAAATTCAAATGAAGATATAAATGAACTCCAAATTAAATAATTTTAGCTTAGTTAGCTAGATCTTGAATTTATATGAATTTAGAAATTTGAATTGACAAAATCGGAGTTCGTATGAAGGAGAACGAACTTCGGGAAGTTCAGAAATCACATGAAATGATGAATATAGGATTTTCCTTAATTATTTTTCGAAAGAAAATCCGGATTAATGTGTCACGCTGAGGTCAGCGGCCAATTTCTTTCTGGTTAAAGAATGCTACCACGTTAGTGATGACGTGGCGAACAAGGCTGCCACGTAGGCAAAAAAGACGACGTGGCCGTGACGTGGCAACACCACGTAGGCACAGGGCCGGTGGCGGCTCGGCGTCGGGCTCGCCAGCGCTTTGCGCCGCGACGAGCTCTAGTGAGGTGTGCATCGGAGAGAGAATGGAACGGCGAACGCGATGGTTACCTCGGTGGCGCAAGGGTGTGGAGGAATCGCCGGCGGCGAAATGGTGGCGAGCGTCTGGTAGCAACGGCGACGCCACGGGTGTTCGGCGGTCTTGGGCAAACAAGCGATTGCGACGGGGTAGCCAGTGGCAACAATGCCGACGGTGGTGGAGATGTGGCCGTGGCATCGCTGGTGGCACTGGAATTGAAGAAAAACCGAGCTTTGGCGGCGCGGGCGAGAACTCAAATTGCCGGCGATTGGGGGGGAGGAGAAGAGAAGTGGCTGGCGGCGCTAAGATGAGGAGCTCAAGGCGCACATGGGGCGCTACTTATAGGGGTGCGGGCAGGGTTCTTTCGCCGTGGAGCGTACGAAGCTCGCGCGAGGCCGCCGACGAAAATTAGGGGATTTAGGGTGCGAGAAAGGAAGGTGAGTGCTGGATTGGGTGCGGGGTGACGCGGCGGTTTAAATGCACACGATCACGTGATTAATGGAGGAGGATTTCACCTGATTGAGCGAGCTCCAATCAACACAAATGGCGAAGGCGAGCGGGTTTGCGCGAGGAAGGAGGAGGGTGAGGTAGAAGACGGGTGTGGGCAGGCCCACCTGCAGCGAGATGGAGAGAGAGATAGAAAGAAAGAGAGGCGCGTGGGCTGGCGTCCGATCCAGGATCAACGACCGAGATCGCGCAACTCTAAGAAGATGAGCGGGCCAGGCGTGCGGAGAAAAACGGGAATAGGCCAGAGGAATTCGGCCCAAGCACTATTCTCGGATTTTTAATTGATTTAACTTTTAAAATAATTTGATTAATACATTTTGGCTTTAGAAAATAGCAAATAAAATCCAAAAATTCCAGAAAAATTCACAGAAATTCCTAGAGTTATTTTGGACTTACATAAAATATTTCCAACTATTATTTGTAATAGATTTTGCAAATAAATTTATTTTGGCTTTAAAATAATTAAGGAAAAGCTTTTAAAATTCAGAAATTAATTTAGTTTTATTTTTCAATTAAAATCCAAGAAAACTTCAAAGACTTCAATAAATTTTAAATTTTGACTTTTAAAACTTTATAAATTCAAGAAAAGCAATAAAACACTTTCAAATTCCAGAAAGTCCAATAAAATAATAACTTTATTAATTTTTATTTTGGTAACATAACTTTGGGATGTTACAAAAGTATCGGGTGCAAACAAGCCGTTAGATTTTTGATCGGACGGTCTTCGTTGATTGAGATGTTCGGATGTCTGAACGTGCAAATAAGATTGGATCGTTCGTTTTAGATCCAACGGTTGGCGTGAAATGATCTTGAGAAGCTGCAAGCGCGGGTGGACCGGGCGATGCGTGAAACGAGAGATGGGCCAGAATAGATTCAGCCCAATCACTCTTGATTGATTTTAAATTGATTTAGCAATTGATTTAATCGAGATAATTCAAATAGGCTTTAGAAAATAGCAAATAAAATCCAAAATTTATGATAAAATTCACAGAAATTCTCAAAGACATTTTGGACTTCAATAAAATATTCCCAACTTATATTTGGTATTTAATTTTTGCAAATAAATTTATTTGGGCTTTAAAATAATTAAAGAAAAGCTTTTAAAGTTTCAGAAAATCCACAAAAATAATTAATTTTAAATTTTCTCTGAAATTTGAAATTTGGGCTGTTACACCAAAGCTGGTTAAGAGCGATGGCATTAGCCACGTCTTCCTGTGGCATCTCTTTAACAAACTCGGCAGACGAGAGACAGTGTCCCAATGTCTGGTAAATATATCGAACTACCTAGTTGTTAATAAGTCCATAACTTCATAGTGTCTATAATAACATGATGACCTCTTGCAGCATGCATTGACTACCGAATCTTCCCAAGGCTCCTTCGAAGCAGACACGGAGAAGGATATACTATCTATGGCCCTGTGAAACAAGGAGCACCCGGGTCGTATGTGAGGCGTTGGGGTTTACGTACCATGGAGGGATAGATTTCGACACGACTCCGACACGTATAGGAGTAGGAAGAGATCCAAGGCCGAGCACGATGCCCGGTTGGAACAGGTGCTTATTGCAAAATTTCAAGGACAAATAACAAGATTGTAGGATCAAATGAATCAACTCCTCAACTAGTCGCAAGCTACCCTGTTATTTTGGGAGCCAGTCCTCCTCAGCATCGGAGTAGCGTCGCGCCACTCCAAATTCTGAACATGACGATGTCCAATTACCTATTAATGACATCAAGGCAATATACATCTCTGAAATGCTTCAAAGATAGACCTATAGGACGCCTTAGCTAATTGTGTATCGTTTTGTAGGAGCCGACGCCCTACAAGCTCCAAGTGAGAATGGTTGGGTCCATTTCTATTGAGGCTAGGCTGGGGATGGTGTATCCGCAACAGGAAGGGATAGTGTAGCACGGTGCCCAACTGGCGTAGGGTTACGCCAGGGTCCAGGTGGACATAGTACATGATAATTTCATGGCTATCCCGCTGGAGATTCGCCCGAACGAAGACATCAGAATACTAGGGGATGCTATGCACACTTGGGTCCAGGTGGACATAGTACATGATAATTTCATGGCTGTCCCACTGGAGATTCACCCGAACGAAGACATCAGAATACTAGGGGATGCTATGCACACTTTTATCTAGTGGCCTAAGAAGGACATCGCCCTGGACCCAACAGTGTCGTGATCTCGACACGACCATTCCTCTCCAACGGGACCATCGATGACTCCACCTCAACTTTCATTTCAAAAGGCCACCTCATCGGTTCTCATGGAGAAGACGCCGAAGGAACAAGAAAAGCGTGTCGTCGTATCGGTTCCCGAGTCGTCTCACAGGAAGACGTGTAACGGGCCAGTAGTTAAGGCCAAATCGAAAGTAAAAACATTAAGGCGTGTCCCAAGCCCTAGAAATACTCCATCGGAAGTCCGTTGGCCCCCGACACAGTATTAGCCTGTGCTGGAGTAGGTTGTCAGGCTTTGCATGTCTAGTACATGCGGAAGACCAAAGAGAAGGGGTGCGATACTGGAATCACTATCAGATACACGAAGGAGCATTTCTTCCACGAGATGGGCCACTTCGTCGTGGGCTTCAATGACTTATTCGACCTATTCAACTTCGATGCCCTCCATGCCTCGCTTATACAATGCTGGACACTGTAAGTGTGTACAATCAAGTTCTACATTCACGTAATACCGATAAATATCACAACTCATTGCTTATGTATAGATACATGATGAAAAAAGCTCGGGAATGGTCCAAACCGGTGGGTTTCCTCGACCCACACATGGTCTCTGAGCAAACCATCCTCGCTGACGCATCCTACGTCGAGAAATACATAATGACAGGATTGCTTGCTCAAGACGATACGAACTACATAGTGGTGCCCTACAACCAGCAGTAAGTTCTTCACTACTTGCTATATAAATTTTATTTGTACGTTATACGCAGAAGGAAATTAGGTTTAATGACTATAGCGACATACATAAGTAGGTACCATTAGATCCTTTTAGTCATTATACCAAAGAAGAATAAGGAAATATACCTTGATTCCGTACTAAACAAAACCCATGACTTCACCCATGTGAAAGGAATACTCGACAAGTATGCTCATTTTCTCCATACATAACTCTATTGTAGTCTTCCTTCGTTTGAAATGGCTGAGGATAACTTTTTGGAATCATGTAGGTTGTTCATCGCCTATGTTGCAAAGCGAAGGGCATACAAGGGATCGGCGCCACTGCCGCAACATAGGGCCGCGATTTTAGATGCACACTACAACACAATAATACTTCGTAATAATGCGTCTCAAACTGACTATAGCTATATATGTAATTCTATTTTTGCAGTGCCGCCAGCAAAAACAAGATCACCTATGTGCATTTTATGTTTGCCATCATATGCAGCAAATCATGAGTGCTAAGATGAAGGATCCCGAGATTTGTCAATCTCGAAATAATTATTTCCTACTTATAAATTTAGATATATATGCTTACTACTTTACTCTTACTAGTGACAGGGGTTGAACATAGATTTAGATGCACTCGTTGTGAAAGAGATCTCGGACGTTCGAGGGAAGCTCTGCGCCTTCATCAAGACAGAGATCATTAACGCCGACGGAGAGTTTCACTCCGTCGATACCTCTCAATCACCTTCAAACAATTGATTCAATTGTAATCTAATTGTAACTATAGCGACAATACTTGAACAAATTCTTTTGTAATTGATTTTGAGTTGTAAATGATCACTTTGAGTTGTCATCAATTGATTATCTGTGATGTATCTATTTTCTGCATGCTTGTTTTCAGAGGGCATGGCTAGCAATTCCTAAGGCTAGCCGAAAATTAAAAAAAATATAGATAGGTATAAAGAACTATCACAAACGGTTTTTTGTTGAAACCGTCTGTGAAGGACTAGTATCATAGACGGTTTCCACTAAAAACCGTCTGTGATACGTAGAATATCACAGACGGTTCTATTTACAACCCGTTTGTGATATGTCTCAAATTTGTTTGTAAATATAACCGTTTGTGATATCATAGACGGTTTTTGGTGGAAATCGTCTGTAATACTAACCCTTCACAGACGGTTTTTTGTGGAAACAGTCTGTGATACTAGCCCTTCACAGACAGTTTCAACAAAAAAAACCGCCTGTTATCATAGACATACAAATTCAGACGATTCAAAAACCACCTGTGATGATGGTTCCGAACCATCTGTCATAATCCTGTCTGTACTAGTGCTGGCCTAGACTGCTGGACACACGTCTACCTGCACATATCATGAGAGTATGCGACGCCACAGACCCGAACGCGTAGACCAAGAGTTCTTTTATGGGCATAGGGGCGAGCGCCAATGACGGAATGGTTGGCACAGGCGAGTGCGGACGGTGTGATTCTTGGGGCCGCGGTTTGGTGGTGGTCCGAACGTCTGGTCAATGCACGAGCGCGATGAAGGCACGGCAAGGTTCATCGTTCTTGAAGGAACGTACAAGCTAGCTCAGCGGCCTAACAACTGTATAATTCTTCTTTAAAACAAGTTATATACAAGATTACAAGTATACAAGTTGACGGGTAATCTTGCGACCAGCTCGTATACATTGATGACACGTTCGTACTCACGGACCGTAATGGACTAGGTTTCTTTTTGCCTTTCCTTGTCATCGTGTTGCGGGCGGTTGATTTGCCCTCTTTTAACATTTATTTCATTCATCTTATGTACCCTCTAGTTACAAATACATATCGTTTTAAACATTAACATTATCACCAAAATTCAACTTTGACCACTAATTTCTAGTGTAATATAGCCATAACACTCAAAGAAATTATAATAGTTTAAAAATACTTTTCGAGAAATATCTATACTTATGATTTTCAAATATCCAACCTAATTATTTAAAATGATATCGAAATCGAAAGTTTTGAAAAAAAAATCAATTACAAGAAGACACACACGCACATACATGCGAGTACGCCCCATTAGGGCATGTTCAATAGTTTGTCTTTTAGGTTGTCTCTAACACGCTCCATGTTATATTGAGACAATTTTAGAGACAACTATTTCAATACATTGTTTCTTGACCTGTCTCTTTAAATCTGTTAGAAAAAAAGAGACAAAAGAGACACGGATTTTTACATGAAAAACTCTTGCGGAAAAAAACCACGGACGCCAACCAGCGATGAATACTATATGATGAGTGTTTACAAAATGCACAGGAATTACAATGAGGCATCAACTCTCCCTGTGCGGCTTACAAGAGGTATATAAGAGGGTAAAAGGGCTTGGAGTCTAAGTAAGAAACTTATCCGCTAATATGGCAACTGATCCGCTAATATGACATGTTTGGATTCGATCATATTAGAAATTTGGATCGCATAAGGATCACAAATATCAACAAGTTACACCTTGAGATGAATTTCCTCTTGTAGCGTATGATAAAGGTTCTGTATTACCTTTGCCTTCCTCTTCTTGCTCCACTACCTCGTCGGCTGCCGTGGCGGCAAGAGCAATGGCAAGAACAAGGGCATCTGTTGCCGCCGAAACCCTCCGGCCATCCGTTTCTCGGACACCTCCACCTCGTCGAAGCCGTTCCCACATATTGTTTAGCGTCGCCGCCGTCCACGGCCGGTCTTCTCCTGCGCCTCGGCTCGCGCAACACCGTGGTCGTGTCGCCAGCCGGCGTCGCCACACTACTGAAAAAGGCTTTCCAGAGCGGTTCAAAAGCGTCATCGCAGCGGTTTCGTGAGCCGTCACGAGTTTATGGGTCGATGATGACATGAGGTCATCACGAGCGGTTTTGAACAAATCGTGATGTATACTTCCTGAGCGGTTTGTGGTTCAAACCGCTCGATGCATATATCATATATCACAAACCGCGTGTTTCATCCACAAACGTGCGTGATAATCATATCACGAGCGGTTTTAGCCACAAACCGTGCGTGATAATCATATCCTGAGCGGTTTCACCACAAACCGTGCAGTGATAATCTATATCACGAGCGGTTTTAGCCACAAACCGTGCGTGATAAATACATATCCTGAGCGGTTTGTGCAATTTGAAACAAATGCGTGATGATTTCTCTATAAAGGCCCAGCGATGTTTGCTTGTACCATTAAATCGGCATCATATATATATTACATATATATTGTTACGTGATCTCTCGGCCACTTTGGGGGATCGTCCACCTTGACATGAGAAGGATGAGGCGGTAGCCACGGGCAACCTCATTGAGCCCTTGCAAATATAAAGTATGGATGCAAAAAGCGGTCGGACATCCAATTACAGGATTGGGCGTCGCTATGTTCGAAAATATCGTTGATGCTCGGGTACTCCGGTAGGAAGTGGCATCATATATTAGCAACTAACCATTCTTGAGCATGTAATCGTCTTTAAACCCAACAAGAACACCAAGCAACCATTCTCATATTTCAAAAGAATTCTCAACTTGTTGCTTGGTGTTCTTGTTTAACTTTAAAACAATTACATGCTCAAGAAATTACATGATATCAATCGATGATGCCAATTATTGCTAGAGAAAGATATGAATGGAATGGTAGGGCGTGCACAGTGCATAGAGAGGTAGGAGAACTTGGCCAGGCATGAACAAGGGGACTATTAATATGAACTAATTATCAATTCAATTTCAGCATAAGACTATTGACACCATTACATCACGAGCAAGGGACTATTAATATGAACTAATTATCAATTCAATTTCAGCATAAGACTATTGACATCATTACATCACACGACAAGAGGACTATTAATATGAACTAATTATCAATTCAATTTCAGCATAGGACTATTTACATCATTACATCCGCGAGCAAGGGACTATTAATATGAACTAATTATCAATTCAATTTCAGCATAGGACTATTTACATCATTACATCACGAGCAAGGGACTATTAATATGAACTAATTATCAATTCAATTTCACATAAGACTATTAACATCATTGAGCGGTTCATCGACAGAGAACAAGACCAAGGGTGTCCAAACCCACCACACGGTAGTAGCCCTCGGCATCCATCATGAGCACTAGCTAGCCATTTTCATCACAGAGCAAGGAGGGTAGAGGCAGAGAGGGACCTTAGTGCAAGCGCAACCACGGTGGCGACCCACCACCGGCACAACCCTCATCCATTTCCTTTACCTTGCATAAATCACACAAACATCGAGGACACAACTTAAGGCTCATGCATAAAAATCAAACTCAACAAAAGACATTAAGCTAACGAGATCTAGAGGAGAATAGAGGAGGATGGGAAAGCAAAGCGGCGGGGCCCTAGCGGGATGCAAAGGGGTCAGGCGGCGTGACAGTAGGTCAGTCGGCGGCGTCGAGGTGGGGAGGAGCGGAGTTAGGGCGGGCGCAAACCCTAGCGGCCGGAGGCGGGAGTGGCGAGTTTGGGCGTCACCGTGGTTGTGGCTGCTTGATGTGTATTGCAAAAGACACTCTTATCGTCTGAGTGTCTTTTGCGGTCATCACCGTGTCTACCTAACCGTCGGCAACAGGAAGAATAAGCGGCGTCGGCGGCAGCGAGGAGCGGGCGAAGTAAGGCGGCGAGGAGTGGCGAGTTAGGCGCAAACTCTAGCGGCAAGCTGTGCTAGCTCCTACTTATAAAGACTTATCGAGCGGTTCTATTATGGAACCGTCGGTGATATCATCGCGAGCGGTTCCATAATGGAACAAATGCGTGATATAGGACATATCACGAGCGGTTCCATTATGGAACCGTCCGTCAAATGTTTTTTCTCAAGTATATACACTTACATGACATGTGAAGAAATTACATGTTTATATTAAAAAGCGAAACCTATAATTAAACAAGGTTTTTCTAGTGGCGAAGGTAATTTGCTATCTCCATCGCAATACTTCATAAGCGGCGGTGTCGGCATCGAGACAGTTCTGATCGTGACGAAGCTGAAATCGTCCACCGACCCGTTAGCGCTTCGTTACGATATAATTAATATTAATTGTAACTTCACCTCAAACTAGATTTTGTTTTCCACAAAACCGTCTCTAATATATATATATATATATATATATATATATATATATATATATAGAGAGAGAGAGAGAGAGAGAGAGATAGAGAGAGAAGCGCAATAATTCAACATATAATTAAATATATTAACTTCACCTCCAGCGAAACCTATAATCAAGCAGTGTTCTTCCATGACCGGTTCAATCTACAAGAGAGAGGTGCAAATGCAGTGAGGCCGGGAAGGCCATCGATCTTGGCTGACGAGGAAGAGGCAGCCATTACATTTTTAATTTTATAAGTATGTGGGGATGATCATCTTGGATGGCGGATGATCCTTTTATCAAACAAGGAATAAATTCGGGCGTGAGGCGAGGCGAAGGCGGAGCGCATTTAATCGAGGCGGCGGATGAAGGCGACGGGGGCCGGCGGATGGGGCCGTGGAGTCATGGCGATATTATCGCGAGCGGTTATTGTTAGAACCGTGCAGCGATACTTCCTGAGCGGTTGTGTTTTAAAACCGTCAGTGATCTTGATAATATCACGAGCGGTTCGTGTTGAGAACCGTGCGATACCTCCTGACGGTTTCAAAATGAACCGTCGTGATATACCTCTTCACGAGCGGTTTTTAAGCGCGGCCCGATGCGCGAGCGGTCTCTAAACCAAAACCGTGCGTGATTGAAATATCTACAAGCGGTTTTGGTCAACAAATGCGTGATGAGACGTCGATATTAGCTTTTTGTAGTAGTGCGAGTGCTTCACGAACCGGCGTGTCGCGCCAACCGCCCGCGGTTCCCCACGCGCTTGCTCGTGTCCCTCAAGCGGCACCATGCTCGCCACGTCGGCTTCTGGCCCGTCTTGGCGCAACCTCCGCCAGCGTCGCCGCCGTGCAGCTCCTCTCCGCGCACCGTGTAACCTCATGTCTGGCGTCATCTCGCCGAGAGTGCGCACCATAGTGCGGCGGATGTTCGCGCCTACGCCGCCCGGCGGCCTTGCGCCTATCCGGTGGCGAGGCCATTCGAGCTCTCGCTCGGCGTCTGATGGAACCATCGCCGCAGAACCAAAACAACTTCGTCGAAGCGGACGAACCACGGACATGTCGGTGGAGGCCGGGGAGTTCAAGAAGGTGGTTGGCGAGATCATCCGCCTTCGGCACGGCCAACTGTGGGACTACTGCCATCTTTGCGGTGGTTCGGCGTGTTGGCGTGAGAACAAGATCACGGCCGCGGTGAGAGCGAAGGGCAGCGTTCTGCGGCGGTGATCGGCCTTGAGCGGCATAATTTGAACGGCGGCGGCGAGAGCGAAAGAAAAAGCATGATAGGCGTCTTTGCTCACTGCGGAAGCGAGCGAGAGAGGTCTATCTGCGATGCCATGATCCGCGGCTCTTTGTGGGGTGAGTTCTTCTACTTTTCTCTCTCTGAAAGCAAGTTAATTAGGACTTCTCTCTCAGTTTATTGCTTACGTTTCTGCTATGATTGATGCTGAGCCAGTTCATAGCTTGGCATAAATCACTGGAGTACGAGGCTCACGCGAGGAGGACGAAGGGAGGTGAGGGCGGCAGACAAAGTGGGAGTCCACTTTGGCGGTGAGAACAAAAGGCGAGCGAGAGGGTATGTGAGCCTTGGGATTAGACATGAAGCAGATTGGACTGGGCCAAGGATTAGGGATTAGGCCCACGAGCATTTTCTGAGATTTAAATACATTTTCCAATTTAGAAAATACTGAAAATACAAATAACGAATAGAAAATAGCAAATATACTTGGAAAAATTCTAGAAAATATATCCAAGCACATAGAATCCAAATAAAATAATTTTTACCTTAGTTGAAATAGACATTAATCATATTAAATTATATTGCTTTTGAAAGTTCATATTAAGATTTATTTCAATTCAAATAAAACTTTGATGTGTTTTTCTACATAACTAAACTACTCAAAAATATTTTTAAACTTGAGGAAAATTAGGATGTTACAAATTAACGAGGATATAACAATCCTCATTTTATTATATATCTATAATTCATATTATAGATAATAATAACATCATTATAAACTCTTGAGTATACCCCTTAATATTCATAAGGAGAAAATTTGGAAGTCGTAAGTTCTCCTCGACCACCACCGTAGTCGAGGATCTTCCCGACTACCCCATAGTCTTAAGCCTTCTCGACTATCCGTGATCGTAAGCTCTACTACGATCGATCGTGGTCGTGGCTCTCCTCGACCAACACCGGTCGTAAGCCCTTCTCTGACCGGTCCTTAGTCGACAAGACTCCGAGACATGTGGGTCTAGTCGATCGAGAAATCTTATGTACCGTATCCAAGGATATGAGCAATTAATTATCTTTGTTATTCACGATATATGACATGATTTAACTCCATGTTATGATGATAATTGCCTGGCGACGTGGGAACGTTACAACTCCTGTAATAACCTCCGATAATGGCTCCACGATCTGGTGTGTTAAGGTGACCTTTATTCTGAAGATCCAACGGCGCACCCCGGAGATAGTATAAAAGGCAAGAATTATCAGGGTAGGGAGGAGAAAGGAGAAAACCACCTAGAAGCACAATACTCTAGTTTGCTTTGGCTCGATCTTGTAATCTAGCATACTCAATACATACACACAGGAGTATGGTTGTTATTCTCCCAGGAGAAGGCCCGAACCTATATAAAATCGTGTCTCCATCTACGTGTGATTTTGAGCCTAGAGGAACCCCTCGAATCAAACAATCTTTACATAAGTTCGGTCTGAAACACAAGCGGTTGGCGCCGTCCGTGGGGATCTTCAAGTCATCGACTTTCGCCGTCCTTCAATTCTCATGCTCTCATGGCGGGGAGAGTGGAGCGAGGAGAAGCGGTTCGACTTGGCCGATTCTGGAGATATCGACATGGATGCGGTTTCGACTATGAGCCGAGTGATGCATCAGCCGATGGTGATGTCGCCTTGGGAGATCTTTCTCCATGAGATTTTACCACCGATGGAGTTGAGGAGGGATCCTTATCCCCCACAACTATTAAATCGAGATGGGAACCGGCTTCCTCGAGAGGGCAAGAGTCAATCCGACCACAATGAGGGCTGTCCCAAAGCGGACTTCGGGGCATGGCGAGGTTCCTCTCCAAATGTCAAGTCCACTGAGGCGATTCGACTGACGTGACAGCTCTTGGAAGCCGTAATTCCGGATCTTCATCAGCATCTGGTGATTCTCTCTCTCTAGCTAGTCCAGCCAAGGATGCAATCGAATATGCTCTTCCTGCGAATTCGACCATCCCAACGCAGGACTCGTCGACGGAGACAGTTATAACCTGGAATTCCCCTTCCTGGAGCGGTTTACTCCAAGTCGCAGATGGTGTCATTCGATGACTCCTCAAGCAAGGAGGTCTCTAGCGCAAGTGGAGATCATCAACGGGAAGTCTTCGTCTTGCCCTCAGGTAGCAATAACTCTCCTAGAGACAAGGCTGAGGACACTCCCCGAGGATCACAACCTGCGACCGCTCGTGGCAATGACAAGGACACCTCCGGCGATGAACAGAGTCAATACTCTGATGAGCGTGCGAGAAATTCTCGAGATCTTCGCACTTCGCGAAGGCAAGCCCAAGGATCAGGTATGAATGATTCTGAAACAATCCGACGGAAACGAGTTGCGACCCAGAGAAAATTACCTAGGCGCACTCAATACCAGTCGGAAGAAGCTCAGGAACTTCAGTGTATCAACGATTTGCTCGAGAACCCATCTCGAGAACTTGCCCAAGCACCTGGCTATGATCTCTTCGCTAAAGAGATCGCACGAAGGTTGCGGAGTATGTTGAACAGGCTCGAACGTCCTCGCCGACATCATCCTGGAAGTTGTGGAAGTACGACTCCATCAGCTTACAGTCGTTTGAATAACTCACCGCTTGGAGATCGCCGTAAGGTGCATCGCTCCCTAAGCCGGAAAAGAGTTCCTCGAACGACTAACAAATATAAAGCTCCTAGGAGAGGTGATCATTCACCGCTCCGACCCAGAGGTCTGCAACAGCAGACAAAATACGAGGAGTATTACCCTCGTAGGATCGAGACTTTCCATAAGTTAGATTCACCCCTTGCTGGGTATCGTCGAGTACGATCACCTGGCGACGTCAACCCCTCTTTTCTACAAAGGAGGCGTTACGACGTGATTACTGGATGTCAGGCGTTCTCGCCTGACCTCCGAACAGTTCACTGGCCGCTGCGGTTTTGACCAGGGAACATGGAGAAGTTTGATGGGTCTTAAAATCCCATCGAATTTCTTCAGATCTACACGACCGCTGTTCGAGCAGTAAGAGGAGGAGAGCGCATCATAGCGAATTACCTTCCGATTGTGCTCGAAGGGTCTGCTCGATCATGGTTATTAAACCAACCCGTCGAACTCGTGGCAACATCTCTGCGATCTATTGCTGGCCAATTTCCAGGGCACGTATCATCGCCCTGGAAAGGAGGACGTCCTACACCGGATGCGACAAAATGACGACGAAACACTACACCAATTCATCAAGCGTTTCACTCAGGTTTGCAATTCGATTCTGAGCTTCGACTCATCTCATATCGAGCCTTCCGCAGGAGTCCATGCAGAAGGATCCAGAGGACATCGCTTTGAATCCCTTGCTCTTGTTCTTTGAACTCTTTGATATGGTGGCCGATGCGCGGCTGGCGATGAAGCGATCGAATGGACCAAAATCATCGATCGAGATGACCAGCACCCTCAAGAGACTGGTGAAGGTGGCAAGAAGAAGGATAAGAAGGCCAAGAAATCCAAGAACAAGGCAAAGGGCCAAAAGCATCAAGCCAATGCTTCCAAAGAGGTCTTGGCCGTAAGCGATAAGAAGCCATGAACTACCAAACAATACCCCGATCGAGGCAAAGGTAAGCGCTCCGAACGGAAGAACGACAAGCCTAGGTGGCGCCCTTTCCATAAAAAGGAAGGGCATGACCTTCACAATTGCCGAGTTTTTCAATAAAAACTCGAAGACTACTACAACGCCAAAGGACCACTTCCTGCCCTCGAAGAGGTAGGACAAGCTAGTGGTTGTACATAGTTGGACGACAACGAGGACATGTCGTTTCAAGATCCTGAGCACACCATCGAGCACATTTTTGGTGGATCATTGGTGTACGAGTCAAGACGACAGCTTAAAGCAGTCGAACGCGAGGTAAACTCCATTGACTCCCCTCTTGTCAATAAAGTACCGAAGTGGTTGGAAGTCACCATCTCTTTAGAGAAGGTTGACTGCCCGATCCCTTCGACTCGACTAGGTCGTTATCCGATCGTGGTCGAACCCACCACCAACAATTGTTGAGTAAATCGAGTGTTGATTGGTGGTGGTCGCTCGTTAAACATTTTGTTGACAAATACCCTGGACGAGATGCAAGTACCCAGGACCAAGGTAAGACCGGTAAGATATTCATTTCATGGTATTATACCGGGGTCTTCGGCCAAACCTATTGGTCAAGTTTCTCTTCCTTTAACATTTGGTACACTAAGTAATTTCAGGACGGAGAAGATCTCCTTTGATGTGGTCGATTTCGATACGACATATAACTCCATACTCGGACGATCAGCTTTGGCAAAATTCTTAATGGCAACTCATTATGGGTATCAATGTCTTAAGATGCTAGGTCCCAAAGGAATAATCACAATTCATTGTGATAAGAAGATGATGCACACATGTGACCGTCGATCCCTCGAGATGGTGGGTCAGATACCAGCTCGGGAAGAGAAAGGGCAGCCTTCGACCAAGAGCTCGAAGCCTAAAGCTGTGCCCAAGCCGAATGACCAAGTCAAAGAGATTCCCCTAGATCAGGAGGAACCTTCGAAGAATGTTCGCATCGGGGATACTTCCGACCCCAAGTAGGAAGCCCTCATCACTTTCCTCCGAGCAAACGCAGATGTCTTCGCGTGGAAAGCATCCAACATGCCCGGAGTCCCTAGGGAAGTGATTGAGCATAGGCTAACTTTATGGCCCGACAAAGTACCCGTAAAAAAATTACAGAGATTTATCCCTGATCGACGAGATGCTATAAGGTCAGAATTAGACAAGCTACTCTAAGCAGGCTTTATAAGAGAAGTCAACCACCCAAAGTGGTTGGTCAACCCTATAATGGTTAGAAAGTCTAACGGCAAGTGGCGAATGTGCGTTGACTTTACTGATCTTAATAAAGCTTGTCCAAAAGATGATTTTCGCTTACCTCGTATCGATCAGTTGTTGACTCTACTGCCGGTTGCGAAACATTAAGTTTTCTAGATGCATATTCTGGCTACCATTAGATTAATATGTGTCTAGAAGATGAAGAAAAGACCACGTTTATTACTCCATTTGGTATATTTTGCTATGTCAAGATGCCATTTGGTCTAAAAAATGATGGCGCTTCTTTTCAACGTTTGATGCAATTGACTTTTTCACCTTAGCTAGGCAGAAATTTGGAAGCTTATGTTGACGATCTATTCGTAAAAAGCATCAAACGACTTGATCATGTTTCGGACGTGTAGGAGACATTCGACAACCTCATAAAACACCGCTTGAAACTCAATCGTGAGAAGTGTGTGTTTGGAGTATCTTCGGGAAAGTTGCTTGGATTCCTGGTTTCTGTACGAGGGATCGAAGCAAATCCCGAAAAGATAAAAACCATTGTTCAAATACGCTCTTCAACCACGAAGAAAGAAGTCCAAAAACTCACAGGGTGTATGGCGGCTTTAAGTCGTTTCATAGCACGACTGGGAGAAAAAGGACTACCTTTCTTCAAACTTCTAAGGAAGCACAAGGGTTTCGAGTGGTTAGAAGAGGAAAACACTACCTTTGAGGATGTCAAGAGATATCTTACGAGTGCTCCTGTTCTGGTTTTCCCGAAACCAAAAGAGACGCTCTTAATTTATCTAGCTACCACGCCACAGCGATGGCCTTGATACTAGTCGTAGAAGCGTGAAAATGTTCAGCGACCGATTTGTACTCGTAAGTGAAGTTTTGCCGCGGACCTAAGGGCGTTACCCTTA
This sequence comes from Phyllostachys edulis, assembly GCA_036346405.1. Classification (NCBI taxonomy): domain Eukaryota; kingdom Viridiplantae; phylum Streptophyta; class Magnoliopsida; order Poales; family Poaceae; genus Phyllostachys; species Phyllostachys edulis. The sequence goes on along the minus strand of CM070550.1, from coordinate 13,234,332 downwards.
GGTCCAAAAGCTTCTATGCTCTTCTCATGTCTTCGAGAAATTACGACATTATTTTGGGCGCACAAGATAATTGTGTAAATGCGAAGTTTTCCTTGGGAGTGATCCTCCAGAATAGGGAAGCAGCGGGACGTATGTCTAAATGGTTAGTAGAACTTGGGGGGTTCGACCTCCATTTCATGTCCCGAACGGCCATTAAATCCCAGATCTTGATAGACTTTGTCGCCGAATGGACAAATCCTGAACCTGTTCAGGATCCCCAGTACGATACCCACGATAAGTGGACGATGTACTTTGATGGGTCACTTACTTTAAGTGGCTCGAGGACTGGGGTGGTTCTGGAATCTCCTAACGGAGAGACCTTAAAGTATGCCATGCAGTTAAACTTTCAGGCCACTAACAACGTGGCAGAGTACGAAGGTTTACTAGCCGGCATACGAGCCGCGAAGCTTCATGATTCGATGACTACTCGTGAGGGAGACTCTCAACTAGTCGTGAATCAGGTTGGAAAAGAGTACCAGTGCTCTAACCCGACCATGTCTCGGTACTTATCGGAGGTTCGAAAGCTTGAAAAGTATTTTTTCGGTTTCGAGGTACAATTCATCCCTTGAAAGGATAATTTCCTCGCGGACCAGCTTACTCGGATAGCTTCTTCTCGATCACAAGTACCAAAAGGAGTCTTCTTGGAGCAACTCTAGAAGCCGTCTCTAGTGAAAACACCAGAGACATCTCCTATTGAGACAGCTTCTCTAGAATACAAGGAAACTTGGAGGGATCCCATCTACAAGTATCTTCAAACGAGTTCTGTACCCAATGATGATCTCGAAGCAGATCATTTATCCCGAAAGGCCAAAATGTATACTTTAGTTGAAGGAGTCCTCAATAAACGAGGCACTCAAGGGGTACTCATGAGATGCATACCGCAGAGAGAAGGACTAAACCTCCTTCACGATATACATGGGGGTATCTGTGGAACTCATGCTTCCTACAGAACGTTGGTCGGAAAAGCCTTTTGACAAAGATTTTACTGGCCGACAGCCCTCTACGATGCCAAAGAGTTAGTTAAGAAATGTGTACATTGCTAGTTTCATAGGAGGCAAATACACCAACCGGCTTAGGCATTACAAACAATTCCTCTATCTTGGTCTTTTGTGACCATGGGTCTCGATATCCTAGGACCATTCCCAAGGGCTCCAGGGGGCTTCGAGTTCCTTTTTGTGGCTATTTATACGTTCACAAAATAGATCAAAGCCAAACCTATGAATGGGATAACAACGGAAGCTGCAAAACAGTTCATGATGAGAAGTGTGATTACTCGATTTGGAGTCCCTAGTCGAATAATCACAGACAATGATAAACAATTTTTGAGCGCAAAATTTCAGGAATTTTGCGACGAGTTGGGTACCAAGCTCTGTTACGCCTCTGTCGCCCATCCCCAAAGCAATGGGGCAGTCGAACGAGTGAATGGCCAAATAATACAGGGAATTAAAACCCGAGTCTTCGACCAGCTTGTTAAGCGCTCGGGGGCTTGGGGTACAAGAATTACCCTCAGTATTATGAGCAGTTCGCACGACCGCTAGTCGGGCAACAGGCGAAACACCTTTTTTCCTAGTTTTTGGTGCCAAAGCCATGCTTCTGCTAGAACTAAAGATCAGGTCTACAAGGGTCGAGAGTTTCAATGACTCAGCCCAAGAACAACTTCGAGCGGATGACATTAACCTACTCGAAGAGAAGAGAAATCAGGCCTTAATCCGTTCAGTAGCCTACCAACAAGCCCTGCGCAAATACTATAATCGTAAGGTCCAACCTCACAGCCTTGCTGTAGGTGACTTGATATTGAGGAAGATTCAATCCTAGTCTAATCATAACAAACTTTCCTCTAAATGGAAAGGTCCTTACATAGTGGTCGAAGTTATGCATCTAGGTTCGGTATGACTAGCAATGGAAGACGGCCAGGTTCTCTCTAATTCTTGGAATATTGACCAGTTTTGCAAATTCTACGTGTAAACGACCAACCACTCAATAAGCATCAGGTTCTTTCTATCTTTATTGTCTTACTTTGAGTACCGCTTTGACAATTCTTTTAACCATACCCTGGTCGAAGGTCCGCCCTCGACCAGTTCCTAGTCGTGAGCTTTTTTCACAATCATACACTGGTCGTAAGACATCCTACGACCAGTACCCAGTTTGTCTTTACACTGGTCGAAAGGATGGTAACATCACCTAGTCGAAGCCATTCATCTCTACACGTGGTCCCGCCCACTAGAAGGAACTTCCTAGAGTCAACTCGTTCCTCCCTTTTTGCTACCAACACAAAGAGCTTGGGTTCAAAACATGGTCGAAATAATGTCAAGCCAACTCTTAGTACCTTAGTTTATTTATTCATATATATTTTTTTTGAAAAATAAATTAAGCCGAGTACACTTTCCAAAATTGCTCAACTACTCTCGATAAACTCAGTTTGTTTTAACTGGTCGGAGAAAGTTGCAACACCTAGTCGAAGACTTTCCTCTCTGCATGTGGTCCTGCCCACGAGAAGGAACTTCCTAGCGTCGTTTTGTTTCTAACTCTTGCTACGTAAGCGAATATCTTGAGTGCATTGAGATAAGTTGGACAAATTTTTTAAGGAACTCGGACATTTATCTAACTCAAGTTGACCGTTCTTGATTTGATTAATCTGGTGGGAGATGGTAACATCACCTAGTAAAGCCTTTCCTCTCTACCGTGGTCACCTTGCTGGAAGAACTTCCTAGTGTCGACTCGTTCCTACTCTTTCGACCAGGGCAAGATAATTGTGATCGAAAAACTACAAGTTAGCTAAACCGCTCTCTTTTTCAGAAAACCCATTTAACACTATTTACTCGGTTTATCTAAATAAACCAAGCAAATAGTCGGGGGCTAGGATAAAGTTATTAACTTGACTTCAGTTCTTAGTCTTGCTCTTTTTTCCATTCATTATCTTATGAGTTAATAACTACTCGACAAGATGATTTTCAGGAAGAAGGAAGGATTTTATATCAACATCAACAAAAAACTTGTCTTTACAGGACTCCAGTACAGACTACTCTGGCGAAGGGGATCTTATTTGCATACCCTCCGTGACTAACTCAGCGATCGGTTGCATTGTCACTATTAATTGCTCTGCCTCTGGTTCAGGGCAGGCGAAGTCGTTTATGACAGGCTGCAGACTAACGTTGGGATCATGGGATTTAAGTTTTGCTAAGATAAATCTTATTCCCTCTTGAATCACATCCTTTATCGAGTCGAATTGGTTAGCCCTCAGAGTAGTCACCAACTCTTGCAAAGTTCTGACTTGTTCGCCAATAGCACTCAAGTGGGCAGACAGCGTGTCGTCACGAGGAGTAATCCCCTCAGCTTGAAGCCCACCGAGTACATTGTTCAGAAGTGAAACGTTGTATTGAAGATTAATCTTCAAAGCCTTCATTTCCTCCTGATTGCGAGTCGAAGCCTCCCGGAGTCATTTTACTTGTACTACTTGTTCTAAAAAAGAATAAGACCAGTCAAATAAAATGACCTCGAAAGGAAAACACAACCAATCACTGGTAAAGATTTGCTTACCAACGAGTTGAGAATCTAACTTCTTGATTTCTTCAGCATGGGCGGCAGTGTCCTTAAGGTAACGCTGCTCCCATGTCTGGACCTCTTGGTCTTTGTCTGAAAGGGAATGAAATTCAGAGAAACAAAATAGGGTCGAAGGCAATCTTAAGTTCAGCACTTACCGACTAGTCGTCCCTGCAACTTTTGGTTCGCAGAGTTTGCTTCCTGAAGCTTCTTCCGGAGGTCTTCAATCTCCTCTTTTAGCTTCTTCGTCTCGGCTCTTTCATAGTCAAGAGAATCAGCTAAGGTCTTCTCGTCACTCTTAAACCTGTAAAGGGAAAGGGTTGACGTCAGCAAAGAACCTGGTCATAAGTTCTTCTATGACTAGTTCCTCGTCCTAAGTCTTTCTACGACAATACCCTGGTCGTAAGTCCTACCACAACCAGTACCTAGTCGTAAGACCTTCTACGACAAAGCCCCGCAAGTGCTGTGTAAGTTGTCGAAACATAAGAGGCTACCACCTCTCTGCCTGCTCGCAGAGTAGCGCTTTATCTTGTCGTAGTTGGACAAGTTGCCTGTGGTATTCAGCTACAGTGACAATTTGTTTCAACATGTTCTGCATAAAGAAAGACAGTAAGAAGCGTGAAAAGACATGTATGTAGATACCAAATTTTGGGTGCTTACATTCATGGCTGTCAGAGCAAACGAAGACACCACCCCTGTGGGGTTCTTCAGTTCATCAATCTCGTCAGCTCGGTTCCACCATACCCTTTTGAGATGCTCGTCATTGAAAATGTCCCCTCGGTTGGGAATGTACTTGGGGTGCGGAACGCGATCACGAGATCTAAACGCGCGAGAGCCCACGACAGTGGCTGGAACAAAGAACCCGAAGGAATGGTCGAAGAGCTCAAACGCTTCTTCTCCTTCGGGGGTGGCAGTATCAGTAGCTTGACCTTGGAGGCTGGGAGGATCATCTGCAGCGACTTCCTTCCCAGTGCGACGAATGGATGTTTCGCCCCTATGGCCAGATGTCCCCGCCGCTACCATCTCCGCTTCGACTCACGATCGCTCCAAAGAGTCGTAGCTAAGTCAAGAACAAATGGCACCCATAATCGCTTGGACGGAGGTTGACCCTTTGACCACCGCCACTGTTGTTTCTTCCCCTACCGAAGAAACTGCAGTGGGTTCTTTGGTAGGAACGTCCTTAATGATAAGAGGAGCCAACCTGAGAACATAAAAAGGAAAACACGATCAGGTGATAAAAAAACAAAAGATAAATGCTGTCCTTACACTTTTGTCTCTTTTTGCGTACCTCCGAGTGTCGGATTTGATCTTAAGTTTGGAAATAACCCTCCCTAAAGAAGGTTTCTTTCACTTTTTCTCAACCACATCTGGTCGAGACTCAAGTTGAGGAACATCCATGACCACGTCTGGTCGTGGGTCTTGGTCAAGTACCATCGCTTCTCGAGCCCCTTGGCTCTCCGGACGGTCGAGATCAGTCTCGACCACCTCAAGGGCAGCATTACCCTAAACTACGGGAACTGCTGGTGCAGTAGTCTCCTTCACAAAAGACATGAAACTCTTTCGGTTCTCCTTTTCTAGTCACTTGATAAAGCCGCAAGAGGCAGAAACTGCGAAGGTTTGATTGTCATAATAGAAGGGTATCTTGATCTTAGGGGCTTTGGGTTTGAATACTTTAGCTATTCCTACCGTGATTGTTTCCTCTGTAGCAATTACTTCCGTCGCGAGATTAGCCAAAGGTGCAGACGAAGTAGCGGAGCTCGAGTGTCATAGTAAAAAGACTAGACAGTGGGTACATGGTACCCTTTGTCTTGGGAATGGACCGGAGGGAGAGGAGCCAAAGACTTGTACGTGTGAATGTATTGCTCATGTGTTACATTGTGTGTATGAATGGAGGAAAATGAGAGCCCCCCTTTGTACTTGCCCTTGAGGCTATATTTATAGGAGGGCAAGAAGGGACATTTACCTTCTTTCCCTCACAATGCTAAGAGAGAGAGAGAGAGAGAGAGAGAGGGTATTTTGGTACAATGGCCTAACTATATGATACAAAGTAGGTTTGTACATGTACGGTATTCCTGACGGCACACCGGTATCCCTGATGAACCTAGGGTGCGGGGCACCCCTCGGTGCCCTGCTACGACAACTCCCTCGTCTGCATGGTTCGAGGTCGCGAGGGCAGGTCCCGCAGTCCCGAGGGGCGAGCGGACGCAATCCTGTCGCCCCCGGCCCCTTGGGAGTCAGGATACCCCGGGAGACGTAGGTGAACCGGCGAAGGGGCTCCGGAGACGGCCAAGGCGGAGCGCCAAGGGGGCTTCGGAGGCGGCTAGTGGCGGAGCGTCGAAGGGTTGCCGGAGGAAGATCTGTGTCGAGGCCGCCTCACCGAGGCGACAACCTTGATGTGGGCAGTGAGCAGCGGCAGAGCCCGTGGGCGCGAAGTCGGTGCGGAGCCGCCATGCCGAGGCGATAGCCTCCAGGCAGGTGGTGAGCAGCGGCGGAGCCCATGGGGACGAAGTCGACATGGAGCCGCCACACCGAGGCGATAGCCTCCAGGTGGGCGGGTGAGCAGCGGCGGAGCCCATGTGGGTGAAGTCAACGCGGGGCCGCCACGCCGAGGCGATAGCCTCCAGGCGGGCGGTGAGCAGCGGCGGAGCCTGTGTGGATGAAGTCGATGCGGAGCCGCCACACCAAGGCGATATCCTCCAGGCGGGTGGTGAGCAGCGGCGGAGCCCGTGGGGGCGAAGTTGACGCAGAGCCGCCATGCCAAGGCGATAGCCTCCAAGCGGGCAGTGAGCAGCGGCGGAGCCCGTGGGGGCAAAGTCGACGCAGAGCCGCCATGCTGAGGCGATAGCCTCGAGGCAGGTGGTGAGCAGCGGCGGAGCCCGTGTGGACGAAGTCGACGTGGAGCCGCCATGTCGAGGCCATAGTCTCCAGGCGGGCGGTGAGCAGTGGCGGAGCCCATGTGGGTGAAGTCGGCGCGGAGCCGCCACGTCGAGGCGATAGCCTCCAGGCGGGCGGTGAGCAGCGGTAGAGCTCGTGTGGACGAAGTCGACGTGGAGCCGCCACGCCGAGGCGATAGCCTCCAGGCGGGCGGTGAGCAGCGGCGAGCCCGGGGGAGTCGACGCATACGCCATGCCGAGGCGATAGCCTTCAGCGAAGCGTGGCGGGCGGAGCCCGTGGGGGCGAAGTCGACGCAGGGCCGCCATGCCAAGGCATGGCCATCGAGGCGGGTGGCGTGTTGTGGTAGTCGTCGCTGTCCTTATATCTGGTTGCTTTGGTATGACCATTCGCGATGCTCCTACTGGGGGCCTGGTACCGTCCCCCCCCTTCGGCCGCTCTCAGTGGGTTGTGCCCACGACTAGAGTGGCATGAAGGGTTGATGCTTGTCTGCTTAAGGAGGCGATTGCCTATTATTAACACGTTTGGGCTCCTTGAGGAGCCCAAAGGTAGCGAGGGGGAGGCGAAGCCGATAATGCCATCCCCCAACTTTTTTTTGATCGGGCTCGTTTGTGGAGCTCAAGGCTAGCGAGGGGGGAGGTGAAGCCGAGAACGCCGTCCCCCAGCTTTTCTTGATTAGGTTCGTTTGTGGAGCCCAAGGCTAGCGAGGGGGGAGGCGAAGCCGATAATGCCGTCCCCAACTTTTTTTTTGATTGGGCTCATTTGCAGAGCCCAAGGTTAACGAGGGGGAGGCAAAGCCGAGAACGCCGTCCCCCAACTTTTCTTGATTGGGATCGTTTGTGGAGCCAAAAGCTAGCGAGGGGGAGGCGAAGCCGAGAACGCCGTCCCCCCAACTTCTTTTTGATTGGGCTCGTTTGTGGAGCCCAAGGCTAGCGAGTGGGAGGCGAAGCCGAGAACGCCGTCCCCCAACATCTTTTTGATTGGGCTCGTTTGGGGAGCCCAAGGCTAGCGAGGGGGAGGCGAAGCCGAGAACGCCGTCCCCCAACTTCTTTTTGATTGGGTTCGTTTGGGGAGCCCAAGGCTAGCGAGGGGGAGGTGAAGTCGAGAACGCCGTCCCCAACTTCTTTTTGATTGGGCTCATTTGGGGAGCCCAAGGCTAGCGAGGGGGAGGCGAAGCTGAGAATGCCATCCCCATCTATTTTTGATTGGGCTCGTTTGGGGACCCAAGGCTAGCGAGGGGGAGGCGAAGTCGAGAACGCCGTCCCCCAACTTCTTTTTGATTGGGCTTGTTTGGGGAGCCCAAGGCTAGCGAGGGGGAGGCGAAGCCGAGAACGCCGTCCCCAACTTCTTTTTGATTGGGCTCGTTTGGGGAGCCCAAGGCTAGCGAGGGGGAGGCGAAGCCAAGAACATCGTCCCCCAACTTTTTTTGATTGGACTCGTTTGCGGAGCCCAAGGCTAGCGAGGGGGAGGCAAAGCCGAGAACGCTGTCCCCTAACTTTTCTTGATTGGGCTCGTTTGAGGAGCCCAAAGCTAGCGAGGGGGAGGCGAAGCCGAGAATGCCGTCCCCCAACTTTTTTTGATTGGGCTCGTTTGCGGAGCCCAAGGCTAGCGAGGGGGAGCGAAGCTGAGAACGCCGCCCCCCGTAAATATATACTTTTTAGTTTTTCACGCCCGGAGGGTTAGGAGTGCTGGTGCCTGACTCGAGAGGTGTCCTCGTATGCCAGAGTGTGATGTGAAACGTCTCTCCGCCGAGGCGAGGGCCTCGAGGCGGAAGACTCCTCAGTCGCCGAGGCGGGGCCTCCGGAACGACTAGGGCTGCGCGTTTAAGCGCGAAGTGAGAAAATGTCTCCGCCGAGGGCAGGTCCTCGAGGCAGAAGGCTCCCTAGTTGCCGAGGCGGGGCCTCCGGAACGACTAGGGCTGCGCGTGCGCGATGTGAGAAAAAATGTCTCCGCCGAGGGGAGGTCCTCGGGGCGGAAGACTCCCTAGTCACCGAGGCGGGGCCTCCGGAACGACTAGGGCTGCGCGTTTGAGCGTGTTGTGAGAAAAAATATCTCCGCCAAGGGGAGGTCCTCGGGGCGGAAGACTCCCTAGTCGCCGAGGCGGGGCCTCCGGAACGACTAGGGCTACGCGTTTGAGCGCGATGTGAGAAAAGATGTCTCCGCCGAGGGGAGGTCCTCGGGGCGAAAGACTCCCTAGTCGCCGAGGCGGGGCCTCCAGAACGACTAGGGCTGCGTGTTTGAGCGCGAACACTTTGTTGTGAGGGGGAAGTGAAGCCTCGCGCTGTCCACCATACTTTTTTAGATAGGACTACGGGGAGCCCTAACGCTTTGTTGTGAGGGGGAAGCGAAGCCTCGCGCCATCCCCCATACTTTTTTAGATAGGACTCCGGGGAGCCCTAACACTTTGTTGCGTTGGCGAGGATGACACTGTCCCCCTGGTATGTTTTGGTCTTGGGACCGTGCCGCTCCAGGGTTAGCTTTGCGCGCCGTCTTCGTCGAGACAATCATGTCTGTGGATGGTACTGGCTTGCACCGAGGCCGAAGGCCATGTACGGTGGTTTCGCTTTTGTTGTGACCTCTTGCTGCTCTTGCATTGAAGGGAAGGAAAAAATGCAACAAGCTACAGCTATTTTTGTACATGCCCACTCCGGTTGGAAACGGTGATTCTTTTTTCTAGGTGTAGCCGGGTTTTACAATACTAAGGACAGTACTTTCGTGGGCTCTTCGTGTTCCAGGTGTGGCCCAATGGAATGTTGGAGGTCTCCTCACCGAGGCTACACACACAAGGCGGCAGACTCCCTAGTCGCCGAGGCGCGGCCTCCGGAGCGACGGGTTGCGCTTTTGAGCGCGAATGTGCGAGGTCTCCTCACTGAGGTACAGCACTCGAGGTGGGAGACTCCGTAGTCGACGAGGCGTGGCCTCCGGAACGACTAGGACTTTGCACGAATGAGCGCGATGTGAAAAAATATCTCCGCCGAGGAGGGGTCATCGAGGCGGGGCCTTCGGAACGACTAGGGTTGCACGTTTGAGTGCGATATGAAAAAATGTCTCAGCTTGGGGCCATGCGCGGCATCCGGTTTATACACTCGTGCCCGCGGAGGGCATCAGTGTGCGCTGGGGCTCGTGGCCATGCGCGGCATGTTGTTTATACACTTCGCACCTCGGAGGGTGAGTTAGTGTGCACCGGGGCTCGGGGCCATGCGCGGCGTCTTGTTTACACACTCGTGCCTGCGGAGGGCATCGGTGTGTGCCGGGGCTCGTGGCCATGCACGACGTCTTGTTTATACACTTCACACCCTGGAGGGTGAGTTAGTGTGCACCGGGGCATGGGGCCATGCGCGGCTTCTTGTTTATACACTCATGCCTACGGAGGGCATCGGTGTGCGCCGGGGCTTGTGGCCATGCATGGCGTCTTGTTTATACACTTCACACCCCAAAGGGTGAGTTAATGTGCACTGGGGCTCGGGGCCATGCGCGGCGTCTTGTTTATACATTCGTGCCTATGGAGGGCATCGGTGTGCGCCGGGGCTCGTGGCCATGCGCGGTGTCTAGTTTATACACTTCACACCCCGAAGGGTGAGTTAGTGTGCACCGGGGCTCTGGGCCATGCGTAGCGTCTTGTTTATACACTCGTGCCTGCGGAGGGCATCGGTGTGCGCCGGGGCTCATGGCCATGCGCGACGTCTTGTTTATACACTTCACACCCCGGAGGGTGAGTTAGTGTGCACTGGGGCTCGGGGCCATGCGTGGTGTCTTGTTTATACACTCATGCCTGCGGAGGGCATCGGTGTGCGCTGGGGCTCGTGTCCATGTGCGTCATCTTGTTTATACACTTCGCACCCCGGAGGGTGAGTTAGTGTGCACCGGGGCTCTGGGCCATGCACGACATCTTGTTTATACACTCGTGCTTGCGGAGGGCATCGGTGTGCGCCGGGGCTCGTGGCCATACGCGGCGTCTTGTTTATACACTTCACACCCCGGAGGGTGAGTTAGTGTGCATCGGGGCTCGGGGCCATGCGTGGCATTTTGTTTATACACTCGTGCCTGCGGAGGGTATCGGTGTGCGCCGGGGCTCGTGGCCATTCGCGGCGTCTTGTTTATACACTTCACACCCCTGAGGGTGAGTTAGTATGCACCAGGGCTCGGGGCCATGCACGGCGTCTTGTTTATACACTCGTGCCTACGGAGGGCATCGGTGTGTGCCGGGGCTCGTGGCCATGCGCAGCGTCTTGTTTATACACTTCACACCCTGGAGGGTGAGTTAGTGTGCACCGGGGCTCGGGGCCATGCGCGGTGTCTTGTTTATACACTCGTGCCTGCGGAGGGCATCGGTATGCGTCGGGGCTCGTGGCCATGCGCAGTGCAGTTTTTTTTTCAACTACAAGCATGTACAGGCGTAGCTACTTCAAAACAACAAGCATGTACTGGCGTAGCTACTCACGTTTTGAAGTGGTCTTCATGCAAGCAAGATGTGAAATAATATATGATATGCTATGTATCTAAAAACACTCCCATTTTGCACCTGGTTACTGAACTGGAACAAAAGGCCATGGCAGCTTATCAAAGCTGTATGATGTTTTTGCCATGCTAGGATTTAGGGAATCTTTGCGTGTGGTCCCTGGGTGGCACTGGGACATGTGCCGGAGCATCAATCCTTTACCTAGGCGCTTTACCACTTCCCAAGCTAACACCAACGCTTTGTCTTCTAAACCAAGTAGAGGAGGGAGAGAGGCTTGGGTGTTGCAAACCTGTAGGAGGCCGTAGGTTGGCGCGCGCAGAGGCCGGAGCCAGAGGCGACGCCCCGAACGCGGGCCAAGGTGGCAGTGAAGCCCCCAGGCGACCTAAGGGGGCGGCTGACGCTGAGGGTGGAGGAGGCTCCGGAGGAGCTCCGAGGTGGCTGGGCGTGTAGGATTCCTTCAGACTACTCCGAAGGGGCTTCAAGGTGTGGCGCCAGAGCCAGAGGTGAACCGGCGAATAGGTTCTGGAGGCGGGCGGAGGAGGAGTGCCGATAGGGCTCCGAGGTTGTCGAAGATGAAGTTGGGCCCCGGCCAGGATTTGCTTCGATTGCTATGCGATGTGCTTCGACCGGTATGGGTGAGCTTCGGGCCTTGTGCTTGGAGGGCCCAAAGCAGGATGACGGCGCCGCCGCGAAGGGGTGGCGAGGTAGATGCGGAGGGGCGGCTGCGCCATTGGAAGCTCCGTGGGAACTCGAGTTGGAGGTGGGGCAGCCCGATGTGGAGCCAGAGGCCGGCGACGGGGGCTCCGGACGGTCTGAACCGGAGGCAAGGCGAGGGGCTGAGCCCGAGGTGGGGGTGGCAGCCCCGGAGGTGGCGCTGAAGAGGCTAGAGTAGGAGGCGGGGGCTCCGTCGAAGGGCACTCCGGAGGCTGCCGGTGTAGAAGGTGGTGGCTTCCACGAGGTCTCCGGCCGAAGTGTGCTTTGGACGGGTGCGGCGGAGAGCCCGGGGGAGCTCCGGAGGGCATGCTCCGGGCTGCCCGAGTGAGATGGTGCGCCCGAAGGGACTTTGGGTGGAAGCACGAGCACGGAGGCGGCCCGAAGTGGGTGTGCGCCGGAGGTGTTTGCCGGCGGGGTCCTTCAGAGGGGACCCGAAGGCGGAGGCAGAGGTGGAGAAGGGGCCTGAGGTGGAGGGGGCCCCGTAGGTGGTTCGCTGAATGCGCGTTTGGGGCCTCTGGAGGTGGTTCTGCAGGGGCCGCGCGGTGCCTCCGGTGGCGAGGCGCGAGGCTTGGTTGGAGGAGGCTGCGGGAGCCTGAAGGTGCCGGCGAGGTAAAGGTGCGCCAGCGAAGGGTCTCCGGAGGTGGGTTCTAGATTGGTGATGCTTCATCCCATTCTCTGGAGGCGGGCTTCTGAGGGGGCCCGAGGTTGCCTCAGGGTGATGCTTCTCCCCATTCCCAGGCCGCACAGGGGCTTCGGCTGAAGGTGGTGGAGGCTCTGGAGGAGCTCCGAGGGCAGGCGTGGCATGGAGCCTTGGCGCGAGGCTGAGGAGATGCCGAAGGTATCGCCTACGAGGGGGGTGGGGGGGCTTCGGGTGGATTGGGTAGACCGAAGGCGATGCCGACCTTTGGCTTGAGGACGCACACGCACCGCGGGCTTCGGGTGATGACCAAAGGTGGACCGAAGGTGCTTTGGGCCTCCGGGCTAAGGGTGCGCACACGCCAGGTGGACTTCGGGTGATGACCAAAGGTGGGCTTTGGCTTCCACTTCGTGTGTAGCTTCTTGTTCGGTCTGCACGGACGGCACCAACTGTCGTAGTAAAAAGATTAGACGGTGGGTACATGGTACCCTTTGTCTTGGGAATGGACCGGAGGGAGAGGAGCCAAAGACTTGTACATGTGAATGTATTGCTCATGTGTTACATTGTGTGTATGAATGGAGGAAAATGAGAGCCCCCCTTTGTACATGCTCTTGGGGCTATATTTATAGGAGGACAAGAAAGGACATTTACCTTCTTGCCCTCACAATGCTAGAGAGAGAGAGAGAGAGAGAGAGAGAGAGAGGGTATTTTGGTACAATGGCCTAACTATATGATACAATGTAGGTTTGTACATGTAGATGCGGGGCACCCCTCGGTGCCCTGCTACGACATCGAGCTTGCACCGTCTTTATCAACAGACTGCGCGAGCCGCCTTCTCCTAGTCCGAGGAGCATCTACTTGCTCAACAGTAGGGCTCGAGCTTGAGCCTCCCTTGTCGGCGGCTTTCATGAGCTAACGCCTCTTGGCAGGAGGAGAAACAAGCTGCTCTATTGCAGCTGCTCCCATGACCATCAGTTCGACTTCTTCGTCGTCCTGACGGTTCTCTATGCCTACTTTCTGCAGAAATAAGAAAGAGAGGTATTTTAAAGTGGTCGTAAGTTCTTCTACGACTATTTACCATGTCGTAAGCTTTTCTACGAGAACCCCCTGGTCGTAAGTTCTTCTACGACTAGAACTTGATCATAAGTTTTCCTACGATCAGTACCCAGTCATAAGTTCTTCCATGACTACAAAGTCCTAAAGATGAAATCAACTCTCGATTACCTTTAGGTGCTCCACCTTGTCTTCTGGGGACAGGACCGCCAGAATTTGGGGAGGCTCCACGTTTGAGGGCTGAGGCTTCTCACACATGAGCTTGACTCGAGCGTCAATTTCTTCTCGTGAGAGGTCTGCAAGGATAAGGAAACTTTAAATAAAGCCTAAATCAAAATCAAACAGGAAAAAGGCTAAGCTTAAGGTTATCCTACCCTCCGAGTAATCCCTCGTCGGGTCCGTTGACCCCAAGTACCTCCACATCTGGTGAGCCCTCTTCTTCAGAGGACTGATACGACGCGTGATGAAATCCTTCACCACGTGCCATCTGGTAAGCCCTTTTTCCTTCAAGTCTGCAATAACTCGAATGAAAGGGGCAATCCAGCCAAGATCCTTGGGAATCGAATCCTAAGCGGGAACCTTCTCGGCAGGTTTCCCAGCGAAGGAGAGGTTGTCCTCATTGGTAATCTTCCAATAGAACCACCTCTTCTTCCACCTCGGCCACGACGACCGGGTAAACATCTGAATGTACTCCCTCGATTTCCTGTCGTGGAGCTTCAGACTGCAACTACCGGCGATTCCGCCTAATCAGGTCATTCCGTAGTAGTACCGGAACAACTCCAAATCGTGGGAATCCCGGTGTAGGTTCACACAGTACACGAATACCCCCAACATTGTGATAGAGTTGGGAACAAGGTTCACCAACTTCACTTGGAAGTATTCGAGTACTAATATGAGAAAAGGATGAGTGGGTAATCAAAGACCACACTCACAGAATGCCTGGAAGACAGGGATCTGCCCCATCTCCTCCGACGGCTAGAACTGCCTGGCAGCCTCAATCCTCATGAATTCTACCTTCGGGATCTTCTCGGAGTCGACCAAAGCTTGGATTTTGGCTGCGTCTATCTTTGATTCAACCCACTGGGAAGCGGCTCCGGCCATCTCTCCCAAAAGCTGAAGGTTTGGATGTAGAAAAATTGGAGAAGAAGGCTTGATTTGGTCGGAGGCGGAGAACTCGAAAGTTTGAACAGCAAGAGAAATTTGGGGGAAGGTAAAAGACCTTATCCTCACCCACGGTGAAAATTTATAACCCCATGCCCGAAGTTGAAAAGACGTGGCTGCCCAATAGTTGCCAACGCTTCGAGAATTGCTCCAATAGACAAAGGTGAGGGAGTCGATTGGGATTCTCAAATTTGTCTGCTCGAGAAAATCAGGTCAGTCTTTACACCTCAAGCGAAATTACCTTCTTGACCAAGTCTTTTCTGGTCAAATATAATAGCAATTGGAAAGATTTTACTTCCAGCCACGGTGCTGCGACCACTTGGTGTTCGGATAATTTCTTTACAACCACCTTGTAAGTCGTAAAATTATCCCATAATTTTCTTTACCAAGTAAATTTCTGGTCAAATGAAACACTAGTCGAAGAGTCTTTCCTTCGACCATCTTTCTACGACCATCTATTGATCGTAACACCATCTAGTGCTCCTTCTCCAAGTAAGTTATTTTCGCTTAAGCTGGGGGGCTAGATGACGAGGATATAACAATCCTTATTTTATTATATATCTATAATTCATATTATAGATAATAATGACGTCATTATAAACTCTTGAGTATACCCCTTAATGTTCATAAGGGAGAAGTTGGAGGTCGTAAGTTCTCCTACGACCACCCTATAGTCGAGGGTCTTCCCACGACTACCCCATAGTCGTAAGCCCTTCTACGACTATCCCGTGATCATAAACTCTACTACGATCGATCTGTGGTCATAGGCTCTCCTACGACCACCACCTGGTCGTAAGCCCTTCTATGGCCAGTCCTTAGTCGACAAGACTCACAGACATGTGGGCCTAGTCGATCAGGGAATCTTATGTACCGTATCTAAGGATTTGAGCAATTAATTACGCTGTTATTCCCTGATATAACAACATGATTTAACTCCCTGTTATGATGATAATTGCCTGGCGACGTGGGAACGTTACAACTCCCATAATAACCTTCGGTAATGGCTCCACGATCTGGTGCTTTAAGGTGACCTTTATTCTGAAGATCCAACGGCGCACCCCGGAGATAGTATAAAAGGCAAGGATTATCAGGGTAGGGAGGAAAAAGGAGAAAACCACCTAGAAGCACAATACTCTAGTTTTCTTTGGCTCGATCTTGTAATCCAGCATACTCAATACATACACACAGGAGTAGGGTTGTTATTCTCCCAGGAGAAGGCCCAAACTTGTATAAAAATCCCCGTGTCTCCATCTCTGTGTGATTTTGAGCCTAGAGGAACCCCCCAATCAAACAATCTTTACGTAAGTTCGGTCCTAAAACACTGACACAAATCTACCCCCTTAAAAGGAATCTCGTCCCCGAGATTCGGGTTGACTAAAGAATAGGTTCAAACCAACCTTGCACACTCCTCCACAAGATTTTTCTTACGAGTGAATCGAAACTACAACTGACGCAGGTCTAACTTAAAGGCGTACTAGAAGCGACGTTTTGAACTGGTTGAACTTCTTCTACAGTAATGTGATTCAGCCTTCCTCTTGATATAGTTGATGGAGTCCTTGTAGCTTGATTTGGAGTCTGAGGCATTCCACTTCCTGCTCCCGGTAAAGAAGTCCTAGCTAGTGTAGCTCCCAAATTGAAAGGAATTGATGTCGGCCCTTGCTTCTACGGATACTTGTTAGCATAATGACATGTCTCATGGCAGTTGAAACAAGTAACTCCTACAGCTGGATTGTTGGTCCTCTGAGGCTGATGATTGTTACTGTTATTGACATTGAGAGTTCCTTTATTTCCTACATGAGATACTGGTGTAGGGGTTCTGAATGTGACAGATGAATTATTAGGACGAAAAGGCTGCTGAGTGTTGGTTCTAGCTCTCTGTAGATTACTCTGATGAACTCCATGTTGTATCATCTTTCTTTTACGAGATTTGTCCAACTCACGACGGGAATCTTCTATAAGAAGGGATTTATCCACCATATGCTGAAAATCCATATAATCATTCTCGATAACTTGCACTTTCAAGTTGGGGCTAAGTCCATGCTTGAATCGCTTCTGACGTGCATTATCCGTAGCAACATCTTCTGGAGTATAGTGAGAAAGTTGAGTGAACTAGTTGAGATACTCACTTAAAGACATGTTTTCTTGTTGTGGTTCACGAAATTCGTTCTTCTTCATTTCTACGATACCATTTGGAACATGCACTTGACGAAAAGCTGTTGAAAATTCCTCCCAAGTAATAGCTTGCGAATTCTCATGAGCTGCGGTGTAGTTCTCCCACTATTTTACGGCTATACCTTCCAACTGATGTGAAGTATAAAGAACTTTATCACGGTCGTTGCATTGAGCAATCACGAGTTTTTTCTCATCCGAGCGAAGCTAATCTTCTGCTTCCAAATTAAAGTTCTGACGAATGAGAGAACGTAGGCAGGCAAATCCTCATATATTATGATAACTTGGAATGTTGATAAGCTAGCGGTGGAACAACTGCTGCTTGATTATTCTGATTCAACAAGTTAACTATTGCCGCAACGGTCTAGTTCTGTTGAGTCATCATATTGTTCATGTTTTGTATCATTGCACTCATAAATTGAGTCTGAGTTGCTAGAAGTTGTGCCATGTTTGGATCTGCGGCTCCAAGTATTGGTGACTGTTCACTAGCATCGACATTGACATCATCTGTCTGGGTACGGCTCGAGGTGTTGCGAGTGTCAACTATCTGCGACGATTCCTCACAGGTTTAGTAGATAAGATAGAAAAGCAATGTAGACAAGAGAGAATAACACAATAAATGAGTTAGAACATGGTAGAGAAGATAGAAAACATCTTAATTGGAGAGAAGAGAAATAAAGAGAAGAAAAAAATCTCTCATATCTCTGTATTCAATCTACTATTTATTTTTGTATTGTTCTGTATAATTCAATTTTTGTATATAAGGTAATAGTTTGGATCGGACTCACCAGCACAATTCCTCGGCTAGGACGGCGTCGAGGCAGGCGCGTCGCTTTTGTGTTTGCGACAGTGTCACCGTTTTTACGTAATCACAGTGCATCCGGTCCGTGTGGAGACGTACAAGTTATATACAACATTACAAGTGTACAAGTTGACGGCTAATCTTGAGACCTATGCATTGATGACACGTTCGTACTCACGAACACGTCATGGACTTTTTTTGTTTTGCCTTTCCCTGTCATTGTGGTGCACTGGTGCGGACGGTTGATTTGCTCTCTTTTAACAATTACTAGTATCCGGGCGCGTCCTTGGACGCGCAACAGCCGAGGCTGAAATCCCGCTCCCGACTCTCATCCGCACGTCGCCCCGCGGTGCTCCAGCCCAACTGATACTCCTGTCCCGCATTTTTCGGTCCCACCGTCATTGAGGCGTTAGTGAGTGCGTGGAGCGAGCCCTCCACTTCGCGACCTTTCCGCCGCGCGAGGTCGGCGTACGTTCAAACGCAATAAAAGTCAGCCGCGCCGAGGCGAAGAAAGCAGCACGCGGCCGGACCTGCCGCTTCGATCCAAGGGCGCGTAGCGAGCGTGCTAAATCGAACGACGGCAAAGCAGCCGTGCGAAGGCACGCAAACCAAAAATGAAATCGGACGGCCGAGGAACCAGGAGGCGCAAGATCTGACGGGAGAACGAAAACGAGGTGATGTGGCCTTTCTCTCCGCGCGTCAACTTTCCCTTCATTTATATTGCAGGATTTCGTTTTTTTACATACTCTTCTAGTTTCAAATACATGCCGTTTTGGACATTAACATTGCGTCAAAATTAATTGTGACCACTAATTTCTATTGTAATATAGTCATAACACCCAAAGAAATTATAATAGTTTGAAAATACTTTTTGAGACAAATATATACTTATGATTTTCATGTATCCAATCTAATTGTTTAAAAAGATATCGACATCAAAAGTTTTGAAAAAAATATCGATTACAAGGAAGATACGCATACACATACATACGAGTGCGCCCCATTAGCACACACCTAGACAGGCAAAGGCTAAGGATAAACTCGCAGCCTCATAAAATTCCAATTGAAGCACACTCGTGTGTGCATAATACATGAGCATCAGAATTTGAACCTTAATGGATAGAGTTGTACACCCACAACTTTATCACCCATCAAAAGGTGGTTTCTCGAAGTTTTGAAAGTTTGACAACATATTTTCAAAAAAATGATATGTATTTATGACTAGATGGAGTAGTTACGTTCCGTGGAACAGTGAATCAGCTAATTTGGGCTAGGAATAAATCCTCGCGAGTTCCTTGTTTCCAAAGAAATTCTGGTGCTAGCCACATGGTGCTAGCCACACAGATTCCCACACTACGAGTTGGCCTTCGCAAGCGAAGGAAGGCGCTTCACGAATCCATGTACCATTGGTACGGGTATCAATGTAACGATAACGAACCAATCCTGGTCGACTCTATGAATTAGACCATCAATTCCACAGACGTCAGCGATTGCGTATGCAAAATTGTACCGCAAGCTTAAGCCTTCTTGATGCACATGTACCGCTCGATATATAGGCTGCCATGCAGGATGGCGCCACACACATCCATCCAACTTGCGACCTGAAACATCAGTTCACCATGGATAAGGCTTACATTGCCCTCTCCTTCGCCTTCCTCTTCTTGGTCCACTACCTCGTGGGCCGCCGTGGCGGCAAGAGCAATGGCAAGAACAAGGGCATCTGTTGCCGCCGAGCCCTCCGGCCATCCGTTTCTCGGACACCTCCGCCTCGTCGAAGCCGCTCCACACCGCGTTATTCCGCCTTGCAGCGCCACGGGCGGTCTTCTCCTGCGCTCGGCTCGCGCAACACCGTGGTCGTGTCATCGCCGGCTGCGCCAGGAGTGCTTCACGAGCACGACGTGTCGCCGCCAACCGCCGCGGTTCTCGCACTGCCGTGTCCTTCAACGGCACGCGCCGCCACGCCCAGCTACGGCCCTCATGGCGCAACCTCTCCGCGCGCCGCCGCTGCGGCTCCTCTCCGCGACCGCGTACCGTGCATGTCTGGCGTCATCTCCGCGAGTGCGCACCATGGCGCGGCGGATGTTCGCGCCGCCTTCTGCGATCCCCGCGGGCGCGCCCATCCAACAAGCGAGGTCGTTCGAGCTCTCACTCGGCGTCTGATGGAGACCATCGCGCGAACCAAAACAACTCGCCCGTAAACGGACGCGACACGGACATGTCGGTGGAGGCCTGTGAGTTCAAGAAGGTGGTTGACGAGATCATCCCGCAAATCGGCACGCCAACTGTGGGACTACTGCCGGTGCTGCGGTGGTTCGGCGTGTTCGGCGTGAGGAACAAGATCCTGGACGCGGTGAGACGAAGGGACGCGTTTCTGCGGCGGCTGATCGACGCAGAGCGGCATAGGCTGGACGACGGCAGCGAGAGCGAGAAGAAGAGCATGATAGGCGTGCTGCTCACTTTGCAGAAGGCAGAGCCAGAGGTCTATACCGATGCCATGATCACGGCTCTTTGTGGGGTGAGTTCTTCTGCTTTTCTCTCTCTGAAAGCAAGTTAATTAGCACTTCTCTCTCAGTTTGTTGCTTTCGTTTCAGCTATGATTGACGCTGAGCCAGTTTATAGCTTGGCATAAATCACTGGAGTAGCTCTTTTACTCGGTTTGAGTCATCATCAGCAATGCGACTAGAGTCATTCTACCACATTAATTTGTTATATTGTTTATCAGCTCTGTGTGGCGATCAAATCTTTATCTACAGTGGACTAGCGTGGTGTATATGCACTAACTGGTCACTAGCACGGTAGATTATGCCAAATCATTTAGTTGGATGAATCCGACAAGTCATGTCAGTGGAGAGTGTGATATCTGTTGACTGTTGTCTTATGTGTTATACTCCCTATAGAACAACGTCTTTCTCTCTCTTTTTTTCCAAATAAATTTAACTCGTGGACACTATCAGTCATTAGATCGCGTCAACACAATCTGGCTAACAGTCGTTTTATCTCTTTTCTTACAGAATTTATTTGGGGCTGAAACAGAGACTACATCCACTACAACAGAATGGGCGATGTCGCTTCTGCTGAACCACCCGGAGACACTCAGAAAGGCACAGGCTGAAATCGATGCATCCGTTGGGAACTCCCGCTTGGTCAGTGCAGATGATGTGCCTCACCTTAGCTACCTCCAATGCATCGTCAGCGAGACCCTTCGCCTATACCCTGCCGCGCCTTTACTGCTGCCGCACGAATCATCCGCGGATTGCAAGGTCGGGGGGTACAACATCCCGAGCGGAACGATGCTACTTGTCAATGCATATGCTATTCACAGGGATCCGGCTATATGGGAAGAGCCAACTAAGTTCAAGCCGGAGAGGTTCGAGGACGGCAAAGCTGAAGGATTGTTCATGATACCATTCGGAATGGGGAGGCGGAAGTGTCCCGGAGAAACCCTGGCTCTACGAACAATAGGGCTGGTTTTGGGTACACTGATCCAAAGCTTTGATTGGGACATAGTAGACGGTGTAGAAGTTGACATGACTGAAGGCGGCGGACTTACCATGCCAAAGGCCGTTCCGTTGGAGGCCATGTGCAAACCGCGTGGAGCTATGTATGATGTTCTTCAGAAGCTCTGAGTTCGCTTTGTCATCATTAAGTTATCTGGGGGATAAGGGTCATCAGCAGTATGCATGGTTGATAGCGTTTGCTGTACTAAATAAGCTTCTTGTGAGCATATTCATGCTGTCATCTGTAAATTACACATAAAAGGTTATTGTAATTAAGAATATCTAGCTACATCACTAGCTTGTGGTATTATTAGTTGTTTGAGATGGGTGTTTTACTAAACGAGCAATTTGCGATCTTATGCGAATTGTCTTGTATAATTACTCATACACCGAATATTTTGTAGAAGTGATTTGAGAATTTTTATTAGTGCCGAAAATTTTGCAACGATATATAAATTTTTGGGTCTTTATAAGCAGAATGTGACAATTTTCTTTGTATAAAACTGTCAGATTTTGAACCGTTAAATCAAAGAAGCAGCATACCAGATTAATGTTCACACAAAGAAAACTCTAATTTATGTTTTAATCCTTTATTATTATTATTTAATTTTATTTTAAAGTTAACCCCTCGCGAACTTTATTTCAAATTCTGACCCCTTTGGTCACGCCACCTCCCGTGGCGTGACAAAACCACACTGTCACGCCACCCATAGCGGTGTGGCCAAAGGTGCCACGCAAGCCCTCAGCCGCGTGCCATGCTAGCGTGGAGGGCTTGCGTGGCAATTGTCACGCCAACGCTCGTGGCGTGACAATGGCCCCTGTCATGCCAACGCGCGTGGCGTGATAGTGGCGACTTAAGGCCAGGCAGACGAGGCACCTCTTCATTTCTCCCCATCTCCCTCAACCCCATCATGGCCTCTGAGCTCCCATCTCCCGCCGCTGGCCCTCCTTCGTCCCGTTCGTCCCGCCGCTGGTGAGTGCTCCCTCTGCCGGGCCTCCTCCCTTTGCTAGGCCTCCTCCTCTCGCCGCCCGTCCTCCCAAGCAGTGGCGTCTCCCCGATGACTCTCCTCCCTTGCCCCCCATCCCATGGCCCTCCCTCCTCCCGCCGCCTATTCTTCCCCCCGCCGACTTCTCCTAGATCGAGGTATACATGTGTGCTTGAATATAGTTTTGTGATTGAATGTATACTAAAATGTGTGCTTGAATGTATAGTAGAATATGTGCTTGGTGGAGATGGAGGTCTAATGCTCCGGTTTTGAGATGGGATTGGTGAGAATCGGAGGGCTCGATGGCCCAATCGATAAACCCTAGCATCCACAGACAGACGAACAATTAATGTATGGCCTCTTTTGGTTCGTCTGTTTGCGTCGTGTTGTTGGTGATTTGAATTTGGTGATTGGTTTCTTATGTTCTAGGATAGTGGGCACGACATATTTGGTTGGGAATTTAGACATTTAGTAACGGTGTTGGCAATGGAGCAATACCAGTGGCAATGGCGGCAATGGATGTTGGCAACTAATGAATATCAATGGCAATGGCTTGTGTGTGTTGGCTGGCATGGGCACACGTATTTATAGCCACTTCATGTGGCAACTAACAAATGACGACGAGAACACATGAGTTGAACGGCAACAAGAAGAAAAGAATAGGAAATGGGGGAGAAGAAGGGTAGTTGTGTTATTTAATGTGTGGTCAAGGCAATTGCTTCTTGTGGTGACCAAAGATCCTTGTGTGGTTTAATGGCATTAATTGATTGGTAGTATAGTATCTTGCTATAAGTAGAGCTTTTTGCATCATACAATTCAAGGAAACATTTTCATTTTTCTCCAAGTCTTTTAATTTATTGGAAGAGCTGAGTACGTACCTTGGTCCTTATTTGTGTGCTGCGATAGGCATCTCATTTGGAGGTAGACTAGGTTTAGTGCGCCAAACTATCTGTGAAGCGTGCAAAGTTATTGTTAAAATTATGGATAATTGTTACTAATGGCTGCAATATGAATTTGTTGACCTTTTTTTTTTGCTTGTGGATGAGAAACACTAAGTTATTTTCTTAATCCTAGAGGGCCGTGATCATTTTTTCCTGATGTGTTACTGATTTGCGGTACTGTTGGATGATTTTTGTCTGTTAGTGATGCAGACAGTAATCTGCTATATGCAGACATATGATGTAATGACGATTGACATCGGAACTGTTGATCCTGCACAGTTATCTTTTATGCTGCTTCTCTGTAGTCACCTAACTCCTAGTACATTAATTGTGTAATCATGTTGTCCTGTTGCACTTGCACATGATATGAAGGTTGTTCAATTCAAACTTATTAAGCAAATATTCTATACGTAATAACATAGAGGTTACCGTGTATATCATGTGTAAAAGAGTTTGCATATTTTGTCTGTCAAATTATGTTGTACTCTATAATTGATAGTTTTACTTTTCATGTACAGTATGCTCATAGAGCGTGTGTGCAACGCTGGTGTAATGAGAAAATTAGGACCAAGTAACAACATGTACATTTGTTTTAGGACTTCCTTAAGCTTCTTAGAGTCACAATGTACTATTTTGTGGGTCCACTATATGTTTTTCTGTAAGTAAACAAAAGTGAAAGCGATATGCTTAGCTAAGAAGAGAGAATGACAACTATGTTTCCTTTGTCGTCATCAGCTCTTATAAAAATAACAATGTTTGAAGCTTTGTTTTGGCTGCACATATCTTATTCTCTTCCTATGGCCTTGTTATTGGGTGGCATGGAACATTTGTGGCGTCCGACTCGTACCACGTATGTAGAATTCATAGTGAGTTTTGACATTATCTTTAGAAGCCTGAAACATGATGTTTTGGTTAGAAACAATTTAGCCAATTAAAGTAATCAAATATAGGCTGAAGGCAAAAAATATGACTTATCTCCTTTCTGCATATAAGATTTTCCGAACGAGTGGTTCGTGGCACTCCGAACGTGTAGCTTTGGCGTACCCAGAAACGAATTAAGTCCTGGGCGTACTCAGGAATGAGCCCTGAGTGGTCCCAAACACATGGTTTGTGCGGTCTCGAGAACGAGATCTCAAGCGTTCCTGGGCACGTGGATCCAGGATAGTGTAGGTCGCACTCAGAGGCAAGCTCTGAGCGGTCCCAAATACGTGGTTTGGGTGGTCTCGAGAATAGGATCTCAAGCGTGACTGAGCACGAGAGACTTAGATAGTGTAGGATTTGGATCTTTTTGCATCTCATTGTTTATTGGTGTTATTCGTCCACTTTGTATGGCTTAACACATCTCAATTCATTGTGAAACGACCCGTAAACTTCATTTAAAAAGAGGTATTGTTCCATGATGATCAGAACTATCATGCTCATTATCAGTAATTCACAAGAAAGTACTATCACAGTACACAACATGGAGGAAACAAGCTTTAATTGTCCATACGTTTGTATCGTCAAACTGCTAGCATGTATCAAGAAACTGAGCTTTTGTTATGTCCAATGTTGATTGTGATATTTCATACTTGCGGTATTTCGTTCATATGGCATGCAGTACTGATTTTGCAATATTTTGTTGGATGTAGATGGACAAAGTTGTATGTGTATTTACTGGTGAGGTGATTAGCCAAACTGATAGTTCTATCGACTTCGGCGGCATGAAAGCGATCGTCCTTTTGTTTCACGAATCACTGGACTTTAAAACTCTTGTGACTAGGATTAAGTCGACCTTTGGATGGGATGAGCTCGGGGTCATTGTCGGAATGCAAGGACGATATGACGCAGGGCTGGGTTCTAAGGTGCACGCCTTGTTGGTGCCAATCCTATCCGTCGATGATTGGGACATGTACAAGAAAATTGTGCTCGCATCTCAGGTCCGGTTGTTGGAGGTGGCGGTGGAGAGGACAATCGTTGTTGAGGATTTGCTAGAAAATTTGGATGTGGTGAATGGCAACACGGATAAACTAGACCCTGCTACCCATCATTCGCAAGGCCCCCCAATGGAAGAGCAACCTTCCGAAGAGTTCGTTAGCGTGACTCTTACTAACGATGTCCCCTTGTTGGTGGATCTGCCTATATCTTCCCTGCAACGTGTTATTGACCCTGTGATTGATTTCAATAGCGCTGTAATGAACAACAAGCTTGAGAAGGAGTTGTTTCGCGATGAAACAACCCATGAAGTAGAGTCTGACGAATTTGATTGGGACAGAGTAGACGGTGTAGAAGTCGACATGCACTGAAGGCGGCGGACTTACCATTCCAAAGGCTGTTCTGTTGGAGGCCATGTGCAAATCGCGTGCAGCCTTGTATGACGTTCTTCAGAAGCTCTGAGTTCGCATGCATGGTTGATAGCATTTGCTGTACTAAATAAGCTTCTTGTGAGCATATTCACGTTGTCATCTGTAAATTACACATAAAAGGTTATTATAATTAAGAACATCTAGCTACATCGCTAGCTTGTGGTATTATTAGTTGTTTGAGATGGGTGTTTTACTAAACGAGTAATTTGCGATCTTATGCGAATTGTCTTGTATAATTACTCATACACCGAGTATTTTGTAGAAGTGATTTGAGAATTTTTATTAGTGCCGAAAATTTTGCAGCGAAATATAATTTTTTTAATCTGTCTAAACAGAATGTGACAATTTTCTTTGTATAAATCTGTCAGATTTTGAACCGTTAAATCAAAGAAGCAACATACTAGATCAATGTTCACACAAAGAAAACTCCAATTTATGTCTACACAGAATAGACAAAAGTAAATGTAGGTAAACCCCACAAATACAAAAAAAAATTCTAAACTAGACAAAAGTAAATCTAGGCGAACCCTACAAATACAAAAAAAAAATACAAATTAGGTAGTCCGTTGAATCATTTGATGGAAATATCAGTTATTAAGACCTTCGAGAATTATTACAGTGACCACGAACAAAAATTACATAAATAATTTATTGTAATTTATGTATAATGAAGTTGTAAATAAAAAATAACAGTCTTGATATAAAAAACTATCGGAAATTAAGTAGCAATTCTGTAAAAAAAAAAAAATTCGTTTTCCGTCCGAGATAGTGCAGCCCTGCCGAACTGCAGGCCCAAATTCCAATCGCGCTACAATCCGAATGCTCTCGTGCGGCAGGATTGTCTGGTGGAAACAAACGGAACCGGACGCTGCTCGGCTGGCAAGAGGCGTCGTCGTCTCATCGAGCACCCCGCCCACCCTGTATCGAACTTCAATGCCTACCCCTTACATGCAGTGAAGTAAATTGTGCTATCAGAAGGTAAAATTTTGGTTTAGTCACTACCAGAAACCCGATTTTTCCCGAGTGCCAAAAACACTCGGGAAATGAGGCAAAACACTCGGGAGATAATTTCCCGAAGGCCAACACTCGGGAAATGGCACTCGGGGTAGAATAGTCGGGGTAAAAACAGGTTCCCGAGCTCGGGAAATAGTACTTTCCTGAGTGTATATATATACACTCGGGAAACATAAACACTTGGGAAAAAGCACGCCTCAACGGCTTGTTCAACCGTAACGGAAAACTTTACCGAGTGTGAACACTCGGGAATGTACTGAAGGAAACACTTGGGACAGTTTCCGAAGGTGACAGACGAACCAGGGAAAATTGACACGTGGCTGACCTTTCCCAAGTGTATGGCACAAATGACACTCGGGAAAGTTTCGAATGAAGCCATGGAAAATTGACATATGGTAGACCTTTCCCGAGTGTATGGAAAAATGACACTCGGGAAAGTTCCCGACGAAAGCAGGGAAAATTGCCACGGCAACGTTCCCCGAGTGTCGACGGGCAATGTTTCCCGAGTGTCAACACTCGGGAACGTTTTGGCATATTTCCCGAGGGTCGACACTCGGGAAAGTTTTGGTCGATTTCCCGAGTGTCGACACTCAGGAATTTGCCGAACAGCACCAACCCATTTTTCACTAATTTTGTACATTCGATTTTGCATTTAATTTTGAACCGCATTAATGTAAAACTCAAGAATCAAATAATCCATCCATCCATTCCACAACAAGAAAAATACCACAATTCACAATATATATATAGATCGAACAAAGGGATACATATAAAAGTTCTTTAGCTCACAACATTCAAGTTCAAATTAAAATCTAAGCATAAGGCATGATACATATAACAGCTTTCAAGTAGTAATTTCAGTAGTCTTATCCGTTACATCAAACAAAAGCACATATCATCAGTACCATTTGCATGTAATTTCGCTTCAATCTTCTCGTGCTATGTTATTATGGAGGATGCGACGGGATCACGGGTTTCATACTTACTCCAAAGATCATTTTGTGAGTTCTGCAGATACAACAAAACTTAATATTAGTGCCATCTTACAACAAAAGCAAGGAATATTACATGAAAAGATAATTAACCTAACTATTGACAAAGACATATCTCGTGGTAGTAATGTCGACATACAAATTTGGCTTGTTATAGATGAAATAGCTAATGTAAAGATTAGCAAAAGAAAGTTTTTTTTTGTTAAGGCCATCAGATGTCGTCATATATAGTTATTTGTCATTGTTGTGCTCATGGACAACCTCTGTGGGACTACAATTAGGAGTCAGAATGCTAATGAACGCGACCGATATACATCGATGCCATTTTATTGTGAACTATCGATTGCCTTATGAACTAGCCCAGAACTCTAAATCATCAAGATACAACTAGACATTATAACAACAATCATTGATCAATGAAAAATGAATAGTCTCACAATAGCTACCAAATAGGCCCAAGTGTTACTAAACCGCCCTAAATAGTCCAGAGTTAATGAAAATGAATTTTTATATCAGGTCCACAATAGTTGTGCAATGAAAATCCATACAAAAATAAAAAGAAGTTGGTTTCTATAATCTATTAGAGGAGCTCACAAGCATTTGAGTAAATTGTAAAATTCATGCAGCATAAATACAACTCGATGGTGAAGTCGAGACACCAATGAAACAAAAATCGCCTTCCTCGTCTCAAGGGAAATCTTGGAGAGAAAACACGAACCGACACAAATCAAGGAATCGGTCTAACTAATTTTAACTCAAGAATATATAAAAAATTACACCTTCAATTTAGATCAAAACACAATTAAGATCAATAGTCATCCAATTGTGATATTATATAGTACAATTAAGATCAAAACACAACATTCAAAAAATAAAACAAAGTGATTACATACTTTCTAATAGTAGTCTCACCCTTCAATTTATAAGCATCAACACCAACAAGTTGATCTAATAGTTTTCAATGAAGAAAACTAGTAATTCAAAGATCAACGCATACAACTATATTACGATATCATTAATTGACATAGTATATCTTGTCATGTTTAGCATACATGCAAATACCTCCAAAATTTTCAACATCACAAGAAAAGACAGTACATTTGCATGTTTTAGCACACACGATGCATATATGCTACATCACCACAAAAATGGAGTGATGTATGTTCATGTTTGCACAAGTAGATCATGAAAATAGCAAGCACTGTGGTGGCCTCTCGGCGATGGACACATTCACATGATCTTCAAAGATTAGCACCAAAGATCTTCAAAGATTAGCACCAACATTAATACGTGCACCATCTTCAGATAGCACTAGCATTAGCACTAGAAGCGGTGGATCTACCATTGATCCCGCTGCTCCTACATTTTCATAAGAAATCGCATTATAAGAAATTTGCAGAGCGACCAATAATTACATTGCATGTCATTTCAATGTCTTGACTCAAGCACTCATAAGAGAGTAACAATATAATAATCAAGATGCGCTATTAACCGAGTAGATAAGTTAGGTGTGGTTGCCGGTGTAGGGCCATCAAGTCGAGTCCGGTCCCGAGTGCTCGTGATATTTGTTTGCACATTGCCATACATTAGCTATATATATATATATATATATATATATATATATATATATATATATTTGCATATTACGTTGTTGTTGTACTACCACGCTCCAACTAACTTGCAGGAACATTTGTTCCAACCGCTGCCTAGCCTCGATTTCCTCTTGCGACCTACTTCAAGCTCGTAAACCCGAGAAAATATCCCATGTGATGGTCGTGGTCGTCTTTGAAGGTGTACTTCATCCGTTGAGGCAAGATGCTCGTGGTTCGGACCTCCGAGAGGGTTGTCGATTGTGCTAATGTAGCGCAGACCCATGAAGTAACGACCATGTTTCTTCCCTTCCAAATTTTGTACACAAAGAGCCACGCCTAGTGGTGAATTCATTACGTCAAGTCCTCGCCATGAATCTCCTTAGCAGCCTCAGTATATGCAGCCTGTTGGACAAAATCATCAGGGAGCGAAAATCATCAGGGGCAAAATCAGCAGAAATCGTACCAAGTTGTCTGTTGTGTGCTGGATGCACAAGGTGCCCTCCTGATCATCCCTCCTAGCGTCTACATATGCCTCTATATCAGAGACAGGCCTCTGCTTCTTCTTTTCCTGCACCAAAAAAAACACGAAAGTAAATAAATATGTATCTGCGACGTACAATCAATATAAACATAATGACCTACCAAGTGCTTCTTGTAACGAGCCATGGAGGAGCTGCCTTGACGATGTGCTGCCCCGCCCATCAACAATCTCCACTCCCTAGTAGCACGAGAGGTCTCTAACTATTGTTCGTTGCACCACCTCTTTTGGGCAATCTGCTGCCATGCAAGCTTTTCCTCTTTACCTAGCAACAAACAAAATGAAAGAAAGAAAGAAAGAAAAAGAACTTCATGTAAGTCGAAAGTTGAAACCACAGAAAATTTAATTCCATCACCTGGTTTTGTATATCAAACCAACCAGAAGAAACACCAACTAGAAGTAGTCGTCTACAATGGTATCCTTCGCAGAAGGGCCCTCGAAAAAGTCATCGTCACTATCATGAGGTATTGACTCGACCTCGTCCTCTTCGGTGCCATCAATATCTAAGCGATTAAGTAGTTCCAAGTCCTCTTCGTTCACAACCTCCTTGGCATCGATTTGAATGTCATCTATGTGATCATCCTCTTCCCCAATTATTATTTGAAAAATCATCCTCTTCGATCACCTGTGTTTGCCCATGAAGTGTTTGACTCGCTGCGGACAACATATCAAAGAAAGCCCTTGTTGCAGGCTCCGGTTCTTCCTCTACAGGTGGCACATATGCATCACACACATCATCTAGCATGTCTTCTATCCTACTCTCATTGTGGCCGCCATCCTCTGTGTGTTGCACGTCCGATCTACTACTTTGTGACTCGCCATGGTAGATCCACACGGTATAGTGTGGCCTAAATCTATACTTGCACAAGTGTGTGATCATTGTCGCTCTCATTTGTGGTCGCGTGTTTGAGCAACGACAACAAGGGCACAACACACCACCTAGTCGTTTACTCCTAGCAAATGCTCCACTACTACAGAAATGCTAATACTGGACGCCTGATCACAGACGGTTCATCGAAACCGCTCAGATAAACACAATCTCGAGCGGTTTTTGTTACCCACCATCCTGTTATTCTCGCGCTAAAAACCGCTCGTGAAGATGTCATATCACGACGGTTCATGTTTGGAACCGTCAGTGATACTTCACGACGGTTCCAAACATGAACCGCCTCGTGATATTACCCAATATCACGACGGTTTTGTTGTAGAACCATCGTGATACTTCACGCAGCGGTTCCAAACATGAACCGCTCGTGATATTGCCCAATATCACATACGGGTTTTGTTAAAACCGTCCGTGATAATTAACTCATCACGACGATATATATAGCTCCGCCTCCCCGCCAAAACAGATATAGTCTTCTTGATCTCCATATCTCGGGCGCCACGATAGGTCCATCGCCGTGCGTGCGGTTTGAGTACATCGCCTCACCTCACCGAGCCGGCCTGGTCCATTTCATTTGTATATTGTGGCGAGGAGCTTGCCGTCGCCTCATTCACCGTCGACGACCAGCCGCGCCTTGGACCTTCCCGACTTTCATTGACACCTTCCTCGTGATCGAGGTGACATCTTCAAGCATAAGCATCCTTTAATTTGAGTAGTTTCAGCGCACGCATGAAATCGCTAGTTTCAGCGCCTCCATGGGACATCACCGTCGGTTCGCCTCAAAGCGAGACCTTAGGGCCGAGAGCCACGACTATATAGCAATGCGATGTCACCCCTAAGCCCGATTTGAGCTTCAAATTAATCCTCTTTTTTTAATCATTTAGTTAATAAACTAACGAGTCTATGACATGTGGGATCGCCATAGATTTTATAAATAAAATCATGAAATAAAAAATGAGTCAGCGACAAGTAGGGCCCACATGTAAGTTAATAAAATCGAAAAAATGTAAAAATGAAAAAAATCGTAATTAAGCCTCGGAAAATACGCTTTGAAAGTCATCACCCTTTTATTTATTTTCGTGGTTTTCAATACGAACCGTGTGATGGACGAAGTTGGATGTACACCGAGAACCGTGTGAGTGAAGAGTACATTAATGGCGTGTCTGCTTTTACAAGAGCCGCCGAGGAGGATATGTTGAATAAGGGGCGGAATATATGTCTTGTCCATGCATTGATCGCGAGAATCGAAGATGTTTAACAACCGAGCGCAGATCAAAGCACACTTGATTGAAGGGTTTCAAAAGGGTTATACATGTTGGACGATCCACGGTGAAGAGCATATTATCTGAAGTCAACGATATGCATATTATCAGAAGTCAACGATATGTCGCGAATGATGTCGATTGTGGTTCCGATTCGGATAGGTCCGCACGATGACAATCTAGATCGGATGCTTCGCGATGCGAAGGAAGCTGTGATGAGAGGAGTATGTTCAATTCGGCGTGATGGAGGACTCAGAGAAACCTTTGTTCCCGGCCGCAAGTCGGAATACACAAGGTTGTCATCCGTGCTTAAACCGCTGAAATTGAAGGCAAGCAACGGTTGGTCCGACAAGAGTTTCACGAGTTGTTAGGTCTCTTAGCGGACATGCTTCCGAGAGAAATGAGTTGCCCAAAACCACCTACAAAGCCAAAAGGTTCTTTGTCCATTGGGAATGGAAGTAGAAAGAATACATGCATGTCCGAACGATCGTATCCTCTACCAACGAGTATACAAACATGCATGTATGTTCGTGTGCAACGCATCCCGATACAAGCGTAAAGCAATCGGATGACGACGAGGGAATCGAGGTGAAGAAAGGACCTCTGCTAAGGTGGCGTGGTATCTTCTGTAATTCCCGTTTGAAGCGGTTTTGCGAACCCAAAGAATGCAAAACTACTTGTATTGGCACTCAGAGGAGCGTAAGAATGACGGAAAGTTAAGACACCCTGCTGATTCCGCCCAGTGGAGAAACATCGATAGGAGGTTTGCAGACTTCGGTGCGGAACCGAGGAATATAAGGTTTGGATTGAGTCTGAGATGGAATGAATCCTTTCGGTAACATGAGCAGCCGACATAGCACTTGGCCCGTGACGCTCTGTATCTACAACCTTCCTCCTTGGTTGTGTATGAAGCGGAAGTATATTTTGTTGTCGATACTTATCCAAGGGCCGAAGCAACCTGGGAATGATATTGATGTGTACCTAGCACCATTGATGGAAGATCTAAAAATTGTGGATTGAAGGGTACATGTATGGGATGCGTACAAGCGAGAGAACTTCACTTCGTTCCTTGTTGTTACGCACCATAAATGATTATCCTGCCCTTGCTAATCTGTCGGGCCGAGTACAAAAGGGCCAAAGCACGTACTCTTTGCTTAGATGATACCGAGAGTGTGTGGTGAATCACTCAAGCAAAACCGTGTACATGCGTCATCGTAGGTTCCTTGAGGGCTCACCCATACCGCAGATGAAGAAACAATTGACGGAGAGAAGGAGGACAGATTCGGCTCCAAGGCATTTAAGCGGAAAAGAGGTCTATGATATGGTTAAGGATTTAGATGTTGTGCTTGGAAAGGGATGTAAATCGAGGACAAGTAAGAAGAACATGTGGAAGAAGAGATCAATATTTTGGGACTTACCTTATTGGGAGCACCTAGAAGTTCGCCTTTGCATCGGCGTCATGCATGTAGAGAAGAATGTATGTGATGACTTGATTGGTCTCTTCTTGAACATTCGTGACAAAACAAAGGATGGTGTCAACGCATGCGGCTTGACTTGGTTGATATGGACATCGGACTGAGTTAGCACCAACAAGGACCGATAAAGGACGAACGTACCTTCCCCGCTTGTTACACTCTGTCCAAGGCGAGAGAACCGAACTGTGCCGGTGCTTGCATGGCGTGAAAGTTCCGTCCGGTTACTCCGCCAACATGAAGAAACTTGTTTCGATAAAAGATTTGAAGTTAATTGGCATGAAGTCTCATGATTGTCATGTGTTGATGACACAAATGCTCCTGTTGCAATTAGAAGTATTTTGCCGATCAAGGTCGAGAGACAATCATGAGGTCAGTGTTATTTTTTAACACAATTGCTCGAGAAGGTCATCGATCTCGAAGGACTAGATGCTCTGCAGACGAGGTGGTGGCGACACTATGTGATCTTGAGATGTATTTCCCTCCGTCGTTTTTCGATATCATGGTCCATCTCATTGTTCATATTGTGAGGAGATAAAGATGTGCGGGCCCGTGTTCCTCGTAGCATGTACCCGTTCGAGAGGTTCATGGGAATTCTCAAGTCATATGTACGGAATCGATCTCGGCGGAGGGCAAGATCGTCGAAGGTTATGCAACTGAAGAGGTCATTGAGTTCTTCCTCGATTACATGGCTCAGGTCGAACCGATAGGTGTGCCTCGATCTCGCCATGAGGGGAGGCTCGAGGGTATCGGGACCATCGGAAGGAAAGCAATCACTCCAAATATGGATCGTATGCTCAAGCCCATTTCACGGTCTTGCAACACATGGTGAAGTGTCCCGTATATCGACAAAGACAAGGGCGTGCTTGACAGCGTAATCCATTGCGGCGGATGTTTGGATCACGAGACAACACAATGCGGTTCAACCAATGGTTGAAGGAGCGACTTGCTAGGAGCTCGTCAAGTGATATCTTGACATGGTTGGCAAAAGGGCCAACATTTACAATTGTAACATGGCGAGGATCGACATAAATGGGTACACATTCTATCTGTGAGCTCGGGATATAAAAAGCACTAACGAGCAGCGTGTGTGCATAGATGCATTCAAGATCGATGGGGTGAGGAGCTCCTACTATGGGC
This sequence comes from Phyllostachys edulis, assembly GCA_036346405.1. NCBI lineage: Eukaryota > Viridiplantae > Streptophyta > Magnoliopsida > Poales > Poaceae > Phyllostachys > Phyllostachys edulis. The sequence goes on along the minus strand of CM070550.1, from coordinate 13,200,201 downwards.
AAATAGAGGAGATATGGGAGCTCGACTACGTGCTTTTCAAGATCCCCTATTTGGTGCCGTTGGGTCCATCTCCCGGTGAAGGTCGACAAGTGCAGGCGTCACTACCGTGGACCTCGAGCGTGTCGGATACAAAGGCGAACCATTCGTCTTGGCTAACCAAGTTGTTCAAGTCTTCTATGTTACCGACCGGCAAATAAGAAGCGCCACGTAGTTCTTCATGGAAAAAGGAGGATTGTCGGAGTTGAGAATGTAGTGGGCGAGGAAGAATACAATCAATTTGACGAGTTGCCTCCTTTGGAAGCGGCATAAGGGTCGAGGAAGAAGAACATGACGAAACTAGCTACATCTGCGTCGATCATCATGAAGGGCTAATTTTTAAAGATTAATTGAACAATGTGTGTATATGTATATACATTACGATGAATGGTTAATTTTAGTTCATTTGAGTTAATTAATTGATTTGTCTTGTGAAATGGATGTGATTGTTTCTCAAATGAATGTGAATTGGATGTATATACATGTACTTGTTGTCTTTTACGCTTGTTTCAGAGGGCATGGCTAGCATTTCCTGAGGCTAGCCAATAAATGAATCGATCTAGATATTAACCAATACAAAATAATATCACGAGCGGTTTGAACTACGAATCGTCTCACATGTATATCACAGAGCGGTTGTTTATCAAAACCGTCATGCTATATATATCACGAGCGGTTGTTTATTAACACCGTGCGCGATACATCATATATCACTGAGCGGTTCTAAGTTAGAACCGTGCATGATATCATCATATCACGAGCGGTTGTTTATTAAAACCGTGCGTGATTCATCACATATCACGAGCGGTTGTTTATTAAAACCGTGCATGATATATCAGATATCACGAGCGGTTCTAAGTTAGAAGCAAATGCAGCGATAGTATATCCTGAGCGGTTCTAATTTAGAACCGTCTGTGATGTCCATCCCTATTTACATTCGGACTCTAGCTAGGGTTTGCGCGCCGCCACTCTCAAGCGATTAAGTTTCTCAACTCCTCTCGCTCCCTCCTCCCCGAGGCCGTCGCCACCGTCCTCGCGCCGCCTCCTCGAGCTCGGCGCTTCTCCTCCCGATCCCGTCGGCGCCGCCTCCTCCTCCCGGCCCGGCGCCTCCTCCCCCACCGCGCCTCCTGCCCGAGCCCGCCGCCTCCTCCCCTCCCAGGCAGCCGCGCCTCCCCTTCCAGCCTCACGCCCTCTTTGCTCGTCTTCTTGCTGCTTTCGTCCGTCTCGTCGGCCTAAAGGTAACCAATGCCGAAGTTACCGATCGACCCCATGCCCTTTCCTAACTATTTCTATCAATAATCTGTCATGGTCCTTCATGATAATTGTACATGTTTTAGGAATTTGTATTTGTTCTAGTCGATTATTCATATGGTATTTGTTTTGATATCGCTCTTTGGAATACATTGCAATGATAATTCTATTTCTTGTGAAGATGTCTTCGCTCATTACGAGTCATCGCCGCCCATGTGTGTCGATGATGCACCATCCTCTGGAACAATATCAACCGCGGTAGAAGAAGAGGAATATCGAAAAGGCCCACGGGCGATTTACCATCACGGAGTCGTCGATGCAGGACCCTATCAATCCTCGCCGAGCGGCGTCGCATTAGGAGAATGGTGGAATAGTTGCGCGGAGCGGGTCAAGATCACCTATGATTCGTGGAAGGTGGTGCGGACCATCGAAAGCTTGTTTGGCGGAAATTCTCGCATCGTTGAGATCCGGAAGAACTCACGGACTCCGTGTGACGACACGCGTTGCTCTGGCGTGCAAAGCGTGGAAGAACTTCAAAACATGCTTGTCAAGAACTTCGTGGAGAAGGATCGAAGCCGCCCTTCCACAAGTATCTATTCTTGGAAGAGTCTGGGCGAGTTTGTGGCTAAGAAGGCGACAGATGAATTTAAGAGTGAAAGTGCGGCGCACACGGCCCTCGAGCAAAAACAAGCACCCCACAGACTTCGGCACATTGGTATGCGGGTAAAGCCCCGATATGGAGGGATCGGGAACAGCGAACAAGCGGTTTGAATCTCTCCTGCTATTTCGAGATCACTAATGTCTTGGCGACAGCGGTGGTTATTTGCGAGGTTATGTATTCGACCACTCTGAAGTGTACTTTCCAAACCCGAAGACTAGGAAGTGTCCCAGCGCTGGTAAGATGTCGAACTACCTAGTTTGTAATTACTCCATAACTTCATAGGAAGTGAAATGACATGTCGGGCTATATTGCGAGATAACGTTGAGTGCACAATCTTCCCAAGGCTCATTCCAGCAGATAGGGAGAAAGATATACTCTCTGCGGCCCTAGGAAGCGATGAGCATCGAATTCGCACGAGAGGCGCCGGTGTTTTTGTTACATGGGAACAATGGTTCCAAGCGGACTCGGATCGTGCGGAGTAGGAAGAGAGCCAAAGCGAGCACGATGCAAAGCTACGAGAGGATCTTCGTGCATCCCTCGAGATGAGCTCTTTGAAAAATTCAATCAATCCTTTGAGGAAAGGATTAGATGCGTTCGAGCAAAAGCAGATAGAGACCTTTGAGGAAAGGATTAAGGGATTGCAAATGCCAAGTCGGTTGGAAGCCCTACCCCTACTATACCGCTTAGACCCCCAAACATCCGAGTAGGCTGCGCGTCCAACCCTAACCCTACCACAATAGGTGATGACAGATTTTCGTCGATGACATCCGGTAATAATTATTATCTCGGAATGCTCAATCCATTGATAGGCTGTTGGAGTAGCTAATTTTGTATCGTTATATGCGAGGTGGCTCTGGTGCAAGCTCAAGTGAGATATGTCTCTGTTGCCCTAGATCTTTGCTTGGGGCGGTGTATCCATCGATGATCGAGCTTTGGTGCAGTGCAAATCTAGCGCCGGGTTTCGCAAAAGTGAATGTGGGCGGTGTTTGTGCCAATTTCGAGGCCGTCCGTGAAAATTCCCCCAAGCGATGAGGTCATGACTCTAGGGCAAGCCGTTGGAACATTCATCCGTGGCCCAAGGAGGACATCTGCACGGAGCTACCCGCCGGTGTCAACTTCACGGGAATGTCTGCAATGGCATCAAGTCCACGGACTGACCGCACCGGCTTCTGACCTTGACATGGCAAGGGCCCATTGCATCACATGCATCTACACCTCGTGCTCGATCGACTCTTGTGAAGTCGACCTATACAAAGCGAGGCGGCAAGGGCAAGGGCAAATCGAAGGCGATCGAGTCCTCTCCTAATATCCCTTCTTGCGTTGGCGGAAATACAAGCCAAAGCGAGCCGTTGCTCGAGAAGTTAGACAGCCCTACCCTAGAATTTGGATTGCGGAATTGCATGCATGGTACATGGAGCAGTCCAACAAGCGGTTGATCAGCGATGCTCGGGTGTCACCGTCAAGTTCAAGGAGCATCATTTTAACCACGTGTATCAAGACGCTTTGTCTTCACGGTGACCTTCGACGACTTGTTACTGTCTCTTCAACCTCGGCGAGCTCGGCGTCTCAATCATATGATCTTTGGACCTTCGTAAGTGTGTACAATCACGGTCAATGTTAAGTGTAATATCGATAAATGTTATATATAACTCCTAGCTTTTGTATAATAGATACATGATCCGTGAAGCGAAAGAAGGAAATCACCGGTAGGTTTCCTCGACCCACACGTTGTCTCCGAGCAAAGCATCACGGCGAATGCAACATTAAATCGAGAATTACGTTATAGATTTTTTCATGGCTCACGCAACAAGGAATTCATACTTTTGCCCTACAACCGAAGTAAGTAGTGTTGCACTCTGGCTATACTTGTTGATTTGTACTTTATAAGCAACACGAACTTAGGTTTAATGACCATCTTGACATACATGTAGGTTCCATTGGATTCTAATTGTAATTATACCAAAAGCGAAATCGTAATATACCTAGATTCCCTCAGAGGGCCACTCACAACTTCACAACTATCAGGAGTTTAATCATCGGTAAACACATTTCCTCCATAGAAACTCTATTGTAGTCTTTCCTTCCTTTGCAATGGCTAAGGCTAACTTCTTGGAGTCACGTAGGGTGTTCGACGTGTTACATGCTAAAGGATGGAATATCAAGGAAGAATATTTGCAACATGATCAAACATTCCGGTACTTGCTAGCTAGTACACATTAATCCTATATAACACTTCCGTAGCAATGCCTCTCGAACTAACCAATTCTATTTTTGCGGTGCCACCGGCCGTCGCGCGGGCATAGCGTCTGTGGATACTATGTTTGCCACAACATGCAACTACTCATCGGTTCGCGATCACCAATGATCCTCGGGTTTGTCAATCTTTCAACAATTATTTCATATATACTTACCAATTTATATAAGCCCGAATTTAACCTTCATATCGACAAAGTTGCGAACATCATTTGAAGCTGCGTTGGAGCAGGCGAGCTCATAAAATTCGATCACACCTTGCGTCATTCTGAGCAGACGGTCATAAATCCAAATGGGAGTTTCCACAGTGTAGCGATTGAACTTGATTGAGATAGATTGAACATAATGGTACATGTGTGTAAATTAATGTACATTAATGGTTAAATTTAGTTAATTGATTTGTGAATTGGATGTGTGCTTATTTCTGAAATGAATGCAATTTTGATGTGCTACGAAATGAATGAGAATTGGATGTGCTTGTTTCAGAGGGCATGGCTAGCATTTCTGAGGCTAGCCAATAAGCGAAAATAGATTTAGCAATGCAAAGACTACCACAGACAGTGCAGAGATGAAACCGAAATGCGTGATATCGATTACCACCGACGATGCGTATATGAAACCGTGCAGTGATAGATCCTATCACGAGCGGTTTCATATCTGATCGTCTGTGTAATCGATTATCACTGAGCGGTTTCATCTACAAACCGTGCGTGGTAGTCGACTATCATAAACGGTTTCATCTACGCACCGTGCGTGGTAATCGACTATCACGACGGTTTTATCTGAGCACCGTGCGTGGTAGTCGACTATCACGAGCAGTTGCATCTCTGACCGTCTGTGATAGTATGTATTGCGAACGGTTGAAAACCGTCTGTGATGACCATTAGCATTACTGACCCATAAACTCAGACGGCTCACGGAACCGTCTGTGATGGCGTTTTTGAACCGTCTATAAAGGCCTTTTCTGTAGTAGTGCTCGATCCACAAAATCGTTGGACTTTTCCATCCATTCTTTGTTGTACTCACCCATGTTTCTATGGCCAGTGTACATCTAACTACGATCCTCGGCCATCCTAGTGTGCAAAAAAAAAAGACAATTTAGGTGATGTGTAGTGCAGGCTGTATGAAAAGGTCTAGCTCTCTACACTACAAAGTTCATACTTACCTCTAACAGGATATCAAATCACATTCTTATAGAAACAGCGTGTTGTGCCACCAAATGGACAGGAAGAGTCATTTCAGGTGATGTGTGGTGGGTTAGACAGGAAGCTTAAAGCATGATGGTGTTGGATGCATGGGCGACATTAAAAAAATGATGATCCATCCATACTGTTATCCTTAGGTTTCTTCTTTGCATATATAAATCATTTTATCAAAAGGTCATGTATTTCCTATAGTGTCAGCACCACCCCTATGCACCCTATTATCATTACAAAAGGTCATGTATTTTGGCATATCTTACAAGAAGAATATGTAAGAAATGCAGAGTCAGTGCAAACTAGCTACATGGAATGCTTCCTTTTTGTTGCTATGTTCAAATTACAGACTACAATTCATCCATATAATTAGCGTACAATACAAGCAGGTTCTTCGTATAATGCATCATTAGTATAGATGCCATTAGTATAGCCACACTCACACTGATGGCTCCATTTTGCTCTCATCATGAAACAGATGCAATCCAAAAGATATATACAAAAGAGCACCAATTTGACCCACAGGCCACATCCCCCCCCAAGCAAATAGTAACACAATGCTTATGCTGAATCAGTTGTAGGAAAGGTTTTACCTAAGGTTGCGGCGTCATTAGGCTACATGGTGTCGAATCTGGGCGTCGAGGCACATGGCATACCATTTACGCAGACGGAAGAGGCGGGACGTCGATGTCAGGTACAGCGGCGGCAAATGAGGAGGTCGGCGTCGTCGGCTGCTGCGGAGGCGGTGGATGCGGTGTCGGGTGTGGCGACGAGGAGGACACGCGTTGGATCTGAGAGGGAGGTAGTGGAGGAGGGTGTGGCGGCGGGGTCGGGTGTGGTGGCGAGGCAGAGGTGGTGAAGGAGGAGGCGGTGGAGGCGGTGAGGGGAGGGAGCAGGAGGATGAGGGCGGGAGGCAGGGGTTGGGTGGAGGAGGAGGCGGTGGGGTTGGGCGGAGGAGGAGGCGGGATCTGTAGTAGTGGAGGAGGCGTGGGGTCGGGTGTGGCGGCGGAGATGAGGTTAGGAGTCTTAGACTTGGCGATTTAAGTGGCGGTAGCGTAAAAAAGCAGTAGCGTGGTGGGGGGGATGGTGCGCTACTAAATTATTAAGCTTCGAGTGTATGTATTGAATGACACTCGGGAATTAGTTAGCCCTTACGAGGAAAGGGTTTTGACCGAAAAGGCAAAGAGTTTGACCGACCGATTTAAAATAGAAGAAAAATTTGAACAATTCTAAATTTTTTGAGGAGGTTCTAAGAATCAACTAGGTCTTCTGAAAAATATTTTTAAGCACTTTTCAAACAAAATTTGTCAGAAATAAATTATTTTGAAAACTAAATTAGTGAAAAGATTTGAAGTTTGGTGAGATCAAAATAATTTCTAAAAAATTGTTAATAATAATAATAATTCAAGATAAATAATCTAGTATTTGAATAAATTATTTATAACAATTTTACTCACACATATATTCTAGATTCAAATAAAAGATGGAAAACAAGTTAAAATTTGAAATTTCGGGCAAGCTTTATTACAATCAAACAAAGGTTTTACAATAACACATAATTTCGGACGTACTTTTTTGCACTAAAATATGCCAACGATCGTCTTGTTTTATTGATTAAATGACAAGGAACACAACGGTTCAATCGGATTGCAAATTCAAACCTTTTCACTAATTCAGTTTTGAAAATAATCTATTTCTGATAAATTTTAGTTTGAAAAGTGCTTAAAAATATTTTTACTAAGACCTAGTTGATTTTTCAGAACCTCCTCAAAAATTTTTAGAATTTTTCAAAATTCTGAAAATTTTAAATCGACTGGTCAAACTCTTTGCCTTTTCGGTCAATAAATTATTTCCAGAAGATGAACAAGAGTTTTTGTTCTTGTTTTCTTTTGGAACTTATAATTGATTTGTAGGTTTAAACTTTATTTGAGATTTCCCAAGTGCACTAAAATATGCAAAAGTTTCCAAAAAGTCATGCATGGATTCAATTCGGTGCTGGATCAGCTTTATGACCTAATTGAGGTTGGTAAGGTATACTTGATATCTACAGGATCAGTGAAACTTGCTCAGAAGTAGTTTACAATGACTATGAAGTAACTCTGGATGTTTCAACATGTATAGTCATCAAATGTTGTCAATTATCGTCAAATGTCGTCAAATGTCATTCAATGTTGTCAATTATCGTCAAATGCCGTCAACTATCGTGGTAGAAGTCTTCTCCTGAGTAAAGATATTCAGCAAGAATGAGCACAACTTCCGTGCTCGCAAGTCTAACTCGGAGTGGCTTTGCTAGCATGTCCATGACCGCGGACGCGGCTATTTGAATAGTTTTCTACTCTGCAGAGTTTGTACAGCTTTACCCACATGAGATAATTTGCTCGTATTGTCGGCCAATACATGCTTCCATAGGCATGTGACTAAGCAATTATCACAAGGCCATTACAATGTTCTACCTTAAAGTATTTATGCCCGCTAAGGTTTCACTTCCATTGGACTAACCGTCGCCGGGGAGCCCCTCTTGCGCCAGTCGGACTCTTTGTCGACCGAGCACCCACACATACAACATGGCACAAATAACGATGATGTATCACAAATTATTAAGCGAGTCCCGCCCACACGAGACATGTGGTGGTACTGAAGAAGGCATAGCAAAGGCACGCTCAAAGGCGGTCCTTAATTGACTTGGGCGTCTTTCAAATTAAACCCTGGGCCTTAATCCTAACCGGATTAAGCTCGTGCATAAACCTGCACCAACCATTCATCCATTTCGCCCAAGTCCAAACCATCATTTTATTTTATTTTTCAAATCATTTGAAAACTCCCATGACACACCAATGCCAAGAGTACAATTTAAATAACATTTGATTTTTGGTTAAGAGGCGGCCGTTGCGGAGCTTTGAGCTCGCAACAATGGCAGTGAGGGGTTTGTCCGCGCGGGGACGAAGGCGAGGAAGGAGAAGGGCGGGGCCCACTTGGCGCTGAAAGAAAAGAAACGAAGAAAGGAGTGGACGAATCTTGGCCGTTAGATATAAATCGAACGGTCCCTATTGAATGGGTCGTTCGGACCGTCCGAAGGTTACAATGCATCCTAGCCGTCCATTTAAGATCGGACGGCTCACGCGCGTTGGGAGCTTGTAGTTTCATTGTTGTATGAGAAGTAGCAAGTCAAAGAACATGGTAGCTGTGGAGAAAGCCAAGAATACGCTCAGTGTAACAGCCCAAAATTTCAGATTAAGTTGAAAATTAAAACTTAATTATTTTGTGGATTTTCTGAAATTTTTTAAAAGCTGTTCCCTAATTATTTTAAAGCTAAACAAATTTATGTGCAAAAAATATTACCAAATAATAGTTGGAAATATTTTATTTAAGTCCAAAATAACTCTAGGAATTTCTGTGAATTTTTCTAGAATTTTTGGAATTTATTTGCTATTTTCTAAAGCTTATTTCAATTATCAGATTTAAATGAATTAAAAATCCTTTCCTTCGTTTTGGGCCGAAATTCCAACTCCGGCCCAATCCTCTTTCCCTTTCGGCCCACTCTCACTCTCACCCGCACCACACACCCTCTCTCTCACCCCCTGGCCCCACCTGTCATTCGCACGCGCGGCTGCACGTTAAAACTTCCAATCAACATGAACCGTCGGATCTTAAAACAACGACCAGGATGCATTGTAATCTTCGGACGGTCCGAACGGCCCATTCAATGGGGACCGTTCGATTTAAATCTAACGGCCAAGATTCGCCCGCTCCTTTCTTCATTTCTTTTCGGACGAGGATGAGCACGTAAACGGGGCCGTTTGATCTTGATCAGATGGTCCACAATGATTTGAACGTTCGGACTGTCCGAACGGGTGAGCACGATCTAGCCGTTAAAATTCGATTGGACGGTCCATAACGATTTGAACGTTCGGACCGTCCGAATGGGTGAGCACAATCTAGCCGTTAAATTTCGATCGGACGGTCCATAACGATTTGAATGTTCGGACGAGGATGGAGCGTGTAAACGGGGCCGTCCGATCTTGATCGGACGGTCCAAAACGATTTAAATAGGTTTTTGATTAAATAAAATACCAGAAAAAGAAAAGTATTTTTAGAAAATAGTAAATAAAGTCCAAAAATTATAGAAAAATGCAGAGAAATTTCTTGAATTATTTGGGACTTAATAAAAATATTTTTAGCTTAAATTTTCCTTTTAAAATTTTACAAATAAATTACTCTTAGGGATAAAGGAAAACCTCTTTTTAAAATCAACAAAATCCAAGAAAAGGCTTAAAATAATATTTTTCATTTTAATAGGTTTTGATTAAATAAAATACCAAAAAAATAATAGAATTTTTAGAAAATACTAAATAAAGCCCAAAAATTATAGAAAAATGCACAAAAATTCCTTGAATTATTTGGGACTTAAGAAAAATATTTGTAGCTTAACTTTTGCTTTTAAATTTTTGCAAACAAATTACTCTTAGGGACAAAAGGAAAACCTCCTTTTAAAATCCAACAAAATCCAAGAAAAGGCTTCAAATAATATTTTTTATTTTAATCCAGGAAGGTTTAAATAGTTTTTTGTTGGAAAAAATGGGCGCGCGGTGGCGGGAAAAATGGCGCTACTAAATTATTCGATTCCGAGTGTATGTAATGGCCAGACACTCGGGGAATTAGTTGTCCCCATTGACAACGCGTCGGTTCGCCGTTTTGGAGTGGCTCCCATCGTCATTTCCTGAGTGTCGATGGGACACTCGGAAATATTTTTTACAGTGTTTTATTCCTCCCGAGTGCCTTCTGAAACACTCGGTATGTTTAACCGAGTGTTTTCTTCAAAACACTTGGCAAAATTTTAGGCCCTCGGGAAAATAGAGGATTCTGGTAGTGAGTTATTTCAGTGCTATTCTACCCCCACTTGATAAAACTGTAGATGCATCAGGTATGGTTTGCCCTGGCAGTACGACAAAACTATCATGTAAAGACATTTTTGTTTTGACGTTTTTATGTCCGTCTCTACGTCGAGAAACATCTCGTATGTAAAGACGCTTCTCAAGACTTTTTATATGACGCAACAAAATCTCTACGATAGCATCTCTCTACCTCCCCCGCCTCCGACTCTCCACCTCCCCACTTCTTCGACCTCCCAACTGCGCCCTCCCTCCACGCCCGGCGCCGCGCCCTCGCCTCCACGTTTGGCGGTCGCCCTCCTCACGCCTCGCCTCCACGCCCGGCCGCCTCCCGCGCCTTCCTCCCCGCCTTGTGCCCTCACCTCCACGCCCGGCCGTTGTGTGAAAGATAGAATTAGTTGTAATGCGGCATGTATAAACCTAACTAGTACCAATTAAATTAGGAATAATGAAGGATTTTCCAATATATAGATATGCATTTTAGGATTTGTCACTTCATGTATCACTGACATATAGGTCATAAGGTCACATGGCATTGTAATATAAAGTGGCAATTCCTAAAATACACATCTATATAGTGGCAAATCCTTAAATCCCCTGTTAAAATACCGGTAATCCTACATTAATTGTCCTTTTTGTTGTCCCCAAATCAACAAAAAAAAACATCAAACTACACTCTTCGACTGAATTCTCGAAGGAGACGCACGCACTTGATGCACTGCTCAAGATGAGTAAGCAGGCAAGTGCATAGAGTATGATTTGGTGCTTCGTTTATTTCATGTGTTAAAATTAAGTCTACCTAGGAGGATGTAGGTATTTTTTTTCATCAAATAAAAGATATACCTCTAAATTTGAACCTAAAGAGAACTCAGACGTGTGTTGGGGTGTACGCCCACACCTAGCTCGGTTCCTTTTATTCCATATTTATGTTCAAGGGAAAACTGGCTACAAGGCACTCAAATTTTGCGTCAATAGCTATTGGACATCCAAAAAACATGGTTTCGCCAATAGACATTTTGTGGCTATTTGCTGTAGGACACTGACCCCATTAAAATATTATTTTTGGACTGAAGAGAAGAGAGAAAGGCAGTGAAAGGTCTGTTTTACCCTCCTCTTCTTCATACGTTCCTTTTCCCCTTTGTCTTCTCTCCATTCTCTGATTTCTCCAATCCTCATTTCTTTCTTTTGGTTCTTGCTCCTGGCCCAAGCTTGGGCCATGGGTGAACTCCTTGATCGCCGGCGCCAAGCGAACCCGGCTCCTCTCTGTCTTGCTTGCCTCCCGGTTCGGCCCTTCTCGGCCTTGTCTTTGCACCGTGAGCACCGCCCCCTTAGCTCCCCTCGTGCTCCTCCCCTCTTACACCCGGCCTGGCCCGCCAACACTGTGCCAACACTGCGCCATGGCCTGGCCTGGCCGCGCACCTCCCTATCTTGGCCCGCCCACATACCAGCACCTGTCTCTAATCCCCTACCCTTTTCTCTGGTTCTTGAATCGACCGAAAGTTGCTCATGAGGAGTTAATTTTTTTCTCTATTATTTCGGTTTTTGGTGAGAAGATTTATTCATTTTGAACTCTGGCGCTGCAGGCTGCACTGGCGAGGAGCGTCAGTGCCGCAGTAGTGGTGAGGCTGGAGGTGGCGCGCCAGAGGCGAGGAGGCGGTGAGAACACCGGCCGAGGCCGACAGGCCTTGACAAGATGGTGAGGAGAATGCAGTCGAGGAGCCGGAGCAAGAGGGCGTGCCATGGAGTGCGCCATGGAGATTCTTTGTTTTTCTCTGTGTTTTGTGGATTTGGGGAAGAAGATCAACTACAGCAAAGTAGTTAGATTAGTGAGCAAATTAATTAGTGTTAAGTGCAATTAGTTAGTCGTTAATAATTCATTAGTATTTTGTATGACATGTGGGTCCAAAACCATTAGAATTGCAATTAGTGAGGTTAATTTGCATGACATGCGGGTCCAAACACTGACACTATAGACGGTTGAACCAAACCCGACAAGGCGGAATCTTGTCTTAAGCCAAGGCCAATCACTATGCATTGAGAGTATTGAGGACATTTTACAAAGTTTCTCTTTCCAAATCAATCGGGTATATTATTTTAATGGATTAGTGTCATACAGCAAATAACCACAAAATGCTAGTGTCTTTTGGCAAAACCACATTTTTTTGCATGTCCAATAGCCAAATACGCAAAATTTGAGTGTCCTGTAGCCAATTTTCCCGTTCAACTCAACAGTTTTGTCACTTCTGTGGTAATGTAGGCTACACATTTGTATAGATTCGTGATGATGTATATCAGGGCATTGTGAATAGTTTCTAATTACAACATGGTTGAATAGATGCAACACGAAAGAATAGACAGTAAATTTGAATTGGCCCTCTACTTGTAGAGTCACTATTCAATACTATCAGCCTAAGACACAAACATTTTGGTGCAAATCCAGGGCTCTCTATTGTTTTATGTGAAAAAAAGTAATGTTGTGCATATCTGAATCAATATCACCTTTTGATCTTTTGTACATCTGTTTTTTTAACACTTAGCAAAACTTAAGTGTTAAGATGTCATCTGCAAGGTTGAGTTTTGTTTTTGTTTTTTGTTTGTTTGTTTGTTTTTTTTTTTTGCGATTACAAGGTGTGTGTGCTTGTACGGAAAGGTGGATACCAAAATTTGAACTCTGATGGGTGAAGTTGTGCACCCACAATTGTATCACCCACCAAGAGCTAGTTCCCAGGTGTATATCTCTTGATGCAAGTAACATGAAATTTGCATTATTTTTCAATATAGTCAATTTTGAAAGATTGGCTACTAATCTTTTTCTTTTTACAAAAGCAAGTTTTTCCATATATGATGCTTAGTGTTTTTTAGCACCTATCTGTGCCATATCTTTAAAATTTTCCGGTTAGCACGAGTCAACTGAAGCGATCGTCGCAGATTAATTAGAAATATCAAAACATTATATTTACCATCTAATCTGAATTTTGTAAGATTGTCACTTCAAGTGTTTCAATTATATAGCATTAATATTGAATGGAGAATAATGAATAAAAGCTAGCCGCGCAATTGCACGGGCCATGCCACTAGTTCTATGATTAATGCAGTATTAGGGGTCACATCACAGCAATAAGGAAACCACCAATCAAATAAAAAGGGTATTGGTGGAAGATATACACCAATAGTAATGAGTCATAAAGCAAACTTAGTTACATAGCAATCGTGCACATAAATGTAACATAAATTAAATAGTACAAAAAAAACACAGGTAAAAGTATATAAAAAAATATAACAAGGATTGCCTCAAGGGTGCAAGTTGTAACCTTCAAATTACCTTGATTCCATTATCTGAAAAATTCACCATATCTGAGACTGTTCAAGCGCCGGGCCGAGGCACGAAAAGCCCGACCTCAAGCAGGCGGACTCGAAATTTGGCAGCTCATTAAAAATTCATTTTCTGAATTTAAAAATATTATTTTAATTCTTCTTAGAATAAAACTAATATTTAATTCATTTTGAAAATAAAACAAATATTTATTATTATTATTATTAATTCAAAGATTTTGCAAGAAATCAAGTCTTGAGCCTGGCTAGGGTATGGCCGAGCCACCCATGAACAAGTCTAACCATACGACAGTCGGTCGATATACAAGATTCAGTTTGTCTATAGTTCATTCTACAAGTATTTACAACAGGAACTAAATTATAAGGATTTTGTTTCACACAAAAGTGCAAGACATTGTAATCATACTTCATCTATGTTTGAGACAAGTTTGGACATCACCCAAAGTCTCAAAACACAAGTCAGTGTCATGGCAATTAACCTTTTTTAGACTCCGTGTATAAGTTTGTACTTTAATTAAAACACAAGCCAATGTCATGGTAGTTAACTTTTTTTAGACTCCGTGTATAAGTCTATACTTTAATTGGCCATAGGTATATCCTATTAAGTGAAACAACTACAGAAATTAATAAAAGGTAGAATTTGCTCAATGATTTGACTCGTTTGAGTTATTTCCTTAATAAACTACTATTACAAAAATTATTTGGTTCCGTCAAGACTAAAGACCGCTCCACTTATTATTGCAATCTCACAAACAAAATGGAGTTTTTTGGTTGGGACGAATAAGTTTGTGGGATGGTTCCATTTGGGCAAGGAAGACACCAAAAATCATTCAAAAGGGCTAGTGAACCATTGTAGTCTAAATGGAAGAGACATTGCTTCGCCCTTCATCTCACTTTTGCATGCGGGCCTAGCTACTAACGCAGCCCATAAGGAAGTATTGTGCCAAATCAGCAGAAGAAGTCCAATCTGATCGAGGCCCAAACATTTAGGGCACAGTCTAATCTAGTCCTAAGTACAGATGCAAGGTGCGTTCAATTTGCCAATATCCGATTAGCAGGTCATATCCTCTCTCTCTCTCTCTCTCTCTCTCTCTCTCTCTCTCTCTCACAGCAAAAGAGATTGTCGGCCTCCCAACCGCCTCCCTCCCTCCCGCTCCTCTACAGCTAGGCGTCGAGCCGCCTCCCACCTCCCTATGGCGTGCTGTCCATCATAGCCACTGCCTCACCCCCCCTGCGCTCCTCTATAGCTGGGCGTCGAGTCGCCCCTGCTTAAGCCGCCTCCCACCTCCCTACAGCATGTTGTCACTTCTTCCTCCCCTAGCCAGCCAGATCTGGCAGGTGCGCGTGCCTCTTGTTTTGTTGCTCATCAAGAATCCAATCCCTGTGTCTATTTGTTGATGATTTGATTTCAATTTGTTCTTGCAGGTGGTGGTGGTGTTGGATTTTTCTTCATCAGTTCTTGATTCGTCCATTGATTCATGCGCTCAGTCTTTGAATCGTCTCTGATTTCTGAGGTGGGTTGGATTGGATTCGTGCTCTCATCTTGGCTTCAACGGTTTTTCTCTTCTTGTTTCGGGTGTGCGATTGTGTCTGTTCTTATTTCGTAGGTTGGATCGAGGGCATTAGGCAAGAGATGGAGGTGGAGGGCAAAAAGAATTTAGAGGTGAGTAGTTATTTAGTCTGTGAATCAAAATTCCCGAGAATTATTCCCTTTTCTTCAGAGTTGCTGGCAGCCTTGTCGACGATCGAATCGCCGATCTTACGAAAATAAACGAGGAAAATGACGTGGAATATCCTGGAATGGAATGGGGGTCGCTCTTTATTGATATGAGCTGGATTTACAAGATGTGGCTAAGTACTACCTAAATTACCTTGAATGGAGGAATGTAGCAAGACAATCGGACTTAGAATATGAGTCTAAAGTGATTATCTAGCTTCTAATTCCACCGCTTAGGCTTCTGTGCATATCTTTGCCTTGGCCTTGTTACGTGTGTGTGCCTATCGTCTCCTTCTTGTCTTTGTCTTTTGTCTCTTGTGCTTCACCTTTAAATAACTTCCGAAGAGATGGTAGTTACTCACGGAGAAGGCGTCCTGGTGAAGCGTTACGGTGGTCGGAGCGGTAGAAAGTTAGCAATGTGCTAACTTCCTTGCGATTGCTTGTGAAAATCTTAGCCGTAGGGTGGTTAATAGTCAATGTCTCGGGGTTGTACCATCGCATGGTTTGGAGCGATATAACCGTGTTCCATTCATCATCGATAAGAAATACCCGGTTCGATTTTTTCTGGCGGTTATCTGCGGTGAGGATTAGGCACAAAGCCTCATCAGGCGTGGTACCCGATAAGTAACCTACGGAATACTAACGACCCGTGGAGGTCGTCGATCTTAGGGAATTACGACCATGGCAATATGGTCTTTTATTATATATTAAAATAATATATAGATGTTTTAATCCTCGTCGACTAGCCCCGAACTTTAAATGAACTGAGTGGTGCATATACCTTTTTAGATGAAATCGTATCGAGAACCCATTTAATGTAAGTGGTATACGAAAGTGGTCTGTGTTCACTTTAAAGTTGAGAACTTGCCTTGGGAAGCGAAGAGTTACGTAACATCCCAATTTTGAGCTTTTAAAATCTTTTGAATAGTTAGTAGGAGAAATTCACCATTTGGATTTATTTGAATTTAATTTAAAAAGCTTAATATTGGACTTTGTGTAACAAAACAATTTAATATGACTAAAGTCAACATGAACAATAGTGAAAACTATTTTATTTGGATCCTATGAGCTTGGATATATTTTACGGAATTTTCTAGAATTTTTCCAAGTTCATTTGCTAATTCCATTGCTTATTTGGATTTACGGTATTTTCTTAAAAAGAAAAAGGTATTTAAATCTCGAATAGTGGTGGGCGAATCTCTCTGGCCCAACTCCTTTCCCTGCCTTGACCCACTCGGCCCACTCATTCCTCGCCGTTGGATCGGGATGGGCCTTTCGAGATCTCGCCCTTGCGCGAGCACCTCGCTCTCTCTCTCTCTCAGCGTGGGCCCTGCTGCGTCGTCGTCCCGACTTGGTCTTAAATCTCCGCGTCATTGCCGCGTCGCCATTACCGCCTATGAAGCTCCGTCGACAATATCGCAATCGGCCCCGATTTTGTCGCGGATGATCGCTTCTAAGCCCTATCCTCCCGGACTCGTTCAAACAAAATTCAAATTCAAATTCGTCTCTATCTCCTTTATCTCCATGAGCCCTTCTCGGGTGGTTTCAACCTCCTTGGCAAGCACGTCGCTCCGAGGCCGCCTAGACCCTATAAGTAGCACCTCGAGGATCATCCGCACCCTTTCCAAAAACCCCAAACCAATTGCCCTCTCGAGCCCTTGAGCCGCCCGCAATCGGAGTTTTGGTCGCCGGTCACGGAACCTAAAACTCCGATCCTCTCGCCGTCGGTGACGCATTGCCTCCGGAGTGCACCTGCCTTCCTCGCCTTGAGCTACCGAGAACCCCTGCCGTCACGGAGCTACACCGGGCGCCTTGGCCGACAAAACGAAGCTCTTCGCGCTTGAACCTCGCCACGGCCACCACAGATCACCCCGACCACCCGGAGCCGCGCGATGGGTTCGCAATAACGCCTCTACCCTTTGGTACCACCCGCCACCAGATCGCCGCCGTTCATGGGACCATTGGGTCGATCTTGCCGCCGCCTGCCGAATCCACGTCACCCTCCGCCTCGTCGCCATCGCCTCCAGTGCGCAGCGTGGCGACCACGTGGGCCAGCGTCGGCGCGCCGCATAGCAGCAGGTCGCCCGGCCATTGACCCAGACCAGAGGCTCGGTGGACTTGGTCCACCGTGGTCGTGCCACTAACATGTGGGCCCCACATGTCGATTTTCTTTATTATTCCTTTTCCGAAATTCCCAGGGCTGACGTCATGCTGATGTCATCTGACGCAATATTCTGATTTTTACATTAAGAAATAATTCGAATTCGAGAAAATCAATTTTAGGGTTTTCTTTAGATTTAAACTTTGAAACCCCATATCTTTTGCATCCTAACTCCAAATTCATCCATTCAAATTTCTAAATTCGTCTAAAATCCAGATCTATCTATTGGAGATTTTTAATTATTTTATTGGAGTTATTTGCTTCTGTTATTTATTTAGTTTGTTTGTTTGTCTCGTTTGCGAGTAGACTTGACTTATTTCTTTGGAAGAGTTGAAGAAGAAGGACCTTTCAAGATCAAGATCAATTCCTAGACCTTTTTCAAGGCAAGCTATGCCCTTGACCATTTTGCTTCAGTTTTATTAAAGTATTTTAATTCAAATTATTGCATCTTAATTCAAGTATTTATTTGAAAGCTTTTGGGTGTAGATGTAAATTCCTAATTGTTATGCCTTCCTTGTAAATTGCTATGTCTAAATTCTTTGTCACCCTAGTTATATTAGTTGGTATAGTGTAGCACCAGCGTGGGTTGGTTAGTGCGATTAGATTGCTTAGCCATGCCACGAATCACTTGTCATGTAGATTCTTTGTATTAATTTGACTAAATGAATATGGAACTACGTGATAAAAGCTGTGTGCACTATGTGTTGTATGGCATGTGTTGTACTTAAAACCAAGGGGTGGTAAAAGGATTTGGACCGAGGCAAGTGGTGAATCTTGTGTGATATAGGGGTGTGTGCTATTTTGGTGGAGCTGTGTGCATGGGTTTGATAAGTTTGTGTGCTTAGGGATTGTGGTAGTCTTGCCTTGGTCAATTAAGGACCTCACCATGTGCGCCATTGAACTGAGCCTCACATGCGACCACATGCCCGGTATGGGGCGGGCCTAGCATAGTAAGATGAATGTCAAAATGCTTTGTTATGATTAGTGCTAGCTACACTAATTATATCTTGTGGGTAAAGTGTACAACCTCTGCAGAGTGTAAAACTATTGAATAGCGCGTCATGATCATGGACAATGCTCGGGGATTTCACACTAGGGGTAGATCTTCATAAAACTGTGTGGGAAGGGAGCTGTGTGGTTTAAATCATCCAACTATGTGCTAAAATTGTCTAGGCTATGTGCGTCTTTGTGAAATAAATTGTCAAATTATTATTGTCTATTTGTTTTACTGTTTTCAATCTATTAATTGTATTCAATTGCAAAAGTCGCATTTATGCAAAAGAGCCACAGAATGCCTTTCCCTTGTAAAAAGCCAGCATGTATATTTTGCATCTCTGTGGTGTGGCTTGCGAGTACGGTGTGTACTCACGCTTGTTTTAACGAATCAAGCAGAGGAGGAGTCTTCGCTTGACATTAGAGGGCGAGTATCTTGAAGGTGCTCGATCGTGAGGTCGGATCGATCGGTTACTGTGGTGAATCGATGGGGCGCCCTTTGCCGTTCTGTTTCATTGCCGTTTATTTATCTGTTAGCCTGCGTGGCTTGAATAATTGTAAACTTCGACCTTAAGGTCAAAACCATTATTTATTAATCAAAATTATTCGTTTATGCTATTATTAAGCTTGTATGGATCGATTTCCACCTTTGTTACCCTTGTGTGCACTAAGCGTGATCTGGGCTAGTCGTTGAACCTGAAGGGTCTGAATGTAATTTGGGTCCCGACAAAAGTGGTATCGAGCCATCTTGTTGTAGGTCTAGACCTTAGTTAGATCGGCCGTTTAAATGTCCAAACTATTTTCTAAAAGAAAATTTATCGCAAGACTAAATTAAGCGCTTAACTCCTCTCATATCTCTCTCGACTCATCTATTGCTATAATCTCTACTCTTTTCACTATTTAAAAACTTGGTTTTTACCTTTTGTCTGCTCGACAGATCTCGTACCTTGAGACCTTGGAGATCGCATAGCGGAGGACTTGCCTGTGAGCTATGGAAGGCTGCTGCAGACGCTCGGAGGCTTTGATCGCCCGATGTACCGTGGCAATGAGTACATAGTCAATGGGCGAGATCGTGGTTTGATCTGCCGCCTAACGGTCTCGCTCGGAGGAACACCAGAGGCAGCCGGCCCTTGGACATCTCGGTCAGGAGGATCACCTTGCAGTGAGGAATCCAGAGTCATCACGCTGGCCATACTCAAGTCTGCCACATCTACGCAGGAGAACGCAAAACAACGTCTTCGCTACCATCCCAAAAGCGCCCGGGAGCTATCTGCGCTTCCGTCTCTGAACGGGAAGGCAATGCCACGATAGTGCATCTTGCGCGATTCGCTTGCTTTCGGGAGGAGTCCTTGGAGATGGCCGCCACCGAGCCGAGGTGTGCCTATCGAACTGGGAAGAAGCGAGAGAGGATCGCCGTCTTAGAACAAGCACTCTACGGTCAACATGAGATCGAGGATGATCAAGAGGAAGATCCGGAAGAATCAAGAGGATCGAGGAGATTAGGAGAATCCAAGCAGAGGTTACCTGACTTGGAGGACCAGCGAGCTGCCTGACCCAGAGGAGCCAGTGTACTGCACCCAACACACTCGCCCACGATCCGGGACATCGAGAACCGATTCGCGAGGATGCCGCTCACTTGAAGTCTACACCGGCGGGGCGCCGCCGTGGCTTTGGAGGCTTTCTCGAGTAGTAGTTCGTCTAAGTTCGGTTTAGTCGAGCCTAGCGATTTCCCTTTTGAGTCGCCCTTTAGGCGGTAGCTTGTGTGCTTAGGTTAGCTTTATTTTCTGTGTGCAAGTATGAGTGCAAAGGCCCTTAGGCATTTGTTGCGATCATACTATTAAAATATTAATAAAGATTATTTCATTGAAGTTTCTTGGTTTGTGTTTGTTGGGTTTAATCTATCCCTATCTAGTTCTTAACTCACCTTGTGCTCTCTACCCTATCTAACCCATGGAGCTTCACCGGATGGTTCAGACTCGTCATGTCATTGCAAGTGGATCCGGCACCCAGCACCGATGATAATCAAATCCCCGAGGACAACGGTGCCACCCAAGCACCACCCTTGACTTGCGAGAACTTTGGAGCCTTTATGGCGGCACAAACTCGAGATGATGTATACAATGATGAACGGATGCAAGCCATGAACAACAACAACAAACAACAATCGTCGGGGAGGAGCCCTGTCGCTCGGGGTTATCGAGGACCATCAAGTTGGCTGAATTCATGAGGACTCGTCCGCCAACTTTCTCTGGACATGTCTCGCCAATAGAAGCTGATGATTGGCTTCGCGTGATTGAGAGGAAGCTGCTGATCACCCAATGCAGCGATCACGAGAAGGTGTTATATGCCACTCATCAGATGGAGGGCATAGCCGCCGAATGGTGGGAGAACCTGCTTGGCGCATGAGGCATGAGAATATCACATGGGAGGAATTCTCATGACCTTTCGCCAATATCATGTACTGAAGGCATTATGGATCGAAGAAGGATGAGTTCCGCGCTCTCAAGCAAGGGGTATGTCGATGTTGACTACCTAAATAAGTTTTCTCAACTAGCTCGCTATGCTCAGGAGGATGTCGCTCTTGTGTGTCTCGCGAACCGCTTCTTGAAGGGTTTGAACTCGGGACTACAAGTCAATCGCTTGCCCACACCTTCCGATTTCGAGTTGATTAACAAGGCGTTGGTTATGGAGGACAAGCGCAAAAGCGGAGGATCACATAGCGTCGGATGGCTCAACAGGAAGCCACCACCACAACGGCGAGAGGGCAAGGATAGTGCCACAAATAGTTTACTCGTTTCGGCCAGAATTCGTTCAGACACCACACGCCTTGACACCTCGTCCTTTTGTTGAAATTCTCGCAACCCCACGATCAACCCCACCCGAAACAACGGTGCGGCGGGGGCGGAACAAGAGTGTGTTTGATTGCGTCAACCAGGGCATTACGCCGTCGGTGTCCTCAAAGGGACTATCACTCGATCGCTTCAACCTAGGAGCAACACCGCCAAGACCCGGTCAGCAGAACAATCAAGGAGTTTCTCGGGGAACGATCGGCCGGGAGGGGCGCCTCGGTCCGTTGTCAGAGGTCGTGTTAATCACGTCACACTGGAAGGAGCCCAAGAAGCACCAGACGTCGTACTGGGTAAGTTCCTAGTAAATTCAGTACTGCATCCGGTTTCTGTTTGATTCGGGAGCTTCGCATTCGTTTGTTTCGGAGATTTTGCAACTAAGAATAAGTTGGAAGTTATGCCTCTTAAGCGTACTCTGTTAGTCCGGTCACCGAGCGAGCTAAGTTCTAATATGGGTTGTTTAGGGGCTAAGTTACTCATAGCTGGAGTTGAGTTTCTAGCTAACCTAGTTATTCTAGACACCCAAACCATAGATGTCATCCTTGGCATGGATTGGTTAACCAAGCACAAAGCCGTGCTAGATTGTGGCGAAGAGCGTGACAATCGAGGATACCAAAGGAAACAAAGTGGAGTTTCTAGCTACCTCGGTCGTAATGGGCATTTGATAGTCAACGACTGAAGACCGTTGAGTTGGAAGATGTGCGGTCGTCAAAGAGTATCCAGATGTGTTCCCGGAAGAATTACGGGGAATGCCACGGATCGTGACATCGAGTTTGTCATCGATCTAGTACGAGAACAACACCCATCTCGAAGAGACCTTATCGGATGCCACCGATGAGTTGGTAGAGATGAAGAAAGCAGATAGAAGAACTTTTGGAGAAAGGTTTTGTGAGACCTAGTTAAATGCGCCATGGGGCGCGCCGGTTTTGTTCGTCAAAAGAAGGATGGAAGCATGCGTATGTGCATCGACTACCGGTCTCTTAATGAAGTCACTATCAAGAATAAGTACCCATTGCCGGATAGATGATCTGTTTGACCCGGATGAAAGGAGCGGAGTGTTCTCGAAGATCGTCTGCGATCGAGTTACCATCGATTGAAGATTTGTCCCAAGGATGTACCTAAGACCGCTTTCTCAACACAGTCGGACATTATGAGTTCCTAGTCATGTCCTTTGGTCTGACTAATGCCCCTGCTTATTTCATGAACATGATGAATAAGGTATTCATGGAATATTTGGACAAGTTTGTAGTTGTATTCATCGACGATATTTTGGTTTACTCCAAGTCAGAAGAAGAACATGCTGAACATTTGAGATTAATCCTAGAAAAGCTCAGAGAGCATCAGTTGTATGCTAAGTTTAGCAAGTGTGATTTCTGGAAAAAGGAAGTGGATTTCCTTGGTCATGTTATGGCAATTGCGAGGAGTGTGATTGACCCGATAAAGTTAAAGTCAGTATTACATTGGGAACAACCCAAGACCTGTCACTCAGTTCGCGATTTCTTGGGATTAGCGAGGATATTATCGCCGTTTCATTGAAGGATTCTCATCGATTGCTAAACCTCTTACGCAATTGTTGAAGAAAGAAAAAAGTTTACTTGGACTGACTTGAAGAAAGTTTTCAAGAATTGAAGAAGCGTTTGACTTCATTGATCTTGATTTTGCGGATATTCGCAAGGATTTTGATATCTATTGTGATGCTTAGCGTCAAGGATTAGGGTGTGTCTGATGCAAGAAGGAAGAGTTGTCGCTTATCGTCAAAGCGATTAAGGCCTCATGAAGAGAATTACCCTACCCATGATGCGGAATTAGCGCGATGAGTGCATGCTTTGAAGATTTGGCGTCATTACCTCATCGATGTCATTGCGAGATATACACGGATCATAAGAGCTTGAAATACATTTTTACTCGATCGGATCTGAATATGAGACAAAGAAGATGGCTAGAATTGATAAAGGATTATAATCTCGGAATCCATTACCATCTGGTAAAGCCAATGTCGTTGCCGATGCTTTGAGTAGAAGAGCCTTTGCAATGCTTTGGAAGTGGAAGAGCCTTGTCTTGAGAACTTCAAGAGGAATTCGAAGCTAAGACTAGAAGTAGTATCGAGGATTTGTAGCGATCTGGAAGTGCGGTCTACTTTGGAGAAAGCAGTTCGCAAGGCTCGGCCTAAAGATTGAAATTCTCGACATCAAGAAGAAGATGCGAAGGAAGTTCAAGGACTTCACGGTGGATGATCGGGACATCTTGTGGATCAATGGGCGTATCGTGTTCCAGATATTGATGGATTGAGGCGACTAATTCGAAGGAGGCCCATGACTCAAAGTATTCGATTCACCCTGGTAGTACTAAGATGTATCGGGATGTTAAGAATAAGTTTTGGTGGCGAATTTGAAGCGGGGACGTCGCGAGTTCGTTGCCTTGTGCGGCGTGTGTCGAAAGTCAAAGCAGAACATCGAGGCGGCAGGTCTGCTGCAACCCTTGAAGATTCCAGAATGGAAGTGGGAAGAAATCGGAATGGATTTCATTACCGGTTTACCCAAGACTCAATCGGGTTACGATTCGATTTGGGTAATAGTGGATCGTCTAACTAAAGTTGCCCATTTCTTGCCAGTCAAGACCACGTACTCAGGAGATCGTCTAGCAGAGCTATATATGTCAAAGATTGTCAGTTTGCATGGGGTACCTAAGAAGATAGTGTCAGATCGAGGATCTCAGTTCACCTCCCGATTTTGGCAGAGTTTACATGAGGCCTTAGGGACTCACCTGAATTTCAGTACTGCGTATCACCCCCAGACGGATGGGCAGACTGAAAGGGTTAATCAGATATTGGAAGATATGTTGAGAGCCTGTGCTCTAGCAAATGCTACCCGTTGGGATAAGAGTTTACCATATGCAGAATTCTCGTATAACAACAGTTATCAAGCTAGTCTGCAAATGTCACCGTTTGAAGCTTTGTATGGTCGTGCCTGTAGAACCCCGTTGAATTGGTGAAGCAATTTGAGCGTTAGGTCTTTGGTCCAGATATTATTCAAGAAGCAGAAGAGCAAGTGTCCATGATCAGGGAGAGGCTAAAGATAGCTCAGTCGAGGCAGAAGAGCTATGCCGATAATCGTCGTCGTGATCTCGATTTGAGCGAAGATTTTGTGTATCTCGAGTTCGCCCCTCGAGGTGTGAAAAGGTTCCATGCCAAAGGAAGCTCGCCCCTCGGTATGTTGGTCCGTTTAAGATTTTGGAACGCCGTGGAGAAGTAGCTTATCGATTGGGCCGCCACGATCGTTAGCGAGGGTACATAACGTCTTCCATGTTTCTCGATTGAAGAAATGTCTTCGTGTGCGGAAGAACAAGCCCGTTGGAGTCAATCGAATTGAAAGAAGACCTCACCTACAAAGAGCGGCCGATCAAGATTACGGATGTCGCAGAGCGTCGGACGAAGCAAGATGGTTCGTTTTGCAAGGTGCGATGGAACCACCACTCGGAAGGTGAAACAGCGTGGGAGCGTGAAGAAGATTTGAAAATTTGAATTCCCTAGCCTTTTCTCCATTAGCTTTGAATCTCGGGGCGAGATTCCTTTAAGGGGGAGGTTTGTAACATCCCAATTTTGAGCTTTTAAAATCTTTTGAATAGTTAGTAGGAGAAATTCACCATTTGGATTTATTTGAATTTAATTTAAAAAGCTTAATATTGGACTTTGTGTAACAAAACAATTTAATATGACTAAAGTCAACATGAACAATAGTGAAAACTATTTTATTTGGATCCTATGAGCTTGGATATATTTTACGGAATTTTCTAGAATTTTTCCAAGTTCATTTGCTAATTCCATTGCTTATTTGGATTTCGGTATTTTCTTAAAAAGAAAAAGGTATTTAAATCTCCGAATAGTGGTGGGCGAATCTCTCGCCCAACTCCTTTCGCCAGCCTTGACCCCTCGGCCACTCATTCCTCGCCGTTGGATCAGGGTGGGCCTTTCGAGATCTCACTTGCATGAAAGCCTCGCCTCTCTCTCTCTCTCGGCGTGGGCGTGGGCATTGCAGCGTCGTCGTCCCGACTTGGTCTTAAATCTCCGCGTCATTGCCGCGTCGCCATTACCGCCTATGAAGCTCCGTCAGACAATATCGCAACGGCCCCGATTTTGTCGCGGATGATCGCTTCTAGAAGCCCTATCCTCCGGACTCGTTCAAACAAAATTCAAATTCAAATTCGTCTCTATCTCCTTTATCTCCATGAGCCCTTCTCGGGTGGTTTCAACCTCGCCATGGCAAACACGTCGCTCGAGGCCGCCTAGACCCTATAAGTAGCACCTCGAGGATCGCCATGACCTTTCCAAAAACCCCAAACCAATTGCCCTCTCGAGCCCTTGCCGCCATGATCGGAGTTTTGGTCATGTCACGGAACCCTAAAACTCCGATCCTCTCGCCGTCGGTGACGCATTGCCTCGGGAGTGCACATTGCCTTCCTCGCCTTGAGCTACCCGAGAACCCCTCGCCGTCACGGAGCTACACCGGGCGCTTACCGACAAAACCAGCTCTTCGCCGCTTGAACCTCGCCACGGCCACCACGATCACCCCACCACCCGAGCCGCGCGATGGGTTCGCAATAACGCCTCTACCCTTTGGTACCACCCACCGCCACCAGATCGCCGCCGTTCGCCGGGACCATTGGGTCCAGTGCGCCGCCGCCCTCGCCGCCGTCCACGTCACCCTCCACCTCGTCGCCATCGCCTCCGTGGCACACGCGCGTGGCGACCACGTGGCGCCAGCGTCGGCGCACGCCGAACGCATGGCCCCGGCCAATGACCAGCCGACCAGAGGCTCGGTGGACTTGGTCACCGTGGCCGTGCCAGCGACATGTGGGCCCCACATGTCGATTTTCTTTATTATTCCTTTTCCGAAATTCCCAGGGCTGACGTCATGCTGATGTCATGCTGACGCAATATTCTGATTTTTACATTAAGAAATAATTCGGAATTCGAGAAAATCAATTTTAGGGTTTTCTTTAGATTTAAACTTTGAAACCCCATATCTTTTGCATCCTAACTCCAAATTCATCCATTCAAATTTCTAAATTCGTCTAAAATCCAGATCTATCTATTGGAGATTTTTAATTATTTTATTGGAGTTATTTGCTTCTGTTATTTATTTAGTTTGTTTGTTTGTCTCGTTTGCGAGTAGACTTGACTTTCTTTGGAAGAGTTGAAGAAGAAGGACCTTTCAAGATCAAGATCAATTCCTAGACCTTTTTCAAGGCAAGCTATGCCCTTGACCATTTTGCTTCAGTTTTATTAAAGTATTTTAATTCAAATTATTGCATCTTAATTCAAGTATTTATTTGAAAGCTTTTGGGTGTAGATGTAAATTCCTAATTGTTATGCCTTCCTTGTAAATTGCTATGTCTAAATTCTTTGTCACCCTAGTTATATTAGTTGGTATAGTGTAGCACCAGCGTGGGTTGGTTAGTCTTGATTAGATTGCTTAGCCATGCCACGAATCACTTGTCATGTAGATTCTTTGTATTAATTTGACTAAATGAATATGGAACTACGTGATAAAAGCTGTGTGCACTATGTGTTGTATGGCATGTGTTGTACTTAAAACCAGCGGGTGGTAAAAGGATTTGGACCGAGGCAAGTGGTGAATCTTGTGTGATATAGGGGTGTGTGCTATTTTGGTGGAGCTGTGTGCATGGGTTTGATAAGTTGTGTGCTTAGGGATTGTGGTAGTCTTGCCTTGGTCAATTAAGGACCTCACCATGTGCGCCATTGGCTGAGCCTCACATGCGACCACATGCGGTATGGGGCGGGCCTAGCATAGTAAGATGAATGTCCAAAATGCTTTGTTATGATTAGTGCTAGCTACACTAATTATATCTTGTGGGTAAAGTGTACAACCTCTGCAGAGTGTAAAACTATTGAATAGCGCGTCATGATCATGGACAATGCTCGGGATTTCACACTAGGGGTAGATCTTCATAAAGCGTGTGGGAAGGGGCTGTGTGGTTTAAATCATCGACTATGTGCTAAAATTGTCTAGGTTTGTGTGCGTCTTTGTGAAATAAATTGTCAAATTATTATTGTCTATTTGTTTTACTGTTTTCAATCTATTAATTGTATTCAATTGCAAAAGTCGCATTTATGCAAAAGAGCCCTGAGAATGCCTTTCCCTTGTAAAAAGCCGGCATGTATATTTTGCATCTCGTGGTGTGGCTTGCGATGCGGTGTGTACTCACGCTTGTTTTGACGAATCAAGCAGAGGAGGAGTCTTCGCTTGACATTAGAGGGCGAGTATCTTGAAGGTGCTGATCGTGAGTGCGGATCGATCGGTTACTGTGGTGAATCGATGGGGCGCCACCGCTTGTTTTCATTTCATTGCCGTTTATTTATCTGTTAGCCTGCGTGGCTTGAATAATTGTAAACTTCGACCTTAAGGTCAAAACCATTATTTATTAATCAAAATTATTCGTTTATGCTATTATTAAGCTTGTATGGATCGATTTCCACCTTTGTTACCCTTTGTGTGCACTAAGCGTGATCACAGGCTAGTCGTTGAACCTGAAGGTCTGAATGTAATTTGGGTCCCGACAAGTTCCTCTGTCGTTTGAACAAAAAAAGCTTTTTGTCGGTTGGACTTTGTGGGAATCCTTGAAAGTATCGGAAGTTTATAAAATCTTCTCTCATTTGGGCTCTTAGAATTTTTATGCTTCCAAAATCCCTTTCGATCCTTTAGCTTCTCGCCAAGAAATCCTCGAGCCTTTTCTGTTCTTGACCACAAAGTCTTCAACTTCCACTACTCATCCTTGAGGATTTTCGCCATGTCGGAGCAAATTACGAAGTGGTTGCCTTGAATTGGGCAAGAAAAAGCTTGAGGCTTTGGCGAAGATGGGAATGCTCCCGAGATAAATCGATTAATTGGAGACCGCGCGGAGAGCATTTTTGAGCCGTGAAGATGAGGAAATCCTGTTTTCTCGCCTACATCGAATGTGGAAATTTGAGATTACAGTACACAAATTCCTCCTCGCGTTCTTGAACATTACGGGTGGAATTAGTGAATTTGGCCCCAAATTCGATCGCAAATATCGATATTTTCGCATATTTGTGCGAGGCATACCAGGAATACAACCGAACTTGAAGCTCTTTAGTTATTTCTACCGCATGGTGATGGGAAAATCTGCGGCAAAATCAAGCGGCTCTGGGGAATGCACATTGCGTCTTCATGACGGGAAGGCCGATGAGTACATCCTCATGTCTGTGAAATCTTCGTGGTAAATCATGGAAAAAATCTTGGTTTTACATAATGATTCTGAAAACGATGGCCTCTACTTAGCGGAACTAGAGCAAGTGAAAACCCCAAATGGAAGGAGGCAAGTAAAGAAGGCGGGGATAGTCAAAAGATGGGCGGATGCCATCTATGACTTCTTGGTCGAGGGCGACTTCGTGGCATGTGGTGAAGGATTTCACCTTTCGTCGAGATTAGCCCATTGAAGCTCGGACTCATTCCTGCTCTGGTGCCTTGATCGTGATGAAGCTACCTCGGAAGGTGGTAAGTCTTTGAGATAAATTCGATCGGTATTTTGATTTGATTAATGTATTACCTTAAAATCTGTCTATTCTTCCTTCATTAAAGCTCTTTCCTGGGGAAATTAGAAACAGTCGATGATGATGCATGGGGAGCACTGGAGAAAATTTGAATGCCCCAAGATCTTAGCCGTAACTCCTATTGAAGGGAGGCAGCAAGGCTTAAGGTAATTTAATCAAAATTCCTTTTACCATGTGTATACATATATTAGACCAGATTTCCAATCGTGCTCTACTTTTGCGATCGATCGGATTGCGAATCATATAATCTGGTGAGGATCAACGTCCCACCTTAGTTCAGACCAAGTCGTGCCTGAGGCACTCGAAGGAGATGAATCCTCGAGGTAATAGAACATTTGGAATCATATATGTACGAATTTTTTAGATAAAGGATTTCCTCACCCAATCAAATTTGTTCTTTGATTTAGGTGGATAAGCACGAGGGCATGAGAATGTAGCTGCGGAGGTGTGAACTCGAGTGGTCGTGCACGACCTTACGGTTATTCTTGAAACAAGCGATCGGAGATTGATGAAACCACTCCCTCAGGCCGGATAGTCGGGAATGCGGTCCTTGATGGCTGGTCGAGGACATAACTTCAGACATCTTGTTGGAGGATGTGAGGTTCAACAAACCTTCTTGGTCGAGAACCGGCAAAATTGGAGGAGAAGAAAAGGAAGGCTAGCGGCACGATTTCTCTCTTGCGCGTTCAGAGTCAAATCCGGAGATTAACAAGGTATGTACAAATGAAAGTGGTCGTATAAGTATGTACCTCTAATAATTCCTTGATGATTTGATACTTTGAACTTCCCATCTTCGGTTTGCATAGGTCTTCTAGTGTTACGGTCGTTTCAGGCCGGGTTCTTCTGAGGACGCTTTGTGGAAGTTCAGATCGAGCACTTCTCGGGACAAAGTTCTGAGGAAGTAGTGGTCGAAGAAGCCCCGGCGGTGACAAGAACAACGTTGAGTTGGATCCTTTGGTGATTGAAACCCCTTACGGAGGTAGATGCCTCGAGAGGTCTCAACAGTTCGATCCTTTGTTGATAACCCTTTCCAACCTAACAAGTTCCTTTTCGTCCCGATTTATCGAGGATAAGGAGCTTGATGAGGCGTGGCGAAAGTATCGGATACTCAACTCAAGATGCACCACGATTTGATTTTTCTTTGGTTATAATGACCGAGCAATTGGAGTAGTATTCTCGACCCGACTTCATAGCTCTTCTTTAAAAGTTTATAAGAAACTTAAGAAAGAGAACGCTATTTATGTAGCATTTGGTCGAGAACTTTCTTTGTGATCGGAGGGTGACCCAATGAGTTAAGGACTTGGAGCAAAAGCACTCGAGTTGAAAAGTAAGAACTTTTCCTTTTGAACTTTTGTTTCTTCTTCAATACTTTGCTCCTCTACAATTATTCTCCTTATCGTATTCGATAGATCTGGAGAAAATAAAAGAGGAGGTTGTGGTGAGAAAGCCAAGGCGGCTCTTCTTGAAGAAGAAATAAAAGCTAAAGACCGATCATTCTTTGAAGCAAGTTCACTAAAGACCGGTTGATCGTGAAACAACGACCAAATATGAAACACTTAGCAAAACAAATGAAGGTAATATGTCGTAAGATTGATTTTTCCTTCACTTATGCTTGTGTTCATTAAGCGATTTGTTTTTGCGAGAGCAAGCGCAAATCTTGAGCGAGTAAAAAAACTCGAAATTTGAGCGAGGATAAGGAGGCTCTTGCTCAAAATATTGATGAAAAGATTCATGCTTTGAACAAGATGATCTTTGATATGGGATCGAGGATCAAGCTTTGCCTTCCTTAGGAGATCCAATAGAAAATGAACTATTTGGGTCAACTTCTAGAGGACCTTAAAGTTACTGCTCAAAACTACTCGGACGAATTATGCGGGCCTAAAAACAAGCGTTGCAAGTGGAGTTAGTTTTGCTTTGGCAAAGCTGAAAGCTTCAAACCCTCCATAGATCTCCAAGCTGTTAAAGATGACTTCAAGCGCCCACTGAGGAGGCGACCAAGTTCATGGAAGAACTCGGGCCACTCGGAGATATAGTTGTAGAGGAGATGGAGGTCGAATCTCCGACAAAGCGATGAGTTAAGGTGGGAATATTTCTTAGAGTAGGTTCTGCAAGTGTAAAAATATTTGAATATCTATGAAAACTTACCTTTTATGTCATTGACAAAGCTTTTGTTTATCTGTTTGACTTTTTTTAAAATTCTCGTATATTTCCTAGCCCCGGCGCTTTATAGTAGAAGAGCGTTCTTGTACAAGCGGTGAGCCAAGAAAGAGAATAAAAAGAGGTCATAACCATGTATGTGAGTTTTGAAGGTATGTTTGGACATGTAAGACAAAAGCGATCGTTCTTGAGACTAGGAAATCAAATGTGGTCGGGACAGTATGATTTCGACTAGTTATAGATCTTTGTTTGTCATAATGGAAATACCAATCAAAAACACTATATATGGTCGGGAAAAAGACTTTGTCAAACTTGACATAAGAAGAAATGCAAATATGTATGCAACAAATTATAAGTGAACTTTGTTTATATCTATTGTCCCATAATGCGGTGGAACTAATGCTAAGACACGAAGGCATCGACACATTTCTTGAAAGCGTGTTCAAATTACGTATCCGATTGGTAGCGAGGATCGTGAAAAGAACCGTCGCTAGGAAGCTCCTTCCGATTAGGCGGGACCACGTCGCGAAAAAGGAGAGACTTCGACTAGGAGGCTTTCCGTGTCTGACCGATAACGAGACAAGAATAGACCGAATCTTAAAATAATGAAGCATAATCTTGAGAATCGTAAGCATATCATTCATGAGATAGTTAGTTGTGTGGCGCTCGATTACTCATTTTCTTTGAGAAAAGAGTGTAGTCGTAGCGTGGGAATCATTTGAAGAAAAATGCTCACGACTAGGACCATAGAGTATCGAGATCCTTAAAAGGATATCGGAGAGAAAAATGTCTTCTCAGGCGGACTAACAATAATAAGCGACGAGAATGTAGGTGTATATATATAAGCAAGGTTGCACTTCTTAATTAATTAATGAATTTAATGAAATTGAAATTGAAAGAAATGAAAGAATGAAAATTAAACATAGAACTTACATAATTGATCGATGTTCCAAGAATTTGACAAAATTTGCCCATCGAGACATAGCCGATCATGCGGAACTGGTCGGGTTACTTGACCCGCAGTGTAAGGACGTTCCCATTTAGGAGAAAGTTTATTGCGATTTGTTTGGCTCTGAATTTTACGAGAACCGGATCACCTCTGACAAGGTCATGCGGTGCACCTTACGACTATGGTACCTTCGCATGGCTTGTTGGTAGGCTAGCGATCGTACAAGGGCTTGGTTTAAATGCGTTCTTCAAGGAAATCGGCGTCGTCGAAGTCGTCGTTCATTTCGATCATTTTCGTCAAAGCGATCGGTTCGAGCAGAGCCAATTTTGAGTTACGGAGGAAGCATAGCTTGACACCATAAACCAAAAGAATGGAGTTTCACGGTCGCCGTACGGTAGGTCGTGGTTGACGACCCATAACACGGAGGAAGTTCTTTAACCCAAGCGCTGACCGTTTGATTAAGCGGTCGAATACTCGGCGTTTGATCCTCGCATAAGGATACCATTAGCCGCTCAAGCGCTCCGTTGCTCTGCGGATATTAATGAAGCAAAATGAACTTTGACACCAAGTTCATCGCGAAATTCTGGAATTGATTGCTTTGGAGGCGGGAACCATTATGCGTGATGATCTGTTGGGTACACCAAATCGCGTGATCACATTTTCAGAGAAATCTCTTAGCGGCCTCGGTTGTTATTTTAACGGTGGCTCGGCTTCAATCCATTTTGTAAGCGTGTCAATCATGGCGAAAAAAATTGAAGCCCGGTGCTCTTAGGAAAGGTCGAGAATGTCCGATCCCAGGTTGCAAAAGGCCAAGAAAGAGAGAATTGTTTGTAAGGCTTGTCTTTGGTGGTGTACTTATCGGCTATAAACCGACATTGTACACACTTCATCACAAGCTCTTTTGCATCATGAAGGCGATTGGCGATAATAG
This sequence comes from Phyllostachys edulis, assembly GCA_036346405.1. Taxonomy (NCBI): domain Eukaryota; kingdom Viridiplantae; phylum Streptophyta; class Magnoliopsida; order Poales; family Poaceae; genus Phyllostachys; species Phyllostachys edulis. Next base: position 13,167,237 of record CM070550.1, on the reverse strand, counting down.
CCTTCTTAGGAAGGCTTTACCGAGGGTTACTGTAGGAATGGTGTGCTCCAGACACCTTCATGGATTTCGGTTAGCAATCTAATGCCATCGGTTTGAGATATGCATCTCATCAACACTCCATGAGATCCTCGTTTATACAAGGTACTTTCGATTAGAGTGTATGATTTGGCTTTTCGTGCTATCTGATCGGCCTCTACATCATCTTCTGGAATTGTGTCATCTTTGAAGATAATTGTAGATCGATGTCATCGATCTCTACCTTGATCGTGGTGGCGCCAACCGTCAACGACTGTGGAGCATCCATGTTCCCTTGATTAGTTTGTTCAACTTACAAAGAATCATGTATGTTCTCGGAAGGCTCAACTACCGAGGGTGAATTGAGTTGCTCGAGAAAAACTCGGGCGGGACGGTCGACCTCGTGGAGGCCATCCGTGCCAAGCTGATGCGCGAGAAAGTTTTCCTTTCTAGGAATATGTTGGATCTAAAACCGAAGAAGTGCTTTTCGAGTTTTCGTACTTCGCCGAGATAAGATGACATCTTGGTACTAGAGCATTGATACTCTTTCCCCACTTGATTCGCTACTAGTTGAGAATCGCCTTTCACTAATGTCTGCGAATCCCGAGCGAGCGATTTGCTCGAGTCTGCCGATAAACCTTCATATTACGCCACATTATTGGTGGCGGGAAAATTCTTGGATGGCGTGCTTGATGTGTTCGCCCGATGAGGGATATCAAGACCACTCCGGCCCGATCCTTGTAACATCAATCCTCGAAATACATTGTCCACTCGTCGTGGTGTTAGTACTCGGGTCCTTGGGTGGGTTCGAGGTTTGTCCATTCGGCAATGAATTACGCTATTGCAGGACTTTATTGCTGTTAAGTGAAATGAAATGGAGATCGACGCCCTAGCTCGACCGCCCATTTGGCTATTAAATCTGATGATTCCTGTTTCCAAGGACTTGACCAAGGGGATATCCGGTAGAGTACGACCACTTTGTGGGCACGAAAGTAGTGCCTTAGCTTCCTTGAAGACATAAGGAGGCCATAGAGCAACTTTTGTACTGTGGGTATCTTTCCTTTGGTCCATGTAAGACTTCGCTACGTAATAGGTAGTCGTTGGATATTATTCCTTTCTACAACGATTACACGCTAAGCATGCGTGGTGTTCTTTGCCACGTAAATTAGCAATGTTTCTCCGATCTCGGAGAAACTAAGACCAAAGTACTCGTAAGGTACTTTTGAGTTCCTCAAAGGCATCGTTTGCCTCTTTAGTCCACTCGAAACTCCCATGTTTAGAAGAAGTTTAAAGAAAGGTAATCCTTTTCCCCTAACCTTGCTATGAAACGACTTAACGCCATACTGACGGTTAGTTTTGGACTTCCTTCTTCGTGGTGGGGCGCATCAGTCGATGGCGCAATTTTTCTTTGGATTTGCTTCAATACCTCTAGCGAAACTAGGAAATCGAAAGCGGTTTTCAGTGAAACTCGAACACACACTTTTAGGATTTAACTTGAGGTTATGTCTTCTCAAGTTATTAAAAGTTTCTTGTAAGTCGAAATGTGGTCGCTTGACGTTGGTGGTCTTCTGACGGATCGTCAACATAAGCTTCTAGATTCCGACCTATTTGTGGACTAAAAGTTTTTGCATCAACCTTTGAAAAGTTGCACCGGCATTTTTGAGACCAAATGGCATCTTAATATAACATAAGTACCATATGGGGTGATGAAGGAAGTTTTCTCCTCATCTTCTTTACACATACTAATCTGGTGGTACCACGAATACGCATCTAAAAACTTAGTAACTCGCACTTTTAAGTAGAGTCTACTAGTTGATCAATGCGGGGAAGGGAAAGTCATCCTTCGGACAAGCTTTATTAAGATCTATAAAGTCGATACACATTCGCCATTTCCCATTATTTTTCCTAACCATTACAGGATTAGCAAGCCCTTTGTGGGTGGTCGACTTCACGAATAAATCCTGCACGAGAAGCTTGTCAATCTCCATTGGATTGCTTCCTTCGATCGGGTGCAAAAGCGTCGTAGTTTACCTTGATCGGTTTTTATCGGTGGAGAGCAAGCACTGTGCTCGATCTCCTCGGGGACTCAAGCATATCGGACGCTTGCCAAGCAAACCGTCTTGATTTGCTCGGAGGAAGGAGACGAGCGACTCTTCCTATTTAGGGTCGAGTCTTGCCCGACCGAATCTTTGCGGGCGGTTGGATCTGGTTGTCTGACCCATGTGACGACTTGACGCCCTCGGGAAGCGCTTTTGTCGAGTAGTACCTCCTTGGTGCAGTCGGATGGTTTGGGCGTCATCTTTGGCCAGTGCTTGACTGCATGGGAGCGGATTAACCTCTCGGTCGGAAGTTCATCAACCGATTGCAAAGGATTTCCGATCGCATCGTAAGCCATTTTCGATCTCCTCGGTGTGATGACTCCGGCCTCGGCATTTTCAAACTTTGATAACCGTAATGCGTGGCTATCAAGAATTTTGCTAATCTTTGGTCGACCGAGCATTCCGTTGTATCGCGGATTGAAGTTTACTACATCAAGCGGGATCTTCTCTGTTCGGAAATTGTCGAGGTTTTCCAAGCGTCACCGGTAAGGAAACTTGTCCTATCGGTTTAGCGGTAGAACCGGAACTATGCCATGAAAAGCATATTTCATGTGTTTCACCTTTGACATGGGGACTGCATTTCTTCTAAAGCTCCTACAAATAATATATTCAAGGAACTACCCCATCCACTAAGACCCGATTAACCGACAATTATTAATAGTTGGTTCAACGGCGATGGGGAACCTACCGGTCGAGTCGATGGGATGGTGCGATCGTCTTTCTTTGAAGAAATTGAGGTGTCAGAGCCTTCGAGTGCTTGATTACAGTTGGAGATTCGACGAGGTTGACCTCCGCTCCATGGCCTTGAGATAGCGTCTGGACTCGTATGAAGAAGATCCTCCAAAAATCATGTTGGTGTGTGTTGGGGATCTGGTACTCCATCTCCTCGTCGCCATCCTTGTCCTTTTTGGAGCTCGTTTCTCCATGTTCTGTATTCTTTGGAAATGGTCCTTTACCGCATAATAATCCTCCAGTTTGTTACGCGAGACCACGGCAGTCTTGCAGATCATGCCACTCTTTGGTGAAGTGGACACCACTTCTTATTAAATGCAGAATCCTTGGTCGGAACTTTTGCTTTGCTTCGACCGGCATAGTCCTTCTTGCCCTTCTGATCTTATGCAGGCAGCGAGGACTTCTTTGTCGTCGGGTCTGCGGTTCTTTTTCTTCTTGAGAGACTTCTTGTTCTTTTCTCCTGTTTGTCGAGGCCGGTGGGGAATCTTGTCTTCCGATCGATGGCTTCACACCACTCGATTGCTTCACTAGCGATGGCATATTTGTCGCCATATCAAAAAGCTCAACGGTTGTTCTTGGAGGGTTCATTGCTATGTCCTCCGTAAACCGCCGATTCCTTAGACCTGTTTTAAAAGCTTTGAATAACGAGAGGACTCTGCGACTTGGGTATAGAGTTCTGAACTGGTGAACCTCTTGATATATTGGCGTAAAGTCTCATCGAGATCCTGCCGGATTACGTGGAGATCGTCCTCCTTCGAGGCGATCGTGCGTACTGGAAGTTGGCAATCGAGAAGATCCCGAGTTGTTCCCAAGTATATATGGATCCGGCCAGGTAAGTTTAACAACCACGGAGGCGGACCCTTCGAGCGGTGGGTAAATAGTTGGCCATTACATTCTCATCGCCACCAATGAGCCACGATAGCGGTGGTATATATTTGGAGAAATTCCAATGGGTTTTGAGTTCCATTAAATTTGTCCAAGTTGGCGGTCGGGCCGGCTAGGCCTTATATGACTTGGAGCCGGCAGAGAAGGCTCGACAACGTGATTGATTCATGGCGTCTTCTCAGGAAGGTGCGGATTATGTCGATCGGAGACCGATCCCTAAGATGGAGCAGCTGGAACTCCGGTGTGCCGATCCGTCGTGAACATTGATATGATGTCCACGACCGCCCACTTGGTTCAAGCGATGTCGGAGATCGTTAGGTCCTAGTGGTGGTTCTTCTCGGCAGATGGGGAGTATCCTCTTGAAATAGCCTTCTCCTCGTGACTCCTTGGTCGGAATCGTCGAGGAGGTCTTGGTATCGATCGCTCTCTGGTATGACCGTCTTGTCCCCTCTTGAGGAGGCGTTGGGGACGAAGTCCTAGTCGACTTCTGAACCCCTCATTCTCGTCGCTTCGTTATTTGCATGGTCTGCATTGGAGAATTTGGATGCGACCTACGAGTTATACAAAACTAGGCGATCTGCTAGAGCGGGATCGGAATTATTAACATGTTTTGAATACGTCGCAAGTTTTGTACGATTCTGAGAAGGTCTCGGGTGGTTCATCTTGGTCGTGAGGTGTCGCTGTCGAACCTTCCCCGACCTTCGGATTTGTTCGATCTGTCGGTCACTCTGGGTGGGGCGGTGCTAAGCGAGTTAAGCGATTGGCGTCGATTAGTTCCGTTGCCTCCGGAAGTTGGTGCTTGCGGCCGGATCATCTCTAACAACACGTGATGGCGTGGTAGAGTGTAGGACCGTCGCGGGGCATCTTGATCTTCATCTCCGATCGCGTTGACCTCGTGCTTCCGGCATTGATCTTCCGATGAGCTTCCATCATAACTAATGGAGAGCTTGTCGGTTCGCCGAGAATCTTCCACGATGGAGATCGGTCGGAGATGAGCACTTCTCGAGGTCTTCTCGGCTGATCCAAACGAACCGCCGATCGTATCTTTGAGTGTGATCATCCCCACATGGCCTCGACGATGGAGGTTTCATCGACACCGATTACGGTGTGACGGTTGACTCTGGAATTGCGAAGCGAAGGAGAGTATCTTTCACCATGATTTCATCAATGGTATAGAGTTTTCGGGTGATGGAGCTGAAATTTCTTCACTGTTTAGCGATCGAGAAGGCCGGGCTTGAAGAGATCCTCGGCATTCGAACTGGTGAACGGCGGTTCTCTGGTTGCGCCCGGTAGTGGCGGCGCATCTTCATCCATCCGTCGACCTCGCTAGCGTCGGCGACATGCGAGCGGCGGAGGAGGATGAGGAGGATGACTGCCATTTTCTTCCATGGCGCGGATACATCCTTCCATGTCGAGGTTGGCGAGTCCGCCGTCGAACGATTTTCCTCATCCCAAACTCGGGCATAGTCGCATGAGCGATTGCGAGTTTTTGGGCGAGATTTTCTTGGCGAAAAAAGAAAAATTTCTTGAAACTTCGCCTTCTTCCCCACTTGACGGGCGCCCGGCCGTCGGCGATCGAATCGCCGATCTTACGAAAATAAGCGAGGAAAATGGCGTGGAATATCACGGAATGGAATGGGGTCGCTCTTTATTGATATGAACTGGATTTACAAGATGTGGCTAAGTACTACCTGAATTACCTTGAATGGAGGAATGCTTAGCAAGACAATCGGACTTAGAATATGAGTCTAAAGGTGATTATCTAGCTTCTAATTCCACCGCTTAGGCTTACGTGCATATCTTTGCCTTGGCCTTGTTACGTGTGTCGCCTATCGTCTCCTTCTTGTCTCTGTCTTTTGTCTCTTGTGCTTCACCTTTAAATAACCAGAAGAGGTGGTAGTTACTCTGGAGAAGGCGTCCACTGGTGAAGCGTTACGGTGGTCGGAGCGGTAGAGAAGTTAGCAATGTGCTAACTTCCTTGCGATTGCTTGTGAAAAGCTTAGTAGGGTGGTTAATAGTCAATGTCTCGGGGTTGTACCATCACATGGTTTGGAGCATATAACCGTGTTCCATTCATCATACGATAAGAAATACCGTTGATAATTTTACGGCGGTTATACGGTCGGGATTAGGCACAAAGCCTCATCAGGCCGAGGTACCGATAAGTAACCTCTGGAATACTAACGACCAGGGAGGTCGTCAGTCTTAGGGGTTACGACCATGAAGACGTATGGTCTTTTATTATATATTAAAATAATATATAGATGTTTTAATCCTCGTCAAGCCTAATGGGTGGTTTCTTGATTGAAAGTAGACTGGATCCAAGGACATGGAGGTGTAGAGCAAGAACCTAAAACTGGAGGAGCCACTGGCCTCCTCCGAGATGGACATGGATGAATCGGGTATTGGTGACTTAATGTGTTAATATTACAGCTAGAGATATCCAAGCCTGGGAGACTATACCTCTTGGACCTTTCCTTGGGAAAAGCTTCACTAGGACACCTCATACCATTAATAGAGTGTTTTTTTAGAGAGCAACTAGAGCACGCTATACCGTTGGGAGCCATTCCCAACGATATAGCATCCAGCCATCCGGTTTCATGCAGTCTCATATGGAGTATCATCATGTTTCATCTAGTTTCTCTAATATTCATGCTAATGTTTGAAGTGTTTCATGGAGTTTCATCGTGTTTCATCAAGTCTCATGAAGTATCACCGTGTTTCATAAAGTCTCATGGAGTTTCATCATGTTTCATCAAGTTTCATATAGTTTGATCCCAAAGTATCATTGTTTCATCCTAAGTCTCATGGAATTTCATCGTATTTCATCCCAAGTCTCATGGAGTATCATCGTGTTTCATAAAGTCTCATGGAGTTTCATCAAGTTTCATATAGTTTGATCCTAAAGTACCATTATTTCATCCCATGTCTTATGGAGTTTCATCGTGTTTCATCAAGTCTCATGGAGTATCATCGTGTTTCAACCCATGTCTTATAGAGTTTCATCGTGTTTCATCAAGTCTCATAGAGTTTCATCGTCTTTCGTCAAGTCTCATGGAGTTTCATCAAGTCTCATGCAGTATCGTCATGTTTCATCCAGTTTCACTCGGATTAATGATAAGTGTTTCATGAAGTTCCATCACAAGTCTCATGGAGTATCATCAAGTCTCTTGCAGTATCATCGTGTTTCATCAATTCTCATGAAGTTTCATCATGTTTGATCAAGTTTCATATAGTTTGATCCTAAAGTACCATTGTTTCATCCCAAGTCTCATGGAGTTTCATCGTGTTTCATCCCAAGTCTCATAGAGTGTCACCGTGTTTCATCAATTTTCACTCAGATTCATGCTAATTTTTGAAGTGTTTCATAACGTTTCATTCCAAGTCTCATCGAGTTTCATCGTGTTTCATCCCAAAGTACTATTGTTTCATCCCAAGTCTCATGAAGTTTCATCGTGTTTCATCAAGTCTCATGCAGTATCATCGTGTTTCATCAAGTCTCATGGAGTTTCATCCCAAGTCTCATGAAACTTCATGAAACACGATGAAACTTCATGAAACTTGGCGTACATGAGGAGGAGGAAGGTGAGCGAGAAGATCATGGTGAAGATGCCAACGACGATGGCGATGCTCGGTCGAAATGAGACCTTGATGCCAACTCCCACCGGTGTCTCCGGAGCAGCCTCGGCGGTGGCCGGTTGCGCCGAGGCGGCGCACACCATCGCGGAGAGGAGGACGACGAGGAGATGGAGGCATGCATGCTATGCTCGTCACCGTGCCTGTTGAGGCTGCCGTCGCCGGCGCCCACGAGCTACAGCGGCACTATCAGCTTTCGGTGGCGTCGGCCGGGGACACGTTGCATGTGGCCAGCAGGGTGTTCACTTCCACCTTGCACTCGTTGCTAAGCAGGGGGTAGCTCGTCGTGGTCACCAGTCCCAATTTGATCATAAAAGCTCATTGCCGTCCGCCAAATCCTGGCTGGCCACCACCCTGGCCAAGCACCAGTACCACGGCAAACCCCAAAGCGAAAACAAGAAAATGTTGAGACGGCCGGAGATCAGTCGCATTAATTAAGTGGCATTCAGGCAAGAATTAAATAGGTCCTTACCGGGGAACGCCGAGACCACCGCCGCATTGATGGAGCTCCTAGTGCTGCATGGCACTATGAACATGTGTGAGGAATCGAGAAGGAGTAAGCAAATGGATAAGGTTGGAGGCATCGAACAGATCCAACGGTGAGGTACTATCCCGTTTTCTAAAGAAAAACGCTATAGCGTTTTGTAGTCTTTCTTGTTTTTTTAACATAGGCTTTACCATGCTTTGTAGAAAAGTTGAAGTCCTGCACATATCTTGCTTATTTTTTAGAAATGTTCGTAATCAATTCAAGGATGCTTCTGTAATTTTCAGTTCTGAGTTCCGTATTTCTATTGTGGCCTGTACAAGTGCTAAGTGAAATCTTATATAATTTCTGCAATGCATTGTGAAGAACTATACTTTTTTACCCTATGTAACATGTTTTTTTTCCACTTTGTCAATTTTAATTTCTCTAGGTACAACATTATCACATTGGATTGTGAATCTGGATGACCTAAAGCCTTTTGCTTGTGAGGCTCCTAAGCAGGTAAGCAATTAGTTTTCTTTATATAGTTGTCAATGTTGTTTCTTTTGCTAATTAGCATTTTATTATTCTGCGAAGAACTAATTGGCTTTATGTTATAGGAACCTGAGCCTTTGTCTTACTTAGCTGAAAAGAAACACATAGACTACGACATTCCTCTTGAAGTAGGATTCTGTCACTGTTGTTGCTTTGCCTTTTTATCTCTTAGTATTTTTTGTATTAATAACATTATGATTATTGCATTTTCTTTGTTTGTGCAGAGTTTGGATTAAGCCCAAAGAGCAAAGTGATCCATCGATTGTCGCAAAGAGTAGTTTCAAGCATTTGTAAGAACCCTGATTATACGCCTTTTCAGTAGAAGTCATCTTTGCCTGTTGAATGCATCATTTCATTTATGGCTTATATATATTCACTTTGTTGTTCTTGGTAGTCATGGAAATATATTCACATGGTTTCCCTTGGTTTTGATACAGATTCGCATTGTATTTGGTAGTGTTTTGATGCAATGCACTACCTCCTGTTTTTAAAGTTATGAAATTCCTTTTTTACCTCGACGTGTAACCTGTGCACATTCATGTAAACAATTCGAAGTGGTGCTTTCCTGTTCTTGATTGACCCTCTCAGGGTACATCATCTTCATCCATGGTCCGTAAGCTTCTTGAACTATATACCCTGCATTTTGGATAAGTATATATTTAAAGCATTTTGACATACTTAGATCCCTCTGTTCTTTAAACTATACTTTAAATGTCATGAGCCCCCTTCTTCCTCTTTCTCCTGAGTTCTTGCAGATGCCTATCGCTTCAGCAATCACCAAGCTTTCGATATGTAGGTGCGAAAAATGTAAATATACATCTTTGCTTAATGTCCATATGAAGTACTATTCCATTTCTGTGGTACCTGATTTGTCAGGTCCATGCCATGCCAAAATTGAAGTGGAAAACATCAAATGAACTAGATACGTTGACATCATTGACCTATGTAATCAATGTTTTCTGTAGAATAGAACATGTAGGAGTTTAACAGAATGGAAGTCTATCACTCCAGGTACTTATCTTTCTTGTTATTTTTAACACATTTAACATGTTTTTTCACCAGCATTTCAAGATCTTCGCTTAGATTGTACTTATCGGTGATCTAGAACCGATCTTACATATGATTGTTTGATTCGGGAGGACTCTTGGAAAATAGAATCACGCAGAGAATGACATAGAGATTTTATACAGGTTCAAGCCTTCTCTAGAGAGAATAATAACCCTACTCCTGTGTGGTTGTATTGAGTGTGATGATTACAATCAAGAGATAGACTAGGGATTTTGCTCCTGATTGTCGGACCCGGGAACAAAAGATCCCGAACCCTCTGTGTTCATACACCAGTCCAGGATTTCCGGTGTACACAGTTACAAAAATGATAACATAACCAAATCTCGCATTGCATTAATAGTAAATCAGAGTTCGATACAATTGGGCATGAAGCCAAATAAAAGAGTAAATAACACAGCGGAAGTAAAAACAATAGTAGTAGTAGGCCAGAACGATCCGCCACAGGCAATCGTCTAGAGGCGTAGCCTAGGCGTCGGTGTCCTCACCGTCCTGATAGTAGTCTTCTCCTGAAATTTTGTTGCATAAAGCAAGCATGAGCACAACTACCATGCTCGCAAGTTACACCCAATATGGAATTGTAATGCATGCATAAGGTAAACAAAGGACATTGGCAGGGTTATTTTGCATAAAGCAGCGGTTTTAGATTAAATAATCATAGTAGATTGTAAGGCCATTTTCATACGATATCTAAAATCATAATTTTAAAAGACAATTGTATAATGTGGATAACCTCCAACAAAGGTGATGGATATCCTCCAATCACAATGGCTAACCGCCCAAATTTTCCCACAGGACTAACCATCCTGCAAACATCTGTTGAATTCATTTTAAAACCAAAAACAAGTCTAACTCAAAGTGGCTTTGCTAGCATATCCATGACCGCGGACGCGGCTATTCGAATAGTTTTCTACTCTGCAGAGTTTGTACAGCTTTACCCAAAAGACACGAGTTCTCTAGTTTATCCGGCATATATCTATGCCACCGCTCACTACCTTAGGTAAGCAGTCTAGAGCACGTGACAAGGCCTTTATGATGATCTACCTCAAAGTACTCATGCCCGCTAAGGTTTCGCCCCCTTTGGACTAACCATCCGCAGGTTCAGGGCCCCCTCTTGCGCTAGGTGGGACTATAGTCTAACCGACACCGCTCATACAAAATAGCACGAATATCTCGAGGTATCCCAAATTATTGAGCAGGTCTTGCCCAAACAAGGCGTGTGGTGGTACTGATGAGCATAGCAAGATGCGGCTCTAAGACCGGTCCTTAATTGACTTGGGCGTCTTTCAAATCAAACCCTGGGCTTTAATCCTAACCAGATTAAACCCGTGCATAAACCTGCACCCACCTTTCATCCGTTACGCCCAAGTCCAAACCATTTTAATTTTATTTTAGTGGAAACCATCTTTACAAACTCTCTATGGTAAAACAATACCATAGATTTAATTTCAAACAATTTGTAATGGTTTGGCTAAATCCTCCCAAAATCAAAATCATGGTCTAAGCATTTGCTAAGCGTTTCCAAACAATTTATCTATGGTGACAAAGGGATGACCTGTCAATATTCAAAATTGGCCATACAATAACAATTGGAATAACTAAGCATTTAAACAGGGTATTAAAATAGTTGACTAAAAATATGCATGCAATAATAAATTTAAAAATTGAATTAAATAACTTTAAAATAGTAGGTGCAACATGGTCAAAGTGTAACTTGCCTTCACTGAAGTCTTGAAATTCTAAATCTTGGAAGAATCAAATTCCCGGAATAAATAAGTAGTCTAAGCGTGAAAATCGACAAATCAATCGAAATTCAAATAAATTCAACAAGACAAATTAAACTGAGTCCAAATGAAATAATTTCATTTTATTTAGCTAGAACATAATTTTCTAAGATTTTAGCAATTGGAATCATTCAATTTGGAATTATGGTTCAAAAGATATGAATTTTACAAGTTTAATTCCTAAATTAGTAGTTTAAATTATTTCAAATTCAAAAGACAGTCTAAACCTACTCCAAATCAAATGTTTATATTTTATTTAGCTAGATATTGATTTTATAAGATTTTAGAAATTGGAATCACCTAATTTGGAGTTAAGAATCAAAAGATATGAATTTTATAAACTTAAAGCCTAAATCGCAATTTAATCCATTTTACGAATTATTTTTCTAAAGGAAATCTAGTTTATTGCATAATCTTGACATCAGCCTTGAGTTTAATCGAAATTTAATAAATCCGACATGTGGGTCCCGTGTCATGGACCTGATCCACATGGACTCGATCACTGGCTTGCGCCGCGAAGTGGGTGTGGTGGCATGGCTGTGCCACCCGTGCGCCACGTCAGCGGAAATGGGCGACGTGGCGCCCGCATGGCATGAGGTGGCGCTGACGTGGGTAGGCGGCGACGGTGTCGGCACGGGTCCCCATGGTGGTCGGCAAACGGCGGCCCGGCGGAGTCCGGCGAGGGCGGCAAGAGAAAGAGGAGATCGCGGGGATGTCAGTGCGCTCACCCACTCGACAAGTCGTGGGCCAGGCGGCGGCGGACGAGGAAGAAATGGCGGCGAGATCTGACGGCAGCAAGTAGAGGTTCCGGGTCCTCGGCGGCGAGTGCGCCACAACCCATGGCGTCGCGGTGAGGCGAGTAGTGGTGGCGGCGAAGCAGCGTCAGCGGTGGCGCCGAATCGGAGAAGAACCGAGAGCTCCTGCCGGTGAAGAACTCCAAAATTCGGGCTCTCTGAGGAGGAGGAGGATGTGTGTGGTGGCGGGGAGGTATGGGGAGGAAGGCGCACCGGGGCTGCCTTTTATAGGGGGCGGCGGAGGAGGTGGAGATCGTGTGCATGAGCGTGGCGGTGGTTTTGGTGGCGTGGCGAGTCGGCGCGGAGAAGAGGAGAGAGGGGGAGTGGGGGCGGCTCGTGCGTGCGGTTCACGCAAGACGCACGCCAAGATCGGGCGGTTGGGGAGGTTGTTCGGAGCTCGCCTGCTCCAATAATGACAGCAGGCGCCTGCGAGGAAGAAAGGGTCGGGGAGAGATGACCCGGGGCGGGCCCGCGTGGAAGTGGGGAGGCGGTCACTGGCGGGTGGGGCCGGGAGGTGAGAGGAAAGGTGGAGAGCGGGCGGGCCGTGCTGGGCCGTGAGAGGCCGGCACGTGCGGTGAATAGGAGAAGGCCGTGGCGGTTTCGGCCCAAAAGCATTTGAGATTTTCCAATTGAAATAATTCTACAAATTCATTCAAGCTTTAGAAAATAGCAAAACAATTCTAAAAATTCTAGAAAAATTCACAGAAGTTCCTAGAATTATTATGGACTTAAATAAAATAATTCCAACTTAAAGTTGGTAATAGATTTTGAATTTAAATTTGTTTTGGCTTTAAACAATTTAAAGAAAAGCTTTTAAAACTTCAGAAAATTCACACATTCAAATAAGTTTTAAACTTTAACCAAATTTGAAATTTTGGGCTGTTACAAACCTACCCCCCTTAAGGGAATCTCGACCCCGAGATTCAGACTTGACTGGCAAGGAGGTGGGGATACTCTGCTTTCAGATCTTCTTCTCGCTCCCAAGTGGCTTCACTTTCCGGGTGGTGACTCCACTGGACTTTGTATGAACGGATGATCTTGCTCCGAGTGACACGCTCTGCAACGTCCAAAATCTTGATCGGTTGCTCCACATATGTGAGGTCTTCTTGAAGATCAATGCTTTCTAGAGGGGTCTGATCTTCAGGCACTCGAAGGCACTTCTTTAGCTGTGAAACATGGAAGACATTGTGGACGGCGGATAAAGAATTCGGTAGCTCAAGTTGATATGCAACCGCCTCTTCTTCTTTGTAATCTTGTAAGGTCCCACAAATCAGGTGCGAGCTTTCCTTGGTCGGAACCTTCTTACTCCTCGAGTGGGGTAACCCGAGATAGACAAAATCTCCTTTGCAAAGGTCAACTCTCTCCGACGGTTATCGGCATAACTCTTTTGTCGGGTTTGGGCTACTCTCAAATGTTCTCTTATGGCTTTAACCTTACTTTCGGCTTCTTTGATCAACTCCGGTCCAAAGAGTTGATGCTCTCCTACTTCATCCCAAAGAAGCGGAGTCCTGCATTTTCTGCCATACAAAGCTTCAAATGGAGACATCTGTAGACTGGCTTGGTAGCTATTATTGTACAAAAATTCCGCATAGGGCAGATTCTTGTCCCAACTTTGTCCGTACTCTAAGGCGCAGGCTCGAAGCATGTCTTCAAGAATCTGGTTGACTCGTTCTGTCTGGCCATCCGTCTATGGATGATATGCAGTGCTGAAATTGAGTCTGATTCCCAAAGCTTCATGTAGACTCTGCCAAAATCTTGACGTGAACTGTGAACCCCTGTCAGACACGATCTTCTTGGGTACTCCATGTGAGCAGGCGATCTTGGCCATATCTGATTCTGCTAACTTCTTTGCATTTGTAGGTGGTCTTGGCCAGGAATAAAGTGAGCTACTTTAGTCAACGGTCAATTATCACCCAGATGGAATCACATCCTGATTGGGTCCTAGGAAGTCCGGTGATGAAGTCCATACCAACTTCTTCCCACTTCCACTCGGGAATTGGCAACGGTTGTAGCAAACCAGCGGGTCTTTGATGCTCTGCCTTGACTCGCTGACAAACATCACAACGGGCTACAAACTCAGCAATTTCTCGCTTCATGCTGACCCACCAATATCTTTCCTTTAGATCTTGGTACATCTTGGTACTACCAGGATGAATGGAATAAGGCGACTCATGAGCTTCCCTCAGAATCGACTACTTTAAATCCTGTTGATCCGGTACACAGATGCGGTTTCCGAACCACACTGTTCCTTGCTCATCTTCGGCGAATCCTGGGGCTTTGCCTCTTCTCATATTCTTCTTGATCTCTTTGATGTCTTCATCTTCTATCTGCTTTTCTCTAATCTGACTCTGAAGTGTTGATTGAACTTCCAAAGTGTTCACACATCCTTGATCAACAATCTCCAAGTTCAGATGCTTCAATTCTTCGTACAACTCTGGCTGATTCTTCTGAACCAAGATGGTATTGCAATCGCCTTTACGCTCGGGGCATCTGCAACCACATTTGCCTTGCGGGATAATAATGGATTCCAAGGTCATAATCCTTTATTAACTCCAGCCATCTTCTCGATGGAGGTTAAGGTCGGGCGGGTAAAGATGTACTTTAGACTCTTATGATCCGTGAAAACCTCACAGTGGTTACCAATGAGATAATGCCGCTTGCGGATCTTCAATGCATGTACAATCATTTGCTAACTCAAGGTCGTGAGTTGGATAATTCCCTTCATGTGGGCATAGCGGCGAGATGCATAGCGACAACTTTGTCCTCTTGCATTAGTACGGTAGGAGTCCTTGGCGGGATCGTCATGAAAATCACAAAATCCTTATGGATGTCGGTAGGATAAACACAGTCTGAAACTAATCTCATCTTCAGCTCCTGGAAACTTTCCTCACAAGCATCTGTCCATTCAAATTTCTTTTCCTTCTTTAGAAGTTGAGTCATTGGTCTTGCTATCTTGGAGAAACCTTCAATAAATCTGCGGTAATATCCATCCAATCCAAGGAAACTTCTCACCTCTGTGACAGACTTAGGTTGTTTCCAATCCATTACTGCTTTGACTTTGGCTGGATCTACTGCAACTCCTCCTGCGGACACAATATGTCCAAGGAATGCCACCTGACTTAGCCAAAATTCGCACTTGCTGAATTTGGCATAAAAAGTGGTTCTCCACGAGTTTTCCCAAAATTAGTGCGAGGTGGTTCTCATGTTCTTCTTCACTCTTGAATAGGCGAGGATGTCATCGATGAAAACAACCACAAACTTATCCAAGAATTCCATGAACACTTTGTTCATCATATTCATGAAATAAGCGGGGCGTTCGTCAAACCGAAAGACATTAATGTAAACCTCGTACAGTCCATATCTGGTGGTGAAATTTGTCTTGAATATCTTACAGTGCGATCTTGATTGGTGATAGCGGATCTCAAATCAATCTTCGAGAATACACTTGCTCCTTTCAGTTGATCGAACAGATCGTCAATCCTAGGCAGCGTGTACTTGTTCTTGATTGTCACTTCATTGAGTGATCTATAATCCACACACATCCTCATACTGTTGTCTTTCTTCTTGACAAAGCGATCTTGGTGCCCCCAAGGTGATGAACTTGGCGAATATATCCCTTGCTCGCAACTCTTCAATTTGTTTCTTCATCTCTGCCAATTCGTTAGGCGGTATTCTATAGGGTAAACCGAGATTGGAGGCGGTTCACAGGACTAAGTCAATTAAGAACATTATGTCCCTGTCCGGTGGCATGCCAGGTAAATCATCGGGAAAAACATCTGGGAAATCTTGCACCACTGGTATATCTTCAAGCTTTAACTCCTTCAAGCTGGTCAGTATGGAACTCCCTCCGGTGCAGGTCTTGGGCTTGAATTCAACTGTGACTCCTTCCTCATTAGTGAGAGTGATAGACCTATTGGCACAGTCTATCCGTCCTTGATTCTTGGCTAACCAGTCCATCCCAAGTATTACATCTAGACCTTGAGAATGCAGAACTATCAAGTCTGCTATGAAGGAAACTCCGGATATCTCCAGGGTAAGATTCGGGCATAGAGAACTAGTTTTCATTTCGAGCAGGGAATGGATTATCGTAGGGTTATTTAATGGAGAAATAGGTAACCCATTTTTGCCCACAAACTTATTGGATACAAAAGAATCTGAAGCTCGGAATCAAGCAGGCGATCTTTGGTATCGAATTAACAAAAGCGTACCAGGGCGACATCTGGTCTTTGCTGAGCTTCTTCTGCTATAACGTGGTTCACACGTCCCTTCATGAACTTGACCGCCGGCTTTGGGGTGCCGCCGGTGGCTGGTACTCGATCTTGCTTTGGTGGTGTCATGATCTTTGCTTCTTCGGGCATTTGTTGGCATAATGCCCGATCTCGTTCACAATGGTAGCGAGTCACACTGCTCTTGATGGAGTTAGGCTCTTCTGCTGGCCATCTCTTTGGTGCATTGCATGAGCCGGAAGAAGCTGGGGTCTTGTCTTGGTCTTTGGAGCTCTGGGCGTAGAAGACTGGAATCTACCATGCGGTTATTCATTGAGAATAACAGCTCCTATTAAATACCCCATGTGTTAAACACGGTGGTGCAGGTCTACCGGTGCACCATGTTGCAGGTTGTGATGACCTCGCTGTTATTTTCCTTTCTCCATGATTTTCATACTCCATTCTGCTCCCTTCCCTTCTTAACTTAGCGATTGGTTCTTAGTGTGATAGTTTGTTTCCTTTTCTTGCCTTTGGTTTGAACATGAAGGTCAGGTTGAGGCTTCGCTGGTAGATGCCAAGCCTCTGGGTCGGTCCGCAGGAGAGTCTTCAATCGTATATTGGTTCTTCACATCGTCCACCTTGCTAAGGTAAAACAGAATTGTTTATGTACTTGGAGAGCATTCCATGAACTCGCTGAATGTGCACTCTTTCCTTTTTTTTATCTGTAACAACACGTATTTTTTTTTTGCATATGGTCAAATAGGTAGCGCAAAGACAAACACCGTGTCTAAAATATCAGGACATACAGTAGTAAATATTTATGATTTCATTGGCAAGGTAATTGAATACCCATCCTTTCTTAGGTTTTAGAGGTCGCGATTTTGATCCTAAATTAGTAATTGCTGACAGTTTGTTCATGGCAAGTATTGCAGTGGCAGCCTTTTCGAATGTCCAGCTGATAAGCATGTCGTTTCTTTTGCAGCATGAGGAGAGAGTGTTTGTGTAGGAATTCTCTGCTATATAAATATACAACAAAGTTGTAGGGGATCTTCTTAGTACAGAAAACACTTCTCTTAGACTTTGGGATGATGCAGAGGCCAAAACAACAACTCCTACTTTTTAAAAAAAAATATATTGTGTCCCTACATTACTAATGTTTGGTGTTGTTCATTTTACAGGAGGGGCCTATGTGCAGAAACTTGCAGAGCTGATATTAAGGTGCTGGGACCACCTTAGCGAACTCATTTCTCTGTGTGAGGTTGGGATGTTGTTTGTAGTAGCTTACTTAATTTCTAGATAGTTATTACTATCATCTCATGTGTGCATTGTGTACTTCTACCAGCTCAAAGGAAAATTGGAGAGATATGCTTAAATGAAACCAGGTCCAGATCGTATCAAATGCTTAGACTGCTCTACACACTACTTGGTTGCGTCTAGAGAACATCAGACTTTGGTGCAATTTGGTAAAGTCGATGCAGCATATGTTCGTTATTTCGAACTTGTTTTAGGGATTAATATTTTTTACCGCTTAACAGCATTCATTTCTGTTTGTGGTGATGGGGTTTTAGCCAGGGCTTTGAGAATTGGTACCAGAATTGTCAGCGATCGCTATGTGGAGGTCGGCTTTGTTTGATTACTTTTGTAGTGCAGGACAGAATATTTTGTCGTATATTGGTACCAGCTGTATCTTAGCCAGGTCCCAGAAGAGTTTTTAATGTCGATGCATTTCTAGCACTTTTCACTTTCTCCTTATGATATTATGAAATAGTTTGTTAAAAGCAATAACGTAAAACCCAGTTGGAATTGTTTGGGACTTTTTATGACTCGAGTACTTTAGGCTAAAAAACCATAACTTGGGAACCCCTGAACTACTTGTTTGTTCAAAAATTAGGTCTCATCAAGAACTCCATTTGTTTGCTATTTATCACTTGCATTATTGAAACCTGGCTGCACTTGCACATGGCCAAAGTTATATGTGGATTTTTTTCATGGAGGACTAGAGGTATTTCTTAACTGGTGCTATCCTAGAATACTAACAAAAAACACTGAAATGAGACAGATATCCCTCATTCCTCAGTCCACTCCCCAGCAATATGATAGGTCATCTGTATAACTCATTTTGTTACAACGGAATGTATTTACCTGCGGCCAAACTCAATGGGTTTGTCTGTCTATTGGTTATCCCCCCCCCCCGGGTTTTGCAATTGATTGTTGAAAACGCTTCTTATGTTATATGTCTTTCATGCCCTATAGACCCCTCAGGCACCAATTGTTCGGCCAGCTACATAGAGCAAGTATCGTATGGACGAATTTCCGGAATGAACGAATGCTATTGTTGCGGTGCTAGCATACACAGGGTAAATCTTTTAATATATTATATAGTATGATTTGTTTTTTAACTTTGGTTGACGTGATAGAACTTTTCTTGTAATCCAGTTATGACATGGAGGGTGCCATCGTTTTGAATAGATGACCTGTTGATCACGAAATGTTCCGTGCGCATATCTACCAGGTAGGTTATTTTCTCTTTTTAATGACCCATTAAATGATTTAATCCAGTTATGACATGGAGGGTGCCATCGTTTTGAATAGATAACTTGTTGATCACGGAATGTTCCGTGCACATATCTACCAGGTAGGTTATTCTCTCTTTTTAATGACCCATTAAATGATTTAGCATCTACATGAACTTAATGATTCAAGCATAGTGCATACAATTTGGTTGTGGAACTGTTTCTTTCACATAGTATCTACAATCTACATATTTTCTTAGGCAGAATACAAAGCATGCTTTCATGCCTTTGCATTTGTAGGCATCTGTTTAGTTTCCTTCAGTTTGTCTTTCATACCATAGGGGATGTTGACTGAATTCTGTTTCGTCAATGAGTTTGATATGATTCCTGGGAGTTATTACTCTTAATTACGTTTCTATCTTAGGTAGTTTGAAATTGTAGATTTAGGTTCTGTTCCTTTCCTTAAGTGCCTAGAAGGTGCATTTGCAAGCGGGTATCATGCATGATAGATGTGTTTTATTGTATATAGGAACGGAATGCGTATTTTTCAATTGTATTTTGTCATTTTTGGAACATCTAGATTGTTAGACTCCAAAGAAAACCAGAACAAAAAATATTGTGCTCTTATTCCATGTACTGATTTTCTATGTGAAAAATGTTTAGAACTAAAAATGGCGCTTGCATTTTATGGTGTATACAGTCTATCACATCTTTTTATGTCGGATACTGTGAATCCATTTTGTCTGATGTGTAGACGATAGGTTCCTGTACGATGTGAACAATTCAATTATATTGTTTCATAGATATGGTTCACATAAATTCTAAGAAACTTGTCTTCTTCTTCTTCTGTGAACTCTTCCTGCAGACTGAGCTCATTGACTTGCCTCTCAAAAAAAAATTGTTCCAGATATATTTGCTAAGAGTAGTCTCTCGAGGGACACCAGCACTGCAAACGATTCAGATGGCCTTCCTCGGATTGAAGAGGTGGTTATCTATTTATACTAAATCAAGTTTGTTCTCAGCTGGAAAGCAAGGAGCAGCGGTGCAATTTCTTCTTCCTTGTGGTATTTCCCTTACTTCGAGATTTATTTTTATGAACAGAAAATACTTCCAAATGAACAATCTTTTATTCAAACCAAAGCTGGCGTCTTAGGTGTATAGGTACAAGCTAGCTGTCCATTGAATAGATATATAAAACATTGACAATGACTATGCACCTGTTACGGACAAGAACTCATCATCAACCCAGCACTCAACCTGACATCACCTCCTCCCAACATTGTTGATTTCGTACTACCAGAGATAACAAGTTTGTATTGTCGATAGTACAGCCTTAAAGTCAGTGGTTCACCTTGCACACTTCAAATCGTTTCTGAACTTGAGATAACGAAATCTATGTCCTCGCAGTCACTTTCACATTTCTGTTGGATTAGAGATCCAAGTTCTCTGCAGCTTAGTGCAATCCTAGGGCTTACTATTGTTTGCTCTCATTATGATATGTAATAAGCTTCATGATCCATCTCGTGTAGTATCCCTTATACGCATGCCGGATGTGTTGCTTTCAATTGTAACCGGTTCTTTGTGATACCAAGAACTAATTAATCCAAATGTTACTTCTATCACACCTTCTATATTACTGCAACGCATATACACACTTGCTATCAAAATTTTTGTTTTGCTCAACAACGCGAAAACAAACCCTGATACCATGCACCTGACGGGGCGCAGCAGAGCATGCATATTGTCCTAGTTTTATTACAATAAAAGGAGTATCTAAGATCTTACAAATCCAGAATCTCTGGATGTAGCATGCACCATCACTCCCACAAACGTCAGCAATTACGTATGCAAAAATTGTACTATCTAGGAGCTAAGCCTTCTAGATCCACCCATCCACATGTGCCTAGCTAGCTTAGTATTGTATGCTGCTAATCTGCCATGCAGGAAGGAGCCACACACACCAGCTAGCGTAGCATCTAAGCCTAGAGACCTGAAACAATATCACTTGCCAAGCCAAAGATGAGGCCTATGTTGGCATCATCTCCTTCTCTTCCTCTTCTTGCTCCACTACCTTAACTAACAACAACAGCAATGGCAGGAACGCATACAGCTGCGGCCGAGCCCTTCGGCCATTCCACTCCTAGGAACAGCAAAACCGAAAGTTCCATTGGACCCAGGTTCTATGCATGTTAGGTTAACTTTCATTCCATTAGCTTTCCCGCTAACCCAACTTTGAACTTGAAGATTGGTGTTGCAACGTGGCACACCATGACGAGAGGAAACTAGTAAGCAGTAAATGAGTTACAAAAGAACCGTCTATGATAGGCAGACATTATAAATACCTGGTCCCAATAGACCCCCCTGCATATTCCCATTTGAGCCACCACCCCTGCTACCTCCTCCCCCATTGCGCCAGCTTAGAGAGGAGAAGGAAGGGAAGGAAGGAGGCAGGATGGAGAAGGAAAGGAGGAAGGGAGGAGAAGGAGAGGAGGAAGGGAGGAGAAGGGGAAGGAGAGGAATCTCGTGGGATATTTGGTATTTTCATCGTGAGCTCCGAGGGTATCGATCTATAACCCTTTATATTTGCTCTAGGTTAATCGCTAATCAATTTAAGTATGTTTGGTCAATAGGAAGAGTATGTACTTGCGGTTTATTAATCTAATTTGACACTAATTTGTTACACGTGTAGCATAGATGGACCGAAACTGGATATACGGTGTGAACCGTGTGAGTCAAGAGTACATTAATGGCGTGTTTGCTTTTAGAAGAGCCGCCGAGCAAGATATGTTGAAGAAGGGGATAAAATTTATGTACTGTTCATGCATTGATTGCAGTAATCTAAAGATATTTAATAACCCGGTGCAGATCGAAGCGCACTTAATTCAAAGGGGTTTAAAAAAAGGGTATACATGTTGGATCAGTCACGGTGAAGAGAAGATTATACATGAAGTTAATAATGATGACATCGCAGAGGAAGTCAACGATATGCTGGATGTGGACTGTGCTTTTGATGAAGATAGGTCGACGATGACAATCTGGATCGGATGCTTACGCGATCTAAGAAGAACTTCTGATGAGAGAGAGTTTTGTAAATTTGAGGGCTTAATGGAGGACTCGACGAGACCTTTGTTCCTGGCTGCAAACCGGAATACACAAGGTTGTCAGTCGTGCTTGAACTGCTAAAATTGAAGGCAAGCAATGGTTGGTCCGACAAGAGTTTCACGGCGTTGTTAGGTCTCCTAGCGGACATCCTTTCGGAGAGAAACGTGTTACCCAACACCACCTAACAAGCAAAGAAGGTTCTTTGTCCATTGGGAATGGAAGTAGAAAGAATACATGCATGTCCGAATAATTGTATCCTCTACCGTAAAGATTATACAGATATGCATGTATGTCCCGTGTGCAAAGCATCCCGATACAAGCGTAAGAATACTGCTAAGATGAAGCAAGGACCTCCTGCTAAGATGTTGTGGTATCTGCCTGTGATCCTACGTTTGAAGCGTTTATTTGTGAACCCAAAGGAGGCAAGATTGCTGTGTTGGTACTCGGAGGAGCGTAAGAAAGATGGAAAGCTAAGACACCCTGCTGATTCTTCCCAGTGGAGAAACTTCGATCGGAGCTTCGAAGAGTTCGGTGCAGAACCGAGGAACGTAAGGTTAGGGTTGAGTATAGATGGAATGAATCCTTTCGGTAACATGAGCAGCCGACATAGCACCTGGCCCATCAATCTATGTATGTACAACCTTCCTCCTTGGCTGTGTATGAAGTGGAAGTACATTTTGATGCCACTACTTATCCAAGGGCTGAAGCAACCTGGGAATGATATTGATGTGTACTTAGCACCATTGCTGGAAGATCTTGTGACACCGTGGAACGAAGGGGTACATGTATGGGATGCGTACAAACAAGAGAACTTCACTTTACGCGCCATGTTGTTCTGCACCATCAATGATTTTCCTGCCCTTGGTAACTTGTCGGGCTTTAGTACAAAAGGAGCCAAAGCATGTCCGCACTGTTTAGATGGTACAGAGAGTATATGGCTGAACAACTCACGTAAAACTATGGTATATGCGTCACCGTAGGTTCCTTCCCAGGATTCACACATACCGCAAGATGAAGAAACAATTCGACGAAAATAAGGAGGACGGTTCAGCTCCAAGGGCTTTTAGAGGGAAAGAGGTCTATGATATGGTTAAGGACATCGATGTTGTGCTTGGGAAGGGACGTAAATTAAGAATCCATCAGAAGAACATCTAGAAGAAGCGGTCAATTTTTTGGAACTTGCCTTATTGGGAGCACTTCAAAGTTTGCCACTGCATCGACGTCATGCACGTGGAGAAGAATCTATGTGATAGCTTGATTGGTCTCTTACTGAACATTAGTGGCAAAACAAAGGATAGTGTTAACACACGGTGTGACTTGGTTGATATGAACATAAGGACCGAGTTAGCACCGAAAGAGACTGATAAAGGATGAACGTACCTCCCTCCAGCTTGCTACACTCTGTCCAATGCCGAGAGAAATGAATTGTGCCAGAGCTTGCATGGTGTGAAAGTTCTGTCCGGTTACTCCGCTAACATTAAGAAACTTGTTTCTATGGAAGATTTCAAATTAATTGGTATGAAGTATCATGATTGTCATGTGCTGATGACACAAATACTTCCTGTTGCAATTAGGAGTATCTTGCCGAACAAGGTCCGAGTGGCAATCTTGAGGCCGTGTTATTTCTTTAACTCAATTGCTCAGAAGGTCATCGATCCCCAAGGACTAGATGCTCTGCAGGCTGAGGTGGTGACGACTCTATGTCATCTTGAGATGTATTTTGCTCCGTCATTTTTTGATATCATGGTCCATCTCATTTTTCACCTTGTGAAAGAGATAAAGATATGCAGCCCTGTGTCCCTACGTCATATGTACCCGTTCGAGAGGTACATGGAAATTCTCAAGTCCTACGTACGGAATCGATCTCGGCCGAAGGGCAGAATCATCGAAGGTTATGCAACCGAAGAGGTCATTGAATTCTGCGTTGACTACATAGCTCAGGTAGAACCGATAGGTGTGCCTCTATCTCGTCATGTGGGGAGACTGGAGGGTATCGGGACCATTGGAAGGAAATCAATCACTCCCGATCTGGATACGTACGCTCAAGCCTATTTCACGGTCTTGCAACACATGACCCCAAGTGTCCCCGTACATCGACAAACACAAAGACATGGTACGCTAACAGAATCCAGACTGGTCAAAGGTTTGGATCATGAGAGAGCACAACCGTCGGTTCAACGAATGGTTAAAGGTGCAATTCACTGGGAGGTCATCAAGTGATGATACGCTACTATGGTTGGCAAAAGGGCCAAAATTTACAATTGTGACATGGCAAGGATACGATATAAATGGGTACACATTTTATATGACAGCTCAGGATAGGAAGTGCATAGTCCAGAATAGCGGTGTCCGCATAGATGCATTTCACAAGCAGTTCAATACCGTCGGGCCACGTGGGTTGAACTCCTACTATGGGTTCATAGAAGGATTGTCGAAGTTGAGAATGTCGTGGATGAGGAAGAGTACAATCAATTTGACGAGTTGCCTCCTTTCAGAGATGGCATCAGGCTCGAGGAAGAACCCAGTGAGGAAGCTAGCTATATGCGCGTCGATCATCATGAAGGGATATATTTTAATTAAGAAATTACTCCATTGTAATTGATTTCATAACATGAGACATGTCAATGTGGACTTGCCATGTGTTATGGACTTGTAATCTCTTATTTTGATGTCAATGTGGACTTCATTGTAATGTGGAATGATAATATTATGCACTTGTACAACCTATTTGTCTCATATCCTAATATGTCAAACATGATGGACTTAATATCTCCTTGCTCTTGTATGGCTTATAAAGTTCATGTGCTCTCATGCCAAATTATGGATTTCTCTGAATGTGCTCTTGTATGCCTAATACTTGCTGCACATATCTCTTAATGATCTATCATATAGTGGCATGTCACAGACGGTTCTATTAAGGAACCGTCTGTGATATGGACCATATCACAGACCGTTCCTTAATAGAACCATCTGTGATTACTTATCACAGACGGTTCCATAATAGAACCGTCTATGATATCCCTTTATTAAGTAGGGTACCACTAGGGTTTGTGCCCTTACTCGACACTTCCCCTCCCCAGCGCCTTACTCCTCACTCGCCCGTTCGCCTCCTCTTCCACTAAAGCCTCCTCCCCCGACGGCCGCCCCCGACATCGACGACACCCGGCCGCCCCCTGCTTCATCGCCAGCTCTGGGCATCCTCCTCCGACTCCAGCCCGACGAGCGGCTGCCTCCCTCCTCCGACGCAGCCGTTGCCTCCTCTCCCACTGAAGCACTGCCTCCTCCACAGCCCATCGCCATCCTCCTCTCTGGCCTGTCATGGCTCCCTCCTCGTGTCGCCGACTCCAGCGCCTCCTCCGGTCCTCCCTCACGTCGCCGACTGCAGCGCCTCCTCCGGTTCTCCAGCTTCCCTCCTCTCCAGCGGCCGACGGTGCGTTTCGTCATTGCTTTGTTGATACTATGTAGCTAGGGTTTGAATGTTCTATGTGATGATGAAACATGGGCTAGAAATTTTAGATTGGGGGTTGATTTGTTGGACCTACTACTTACGATTGACGAGAATTGTTGACTAGTCAGTTATCCGAGTATATTCTTATTTGCTTATTGAATAGATAAGTTGGATTCTTGCTGGGCCTAAGTCAATCTTCTGGGCCCATGATTAATCAAGCAGTCGGAAGGTGGGCCCATAAAGTCTTTTCTTTATTTGTCCCCAAAAATCCTCCCGGAAGGCCTAGTTGGATCTCCTCTAGGACCTCTCCAGGACCACCCCCCTCCCGCGCGGAGGAGGTCCTGGGAAGCGGTTACCCACGTGTGGTTATAACAGCTACATGTGGAGATATCAGCAATAACGGTCATCAGGAAGGGACTCGACGATTGGCATGAAGAGACGCAACCATTGGTGTGAAGAGGCACCACTGCTACCAACTGCTGACACTTGTAGTACTATAATTAGACCGGCCTACGTGCCTTTGTAGGATAGATTCACATCCAAGCCCTAATCCACATGTATTCATAGTCATTTTCCCTGTAAGCAGAGCATATCCTTTGCAATACACATTCACCATTCTGAGTCCCTTGGCAAATCGATAGTAATCTCTATTTTTTCTTTATTATATTCTTGTTTTGTCCATTCTGTGATGAGAGTCCCAGACGTCGACAGCTGGCGCCATCCGTGGGGAGCGTTGTCATCATCTTCGTCTACTCGATTCTAGTAATGTGTTTTGTGTTTTGATGATGAATCACAACCTGCCTGCTTGGAGAGAAGAGAGCATTCTCAACATCTCCGATTACAATGACGACGTGGAAGAAAACTTTGTCCTCATGTCCGGCAACACCTATAGTTCCTTTGGGGCCATTGCTAAGGCACCGTCTCCCACCGAACCTCTTGCCTCCGCTGGCTCCACGCCGGCCGTGCCTTCGTCCATAGGTACTGCTGTGGACGAATACTATCCCGAGCCCATCTCCCTTGGAGGGGGAAATTTAGAAGGTCCCTGGAGCCCAGTGGACCATGATGATCTTACTAACAGTCTCCACACTGAAGGCCTGGAGAGAGCATCTGGGGAGAATCTTCTATTCTCCCTACAATATAACTCGTCCTCTTCCTCAAAGGACGAGGGCATGTTCACCCTTCCGCCTGTTCTGGTGGCCGTCAGGTCACCGCCATCGATGACAATCAACCCGATCCCGGTGATAATCCTGGAACGTCAGGGCAACGCCGGGAGCAGGAGGAACGAGAACGCCTCCAACGAGAGGAAGAGGCTCGACAATCCAAGATACGTGCCGCCACACAAGTGCACATCTTGTAAGTTCACGACCTCTACTATTGAGACACCCCTGGCTCCTCAGCGAGGGTGCCGCCGCCGGCGATTGGTACACCACCGCCGCGAGCAACGATAGTAAGAGATTCAAATTCCTTACCAACCCCCATATAGGAGGACTCCCCTGCAGAGCGCGTTCGCTATTTAGTGGCCGCCATCGCATGTGCTCCGGAAGGATTGACTCCGGAGCAAGGAGTGCAAGTGATGCGTGCAACTGCACAGGAACTACAAGATGCGGTAGAGAACATTTCTGCCCGATCGCCAACCGTGCTTTCTCATACAGACTCGCACCTAGAGGGGTCCTCAATTGGATGTCAAGGGCAGAGTCGGAATTATGATGCACCTGATTGTCATGCTCAAGACCAAGGTGAGCGTGACACCCGTTTTCTGGGACGTAGCAGACATCCCAGATCTCCTGTTGGTCATAATAATCATCGTAATACACGGTAATGTATTGGACCTTATGCAAGATGCAAAGCTTTTTCCCCTAGATTGAGGGACGTCACTTGTCGTAGGGGTAGCCCACTGGCCCCAGCAACCTAGCTAATAGTATCGAAGCCACAGGAGGCCCCCAGGGGATGTTTGCCCGAAGAATCAGGGAGGTACCCGAGGTGACCAAGCCTCAGTAGGGTCACCGAAGAATGCAGGAGGTACCCAAGGGTGCCCGAAGCCTCTGAAGGTCGGTGAAGGGTCTGAGGAGGTACCAGAGTGCGACCGATGTCTCGAAGGGTCATCGAAGAGTCAGGAGGTACCACGAGGCGATCGAGGCCTGAAGGTCGGCCAGAGGCCTGAAGGGTCGGTAGAAAAGTGCAGGAGGTACCTCGAGGGTGGCTCGAAGGTCCTCCAAAGGGTCAGCCGAAGGAGGCTTGAGAGGTGCTCGAAGGGTGTCCAAAGCAACCCTGCTAAGAGCAAAGGAAGAAGACAAGTGGACCAGCACACCATTTGGGTGAGCAGTCCTGAGGAGCCCAAGTGGACGAAAAGTCGCATATAGGGGTAGGAAAGGACCCTGCTGTCCCTACACTGACATTACCTTCCTAAGGGTAGATATGTAATCTCATGTACCCTGATAGTTGGCTATAAATAGCTCTCTACCCCCTTGTAAGAGGAGGAGATTTTTTAAGACATTTATAAACAACACAATTCCGGATAGCCTGTCCCCTCTCTAAGGACTTTTCGGATACCCCCGTGTATACCATGGGTCCCCTATTTCTACTGCTAGAGAAATTTAAGCCAGGGAGCATGGAGACTTTCGACGAAACACAAAACCCGTCGGAATTCCTCCAAGTTTACACTATCGCCATCCAAGCTACTGGAGGCGATGATAAGGTAATGGCAAATTATATCCCCATAGTCTTAAAATGTTCCGCCAAGACCTGGTTATTCAACCAACCTGAAGGATCCATATATAACTGGGAGATGCTATGTAATGCGTTACAAAATAACTTTAAAAGGAGGACGATTTACATCGGCTCCGCCAAACTCCCGAGGAAAATCTACAACAATTTGTGAATAGAAGTTCGTAATACTATCCCGGATATTTCTGACGACTCTGCAATTCGAGCTTTTAAGCAGGTGGAGCGATATCGAAGGTTCATGGAAGACCTCAACATCAACCCGCCTAGGTCTGTGTTGGAACTTTTCGACATGGCAGATCGGTACTCCGATGCCAACGAGGCAGTGGAGTGGAACCGAATGGTGGACAAAGGGACCACCCCTCCTCAGCCAAGCCTCGAGGATGTCAAGGAAAATAAATCCAAGAGGTCTGGAAGCTCCACGAGCAGCAGAGGGAAACCCAAAAGGAAGGAAAAGGGGAGGTCCAAGCAACCCACTAGGGAGGTCGCAGCGGTTGACCAGCGACCACCCTACGACAAAAACAAGGGTCCTTGGACCAAAAAGAGGCAAGAAGGTCGTTCAAACGACCAAACTACCCCACGATCTACAAATACGCCTAGGAGCAATGAGCGCTGGTGCCCATTGCATAAAGTTCCTGGCCATGACCTCCACAATTGCCGTACTTGGCAGAAGTAGATGGAGGATTACTACGATGGGAAAGGTCCAATGCCTGTCCCACCAAAAGATTGCGGACCACCAGAGATCCAAGGTAATGACAAGGACACTGAGATGCCGTTCCAAAGAACGAATCACCACATCAACGTCATCTATGGGGGTTCAGCCGCCTACGCCTCTAAGCGACAGTACAAGGTGGCGTGGAGGGACGTCAACAGCATTGAAGTCCCACCTGGTCGTCCAGAATACCCCAAATGGTCAGAGACCTCCCTAACCTTCACTAAGGAGGACGCCCCAAAAGGTATGTCTACTTCTCGTAAATTACCACTAATAGTTTCCCCTACCATAAGTAATTACAAGGAAGGGAGAGTATTAGTAGATAGCGGTAGTTCTTTAGATTTATTATTCATAAACACTTTAGATGAGATGCAAATTCCTCGCTCTAAAATGAAACTGATAACAAATCCCTTTTATGGGATAGTGCCCGGTATGTCGGTTACACCAATAGGGCAAGTAGTTTTACTAGTAACCTTCGGTACGGCTATAATTTTTGAATTGAATTAATTACTTTCCAAGTAGTTGATTTTGAGTCTGCTTATAATGCTATTTTGGGGAGACCTTCTGTAACAAAGTTCATGACAGCTACACATCACGCCTACCAGAAGATCAAGATCCCTGGTCCAAAAGGCGTGATTGTGGTGCAAGGTGACCAGGCAATTGCGCTTTCATGTGATCATAAGTCATTAGAACGTGTCGATCAGTTGCCTCTAAAAGATCTTACTTTGGAGGATAAAGCAGGGAAGTCCGCGAAGATAAAGGTCGCTCCTCAGCCCAATGAGGAGGTAAAAGTTGTACCACTCAGCCCCGATGACCAGTCCGAGACAGTCCAGATTAGCGTGGGATTGAGCAAGAAATAGGAAGACAAGCTCCTCACCGTCCTCCGGGCCAACTCAGATGTCTTTGCGTGGAAGCCATCTAATATGCCCGGGGTCCCAAGGGAGGTGATTGAGCATAGGCTAGCCATTCAGCCTGATAAAAAACCAGTCAAGCAAAGATTGGGACGTTTTGCCTTGGATCGTCAAAAAGCTATCAGAGCAGATCTCGATAAGCTCCTTGAAGCTGACTTCATTCGGGAGGTTGATCACCCCGAATGGCTTGCAAATCTGGTCCTAGTCAAGAAATCTAACAGTAAGTGGCGCATGTGCGTAGATTTTACCAGTTTAAATATTGCTTGCCCAAAGGATTACTTCCCTTTGCCTCGCATTGATCAATTAGTTGATTCTATTACGGGTTGCGAACTGATGACTTTTCTTGATGCTTATTCCGGATACCATCAGGTCAGCATGGCAAAAGAAGATGAAGAAAAGACCGCCTTCATCACTCCTTTCGGTGTCTATTGCTACGTCAAGATGTCGTTCGGGTTAAAAAAATGCTGGGGCCACGTACCAGCATTTGATGCAGAAAACCTTCAGCAATCAGCTAGGGCATAATTTAGAGGCCTACATAGATGACCTCGTTGTAAAAACTAGTACTAAGAATGACCACTTGAAGGATCTCGTAGAGACCTTCGAAAATGTAAATAAACATGGAATAAAGCTTAATCCCGAAAAGTGTACTTTCGGGGTTTGTTCTGGTAAATTGCTTGGTTTCCTTATTTGTTCTCATGGGATTGAAGTCAATCCCAAGAAAATTCGAGCCATCGAACAATTACGGCCACCTTCCATGGTGAAGGAGGTCCAAGCCTTAACTGGTCAAATGGCGGCTCTTAGTCGTTTCATTTCTCGATCAGGAGAACGTGGTTTACCTTTCTTTAAGGTGATCCGCAAAAGTAATAAGGTATTTCAATGGTCCGAAGAAGCCGACAAAGCCTTCGAAGGCTTAAAGGCTTATCTCTCAAATCCTCTAGTTTTGGTTTCGCTTTTAGAAGGTGAACCTTTGCTAGTTTACTTAGCAGCAACGCCAAATGTGGTCAGCGTCGTACTCATTGTAGAACGAGGAGGGTCCCAATGACCCATCTACTATGTAAGTGAGGTCTTACATGGACCGAAGGAGAGATACTCTAAGGTCCAAAAGCTAATTTATGCTCTTCTAATGACTTCCAAAAAATTGAGGCATTATTTTCAATCTCACAAAATCACAGTACCTTCATATTTTCCTCTTAGGAATATACTCCATAACCAAGAAGTAACAGGTCGCATAGCCAAATGGGCAGTAGAACTTGGAGAATTCGATCTTCATTTTACTGCCCGAACAGCCATAAAGAGCCAAGTCTTGGCTGACTTTGTGGCTGAATGGACGAACACTGAGGATCACCCTCAAGAAAGTCTAGGGCCTGACAATCATTGGCCATTGTACTTTGATGGTTGGGACCACCACCCCCCCGGAGGAGGTCCTAGGAAGCGGTTACCCACGTGTGGTTATAACAGCTACACGTGGAGATATCAGCAATAACAGTCATCACGAAGGGACGCGACGATTGGCATGAAGAGACGCAACCATTGGTGTGAAGAGGCACCATTGCTACCAATTGCCGATGCTTGTAGTACTATAAATAGACCGACCTACGTGCCTTTGTAGGATAGATTCACATCCAAGCCCTAATCCACGTGTATTCATAGCCACTTTCCCTGTAATCAGAGCATATCCCTTGCAATACACATTCACCATTCTGAGTCCCTTGGCGAATAGATAGTAATCTCCATTTTTCTTTATTATATTCTTGTTTTGTCTGTTCTGTGACGAGAGTCCCAGACGTCGACAACGATGACCACATTTTTTGACCTATGCTCTAGTGGAATGTTGATACTCTACTGCTCTTTTACATTTTATTAGGCTCATGTTCAAATGTATATATCGGTATTACTACTTTGGTGGAGTCCGATGTTGCTGATTGATGAATGCATGTAAAGTTTTATGTAGTTTAACCTGCTGATATGTGTCAAGAATAATATTTGGGTTGTTTTTTTTAACCAAATATGTATACCTTTTGATAGACTGTATTTTAGATTATAGATTTACTTATTTGTATTAAGAATATTGATGTTATGTATGCTATTTCTAAATCATTGTCTCGCTTAGTGCCATTTTTGTCACTGTATCTTCTTTTGGCAAATCATATCAGTGTTTATATTTGTAAAATCCTTTTTTTTGTTGCATTGACTTTGCTGTCCAGTTGTTTGATACATTGATTCAAAGTATGTTGTTTATATTTGCTTGAATGAACAAAAGAATGTTAGTGCTATATTGGAGACTTCCTTGAGTAGTGCGAACTATGTATGCTTCCATTTGTTGTGAATGTATTGTCTATTGATGTGAATGTATCGTTTGATACTATTTGAGTAATAGATACTCTGCTTGCAATCCATTTTTGTTAAACTCTCAGCGTTTTTAAACTCTCAGTGTTTTGAATTATTGGTATTATATGTAGGTTATTTTACTACCCCTATGGAATTTTTATGACGTATCCGTATTATGTGCAAATTCTTCAATATTAATGGTATTTGTGCTAGATATGATGAGATTATGGCCATGGTGGGTGTTCTTGGGCCTTGAGGGTGATGGTGGCATGGTTAGCTTCAGTGGGTTTGTGAATTCTGCTCTATGATGAAGATGGTCAAACACTGAAATTGAACTGATAATCAATTCATATTTGAGCTCTACTTTGTTACTTACTGCTGTCATCTTGATCTGTTGTCAATCTGTCACCTTTGAGTGAAATTAGTTGTAAAGCATTTTGGCTCTGGTGGTTACTAGCAGTCCTGTTGGTTAGACTTTCTATTGTCCAAGTAGCAAGCTTGCTGATCTTGTGCTTTTCAAGTCCTGTTGGTAATATGAAGTTCTGTGTATAATCAACATTGGTTCCCCGTTTAACCGAAAGTTTACTCTGTGATCTTTTGATTTTGAGGTCATTTGACAGTCTAGTAAAGTATTATTTAGAGCTCAAATTTTGAATCTGTATTGCCATGTTTAATTTATGAAGAGTATAGACAATAGAGTTGAGATGGCAAAGACTTGTTCTTTTGCAACTCTCCTTCTGAGAGCACACTCTATCATCAATCATCTGTGCTTTATGCTGGTTATTGATGTGTTTCTGATGTTAATGTTGAGGCTTTCGGCTGTGATTCTTTGCCTTGCCCTATGCATGACCTTACTACCCTCCCCTCATCCCCTTCACTCTCACAACTCACTATTTGGCTATAGCCGTGATCTAGTCCAACCTTATGCCAATCATACTCCTTACGTATATTTTTGGGAATGTGTACAGTTAGTGTTTTTATCTATTCTCTTGATTGTGTGCCTTGTATGCTATGAGTACCTTTTCAGTTTTCAATTTTCTTTTACTACGTATTCTACATTTAAGTTCAATGGGTAACTTCTATATGTTTATATAATTAATGTGTTTACAAGGCAATTTTAGTTAATTAGTTGGGTAACTTATATAGATGGCAAGTAAACGAGATGGTGTCTGCACCGTCTTCGCCGCCGACATCGACATCGCCGAATGCGTTTGGATCTCCGAGCAAAGTGGTGCGTAAGCGAGATGGTAGAGGAATATCGAAATTGCCTACGGACCGACTGACCATCACGGAGGTTAGTGCCGCTGGGGTCCCTCTGAGTCCCAGCGGTGAGATTCTGGACCATCTACAGGATACTTGGAAGGGAACGGGTCCCATCACCACACCAACATCACAATAGGCAACAAATTTAGCAATTTTCCGCTTCATACTGACCCACCAATATTTTTCCTTCAGATCCTGGTACATCTTGGTACTCCCGAGATGAATGGAGTAAGGTGATTCATGTGCTTCCTTCAGAATTAGTTGCTTTGTTTCCTGATGATTAGGTACACAAATATAGTTTCCAAACCATATTGTTCCCTGTTCATCTTTAGGGAATCCTGGGGCTTTGTCTCTTCTCATGTTCTTCTTGATTTCTTTGATGTCTTCATCTTCTATCTGTTGTTCTCTGATTTCACTCTGAATGGTCGGTTGAACTTCCAATGCATTCACACAGCCCTGGTTGACCATCTCCAAGTTCAGGTGTTTCAGTTCTTCATACTGCTCTGGCAAATTCTTCTGAACCATTAGGGTGTTGCAATACGCTTTTCTGCTTAGAGCATCTGCAACCACATTTGCTTTGTCTGGATGATAATGAATTCCAAGGTCGTAATCCTTTATCAGCTCCAACTATCTTCTCTGTCGGAGATTATGCTCTGACTGGGTGAAGATGTATTTTAGCCTCTAATGATCGGTGAAAATCTCACAACGGTTACTAATGAGATAATGCCGCCAGATTTTTAAAGCATACACAATTGCTGCTAACTCAAGATCATGAGTTGGATAATTCCCTTCGTGTGGCCTCAACTGACGGGATGCATAAGCCACGACTTTTCCTTCCTGCATCAGCACACATCCGAGACCTTGGCGGGATGCGTCGCAGAAGATCTCAAAGTTCTTATGTATATCTGGTAAGACTAGCACAGGTGCGGACACTAGTCTCTTCTTCAGCTCTTGAAAACTTTTCTCACAGGCATCTGTCTATTCAAATTTCTTCTCCTTCTTCAGAAGTTGAGTCATTGGTCTTACGGTCTTGAAGAAACCTTCAATGAATCCGCGATAATATCTAGCTAGACTGAGAAAAATTCTCACTTCAGTGATAGATCTGGGTTGTTTCCAATCCATTACTGCCTCAACCTTGGCGGGGTCTACTGCAACTCCTCCTGCTGACACAATATGTCTGAGGAAAGCCACCTGACTTAGCCAAAATTCACTCTTGCTGAATTTGGCATAAAACTGATGCTCTCTGAGTTTCCCCAATATTATCCTGAGATGTTTCTCATACTCTTCCTCATCTTTTGAGTAGATGAGAATGTCATCAATGAAAGCGACTACGAACTTATTCAAGACTTCCATGAACACTTTGTTCATCATATTCATGAAATAAGCAGGTGCGTTTGTCAAACCAAAATACATTACTGTAAATTCATACAGTCCATATCTGGTTGTGAAGGTGGTCTTGGGAATGTCTTCTGGTCTGATCTTCAGTTGGTGATAGCTGGATCTGAGATCAATCTTCGAGAAGACTCTTGCCCCCTTCAGCTGATCAAACAAATCGTCAATCCTAGGTAATGGGTATTTGTTCTTGATTGTCACCTCATTGAGTGATCTATAGTCCACACACATTCTCATACTATTATCTTTCTTCTTGACGAATAGTACTAGAGCTCCCCAAGGCAATGAACTTGGTTAAATATATCCTTTGCTCTACAACTCTTCAATCTGCTTCTTCAGCTCTGCTAACTCATTGGCCGGCATTCTGTAGGGTCGCTTCGAGATTGGAGCGGTCCCTGGGACTAAGTCAACTAAGAACATTATGTCCCTATCCGGTGGCATGCCGAGTAACTCTTCAGGGAAAACATCTGGGTACTCTTACACCACTGGTATATCTTCAAGCTTTACTTCCTTCAAACTTATCAGAACAGAACTTCCTCCTGTAGAAGTCTTGGGTCTGAATTCTACTGTAATTCCTTCCTCATTAGTAAGGGTGATAGACCTATTGGCACAGTCTATCTGTCCTTGATTCTTGGCTAACCAGTCCATTCCAAGAATCACATCCAAACCTTGAGAGTGCAAGACTATCAAGCCTGCCAGGAAAGATACTCTAGATATTTCCAAGGTAAGGTTTGGGCATACAGAACTGGTCCTCAATTCTGAGCCTGGGAATGGATTAACATAGGGTTAACTAAAGAAGATATAGGTAACCCATATTTTCCCACAAATTTGCTTGATATAAAAGAATGTGAAGTTCTGGAATCAAACAAAACTGATGCTGGTACTGAGTCGACAAGAAACATACCAAGAACAACATCCGGTGCAAACTGAGCTTCTTCAGCGGTGATGTGGTTCACTCTGCCCTTCATGAACTGATTTGTCATCATAGCAACAGACGGGTTGCTAGCAGTTTGGATTCCTGGCTTGGGTGCAGTTGGAAGTTGCTTTTTAGGACACTTATTGGCGAAGTGCCCCTTCTCCTAGCAGTGATAGCAGGTGACTGCGGATAAGTCCTTTTGAATTTGGCCTCCTGCAGATGAGTTGCGGAAGCCGGAAGTGTTGGGGCGCTGGGCTTGAGTGGGCTTGAGACGAAGAAGACTGAAACCTTCCATGCTAAGGTGGCTGAGGCTGAGCAAAGCGAGGCTTGGGAAGATCTCCAGAATTGAACTTCTGAGTGGCCATCCTCCGCTTGTGGTTCTCCATTTCTTGGTGCTTGCCTTCTTGACGAATCGCCTTGTTCACTAACTGTTTAAAGTCAGTGAAGTCTTGAGAAATCAGGCAAACTAAGAGTTCATCGTTCAGCCCTTCCAGGAATCGCTCCTGCCTATCCTCATCTCTGGCTACATCTTCAGGTGCATAGCGAGCAAGTTGATTGAGCTTGTGCAGATACTTGCTCACTGTGCGGTTGCCTTGGCAAAGTGAGCGGAAGTCCATATTCTTCAAAGTCATCATCCCTGCGGGGATATGTTCATGACAGAATGCCTGCATAAACTCATTCCAGGTGATGGCTTGTGCGTTGGCATGCGAGATACTGAAGTTGTCCCACCATTCAGATGCGGGACCATTCAGCTGGTGAGAGGCAAACAGAACCCTCTCACGGTCAGTGCACTGAGCAATGTCCAATTTCTTCACAATGGCACGGAGCCAATCGTCAATGTCCATCGGTTCTGTACTGATGGAGAAAGTTGGTGGACGCATCCTCATAAACTCCAACATTGCTGCTCTTGGTGGAGGTGGAGGAGCCTAATAATTTATTCTTCTTCTTTGTCTGGGTGTTACAGTTCTTTGTTGAGGATTGGGCGGAAGGTCAATCAGATAGGTTTGATTGGCCATCATCTAAGCATGTCGGGTCCTTTCGATTGGCGGTGGTGGTTCTTTGAATCGAGTTCTCGATAGTCGACATTCTCATTACCCTAGCCCCTAGTGCTTCGGCCATCTACAATTTTTTGAGAGAGAGATAAGTTAGTAACCATTTTTAAAGAGAAGGGTTGAGAAAGGACACCAGAAAGACCAAGATATTTTTGGTTTTCAAAAATAAGTCCTTAAGGTTTTCGTCTCTTCTAGGCCACGACCTATAGTCGATATGGCTCTTATACCACTTTTGTCGAACCCGGGAACGAAGGATTCCGAATTCTCTGTGTTCATACACTAGTCCAGGATAGCTAATGTACACAGTCGTACAAAAGTGACATCACAATCATATCACACTTTTATTTAATATAATTCAGTGTTTATTACAAAGTGGGCTTGAGGGCAAATAATAAAAATCACAGCGAAAGCAAAAAGGTAGTAGGCCATATGATGCGCCACAGACAATCGTCTGGGGGCGTAGGCCTAAACGTCTGGATCCTCACCGTCCTAGTAGAAGTCTTCTCCTGAATAAATAATATTCAGCAAGAGTGAGCACAACTTCCGTGCTCGCAAGTTACACCTAATAAAGCTTTATGATGCATGCACAAGTAAACAAGTGAGGCTATCAGGGTATATTTTGCATAAAGCAACATTTTCGGTTTAAATACTCATAATAATTCCCAAGGCAATTTTAGTTTAATTAAAATCAAACTTTTATTTTGATTCATCACTCTCAGATATAAGATAAACTTCCATAGTCAAATGCTGAAGGACTACCCCCTTACACCAGGCTTTCTACCCAAAACTCCCATTTGGATAAGAATATCCAAAACAATTGAATCTGAACTTTTATTAAAACAAAACCAAGTCTAATCCACGAAAGGCTTTGCTCAGCATGTCCATGACCGCGGACGTGGCTATTCGAATAGATTATTACTCTGTAGAGTTGGTACAGCTTTACCCACAAGACATAGTTTGCTTAACATATCGGCCAAAACACGCTTCCGAAGGCGTGCGACTAAGCAATTACCACGAGGCCTTTACCCTACATTATTTCAACATAATTATGCCCGCTAAGGTTTCGTAATCATAGGCTTCGCACCAAATGATGACACCCTCTTGCGCCATGTGAGTATTAACAATAAGTCTTCACGACACCCACATCTTTCTATGACATAATCATGGTGAAATAATATAGTTTAATTGGTCAAGTCTGCCCCACTCCAGACTTGTGGTGGTACGAGTTTGGCTTAACAATCCGCAGCTTGCAGACCAGTCCTTATATGACTGGGCGACTTCCAAAACAATCCTTGGGACTCAAACATTCACTGATTTGAGCCCGTGCATAAACTTGCACCCACCAATAGTCCAATTCGCCCAAGTCTAAAGTAGTTTTATTTATTTTTCTTGTCAAAACATTTTTCAAACATTCTATGGTCAAGAAAATACCATAGTCTCATTTTAAAATCAACTTTGTATTTTTGCTAAATTCCCCAAATCAACTTTTTGGTCTAAGCGTTTGCTAAGCATAATTTTCTTAATTATTTTACTAAGGTGACAAGGAAATGGTAATCCAAACATCAATATTGGCTATACAAAGGAATTGGAATATCTAAGAATTTAAACAGGAATTTAAAATAGCTGAATAAAATAAAACATGCAATACTAATTTAAAAACTGAATTTAAATAAATTTGAAATATTGGGATCAACATGATCACTGGTATAACTTTCCTTTCTCGAAGTCATGGTACTCTAAATCCTAAGAAGGATCAAGCTCTCCGGAGTCGTCGAAATCTATACACGAAAATACGATAAATTCAAATAAATTCAAAAGACAAATCAAACTAACTCCAAATCAAATAACTTTAGTTTAGTTAGCTAGATCTTGAATTTATATAAATTTAAAAAGTTGAATCGCCTAAATCGGAGTTCGTATGAAGAAATACGAGCTCTTGGAAGTTTTAATTCTAAAGAAACCCTAATTTCATATTTTATAGAATTTCTTGAATTGTTTTTCTAAAGGAAAAGCGATTTATTACATCTGCTGACATCATCGCCTGAGAAAACCGAATTTTTGGATGAATTATTTTATAAAGGAAAAAGTCTGAGTCTATGACATGTGGGCCCCACAGTCAATGGACTGAGTCCATGCGTAGTCAACTGCCCACGGTGAACCCAGTGCACGGAACAGTGCACGGGCTATGCAAGCACTGGCGCAAGCGTCACACTGGTGCTGATTAGGCTTCTAGGGCTTAGGTGGTGTGGACGTGGCGATGACGTGGCGTCGACGTGGGTGAGCCACGTGAGCTCGAGTCTGGTGAAGCTTTGGCAGCACCCTCGCCAGCGCTACGCGCCACGGCGAGGAGCGTGGATGTGTGCAAATGAAAGAGGAAGTGACGCTGACCATGATGCTCGTCGGCGGTGAGGTTTGGCGCCGGCGGTTTCGGGTTGACGACGAAGAAGGCGGTACAGAGGTCCTCTGGCGAAGTGGGTGCATGCACGAGCTTCATAGTGATGTTGCGAAACCGATGGTGTGGACGACGGGGCCGGAGCGGGCTTGACGGTGGCGTAATCGGCGGTTGAAACTCCTTTGACTGGCGGCGAGAAACTTAGAAATCGGGGCGCTAGAGAGCGAGAGGGGCTACGTGAGTGGTGGCTCTGAGGTGAGGAGGCTACAGCGGTCCCGATGCT
This sequence comes from Phyllostachys edulis, assembly GCA_036346405.1. Classification (NCBI taxonomy): domain Eukaryota; kingdom Viridiplantae; phylum Streptophyta; class Magnoliopsida; order Poales; family Poaceae; genus Phyllostachys; species Phyllostachys edulis. The sequence goes on along the minus strand of CM070550.1, from coordinate 13,127,971 downwards.
CCCTTTTATAGGGCTCGGGTGTTACCGGAGAAGGAGATCGTGCACGGAGGTCGCGACGGCCGTTACAAGATTCTGGCGATTAAGCGCATTAAGACGGGAGTTTCTGGCCGGAATATGGGCAGCGGAATAAAGGAAATTAAATGCGCTTGAATCGGGAAGTAAATGGGAGAGAAACATGGCGAAGATGGAGCTCCGCGTGCGTGGCAATGGTGGCCGAGGCGAGCTGGATTCGCAAAGACGATGATGGAAGAAGGGAGACAACACTGTAGCAAAGGCCCACTTGTTTGTGATGGCACTGAATAGGAAAGTAACGGGTGCAAACAAGCTGTTAGATTTTTTATCGAATGGTCTTCGTTGATTGAGACGTTCGGACATCCGAACGTGCAACCAAGATTGGATCGTTCGTTTTAGATCCAACGGCTGACATGGGCCGATCTTGAAATGCACGAACAAGCAAAGCCGATCGGGCGATATGGCGTGAGAACAGGAGATGGGCCAGAATAGATTCGGCCCAATCACTGTTGATTGATTTTAAATTGATTTAATCTAGATAATTCAAATAGGTTTTAGAAAATAGCAAATAAAATCCAAAAATTATCAAAAATTCACGAAATTCTCAAAGACATTTTGGACTTAAATAAAATATTCCTAACTTATATTTAGTATTTAATTTTTGCAAATAAATTTATTTTGGCTTTAAAATAATTAAAGAAAAGCTTTTAAAGTTTCAGAAAATCCACAAAAATAATTAAGATTTAAATTTTCTCCGAAATTTGAAATTTGGGCTGTTACACCAAAGCTGGTTAAGAGCGAGGGCATTAGCCACGTCTTCAGGCGGCATCTCTTTCACAAACCCGGTAGATGAGGTAGTGTCCCAATGTCTGGTAAATATATCGAACTAACTAGTTGTTAATAAGTTCATAACTTTATAGTGTTTATAATAACATGATGACCTCTTGTAGCATGCATTGACTACCGAATCTTCCCAAGGCTCCTTCGAAGTAGACAGGGAGAAGGATATACTATCTATGGCCCTGTGAAACAAGGAGCACCCGGGTCGTACGCGAGGTGTTGGGGTTTACGTACCTTGGAGGGATAGATTCTGACATGACTCCAACACGTATAGGAGTAGGAAGAGATCCAAGGCCGAGCACGACGCCCAGTTGGAACAGGTGCTTATTGCAAAATTTCAAGGACAGATAACAAGATTACAGGATCAAATGAATCAACTCCTCAACCAGTCGCAAGCCACCCCCGTTATTTTGGGAGCCAGTCCTCCTCAACATCGAAGTAGCGTCGCGTCTACTCCAAATTCTGATCATGACGATGTCCAATTACCTATCGACGACATCAAGGTAATGTACATCTCTGGAATGCTCCAAAGATAGACCTATAGGGTGCCTTAGATAATTGTGTATCATTTTGTAGGAGTCGACGCCCTGCAAGCTCCAAGTGATGATAGTTGGGTCCATTTCTATTGAGGCTGGGTGGGGGATAGTGTATCCACACCAGGAAGGGACAGTGCAGCACAGTGCTCAGCTGATGTAGGGTTACGCCAGGGTCCAGGTGGACATGGTACATGACAATTTCATGGCTTTCCCACTGGAGATTCGCCCGAATGAAGACATCAGAACACTAGGGGATGCCATGCACTTATCTAGTGGCCCAAGAAGGACATCGCCCTGGAACCAGCAGTACCGCTATCTTGACACGACCATTTCTCTCCAATGGTACCCTCGATGACTCCACCTCAACCTTCACTTCAAAAGGCCACCTCATCGATTCCCGTGGAGAAGATGCCGAAGGAACAAGAAAAGCGTGCCGTCGTATCGGTTCCTGAGTAATCTCACAGGAAGACGTGTAGCGGGCTAGTCATTAAGGCGAAATCGAAATAAAAAACATTAAGGCGCGTCCCAAGCCCTGGAAATACTCCATCGGAAATACGTTGGCCCCCGACACAGTATTAGCCCACACTGGAGTAGGTTGTCAGGCTTTGCATGTCTGGTACATGCGGAAGACCAAAGAGAAGGGGTGCTTGCTCAGGACGACAAGGACTACATAGTGGTGCCCTACAACCAGTAGTAGGTGCTTCACTACTTGCTATATAAATTTTATTTGTACTTTATACGCAGAAGGAAATTAGGTTTAATGACTATAGAGACATACATGAGTAGGTACCACTAGACCCTTTTAGTCATTATACTAAAGAGGAACAAGGAAATATACCTTGATTCCCCACTCAACAAAACCCACGACTTCACCCTTGTGAAAGGAATACTCGACATGTATGTTCATTTCCTCCATACATAACTCTATTGTAGTCTTCTTTCGTTTGAAATGACCAAGGATAACTTTTTGGAATCATGTAGGTCGTTCATCACCTATGTTGCTGACGGAGGGGCATACAAGGGATCGGCGCCACTGCTTGCAACATAGGGCCGCGATTTAAGTGCACGCACTACAACACAATAATCCTATATTATACTTCGTAATAATCGTCTCGAACTGACTATACTTTTATATGTAATTCTATTTTTGCAGTGCCGCCAGCAAAAACAAGATCACCTATGTGCATTCTACGTTTGCCATCATATGCAGCAAATCATGAGTGCTAAGATGAAGGATCCCTAGGTTTGTCAATCTCAAAATAATTATTTCTTAATTATAAATTTAAATATATATGCTTACTACTTTACTCTTGCTAGCGACAGGATTTGAACATAGATTTAAATGCACTCGTTGTGAAAGAGACCTCGGACATTCGAGGGAAGCTCTATGCCTTCATCAAGACAGAGATCATTAACGCCGATGGAGAGTTTCACTCCGTCGACACCTCTCAATCACCTTCAAACAATTGATTCAATTGTAATCCAATTGTAACTATAGCGACAATACTTGAACAAATTCTTTTGTAATTGATTTTGAGTTGTAAATGATCACTTTGAGTTGTCAACAATTGATTATCTGTGATGTATCTGTTTTCTGCATGCTTGTTTTCAGAGGGCATGGCTAACAATTCTCGAGGCTAGCCGAAAAAAAAAAAAGATATGTATAAAGAACTATCACGAGCGGTTTTTGTTGAAACCAAATGCGTGAAAACTAATATCCGAGCGGTTTCCACAAAAACCGTTTGTGATCGTAGGATATCCTGAAGGTTCTATTTACAACCCATCTATGATATGTCTCAAATCGGTTTGTAAATAGAACCGTCGTGATATCCTGACGATTTTGGTGAAAAATGCGTGATACTAGCCCTTCACGAGCGGTTTTAATAAAAACCGTCTGTTATGCCTATCACGAGCGGTTCAAAAACCGCTGCGTGATAACCGCTATTATCACAGACATACAAATTGAGCGGTTCAAAAACCGTCAGTGATAACCGCCTGTTATCACGGACATACAAATTGAGCGGTTCAAAAACCGTGCGTGATGACGATTCGAACCATCTGTGATGACCTATGCGTACTAGTGCTTTGGCCTGAGACCTTTGGACACTCGTCTACTTACACATATCATGCAGTATGCGGCGCCACAGACCCGGCAGCGTGAGACCGGGGAGAAAAATGGAATGCATTTGGAGCAGGCGAGGCGCGACGGTGCGATTGCGGGGCCGCGGTTTGGTGGTGGTCCGGACATCTGGTCAATGCGCGAGTGCGATGACGGCACGACAAGGTTCGTCGTTCATGAAGGAACGTACATGCTAGCTTAGCGGCCTAACAAATATATAATTCTTCTTTAAAACAAGTTATATACAAGATTACAAGTGTACAAGTTGATGGCTAATCTTGCGACCAGCTCATATACATTGATGACACATTCGTACTCACGAACCGTAATGGACTAGGTTTTTTTTTTGCCTTTACTTGTCATTGTGTTGTGGGCGGTTGATTTGCTCTCTTTTAACATTTATTTCATTCTTCTTATGTACCCCTCTAGTTACAAATACATATCGTTTTGGACATTGACACTGTCACCAAAATTCAACTCTGACCACTAATTTCTATTGTAATATAGCCATAACATCCAAAGAAATTATAATAGTTTTAAAATACTTTTAGAAATATATATACTTATGATTTTCATATATCCAATCTAATTATTTAAAATGATATCAACATCAAAAGTTTTGAAAAAAAAAATCAATTACAAGAAGACACACACGCACATACATGTGAGTGCGCCCCATTAGGGCATGTTCAATAGTTTGTCTTTTAGGTTGTCTCTAACACCCTCCATGTCATATTGAGACAATTTTAGAGACAACTATTCCAATACATTGTCTCTTGAGCTGTCTCTTTAAAACTGTTAGAAAACAAGAGACAAAACAGACATGGATTTTTACGTGAAAAACCCTTGCGGGAAAAAAAACCACGGACGCCAACCGGCGATGAATACTATATAAGGAGTGTTTACCAAACTCAGGGGAATTACAATGATGCGTCAACTCTTCCCGTGCGGCTTACAAGAGGTATATAAGGGGGTAAAAGGGCTTGGAGTCCAAGTAAGAAACTAATCCGCTAATATGGCAACTGATCTGCTAATATGGCATGTTTGGATTCGATCATATTAGAAATTTGGATCACATACGGATCACAAATATCAACAATCTCCACCTTGAGACGAATTTCCTCTTGTAGCATAATAAAGAATCATCAATCACCAAATAATTCTCCAATAAGATAAAAATCACCGTGCGCCAACTAGTCTCTAGGACTAAACTATAACACCAACTAAGCTTGAGCAAAGCTCAAACTTAGTAACAGGAACTAGGTTTGTCATCATATCAGCTGGATTATCATGAGTACTTATTTTGCACACCTTGACATCACCTTGAGCAATAACACCTCGAATAAAGTGATATCTCATATCAATGTGCTTTGTTCTCTCATGGAATATCTGATCCTTTGTAAGGCATATAGCACTCTGACTATCACAAAATATAGTATTGCAAGAATTATCTCCACAAAGCTCAGTGTACAAACCTCTCAACCAAATAGCTTCTTTATAAGCTTCAGAAATAGCCAAATATTCTGCTTCAGTGATAGATAAGGCAACAGTAGCTTGCAAATTTGCCTTCCAACTAACAGCACAACCACCAATGGTGAAAACATAACCTGTGAGAGACATCCTCTTGTCCAAATCACCAGCATAATCAGAGTCAACATAACCAACAAGTTCATCTCTGGAATTCCCAAATTGCAAACAAGCATTAGAAGTGCCACGCAAATATATGAAAACCCACTGAACTACTTTCCAATGCTCTTTTCTAAGATTAACCATGTATCTACTAACAACACTCAGTGTATGAGATAAATCAGGATGAGAACAAACCATGGCATACATAGGAGAACTAACTGCACTGGAATATGGAACTCTAGACATGTACTCAATATCATAATCTGACTCAAGACATATGGCTAAAGATAATCTTAAATGTGAAGCTATTGGAGTACTCACTGGCTTTGCATCATGCATATTAAAATGACAAAGGACATTCTCAATATAACCTTGTTGACTAAGGTATAACTTGCCAGATTGTCTTTTTCTAATAATCTCCATGCCAAGAATTTTCTTTGCTGCACCTAGGTCCTTCATCTCAAATTCATTACTCAATTGAGCTTTCAGTTTTGCTATTTCTGACTTATCTTTTGCAGCAATCAACATATCATCAACATAGAGAAGTAAATAAATAGCTGAACTATTAGCAGTCTTTAAATAAGCACAACTATCATAATCAGATCGCTTAAAATCATGAGAGAGCATAAAGGAGTCAAATCTCTTGTACCATTGCCTAGGAGATTGCTTCAAACCACAAAGAGATTTCTTTAATCTACAAACAAGGTGTTCTTTTCTAGGAATAACAAAACCCTCAGGTTGGTCCATATAAATGTCTTCTTCCAATTCTCCATGTAAGAATGCAGTTTTAGCATCTAATTGCTCAAGTTCATAATCATGCATAGCAATAATACTGAGTAAAGTGCGAATAGAACTAGGCTTCACAACTGGAGAAAAGACATCATTAAAATCAATACCTGGAATCTGACTACAATCTTTAGCAACCAACCTTGCTTTATACCTTCCTGGTTCATTAGAAGAAATACATTCCTTTCTTTTGAAAACCCACTTGCAATGAACATGCTTCTTCTCTTTTGGCAATTTCACTAATTCCCAAGTGCTATTCTTTTCAAGTGACTACATCTCATCATGCATAGCAGTTATCTACTTATTACAATTAGTGGAGCTAATGGCCTCAGAGTATAATGAAGGTTCTGTATTACCTTCAATTTCTTCTGCCACACTCAAAACATAAGCAACAATATTAGCTTCTTCAATCAACCTCTTGGGTGGATTAATCTCCCTCCTAGGCCTATCAACTGCAATGAATTGTTGTGGTGGCTGCATCAAGAACAACAATATTTTTCTTATATGATGTGTCATCTGAACCAACAAAATGGTCCACCTGAATACTTGAATTCTGCTCACTCTCAACAGGAACATTAGTGGATAATTTATCATGAAGCATAGCAGATTCATTAAAGACAACGTTTCTCCTAATCACAACCTTATTTGTTTCAGGATTCCATAAGTTATATCCTTTGACACCAGATTTATAACGAAGAAAGATGCACTTAACAACTCTAGGCTCTAATTTTCCATTATCAACATGAGCATAAGCAGTACAACCAAAAACTCTCAATTCTGAATAATTTGCTCGGGAATCAGACCATACCTCAATTGGAGTCTTTTTTTTCAATTGTAATAGAGGGTGACCGATTAATAAGATAGCAAGCAGTGAAAGCGGCTTCAGCCCAAAAATGCCTATGCAAACCTGCATTTGACAACATGCAATGGGCCTTGGAAATGATGGTCATGTTCATACGCTCAGCTACACCGTTTTGTTGAGAAGTATGGAGAACGGTGTAGTACCTAACAATGCCTTCAATCTTGCAATATGCCTTCAGTGCGAAGTTTCTTTACCTTCTTTTTAGTTTGCCTTTCAACCATAGTCTTCCACTCTTTAAATGTTGAAAATGCTTCTGATTTATGCTTTAAGAAATAAGGCCACACTCTTCTAGAGTAATCATCAATAATTGTTAACATATAACAAGCACCACCTAGCGATGACTTGCGAGATGGTCCTCATAAATCAGAATGCACATAATCCAAGATACCTTCTGTGGTATGAACTAAAGCATTGAACCTCACTCTCTGGTATTTGCCAAACACACAAAGCTCATAAAATTTTAGCTTGCCGATGCTATATCCATCAAGAAGTCCTCCCTTTCTCAATTCTGTCAAACCAATTTCACTCATATGCCCAAGACGCATATGCCAAAGATTAGTAGCATCAGAATCAAATAATGAACTTGAAATTACAGCAACATTACCTGATATTGTAGTACCTTGCAGATGGTACAGATTGGCTGATTTAATATCAGCTTTTATCACAATAAGAGAGCCTTTTGATACCTTCAAAACTCCACCTTCATCAGAATACTTATACGCTTTAGCATCAAGAGTACTCAAAGAGATGAGGTTCCTTTTCAAATCTGGAATGCGCCTCACATCTGTCAAAGTTCCGACAATGCTATCAAACATCTTGATCTGAGCTGAACCAATTCCTGCAACCTTACAAGATGAGTTATCACCCATCAACACAGTAACACTTTCAACAGGTTCATAGGTGGCAAACCAATCCCTATTAGGACACATATGAAAGGTACAGGCGGATTCAAGAATCCATTCATCATTGTGTTGGGGTACGGGTAGGCTACGATAGCAATAAATCAAAATTTTCTACCACGTAAACCAGGAAGCCAAGTAAGTAGATGATCACAGATCATTGCCGCCAGACGCGCAGAGCAGTGGAAGAAGAGTTGGGCGCCTGGTCCAACGTAGAGCGCGTCGATGTAGTGGTCGTAGTCGATTGTCTAGCGTCGAGCACATCGGTGCGATGGTCAAGGTCAATCGTCTCCTCCAGTGACCTCTGCAGTTCCTTGTGAAGATCACAGATCGTCTTCAAGCGCAACAGCAATCGCAGTAGCGCCTCTACGGTATCCACATGTCTAGGGAAGGAACAACCATACGCTGATGTGCTAGCACCAAGTCGCACGGTAGAGCTCTTAGGAAGATGGCGGCTAGGGTTTTGGTGGAACAACTCAACTCACGACTTTCGTGTGTCTCGTCTGTTACATTCACCCCCATATTCCCAATAGCCTCATGCATCTCCTTATATAGTTCTTGTGACGAATCCTATCCGAACACGTTTGACGAATCGTATCCATACTGGTTTGTTCCAACCCGTTAAGTGTGTGACCCTGTAGATTCATGCGTAATCGGTTGTGACTCAGAAACCCTTTCCGACCACGAGTCGTTAGCGGTTCCTAGCAGGACATAACGATTCCCGAATACACACAAATTATATCGGATGAACCTTAATGCAATATGATCTACGACCAGGTCCTCATCACTTACGACCAGGTCCTATCTCTATACGACTAGTTCATATTTGGTCACGACCAGTTCGTAACTCCTTATGACCAGATTTTGACCACTTTGTGATTACGTTCCACCAGTCTACGACCAGCTCGTATCTCCATACGACCAGTCCGTAACTGATCGAACTAAGCGACCTACTCGTATATTCTCCCTTTGCCTCACGATGTCTAGTTGAACTCCAGGTGAGATGTTGTGTCATCCATGGACTGTTCAATACTTTCTCGATCGAGTGTCGGATAACTTCACGTGGTCGAACACTTCTACCACTAGTGGCATGGCCATGCACTTACTTTATCCGACCACAACGAGGGGCACAGAGACATCTCTCCTGTTATGTTAGGAGGGGCAAATACCATATCCGACCAGTCACATTCCTCCACATGTTTCATAGCATACCCGAAAGCTACCTTTATAACTACCCAGTTATGAGTAGCGATTGGTAACCCCTAAGAGTGCTATTACACATGTAGGAAACCATACTGATCTCAGGTCTAAGGATTATACATCATCATTGCTTGAGACCAACTAACGATACATAGAATCATAACAATCTCAATAGTGTCTCTAGGTTGGTCAATCTAACCCCATGTTCTCTAACATGTGTTCACATTATTGATTCGATATCTCTATACCCATGACCGGTGAAACATGGTCATCAATCAATACAATGTATTGGTCGATAGAGTCACTGGTGCTCCGACCATTGACATTCGACCAGGGATACATTTAGAACGATATCATATAAGTTAAAAGAGTTTCACCAACAAGTCACATCTTGTTAATCATCATAACCAATGATTCATTCAAGGAACAGGATAACATATTATCCAATATTATGAACATAATGAAATATAATCATCTCTATGATTGCCTCTAGGGCATATTTCCAACAGTCTCCCACTTGCACTAGAGATAATCATTTAGGTATCTAATACCGATAACTCTTGTGTGCGCCTCATGCTTTGGCTGTGTGAGAGGCTTTGTTAACGGATCAGCAACATTTAAATCCGTATAAACTTTGCATATCTTAACATCTCCTCTATTCACTAACTCGAGAATAAGATGATAACACCTGAGTATATGTTTGGATTTCTGATGGGATCTAGGTTCCTTAGCCTGCGCAATGGCTCCATTGTTGTCACAATAGAGATCCATTGGGCTCGAGGCACTCAGAACCACACCCAACTCAGCAAGAAAATTCCTTATCCAAACACCTTCTTTCGCAGCTTCAGAAGCCGCAATGTACTCGGCCTCCGTCGTAGAATCAGCAACCGTCTCTTGCTTGGAACTTTTCGACTCCTTTGCTCCTCCATTCAAAATGAATACAAAACCAGATTACGACGATAATCATCTTTGTCGGTTTGGAAGCTTGCATCGGTGTAACCATTTACAACGAGCTCTTCATCACCGCCATAAACTAGGAACGCATCCTTGGTCCTTCTCAAGTACTTAAGAATGTTTTTCACGGCTGTCCAGTGACCTTCACCAGGATCAGCTTGGTATCTGCTCGTACCACTTAGAGCATATGATACATCTGGTCATGTACATAGCATGGCATACATGATACATCCAACAGCCGAAGCATATGGAATTCTACTCATTTTGTCTCGCTCATCAGTGGTCGTAGGACAATGACCCTTGCTAAGATTAATGCCATGTGCCATGGGCAAGAAACCTTTCTTGGAATCTTGCATGTTGAACTGTTTCAACACTTTGTCTATGTACATATCCTGGCTTAATCTAATTAGCCTCTTATATCTATCTCTATAGATCCTTATACCAAGAATATATGTTGCATCTCCTAAATCTTTTATTGAGAAACTATTTCTTAATGAAGTTTTAACAGATTCAAGCATTGGAATATCATTTCCGACCAGTAGTATGTCATCTACATATAAGATCAGAAACACAAGCTTGCTCCCACTAACCTTTTTGTAAACACAAGGTTCTTCTTCGTTCTTGACGAATGTTCTAACTCCGAGATGCTTGCTTCAATCCATAGATGGATTTATATAGCTTGCATACCTTTCTAGCTTCCTTTGGATCGACAAAACTCTCAGACTGTGTCATGTACACATCCTCACTTAGGTTTCCATTAAGGAAAGCCGTTTTGACATCCATTTGCCATATCTCATAGTCGAAATATGTAGCAATAGCTAGAATGATCCGAATAGATTTAAGCACCGTGATAGGAGAGAAGGTTTTATCATAATCAACACCTTGAATTTGTCTAAAACCCTTCGTAACTAGTTGTGCCTTATGAATGTGAACATTTCAATCCATATCTATCTTTTTCTTAAAAATCCACTTACACTCAATGGTCTTAATACCATCAGGTGCATCAACCAAGTTCCAAACTTGATTATCATGCATGGACTTTATTTCGGATCTCATGGCCTCATGCCATGGCTCAGAGTCTGGGTCCATCATCTCTTTCGTATAAGTTTTAGGCTCGTCATTATTCAACAATAATACGGCATGCCCATACCTTATAGGCAATTGACGTGGCCTTTTTGATCTACCTAGGGCTGATGCCTCATCTACAGGTTTAACAACATTTTGTTCATCGTGTAGAGGTTCAGTAGGAGTTGAAACATTTTTAGATGGTTCCCGAATTTCTTCGAGTTGCACCTTGCTCTTATTGACTCCTTTGGAAAGAAACTCTTTCTCTAAGAAGACACCATTACGGGCAATAAACACTTTGTTATCAACCCGATTATAAAAATAATATCCTTTAGCTTCCTTAGGATACCCCACAAAGAAGCACTTATCGGACTTGGGTGTGAGTTTGTCAGACGTCAAACGTTTAACATAGGCATCACATCTCCAAATCTTTAGAAAAGACAAACTAGGACTCTTCCGAGTTCATATCTCATATGGTGTCTTATCTACCGATTTAGATGGTACCTGATGAGAACAGCGGCCCGATCTTTCGATAGGTTCGATTGATTTCATCGTGAGGACGTTGACACTTTGAGGCTTCCGACCCGTAAATAGTCACCTTGCAATTCGCTACACCCGCACGACTGTCGTTATCAACCACGCTCGCACGCGATCGACCTTACCACGAGGGTTATTGTTCCTGCAAGCAATCAAAGCAACTCACAAGAATAAGGAAGATGCAATCTGAATTGCATTGCGAATATGGATGAAGTTCACAAAGTGGAGTTCCTCAAACCGAACAATCGGCGAAACTACAAAGTGGCAGAATAATCTAAGAAAAACCCAACCCTAAACTATGACAGCGACTGTATATATATAGGGGAATTTGAGGAGGTTGACCTAGGGTTGTGCGGCTGTGGGGAGAGGCGTTCACATCCTAGACTCTGACCTCGACACGCTTACAAGGCCCTATTAGGCCCAAAACGGTGACGTAGCACCTTATTTCAATGACTCTGACTAACTCCCAATGAATCTAAGTGTGAGACTAGATCCATTGAAATGGGCTCATCATAAGCTTTCCAGCAAGTCCAAGAACGCCTCAATTGGACTTCGTATGCAAAAGTTATGCCCATTTTATTGACGTGTTGTCCAGAGACTCCAAACCGAATTTGGAGTCCGACTTGAGCTCAATCTTGAATCCTAGTAGACTTGGCCTATGAGGAATGACTAGCACAAGAATTTAGTAGCATCCCATCTTTTACCAAGCAAGTATGGACAGTGAGTAACAAGTTCACCTGATGGTTTAATTGTCGCACACGTGCTCTTGTAATTGGTCCTTATATGTCTGGAGGAGAAGTGTTGCACGTATCCGAAGGAGTGATGTCCTCATCAGTACCCTATTTAAAGTGAAAGCAGCAGTTTCTAAAGTGCAACCCCAAAAATACAATAGTAGATCTGATTGGCTCATCATTGATCGAACTATGTCCAACAAGGTCCGATTACGCTTCTCGGACACCCCATTCCATTGTGGAGTGTCCGATGGTGTAAGCTGTGAAACAATTCCACATTGTTTCAAATGATCACCAAACTCATGGCTCAAAAATTCACCTCCACGATCAGATCGTAAAGATTTGATTGTCTTGCCAAGTTGATTATGTACCTCATTCTGGAACTCCTTGAACTTTTCAAAGGATTCCAACTTGTGCCTCATTAAATAGATATATCCATATCTACTATAGTCATCGGTGAAAGTAATGAAATACTGAAAACCACCTCTAGTTGTCGTGCTCATTAGTCCACACACATCAGCATGTATGAGTGCCAACAAGTCGGACGCCCTCTCACTCTGACCAGTGAAAGGTGTCTTCGTCATCTTTCCGAGCAGGTAGGACTCGCATGTTTCAAATGATTCCAAATCAAATGAGTTTAGCATTCCATCATCATGGAGCTTCTTCATGCGTTTCTCACTCATGTGACCCAAACGACAATGCCATATGAAAGTGGAATTCAAATCATTACGCCGAAGCCTCTTTGCATTAATATTATAGACGGGTGCATCATTAAGATTTAAAATATACAACCCATTCAAAACAGGAGCATGGTCATAAAACATTTCATTCAAAAATATAGAACAACCATTATTCTCTATAATGAATTTATAATCCTCTGCCATCAAACATGAGGCAGAGATGATGTTTCTACTTATGGCTAGAACATAATAACAATTATTTAGTTCCATAAAAAATCTTGAGGGCAAAAGTAATGGCAAAGTCCCGATGGCTAATGCAGCAACCCTTGCTTTATTCATGACGAAGATCCATCTAGCCTTGCAATTCTCCTACTCTTTGTTAGACTCGCATCGAATTGCAAATATGAGCAACCGATCGGTATCAAATACCCATGAGTTAATGAAGAGTCGAGCAAGAAAAACATCTATAACATTAATACACGAAGTGGAAGGTTTAGTTCCACCATTCATTTCGGATCACCGGTATTTCTTGCAGTTCCTTTTCCAATGGCCTGGTTCTTTGCAGTAAAAGCATTCGTTCTCTTGAGTTGGGCCAGACTTAGTTTTGGGCTTAGGCTTGTTAGTTTGGATCTCATTCGAAACTTTAGATTTGCCCTTACCTTTGACCTAAGTCTTAGCCTTCTTCTTGAAGCTTGTACTCTTTTGCACTATCATCACATGACAGTTGCTTTTCTTAATGCTGCCCTCTGCAGTCTTAAGCATCATATGCAGTTCGGTGAGATTCTTGTCAAAGCCATTCATATGGAAGTTCAGAATGAACTGCACATAGCTTGTAGGAAGTGAAGCAAGAATCAAATCTGTAGCCAACCCTTGACTAAGTGGAAAACCAAGTTTTTCCAAGCTCAGTGTGTAACCAACCATTTTGATCACATGTGCGCTCACCGAACTTCCCTCAGCTAGCTTACTCCCAAATAATTTCTTTGAGATCTCATATCTCTCAGTTCTTGCTTGTGTCTCAAACATGCTTTTGAGTGCCACGATCATATTGTAGGCCTCTATGTTCTCAAACTGCTTCTGAAGGTCTGAGTTTATAGCAGCAAGCATGAGACAGCTAACGTCAAGAGACTCATCACATGCTCTTTTATAGGCATTTTTAAGATTAGCAGCAGCATTTTCAGCAGGCACATCTGGAATTAGTTCCTTTAGAACATGTTCCTTTTTATCTTTCCTAAGAACAATTCTTAGGTTACGGGACCAATCCGCAAAATTTATTCCATTCAGTTTTTTCTTATCAAGTATCGAACATGATGCAAAACTGGATGTAGGTACAACAGTTGGTGCCATGATCTACAATATAAAATATGCAAAGCTAAGACATATGTTCAAGTAACTTCTATTAAACAATTTAATAAAGATACTCCCACTGAATACCATATCCCTCTTATGACATTTAGTGATTCAAGACCCACAATCAGTTAATCTACTAGTGAGTTTTGGCATCACTGCTAGAAGATTAGTGAATTTGGTAAGCAACCCTTTGCTAATCATATCTCTATATGACTTTTGTTCTTGGGCAACATCTCTATGCTCTGGCACCCAACCCTATGCCCCAAGGTCCATAACCGTTTTGATGACCTTGTCAAGTGAAACCAATGCTATGCGTGTAAGTGTCTGACACAAATCCATCTGTCAAGTAATATTAATGGCACTCTGCTTTAGCAAGACCTACTATTAAAATACATGACTTTGGATGGTGCAGCCAATTGAGAGGGCATCAATTTAACTTAACATTATGTGAGGGAATTTTACTTCTACCATGTTAAAAGCATTTAAATAACATGCATAGAAATAAATGAACATGAATATAAGGGTATTCACAGACAATCAAATTGCATTGTGATATAGTATGACCCTTCCATATGGTGATCTCCATCGCCATACATCCTGTTCGCCATGTCTCCGAGTGGTCGACTCCTCCAAGTACTCCCACTAAGCCATTACTCCTGATAGCACTAGTAATGAATTACAAGGAGTGAAGAAGCATCACAAGTCGACACGCAGGCCGTTATACAAATAGAGACAGCCTTGGGCTGCGATAATCATGACACACAGGTCATGAACATTACACACATGCATACATCTCATACATCATGGGTCATACTATTCACATCAATCCCTGCAAAAACAAGTTATGCATAGAATCCAATTCTATCGGACGACATGAACACACACTACCTATAGCGCGTGGTACGATTACCTAGCACGGCGATCCCGCTAGCCGATTAGCAGGCGGGGTTTGAAGGGGCAGCACGCTCGGAAATTTTTTTCGGGACATGAATCTCATTCACGTAACCGAGCCTTCGAAATCATCGGATTAATCATATTAACCCTATTCTGAACCATTTTGATCATTGCCTTGATACGACCACATACTGCGGCATACTCTGATGGCGGAATTCCGACCGGTAGGAGTGATATGCAGTATGGTCATGAATAAGCACAATAAACCATCTAGTCCTTATAGGCTCATACCTCCTCGTAAACCCATCTACTACCACCGCAAATCAATCGATCTTATCGACCAGGGTCTAGATCGTTCCATCTCTATGAACCGATCTAGGTTTACCAGACCCGACCAATAATAGATCCAATCTACTACTATCGCATATCAATTATATGCGACCGATCTAGATCAAAAACTACGAAGGATGGCTCTGATACCACTGTTGGGGTACGGGTAGGCTACGATAGCAATAAATCAAAATTTTCTACCACGTGAATCAGGAAGCCAAGCAAGTAGATGATCATAGATCGTTACCACCAGACGCGCAGAGCAGCGGAAGAAGAGTTGGAGCAGCCTTGTCCAACATAGAGCGCATCGATGTAGTGATCATAGTCGATCGTCTGGCGTCGAGCACGTCGATACGGTGGTCGCCCACGGTGGTCATGGGCGATCGTCTCCTCCAACGATCTCTACAGTTCCTTGTGAAGATCATGGATCATCCTCAAGCGTAACAGCAACCGCAGTAGCGCCTCTACGGTATCCACACGTCCAGAGAAGGAAAAACCATACGCCAATGTGCTAGCACCAAGTCGCACGGCAGAGCTCTCAGGAAGATGGCTGCTAGGGTTTCAATGGAACAACTCAACTCACGACCTCTGTGTGTCTCGTTTGTTACATTCACCCTCATATTCCCAATAGCCTCATGCATCTCCTTATATAGTGCTCGTGACGGATCCTATCCGAACACGTTTGACGAATCGTATCCGTACTGGTTTGTTCCAACCCATTAAGTGTGTGACCCTGTAGGTTCATGCGTAATCGGTTGTTACTCGGAAACCCTTTCCGACCACGAGTCGTTAGCGGTTCCTAGCAGGACATAACGATTCCCGAATACACACAAATGATATCGGACGAACCTTAATGCAATATGATCTATGACCAGGTCCTCATCACTTACGACCAGGTCCTATCTCTATACGACCAATTTGCGTTTGGTCACGACCAGTTCGTAACTCCTTACGACCAAGTTTCGACCACTCTGTGATTACGTTCGACCAGTCTACGACTAGCTCGTATCTCCATACGACCAGTCTGTAACTGATCGAACTAAGCGACCTACTCGTGTATTCTCCCTTTGCCTCATAATGTCTGGTTGAATTCCAGGTGAGATGTTGTGTCGTCCATAGACTGTTCAATACTTTCTTGATCGAGTGTCGGATAACTTCACGTGGTCGAACACTTCGAGCACTAGTGGCATGGCCATGCACTTACTTTATCCGACCACAATGAGGGGCCTATAGACATCTCTCCTGTTATGTTAGGAGGGGCAAATCCCATATCTGACCAGTCACATTCCTCTGCATGTTTCATAGCATACCCGAAAGCTACCTTTATAACTACCCAGTTGTGAGTAGCGATTGGCAACCCCTAAGAGTGTTATTACACATGTAGGAAACCATGCTGATCTCAGGTCTAAGGATTATACATCATCATTGCTTGAGACCAACTAACGACACATAGAATCATAACAATCTCAATAGTGTCTCAAGGTGGGTCAATCCAACCCCATGTTCTCTAACATGTGTTCACATTATTGATTCGATATCTCTATACCCATGACCGGTGAAACATGGTCATCAATCAATACAATGTGCTGGTCGATAGAGTCACTAGTGTTCTAACTATTGACATCCAACCAGGGATACATTTAGAACGACATCATATAAGTTAAAAGAGTTTCACCAACAAGTCACATACTTGTTAATCTTCATAACCAATGATTCGTTCAAGGAACAGGATAACATATTATCTAATATTATGAACGTAATGAAATATAATTATCTCTATGATTGCCTCTAGAGCATATTTCCAACACATTGGTCTTAGCACATCCAACAAAGGCATCAATAACTTCTCCATCAGAACTATCATTAGCAGCAAAGAAGGCTTTACCTTCATCATCTGGCTTACCTTTTGGCTTATAATAGCCAGTTTTCTTTTCTTTATTCTGTAGCTTCCAGCATTCAGAGATGTCATGCCCACTTTTCTTACAATATTTGCACGACTTGTACTTGCCTCTGGATTTCAACTAGTCCTTGTAGCCGTTCGAACTTTTGCATCGAAATCCATTGTTTGAGTTCTTCTCATTTTGCCTACCACGAACAAACAAGCTTTCTCCTTTTGAACTTAAATTTTTAGAAGGTGCCATCTGTTTCATCTTCTTCTTAGCATGCAAAGCTTCATAAACTTCATTAAGAGTGAGAGTATCTCTACTATATAATATGATATCTCTAAAATTTGAAAAAGAACTAAGCAGGGAACACAAAAGAATAAGACCCAAATCCTCATCTTCATATTTTACCTCCATCGACTCTAGGTTGGCAACGATCTCCTTAAACACCGAAAGATGATCAAGCATGGATCCTCCTTCTTGCAATTTATGAGAGTACAACTTCTGCTTGAGATGCATCTTGCTGGTGAGATCCTTTGTCATGCAAATTTGTGCCATAATGTAGCAGATGTCTTCTCCTTCAAAACCTCATGCAAAATATTATTTGATAGATGAAGGTGAATCTGAGATACAACCTTACAGTCTTTACGCTTCTCATCTATAGTCTATGTGGTAGGTTGTTTCTCAAATCCTTCCAACGCATCATCCAAATCCCACTACTACAAAAAGGCTAATACTAGACGCGTCATCACAGACGGTTGACCAAAACCGTCTGTATTACATGCAATCACAGACGGTTCATAGCTAAAACCGTCTGTGAATTATCACAGACGGTTATTCTTAATAACCGTCTGTAATAATTCTACATATCATAGGCGGTTTTCAACAAAGAACCATCATGAAACATCACGAGCGGTTCTTAACAATAATCTATGCGTGATATTACTACATATCCTGAGCAGTTTTTTGTTATAACAAATGCGTGATAATATCGCCACTAACTCCCAATTGAAGCCCGATGAGTTTCTTAAATGCGCCCGATCGTCGTCTCTTCGTCGCATCCGCTTCGGCTCTCCGATGTGTCTTTTCGTCTCACGCTCTGAATTTATTCTTTGTTTTATAAAAAGGATCATCCGCCATCTAAGATGATCATCCCCACATATAGATGATCTAGTACTTATAAAAAAACAGAAATGGCTGGCTCTTCTGTTTCCTTATCGCCGGCATTGATGGCCTACCTAGCCGCACTATACGAGCACCTCTCTCGCTGTACGTTGAACCGTGCTGCGGAAGAATACTGTTTCAACAGTGTCTTCACTCCTCTGTCCGAGAATTTGCCGGAGTAGGTGACGGCCACCTTCCGCCGTCTTGACATCCTCCTCTGCCACGTCTTCCGGGTGATCTCCCACTTTTGGCGAGTTTACCGCGTCATCGACGTGGTCCTCCAAAACGCGTTATCGTCTCCAAGAGGCTTGCGGTTACTTGGCTGCTTAATCAAGGTGGCGGCGACCAAGTTGACAAAGCCGAGACCCTCAACAAGGAAGAGAGCCTTTGGGCTCAATGAGGTTACTGTGGCTACTATCTCATCCTTCTCATCTTTGCGTGGGCGATCCCCCAAAGTGGTGAGACTACGAATATATATATATATATATATATATATATATATATATATATATATATATATATATATATATATATATATATATATATATATATATATATTATAATATATATGATGCCGTTTTAAGCGACCCTTGCTTGGGGCTTTATAGAAAAAAGTCATCACGGGACGGTTTGACTACAAACCGTTTGTGATATATACTTATCACGAGCGGTTTGATTAATAACAAATGCGGAAAGTATGAATCACAAACGGTTTGAAAACTGCATGTGATGACCTCATGTCATCACTAACCCATAAGTATGCATCACAGACGGCTTGAAAACTGCCCGTGATGACCTCATGTCATCACTGACTCATAAACTCAGACAGCTCACGAAACCGTCTGTGATGACCTTTTTGAACCGTATGTGAATACCTTTTCTGTAGTAGTGTCCATCTGTTCCAGCACAGCCCACATCTTGACTTGCCACAGTGACAATCTTGTGTCTCAACCCAGGAGTGGAAGATCATACTTCAAAGTCGCCATGTGGAACAAATCCTAAAATTATTGGTACTAATCTGTGTAAATCTAGTAAAAATCATGATCTTTTTGGTACACCTTCTGTGTGCGTGAAACAAAGATCTTTAAATCTTTTGGTATGCTTCTCAGGTGGACGAAGCAAAGTTCGCTGGAATTAGAGCACTCCACGTGATCACAGGAAGAGATTGAACAAAAAAACATTTTTTTCTCTCACGTGATTGCTTAGTGATTCAATAAAATAAACAAATCTTGGGACCTGTGTCGCTGGAGTTGTTTTCTTTTGGTTGATCTGATGACTTCGCTCGCTCTCGCGTTGGTCCGAGGGGACGTTGCTGGCGTCGCTACTCACTTGGACCAAGGCGACGCACGAGCGATGCTGGTGCCGTAGGGACCGCGAACAAATTTGCGCTGCTTGGACCGAGGCGACGTCGCGCGCTGGCTACTGCTGATGCTTTCCACACACGCTGTCGCACGCCTGTGGATGACATGCCGAGGAAACGCGAGGAGCGATGAGCCGCCGGGAGATGAAGACGCGCTCGCGAGACGGCAGCGCCGGATTAGGTCGGATTTTTTTTCCGTATCTCTTAAAACCCTAATCTCCTGTGCTCTGATACCACTTGTTAGAAAAAAAAGAGACAAAAGAGACATAAATTTTTACGTGAAAAACCCTTGCGGAAAAAAACCACGGACGCCAACCAACAACGAACACTATATGAGGAGTGTTTACAAAACACGAGGAAAATACAATGAGACGTCAATTCTCCCCATACGGCTTACAAAAGGTATATAAGGGGTTAAAAGGACTTGGAGTCCAAGTAAGAAACTGATCCGCTAATATGGCAACTGATCCGCTAATATGGCATGTTTGGATTTGACCATATTAGAAATTCGGATCACATACGGATCACAAATTTCAACAAAAGCCTCATAACCATTTAAGTTTTACATGAATCAAGTGCCTTGTTCGGCGTGAATAAATGATAACTGCGCTCCAATAACAAAAAGCTTCATCGCTAGTGCCTTGTTTCACGTGTTGCGCCTATTACTTCGTGAGAGGACAACCTCATTCTCTCTCCTCTTTCACTCTCCTCTACGTCATTAGAAAATCTATATGGCAACCTTATAGATAGCTGAAGTTACTCTATTGAAGATGCCCTTAGCACACACCTAGACAGATGAAGGCTCGGGATAAATTCGCAACCTCATAAAATTCCTATTGAAGCGCACTTGCATATGCATAATAGGTAGGCACCAGAATTTAAACCCCAGCGGGTGGAGTCGTACACCCACAACTTCATCACCCCATCAAGAGTTGGTTTCTCGAAAGTTTTGAAAGTTTGGTGGCATATATCTCAAAACGACATGTATTTGTGATCGAACAGAGTAGTTACATTTCCGTGGAACAGCTAATCAGGACTAGGACTATAAATCCTCGTGAGTTCCTTGTTTCCAAATAAATTATGGTGCGAGTCACACAAATCTCATACTACGAGTTGGCCTTCGCGAGCAAAGGAATCGT
Source organism: Phyllostachys edulis (assembly GCA_036346405.1). NCBI lineage: Eukaryota > Viridiplantae > Streptophyta > Magnoliopsida > Poales > Poaceae > Phyllostachys > Phyllostachys edulis. The sequence continues at coordinate 13,107,004 of CM070550.1, read as the reverse complement.
GATGCTGATCCCGATCCACAGATGTCAGCGCACTACTAGAAAACAAAACAAACCTGACGGCCATGAATTTTGCTGATGAGCCCGCAACGACCGTCAAGTTTTACTATTTTGGTCACAAGAATAGTAACTCCCTCGGGAAAATTCCAAATTTCCTGACGGTTACAACCGTCAGGTTAAGTAGGCCCGTGAGCGGCGGAGCTCCGGTGAAAGCCTCGTCGGTGCTTTGCGCCACGGCGAGGAGCGAGGGTGGGCTCAAAAGAATGAGGGAACGATGCTGAACGCGATGCTATACCTTGCGGCGGAGGGGCACGACATTTTGGTCATCGGCGATGAGCTTTGGCGATGGTGAGGTTCGGTCGACAGCGAAGTAGATGCTCCGGTGATCCTCGAGCCAAGTGAGTGCGCGCACGAGCTTTACGGTGACGTTGCGAAGCCAGAGGTGCGGACGAAGGGGGCGGAATGGGCTTGATGGCGACACAATCGGAGTTTGAAGCAACCTTGGCCGGCGGCGAAGATCTTCAAATTCTGGCGAGCTCGAGGGGGTAGGGGTTATGTGGGTGGCGGAACTGATATGAGGAGGCTACGGCGGTCCTAGGCTCCTTTATATAGGGCTCGGGTGTGGTCAAGGCGGCGTGGAGAGCACGAAGGCCGTGCGGCGTTAATGGCGAAATCAACGGGATTTGGGGCCGAAGATGGAAGAGAGAGGGCCGTGACAGGCGCGGATTAACGCGGGGTGCTTAACGCGCGCGAAATCAAAGGAATTGATTCGTGTTTTGATGGCTTTTGGAAAGCTCCGAATCGGCGAAAATGGCGGACGCGAAAAGCTTGGACGGAAATGAAGAAGGAAAGTGGAGACGAAGGTGATGTGGTTTGAGCGGGCCCCACTTGGCAGCGAAAGGAAAGAAATAGGAAAGTAACGGGTGGTGTCCGGACCGTTAGATTTAAATCGGATGGTCTATAATGGTTGAGACGTTCAGACCGCTCCGAACGGAAACTTTGATCGGGGCCGTCCAATCTTGATCGGACGGTCCACATCGACATGACGTTGAACCGTCAGAACATCTAATCTTGATCGCATCGTTAAATCTTGATCAACGGTCGAAATGGATTGAAGTTAAAACGCGCGTGAGGAGTGGGCTGAGCAGGCCGTTCGATTTAGATCGGACGGTCCACACCGATTTGAATGTTCGGACCATCCGAAGATGATATCAAGATCGGGCGTTCAATTGAAATCAGACGGTCCTCCTCGTTGAAACGTTCGGACCGTTCGACGCTCCATCAAGATCGGACCGTTCATTTTCGATCCAACGGTTGGAGGTTTGGAGATGGAACACGTGGCGGCGATTGAAGTCGCGATGATCGGGCGTTTGATTTAGATCTAACGGTTGAGATTGGTTCTTCGATTAAATATGCACGGCGCAGGTGGAGCGAGAGGCCACGGGTGGGTCATTGTCAAAGAGAGGAGGGTCTTGGTATGCGTGGGATTTGGGTTGGGTTGAGGAGGTTTAGGCCCAAAGGCAGTTGAGTATTTAATTTGATTTAGCAATTAAAACAAATCTGGTAAAACAAAATAGCTTTAGAAAATAGCAAAATAAATCCAACAAATTCTAGAAAAATTCACGAAATTCCCAGAGATATTTTGGACTTAAATAAAATATTTCCAACTTATATTTGGTATTTAATTTTGCAGATAATTTATTTTGGCTTTGAAATAATTAGAGAAAAGCTTTTAAAATTTCGAGAAAATTTCATAAATTACTTAAATTTTCCTTTTTAACTTTAAATCCAAAGAAAAGCCATAAAACTCAATAAATTTTCTTTTGGACTTTAAAACCAAGAAATTAAATAATTGATTATATATATATATATATATATATATATATATATATATATATATATATATAACCAAGATAACTCTTGGACCAAAGTTGCTTTGATTCATCACGAGACTGCGGCCGGACCCACATGTCAGTCTCAACTCTTCTTCGTCTTCTCCGCACCATGCCAGCTCCGCACATCGGAAATAAAATTTGCGCAAGAAGATGAAAACTTGCGCATGTGTGCGGGAAGATGAAAAAATGAGAGGGAGATAGGGCTTCCCTTGTTGACCACGACCTCCTTGTGGCCAGGACCTCCCTTGTTGACCACGACCTCCTTTGTGGTCAAGACCTCCTTGTGGCCAGGACCTTCTCCTCCTTTGGACCTCCTCCGTTGGATCTCCTCCTTTGGACCTCCTTCGTTGGATCTACTCCTCAAGACCTCCTCCTTTGGACCTCCTCCTTTGGATCTACTCCTTTGGACCTCCTCCGTTGGATCTACTCCTCAGGATCTCCTCCTTTGGATCTCCTCCTTTGGACCTCCTCCATTGGATCTACTCCTCAGGACCTCCTCCTTTGGATCTCCTTTGAGCACCTACGTGGACCCATCTAGACCACTCAGGACCTCTCACGAGCACCCTTTTGCTCTACGATGAGGAGTACTTTGAAGACCAAGCATTCTAGGGGACGTCCTTCACTCGATAGTCAGTTAGACCCAATCAACTAGCCCGCACCCGACCGAGCTAGGCTGTGTCACGCTCACGCTTGAGTCGCTGATGCCGCGGGCCCCACACGTCAGATTCATCCACTATGAACGAGATCTCGGAGGTTCGAGGAGCGCTCTGCATCTTCATCAAGATGCTGATCGTTAACGCCGACGGAGAGTTTCACTCCGTCTGAACGGTTCCATAGCTCGTTAGTCAACATTAAAGCATCATGAGGTCGCAACCATCGAAAGCTACAGCATGGCCAAGCACAAGACGTACCCATGTTGGTATACAACAGAGACCAACTAACATAGCCTATCCTATGGATGTCAAGAAAACATGTCAACATGTATGTCTCAAATAACCAAGGATGTCTTACTGGCAAGAGGGTGTATAAATAACTACTCCCAAACCTTTTGTATACAATAGCCATGCATGATAAGTTAAAACAATATACATTTTTGCAAAGATGGGTTCAACATGATTAAGGTCTATGACTTTCCTTCGGTGAAGAACTGGGAAGCTTCTGTTGATGAGGCCAGATCCAAGAACTCTTCTGTGAAACTGAGATCTACACATTCGAGGAGAACACAAATAAGTAAAGCAACTCCAACAAGAAGATCAAAGAACTCACCAAATAAAAGCCGAAGAAAGGTTACGGAAAGGGGTGGAAGCAGGAGCAGAATCGCTCAAGAAGAGGCTCAGCGAGGAGGTCTAGCTCAAGGAGGAGGTCCAAGGCATTGGCAAACAAATAGAGGCGGGGCTCTCTCTCTCTCGGGTCCTTTTATAGGCACGGGAGGTCCTGAGAGAGGAGAACGCTGCATTAAATGTGCGTGGCAGGAGCAGGTAATGATGACGAAAAAGGAGCAAGTCAGGGAAGTGACCAAAGAGGAAAACAAAGGTGCTGCAGAGAAGCAACGCATTAAATCTTTGAAGGACTTTTCCGCAGAGCACACAACGGGAGGAAAAAGAGATTGAGTAGGTACTGACAAGCGACCAGTCAAAGCACGAGAGGCTGGCCCAACCCAGAGGGGAGGTCCAAAAGGGGAGGTCTTTCCAAAAAGACCAGTCGCGACTAACAAGGAGGTCTTGACTCAATAGGGAGGTCTTGACCCGCGGAGGTGGTCTTTGCAAAAAGACAAACGGGGTGGTCTTTGCAAAAATACCAGAGGAGGGAGGTCTTTGCAAAGAGACCGAAGCAGGAAGGTCTTTGCAAAAAGACCACGAGAGGTCCTGAGGAGAAGGTCCGAAGGACAAGAGGTTAAAGGCGCAATAAAGTAGGGTTGTCCAATTTGAATCGGGCGGTCCAACCTAGAGGGAGGTCCAAACACAGAGGGAGGTCTGGGCAAACAGGGAAGAAAACTGAAAACCAAAGAGCACTAACAACTCAAGGTCGACCAAAAGAGTTAAATTGGAGTTCGACTTAATCAAGCTAAATCTCCAGAATTCCAAAATTCCAGGTTAAGCTTGAGCAAATAACAGAACCTAATGGTTACTTTTGAATTTTGAAATTTTTTCAAAAAGGCTCCAAAAATTGGGATGTTACAAAAATTTAGATAGGTACAAAGAACTATCACAGACGGTTTTATTCACTAACCGTCTGTGATATATAGAATATCACAGATGATTCTATTAACTAACCGTCTGTGATATGTAAGCTATCCTATCACAGACGGTTAGTAAATAGAACCGTCTGTGATATACTATATATCACAAACAGTTTATAAATAGAACTGTCTGTGATGTGGTTTTCTGTAGTAGTGATTCTCAATAAAATAAATTTTTCTCGATGGTAAATCGCTATCGAGGTTAATTGTTTGGATCTTCTGCATTTTTGCACGGGAAAGTTACATTACGCAGAAATTTTTTTTTGCATCGCGCCACATGGAAAAAAGCGGTCAAAAGCATCTCTCCTTCCTCCTGTCAAAATCCCTAGCTCCACACATCCCCGCTCCTGGCTGAAAATATTTGGCTCCAGGCTCTTCTTCGTTTCCTCCTCTCATCCAATGCTTCTCCCTGGTTTTCCTTTGATTTGGCCAAAGCCTTCCATGGCGCCATGGTGCCACCTTTCTCCTGTCGGCCTGGCGCCTAGTGCCGCCGCCGCCACGCCCGCTCCCTAGTTCAGCCACCCAAGCTCCTGGCCCCCTCCGTGCCTCCCCTGGTTGCGTGGCAACCCTGACCCGCGTTTCACGTTTCTGCGCATTCTGCGTGTTTCTATTTTTCAGTGTCGAATTGAGCAGAGTATCGGTATTGACCCTAACAATAAGAGTGTTGCCGCCATGAGCCACCTTACACTGTTCTTCTTTTCCTTTTTGTCACTTGTATAAATGTCTTATTTTCCCCCCTGTTGGCTTGATTAGGTGAGCAAGGCGGCAGGGGAGAAGTGGCGATCTATGTTTGAGGAAGTAAGTACACCCTTGCAATGCTCAAATTAGTCTCCCTTTAGATCTATCTTTTTTGCATACCTGACTTGTACGTCAAAGTGTTAGCTTGATAGGTGTTAATTTGATTTCTCCTATTCCTTCAGGAGAGCACAAGGTCAAAGAAGGCTAAGACTGAGGATGACGAGGGGGAAGGCTCTGACAAGTCCAAGTCTGAGGTCAATGATGACGATGAGGATGGTGTTAGCGACGAGGTATAAGATTTAAGATTTCGGGGGATGTATATTTTGAATGTCAATGAGATTTGCCTATTAGTGTTGTTAATGGTCATTATGAAATGATGGAAGCTATTTCCTTCGTTGGATTAGGAAGTGGCTTCTTGGCATGTTTGGGTGTTGAACCGGCAAATTTAAAGGGAAAAACAGATGGTTATTTTCTTACAGTTGGTGAAGGTTATGTGTATTCACTTTGGTCTTTGTTACCATCTTGTTGCAACTATCCATGTGATACTTTAAGCAACTTTAGAGTTCTCTGAGAATGCTTTATGTGAATTATTATGCGTAATAAGAAAATATTTTTTACCAATGCTTTATTATTTGAGGATCTTTGAATTTATTGAAAGGATTTTGGATGTCTGTTGAATTGAGCGATTTAAATCGTTGCCATGTCAATTTCCATCAAAAGCGGTTCAGCTTGAATATACGCATCACCTTATTGTTTATATTTTGAAGATTGGTAAAAAAATTTCATGTCACAATTTCTTGACAAATGTGCATACTGTATCTGGGAGAGTAGTAACAAGAACTCTACACTTTCTTGGTCTGCAGGATTCATCTAAGCATAGAAAGAGGGAAATTGTTAGTTGATTCCTCACAGAAATACTTCTTGCCTTAAAGGAGGTAATTGAAACAGTATATTATAGTTTGCATGGTATTTTTATTATAACCATGAATAATTTATCTATAATGCTCAAGCAACATGTTGCCGATTTGACCTTTTTGTTTCTAATTCCCTTTGAAATGCTTCATCTTGCTAGTCTTTTACAGTTTCTTGTCATTATGTGTGGCTACCCTTATATCTTGCAAAACAAAAATAAATCTACTAGAGTGGCCTTTTACATTGTAAGCGAGTTGGAAAAACATTATTAGTTTACTCTTGACCTTTTTGAACAAGTGTTAGTTGGACAACATTATTACATTGCTTAACTCTGGTTACTCAAGCAAAGTACTCATTCTTTATGATAAGACTGACTTTTGAAGGAGAGCTTGCACCAGTTCTTTGGCATGGTACTTCTATGCCATGGTACTACTAAGCGGGACCTTGGAAAGACTATGGTTGATGCTTCATTAGGTGAGATAATGACCACATGTGGGAAGATTACAGGCTTTTGGATGAGGGTGAGAAGTGGTTAAAACTTGAATCTGAGTTAGACTCAAGAAACACTCCAACTTGATGGATTATGGATAAAGTAACTTAGGGCCTTCTACATTGTATAAATGATTAATAAGTTAGCTTTACTGTTGTCACCACTTATGTTAAAGAAATAAAATCATGCTTACCTTTCAATTTTCATAAAGAAAGAGGGAAGTTGAGGTAAATCAAGCGTAGCATGTGCAACTTTTGTTGGATTACACACTAATTCACACTATGATGTGCAGCGGCACATGGGTCTGTTTAGCATTGTTGAGTAGCCCAATAAATGTGCATCTATTTTGTATAGGAGTCGGGACCTATCTTCAAGCATATACTCTTATGTAAATTTGATCCCAAGTATTGAAATGGAATCCTTCTATATCTGTTGTTGAAGTTTTTCTTTGTCCTCTCATATTTTCCTATGTTCTAACGTGTTGAGTTTTATGCTTATCACAGGTCATGCAAAAGCATCGAGACATTAATACCGTAACTCTTGAGCTTGGTGGTAAAGATGCATTTATTGTGTGCCAAGGCGTGGATTTACCCAATGTAAGGGTAGTTTTATGTTGCATATTTTATGAGCACCATGTTTTCTTTAACAATGTACTATTTAGTCTCGAAAGCATGTTTTACGGAAGTGTCTTGCAACTAACCTATGCCCTTTCTCATTTGAAGGTTGTTCAAGTTCTTTGTCAAAGCTGCCTGTCAGTGGTCAAAATTGTGCTACTCTTGAAAGATTTTATGTCCATAAGGATATATATGATAGAGCACTCGAGAAACTTCATAATCTTGTTAACGATGCTCTTGACAAAGGTGTCGAAATTACTGGCAGAGGGAGCTTTGGCAATCTGGGTATCATTATCTAGTTTGTGTTCTGTCCTTTGTAATAGGTGACACAAACTGAAGCATAATATTAGTATTATGGTGTATATGTGATCAACTAATTGATAGTATTGGGCTTGAAATAATGCTAGTTTAAGCTTGAATTTATTTTGTGTGTGGATTAATGTATGGATATGTATTGTGGATTATATTATGCATATGGATGTGTATTGTGGATTATATGATGCATGGATGTGTATGAATCAAATATTAGTGTGTGTATATGTGATCAATTAATTGACAATTTCTGCTAGCAGCTAAAATCTTAGCTGCAAGAATTATCATTTTGCTGACAGCCACGGAGTCAATTTTGGTGACCGTAAAAGAAATTTGCTGACGGGAAAAGAACTGTCAGGTTTTATTTTCTTGACGGTGATGATCCCGTGAGCCAAACGCGCAAACCTGACAGGCAAAGAACCGTCAAGTTATATTTTCTTAATGGTTAATACCCGTCAACAAAATTCTTTTCGTGGACGGTTCGCAAAACCGTCAGCAAAATTGGGAAAAACAGTCAGCAAAAAATTTCTTGACGGTGAACCGTCAGACAAATTAAATTTTTCCGACCACCTAGACCTGAGGGGAACCGTCAGAAAAATAAAACCTGACGGTTTTTTCTATTTTCTTGACGGTTTTCAACCGTGGGGAAATATCCCTTTTCTAGTAGTGGCGATTGCGTATGCAAAATTGTACCGCAAGCTTAAGCCTTCTTGATGCACATGTACCGCTCGATTTAGTGAGTTGCGTATTTAATTATTTACCGTCGGTTAAACTAGAGTATCATCTCTTCAACTGCATTGGGTTAACTACTGGCATCACTGGTTGCTTCCAAGTCGTATAGAAAAGTGAATTTCTTAGCTTTGTGTTGAAGTGAATTTGCTCTCTTCGCGAGCTTCTTGCTTCCAAGTAAAGAAAAGTCTGGTGCAAGTCGTATAGATCTCAGAGTACGAGTTGGCCTTTGCAAGCTCGATAAAAATCACGCAGGTGACATCCAACCCAACGGGACGAGACAAGATCGATAAATTCGCAAGAAACAAACACTTCCACGTACTTGATTACAATACACAAGGAGTATCTAATTAAGATCTTACAAATCCAGAATCTCTGCATGCAGAATGCACCACCACTCCCACAAACGTCAGCAATTACGTATGCGAAAATTGTACTGGCTAGGAGCTAAACCTTCTTGATCCACCCATCAACATGTGCCTAGCTAGCTTAGTATCGTATGCTGCCAATCTGCGAATGCAGGGAGGAACCACACACACACCAGCTAGCGTAGCGTCTAAGCCCAGAGACCAGAAACAATATGACTTGCCAAGCCATGGACGAGGCCTCTACGTTGGCATCATCTCCTCCTCTTCCTCTTCTTGCTGCACTACCTTAATTAACGGCAATAGCAATGGCAAGAACGCATACAGCTGCCGCCAAGCCCTTCGGCCATTCCACTCCTAGGAACAGCAAAACCGAAAGTTCCATTGGACCCAGGTTCCATGCATGTTAGGTTAACTTTCATTCCGTTAGCTTTCCCGCTAACCCAACTATGCACTTGAAGATTGGTGCTACAACGTGGCACACCCTGAAGAGAGGAAACTAATAGGCAGTTTTTTTTTGATAATAGGTTTAACTAATAAGCAGTAAATGAGTTACAAAAGATTTCACTTAGCAATTCCCGGCCGGTTATTTGCTCTTGAGATTTCTGTTCAACTACACTCTTGTTCTTTGGCCCCAATCTGGCGTAGACCGCCAGGACACACGTCTATTTGCACATATCAATGATATCATGCGAGTATGCGACGCCACAGACCCGAACGCGTAGACCAAGAGTTCTTTTATGGGCACAGGGCCAGGGCGCAAAAACGGAATGGCTGGAGCACGGGCGAGACGGTGCGACTGCGGAGCCGCGGTTTGGTGGTGGTCCGGACGTCTGGTCGATGCGCGAGCGCGATGACGGCACGGCAAGGTTCGTCGTGCTTGTTGGATCGAGCGCGCGTCATGTGGGCAGACCGGCAGACGCTGTTGGGTGGCGATATGATGCACGTGAGCAGGTGATTAAGTAGCGGTATTGGCCGCTTTCACGCGCTAGGACGGCGTGGCGAGGCAGGCGCGTCGCTTTTGTGTTTGCGACCGTGTCACCGTTTTTACGGAGCTTAGTGCATCCGGTCCGTGTGGAGACGTCTCACGTCACGTGCGGTCGGTCGCTCGGGTGGGAAACTGGGATCGATGGAGCTAGCCGCGGGGGTGGTGGTGTGATGCAACCGGCTATTCCGTTCGCGTGGGCAGCGCTCGCGCGCCGGGGTGCAGGGGTGGCCGTGGTTGCAACCTGCAGGAAAGAGAGTGCTGTGTGTGTGTGGAGTCGTACATCCACAACTTCATCACCCCATCAAGAGTTGGTTTCTCGAAGTTTTGAATGTTTTAGTTACGTTTCTGTGGAACAGCTAATCAGGACTAGGACTACAAATCCTCGCGAGTTCCTTGTTTCCAAATAAATTCTGGTGCTAGTCACACAGATCTCACACTACGAGTTGGCCTTCGCAAGCAAAGGAATCGTCAGCGATTGCGTATGCAAAGTCGTTCCGCAAGCTTAAGCCTTCTAGATGCACATGTACCGCTCGATATATAGGCTGCCATGCAGGATGGCGCCACACACATCCATCCAACTTGCGACCTCAAACATCAGTTCACCATGGATAAGGCCTACATTGCCCTCTCCTTCGCCTTCCTCTTCTTGCTCCACTACCTCGTGGGCCGCCGTGGCGGCAAGAGCAATGGCAAGAACAAGGGAATACAGCTGCTGCCGAGCCCTCCGGCCATCCCGTTTCTCGGACACCTCCACCTCGTCGAGAAGCCATTCCACACCGCGCTGTTTCGCGTCGCCGCGCGTCACGGCCCGGTCTTCTCCCTGCGCCTCGGCTCGCGCAACACCGTGGTCGTGTCATCGCCGGCGTGCGCCAGGGAGTGCTTCACGGAGCACGACGTGTCCTTCGCCAACCGCCCGCGGTTCCCCTCGCAGCTGCTCGTGTCCTTCAACGGCACCATGCTCGCCACGTCCAGCTACGGCCCGTACTGGCGCAACCTCCGCCGCGTCGCCGCCGTGCAGCTCCTCTCCGCGCACCGCGTCAGCTGCATGTCTGGCGTCATCTCCGCCGAGGTGCGCACCATGGTGCGGCGGATGTTCCGCGCCGCCGCTGCCGCCCCCGGCGGCGCCGCGCGCATCCAGCTGAAGCGGAGGCTGTTCGAGCTCTCACTCAGCGTCCTGATGGAGACCATCGCGCAGACCAAGGCAACTCGTCCAGAAGCGGACGCGGACACGGACATGTCGGTGGAGGCCCAGGAGTTCAAGAAGGTGGTTGACGAGATCATGCCGCAACTCGGCACGGCCAACCTGTGGGACTACCTGCCGGTGCTGCGGTGGTTCGACGTGTTCGGCGTGAGGAACAAGATCCTGGACGCGGTGAGACGAAGGGACGCGTTTCTGCGGCGGCTGATCGACGCAGAGCGGCATAGGCTGGACGACGGCAGCGAAAGCGAAAAGAAGAGCATGATTGCCGTGCTGCTCACTTTGCAGAAGGCAGAGCCAGAGGTCTATACCGATGCCATGATCACGGCACTTTGTGGGGTGAGTTCTTCTGCTTCTCTCTCTGAAAGCAAGTTAATTAGCACTTCTCTCTCAGTTTATTGCTTACGTTTCTGCTATGATTGATGCTGAGCCAGTTTATCGCTCTTTTACTCGGTTGAGTCATCATCAGCGATGCGATAGAGTCATTCTACCACATTAATTTGTTATATTGTTTATCAGATCTGCGTGGCGATTAAATCTTTATCTACAGCGGACTAGCGTGGTGTATATGCACTAACTGGTCACTAGCACGGTATATTATGCTAAATCATTTATTTGGATGAATCCGACAGGTCATGTCAGTGGAGAGTGTGATATCTGTTGACTGTTGTCTTATGTGTTATACTCCATATAGAACAACGTCTGTCTTGTTTTTTCCCAAATAAATTTAACTCGTGGACAGTATTAGTCATTAGATCGCGTCAACACAATCTCTCTAACAGTCGTTTTCTATCTTTTCTTACAGAATTTATTTGGCGCTGGAACAGAGACTACATCCACCACAACAGAATGGGCGATGTCGCTTCTACTGAACCACCCGGAGACACTCAGAAAGGCACAGGCTGAAATCGATGTATCCATTGGGAACTCCCGTTTGGTCAGTGCGGATGATGTGCCTCACCTTAGCTACCTCCAATGCATCGTCAGTGAGACCCTTCGCCTGTACCCTGCCGTGCCTTTACTGCTGCCGCACGAATCATCCGCGGATTGCAAGGTCGGGGGGTACAACATCCCGAGCGGAATGATGCTACTTGTCAATGCGTATGCTATTCACAGGGATCCGGCTACATGGGAAGAGCCAACTAAGTTCAAGCCGGAGAGGTTTGAGGACGGCAAAGCTGAAGGATTGTTCATGATACCGTTTGGAATGGGGAGGCGGAAGTGTCCCGGAGAAACCCTGGCTCTGCGAACAATTGGGCTGGTTTTGGGTACACTGATCCAATGCTTTGATTGGGACCGAGTAGACGGTGTAGAAGTCGACATGACTGAAGGCGGCGGACTTTCCATACCAAAGGCCGTTCCGTTGGAGGCCATGTGCAAACCGCGTGCAGCTATGTATGACGTTCTTCAGAAGCTCTGAGTTCACTTTGTCATCATTAAGTTATCTGGGGGATAAGGGTCATCAGCAGTATGCATAGTTGATAGCGTTTGCTGTACTAAATAAGCTTCTTGTGAGCATATTCATGATGTCATCTGTAAATTACACATAAAAGGTTATTGTAATTAAGAACATCTAGCTACATCGCTAGCTTGTGGTATTATTAGTTGTTTGAGATGGGTGTTTTTACTAAACGAGCAATTTGCGATCTTATGCGAATTGTCTCGTATAATTACTCATACATCGAGTATTTTGTAGAAGTGATTTGAGAATTTTTATTAGTGCCGAAAATTTTGCAACGACATATAATTTTTTGGGTCTGTCAAAATAGAATGTGACATTTTTTTTTGTATAAAACTGTTAGATTTTGAACCGTTAGATCAAAGAAGCAACATACCAGATTATTGTAATTAAGAACATCTAGCTGTCGACGTCTGGGACTCTCGTCACAGAACGGACAAACAAGAATATAATAAAGAAAAAAATAGAGATTACTATATGTTCGCCAAGGGACTCCGAATAGTGAATGTGTATTGCAAAGGATATGCTCTGATTATAGGGAAAGTGGCTGTGAATACACGTGGATTAGGGCTTAGATGTGAATCTATCTTACAAAGGCACGTAGGTCGGTCTATTTATAGTATTGCAAGTGTCGGCAGTTGGTAACAGTGGTGCCTCTTCGCGCCAATGGTTGCGTCTCTTCACGCAAATCGTCGCGTCCCATCGTGATGACCGTTATTGCTGATATCTCCATGTGTAGCTGTTATAACCACACGTGGATAACCGCTTCCCAGGACCTCCTCCGCGGGGGGTGGTCCTGGAGAGGTCCTAGAGGAGGTATAACTGGGCCTCCGGGAGAATTTTCGGGGACAAACAAAGGAGAGGCTTTATGGGCCCACCTTCTGACTGCTTGATTGATCTTGGGCCGAGAAGATTGACCTAGGCTCAGCAAGAATCGAACTTATATATTCAATAAGTAAATAAGAATATACTCGGATAATTGACTATTCAACAATCATCATCAGCTAGCCCTTCAACGTCAAGTGAAAATAACCTACTTGAAGAGGTTTTTTTGACCTGAACTAGATTTGGTCAAGAAGATAGTTTTACTTGAGCTGTAAATAACTATTTCTTTTTTTTAAAAAAAAAGCAGAAGCATTAATCATATATATTTATAAAAGCAATTCCCGAAGGGACAAATATGTTTTAATCTCCATAGATTTATTAGGAACAGACTCTAATAAAATCTTATCTGTTAGAGCATGTACAATGGGCTTATGTCAGCCGTCTATAGTCATTGCCACGTAGGATTTTTGCTGACGTAGATAAAAGAGAATGAAGAGAGAGAAAGACGCTTTCTACAATCCTGTAGCCGACTATAGCACAAGAAACAAGAAAAGCATTAAAAGATTGTGTGTTCTATAAAGACAACTAAAAAGACAGCAGCCGTCTATACCATTGTATGAGCTGTCTTTAGTATTGTCTACAGGTGACATAGAGAGTTGCTATAGATAGCAGCTGTCTATACTATTGTACATGCCCTTAGACTTCCATCTGGTTTATTTAATTCCACTGTAAGTTACTGTCTTATAAATAACCTCCAGAAAGGCAAGAAGAAAATAACATCCTTTTAGAAACTCTGATCTATCTTTTCCTGTCTCTGTTTCATCGTAGAACACTTATTCTCAAAACTTATTTAGTTTGAGTAGATGGTGTATCATGATAGTAGAGATCATGAAGAAGACAGATTTTATAGAACAAATTTGACTTTTTGAAAACCTTGATGTTATAATCTTTGGATTTTATGCTTCCAAGGTTTTCAAGAAGTCAATTCATTTTATGAAATCTCCAAGAAGTTGATGAAAGGAAAATCCTGATGATCAGGTGATCCTCTCTTGATACATATATCAAGGTAACTTCTATGTCAATGGATATGAGATGAGGATAACTTAAGAAAAAAGAAAACAACTTTCCAACAACTTTTCCTTACACATCTCTAACGCGCGGAACAACTTCCTTGACCAAACGTGACGTGTCGTGTCACCGCCAATCGAGGTGCAGTTGTTACATCCTTGAAGTAGAGGGTTTTAAATGCGCCAAGGGTATATATACTGGTTTTTTACCTCTCCTCGGGCACGTTTTCACCCTAGTTGCTTTTCACTTTTCTTCTCACCGAGTACCTTTCGTCCTCCATGAACCTTCAAAAAGAAGGATCCCACAGTCAGCCATTGAACTGAGACAATGGCAGGATGGAAACCATCAATACTGACAGCAGAGGAACTCCAAGGACTGGAACAAGACGGACATCTACCGGAGAAAGCTCTCATCGAGTGGCGTGCAATGCGGAGAGAGATTGAACTGAACCCTCCAGTCGGTTTCACGGTACTTTTCGTGCCTTACCTCTAGGCAGGTCTCCGCTTACCTGAGAGTGATTTTTTTATTGAGGTTTTCAACCATTATGGAATCGAATTGGTTTACCTTGTACCGAATTCAATTATGGTACTTAGTGTGTTTGCTCACATGTTTGAGGTGTTTTTAGGGATAGCCCCTAGTTTGCGTCTGTTTAGGTTTTACTACCAGATCATCCGCAACAAGAAAAGTGCTGGTGCTTTGGGTTCTTTTTATTTTAAATTTCAAGATGCCAGTAGGAGGGTGTTCCTCTTCTTGGCTACCAAAGATGCCAACCAGTCATGGAGCAAAGAATGGTTTTATTTCGAAGTTCTGAAAGAAAGTAGAATTACTTACAATCGCCATGCACCACCGGAGTGGTCTACCAAGAACCGAGCTGCTGATAAGGACATTAAGCACTTAGAGGATGAGAAGAGAGTGATCCTGGTGACCAGCAACCTTGTAGAAGCAAGTCTAACTGGACGAAAGATCATTCACGACTTCCTCAAGAACAAGATCTTCCCACTTCAGAAGAAGGAAATATTATCTTGCAATTGTGATGTCCCTGAAAATGGTAATATTTTACTCATCTTTTTTACTTGAACTGAATTTCATAGTTAAAGTAAAGTAACTTTTTATTGTATTGTAGCTCTTTCAAAGGACGAGGTCCTAGCTAGGACCTCGGTCCTGTTAAAGGATCGAGTTCTAGAAAAAGAACCAATCAGTACAGAAGAGCAGCCCCCAAGCTTGATTGGGGCAACTAGGGGTGAAAACGAATCGGATATGAACAGATAATGGCTCTGCCATATTTGTTTTCATATTTTTTTCCCGGATGCGGATACGAATACAGATACCCCGAATACGAATATGGATGCGAATAATATCGAATACGAATACGGAGCGAATACGAATCGAAATGAATACGATCATGGATATTTTTTCGGAACATAAAAACCCCTTAAATTGCATGCCAGAAATTAATGAAAACATATAACTAGTTTGTTTGATGCAAACATTCATGAATTGTTCATATTTTCAGCATCCAGAGTTACTTCATAGTCCTTGTAAACTACTTCTGAGCAAGTTTTACGGATTAATTGGTATTGCTACAGACATTACTCATAACGATTATAAGAAATCACACACTTCCTAAAATTTTTCCCTAATCCCTAATCCCTAATTTCCTAATATCCTAACCTCACTCTCTCTCTCTCTAGACTCTATACCCGGCCGGCCCCTTCATCCATTGATGCACACAGCACCCCAAACCAAATCCATCTTCCTCCCCCATGTGAGACCTCGATTTATTAGGCTCATAATACTTTGTCATCCAATTGACCCTAGTATTATCAACTAAATAAATCATGCCTCGAGATATATGTACTTCCCAAGAGTGCAGTACACACAACTCATTACAAAAGATTGCATCAATTCCATTCAAACACATAGAAGAGAACAAGCAACAAACCAGAAGTTAATATAAATAAAGGATAGTTATTACAAAAGAGAGGCCGACCGGCCAAATAACAACAAGTCTACTAAGATAACAGCGGAAGCAAAAGTGCCATAGAGATGGCCCAAAACAAGAGCCAACCAGTGTGCCTTAGCCCACAAGGCAACTGACCGGACCGCCAAGCTAGTCGCTTTCCCAACCACAAGACCTGACTCACAAAAAGTAAAGCCCTTTGGGCTCTACCTCCTCTGCAACAAAGTTATCAAGCAAAGCAAATGAGTACAAAAATGTACTGCAAGACCGACGTAGTATAATGAGAACTATAGTTTAACTACATGCAAGCTTTATTTAAGTGGATGAGGCTTTGGACTCATTTTTAGCATAAAGCAAGTTTTCATTTGCAATAATGTAATAGATTGAAAGCAATTTGGCAAAGCATTTTTAATTGTTGAAGTAACAACGAGATAATAACATAATAACAACATATGAACAACCTGGAAGTGACTAACCCATTAGCCACCACAACAATAGCATGAATTACCCATTCATACCACCCATGTCAAGTTTTAATTAAAGGTTGTAATCTAGTTCTCACGGGGCGTATCCGAGCGTGTCCATAACCTAGGGCGAGGCTATTCAATAGTTTTAACCCACAGGGTGTACCAATGTACCCACACGGCATCGCCTTTTCGCCACATGATTTAGCACACTTCCTTTGGTATGCTTAAGACGGCTAAGTTCTCTGAGACATTTCCAATGGATGATGCTAATTACGAGCGCAACCCACGGGATAAAGACATATTAGACACCCTAACCGATCCGCCAATGCTCCTTCCCAACACCACACACACACATTTTATTTAAACATACCCACCGACCAGCTCATAATTAACACCTCCCAAAGTACTTAGTCAAGAGAGGTCCCATATCCCTTCGTGTGGTTAGCACGCAAAATTGCTCGAGCGGTGGCGCAAGTAACTCGGTCCATATCGACTCAGGCATACTACCACATTCCAAAAACCACACCATCCATCCAATATGCCCAAGTCCAAATCAAACTTTTATTTTCAGATTTTGACTTTACAAAATAACAAAGCACAAGTGCTGGACATAAAAGAGTAATAATTAGATTTGTGTGATCAAGACCATCGACTAAATCGATGATCGCCCATTACTACCGAAAACTAAGCATGTCTAAGAAGTTTAAATCGAAAACTACTAAGTGACAAGAGCTCATCCAACGAGCTCAAACCACAGCAAATAACCTAGGCTCATGGTAGTAGAGGATGAACAATTCCTACAAATTATGCAACTATAGGCTTGCTAGCGATACTTTAACACAAAGTAGCATGCATACATACAAGTAAAACAATATATTAACCTTTAAATTAATGGGACGATAGAGGGGATATGATCAAATTGCTTGCCTTGCTGTTGCTGGTCAAATTGTTGCTGAGGATCGCTCACGGGATCAACACACTCGTCAACACCTAATCGAAAAGACGAAAAGAATCTATAAGAACGACGAAAACGACAAAGACAGCACAGAAAATGAACTCCAAATACTCTGAAATTTCTACAGAAGTAAGAGGATGATTTTTAGGGAATTTAGCAATAAGAACCAATTGATTTGGATTCTCAATGCAAAAGTTATGAGCAAAACAAATCTGCTCAGCCCTAAAATACCAAACTGCCATTATTCCTAATTTAATTATTAGGCAACATTTTCTAGAAGGGTGGTGATACTGAGATTTTTACTGTAAAACCAGCACCTCATGAGATGAATAACACCATTGAGTTCATCCCATTTGGAGCTATTATGCACTTTCTATAATCTTTCAAAAACAAGAACTTGAACAAAATTATAATGCACAAGAACTCTTTTTGACAACAGCAACATGCTCAAAACTAATTTTCACAGTAAGTTCATTAATAGAGGAAACCAACAAAGTTGGATTCACTCAAAAATAATCTACAGAGCATGACTTATGCAATTTACAAGTTAAACACTATTTTGAGTGCACATTTAAAGTTAGTTTTAAAATCTATTTGCAAAACCATGTTCTGGAGCTGAACTGGGCTCATAACCATTTTTTGATTGGAGCCCAGGTCAAGCCAGAGCTAACACAATTTGAATGATCTCATTTGGATTTAAATTGAATTAGTTATGCAATTTTAAAGTTCATACCTTTTTCAGTTTATAATTAAGACCTCACGGGAGGTCCTAAGGACTAGAACGGATTGGGAGGACATGAGCCATAGATTTTGAATCTAACGGCTCAAGACCTCCCAGGCGATAATGCGCACACGCGCTCGCGAGGTCTAGAGGACATGGGCCGTGGATCTTGGATCCCACGGTCCTTGTCCTCCCAGCGGAAACGCGCACGCGTCCGCGCGAGATAGAGGTCGTGGCCGTTGATCTTGGATCCAACGGCTATGACCTCAAGATCTCAGGCCAAGGCCTTCAGGTTCTTTGGACCTCATCTTGCTTGATCGAGAGAGGAGGTCGTGGCCGTTGATCTTGCGAGATGGACGACCCACGACCATGCACCTCACGCACGCGCCCGCGCGGGCGAGTTAATGCGCGGGACAATGAGGAGGTCCGCGCGCGAGGGCTTAAATGCGCGCAAAGAGGTAGGAGTAAATGCATTAAAAGCTAACCCCATGATTACCAAGGTTAAGCAATGATTGGCGCATTTAAGGGGGAGGATCTTTGTCTTAACGGCACACGCTGGACGTCCCGTTCCGACAAGAACCTCAACGCAAAGATGGGGGCAATGCCGGCGATGCAGACCTCGCCGGCGACCACCAATGACACCAACGGGTGCGCAATAGTGTTGCGCACACCATAGACCTCCTCTCAACGGCGGCGACGGCCTTGAACGCCGGCGAGCCGGGGAGGAGCCCAAGTTGACCACACGGTCAAAAAGGCAAGAAGCAAAATTTGAGCTCCGCAGCTGCCATTCAAGCGGGTGCCCAAGAAAAGCTCCGTAACAACATACACGCGGGTGCCAGCATCTAAGGACTATCAGGAACGTTACCTAGAGGTCCAGAGGATGCTGAGGAGGTCGTGAAGGGGAGGACCGGAGTTGGAGAAGATGGGGTTGCTCCACGGCCAAAGCTCCAGCTCTAGCTCCCAGTGAGGCCCCCTCTGAAAATGTCAACCTAAACAAGGTTAGGGTTAACACCAGAAGGCAAGGGGGCACAAAACGAGCAAGAAGTTGAAGAGGGAGCCACTGGAACAATGGTGCCACCGAGGGCTCCCAGCTTTTCAACAATGGCGGCCAAGGAGGGCTTCGGGTGGTTTGGAGCTCACAAGCACAGAGGTGCAAGCAAGGCAACAATGGTGTGTAAAAGAAGCCAAGGGCAACAGTGGGGGGGGGGGGGTTTATAGCTAGGGCAAAAAGAGGTTCTGGACCACGGGTTAAGCTCATGGTGAGCTTAGCCCAGGGGAGGTCCACGGAGTTGACATGATGGAGAGGACAGAGTAGGTTAGGATAGGGCCTGGCCTAGGGGCGGAAAGAGCTGACACGCATTTAATGCTTGCAGGGCAGAGCCGTTGGGACAAGACCCCGCTCTGACTTTGCCCATTGCCATGGCTCGGGCACGAGAGCCCAAGCTAGGAGAAGAACAAGACCTCAAGCTCACCGTCGGATTAAGTGAATGAGGAGGTCCTGGCCATCGGATGCTAATTTTGAACCGTTAAGTTTTAAGTGACTGGGAGGAGGTCCCAGCCACACGATCCTGAACGGGGAGGTCGTGGCCCTACGATCTCCATAATGCGAATGCGCACGTGGAAAAAGGGATTAGGAGGTCCAAGACGTTGGATCTCAATCCAACTGTGCGGACCTCCTGGAGGACTTAACGTTTGGGCACTCTACAGCCCAAGATGTGGAGGCCATGGCCTTTGGATTTAAATCCAAGGGCACATAACAGATAGGGAGGACTTAGGCACTCATAGCACAAGAGAGGTCATGGCCTTGATTTAGATCTAAGGGCTCACGACCTCATGTGCGTATTTGGGAGGTCCGACACGCACAAGGCGAGGAGGAGGTCGTGACCGTGGATCTTAATCCAACGGTGCACAACATGAGATGGGAGAGGTTTTGTCTTGTTGGATATCATTTGGGAGGTTGTGGGTCGTTGGATTTGATCCAACAGCGCACAACAATTGAAGCGGGGAGGTCCTGGGCTGCGATGATTTGCGGAGGTCGTGGCCTTTGGATCTGAATCCAACGGCTACGACCTCAACAAGGTGCAAAGGGAGGTCTTTGAGGTTTAAAAACACAGGGGAGGTCATGGCCATGGATTTTTGATCCAAGGGCTGTGACCTCATGTAGGTGGGATGCTTTAGTGGTTTAACAGCTCGGGGAGGACATTGCGGTGTTGACCGCGGAGGAGATCGTGGCGGTTGGATGTAAATCCAACGACTGCGACCTCATCAAATTGGGAAAGGAGGTCTGATGAGCCCGGGAGTGGGTTGGGTTGGACCAACTTTGCAAAGCGGCTAGCCCAAGGAACAGTGCACCATTTTAATTTTAGTTTTTAACAGCTGAGACTTTGCAGAATTATTTGAGATAGCAAATGAACTCCAAAATTTATGAAATTTTAACAGGAGCTTGCTGACATCATGATTAACCTTACATAAAATTTCCAGAGGTTATTATGCTATGCATTTTTCTCAGGAAATTCATGAAGGCTGTTCAAGAAATTGTTTTACCTCCAAAAATTATCAAACAAGTTTTATAACTCATGATATTTTTCAGAGGGGTCCCACAACATCTCTAGGACCAAGGAAAAATATTTCCAAGGGTTTGGCACAAGATTTGTGACAAATGGGAAATGAGTTTGACTTAGGTCAACAAGAGCTTTGTGTTTTTGGATTACACAACTCTCGGACAAGAATAACATGAGAGTTTAGGGGTTTTTCAAGATGTGAGAAAAAGTTTTAATTTCTACACATTTAATTACATTAGAAGCAAACACCTGTTTAGGTATTTGGGATGTTACACCCCACAACTCCTCTTCTCTCCCCAAAAGCTTCTCTTCTTCTCTCCTCTTCCCATTACCGCCAACGTCGCCATCGGCCTCTCCCAGCCCGGACATCGCCGCCGCCTGCCAGCCTAGCCGCCTCCTCCACCGTCGCCGGCCTAGCCGCCTCCTCCACCGTCTCCGGCCTAGCCACCTCCGCCGGTCACTGCGTGTTGCCCGGCGCCCTGATGGCACCACCACGCCCTCGCTTCCCGCACTCGAGGTCCGACCGGCCACTCCCACCGCCGCGTTCTCGGCTCTCCCTAAGCTCCCCACGGTGGCCCTTTGCTCCCGTTGGTCTTCTCCCTTCGGCTGGCCGTGAGGCTGGCGCCGCCTCTTGGCTCGGCTCGTGCCCATGGCGTTGCCGCTTGGTCCGCGCCTCCTCGCCTCGCCGTGAAGCCTGTCTGGCTCCCTACGGGCTCACTGACACCATACGCCGCCGCCTCTCAGCTCTACCCCCTGCGCCAACTCCCTAGCGCCGTCCTCATTGCCGCTGGGCTGCTGGCCACCGCCATCACCACCTCCTGCGCCAGTGGAGGAGGGTCTGGGAGGAGGCAGGCTGGTGAGCGCACGGGAGGAGGGAGCCGAGGGAGTGGCTAAGTGCCTAAGTGAGTGCCGGATATTCGAACGTGCTCTTATTCAGATAATCCAAATCCATATTCGTATCCGCCGGATATCATGCCTACCGTATTCATTTCCGTTTCCGAAAAAAAAATCCGAATCCATTTCCGATCCAAAAATTATCCCAAAAAAATCCGATCCAAGACCATCCGAATCCGTTTTCGTCCGGATCGGACAAAACTATCCGATCCATTTTCACCCCTAGGGGTGACTTTATCACTGAGGAAGGATCGCATAGTGGTAAGTATTCATAAAAATTAACTAGACATAAGAAGTGAATTACTAATATCTGATTTTTATGTTTTCGGACAGACGACATCAAAGAAACGTCCCATCTCAGATGTCGGTACGAGCCCTTCTCCTTCTTTAGCAAAGAGTGCAAGGATTACCTCTAGACCTCCTGTTACGCCAAACAAGACAAAACCCACACCTACTTAAACTATTGCTTCTCCAAGACCTCTTGCTTTAGTTCCCGCTCCTCCAAGATCTTCCACCCGAGAGGTATCGAAAACAAAGATTAAGACTTCCATTTCCCGATATGTCTCTAACCCCCAGCCAATGTCTTCTATATCAACTTTCTTGGCTGGGGTGGTCTAGGGTGAAGGATCATCAGAAGAATCAGAAGAGGAGGTCCCTCTTCAGAGGGTTCCAAGGCCAAGGACCTCCCTGGCCTTTGTTCCCTCCTTGTCAGAGCAAAGGAGAGGACCCACTTTTACTGTTAATGAGGACTTTATGTCGCTCTTTAACGAAAGCAACTTTGAGATCGAGTAAGTTTTTCGATTACATCTTTATAATTTTTTTAAAAAAATTATTAACCTTCTCTTTCCTCTTTAGCCTCGATTTGCCATCAGACCCGGAAAGGGGTCAATTGATTGCTCAGGAACAATATTCGTCTCCAACTATGTTGGCAACAAAGGAATCCCTAGCAGAAGGAATTCTGCTAATGGAGGGATCTCCTAAGGCCACTAAGGAAGTGGTCCAAGACACCCAGGTGACTACTGCTGGGACGTCCTAAGGTGAACCGTTGGAGATGGAGGTCCAAGCGGAGAGGTCTCCCCAAGAGGATCGAGTGGAAGAGGTGGTCCTCGAGACCAACCATTCTGAGAAGGTGGTCCATGAGACCAGTCGTTCTGAGGAGGTGATCCCTGAGACCATCCATTCAAAGGAGGTGGTCCCTGAGACCATCGAAACTCAAGATGAAGGTGATCATACCTTGGTAAGACATTTATCCTGATAATCTTTCTTTGAATTTATCAGTATAAATCTGACTCATAGAATGTCTTAGGAGCCGTAGAGTATCAATACTGATCCAACCAGAGGAGTTTTTCGTCTGGTTCAACTGGATCAGCTTGAGGATGAGATTCCTTTGGAACGTTCACATCCTAGAACCGAGAACAAAGATCTCTAGAACCTCATGACATCTTTCAAAAGGTGCTGGAGAGTCAATATTGACATGGTGGAGGAGATCAAGTCTTTTGGAGAGGAAAAAGAGAAGTAAGTACAAGAAATTATTATTTAATCGTAAGATTCTAATTTAAATAAATAACTTATGCCTTTATTTACTTCACAAGGAGTGTTTACTGGCGAAAGCTGAACAAGAAAATGTCGAGTCTGCATTTCAAGCTCTCAGATTAAAATTATCTAAGGTAGAAAAAAGAAATGAAGAGAGTGCGGTGGTCATGGCAGAAAAAACCAAAGAGATCCGCCTCTTGACTCGGAAAAATGAGAAGTTGCAAGAGATCCTGATCAGATAATCCAAAGAAAGTCATGATCTCTTTGAACAAAACAAAATGCTTCTTAAGGAGAAAGAAGGTAAAGAACATTTCTTTGTTTCTTATAGAGCATTTGACCTATCTCTACTACTTAAATATTGGAGTTGGTTGTGGTGTGTCCTCCCACCTGAGTTATCGTCCGCCCGATCAAAGAGCAGAGGATGGATAGCCCAGATTGCTTCGCCTTCGCCATGATCGTCCCACTCGCGATCGTGCCTCCCAATAGCCAACCACCTGCATGCTCGAACCCCACCCCCCACACACCGAACCCCCACTTCTTCTGCCGTAAGCCCGTAACCACTCCCGAGTCCCGTCTGTCTCGCCTCGTCGCCTCTCCTCTCTTCTACCTCGCCGCCTCTGCCACCAGCCACGGCATCGTCACTTCCACCTTGCCGCCTCCGCCACCAGCCACGGCACCCTCTCTCCCTCTTCCCTGCGTCCAACACTGCCGTCCTCCCTCTTCCCCGCGCTTGACACCGCCGGTCTTCGTCGCCGGCCTCCCCCTTCCCCGCGCCCGATGCCGTCGTCCTCCCTCTTCGCAACGCCTAACACCACTGTCCTCCCTCTTTCCCCCCGCCTGACACCATCGTCCTCCCTCTACCCCACGCCCAACGCCACCGTACATCGTGGTTCTCCGTTGGCCGCTGTCCTCAGATCCAGATCAAGGCACCGATGAGTGCCTCAGGCCCCTCCTCACCCTCAACGTCTCATGCGCCGCCGATGACCGCTTCATGTCCCACCTCTCCCAGGTAAGTTTCCTTTTCTTCTTCTTCTTGATTGATTCTTTTATAGAAGAAGAAAAGAAGAAGGGAAGTAGTGATGTATGATCCATCCATCGGTTATCGTGTAAATCATCTGGTTTGCTTTTGTTAAGATGCATAGATTGTGCGATGATTTTGATTTTGGCAGTGGCTGGTAGGCGTCAAGGTAAGTAATTAACTGGCTCATAAACTCATGTCATTAGCTGTATGTGATATTGTGAGTAATTAAGATAACTGATTTTGATTTTGGCAGAGGATGTGATATTGTGAGTTGCTATCTGCAGTATTTCCATGCCGACCACATGTCATCAGCTGAGAAGATGAAGCTGGAGCTCCAGAGGGTAAGGGACGAGTCCAAAATATCCGAGAATGACTGTGATTTTGCACGAGTTCAAGGTAATTTCCAGATCTTTCGTGACCATGCAAGCATGACATACTGAGTTTTTTGGTTGTGAGGAATTAATAAAAGTAGCAATGTTCTGATTGCTGTCATAATCTATGAATCAACGGCTCAATGCCCTTGAAAAATACTTAACAGCAATGATCATTGTTTGTGTGTGTAATGTTAATTTAATTGTATAATGCTATTATGAATTTATGATTATTGAACGGGCTAGCAAAGCAGGACCAGGCTGCAGTGTTCTTACTTGATGTTTCTTGTTGTTTGTAGAACCATGCAGGGGGCACGAGTTAATCTGAAGGGTTGGCAACAAGTAGCTGTTGCATTTGATTCTGCATTTTGATGGACGATTGTCTGTTGCCTTTGTTAATAAGAGATCTATGTTAGTTATACCCAAATCTTGGAATTTCCTAATTTGAGATTTTTTTAGTAGTATGTACTCAGTAATTCTTTGCTTCGTAACCATCTAAATTTGATCTAATTATATCAGTTATGACAGAACATAGGGTTGCTAGGTTCAGGTTTACCAGCAAATATGGCATCTGTAATTTCTCGAAGGTATATCAACAAATAAAGTATGGCAGTCCAAATATCAAGTAATGCTAAACTGATATACAGAACATTTAGATTGGCTATTTCGCTATTCATATTTTGGTTTGTTTAGTCTATATATATTTTAGTTGATTGCTACCGAATTCTGTAGGACCGGAAAGGCGACTAGAGGGGGGGTGAATAGGAGCACTATCTAATTTTCGCTTTGCTGATCAGATTCAAACATGATATTGACTCCAATAGCTATGAGAACTATGAAGATCAATATATATAAGCGTAGCAGAAGTCTTGTATTTAATCCCCTTCAAATCCCCAAAAGAAATGACCAAAAACACAAAAATCAGCCTGATGAATAGCGCTGATGAACAGTACCGGTCGAACCGGATGAACAGTACCGGTCATTCCGATTTCCGGTACAACCGCATGACCAGTGTCGGTCGTTCCGCATGAACAGTAAAATCAGGCGAATGAACAGTAAACAGCCTGAAAAACAAAAACAAAAATCGACGTAACTTTCGATCCACTTGGCCAAACTCCACCAAATTTGAAACACATCTTCCTAATGATGTCAGGAAGCTATTCCAAGCAACAATCGTCCAGATCTACGTCAAAGTTTTTATCTTTTTCCAATTTACCGAAGGAGGGTTCAAAAAGAGCAAAAATGAAAAACTTGATCCAAAACTTGCTCGTGGGAGATTGATGATCTAGATGATCATAGATGTATTCCCACACATCATAGCAAGGTAAAAGAGGGAAAGAAACCAATAAAAAATCACAGGATCAAGAAAGGACTCAAAAACACCAAGTATGAAGGAAGAACACAAAGAGAGCTCAACTTGAAGAATCATCCATAGATTGATTCATGATGTTGGTTGCTGGTTACAGCCACTCCCTCAACGAGGACAAAACTCAATCCATGAGCACACAACTCCACACATCTCTCTAGAGCCCTAAGCCTCTTCTCTTTCTCTAAAACCCTAAAACCAAACTAGGGTTTACCAATGAAGACCCTTTTTTTACTGCTGTGAACAGCACCCTTCCTATTTATATGAGGCCTAGGACTTCTAGAAGACAAACCCTAATGGGCTCCCGTTAAGACCCAATACAAACGGGTCACACACGCACGCATCTCAAAGCGCCGTCTTCACTTTTCTTGACCTAATCCACTTCTTGGCGACCGCGTCTTGCGCGCTGGTTGGCATTAGGTCACAAAGGCGATTTGGTGAAATTACCAAAATACCCTTCTCGATCCTTCTCCATGGACCGAGTCCAATCTGTCGAAGCAATCGCTTTGCTCGCCACGTGTAGGTTGATCAACGGCTCTCATCATGTCGACAAGTCTCTCCGTCCGGATTCCACCGAACCACCAAGGCACTTGCAGACCCCCTCGCCGCTTGATCCAACCGGTACATCGAATCGCCTGATTCGATCAACCTCGTCCATTCTCAGCGATGCTTGAGTCACCTGACCTCACCCGGCATCCATGATCGTTCTGGACCTCAGCTCTCCAAGCTTAGTCCCGATCCTCCTCGCCGTTGACCGTCGTTGACCTGCAAGCCACCTGCATAGCAATAGACCAAGAAATCGTCTCCGGGAACAAGTTCTTCACAACTTGACCCACGTTAGCTCAAAACATGCAATATGCAACATATATGCATTAACAAATATGGATACGACATAACCCAAAATCAATTCTCAAATTGAAATAACATTCAGCTCAATTCATTCCAAAAACGGTACTACCGCCAAGTATCCATCGGTATTACCGCAATGCGGTCATACCGCTCAATCAACTGCGGTCGTACCGCAACCTGGAGACATCCAAAACTCTCCAAACACCACTCCTCTGGAATTTGCATACCGCAAAACAACGGTCATACCGAAGTGTGGTATTACCGCCAAGCAAGATACGGTCATACCGCTCCACAAGGAAATCCAAGACCATTTTGTAATTGTTCTGGTTTTTCCATACCGCTTAACAACAAACGGTCGTACCGTGACGCGGTAGTACCGCGGCTTCCAAGCCGGTACTACCGATACCAGAAAATCCCCGCGCTCTCACAAAGACCTCCGGTAGCACCGCTCTACTAAAGCCGGTCATTCCGCAAAGCGGTATTATCGCAGTTAACACGCCGGTACTACCGATTATCCTGACAGTTTGCTAAAACTTTCTGACAAACATGAAATCCAATCAAACCTTCAACCAAATTGCCAATTGTATCACCACCTAGGATCATGAGCATATCCTCATGGTGTTCACAAATTCAAAGGAATTAGTTCTTATTTCTAAAGCTTTGGTACTGATTGGTGGACTCGTGAGGTGTTGGTGTCTTGGGATTGCTCGGCGGTGTGAGCACTGATTTGAGGCTGTTTGACGGTGGCAGCATGGTGGTTCTCATGGCTCACCACTTTCTTCATGGCTTGCTGTGAGTTTATATCCTTTTCTGGCCATTCTTCTATTCTTGATAGGCAAAACAGTTGTCACAAATCGGCAACAAGTAATTTTGCTTTGGTAGTTCCTATTTGTGTGGTACAAATTGAAATGTGAAGACATGTGGTGAGCTCAAATTGTCTGTTGCCTTTGTTAATACGAGATCTATGTTAGTTATACCCAAATCTTGGAATTTCCTGATTTGAGATTTGTTTTTAGTAGTATGTACTCAGTAATTTTTTGATTGAGGTTTACTTTTTTCAGTACTGCATACCAATTCTTTATATTTTGCATTTTACGTACTCATCACGATAACATACGTCTTTATTTTCTACTTCTCCATGATAGCATGAACTTGATACATTTTATTGACCATCTCTCAGTGTGATGTTTGCCATTGATAATGGTATGTGCCATTTTGTTGTCGGGCTTTCCTTAATACTGTTGGCATTATGTTTTTCTCTTGATATAGCCACTTGATATTGATGTATTCAGACTGTTTCATTTGTGAGAGATCAAGCAATAGAGGAGCTGAAACATGTATTCTAATTTAGTTTAAAAATGCATGAAATGATTTGTGCCCTACAAATACAAAAAAAAATATACAAATTAGTAAATCCGTTGAATCATTTGATGGAAATATGAGTTATTATGACCTTCGAGAATAATTACAGTGACCACGAACAAAAATTACATAAATAATTTACTGTAATTTATATATAATTAAGTTATAAATAAAAATGACAGTTTTGACATAAAAAACTGTCGAAAGTTAAATAGCAATTCCGTAAATTTTTCCCGTTTTTAGTCCGAGATAGTGCAACTGTGCCGAACTGCAGGCCCAAATTCCAATCGCGCTACAATCCAAATGCACTCGTGCGACAGGATTGTCTAGTGGAAACAAACGGAACTGGGCGCTGCTCGGCTGGCAAGAGGTGTCGCCGTCTCGTCGAGCACCCCGCCCACCCTGTATCGAACTTGAATGCCTACCCCTTACATGCAGTGAAGTAAATTGTGCTATCGGAAGGTAAATTGTGAAAGATAGAATTAGTCGTAATATGGCATGTATAAACCTAACAAGTACCAATTAAAATAGGAATAATTAAGGATTTTTCATTATATAGATGTGTATTTTAGGATTTGTTACTCTATATCTCACTAACATATGAGTCATGAGGCCGGTCACATGCCATTGTGATATAAAGTGGCAATTTCTAAAATACACATCTATATAGTGGCAAATCCTTAAATCCCCTGTTAAAATACCGGCAATCCTACATTAATTGTCCTTTTTGTTGTCCCCAAATCACCAAAAAAATTTCGAAGGGCACTCTTCGACTGAATTCTCAAAGGAGACGCACTGCTCAAGATGAGTAAGCAGGCAAGTGCAGAGTATGATTTGGTGCTCCGTTTATTTCATGTGTTAAAATTAAGTCTACCTAGGAGGATGTAGGTATTTTTTTTTCATCAAATAAAAGATATGCCTTTAAATTCGAACCTAAAGAGAACTCAGACGTGTGTTGTGGTGTATGCCCACACCTAACTCAGTTCCTTTTATTCCATATGTTCAAGGGAAAATTGGCTACAGGTACTCAAATTTTGCGTCAATGGCTATTGGACACCCAAAAACATGGTTTCACCAAAAGACACTAACATTTTGTGGCTATTTGCTGTAGGACACTGACCCCATTAAAATATTATTTTCAGACTGAAGAGGAGAGAGAAAGGCAGTGAAAAGTCTGTTTTACCCCCCATCTTCTTCATACGTTCCTATTCCCCCTTTGTCTTCTCTCCATTCTCTCATTTCTCTAATCCCCATTTCTTTCTTTTGGTTCTTGCTCCTGGCCCAAGCTTGCGCCATGGGTGAAGCTCCCTCCAGCCGCCAGCTGCCGGCGCCACCGCCTCTAGTTCCCCCACGCCACCCAAACCCATAGCTCCTCTCCTGTGCTGCTTGCCTCCCTAGTTCAGCCTGCTCCTCCAGCCTTGCGCTGCGCCTGTGAGCACCTCCTCCTCGGTTGCCCTCGTGCTCCTCCCCTCTTGCACTCGGCCTGGCCCGGCAGCGCTGCGCCATGGCCTGGCCTGGCCGCACGCCTCCCTAGCTTGGTTCGCCCACATATCGGCTCTCGTCTCTAATCCCCTAGCCATTTTCTCTAGTTCTTGAATTGACCAAAAGTTGCTCATGAGGAGTTAATTTTTTTTCTCTATTATTTCGGTTTTTGGTGAGAGGATTTATTCATTTTCGAGCTCCGGCGCCTGTAGCGCACGGCGAGGGTGCGCCGGGTCGTGGCCATCATGAGACTAGAGGCGGTGCGCACCAGGAGGCAAGAGGCCGCCGAGGGGCACCGATGTAACATCCCAATTTTCTGAGCTCTAAAAATCCTTTGAATAGTTGTAGTGAGAAAATTCATCATTTGGATTTATTTGAATTTAATTCAAAAGCTTGAATATGAACCTTGAGTAACAAAACAATTTAATATGACTAAAGTCAACATGAACAATGGTCAAAACTATTTTATTTGGATTCTTTGTGCTTGGATATATTTTCTAGATTTTTCTAGAATTTTTCCAAGTTCATTTGCTAATTTCTATTGCTTATTTGAATTCTCCGTATTTTCTAAAAAGGAAAAGCTATTTAAAATCTCCTAAATAGCTTTGGGCCGAAACCCTCTTGCTTCGGCCCATCTCCTCTCCATCTCGGCCCGCTTCCTCGTGCAAACAGGAGCACCCGAATTTATTAGGCTCATAATACTTAGTCATCCAATTGACCCTAGTATTATCAACCAAATAAACCGGTCTCGAGAGATGTATACTTCCTGAATCGATATACATACCTCACAACAAAAGAATGTATCAATTCCATACAACACATAGTACATAAGCAACAAACCGAAGTTAATATTAATATGGAATAGCTATTACAAAAGAGGGCCCTTAGGCCAAATAGCAACAATTCTAAAAAGATAACAATGAAGCAAAAGTGCCATAAAGATGGCTATAACACAAAGCCAATCGGTGTGCCTTAACCCCTAGGCATCTCGTGGGACCGCCAAGCTAGTCGTCGAAGAAGCTGCAACACATAGCACAAAAGTGAGGTTCTTGGATCTCACCTCTCCCTCTGCAACAAAAGCCACAAAATGCCACAACCACAGGCGATGAGTACATAAAGTACTCCGCAAGACTTACGTGTAAGATAATGGGCCTATAACATATGCTACATGCAAGCTTTATGTAAGTGGAGGTTGTATGTCTCATTTAGCATAAAGCAACATTTATTTGCAATAACATAATAGATGGAAGGCAATTTGGCAAAGCATTTTTAATTGTTGAAATAACAACGTGATAATACATAATAACAACAACATGAACAACCTAGAAGTGACTAACCCATTAGTCACCACAACAATAACATGAACTCCCGTTCATACCAACCAAGTCAAGTTTTAATTAAATGTTGTAGTCTAACTCTTGCAAAACCTAACCAAGCGTGTCCATAACCTAGGGCGAGGCTATTGAATAGTTTTATCCCTGCGGGGTGTACCACTGCACTCCACACGCATGAGACCGCCTTTCCTTTAAGCACACTTAGAAGGTATGCGGCACGGCTAAGTCCTCTGAGACATTTCCAATGGACAATGCTAATTCTGAGTCGCACAACCCACGGGAGAAGGAGGCATCACACGACCTACCCGAAGCTAATGCTCCTCCCACACCACACACATTTTATCTTTAAAACACACCAACCGAAAGCGACCCCAATTAACAACGCCCAAAGTACTTAGTCAAGAGGGTCCCATATCCTCAAGCGTGGTTAGTACGCATAATTGCTTGGAGAGTGTGACACAAGATGTTAGGTCCTTGGCGACTTAGGCATACTTCCACATTCCAAAAACCGCACCATCCATCCAATATGCCCAAGTCTAAACAATCTTTTATTTTCAGATTTTTACTTTACAAATTAACAAAGCACAAGTGCTGAATATAAAGGAGTAGTAAGTAGATTTGTGTGATCAAGACCATCGATTAAATCGATGATCACCCATTCTACCGTTATCTAAGCATTGCTAAGCATTTGAAATCACAACTACTAAGTGATAGGAGTTCATCCACGAACTCCAACCACAGCAAATAACCTAGGCTCATGGTAGTAAAGACATGGCATTCCTACAGATTATGCAACTATAGGATCCACTAACCATAATTAAAACAAAGTAGCAATGCATACATAGAGTTTAAACAACATAATAGACTTGCAAATATAGGATGAATCATGGTCAAACTGCTTGCCTGGCTGTTGAGGTCACTTTGTTGCGGAGGATCGTTCTCGGGATTACCACAAATGTGAACCCTAACGAAAGAGCGAAAAAGAACCGATAAGAACAAAGAATTCAAAAGGACTCAACAGCAAACTTCCACCAAATGACTTAAAATTTTTACAGCAGCAAGATAAAGATTTATCATGAATTTAGCAACAAGAATCAATCGATTTGGATTCTTGATGCAAAAGATATGATCAAAATAATTCAATTCGGCCAGAAAAATCCAAATTAAATTAAAAGGGCTACTGTTCATAAAATATTTTCTAGGGTCTTCTGGACATGAAATTTTTATGATAGATAGGTAATGACATTCTAAGACTAATGGAAGTGGTTTCAACTCTTTTGGAGTTACATTGCAACTTCTACAATTTTTAAAGACAAGAACTTGAACAAAATTATAATGCATAATTATTCTTTCTGAAAACAGTAACATGTTCAATATTAATTTTCCTAGTAATTTCATATTAAGAGGAACCCAACAAACTTGGATTCACTCCAAGACAAGTCACAGAGAATTAGTTATGCATTTTGCAAGTTAAATGGATTTTTAGTATAGCAATTAAACCTACAAGTTAGCAAGATTAATTCTGGACATTTTGCAACTATAACATGCTCTAAACCATTTTTAGTTCTAAGTGTAGGTAATAACAGAATTAGCAAAATGGATTTCATCGAAAAAGGAGTTAACATGATTTTATTATGCATTTTTGAACTTATCAGGAATTTCTAATACATTTAATAAAGCTGAAAAGGAACAAAATGATCTTTTACATTTTTCTGGAGCTATCTCAATCATGCATCTATTTTTAGATTAAACTTTAGTCCATAACAGAACTACCAAAAGTGGAATCAACCGAAAATGAGTTATTATGAAATAGTTGTACCTTTTTAAAGTTTTAACACAATTTCCAGTTGTACAATAAATCGCCCGAATTTTCTAAAACCCAGCGAAGGAATTAAGGCGTGGCTCAATCTGGACCGCTGATCCAGCAATGGACGCCCACGCGATGTGCATGAGAACAGCCGACTTTGGGGACCCTTTGTCGACACACGAGTCGCTACGGGTTTTTAACACACGCACGAACAAGGGCCCACTAGCTTGATGTCACGAGGCCGGGTTTCCTCAATGCACAGTGCCGGGGTCCCACATGGCAGCGACACAGACCCGGGGAGGTTTTCAGAGGATTTAAATGCAATCATGCGTGGGGGTTTAAGGGCCTCGGGCCCACAAGCAAGTGAGATAGCGCTAAGCTTTAAGACAGGCTTTTAATTCTAACTCATCATTAGCATTAATTAAGACCTGATTAGCGCTATTAATCCCGTATCTTTGTCGGGACGGCCCGACAAGACCGGCTTCGCGTCCGACAAGATCGAGAGGGTTCACGGCTTGTCGCCCCGTATCCCGCCCGCAGCGGCCTTGATCCAATGAATGCAGACGGGTCCGCAATAACGTCGCGGACCTCAAGCAAGTGTCCTCGCCGGCAGTGGCGGAGCAAATCGCCGGCGAGCCGGAGAAAACCAAAAGTGACCGTTTGCCAAAAGCGAAATAGCAGCGAAGCTTTGTTCTCGAGAAGCGGTGCCTTGGCCTTAAGGGACTACATGCAAGGTACCTTGAGGCCGAGGCGAGACTGGAGTCAAGGATGAGCTCGGTGAGGTTGAAGATGGCCGACAATGAGGAAGACAGACTCATGGAGCTCGGTCTAAGCAAAGCCAAAGCCACGGGTGATCATACTAGCTTTATTACTGCTCAAGGAAGCTTCATGAGCAAGAATAGAGGAAAAGAAGTACTCACCGGAGGTGGAGAAGAAGGTGAGTGCTCCTTCGCCGAAATGAGAGAAACTCCAATTTGGTCTTTCCTAAGAGATATAAACCAAGGAGTTAGGGCTATTGCTCCAAGCAACAAGAGGAACAAGAAGGTGCTTAAAGGAGTGAGAGGGAGCCACCGAAACAAACTTCACCGGGGAGCTCCTTTGGCGGCAAAAGCTTGAGGGGGTGATTTGAGCTACACAAGCACGATGAATGCTAGCTAAGCTCCAGTGGTGAGTAAAGAGTGCCAAGGAAGACCATGAAGGGTTTAAATAGGCAAGGAAGGCACGAGAGAAGCAACGGCATTGCCTCGGTGAACCACTCGTCCACCAAAGGTCCATGGCTTAGCAAGGACGAGGGGAAAGGATGGGAGCTGCTCTGGCGAGACCATGGAGCCGAAAGTCACCGGCGCATTAAATGCTAGCGAAGATAGCATTTGTTGGGAGGTGATCGCACCGCTCTCCCCTCTGTCATGGCGTCTTGACGCTGCTGTGGGGAAGATGACCAGAAAGGCGGCAGGGCCACCGGTCGTGAGAGAAACGGCTCGGCCGAAGCGCTTGGGCCGAGCCGCACCCCAAGTGATGAGCCCACACACGCACCGTTGGATTAGAAAAGAGCGGTCGCACTGAGATTGAAAGGTGGCAGTTGGATCGAAGATCCAACGGTAGAAAAGTGGGTCCGATTGGCCCATCGCTCGGGACAGCGCGATCCGAATCCGATGGTGACATGCGGCGACCGTACGATCAAGATCCAAAGGCTGGCGCTTGATGGGCACTGATCAAATCGTGAATGGCCCAATCGTCATGGGCCGCACGATTTGCATCCGACGGTGGATAGCGATTGCGCGCGCAAGAAAGCTCGGGCTGAGGCTTGTTGGTTGAATCAAATCAAGTGGCTCGAGCCCGAGGTTGGTTCGAACCCAAGGAACAGTGCAACATGATAAGGTTTGAAAAATGAAAGCTGAGACTTTGGGAAATCATTTGGGATAGCATTTCAACTCCAAAAATCATGAAATTTTAACTGGAGCTTTCTGAACAAAGGATTAACCTTACATAAATTTCCCAGAGAGTTTTATGCACTGCATAATTCTCAAGAAATTTCAGAAGGTTTGCAAATAGGGTTTGACCAGACTTTGACTGGGTTTGACTTGCCTCCAAAACTATTCAAATAATCTCCAAAAATTATGAGATAATTCAGAGGTGTTACAAGTCATCCAAGGGTCTTAGGAAAAATATTTACAAAGGTTTGACACAAGATTTCTCAAAGAGGTTTTTGATAGGAGTGAATTGGAGAATTTGATTTACGGATCTGATTTTCCATAATCCTTTTAAGAATTACAGATTTGGGCAAGTATTCCCATTTGAAGAAAAAGTTTTAATTTCTCCTCATTTTCATTACATTTGAGACACACACTTAAGTTTGGGATGTTACAAAATCTCCTCCTTACAGAAATCTCGTCCAGAGATTTGGCTCACTCGGGAAGAAAGATGGATAGTCCGACGCAGACAATCTTCCCTTTCCCAAGTAGCCTCATCCTCGAGAATGGTTCGACCCATCGAACTTTAAGGAACTTGATGGAATGATTCCTAGTTCTTCGTTCAGCCTCATCGAGTATGCGAACAGGGTGCTCGCGATAGGTCAGATCTGGTTGGACATCGAGAGTCTCCAACGGAGCTTCCTCAGTTGGAACACGGAGGCACTTCTTAAGCTGGGATACATGGAACACATCATGTACCCCCTCAAGTGCAGATGGCAACTCCAACTTATAGGCAACGACTCCTTCTTCTCGATAACGCGGTAGGGACCGACATATCGAGGAGCTAACTTGCCCTTGACGCCGAAACGCTGATGGCCCTTCAAAGGAGAGACTTTGAGGTAAACAAAGTCATTGGGCTCAAAGCTCAACTCACGACGCCGGCGATCTGCATAGCTCTTTTGCCTGGATTGAGCTTAGCAGCAACGCCACGAATAATTTGGACTTGGCGCTCGGCCTCATTGATTGAGTCCGGGCCAAAGAGAGGTCTCTCACCGGTCTCTGACCAGTTCAACGGGGTTCTACACTTTCTCCCGTATAAGGCCTCGACGAGAAGCATCGCAATAGATATCGAAGCTGCTATGGATATCGGGAAGAACGAGGACGGGAGCGGTGGTCAAACACTTCTTGAGTATTTGGAAACTTTCCATACAAGCCTTAGACCACAAGAACTTCTGGTCCTTCTTGAGCAACTCCGTCATCGGCTTCGCGATCTTGGAGAAGTTCTCGATAAAGCGACGATAGTATCCCGCTAAACCAAGAAAACTCCGCACCTCGGTAACCGAAGTGGGCGGACTCCAGGAAAGAACATCGTCGACCTTGCTAGGATCACGGCCTCGCCTCCATTGAAAGAACATGGCCTAAGAAGGCTACTTCCTTCAACCGGAATGCACACTTTTGAACTTGGCGTCTGGTGGTGCTCCGCATTGACTTGCTCAACACAAGCAGGATGCTCGGCGTGTTCCTCATCGTTCTTGGAGTAGATAAGAATATCATCGATGAAGACCACGACAAACTTATCCAAATACTCCATGAACACCGAATTCATGAGGTTCATGAACAAGGCAGGAGCATTGGTTAAGCCGAATGACATGACAGTATACTCATACAAGCCGTAGCGAGTAGAGAAAGCCGTCTTGGGAATATCCTCAGGTCGAATCCGAACCTGATGATAACCCACTCTCAAATCAATCTTGGAGAAAACTCGAGCTCCAGTTAATTGATCGAAGAGATCGTCAATGCGGGGCAATGGATACTTGTTCTTTTATCGTCACTTCATTAAGTGGGCGGTAATCAACGCATACGCGTAAAGTACCATCCTTCTTCTTACGAAGATTGCGGGACAACCCCAAGGAGATGAGCTAGGCGGATGA
The DNA here is from genome assembly GCA_036346405.1 of Phyllostachys edulis. NCBI lineage: Eukaryota > Viridiplantae > Streptophyta > Magnoliopsida > Poales > Poaceae > Phyllostachys > Phyllostachys edulis. Next base: position 13,070,651 of record CM070550.1, on the reverse strand, counting down.
AACCCTTCTCTTGCAGCTCACTTAATCGCTTCTTCAACTCCACCAACTCGTTTGGAGGCATCCGATCTGACCTCTTAGAAATAGGGGCGACAGGAGCCAACTCAATGACAAACTCGAGATCTCGAACTGGTGGCATCCCCGAAGATCATCGGGAAAGACATCAATGAAGTCACAAACTGTTGGGACTTCATTAATATCTAGAACGGACTTCGCCGAGGGCGAAGAGATGTGGACCTAGCAACCGGCGAGAAGGAAAGCGAACACCGAAGGGACTAGAAAGTGAGACGGACTTCTTGGCGCAATCGATTTGTCCCATATGACGAGACAACCAATCCATACCAAGAATCACGTCCAGACTCGCAGACTTGAGGAGGATAAGATTCGCTGAGAATCCAACTCCCTCAATCTCGATGGGGACATCCCTACACTCAAGCTCAGCTCTCAACTCCGATCCGGAGAGCGAATGAGAAGCGGGACCGACAATGGAGAGAAAAGAAGCTCCCCAACAATGCAAAAGACTCGTAAACGAAAGAATGAGACGCTCTGAATCAAACAAAACCGTAGCAGGATGAGAGTTAACGAAGCGTACCTAGCACAACGTCGGGTGTCTCCGAGCCTCCTCTGCGGTGATGGCGTTGACGCGACCACTACCCCGCATACTGGTAGCCGGACGATCTTCGGTCTGCGAAGATCCACCACGGCCCGCGTCCTCCATTAGGACGAGGGTGCGCCCGATCTTCTTAGGGCATTGGTTCGCATAATGCCCTTCGTTGCATGCAAAACAAGTGACAACGCCGCCGGGTTGCGGGAACGCTCTGGCGACTTCGCAGCGACGCGTGATCGGGCACGGCTGCGAAGGACGAGGAACGAGGCAGGTGACCTCGGGTCTTGGCGAGGCTGGAACCCCGAGACCGCCCAAGCGAGGACGGAGGAATCGGACTTGGAAGACTTGTAAGTCTCCACTTGCGCTCTACGGAATCCATAAGCTCTCGAGCCGCATGCTCGGCGACGATGGCCTTGTCGACCAAGGCCCGAAAATCAGAAAGTCGACAATGGATAGCTTGTCCTTGACTCCTCGGACAAGCCACGCTGAACTTGGCACCTTGGCCATATCGGTAGCCACCTCCTCGTGAGCATAACGAGCTAGATGGTTGAACTCGTATACATACTCCATGACTAAACCGCCCTTGCTTGAGCGCAAGAAACTCCCTTCTTGATCTCCATCAAGCGGCGGCAGGATGTGAGCCCGACGGAAGGCCGCGAAACTCCTCCCACGAGGCGGTGTGGTCTAGGGGCTGCATGGCGAGAAAATTCTCCCACCATGACAAAGCTGCACCCTCAAGTGGTGCGATGCAAGCAGCGCCTTCTCGTGCTCTGCACGCTGCGCTATCTTGAGCTTCCGCTCAACCAAACGGCCAATAAATGCTCAGACGGCGGGTCCTCGGACTGGAAAAGGTAGGAGGCCGAGTGCGAAGAAACTCAGCAAAGGCCCCCACGAGGCGATGGGCATTCCCTTGCCCGGATCACGAAGCTCCGGAAAGTGCGGTGGTGTTGCGCGCGATGGCGTCGAGAGAACTCTCTGTCATCCGCGCGGTTGCGCTCAATCTGCGAAGGACCTCGGCCATGGTCGGAGGAGGAGGAAGCTCGTCGGACCAGTGATCGCCTTGGCCGCTACGAAAGTCGTCCGCCATCTGTTACAAGAAATTTTGGTTAGCAACTAGACTCGAAAAACAAAGCCTTTAAAGAAGGCAAGAAGCGATCGACTAGGGAATGGAATATCACCCTAAGCGAAAGCCAAAACAGCGAGTAATTCAACTTTAGAAGCTTCTAAAAGACTCTCAAAACAGCCAAGAAACACCAAAAGCAAGGCTCAACTTCTCAACTCAACTAACCCGTATTGAATGAATGAGTAATTGATCGAGAAGATTAAAAATCAGATTGTAAGATGAGATCTAATGCTACTAAAGAGCAAGGTTAAAACAGCGAGATAAGTGCTAGATACTTAGCTAACTAGTATCACATCTTACCCTTTTATTTCCACAAGTTTTAGTTGAATTAACCTCTCATTTTCTACCTCATTTACTAGCTTAAACCTTGCTGCCCTAAAATGCTTGCTTGCTGTCCAGAATTTTCAGATTTGAGTTTCACCTTCAAATACTTCTATTCTCCACCAAAAAGGTAGCCAAGACATCAATTTAGAACTCTCATATGTCATCCAAAACCCAATTAATCGATAACGACTATTTTGTAGAAGGGAAGAGAGGAAAACAACTTTTAAAACTCAAATTAGAGTGAGATGAGAAAGAAAGCTAAGATAGATGAGGAGTAAAATCTGAGAATTTTCTTAAGCTTTCAAAACTCATTTGACACTTTGAAATTAGGTTTTCAAAATATCCTAAAGACGACCAAGCTTGCGTTACTACGGTCAGAACGGCTCTGATACCAACTTTTGTGAGCACCCGAATTTATTAGGCTCATAATACTTAGTCATCCAATTGACCTAGTATTATCAACCAAATAAACCGGTCTCGAGAGATGTATACTTCCGAAATGCAAGATACATACCTCACAACAAAAGAATGTATCAATTCCATACAACACATAGTACATAAGCAACAAACCAGAAGTTAATATTAATATGGAATAGCTATTACAAAAGAGGGGCCCTTAGGCCAAATAGCAACAATTCTAAAAAGATAACAGCGGAAGCAAAAGTGCCATAAAGATGGCTATAACACAAAGCCAATCGGTGTGCCTTAACCCTAGGCATCTCGTGGGACCGCCAAGCTAGTCGTCGAAGAAGGCGCAACACATAGCACAAAAGTGAGGTTCTTGGATCTCACCTCTCCTCTGCAACAAAAGCCACAAAATGCCACAACCACGGGCAGATGAGTACATAAAGTACTCCATAAGACTTACGTGTAAGATAACAGGCCTATAACATATGCTACATGCAAGCTTTATGTAAGTGGAGGTTGTATGTCTCATTTAGCATAAAGCAACATTTATTTGCAATAACATAATAGATGGAAGGCAATTTGGCAAAGCATTTTTAATTGTTGAAATAACAACGTGATAATACATAATAACAACAACATGAACAACCTAGAAGTGACTAACCCATTAGTCACCACAACAATAACATGAACTCCCGTTCATACCAACCAAGTCAAGTTTTAATTAAATGTTGTAGTCTAACCTTGCAAAACCTAACCAAGCGTGTCCATAACCTAGGGCGAGGCTATTGAATAGTTTTATCCTGCAGGGTGTACCACTGTACCCACACGCTGCAGACCGCCTTTCCTTTAAGCACACTTACAAGGTATGCCGGCACGGCTAAGTCCTACGAGACATTTCCAATGGACAATGCTAATTCTGAGTCGCACAACCCACGGGGAGAAGGAGGCATCACACGACCTACCCGGAAGCTAATGCTCCCCTCCCACACCACACACATTTTATCTTTAAAACACACCAACCGAGCGACCCCAATTAACAACGCCCAAAGTACTTAGTCAAGAGGGGTCCCATATCCCCCTCGCGTGGTTAGTACGCATAATTGCTTGGAGAGTGTGACACAAGATGTTCGGTCCTTGGCGACTTAGGCATACTTCCACATTCCAAAAACCGCACCATCCATCCAATATGCCCAAGTCTAAACAATCTTTTATTTTCAGATTTTTACTTTACAAATTAACAAAGCACAAGTGCTGAATATAAAGGAGTAGTAAGTAGATTTGTGTGATCAAGACCATCGATTAAATCGATGATCACCCATTCTACCGTTATCTAAGCATTGCTAAGCATTTGAAATCACAACTACTAAGTGATAGGAGTTCATCCACGAACTCCAACCACAGCAAATAACCTAGGCTCATGGTAGTAAAGACATGGCATTCCTACAGATTATGCAACTATAGGATCCACTAACCATAATTAAAACAAAGTAGCAATGCATACATAGAGTTTAAACAACATAATAGACTTGCAAATATAGGATGAATCATGGTCAAACTGCTTGCCTGGCTGTTGAGGGTCACTTTGTTGCGGAGGATCGTTCTCGGGATTACCACAAATGTCGAACCCTAACGAAAGAGCGAAAAAGAACCGATAAGAACAAAGAATTCAAAAGGACTCAACAGCAAACTTCCACCAAATGACTTAAAATTTTTACAGCAGCAAGATAAAGATTTATCATGAATTTAGCAACAAGAATCAATCGATTTGGATTCTTGATGCAAAAGATATGATCAAAATAATTCAATTCGGCCAGAAAAATCCAAATTAAATTAAAAAGGGCTACTGTTCATAAAATATTTTCTAGGGGTCTTCTGGACATGAAATTTTTATGATAGATAGGTAATGACATTCTAAGACTAATGGAAGTGGTTTCAACTCTTTTGGAGTTACATTGCAACTTCTACAATTTTTAAAGACAAGAACTTGAACAAAATTATAATGCATAATTATTCTTTCTGAAAACAGTAACATGTTCAATATTAATTTTCCTAGTAATTTCATATTAAGAGGAACCCAACAAACTTGGATTCACTCCAAGACAAGTCTGAGAATTAGTTATGCATTTTGCAAGTTAAATGGATTTTTAGTATAGCAATTAAACCTACAAGTTAGCAAGATTAATTCTGGACATTTTGCAACTATAACATGCTCTAAACCATTTTTAGTTCTAAGTGTAGGTAATAACAGAATTAGCAAAATGGATTTCATCGAAAAAGGAGTTAACATGATTTTATTATGCATTTTTGAACTTATCAGGAATTTCTAATACATTTAATAAAGCTGAAAAGGAACAAAATGATCTTTTACATTTTTCTGGAGCTATCTCAATCATGCATCTATTTTTAGATTAAACTTTAGTCCATAACAGAACTACCAAAAGTGGAATCAACCGAAAATGAGTTATTATGAAATAGTTGTACCTTTTTAAAGTTTTAACACAATTTCGGTTGTACAATAAATCGCCCGGAATTTTCTAAAACCCAGCGAAGGAATTAAGGCGTGGCTCAATCTGGACCGCTGATCCAGCAATGGACGCCCACGCTGCGATGTGCACGAGCACGGCCGACATCGGGGACCTTTGTCGATCCTGAGTCATGTGAGGGTTTTAACACACGCTGCGAACAAGGGCCCACTAGATGTGTCACGAGGCCGGGTTTCCTCAATGCACAGTGCGGGGTCCCACATGGCAGCGACACAGACCCAGGGGAGGTTTTCAGAGGATTTAAATGCACTTTGCGTGGGGGTTTAAGGGCCTCGGGCCCACAAGCAAGTGAGATAGCGCTAAGCTTTAAGGCGAGCTTTTAATTCTAACTCATCATTAGCATTAATTAAGACCTGATTAGCGCTATTAATCCGTATCTTTGTCGGGACGCAGCCCACGATACCGGCTTCGCGTCCGACAAGATCTTGAGAGGTTCACGGCTTGTCGCCCGGTATCCGACCCCACGGCCTTGATCAATAATGCAGACGGTCCGCAATAACGTCGCGGACCTCAAGCAAGTGTCCTCGCCAGAATGGATGAGTAAATCGCCGCGAGCCGAGAAAACTAAAAGTGACCGTTCGCCGAAAACGAGAAATAGCAACCGAGCCGCTTTGTTACGAGAAGGGTGCCTTGGCCTTAAGGGACTACATGCAAGGTACCTTGAGGCGAGACGAGACTGGAGTCAAGGATGAGCTCGGTGAGGTTGAAGATGGCCGACACGAGGAAGACGACCATCTGGAGCTCGGTCTAAGCAAAGCCAAAGCCACCGGTGATCATACTAGCTTTATTCTCGCTCAAGGAAGCTTCATGAGCAAGAATAGAGGAAAAGAAGTACTCACCGGAGGTGGAGAAGAAGGTGAGTGCTCCACTTGAAATGAGAGAAACTCCAATTTGGTCTTTCCTAAGAGATATAAACCGGTGGAGTTAGGGCTATTGCTCCAAGCAACAAGAGGAACAAGAAGGTGCTTAAAGGGTGAGAGGGAGCCACCGAAACAAACTTCACTTTGGGAGCTCCATCGGCGAAAGCTTGAGGGGGTGATTTGAGCTACACAAGCACAAAGTGAATGCTAGCTAAGCTCCATGGTGAGTAAAGAGTGCCAAGGAAGACCATGAAGGGTTTAAATAGGCAAGGAAGGCACGAGAGAAGCAACGGCATTGCCTACGGTGAACCATCGCCCACCAATGGGTCCATGGCTTAGCAAGGACGAGGGGAAAGGATGGGAGCTGCTCGAGCGAGACCATGGAGCCGAAAGTCCCGCCGCATTAAATGCTAGCGAAGATAGCTGTTGGGAGGTGATCGCACCTGCTCTCCCCTCTGTCATGGCGTCTTGACGCTGTGTGGGGAAGATGACCAGAAAGCGCGGGGCCACCGTCGAGAGAAAACGGCTCGGCCGAAGCGCTGGTGGGCCGAGCCGCACCCAAGTGATGAGCCCCACACGCTGCGTTGGATTAGAAAAGAGCGGTCGACCGAGATTGAAAGGTGGCGGTTGGATCGAAGATCAACGGTAGAAAAGTGGGTCCGATTGGCCCATCGCCGACGGTAGCGATCCGAATCCGATGGTGACATGCGGCGACCGTGACGATCAAGATCCAAAATTTGGCGCTTGATGGGCACCGATCAAATCGTGAATGGCCCAATCGTCATGGGCCGCACGATTTGCATCCGACGATGGATAGCGATTGCAGCGCAAGAAAGCTCGGGCTGAGGCTTGTTGGTTGAATCAAATCAAGTGGCTCGAGCCCGAGGTTGGTTCGAACCCAAGGAACAAAGGCAACATGATAAGGTTTGAAAAATGAAAGCTGAGACTTTGGGAAATCATTTGGGATAGCATTTCAACTCCAAAAATCATGAAATTTTAACTGGAGCTTTCTGAACAAAGGATTAACCTTACATAAATTTCCCAGAGAGTTTTATGCACTGCATAATTCTCAAGAAATTTCAGAAGGTTTGCAAATAGGGTTTGACCAGACTTTGACCGGGTTTGACTTGCCTCCAAAACTATTCAAATAATCTCCAAAATTATGAGATAATTCAGAGGTGTTACAAGTCATCCAAGGGTCTTAGGAAAAATATTTACAAAGGTTTGACACAAGATTTCTCAAAGAGGTTTTTGATAGGAGTGAATTGGAGAATTTGATTTCTGGATCCTGATTTTCCATAATCCCTTTTTAAGAATTACAGATTTGGGCAAGTATTCCCATTTGAAGAAAAAGTTTTAATTTCTCCTCATTTTCATTACATTTGAGACACACACTTAAGTTTGGGATGTTACACAGCCCAACCCTCCATTCATCTGTGACCGTCCGATTAGTTTTGGACGATCGGATCAGCGCAGCCGCTCGCGCGCGCGCTCTTGCGTTCGCTGGCAGGTGGGGCCGCCGAGGTCGTCGTCTTCGCCGCGTTCTTCTCCGTGGAGTCTCGCTCGCGCCGGTCATGGACTCCTTCGCGAGCTCGTCCGATAAAAGGGGAAACGGCCCTGATTCTTCGCGCGGACGACGCCATCTAGAAGCCCTATCCTCCCCGCACTCGTTTCAAACGAATTTGAAATTCGAATCCGTCTCTATCCCCGTTTTCTTCGCGAGCTCTTTTCGGGTAGTTTTGATCTCCGCCATCGCACGCCACCTCGAGGCAGCCCTGCGCCTATAAATAGGTCCTCGAGGATCGCCGTAGCACCCTTTCCAAAACCCCTCACCCAATTTCCCCTCCCGAGCCCTTGCGCCGCCGCATTTCCCCATCTAGGGTTTTCGGTCGTGTTTCGTCGCCGTCGAATTGTGCCGCCGTCTTCGCCGCCGCGTCGTCGTCAAGTGCACCGCCGAGTCCGCCGTCGCCGCCTCTACCTCCTGAACCCCTTCGCATCGTCGGAGCGCCACCGGAGACCCCGTCCGACAACGCCCGTAGCACTCCGCCGCTTCAACCTCGCCGCCGGTCGCCTCAGTCGTCCTTGACCACCCGGAGTTGGTTCACCAGGTGCGCAAGATCACTAGCTACACATTGGTGCCATCCACTCTCGCCGGAGCGCAGCCGTTCGCCGGCGACCATCGGTTCCAGAGCCGCCGTTGTCGTCCTCGCTGACGTGGTCGCCGAGTCACCTGGCCACCTCAGTGCCCCGTCCGGATCTGCACGTACGTGTCAGCCACGTAGGCGCCGCGTCAGCGCCACATGCACGGGTGCGCCACCTCACCAGATCTCCAGATCCAATCGGCTCGGTGGACTTGGTCTACCGTGAGCCTACCCTCTGACTCGTGGGTCCCATTGTCAGATCTACTGTTCCATGAACCCATGAGCCATAGACCCCTGAGCCAATTTCGTGGACCCGGTCTATAGATCGAGGGCCCACATGTCAGCCACCGCACCTTTTCTCTGGATTTATTTTAATTCGAAAATTCCTTTGCTGACGTCATGCTTGCGCAATATTCCTATTTTCTTTTAAGAAATAATTCGGGATTTTCCAAAAATAGGATTTTCTTTAGATTCAAACTTCCAAAGCCCATAACTTTTGCATCCGAACTCCAAATCAGTCCATTCAAATTTCTAAATTCCTATAAATTCAAGATATATTTAATGGAGATTTTTATTTATTTTTTTGGAGTTGTTTTGCCTCTATTATTTATTTAGATTGTTTGTTTGCCTCGTTTGCGAGTAGACTTCGACACTTCTGGAAGATTTGAAGAAGAAGGAGCACAACAAGATCAATTTCTAGACCTATTCCAAGGCAAGTCATGCTTTGACCATGATTGAATCCTAGTTTTCTAAATGTTATTTTAATTCAAAGTATTGCATTTTATTTCAAGTAATTATTTAAATACTTTTGGGATTAGCTACCAAATCCAATCTGTTATGCCTTCCTTGTATAATTGTTATGCCTTGATCCTTTGTCACCCTAGTTGATATTTAGTTGGTAATATTGTAGCACCACGTGGGTTGGTTAGATGCGATTAGGTTACTTAGCCATGCCACGAATCATCTATTCATGTAAAGTCGCAATTATTAACTTGACTAAGTGACTATGTAACTTTGTGAAAATCTGTGTGTACTATGTGTCTTTGTGGCATGTAATGCACTTAAATCAACTGGGTGGTAAAAGGTTTGGACTGAGGCAAGTGGTGGGAACTGTGTGACATGGTGGCTATGTGATATGGGAATATGAATTTGTGTGTCAAATTAATCTGTGTGCCTTAGTTAGAATTTGGAAGTCTTGCCTCGGTCATTTAAGGACTGAACTTTGTGCGCCATTGAACTGAGCCTTCCGTACGACCACATGCCTATTATGGGACGGGCCTAGCATAGTAAGATACGAATTCTTGGTATTGATTGCTAGGCAGTAGGTTAGGCTATGTGAAAAGGGTGGAGGTGTGTGCTACCATGTAGTCGCATCATGACAGTTCGCCGCTTCCTCGTCCAATCGGTGTGTGTTGTACCATACATCGTGTATGGTTTGGTATGACGAAGCACATCGAGCATCTATGTTAAGATGAAGTTTTCAAATGCTTTGTTACGATTAGTGCTTGCAACCTTGGTTCTATCTTGTGGGTAAAGTGTATAAACTCGCAGAGTGTAAACAATCTATTGAATAGTCAGCGTCATGGTCATGGACAATGCTCGGGATTTCACACGAGGGTAGATCTTCATAAACAGTGTGGGAAGGGCTGTGTGATCTAAATCATATGGCTATGTGAATAACTGCTTAGATTGTGTGTGTCTTTGTGAAATCAAACTGTTAAATTATTATTGTCTATTAGTTTTACTTGCTTTCAATCTATTATTTGTATTCAACTGCAAATGTTGCATTTCTGCAAAAGAACCACAAAATGCCATTCCCTTGTAATAAGCCCGCATGTATAATTGCATTTACGTGTGACTTACTTAGTACGGTGTGTACTCACGCTTGCTTTAAACTAAATCAAGCAGAAGAGGAGGAGTCTTTGCCAGCATTCGAGGAGGAGTTTATCGAAGGTGCCTAATCATGGGGTCTTGATCCCAGTCGGTTGCCTGTGGTGAACCGATGGGATGCCGCTGCCGTTTCTGTTTCCGCTGCTTTATTTCTCTGTTAGCCCTGCATGGTTAGTAAATGTAAACTCGACCGTAAGGTCAAACCATTATTTATTAATCAAACTATTCGTTTATGTTACTATTCGCTTGTGTGGATCGATATCCATCTTTGTTGATACTGTGTGCACTAGCGTGATCCTGGACTAGTGCGTTATACACAGAGGGTCCAGAATTGTATTTTTGGGTCCCGACAACCGATGCCGAGACGCGGAGGCCGACGAGCGCGGCAAGATGGCGAGGAGGGGACGGGCGAGGAGCCGGAGCAAGAGGGCGTGCCATGCAGTGCGCCATGGAGATTCTCTATTTTTCTCTGTGTTTCGTGGATTTGGGGGAAGAAGATCAACTGCGGCAAAGTAGTTAGGTTAGTGAGGAAATTAATAGTGTTAAGCGCAATTAGTTAGTCGTTAATAATTCATTAGTATTTTGTATGACAAATGTGGGTCCAAAACCATTAGAATTGCAATTAGTGAGGTTAATTTGTATGACATGTGGGTCCAAAGCCCTATTAATCGAGATGGTTGAACAAGACCGATCGAGGCGTATAATCGTGTTTAATTGAGCCGACCACTTGCATTGAGAGTATTGAGGACATTTTACAAAGTTTCTCTCTCCAAATCGCTCGGATATATTATTTTAATGAGATCAGTGTCCTACAAAAAATAACCAAAAAATGTTAGTGTCTTTTGGCAAAACCACGTTTTTTGGATGTCCAATAGCCAAATTCGCAAAATTTGAGTGCCCTGTAGCCAATTTTCTAGTTCAACTCAGTTTTGTCGCTTTTGTGGTAATGTAGGCCACACATTTGTATAGATTGATGATGATGTATATCAGGGCATTGTGAATAGTTTCTAATTACAACACGAAAGAATACACAGTAAATTTGAATTGGCCCTGTACTTGTAGAGTCGCTGTTCAATACTGTCAGCCTAAGGCACGAACATTTTGGTGCAAATGCAAGGCTCCCTATTGTTTTATGTGAAAAAAGTAATGTTGTGCATATCTGAATCAATATCACCTTTTGATATTTTGTACATCTATCTTTTTAACACTTAGCAAAACTTAAGGGTTAAGATGTCATCTGCAAGGTTGAGTTTTGTATTATTATTATTATTATTATTATTATTATTTGCGATTACAAGGTGTGTGTGCATGTGCGGAAAGGTGGACACCAGAATTTGAACTCTGGTGGGTGGAGTTGTGCACCCACAGCAGTATCACCCACTAAGAGCTGGTTCCCAGGTGTATATCTCTTGATGCAAGTAACATGAAATTTGCATTATTTTTCAATATAGTCAATTTTGAAAGATTGGCTACTAATCTTTTTCTTTTTACAAAAGCAAGGTTTTCCATAGACGATGCTTAGTGTTTTTTTAGCACCTATCTGTGCCATATCTTTAGAATTTTCAGGTTAGCACGAGTCAACTGAAGCAATCGTCACAGTTAATTAGGAATAACAAAACATTATACTTACCATCTAATCGGAATTTTGTAAGATTGTCACTTCAAGTGTTTCAATTATATAGTATTAATATTGAATGGAGAATAATGAATAAAAGCTAGCCGCGCAATTGCACGGGCCATGCCACTAGTTCTATGATTAATGCAAGATTAGGGTCACATCACAAAGAATAAGGAAACCACCAATCAAATAAAAAGGGTATTGGCAGATATATACCAATAGTAATGAGTCATAGAGCAAGCTTAGTTACATAGCAATCATGAACATAAATGTAACATAAATTAAATGGTACAAAAAACACTGGTAAAAGTATATAAAAATATAACAAGGATTGCCTCAATGGTGCAAGTTGTAACCTTCAAATTACAACAGTCCCAGTATGCAGAAAATTCACCATACGCAGACCTGTTCAAACGCCAGGCTAGGCCAAGCCTGAAAAGCCCGGCCTCAAACGGGCAGACTCGAGCTAGCCCGGCTCGGCCCAAAAATTCATTTTTCAAATTTAAAAATATTATTTTAATTCTTTTTAGAATAAAAATAATATTTAATTCATTTTGAGAATAAAAGAAATATTTATTAATTCCAGTGGGATTTCGGGCTTTCGGGCCAGAAATCATGTCTTGGGCCTGGCTAGGGTCCAACCGAGCCACCCATGAACAGGTCTAACCATACAACAGTCGGTCGATATACAAGATTCATTTTGTCCATAGTTCATTCTACAAGTATTTACAACAAAAACTAAATTATTAGGATTTCTTTTTCACACAAAAGTGCAAGACATTGTAATCATACTTCATCTGTGTTGGAGACAAGTTTGGACATCACCCAAAGTCTCAAAACACAAGTCAGTGTCATGGCAATTAAATTTTTTTAGACTTCCTGTATAAGTTTGTACTTTAATTGGCCATAGGAATATCCTATTAAGCGAAACAACTGCAGAAATTAATAAAAGATAGAATTTGCTCAATGATTTGACTCGTTTGAGTTATTTCCTTAATAAACTACTATTACAAAAATTATTTGGTTTTGTCAAGAGTAAAGACCGCTCCACTTATTATTGCAATCTCGCAAACAAAATGGAGTTTTTGTGGTTGGGACGAATAAGTTTGTGGGATGGTTCCATTTGACCAAGAAAGACGCCAAAAATCATTCAAAAGGGCTAGGGAACCATTGTAGTCTAAATGGAAGAGATGTTGGTTCGCCCTTCATCTCAGTTTTGTGCCAAAACCATTCATCTCACTTTTGCACTTTTTCGTTTTACTACTACGTAGCAGAAGAGAATTCTACGCTAGTAGTAGTAGCAAAAGGCAAAAGGTAAGTTCCCTTGTTTGTTTTTCTTCCCATGTTTTTTAAACTACTCAGACTTTGACGTGCGCTTTGTTTGTGTTTTCTTCCCGCGGTCACGATTCGCACCTATCCGGCTATGTGTCACGAGTGGCCTACAGACGGGCTACAACACAAGAAAGCATGCGGGCCTGGCTACTGATGCAACCCATAAGGAAGTTTTGTGGCAAATCAGCAAAAGAAGTCCAATCTGATCGAGGCCCAAACATTTAGTGCACAGCCTAATCTAGTCCCAAGTACATATGCAAGGTGCGATCAATTTGCAAATATCCATTTAGCGGGTCATATTCTCTCTCTCTCTCTCTCTCTCTCTCTCTCTCTCTCTCTCTCTCTTATAATGGAAGAGATCATTGGCCTCCCAACCGCCTCCCTCCTGCTCCTCTATAGCCGGGCATCGAGCCGCCCCTAGTCAAGCCGCCTCCCACCTCCCTATGGTGTGTTGTCTGTCAAAGTCGAAGCCTCGCAGCCCCCCCTCCTCTACAACCGGGCGTCAAGCCGCCCCTGCTCAAGCCGCCTCCCACGTCCCTACGACAAGCTGTCACTTCTTCCACCCCTGTCCAGCCAGATCCGGCAGGTGTGCGTGCCCCTTGTTTTGTTGCTCATCAAGAATCCAATCCCTGTGTCTGTTCGTTGGTGATTTGATTTCGATTTGTTCTTGCAGGTGGTGGTGGTGTTGGATTTTTCTTCGTCAGTTCTTGATTTGTCCATTCAGATTCCGCCGCTCAGTGCCAAATCGTCTCTGTGGTTTCCTGAGGTGGGTTGGATTGGATTCGTGCTCTCATCTTGGCTTCATCGATTTTTCTCTTCTTGTTTCGGGTGTGCGATTGTGTCTGTTCTTATTTCATAGGTTGGATCGAGGGCATTAGGCAAGAGATGGAGTTGGAGGGCAAAAAGAATTTGAAGGTGAGTAGTTATTTAGTCTATGAATCAAAATTCCTAGGAATTATTCACTTTTCTTCAGAGTTGCAGTTGGCAGCCTAATGGGTGGTTTCTTGATTGAAAGTAGACTGGATCCAAGGACATGGAGGTGGAGAGCAAGAACCTAAGGCTCGAGGAGCCACTGGCCTCCTCCGAGATGGACATGGATGAACCGGGTATTGGTGATGTAATGTGCTAATATTACAGCCGGAGATATCCAAGCCTGGGAGACTATACCTCTTGGACCTTTCCTTGGGAAAAGCTTCACTAGGACACCTAATACTTTTTTCCCTATGCAACATGTTTCTTTTCCATTTTGTCAATTTTAATTTCTCTAGGTACAACATTATCACATTGGATTGTGACTCTGGATGCCCTAAAGCCTTTTGCTTGTGAGGCTCCTAAGCTGGTAAGCAATTAGTTTTCTTTATATAGTTGTCAATGTTATTTCTTTTGCTAATTAGCATTTTATTATTCTACGGAGAACTAATTTGCTTTATGCTACAGGAACCTAAGCCTTTGTCTTACTTAGCTGAAAAGAATCACATAGACTACAACATTCCTCTTGAAGTAGGATTCTGTCACTATTGTTGCTTTGCCTTTTTATCTCTTAGTATTTTTTGTATTAATAACATTATGATTATTGCATTTTGTTTATCTGTGCAGGGTTTGGATTAAGCCCAAAGAGCAAAGTGATCCATCGATTGTCGCAAAGAATAGTTTCAAGCATTTGTAAGAACCCTAATTATACGCTTTTTCAGTAGCAGTCATCTTTGTACTTTTTAGTTGAATGCATCATTTCATTTATGGCTTACATATATTCGCTTTGTTGTTCTTGGGTAGTCATGGAAATATATTCACATGGCTTCCCTTGGTTTTGATACAGATTCGCATTGTATTTGGTAGTGTTTTGATGCAATGCACTACCGCCTGTTTTTTAAGTTATGAAATTCCTTTTTTACCTCAACATGTAACCTGTGCACATTCTTGTAAACAATTCGAAGTGGTGCTTTCTTGTTCTTGATTGATCCTCTCAAGGTACATCATCCTCATCCATGGTATGTAAGCTTCTTGAACTATATACCCTGCATTTTGGATAAGTATATATTTAAAGCATTTTGACATATTTGGATCCCTCTCGTTCTTTAAACTATACTTTAAATGTCATGAGCCCCTTCTTCCTCTTTCTCCTGAGTTCTTACAGATGCCTATCGCTTCGGCAATCACCAAGCTTTCAATATTTAGGCGCGAACAATGTAAATATACATCTTTGCTTAATGTCCATATGAAATACTATTCCATTTCTGTGGTACCTGATTTGTCAGGTCCATGCCATGCCAAAATTTAAGTGGAAAACATCAAATGAACTAGATATGTTGACATCATTGACCTATGTAATCAGTGTTTTATGTAGAATAGAAAATGTAGGAGTTTAATAGAATGGAAATCTATCACTCCAGGTACTTATCTTTCTTGTTATTTTAACGCATTTAACATGTTTTTTCACCAGCATTTCAAGATCTTCGTTTAGATTGTACTTGTCGGTGATCTAGAACCGATCTTACATATGATTGTTTGATTCGGGAGGACTCCTGGAAAATAGAATCACGCAGAGAATGACACAAAAATTTTATATAGGTTCAAGCCTTCTCTAGAGAGAATAATAATCCTACTCCTGTGTTGTTGTATTGAGTGTGATGATTACAATCAAGAGATAGACTAGGGATTTTGCTCCTAATCGTCCTCTCCTCTTCTGCCTTCTGACTTCAGCCTTTACATAGCATATGAAGAGGTGGCAGTTCCCTCAGGTGAAGATGCGCCTCAACGTTCTAAATGATGAACCGCTTGATGGAGATTGCCGCTTGGGACATGGCACCCCCACGTCGCCAGGCAATTATTGTGAGGAATAGAAGTGATTCATGCAGTTATTCATAGAGAATAACAACGCCTATTAAATACCCCATGAGTTAAACACGGTGCATAAGACTCCCTAACTGACTGAACCCACATATCTGTAGGCTCCATACATTATTGGATGGTCATGGCTGACCGAGTTGTAGAGAAATTTACGACTGCAAGGTGCTCGTAGACAAGACTCACAACAAAGGGCTAGTCGTAGAAGGGCTTACGACTAGAGACTGGTCGTAGGAAAACTTATGACCAAGTGGTGGGCGTAGTAAGACTTACGACTACTCTGTAAAGCTTTTCCCTTATGAACAATAAGGGGTGTACTTGTGGGTGATATAAACATATTGCCATTTATAATGAGAATTACAGATAAATAAATAAGGATTATTAGATCATCGTCAATACTAATGACAGTGCCAATATATGCTGATTTAGTGAGTGGCGTATTTAATTCTTTACCTTCATCAAACTGGAGCATCGCCCCTTCAATTGCATTGGCTTAACTATTGGCATCACTAGTTGCTTCCATGTCTATAGAAAAGTGAATTCCTTAGCTCTGTGTTGAAGTGAATTTGCTCTCTTCGCGAGCTTCTTGCTTCCAAGTAAAGAAAAGTCTGATGCAAGTCGTATAGATCTCGTAGTACGAGTTGGCCTTTGTAAGCTTGATAAAAATCATGCAGGTGACATCTTTTTTTTTGAACAAAAGGCAGGAGCACTGCCCTTTGCATTGATAAAGTAGGAAAAAACAGGTAAAATAAAAAGAAACAGCCCGACAAGAGCACTGCCCTTTGCAGGAGGGAAGCTGCAACAGAGACACGCCTTACGACAACAACACCAGAGCTAGAGACGCCAACTAGCCAACTCTGAACACACCCTAGCCAGCTCTGCCGCACAAACACATCAAAGCTAAGGGAAAGACAACGCCTCCCAAACAATCCACAAGAGCTACAAACTGAAAGAACCGGACAGCGTAGAAGACCGCCCTAGCACCAACTTGAGAGAGAAGAGGAAGCAAATGCAAGATGATCCACAAGCTAACAGGCCCACCGGAGAGGAGCTTCACATGAATTGGGTGAGGAAGAAGTTCTTTCTCTCGGCGATAACAGTGAATGACGTAGAAACGAAGGACGACAACTCCGCCTCCTCTCCCCCTCCGCCCACGCGGCTCATTCAAGGTGAACTGGACTAGCTGCTACGAAACAAGGCCTCCGGGACAGTCATCTTGCAACTCTTGCGCCTCGAGACGACCCTTCAATGGCAATAGCCCCCTACTCGTGCTCTTCCAGTGGCAACGGCCCCAACCCAGGCTCTTCCGACGGCCGTCCTGCAACTTCTCAGATGACAGCCTACACGCGGAGCGCCCCTGACATAGCAGCATGGAAAGCCGACCTTCTCCTCTCAATCTCGCGCGGACCGTCGAGCGCACAACAAGGGGGGCCCTGTTTGGTCGGATAAAGACATTCAGTGTTGAAACCTTAGCGGGCAGAACTAGGTTAAGAAGGAGCTTTGTAAAGGCCTTGTCACGTGCTCTAGACTACTTACCTAAGGTAGTGAGCAGTGGTATCGACGGATGCCAAACAAACTAGAGAAGTCGTGTCATGTGGGGAAAGCTGTACAACCTCTGCTGAGTGTAAAACTATTCGAATAGCCGTGTCCGTGGTTATGGACGTGCTCGGGGATTTCACACGGGAGATAGAGTTTCTTTAAAATGAGTCGGAGTGTGGATGGGAAGTTCACTTGATGAATATAATGTTTGTTTGGTGAACAGGTCATTCACTTGGTGGTTTGTGTCGTTTGGTGAATGGGGGATTCATTTACCTTTGGTTTGGGTTGGGAAGTGAATGGGAAGTTCACTATTCGTTTCAAAGAAATTGTCTAATTACTTATTATTGTTTTCAACTACGCATTTCAATCTATTTATTGTATTTATAAATAAATCTCGCTTTTCGCAAAAGAACCATCTGACTAACCTTGTCAAGCCATGCATGAATACTATTTGCATACATTTTCCTACGGTTTGCTGAGTACATTCAAACATACTCATGGCTTGTGCCCTCTGTTTAAATCAGCAGTTGAATAATATCAAGCTGCCCAAGAGTTCTTCCAGAAGGAGGACTATGAAGGTTTTGCGGATTAGGATGCGTTCTTCACTCGATTGCCTGTGGGCATGTTGATTGGCCATTTGAAGAGTTTCGTTCTGCTGCAAAAGTTTTATTTGTTTCTTTAGCCCTGCGTGGCAATTTAAGTAAACGTTGACCATAAGGTCCAGTTATTATTACTATTTGTTACTTTGAGATCTTTTTAGTTAAATCGAATAAATGGATGGTATTTCATCACTGTTTCCTGTGTAAGCTAGCTACTGATCTGGGACTAGTTCAGAATACATAGAGGGTTCCTGAGATGCATTTTTGGGTCCCGATACACATCCAATTCGCATTCATTTTAGAAGCAAGCACATCAAATTCGCATTCATTTCAAAAATAAGCACATCCAATTCACAAATCAATTAACTAAAATTAACCATTAATGTACACTAATTTACACACATGTACCATTAAGTTCAATCTATCCCAATCAAGTTCAATCTATACTATGGAAACTCCTATCTGGATTTATGACCTGACTGTTTAGGAATGACGCAAGGTGTGATCGAACTTTTATGAGCTCGCTCTGTTCCAACGCAGTTTCAGCGATGGTTGCAACCTGTCGATAGAAAGATTAAATTCGTGGTTATATAAATTGGTAAGTACATATGAAATAATTGTTGCAAGATTGACAA
Organism: Phyllostachys edulis; assembly: GCA_036346405.1. Classification (NCBI taxonomy): domain Eukaryota; kingdom Viridiplantae; phylum Streptophyta; class Magnoliopsida; order Poales; family Poaceae; genus Phyllostachys; species Phyllostachys edulis. The sequence goes on along the minus strand of CM070550.1, from coordinate 13,052,191 downwards.
ACCTGAGGATCATTAGTGATCGTGGAACCGATGAGTAGTTCCATGTTGTGGCAAACAAAGTATCCACAGACGTTGCGGCCCGACGGCTGCTGGTAGCACTACAAAAATAGAATTGGTTAATTCGAGAGGCATTACAATGAAGTATTATATAGGATTAATGTGTGCTAGCTAGCTAGCGAGTATCGGGAAAGTTAGATCGTGTTGCAGCAACCTTCCCTTGCAATTCCATCCTCTAGCATATAACACATCAAACACCCTACGTGACTCCAAGAAGTTAGCCTTAGCCATTGCAAAGGAAGGAAAGACTACAATATAGTTTCTATGGAGGAAATGTGTTTACCTGTTGATTAAATTCCAGATAACTGTGAAGTTGTGAGTGGACCTCTTTAGGGAATCTAGGTATATTACCTATTTCCGTTTTGGTATAATTACAATTAGAATCCAGTAGAAACTATATAGGTATGTCAGTATGGTCATTAAACCTAAGTTCGTGTTGCTTATTGTCGGGACCCGAAAATGCATCTCAGAACTCTCGTGTTTTCCTAACTAGTCCTGCATCAAGAGCTAGCTCACACAGAAACAAAGGATGAAATACCATCCATTTATTCGATTTAACTAAAAAGATCTCAAGTAACAAATAATAATAACAACTGGACCTTATGGTCAACGTCTACTTAACTTGCCACGCAGGGCTAAAGAAACAAATAAAATTCTTGCAATGAACAAAACTCTTCAAATGGCTAATCAACATGCCCACAGTAATCGAGTGGAGAACGCATCCTAATCCGCAAAACCTTCATAGTCCACCTGTTGAAAGAACTCCTGAGCAGCTTGGTATTCTTCAACTACGGATCAATCCGAGGGCAAAAGCCATGAGTACTTTTGAATGTACTCAGCAAACCGTAGGGAAATGTATGCAAATAGTATTCATGCATGGCATGACAAGGTTAGTCAGATGGTTCTTTTGCGTAAAGCAAAGATTTACGATAAATACAATAAATAGATTGAAATGCGTAGTTGAAAACAATAATAAATAATTAAACAATTTCTTTGAAACGACTAGTGAACTTCCCATTCACTTCCCATCCCAAACCAAAGATAAGTGAATCCCCAATTCACCAATCGACACAAACCACCAAGTGAATGACCTGTTCACCAAACAAACATTATATTCATCAAGTGAACTTCCCATCCACACTCCGACTCATTTTAAAGAAACTCTATCTCCCGTGTGAAATCCTCGAGCACGCCCATAACCATGACACGGCTATTCAATAGTTTTACACTCGCAAAGGTTGTACACTTTTCCCCACATGACACGACTTCTCTAGTTTGTTTGGCATATATCTATGCCACCGCTCACTACCTTAGGTAAGCAGTCTAGAGCACGTGATAAGGCCTTTACAAAGTCCTGTTTTGATCCAGTTCTGCCCGCTAAGGTTTCAACACTGAATGTCTTTCCGACTGACAGGCCCTCTCTTCATACCGTGAGAATACGCTTCCCATAACTCACGCCTCCACGACGTAACCAAATCAAAACATCGCTAATTAATTAGCCAGGTCCGTCCCATACCAGACATGTGGTTGTACGGTTAAGGCCCAGTTCAATGGCGCACAAGATTAAGTCCTTGACAAGTTACTCAGGCGAGACAACCACAAACCCAATCCGTGCTAAACCCGCACCCCCACTATCCACCAACCACTCGCCCAAGCAAAAACCATTTTGTTTAACCAAGACCCATGACTCACCCCGTCATGGTACCCACAAATTTTAACAAGAGTGGCTCACCACCACGATTCCATATATCATTAAGTCAAGATTAATCATTATGACACATGTGATGATAAACCCATCGTATCTAAGTTGAACTAAGCATTAATGCGCTACCCATGTTGGCAATATGAATATGTCCAACTAAAATTATCCATGCTAGGGTGACAAAGGATTCATGGCATTCAAATAATCAAAGGAGGCATAATGACAATAGGTAATAACTAAACCCAAAACAATTTGTATAAAAATAGCATGCAATTGTATAAAATAATATACTTTTGAAATCATAGGTTCAATATGATCAAAGGACTACGGCTTGCCTTGGAATAAATCTTGAGATTGGTCGTGATCTTGGTATACTCCTCCTTGCTCAAAGTTTCCCGAAGTATCAACATCTAATCGCAAACAAGCAAATAAACAAAATAAATAAATAACTGAGAGCAAATAAACTCCAAAAGTTAAATAAAAATCTCAGATAGATAGATCTTGAATTTAGATGAATTTAGGAATTTGAATGGACTCAATCAGAGCTCGGATGCAAAAGATATGGGCTTTGGAAGATTCACATGAAATGATGAAATCAGAATTTCAGATTTAGGGAATTGTTTCTCTGAAGGAAAAACAATTAATTGAGTCATGTTGACATCATCAATGATTTTCAGCTGAAAAGATAAAAGAAATCGATTATGACAAGTGGGGCCCACTGGTCATAGAGATGGTCCATGGTGAAATAAGTCCATGAGCCTAGGTCTCAGGTGCACCACATGTACTGACACATGAGTTTTGACTGGCTGCCATATGAACAAAAGCAATGACATGGCTGCCCATGTGGAAGAAAAGGTGGCACGCCACATCAGCAAGGAAAGGAAACCGAGCGGCATAGAGGCCATGGCCGGCGACTGGAGCACACAGGTGCGACGGCAAGGACATGGCGGCGAGGCCAATGACAGCAAGGGAGCTTCGGGGATGTATCAAACGAGACCCTAGGAGCACAAGGAAGCTTCAAGCAGCAGTGGTTCGTCGAGGGCGGCACTAGTTCATCAGTGGCGAGGTGGAGTTAACCGAAGAAGGGAGAGAAGCTCGGCGGCAATGATTCGGTGACTGAAAGCAAAAGAAAAAGGAGGGGACCGGATGAGATTAACCAGAAGCACGTGGTGACGCACTCAAAAAGGGCGGGGAGCTCACCAAGTAGCAGATCGGTAAGATGACACCGGCGGTCATTTTCGGACAAACATAAAAACGGCGAACGAAGCCTCTCCGTGCAAAAAGGGTGCGAGCACGGTGTAGCCCACGCTGATGCGGACCCAAAGACGGTGGCGGCTTGAGCAGAGACGGACCAACGACGACGAATTTCACCGGAGAAGAAGCTTCAAAGACGCTCGAATCTTCGGCGATTGCGGCGCAACCAAGACGAAATCGAGGAAAAGAAATTAGGGTTTTGGAGGAGGGGAGCGAGGCAAAGAGATTGACGCGGGCGGCTCCTTTTATAGCGCTCGGATGGGGGAGATTAGGGATAGAACCGGCGGCTTCGGCGTGTTGCACACGGACATGGGAACGAGTCCCTGGGGAAGACGATTGCACAGTGCAGTGGGGCCACAGGTCGATGAAAAAAGGAAACGCTGGCCTTTGGCGCTGGGTTCGTCCGCTCGCGCACAGGAAAAGAACATGGCCAAGGCTGGGCCGACTCGGGCTGCTCACGCGAGAAAAGAAACGGGAGCGGCGCTGCTCTTGTGCAGAGGAAGCAAGCGGGCCGTTTTATGAAAGCGCTGCAATTTGAGCTAGGAATGTCATTGCCAGCGTCGGCGCAAGAAAAAAAAGGGCGGCGCACGTGTAAAATAGGAGGCAGGCCAGACAAAAATGGAGGCGGGCTGGGCTAAAAGCAAATGAGGTGGGCCAAGGTAAGGTGGAGTAGGCCAGGCTGAGGGAAAACGGGAGTGGGCTTAAGGAAATAGGAATGGGCTTCGGCCCGAATCAATATCTGAGATTCTTAAATACGTTTTTCTTTTTAGAAAATAGCAGAAAATCCAAATAACAAATAGAAAATAGCAAATGCACTCGAAAAAATTCTAGACAAATCTAGAAAATATATCCAAGCACAAAGAACCCAAATAAAATAAATTTTGGTAATAATTGATGTTGACATTAATCACATTAAATTGTTTTTTGAACTTTGAAAATTCCAATTAAGCTTTTAACTTTACCAGAAAAATCAAATGGTTACTTTTATTTTAAAATTTTAAAACAGACCAAATTTTTGGGATGTTACACTTATAAAGTACAAATCAATAAGTATAGCCAGTAGTGCAACACTTACTCCTGGTTGTAGGGCAAAAGTATGTTTTCCTTGTTGCGGCGAGCTAGGAAAAAATCTATAACGTAATTCTCGACGAATGTTACATTCGCCTTGATGGTTTGCTCGGAGACCACGTGTGGGTCGAGGAAACCTACCGGTGAATTCCTTCTTTCGGCTTCAGACATCATGTATCTATATACAAAAGCAAGGAGTTATATGTAATATTTATTGGTATTACACGGACATTGACCGTGATTGTACACACTTACAGTGTCCAGCATCGTATGATTGAGACGTCGAGCTCGTCGGGGTTGAAGAGACAGAACAAGTCCTCAAAGGTCACCGTGAAGACACAGTCTTGATGCTCGTGGTTAAAATGATCCTCCTTGAACTTGACGGTGACACCCGAGGCCGTTGTTCAAACGGCTTGTTGGATCGCTCCATGTACCATGTATGCAATGCCGCGCAAGCCGGTCCTAGGGTAGGGTCGTCTAACCTCTCGACCAACGGCTCGCTTAGCACGAATTTTCGCCAACGCAAGAAGGGATATCGTAGCAGAGTCGACCGTCTTCGATTTTCCCTTGCTACCTCGCTTTGTATAGGTCGACTTCACAAGAGTTGACTGAGCACGAGATGTAGATGCATCTGATGCACCGGGCCATTGCCGTGTCGGTGTAGGTAGCTTCGGTGCAGTCAGCTCCCGTGGACTTGACACTGAAGCAGGTAGCTCCAAGCAGATGTCCCCCTTGAGCCATTGGATGAATGTTCCAACAGCTTGCTCTAGAATCATGACCTTGTCGTTTGGGGGAATATGCAGGGGGATGGCCCCAAATTGGCACAAACACCGTCCACATTCACTTTTGCGAAACCAGGAGTAAGTGTTGCACCGTGCACGAAAGACCCGACACCGGATGGATACACCTGGCCCCAAGCAGCATCTAGGGCAACAGAGGCATATCTCACTTGGAGCTTGCACTTCATAGCCACCTACATAACGATACAAAATTAGCTACTCCAACAGACCTATCAATGGATCGAGCATTCTAGAGATAATAATTATTACCTGGATGTCATCGACAGGAAATCTGCCGTCACCTATTGGGGTAGGGTTGGATGCACAGCTACTCGGAAGTTTGGGGGGGGCTGGCTAGCACAGTAGGGGCAGGGGCTTCCAACTGATTTGGCATTTGCAATTCCCTAATCCTTTGCTCAAAGGTCTCCAACTGCCGTTGCGTCACAGCTCTGATCTCATCTCTAAAGGATTCAGTGAGCTCATCTCTGAGGGATTCACGAATCTCCTCTCGTAGCTTTGCATCGCGCTCGGCTTTGGCTCTATTCCTACTCCGATACGATTCGTAGTCCGCTTGGAACCATTTTGCCCATGTAACATAAACACCAGTGCCTCTCGTGCGACCCGGATGCTCATCTGCTTCCTAGGGTCATGAGAGTATATCTTTCTCCGCTCGCACTCGAATGAGCCTTGGGAAGATTGTGCACTCAGCGTTACCTGCAATAGCTCGACATGTAATTTCACTTCCTATGAAGTTATGGAGTAATTACAAACTAGGTAGTTCGATATCTTACCAGGCGCTGGGACACTTCCTGGTCTGCGGGTGAAAGCATCTAGGCCCCTAAAAATTGTTTTGGTAATTAATGACAATATGTGAATATGGGATTAACATGTTTATTGAGTATTTACAAGGTTAAATCCCATCGGTGAACGTGTTGATGCAAAGTGACATGCAAAATGGACTACACGAGGATCTTTTGGCTCAAAGACAAGGTACAAGTAGTCTAGGATCTCTTTTTCCATTTTACCGGTCTAGGAGTTTTGGATGAAAGACCGGATTATAGGATAAACACCGTACTATTAAGAGGGATCATGGCTAGTAGCATGATAGCATGTTCTTGTGCCATATGGATCAATTTAGGATCATGCATGCATTTGAATTTAAACTTGAAATCAAATTAAAAAGTTCTAAGTGCTTCTGTCCAAAATCGGTAGTACCGCAGTTATACTTGCGGTTGTACCGCTTGGTGCGGTATGACCGGACTTTACTTGGTGGTAGTACCGCATTTTGAAGGGAACAGCCAACTTTGTACTCAAGCGGAACGACCGGCTCTTTGAACGGTCGTACCGCAGCGCGGTCATTCCGCATTTTAGTTGGTGGTTCAATAAAACCAGAAGCGTTGCAAATTGCCTCAGAATCTCTCATGGAAATCGGTCGTACCGCTCATGGGCAACGGTCGTACCGTTGTGCGGTCGTTCCGAAATTTGTGAGGCGGTTCAATAAAAACATAACAAGGGCAAATCTGCTCAAAAACTTAATCTGGAAATCGGACGTTCCGCTCTTAGGGAACGGTCGTACCGGCCTGCGGTCATTCCGATTTTTATATGGCGGTACAAAAATTCCAGAACCAATGCAAATCTTCAGCAAATCTTGAAACCCTACTAACGGTCGTACCGCTCAAGAAAAGCAGACGATCGGCCGGGCAAATCGACGCATCGCAAGATTTGCTCGCGGTCGTTCCGACTGGGTTTTCAACGGCTAGCTTTTTCCTTTTTTAGTATCTGTTCTAGTCGTTGACTATGCTCAGTCAGAAGTGCGGTCGTACCGCACTTTGTACTGTGGTCATTCCGATTTTGCTTGAGAATTTGGATTTCGTCTCCAACGGTCATAATTGTTGGTGGGGGCTATAAATACCCCCCCCCCCAACTGCTCTAGTCAAGGCTGCTAGTGCCCATTTGACATTCATAGAGCCTTGAGAGCCCTTGCATTCACTCAACACTCAAAAACACTCTTGTGTATTCATTGTGAGCTTGTTGAGATACATTTAAGTGCATTCATTCTCCTAGTTGATCCATGTGCACTTGAGTGCCGTCAAGTGAAGACCTTGATCTATTACTCTTAGAGTGTTGCCGCACTCCTAGACGGTTGGTGGTGGAGCATGGTGATGTCTTCAAAGAAGATTGTGAAGAGGCCCGGTGCAAGCTTGTGAGTGGTTCGGTGTTCACCATCTCCGAAGCGGAGGAAGAACAACCATAGTGATTTGAGGGAAGGCTTAATTCGTGGAGCCGGCTTGAGACGTCAAGCTTCCTCAACATGGACTAGTGAAGACTGGCAAGTCTTCGATACCACGGGAAAAACATCGTCGTGTCTTTGTGGTTATCTCTAGTCTTTACTTTCCGCATTTATATTTCTAGCTTGTTTTTGTGATTAATTTGCCTAGCTAGAAGTATAACTTGTTTAGATTAAGTTATTAATTGACTAAATTGTTAAATTATTAAAAAGTTTAAAAACCTCCTATTCACCCCCCCTCTAGTCGGTTATCCTTGATCCTACAAGTGGTATCAGAGCTTGGTCTCTCATTGATTTAGACTTAACCGTCTAAGAGAGAAAAGGATGGCTAGTGAGGGAATTGCTATAGGAAAGGCTCATTTATTTGATGGCTCAAATTATGCTTATTGGAAAATTAGAATGTCAATTTATTTAAAGGCCATGAGTCCAAGTGTATGGAAAATCGTAAATGAGGGTTACGTCATGCCACTTGATCCCCTACATCCCACGGATCAAGAGACGCGTAATGCTCATTTAGATGCCCAAGCTATGAATGCTCTCTTTGGCGCTTTGAACGCGGATGAGTTCAATAGAGTGAGCAATTTGGAAACCGCTCATGATATTTGGACCACTCTCTCGGAAATCTATGAGGGCACATCCACGGTCAAAGAAGCCAAATTGCATAGGCTTCGGATCAAATATGAGACATTCATGATGTTGCCTCATGAAAACATCTATGAGATGTATTCACGACTCAACAACATTGTGAATGAGCTCAAAGGCCTTGGGACTAACCTTCTTGATGTTGATGTTGTGCGCAAGATGCTTAGGGCTCTCCCGGATAAATATGAGACGTTGGTAACTCTATTTCTCAACTCACCCGAGTTGCCAAGGATGACACCAACAGGGCTCTTGGGCAACCTCATCACAAATGAGTTGTTCAAAAAGGACAAGGAAGAGCTTTTGGAGACATCTTCCTCAAAGAAGAAGATCACCGCTTTCAAGGCCAAGGCGGAATCAAGTAATGATGAAGATGAAGAAGGAGATTCCGATAAGGAGTATGCACTCCTTGTAAGAAGAATGAAGAGGGTCATGAAGAGACGCCCCAATAGAAGCTACAACTTCGACAAGTACAAGAATGGGCAATCCTCAAGTGACAAGAAGCGTTATAGCAACATTCGGTGCTATAATTGTGAAGAGAAGGGACACATTGCTTCTCATTGCCCCGAAAAGAAGGATGACAAGAACAAGTCATTCAAGTAGAAAGAGTACAATAGCAAGAAGAAGCTTTTCAAGAAGCTTTACAAAGACGGCAAGCATGAAGCCCACATTGGAGAGTGGGATTCAAATGATGAGTCAAGCGACTCCGATTCCGATGAGGAAGAGTCCCCCAAGAAGAAGGGACTAGTCGGCATCGCCATCAAGGAAGCACCATTGCTATTCTCCACTCCTACTTGCCTCATGGCAAAAGGAGATAAGGTAAAATCCATTATTAGTGATGAACCAACTTATGATGAATTAATGGATATGCTTAATGATTTAAATGAATATCTTGGAAAAGAAAAAACAAAATATAAGGTCTTAAATAAAGAATACAATACTCTAAAAGATTCTTATATGGAACTTAAGGAAGCTCATAACTTGCTTATCCAAGAATATTCACATAAGTCTTGTTCTAATGTAGGAATTACATGCAATATTATTGATAAAATACCTAGTGTAGAAATTGCTAAGACTAGTGCATCTACTTCATGTGATGACCTACTTGCTATACCATGTTGCTCTAATATTGATGCTAATCAAAATATTGTTGAGCAAAATGATTCAAAGCTTATTCATGAGAACAATGAGCTAAAAGAACAAGTGTCCAAGCTAAGCAAGAGCTTAGAAAGATGCTTCATGGGCAAGGCCACTCTTGACAAACTTTTGAGTGAGCAAAGGTGCTCATTCAACAAAGAAGGTCTTGGGTATGTGCCTAAGAAAGGTAAGAAGCCGGCAAACATGCCCACAAGGTTTGTGAGGGAAAATGGTAAATATTGTTATAAATGCCGGGAAATAGGACATGTGCAACAAGATTGTCCTAAGGGTAAGACTTCATCCATTGGAATATATGATTCTTGCTATATGCTTAAAAAGTCTAAGGATGGTAAAATAATTGCTCGTTTTGTGGCACTTCAATTCTAGGCGCTAAAAAGAATGCTATTTGGGTGCCTAAATCCTTGGTTACTAACCTCCAAGGACCCAAACAAATTTGGGTATCTAAAAGGACTTGATTTTGTTTTGTAGGTGAACTATAAAACCGGTGGAAAATATTGGGTGCTTGATAGTGGATGCACACAACACATGACCGGTGATAGAAAAATGTTCACCACATTCGAGAATGGTCAAGGAATGGAAAAGATCACTTTTGGAGACAATAGCAAAGGAAAGGTATTAGGATTGGGTAAAATTGCTATCTCAAATGACCTTTCCATTTCTAATGTTTTTTTAGTAGAATCATTAAATTTTAACCTGCTATCCGTTGCTCAAATATGTGATCTTGGATTAATTTGTTCATTCTCTAGTGAAGGTGTAACCATTTCTAATGCAAAAGATAGCTCTTTAGCTTTCAAAGGCTTTAGATTTGGAAATCTTTACTTAGTTGATTTTAGTTCAAGTGAATCTTGTTTAAAAACTTGTTTAATGGCAAAAACCTCATTGGGTTGGTTTTGGCATAGAAGGCTAGCTCATGTTGGAATGATTCAACTCAAAAAGCTTTTCAAACATGATTTAGTTGTTGGCTTGAAAGATGTGAAGTTTGAGAAAAATAGACTTTGTAGTGCTTGTCAAGCCGGTAAACAAGTCGCAAATTCTCATCCTTCCAAGAGTATCATGTCAACTTCTAGACCATTGGAACTCTTACATATGGACTTGTTTGGGCCAACAACCTATAAGAGTATTGGAGGTAATAGCTATTGTTTAGTCATCGTGGATGATTACTCTAGATACACATGGGTATTCTTCCTAGATGACAAAAGTGAAACCTCCGGGATTTTCAAAAGATTTGCAAAAAGGGCCTAAAATGAATTTGATTTCAAAATAAAGAAAATCCGTAGTGATAATGGTTCCGAAGTTCAAGAATCTAAAGTTGAAGACTTTTTGTGATGAACTTGAATAAAACATGAACTTTCCACAACCTACACTCCGGAGCAAAATGGAGTAGTAGAAAGGAAAAATCGTACATTAATTGAAATGGCTAGGACAATGCTTGATGAATATAATACTTCCGATATCTTTTGGGCGGAAACTATTAATACCGCTTGTCATGCCATAAATCGTCTTTATTTGCACCGTCTTCTGAAAAAGACTTCCTATGAGCTTCTTGTAGGAAGAAAACCGAACATTTCTTATTTCCGAGTTTTTGGTTGCGAGTGTTATATTTTAAAGAAGGGTGTTCGTCTTTCAAAATTTGATAGTCATTGTGATGTTGGTTTCTTGCTTGGTTATTCTTCAAATAGTAAGGCTTATCGTGTCTTCAACAAAAACTCCAGTTTGGTTGAAGAAAGACACAATGTGCAATTTGATGAAACTAACGGCTCTCAAGAAGAGCATGAGAACTTGGATGATGTAGGTAATGAAGCCTTAAGAAAAGCAATGGAACACATGCAAATAGGCGACGTCAAGCCCGAAGACGATCCAACATCTTCCACTCAAGTTGAACCACCCACTTCTTCCACAAATCAAGTTCAACTTAGTGAAGAGGACAACAAAGAAGATGATCAACCATCCAACCAACCACCAAGAATTCACAATGCAATTGCAAAAGATCATCCAATAGATCAAATATTGGGTGACGTGAGTAAGGGTGTCCAAACTCGCTCTCGTGTTGCTTCTTTTTGTGAACATTACTCCTTTGTCTCTTCTATTGAGCCAAAGAATGTGGAAGAAGCACTTGAAGATCCGGATTGGGTGAATGCTATGTATGAAGAACTCAATAACTTCACCCGGAATGAAGTTTGGACATTGGTGGAACGACCCGAAGAATACAATGTTATTGGCACAAAATGGGTCTTTAGGAATAAACAAGATGAAAATGGTTTGGTTGTTCGGAACAAAGCAAGGTTGGTCGCTCAAGGGTATTCACAAGTCGAAGGTTTGGATTTTGGTGAAACTTTTGCTCCTGTAGCTAGGCTTGAATCAATTCGGATATTACTTGCTTTTACATCATGCTTTGATATTAAATTATTTCAAATGGATGTTAAAAGTGCATTCTTAAATGGTAAAATATCCGAACTTGTCTTTGTTGAACAACCTCCCGGTTTTGAAGATCCAAAGAATCCAAATCATGTCTATAAACTCTCCAAGGCGCTCTATGGTCTTAAACAAGCTCCTAGAGCATGGTATGAACGCCTTAGAGATTTTCTAGTCTCAAAAGGATTCAAAATTGGGAAGATTGATTCAACCTTATTTACTAAAGTCATAAATAATGATTTCTTTGTATGTCAAATTTATGTTGATGATATCATTTTTGGGTCTACTAACCAAGATTTTTACGAGGAATTTGGTGATATGATGTCTAGGGAATTTGAAATGTCAATGATTGGAGAATTAAGCTATTTCCTTGGACTTCAAATCAAGCAACTCAAGGATGGGACTTTCATAAGTCAAACCAAGTACGTAAAGGATTTACTTAAAAGATTTGGCATGGAAGATTCAAAGCCCATCAAGACTCCCATGGCTACAAATGGTTATCTTGATCTAAATGAGAGAGGTAAACCGGTAGATTTAAAGCTTTATAGATCTATGATTGGTAGCTTGCTTTATCTTACTACATCTAGGCCCGATATCTTGTTTAGTGTTTGCATGTGTGCACGTTTTCAAGCAACTCCAAAAGAGTGTCATTTAATGGCCGTTAAAAGAATACTAAGATATTTAAAGCATTCCTCTAGCATTGGCCTTTGGTATCCTAAAGGTGCTAAATTTGATTTAATTGGATATTCGGATTCCGATTATGCGGGTTGCAAAGTGGATAGAAAAATCACCTCAGGTAGTTGTCAATTCTTAGGAAGATCTTTAGTATCATGGTCATCCAAGAAACAAAACTCCGTAGCATTATCTAGCCGAAGCGAATATGTTTCATGGAAGTTGTTGTGCTCAATTGCTATGGATGAGGCAAACATTGATGGATTATGAAATTAAAATTGATAAAATGCCTCTTTTGTGTGACAATGATAGTACCGTGAAAATTGCTAATAACCCTGTTCAACACTCAAGAACCAAGCATATAGATATTCGCCACCATTTCTTGAGAGATCATGTGAGCAAGGGAGACATTGAAATTAGCCACATAAGAACCGAGGACCAATTAGCGGATATTTTTACCAAGCCATTAGATGAAGGCCGCTTTTGCAAATTGAGGAATGAGTTAAATATCATAGATTATTCAAATGTTGTTTGAACTCTTGCCTCATGTTTTGTGTTTTATTTGATATTATTTGAGTATTTTATGAAAATATTTTTCAAATCTTTATTAAGAATAGCTATGATCATAAAAATTATGTTCCTATATAGACAATAGTCTATTCTATGCATAATGATCCTTAATGATATTTATTTGAGTGCAAAACTAGGGATCATTTGCAAAATAATCTAATTTCTAGAAAATCCAGAAAGCCCCAGGATAATCGGAACAACCGGTGTTATACGCGCGGTACGACAGCTGTGTGGTACGACCGGCGTTATAACTGCGGTATGACCGGGGTGCGGAACGACCGACGGCTTTTGGCCGGAACGACCGCGACGGTTTGTAAAGAAACTTAACTCCCAGCGGTTATGTTTTTTCAGCCATAACTCCCTCGTGTGGTTCGTCCGCCCTCCTCTTCAGTTACAACCCTTCGCGCTCTCTCTCTCTCTCTTCCTCTCACCCGACCAACTCAACTCTTCTCCAATCTGTTCACAATCTCAACAAACCTTTGATTCCTTCGTGTTGGTAGTCTCTCCAGGGTTCGTCTCCTCAAATCCGAAGGTAAAACTCCTTTGATTCAAGATTCATTTCTTTTGGAACCCTAGGATGTCCATTTTTAGGGTTTATTAAAAATGTGATGATTTTCTGTAGTTCTAATATGGCAAAATATGTTATTTGGTGTCTTAAGATGGTTGCGCATCAGATCCATGGATTCAATCCATGAAAAATCACCAAATATGCAAGATTTGGCAGCCCTAGAACTCGGTCAGGAAAATCGGAACGACCGGTTCTTGAGCGCGGTACGACCACAGTGCGGTCGTACCAGCCAATGAACGGTGGTACGTCCGATTGTCCTGACAGAAAACAGAAATGTCAATCCTTTTCAACTAAATTCAATTCCAATTATTCCTTTGAATATTTTGTAACCTATTATCTGTTTCTAAAGATGCCTAGGATGAGGATTGCGACTAGGAAACCACATGGACCCCCTCGAGGACAGTCGTCTCCTCAATCCTTTGCCGCTCCTACTCAATCACCTCTTCGTCGATGACGGTCAGCTCCAGTGCGGCAATCACGTTCAGTTCATCAGAAGGTCGTGCATGGTAAAGGAAAAGGGCCAAAGATCGAATCGAGATGAAGCAAGTGAGGACTATGTCTCGATGATCGACTCAACTGAGCCCGACTCTCCGAAGGTACATTTGATAACTTAGGAGATCCTCCAAGATCTCCAATTGATTTACGCCTCTGTCCGCCAGATGATTATGCAATCAAAAGGCATGTAAATCAGTACCTCTTAAAGTCAGACAGTGTACATCCTGGTTTTCACACTGTCTTCCAGGAACAAGTGTTTGAGCAGCTGTATGGTCCTAACAGAAAATTTGCAGATCATAAATGGATCAAGTGGTGTCACTTAAATTCTTTGGACAATTACAGTAGTATTTATCAGCTCTTTCTTCGAGTAGGTCTTCATGATCTTGTTGCGCTCAAATAGAACTATGACGACAAGCTTATTAGGCAGTTCTATGCTACAGTGCATGTCTCTCCAGACTTAAATTCTATTAGATGGATATCAGCCTCTAAGTATGTGGAGAGCACTAAGGAAGAGTTTGAGCAAGTTCTGGAAGTTCAGTCCGGAACTTGGGATAAAGTCCTTGAGAGCCCTGCCTTATTGTGTCATGCTTGGTCTGATTATTATGATCCTACTGTCAAAAACAAGTTAGGCACAATCACTAGACTGAGACCAATTCCTAGCATGATCAACAGGATCATTAACCACACCTTCTACCCTAAAAGTGGTAATTTTGATGCGATTCGTGGTCACGCCTGGAATATCATTGATAATATTATGAGAGGCATCAAGTTTGATGTTGTGGATGTGATTCTTCAGGGCATAGTCTCTTCTAAGAATGACAGAATTAAAAGGATTTATTATGCTCCATACATCATGGCATGGATCACACATAAAATGGAGTATCGTGGTGGATTGGGAACTGTTCACAAATCTTACAGGCCACGAGACGGTCTTCCTCCTCGACGTGATAGTGCTGAGGATGATGCTGGTGAGGCTCCTGCTACTGCTACTATTGGTGACGCTCCTACTGATAGCACTCTTGCACAGATTCTTCAGAATCAGCAGCTCATTCTTAATTCTTTGCAAGAAATGAAGGCTGAACAAGCTGAATTTCAGAGTGAGACTCAAGGCAGGTTACTTGAGATGGAGCAGACTCAGAATGATTTCTTCAATGAGACTCATAACAGAGTGTCTGCACTGATGGAGAGCATGAGTGAATTAGAAGGGATTTTGAAGACTCCTCAGCGCTTCTCTCGACGTCCTCCTATTTCTAGGACATCCTCTGTGCCTCCTGTACCTCCTCTAGCTTCAGCTGTAGCGCCTGCACCTTAGGATACAGTTTCTGCTCCTGTTGCTCCTCCAGCTCCAGTCACCGAGGTCATGACTCAGGATCTAGCCCCAGCGTTAGAGACAACATCTTTGGATCTGGCTCCTCCTGTTTCAGTTCCTCAGGACCAGACTTCAGCTCCTCAGGCCACCGCTTCTCAGGATGTAGCTCCTCCGGCCCCAGACTCTCAGGATCCTGCTCCTGCTCCCACTCTTGCTCCAACACAGGACCCAGCTTCACAGGACGTCATCCCTCCTCCTCAGGATCCCATCGTCTGAGTTGTTTTTGGTATTTGATGCCAAAGGGGAGAAATACGAAGACAAAGAAGAAAGAAGTGAAAAGATATAGAAGACATAGCTTTAGGGGGAGCAAGCGCAAGCTTTTGCTACCATATACTATGGACTTATTATGTAATGTTGAACTTATATGTGCTTGTAATAGTTTAATTATGTGTCTTTTAACTTTTTGAACTTGTGGATGATGTCGTGTTATTATCTTTAATGCAATCTCAATTATCGTCATATTCTACTATTGCATTTCCTCAAGTTCAAACATGCTAAAGAAACTCCGCCCAAATTTCTCAAAATTTCTACAAAATGTTCTATCTTTATATGCACATGTTTAGGGGGAGCTTTCTTTAAATTAGACTTAACAAGAAAATCATTCTTATACATTCATTTGTTCTTATTGCAAGAATTATTTTATTGTCAAGCCATCAGAAGAATATACAATTACAGTATATTCAAATCAATCTTTTTCACATATTGTTAGTGTTGTCATCAATTACCAAAAAGGGGGAGATTGAAAGCATCTAGGCCCCTAAAAATTGTTTTGGTAATTAATGACAATATGTGAATATGGGATTAACATGTTTATTGAGTATTTACAAGGTTAAATCCCATCGGTGAACGTGTTGATGCAAAGTGACATGCAAAATGGACTACACGAGGATTTTTTGGCTCAAAGACAAGGTACAAGTAGTCTAGGATCTCTTTTTCCATTTTACCGGTCTAGGAGTTTTGGATGAAAGACCGGATTATAGGATAAACACCGTACTATTAAGAGGGATCATGGCTAGTAGCTTGATAGCGTGTTCTTGTGCCATATGGATCAATTTAGGATCATGCATGCATTTGAATTTAAACTTGAAATTAAATTAAAAAGTTCTAAGTGCTTCTGTCCAAAATCGGTAGTACCACAGTTATACTTGCGGTCGTACCGCTTGGTGCGGTATGACCGGACTTTACTTGGCGGTAGTACCGCATTTTGAAGGAAACAGCCAACTTTGTACTCAAGCGGAACGACCAGCTCCTTGAACGGTCGTACCGCAGCGTGGTCATTCCGCATTTTAGTTGGCGGTTCAATAAAACCAGAAGCGTTGCAAATTGCCTCAGAATCTCTCATGGAAATCGGTCGTACCGCTCATGGGCAACGGTCGTACCGTTGTGCGGTCGTTCCGAAATTTGTGAGGCGGTTCAATAAAAACAGAACAAGTGCAAATCTGCTCAAAAACTTAATCTGGAAATCGGACGTTCGCTCTTAGGGAACGGTTGTACCAGCCTGCAGTCATTCCGATTTTTATATGGCAGTACAAAAATTCCAGAACCAATGCAAATCTTCAGCAAATCTTGAAACCATACTAACGGTCGTACCGCTCGAAGAAACGGTACGATCGGGGCAAATCGGACGTACCGCGCATTTGCCTGCGGTCGTTCCGACTGGGTTTTCAACGGCTAGCTTTTTCCTTTTTTTAGTATCTGTTCTAGTCGTTGACTGTGCTCAGTCAGAAGTGCGGTCATATCGCACTTTGTACTGCGGTTGTTCCGATTTTGCCTGAGAATTTGGATTTCGTCTCCAACGGTCATAATTATTGGTGAGGGCTATAAATACCCCCCAACTGCTCTAGTCAAGGCTGCTAGTGCCCATTTGACATTCATAGAGCCTTGAGAGCCCTTGCATTCACTAAACACTCAAAAACACTCTTGTGTATTCATTGTGAGCTTGTTGAGATACATTCAAGTGCATTCATTCTCCTAGTTGATCCATGTGCACTTGAGTGCCGTCAAGTGAAGACCTTGATCTATTACTCTTGGAGTGTTGCCGCACTCCTAGACGGTTGGTGGTGGAGCACGGTGATGTCTTCAAAGAAGATTGTGAAGAGGCCCGGTGCAAACTTGTGAGTGGTTCGGTGTTCACCATCTCCGGAGGGGAGGAAGAACAACAATAGTGATTTGAGGGAAGGCTTAATTCGTGGAGCCGGCTTGAGACGTCAAGCTTCCTCAACGTGGACTAGTGAAGACCGGCAAGTCTTCGATGCCACGGGAAAAACATCGTCGTGTCTTTGTGGTTATCTCTAGTCTTTACTTTCCGCATTTATATTTCTAGCTTGTTTTTGTGATTAATTTGCCTAGCTAGAAGTATAACTTGTTTAGATTAAGTTATTAACTGACTAAATTGTTAAATTGTTAAAAAGTTTAAAAACCTCCTATTCACCCCCCCCTCTAGTCGGTTATCCTTGATTCTACAGCAGGGTTTGGAAAGTAGACTTCCCCCGTAGGCCCTGTACGTAACCTCCCAAATAACCACTGTCGGGAGCGCACATTAGTGATCTCGGGAAATGGCGGAGAGACATTCGAACAGCTTGCCTGCTGGTCCTGATCCTCCATATCGAATTTTACGGCATACCCAATGGTGCCGAGTCGTGGGGGGTGCTTGTTTTTTTGCTCGAGGGCCGTAGCGTCGCACCTTCACTCCTAAATTCATCTGTCGTCTTCTTCGCCACAAACTCGGCCCAGGACTCTTCCAAGAATGGATACTTATGGAAGGGCCTGAGATCCTTCTCCACGTAGTTCTTGACAAGCGTGCTCTTAAAATTCTTCCACGCTTTGCACGCCTGTAGCAACACGTGTCGTCGCACAGATTCCAGGTGTTGTTCCAGGATCTCGAACGATGTGAGAATATCCGTCAGCAACGTAGCTTTCAGTTGTTTGGGTAACTCCTTCCACGAATCGTAGGTGATGCTGACCCGTTCCCGTGCAACTATTCCAACCATTCTCCGGAATGCGGACGCTGCTTGGCGAGGATTGATAGGGGTCCCAGACTGATCGACCTTTGTGATGGTAAATCGGCCTGCGGGCCTTTTCGATATTCCCCTTCTTCTACCACGGTTGGATATTCCAGAGGATGGTGCATCATCAGCCACGTGAGGCGGCGATGACGAAGAATGAGCAGAAGACATCTTCACAAGAAATAGAACATCATGTGAACAAATGAAATCAGCATAAAGCTAAGATTTAATATTTTGATATTGCTATCAGATGTAGAGTAAGCATTCCAATTAGAACTCAAGTACAAACCCGATTATCAAAATAATTTCAATACAAGACTATTATCATCACAGAGCATTCATCTCAAGCCCACCACAAAACATTGCAATATATTCCAGTAGCAGCATCAAAACAAATACCATATGAATAACTGACTAGAACAAATACAAATTCCTAAAACAAGTACAATTATCATGAGGGACCATGATGATTATTGATAGAAATAGTTAGGAAAGGGCGTCGGGGTCGACAACTCGGCATTGGTTACCTTTGGCGCCGAGGAGAAGGACGAGTAGGGAAGATTTGAGCAAAGCGGCGGCGTCGAAGGGGCGTCTTGCCGGGCTTGGGGGAGGGGAGGAGGCGGCGGGCTCAGGGGAGGAGGCGCGGCGGGCTCGGGGGGAGGCGCGCCGGGCTGGAGGAGGAGGCAGCGTCGACGGGATAGGGGGAGGAGTCACGTCGGTCTCGAGGAGGCGGCGTCGAGGACGATGGCAACGGGCTCGGGGGAGGAGGGAGCGAGGAGTTAAGAAACTTAATCGTTTGAGTGGCGGGCGCGGGCAAACTCTAGAGTCCGAATATAAGTAGGGATGGACATCACAGACGGTTCTAAATTAGAATCGTCTATGATACATAGTGTTACAGACGGTTCCAAAGTAGAACCGTCTGTGATATGTGATATATCACAGACAGTTCCAATCAACAACCGTATGTGATATATTGTATCACAGACGGTTTTTACCAAGGAACCGTCTGTGATATATAATCACAAACGGTTTGATCTACAAACCATCTGTGATATTTTTTGTATCGGTTAATCTAGTTCTGTTTATTGGCTAGCCTCAGGAAATGCTAGCCATGCCCTTTGAAACAAGCAGACAAGACAACAAGTACATGTATATACATCCAATTCACATTCATTTGAGAAACAATCACATCCATTTCACAGTACAAATCAATTAACTCAAATGAACTAAAATTAACCATTCATCAGAACGTACATATACACACATTGTTCAATTAATCTTTCAAAATTAGCCCTTCATGATGATCGACGTGTATGTAGCTAGTTTCGTCACGTTCTTCTTCCTCGACCCTTATCCGAATCAGAACCACAATCGACATTATCCGGGGGCATATCGTTGACTTCCTGTATAATATGCATATTGTTGACTTCCTGTATAATATGCTCTTCACCGTGACTAGTCCAACATGTATAACCCTTTTTGAAACCCCTTCGAATCAAGTGTGCTTCGATCTGCGCTCGGTTGTTAAACATCTTCAGATTCTCGCAGTCAATGCATGGACAGTACATATATTCCGCCCCCTTATTCAACATATCCTCCTCAGTAGCTCTTTTAAAAGCACACACGCCATTAATGTACTCTTCACTCACACGATTCTCAGCGTACATCCAGCTTCAGTCCATCACACGGTTCGTATTGAAAACCCTGGAAATAAATAAAAGGGTGACTTCGAAAGCGTATTTTCTGAGGCTTAATTACGCTTTCCAACAGAGAAAGCGTATTTTTCTCTGAACTAAAGGTGGCTTTTTTCATTTTTACATTTTTCTGGATTTTACATGAATCAAGTGCTTTGTTTCGCGTGAATAAACGATGACTGCAATCCAATAACAAAAAGCTTCGTCGCTAGTGCCTTGTTTCACGTGATGCGCTCATTGCTTCATGGGAGGATGACCTTATTCTCTCTGCTCTTTCACTTTACTCCACGTCACCAAAAAATCTATGTGGCAACCTTAGAGACAGCTAAAGTGATACTATTGAAGATTCCCTTAGCACACACCTAAACAGACGAAGGCTAGGGATAAATTCGCAACCTCATAAAATTCCTATTGAAGCGCACTCGCGTGTGTATAATAGGTGGGCACCAGAATTTAAACCCTGGTAGGTGGAGTCGTACTCCCACAACTTTATCACCCTATCAAGAGTTGGTTTCTCGATGTTTTGAAAGTTTGATGGCACATATCCCAAAACGATATGTATTTGTGACTGTACGGAGTAGTTAAGTTTTCTTGGAACAGCTAATCAAGACTAGGACTATAAATCCTTGCGAGTCCTGGTTTCCAAATAAATTCTAGTGCTAGTTGTTAAGAAACCGTCGCTGGCGAGTCTAGTCCGAGCGATTACCTCGTAGACAAACTAAGAATCGTAAGAACAATGCAATAACAGAAGAACATAATAGTAGATTAAACACAGAGATATAGGGGGGCTTCTTGCTTCTCTTTATTCGATCAAGCCCATAGTTTCCCAACACTCCCCCTTGGGCACCCATCCTCACATTTTTATGCCTCGTCAAAAACTCCATAAAAACCCAGTGGGAAAAATTTGGAGAAAAAGCACATGATACAAGTTTTACTGCGTTGCACGAATTGCCTCATTAAAAACCTTAGCCGAGAAACTTCAGGAAAACTCGTCAAGGGAAAAAGAGTACAATCCACCCAATTTCATTTAATCTCTAGGATTTACTCTTTGGGTACTCGATCTTCGTGATCAAGCTTTAATAATGAGTTCGTGAAGGTTCTCCCCCTGAATTCGGCACTTCTCTAAGTCTCATCATTCCAATTCTACGTATGCACCTTTCAAAGCTAGATGCTGGAAGTAACTTAGTGAATAAATCTGCAAGATTTTCACATGACTTAATATGCAATACTTTAATTTCATTCATCTTTTGCAATTCATGAGCATAGAAGAACTTGGGGTTGATATGCTTTGTGAGATAACTCTTCACATAACCCATCTGCACTTGTACAACACAAGCTGCATTATCTTCATAGATAATAGTGGGGGTTTATGCGGTATTCAATCCACACGACTGCTGGATATGGTGAATCATCCGTCAAAGCCAAACACATTCTCGTAAGGCCTCGTACAGTGCTATGATTTTCAAGTGGTTCGTCGAAGTCGATACAAGACTCTGCTTAGACGATTTCTATGGAATTGCAGTTCCACCACATAGAAATACATAACATGTTTGCGATTTGGTTGTATGCGGGTTCTACAGGTACCCAGCATTTTTATAGCCATTCATTGTTAGGTCATGGTTCTTTCTGTAGAACAGACCAAGTTCTTTGCTTTCTTGGAGGTATCGAAAGATGTCCTCCATTCCCTATCAATGCCTTTGGTAGGTTTTGCACTATATCTTGCTAGTAGGTTAACGGCAAATGCAATGACCGATCTAGTACAGTTTGCTAAATACATGAGTGCTCCTACTACATTCAAATATGGGAATTCCGATCCCAGGACTTCCTCCCCCTCTTCTTTAGGTCTGTACGGGTCTTTGTCTTGCTGCAAAGATCTCCCGACCATCGGCACATTCGAAGGGTATGCCTTTTTCAAAATCAAACATTTCTAACACCTTCTGAGTGTAGGTTGACTGATGCTCTAAAATCCCTTTAGGGGTATGCTCAAGCTGCAAGCCTAGGCAATATTTGGTTTTACCCAAATCTTTCATTCCGAACTCTGACTCCAAGTAAGAGCTTGCTTTCTTTATACATTTCAGGGTTCCAATGATATTCAGATCATCTTCATACACTGAGATTATACAAAATCCATCCTAGGATCATCGTATAAATACACAGGGATTATTCTCATTGTTCGTGTAGCCTTTCTTGCATAGAAAGTCGCTTCAAGCAATTATACCACATCCTACCTGATTATGGATGTTGTCACATAACCAGTGTCTATCCCAGACTTTCAGAGAAGGCCCATTGCAGTTCGTTGTGATGGTGGTATAGGTATATAAACCTTGCAACCAAATCTTCGAAGATGAGAAATTTTCGGTGCTGACCCTTGCACTAGTTGCATATGTGAATGGATGTTATATGCCAGTGGTCTAATTGTCTAAAATTAATGAGAGTTGCTGTGTGCAGGACTGCGTGTCTCCAATATGCAGTTGGTAAATTACAATTCTTCAAAGGCGGTCAAGCAATAAATTTAATCCTTGTAATTAATGCATCTGCTAGTCCATTCTGGGTGTGGACATGCGGTACGGAATGCTCAACTTTAATTCCCATTGCCATTCTGGTGGACTTCACATGATGATCAGGGAAATTATTTCTAATTTTAATTATCTACGATATTTAGCTTTGCAAAAGCATAGTTTCTCGTAGACAATAAACATACATGCGACTATTTTGAGGAAGCATCGATGAGCACCATAAAATATCTAAATGGCCCTTACAGGGGCTGTATAGGACCACAAAAGGTCTCCCTGCATACGGTCCAGGAATGTAGGGACTTCATCCTTCACTTTCAGAGCAGAAGGTTTAGTAATTAAATTCCCAGTGGCACATGCAGGGCACACAAAATCTTCCTGATTCGGGAAATTATTTACGTTGACATTATGTTCCTGTGAATTATTGATTATATTTCTCATCATCCTAAGACCTAGGCAGCATAATCTATCATGCTAGAGATAGAAAAGGTTCAGAGCTTCTAAATATGGTTTTCAGTACAGTATAGGCTGCATGTGCCTTAATGTTAGTGTAGTATAGCCCAGATTCATATGAAGGAAGTCGTTCTAATTGTCTTTTCCACTTTCTCCATGCTTTGTAACGAGCAGGTATTCATTACCATACTCTTCTTCAGTCTCTACGTGGAAATCATTAGCGCGAATATCTTTGAGAGTTCTAGTCGATTCTGGGTACAACAAGGCTTCTTCAATGATCAAAGTTGTGCCAATCGGGAGTATAATTGTGACCTTTCCTGAGCCTATTATACAAGCATCGCTGCTCACGACTGTCATAAGACTACCAGCATTCTTGCTGATCGACTAAAAATACTTTGTCTCTCTCAATATGGTATTCGTTGTGCTGCTACCTTCTAAGCACACTTCCTCCATAGAGCACTACACGCGTTCTAATATAATGTACTTTATTAATATGCAGCAGAAAGCAAGTAACACATAAATAAAATACTTCAAATATCAGAACATAACTTTCTATTATAAATACAGGAATAAGTCTTGTAGGACTCATCATAAGAATTTAATGCTTTGCTCTCCTATAGCTTACAACCATTATTCAAAAAATAATTCAATGTTCTGCTTCAATTACAAACTGCAAGTTACTATAAAAGATCCAAGTGCAATGCGTGCACTAGATCGAATCAGCGAAGTATTCAGAAACTTCTGCCTTAATCTGCTCCATGGTGATCATCTCCTCTTGGGCAACTACGGCTGTGGCCACTGCGATGTCCAAAGGAGGGATGATGTGGGCTGCTACTAGGCTGTCCACATCCATGAGTGCAACTAATGGATGTGGATCATGCTGTCCTATACCCTTCTTCTTAGACTGGAAAGCATCAATAATGTGCGACCCACGACCTTACCCTTCTTTCCCCTCTTCTTCGTGAGAGGCTTTATCACCTTGTAGCTGCTAGCATTGGCTTCATGTCCAACATTTCTACTAGGTGGATGTGAGATGTTGTTCTTCACGAGAACAACATCGTGAGCTTCCGCAACATGCATGGTGTTAATTGATGTGGTATACTCCTTGTAGCCGACTTGACGATAGTTGCGTGCGGATTACACCGCATTTGGTTGAAAGGTAGAGAGAGACTTCTCAATCTTCTGCTCATCCGCGATTACATTATCACAGAGTTGAAGACTTGTACAAATTTTGTACAAATTCTGGCCATACTGGATCAGTTCTTCGAACTCCTGGTTCGTGATGCCAGTCATTTCAATATTCATGCAAGGAGTTCATAAGGTTACTGCTAGTAATTTACATAAGATGGTTGCAAAATTTTCATAATGCTCTCTGAACTCCCGGTTCGTGATCCTGTATTTTTCTATGCAGTTTTCATGATTTACTACTATTTTCAGTGATTAAAAGCAATATAAGCAATCACAGATAATCAAAGATAGTAAATACAATAAATAAATTGCATAGAAATAACAATAACAAAGTTAAACATGCTTCAAATGCAAAAATTGGTTCAAAATCGAATTCTCGAGGCCTTTTTCTGCTAGAAAATAAATTTTCGACGAATTCCGCCATTTTCAGGGGTTAAAACGTGAAATTTCAGTTTAGAAAAATATTTTCGCGTAATTTTCATATTTTTGGAGGGCCTTTTTGCAAATTTTGGGATTTCCTTTTCTTTTCCTGATTTTTTTCTTTTCCACCGGAAATCTGGACTCGCTTGGGCCGGGCCCTTTTCTATACCCCTGCCCGGATTTGGGCCACGCCCTTTTGGCCGACCCGGCGTTCTTAAAAAAAAGGCAAGTAGGGTTTCCCCTACCTTTTGTCACAGAGGTGGCGCTGGCTCATGCACGTTACGGGTGGCGCTGAGTCGGGAGGGTTGCGCTTATCGATGGGGGCGCAATGGCGACAAGCCGGTGGCGCGGAGCACGGTGCGAGGAGGCGGCCGTGCGGCGGCGGCTCCATGGGATCTCGCCGAGGCGAGGGCTAGTGAGTCGCGAGGCAGTATGGCGAAGCGGTGGCGCTTCTGGTGGGCGCGTGAAATTTGAATCCAGCGCAGTGACGGTTGCTTAAGCCGCCATGGCGGCGCGGGCGATCGCCATGACGGCGCTTCAAGGGCGTGGTGGCACTCCAAGCGACACGGCTCCGACGGCTCTTCAAGCTATTCCTCCCCTTTTAAATGGGCGATGTCATGCGGGGCGGTTGTGTCTGAGGAGGACGAAGCTTGAGTGGAGACCGGGCGGCGGCGCCGTCTGATCTTGAGGCGAGGGCGGCGAGAGGCGGAGGTGGGCACCACTTCAAGCGGCGGCGCCGTGCCCGTCTGCATCTTGCATGCGGCATGGAGGTAGTGCTTCGGGCGGGGTTGGTGCCGGCGGTGCATCTTGGCACCTGGCGGCCGGGCGGCTCTGAGCTCACGGGGCCAGTTCTCGCGGTGGTCGGCTTGCCGTGGGGAGCCCGTGCGGGGGCAGCGCCACTTTGGGTGGCCGATGGCGACGCGGCATCCGGCGCATCGAGGGGAGGCCGTACGGGGGCAAAAAAAAAATTCGAGGGACTGTTCATACTATGTATATTGTTCATGCGATGCAATAGTCGTTCATACCATTACCGATCGGCTTGGCCGATGACTTCAAGTCGGCTTGCGGTAGTTTAGAACGAATTTGCAATTTTCAATCTACGGTACAATCGACATCCAATATTTTCATGCAATCCACCGATCGACATTGTGTCGGCGACTTCAAGTCGGCTCGCGGTAGATTAGAGTGGATTTGCACCGTATGTTACAATCTAGAAAGCTAAATTTGCAAAATTGAAAAGTAATCTAGAAAACGATTCAATCTGCGAGCGTCGTTGATCGACGGTTACCTTTCGATCCGAGGAGAGTCGATCGTGCTGCTAACGTGTTGAGAAACCATCGTTGGCGAGTCCAGTCAGAGCGATTACCTCGTAGACAAACTCAGAATCGTAAGAATAATACAAGAACACAAGAACAGAATAGTAAATTGAACACAGAAATATAGGGGGCTTCTTGCTTCTCTTTATTCTATCATCAATCGATCAATCATTTACAATAAATAGTCTCTCCTATTTATAGGCTAGAAACACTACTAAAGATTAAAATGAAGAGCTCATACATGAGCCGATTTCTAGGCAAACCTATAATTTCCCAACACTAGTCACACAGATCTCACACTACGAGTTGGCCTTCGCGCGCAAAGGAATCGTGATGCTGATCCGGATCCACAGACGTCAGCGATTGCGTATGCAAAATTGTACCGCAAGCTTAAGCCTTCTAGATGCACATGTACCGCTCGATATATAGGTGCCATGCGAGATGGCGCCACACATCCATCCAACTTGCGACCTCAAACATCGAGTTCACCATGGATAAGGCCTACATTGCCCTCTCCTTCGCCGTCCTCTTCTTGCTCCACTACCTCGTGGGCAGCCGTGGCGGCAAGAGCAATGGCAAGAACAAGGGAATCTGTTGCCGCCGAGCCCTCCGGCCATCCGTTTCTCGGACACCTCCACCTCGTCGAGAAGTTCGCCCACACGCATTTGTTGCGTCGCCGCGCGTCACGGCGATCTTCTCCCTGCGCCTCGGCTCGCGCAACACCGTGGTCGTGTCATCGCCGGCGGCGCCAGGAGTGCTTCACGAGCACGACGTGTCTTCGCTAATCGCCGCGGTTCCCTCGCGGTTGCTTTCGTGTCCTTCAGCGGCACCATGCTCGCCACGTCGGCTACGGCCCACCATCTTGGCGCAACCTCGCCGCGTCGCCGCCGTGCAGCTCCTCTCCGCGACCGCGTCATTTGCATGTCTGGCGTCATCTCCGCCGAGTGCGCACCATGGTGCGGCGGATGTTCGCGCCGCGCTGCTGCCGCCCGGCGCGCCGCGCGATCCGGTAAGCGAGGCTGTTCGAGCTCTCACTCGGCGTCTGATGGAACCATCGCGAGACCAAGGCAACTTCGTCGAAGCGGACGCGACACGGACATGTCGGTGGAGGCCCAGAGTTCAAGAAGGTGGTTGGCGAGATCATGCCGCAACTTCGGCACGGCCAACTGTGGGACTACTGCGGTCTTTGCGGTGGTTCGGCGTGTTGGCGTGAGAACAAGATCCCGGACACGGTGAGAGCGAAGGGCGCGTTTGCGGCGGCCGATCGACGCAGAGCGGCATAAATTTGGACGCAGCAGCAAAGCGAGAAGAAGAGCATGATTGCCGTCTTCGCTCACTTTGCGTAAAGCGAGCAGAGGTCTATACCGATGCCATGATCACGGCTCTTTGTGGGGTGAGTTCTTCGATTTTCTATCTTTGAACAACAACGTCTTTGGTCTTTGTCTCTGTTTTTCCCAAATAAATTTAACTTCGTGGGCGGTATTAGTCATTAGATCGCGTCAACACAATCTCTATATGATCGTTTTCTCTCTTTTCTTCTGAATTTATTTGAAATTCGAGCAGAGACTACATCCACCATAACGAGAATGGGCGATGTCGCTCTGTTTGAATCACCGGAGACACTTAGAAAGGCACAGTGAAATCGATGCATCCGTTGGGAACTCCCGTTTGGTCGGTCTGAGATGATGTGCCTCGCCTTAGCTACCTCAATGCATCGTCACGAGACCCTTCGCTGTACCTGCCGGCGCTTTTATCGCTGCCGCACGAATCATCCATGATTGCAAGGTCGGGGTACAACATCGAGCGGAACGATGCTACTTGTCAATCGTATGCTATTCACGAGGATCGGCTATATGGGAAGAGCCAACTAAGTTCAAGCGGAGAGGTTCGAGGAGGGCAAAGCTGAAGGATTGTTCATGATACCGTTTGGAATGGGGAGGCGGAAGTGTCCCGGAGAAACCCTGGCTCTGCGAACAATTGGGCTAGTTTTGGGTACACTGATCCAATGCTTTGATTGGGACAGAGTAGACGGTGTAGAAGTCGACATGACTGAAGGCAGCGGAATTTCCATGCCAAAGGCCGTTCCGTTGGAGGCCATGTGCAAACAACGTGCAGCTATGTATGATGTTCTTCAGCAGCTCTGAGTTCGCTTTGTCATCATTAAGTTATCTGGGGGATAAGGGTCATCAGCAGTATGCATGGTTGATAGCGTTTGCTGTACTAAATAAACTTCTTGTGAGCATATTCATGCTGTCATCTATAAATTACACATAAAAGGTTTTTGTAATTAAGAACATGCATCTAGCTACATCGCTAGCTTGTGGTATTATTAGTTGTTTGAGATGGGTGTTTTACTAAACGAGTAATTTGTGATCTTATACGAATTGTCTTGTATAATTACTCCATACACCGAGTATTTTGTAGAAGTGATTTGAGTGCACCTTTTCTGTCTATGCAATTCACCTTGCAAATGAGAAGCATAGTTATAAAACCTGGACCAATCATCGACTCGGCCGAGGTCTCGGGTCACTGGCCCGGTTGTCGAACCGGTGGGTCAACGGTCGGACCACATGTTTTTAAATTTAATATATATACACACACCACAAAAACAGGGGAAAAATCTATGATACACAAAAAACAATAATAATTAAAGAATATGAATTCAGAACAACAAATTAATTTAGTCAAAGATGAACATCATAGACACAATAACGAGATCATTCAAACAATTGATGTTCTAGTCTATTTTTCTTTTTTGAATGAATATATTTAAATATAATTCAATTCCTCTCACATCCTGATGGACTACATGTTTGGCTTAATACATGAATTGACAACTTACATCTTACTATATATTTCTTAGATCTAACTATATATTACTCTGATTAGAAAATAGAACGGTAAAAATCTAATGCTTACATCTTAACAAAGACTAGAGAGTAGAGACAAGCAAAGAAAGCAAGTAGAGAAATGTATCATATCTTGCTGATGGAGGCGAAGTTGAGCAGAGAACGGAGAGGAGATGCCAACCAGAGTGAGATAGTGAGAAAAATAAAAATTATTTATGTGTGGCCACCAATTTTACAAGGGGCTTCCTACTAAAATCTAGTAGCATCCAAACTATGAACATGACATTTTGTTTAGTCTTGGAAAACTCTTTCATTTGAGGGGTTTCTTGAAAATTGTCCTCATGAGTAAAACCCGACCAGGTCAAGTAAAACAGGCCAAGTCGTCTCGGTCGATGAAAACCTGAACGTGCCGACGGGGTTTTTCCGGGTTAATTGCATCTGTTGATATTTAGATCCATATGTGATCCAAATTTTCTAATATGGAAGTATCTGGAATATGCCATATTAGCGGATTAGTGTCCTACTTGGGCTCTAAGTTTTTTTACCCATTTATATACCTCTTGTAAGCCGAACGAGGAGAGTAGATGCATCATTGTAATCCCCTGTGTTTTGTAATCACTCCTCATATAGTGATTATTGCTGATTGGCGTCTGTGATTTTTTTCCGTAAGGGTTTTTCGTAAAACGTGTCTCCTTTATCTCTATTTTTTCATGTAAAAATTCGTGTCTTTTTTATCTCTATTTTTCTAATCAGTGATATCAGAGCGCAGGAGTTTAGAGTTTAGAGAGATAGGAAGGAAAAAACAGATCGATCTGCTGCTGCCGCCGTCACGCAGCGCATGTCCGTGAGTCTTCGTCGCACAGCCCATCTTCGTTTCGTCGCCTCGGGTCGCGCATCGCTCCCGAGCGTTTCAAGCCGTCCTCCGCTGCGCACGAATCGGCTTCGGTCCAAGCCGCTTCGGCTCGATCCGCGTCCGCAAGCGACAGCAGCGCAGCGCAGCGCGTAGCGCGTGGAAAGCGACAGCCGACAAAACCAATTGAAGCCGTTCAACAGCACAGCAATCACATTCACGTGGAAGTCCAGCAGCAGAGTCGAAATCAAACACATCAAGCAACAGGTCCAAGATTTTTTTTTCTTCTTTTTTTTAATCTATCACGTGAAAGCAAGGTTCGGTTGAAGCGTGAAGTGCTCCAAGCAAGGTCCTGTTGCCTGCCGGTTTGTTAGTATTGGTGAATTTTTGCTAAGTCCACACGAGAAGTGTACTAGGAGTTTTAAAATTCTTTGATTCGCATACACAGAACATGTACCAAAAAGGTCATGATTTTTTCTAGGTTTATACAGATTAGTACCAGCAATTTTAGGATTTATTCCTCATGACGACTTTGAAATATGATCTTCCACTCCTGGGTCGAGATACAAGATTTTCGCTGTGACAAGTTAAAATGAGTACTGTGTTGGCATAGATGGATTTGGATGATGCATTGGAAGGATTTAAAAAACAACCTATCACATGGACCACAGATGAGAAGCGTAAAGACCGTAAAGCTTTATCTCAGATTCACCTTCATCTATCAAATAATATTTTGCATGAGGTTTTGAAGGAGAAGACAGCTGCTGCATTATGGCTGAAACTGGAACAAATTTGCATGACAAAGGATCTCACCATCAGGATGCATCTCAAGCAGAAGTTGTACTCTCACAAATTGCAAAAAAGGTAAACCAGATGATGAAGATAAAGCCTCCCTTGCTACTGATGATAGTTCTGATGGAGGAGTTCTTGTTGCCTTTGCTGGATGTACTAAGACCAATGATGAATGGATTCTTGATTCTGCCTGTACCTTTCATATGTGTCCTAATAGGGAATGGTTTGCCACCTATAAACTTGTTGAAGGTGGTACTGTATTGATGGATGATAACTCATCTTGTAAGGTTGTAGGAATTGGTTCAATTCAGATCAAGATGTTTGATGGCATTGTTAGTGTGAGAACCCGGGGTATTTAAGTTGTAATACTTAATCATCAAGATGATCCTAGCATTACAAATTAAATATCTCGACTCTCGGCGTATATGTACTTCCCAGAGTTACAGTACATATACCCCATACAAAAATTATGCATCAATTCCATTCAACACATAGAACCGAAGTACAACTAAGCAATTCAAAAGACATACAATATAGAGTTATTACAAAAGGGGCCGACCGGCCAAATAACAACTAAAGAGTTAGATAAACAACAGAAGCAAATAGCTATAAGATGGAGATAAACAAGAGCCAATTAGTGTGCCTTTAACCCACAAGGCAACCAACCGGGCCACCAACCTAGTCGTCAAACCCACCACACATCTCACAAAAGTGGATCCCTTGGGGATCAGCTTCCTCCTCTGCAACAATTTATTAAGCAAAGCAAATGAGTATAAAAATGTACTCGCAAGACTTACGTGTAGGGTAACAGGCCTATACATAGCTACATGCAAGCTTATTTAAGTGGAGGAGGCTCTAGACTCATTTTCAGCATAAAGCAAGTTTTCATTTGCAATAATGTCATAGATTTAAAGCAGTTTTACAATCTATTTTTATTTGACAAAAACAGCGAGATACAAGTAACAATAATAACAAGACATCCTAGAAGTGGCTAACCCAATAGCCACCACAACAATAGCATGAATTCCCCATTCATACCACCCACATCAAGTTTTAATTAAATGTTATAGTCTAGTTCTTGCATGACCTTACCAAGTATGTCCATAACTTAGAACGAGGCTATTCAAATAGTTTGAACCCTGCAAGGGTGTACCAATGTACCCACACGTCAGATCGCCTTTTTGCCTCCAAAATAAGCACAGTACCTTTGGTATGCCGGCACGGCTAAGTCCTACGAGACATTTTCAATATTGTGCATTAACTACAAGTCGCCCATATGGAAGAAGCCCATATGTTGATACGGAGTCATCAAAGATGCTCACCGCCTTTATAAAGGATGATGCTCCTTGTAGTGGATAACCTCCACCACTGCTCACCCAAACACACACAAGTTTCTCTTTCAACACAACGCACACAACCACCATGCAACCCAGAGCTAACACGCGCCAAAGTACTAAGTCAAGAGAGGTCCCATATCCCCCTCGTGTGGTTAGCACGCAATAATCTCTTGGCTTAGTGACACAAGTAACTCGGTCCTTGTGGACTTAGGCACCATTCCAGTCACACCCAAAAGATCACACCATCAACTATTGTGCCCAAGTCTGAAACAATTTTATTTTTAGTTTCAGTTTTTGACTTTACAAAGTAACAAAGCACAAAGTGCTGAGCATAATGATAATAATAATTTTGTGTGATCAAAGTTATCGACTAAGTCAATAACCGCCCAATTCTACCGGTAGCTAAGCATTTCTAAGCATGACACCGTAAAGACAATAAAAGAGCATAATTCAACCACCGGGCTCTAATTCACCAGCGAGATTAATACCTTATGTTGAGTGGCAGGGGATAATAATTTGAGGGCAACCATGCAATAGGAATAACTACCTCTAATCGGGAAAATAAACTTTGACACAAAAGCATGCATACATACAATTTGTAAACAAAGTATTAGGCTTTGAAAGTAATGGGATATTTATGATCAAATTGCTTGCCTTGCTGGGGATGACTTTCTTGCTGCAGAGGATCACTCTCGAATACAATAGAATCGTCGGAACCTACCGAAAGAATCGAAAGCACAATAAGAACGAATAATATCGAAAAGACCCAAAAATTCAAATTCAACCAAAAATCATGAAAAATTCACATAAGGTAGATCATGATTTTAGGTGAATTTATCAACAAAAATCAATTGATTTGGATGTTCTATGAAAAAGTTATGGCAGTTTGAAGGTCAGTTTTCCAAAAAATCCAAATAAATTGCTATCGGTTACTGTTCATCCGAATTAAATATTTTGGTGAAAATTTCCATAGGGGTGGTGTACTTGAAATTTTTATGGTAGGCAGAGCTCCACATGAGATGAACAATGGAATTTGATTCACCTCATTTGGAGATAAGATGAATTTTCTATGATTTTTCAAAGTCATGAAAGTAGTGTACAAAACATTTGTAAGATGAGATTTTTAGTAACAGCAACATACTCAAAACCTATTCTACAATAAACTACACTAACAGAGGATTCCAACAAAGTTGAGTTCACTCAATTTGGAGTTACAGAGAAATACTTATGCATTTTTGAAGTTAAAGCAATTTGTAATGCAACAATATTACTAATCCTAAAGTAATTTTGCCAACAGTATTTTCTGTAACAGTAACATGATTCAACCCATTTTTATATTAAATTACATTTAAAAAGGAAACTAACAAAATTTGAATCATCAATTTTGGAGCTAGAACGAATTACTTATGCAATTTTGAAGTTTAACTAATTTTCAGTTCATAAATAAAGCATTTCGGATTTCATATAAACATACAATACTTTTTATACCCAGCCTAACCTAGCCATGGTCACTGACCAGTGGGCCCTCTGAATAGTGCCCTTTTCCATTTTAATTTCAGAATTAAAATGCGGCATGACATGTGGGGTCCACATGTCATACTCCCGGTCCAT
Organism: Phyllostachys edulis; assembly: GCA_036346405.1. NCBI lineage: Eukaryota > Viridiplantae > Streptophyta > Magnoliopsida > Poales > Poaceae > Phyllostachys > Phyllostachys edulis. The sequence goes on along the minus strand of CM070550.1, from coordinate 13,019,133 downwards.
AGCATAGTGCATGGACCGAGGGTCTATGGCCGGTCCATGGATTCACAACTGTGCACTAAGCTCCTAGGCCCACATGTCATACACAGATTCAAGCTGTTATTTGCATATCTTTCATCGTGCTTGGTCGCATGTAAGAGACTCATCAAATCTTTAAGACATCCATTTATTAACTAGCGATCATTAGCTCTTAATTAGCAGGATTTGCTCTAACCGGCGCTTCTGATATGATCGGGGCGTGCCACGCGGCGCGCGACGACGCCAGTTTCCGCTAAACGCCGTGAACGAGCTGCGGCGACGTGGGTGAGTGCTCAAAATGGAAAGCCCACATCCTCGCGCACCCGACGGCACTAGCGGCGAGGCCAACGGTGGTCCGACGCGGCGGCGCAGCGAGCTAAGGCAGCGGTGGTGCTTGGGCTACAAGCCAACACGCAAAGCGATGGCGCCCGAGGCTATTTAGCGCGCGCATGAGCAAAAGAGAGGCTCAGGGATGCTACCTGAGTGACGCGGAGGGACAGGGATGACCGGAGTTGAGCCGGCGACAAGAAACCGAGGCGGCGGCGGCACTTCACCGAGGAGAGCTCAACCTGAACCAAATGGGCCGGAACTGGAGGTATGGAGAGTATCAGTAGGGTCCATAGATGGTGCACAAGCGAGGAATTGAACAGGGACTCACCGTGCCGGAGATGGAGACGAAAGGGGCACTTGCGGCCGGAAAAGGGGGAAAACTCAAAATTCGCAAGCTCCTGCAATCCAATGGACAAATAGGTTGAGGGGAAACACTCCTCTTACTAAGGGACACGATATGACGCGGAAATGGGAGGATAAGTCTCACCGGAAATGAAGATGGCACGGTGATATCTTTGCGGGGCGTGCACCAGAGCTGGCAAAGACACGATGGTGCCCTATGATCTACAAACAATGACAAGGGTTCAATTGAGCTGAGATGGAGATGGCATGCAAGGACAAAGCGAGGGGACAATGAAGCTTGGAGCTTACCCACGCAATGAGCAAGAACAAGCCTCTTCCTTCTCTGCCACCGACAGAAGGAATGGGGAGAAAAGAGGGTGCCGAGGTGGTCTTAAGCTCAGAAAGATAGCGGAGAGGAGGCGGCGTTACATGGCGATGCTCAGGGTTGGCTGAAGAGGCGCGGATTAGCCAGATTGTGAGGGCCTTGAAGGTGCTTTCGGCCGCGTGGCGCGAGCTCTCGCGCCCGTGCGTTTGCCAGCAAGGGAGGGAGACGAAGCTGACTGATGGGGCCCGCGGTGTCAGCGAGAGCGGGACGGCGCGGCGTGGGCTGGTGCAGCTAAGAGGTGCGATCAAGTCCAATGGCCCGGGTCGGAGGTCTAGTCTGAGCCCGATGAATAGTGAAAACTGATTTTTGGAAGTGAGGCTGAGATGGTAAGCGAATTTTTAGAGATAGCTCCCAAGCTCCAAAAATTTTGAAATTTTTAAGGAAGGTTGCTGGATCTGAGGACAACCTTGTATAATTTTTCTAGGAGTTTTCATGCATTGCATTGCTCTCTAGAAAATTCACAAGTGGCTGCCCTAGGGGTTTGACCAGAGTTCTAACTGGTTTGACTAGCTCTTAAGAAATAGCAACAAAAATCTGAAAATTTTGAAGTTTTTCAGAGAGGTTACTAGGATGATCTAGAAGCTAGGAAAAATACTTCCAGATGATGATCACAAGATTTGATTTGAAATTTTTCAAGGACCAAGGCTTCCATCAACAGAAACATTAATCTTAGGAAAAAGGAAACCTTAGTGGAAATTCCCTGAAAATTTCCAATGACATCATGAGGCATCAAAAGTTTTAATTTATCCTCATTTTCATACATTTGAAACACACACCATTGTTTGGGATGTTACAGTTAGAACTTTGATAGATGTGAGGCACATTCCAGATTTGAAAAGGAATCTCATCTCTTTGAGTACTCTTGATGGTAAATGGTATAAGTATTCTGGTGAAGGTGGAGTTTTGAAGGTATTAAAAGGCTCTCTTGTTGTGATGAAAGCTAATATTAAATCTGTCAATCTGTACCATCTGCGAGGTACTACAATATTAGGTAATGTTGATGTAATTTCAAGTTCTTTATCTGATTCTGATGCTACTAATCTTTGGCATATGCGCCTTGGGTATATGAGTAAAATTGGTTTGACAAAATTGAGCAAGAGAGAACTTCTTGATGGACAAAGCATCGGCAAGCTAAAATTTTGTGAGCATTGTGTGTTTAGCAAACACAAAAGAGTGAGGTTCAATACTTCAATTCATACTACAAAAAGTATTTTGGATTATGTGCATTCTGATTTATGGGGGCCATCACGGAAGACATCGCTAGGAGGTGCTCATTATATGTTAACAATTATTGATGATTACTCTAGAAGAGTGTGGCCTTATTTCTTGAAGCATAAATCAGAAGCATTTTCAGCATTTAAGGAGTGGAAGACTATGATTGAAAGGCAAACTGAAAAGAATGTAAAGAAACTTATGCGATAATGGGATGGAATTACATTACGATGAATTTGAATCATATTGCAAGGCAGAAGGCATTGTTAGGCACTACTGCTTGTTCGGTACTCCTCAACAAAGCGGTGTAGCCGAGCGTATGAACAGAACCATCATTTCCAAGACCCATTGCATGTTGTCAAATGCAGGTTTGCATAGGCGTTTTTGGGCTGAAGCTGCTTCTACTTCTTGCTACCTTATTAATCGGTCACCCTCTATTGCAATTGAAAAGAAAACTCCAATTGAGGTATGGTTTGGTTCCCAGCAAATTATTCAGAATTGAGAGTTTTTGGCTGTACTGCTTATGCTCATGTTGATAATAGAAAATTAGAGCCTAGAGTTGTTAAGTGCATCTTTCTTGGTTATAAATCTGGTGTCAAGGGATATAAGTTGTGGAATCCTGAAACAAATAAGGTTGTGATTAGTAGAAACATTGTCTTTATGAATCTACTAGGCTTCATGATAAACTGCCCACTAGTGTTCTTGTTGAAAGTGAGTAGAATTCAAGTGTTCAGGTAGACCATTTTGTTGGTTCAAATGACACATCAGATAAGGAAAATATTGTTGTTCATGATACACCTATTGTTGAGGATAGTCCTATTGTTGAGCAGCCACCACAATGGTTCATTGTAATTGACAGGCCTAAGAGGGAGATTAATCCACCCAAGAGGTTGATTGAAGAAGCTAATATTGTTGCTTATGCTTTGAGTGTGGCAGAAGAAATTGAAGGTAATACAGAACCTTCATCATACTTTGAGGCTATTACCTCCATTGATTGTAATAAGTGGATAGCTGCTATGCATGATGAGATGGAGTCACTTGAAAAGAATGGCACTTGGGAATTAGTGAAATTGCTAAAAGAGAAGAAGCATGTTCGTTGCAAGTGGATTTTCAAAAGAAAGGAAGGTATTTCTCCTACTGAACTAGTAAGGTATAAAGCAAGGTTTGTTGCTAAAGGTTATAGTCAGATTCCAGGTATTGATTTTAATGATGTCTTTTCCTTAGTTGTGAAACATAGTTCTATTCGCACTTTACTCAGTATTGTTGCTATGCATGATTATGAAGTTGAGCAATTAGATGTTAAAACTGCATTCTTACATGGGGAGTTGGAAGAAGACATTTATATGGACCAACCTGAGGGTTTTGTTACTCCTAGAAGAGAACACTTTGCTGTAGATTAAAGAAATCTCTTTATGGTTTGAAGCAATCTCCTAGGCATTGGTACAAGAGATTTGACTCATTTATGCTCTCTCATGACTGTAAGCGGTCTGATTAGGATAGCTGTGTTTATTTAAAAACTGTTAATGGTTCAGCTATTTATTTACTTCTCTATGTTGATGATATGTTGATTGCTGCAAACGATAAGTCAGAAATAGCAAAATTGAAAGCACAATTGAGTAATGAATTTGAGATGAAGGACTTAGGTGCAGCAAAGAAAATTCTTGGCACGGAGATTATTAGAGAGAGGCAATCTGACAAGTTATACCTTAGTCAAAAAGGTTATATTGAGAAGGTCCTTCGTCGTTTTAATATGCATAATGCAAAACCAGTGAGTACTCCATTAACCGCATTTTAGATTATCTTGACCTTATGTCTGAGTCAGATTATGATATTGAGTATATGTCTAGAGTTCCATATTCGGTCAGATTGGTTCTCTTATGTATGCCATGGTTTGTTCTCGTCCTGGTTTATCCCATGCACTGAGTGTTGTTAGTAGATACATGGCTAATCCTGGAAAAGAGCATTGGAAAGCAGTTCAGATATTTGCGTAACACTTCTAATGCTTGTTTGCAGTTTGGGAATTCCAGAGATGAACTTGTTGGTTATTTTAACTCTGATTATGCTGGTAATTTGGACAAGAGGATGTCTCTAATAGGTTATGTTTTCACCATTGGTGGTTGTGCTGTTAGTTGGAAGGCAAGTTTGCAAGCTACTGTTGCCTTATCTACCACTGAAGCAGAATATATGGCTATTTCTGAAGCTTGTAAAGAAGCTATTTCGTTGAGAGGTTTGTACACTGAGCTTTGCGGAGATAATTCTTGCACTACTATATTTTGTGATAGTCAGAGTGCTATATGCCTTACAAAGGATCAGATGTTCCATGAGAGAACAAAGCACATTGATATGAGATATCACTTTATTTGAGATGTTATTGCTTAAGGAGATGTCAAAGTGTGCAAGATAAGTACTCATGATAATCTAGCAGATATGATGACAAAGCCAGTTCCTGTTACTAAGTTTGAGCTTTGCTCAAGCTTAGTTGGTATCACAGTTTAGTCCTAAAGACTAGTTGGCGCACGGTAATTTTTATCTTATTGGGGAATCATTTGGTGATTGATGATTCTTTAGTTTCCTACAAGAGGAAATTCGTCTCAAGGTGGAGATTGTTGATATTTGGATTCGTATGTGATCCGAATTTTCTAATATGGAAGTATCTGGAATATGCCATATTAGCGGATTAGTGTCCTACTTGGACTCTAAGTCCTATTACCCCTTTATATACCTCTTGTAAGCCGCATGGGGAGAGTAGACACCTCATTGTAATCCCCTACGTTTTGCAATCACTCCTCATATTGTGATCATCGCTGATTTGCACCCGTGGTTTTTTCCCGCAAGGATTTTCCACGTAAAAATTCATATCTCCTTTGTCCCTATTTTTCGAACAGCATCTCCGGTCTTGTGAGTGTGTGTCGACGATCGAGTCGTCGATCTTACGAAATAAATAGAGGAAAATGGCAAAGAGTTCTTGGGAGAGAATGAGACTGCTCTTTATTGCAAAGAACTGGCTATTACAGGGGATGCCCTCAATAAGGTAGTGGACTAATCCTAATTACACTGAGTGTAATGCTTGCTATACTGTGGAATCAGACTTGAAACATGAATCTAATGCTGATTGTCGTGCTTCAATCTGATATAGTTCCATTCATGCTCCGTCTTTAAATAATCGTCGAAGAGGTGGCAGTTGCTCCTTGAAAAGACGCCTGTTGGAAATGCCACGACTGGTCGGAGCAAGGCAGCGGTTGATAAAGTACCCACCATTCGGCGGTTGTGTGTCTATAAGACCCTCAACTGTATGGTGGCTATTGTGAATGTCTTAGGACCATGAAACATCGCGTGGTATGGAGCAAATATGACATGTGTTTCATTCATCACACGGTAAGGAATATACTCGGAGTTAGATCCGAATGCCAGTTCATTGCTTCTACGAGCAGTCATCTAGTCGGGGACTAGGTACAGGATCTCATCCGACTAGGATACTTATTATGTAACATCTGGAATCCCTACGACCACAGGGGTCGTTAGCCTTAGGGGTTACGACCACAAAGACATATGGTCTTTTATTATGTATTAAAGTAATACATAGACATTTTAATCATCGTCAGCTAGCCCCCGAACTTTAAGTGAATTGGTCGTGTGAACACTTTCTCCCGATGAAGTCGTATCGGGCAGACCTTCATTTAACCCCGTGACATACGAGATGGTCTGTATTCACTTTAAAGTTGAGAAACTACCCTGGGACCCGAAGAGTTTTTTCTATCCGTTGGACTTTGGTTTATGCCCGTTAGACTTTAGGTAACTCCCCGATGCAGTTAAAGAATTACGGCTATAAAATCCCTTCAGCACAAGGCTTTAGGGTTTTTACGCCTCCTGTTTTCCCTTTTCATCTTCTGAGAGAAAAAATTGTCTCCGACCTCCTTTTGTCTACAACCTTCTACGACCTCCTTTCTTCCTTTATCCAAAAACTTAGCCATGTTGGATTTTATCGCCAACTGGTCGGTTTCTTATTTGAGCGAGAAGAAACTTGAGAGCTTGGAGAAGATCGGGTTGCTTCCTGACAAGGATCTGATTTCTTGGAGAACAGCGGCCGGAGAGCATTCTCCGAGCAACGAATATGGAGATATTCATGTTTTCCTCGCATATATCGAATGTGGATTCAGGTTGCCAGTTCACTCCTTCCTTCCCAAGATTTTGGAGCATTACAGAGTCGAATTAGTGAACCTTGCTCCTAATGCTATCGCCAACCTCAGCGTCTTCGTCTATCTCTGTGAAGCGTACTTGGGATTGCTGCAGATCTGGATCTCTTTAAGTACTACTACAGAATGACGAAGTCGGGGAAGACGATCAGGACACCTGGAGAGTGCACCTTGCGCCTCCACGACGAAAAGGCCGATGAGTACATTCGCATGTACTCAAATGTCTTCGTGGTCGTCATGGAAAAAGAGCTGGTTCTACATGACGGTAACTCAAAAAGACAGCCTTTATTATACTGGTAAGAAAGCGGTCGAGAATCAAGAGTGGCGCTCCTCTGTGGAGGAGGGAAAAGTAGGGAGATGGGTTGATGCCATCCAACTCCTTAGTGTCAGGGATTTGACCTCCTGGCACGTGGTAAAAGATTTCTCCATACGCCGGATTAGCCCCTTGAAGGCCCGAGCACATTCGATGCTCTGGTACATTGGTCGTGACGACGCGACCAAAGATTCCAAAGAGGGTAAGTCCTAAAAGATTCCGACCAGTTTGCTTATATTGGTTGATTAATTTTGTGATCCTAAAATCTCTTGTTTGTCCATACAGCTCTTTCTCCTGATGAAAGCAGAAGCCGGATCAAAATGATCTGCACTGGAGAGCCTGGTGAGAAGGCCGATTTCCCTTGGATTTTAGGGGTTGTTTCCACAAACGAGAGGGCTGAGAGACTGAAGGTAAAAATATCAAACACCTTTCATCATTTATATATTTTCTGATGGGTTTACCATAAATCCTCTTTGATGTGCAGTCGGTCGGATTGAAGATCAATGAGGCCACCGAAAGTTGTGAGCCGATTGACGCTCCGACCATTCCTACGACCACCCAAGATGGTGGTTTTATAGAGGTAGGTAACCGAACATAAATGTATATTCTAGATGAAGGATTTTTCGTCACCAAATCAACTTTGATTGTTAATTAGGCAGTTGTCGTGGACCCCAATGTGGTAGCTCAAGACCTGCCAGTTGCTATTAGAGTAACTGTTTTCGAGGTTGATGAATCTACACCCTTTGACCAGATGGTCATGGATCTTATTCTCGATCAACTAGTCGAGAATATTTCTTTTGACCTCTAGTTGGATGATGTGAAGGGTTTAACCATCCCTACCACTTCAGGGCCAGTGAAGCTGGTCGAACAGAAGAAAAGGAAAGTGAGTGTGACGGATTTTACTTCAGCGTGCTTCAAACTAAAGACCAAGAAAACGATCAGGTAGGTATACATGAAAGGACTTATGTAAGTACTTACCTCTTGTGTTTTTACAGTCTTGAGCTTCTTTTCTTCTTGTCATTGTAGATACTCTTGTATTCCGATCGATTTCGACCAGGCACCCCTCAGGAGAAAACTCCTGAGGAGAAAGAGGTTGACGAGGATATAATAATCCTCATTTAATTATTTATCTGTAATCACATTATGGATAATAATGACGTCATATGGTCCTTGAGTATACCCCTTATTCATAAGGGAGAAGCTGGAGGTCGTAAGTTCTTCTACGACCACCCTATGGTTGTAAGTCCTCCTACGACCACCCCATAGTCATAAGTCTTTTTACGACTATCTGTGATCGTAAGATCTTCTCGACCACTACAGTGCAAGCTCTTCTGACCGGTCCACAGTCGATAAGGCTTCTGAGACATGTGGGCCTAGTCGACAGAGAATCTTCCGCACCATATTCAATGATATGGGCGATAAACTATCTTTGTTATCCTCGGAATAATGGCATGATTTAAACTCTGTTATGGTGATAAGCGCACGGCAGCGTGGGAGCGTTACTACTCCCATAAAATCTCGATGCTTGGCTCCACGATCACGGAACATCAAAGCGACCTTTAGTGGAGATACAGCGGTACACTTCAAGGATGTGTAAAAGCGGGATCATCGGGACAATAGAGAGGTGGCGACACAATACTCTAGTCTTTGGTTCCGTCTTGTAATCCAGCATACTCAATACATACACACAGGAGTAGGGTTGTTATTCTCCCAAGAGAAGGCCTGAACCTGTATAAAAATCCCCGTGTCTCCATCTCTGTGTGATTTTGAGCCTAGAGGAACCCCCGAATCAAACAATCTTTACGTAAGTTCGGTTCTAAAACATCGACAGTTGGCGCCGACCGTGGGGAATCCTCGAGTCATCAGCTTTCCTTCGAATTTTTCCAAACTCTCATGCTCTCATGGCAAGAGAGTGGAATGAGGAGAACTAGTTTGACTTGGCCGATTACGCAGATATCGACATGGATGCCAGTTTCGACTACGAGCCGAGTGATACATCATCCGATGATGATATCGCCTCTAGGGATCATTCTCTAGGAGACCATCCCATCGATGGAGTTAAGGAGGGATCCTTATCCCCCGCAAAGATACATCCAGATGAGGAACCAGCTTTCTCATAGGGCAAGGGTCAATCCGACCACATCAAGGACTGTCCTAAGGCAGGCTCAGAGCATGATGAGGGTTCTCCTCCGAGATGTTCAAATTCACGAGGCGATCAGGCACGCACGACAACTCTTGGAAGTCATAATTCCGGATCTTCATCAGCACCTGGTAGTTCTCTCTCTCTGGCTAGCCCAACTAAGGATGCGATCGAACATGCTCTTCCTGCGAGTTCGACCATCCCAACGCAGGGCTCACTTACGGATGGAGACAGCTATAACCCGGAATTCCCCTTCCTAGATGGGCTTGCTCCAAGTCGCCAAATGGTGTCATTCGACGACTCCTCAAGCGAGGAGGCCTCAAGTGCAAGTGGAGATCATCAGCGGGATGTCTTCATCCTTCCCTCAGGTAGCAATATCTCTCCCAGAGACAGGACTGATGACGCTCCGCGATGATCACACCCTACGACCACTCTTGGCAATGGCAAGGACACCTCTGGTGATGACCGGAGTCAATACTCTGATGAGCGTGTGAGAAATTCTCGAGATTATCGCACTTCACTGAGACAAGCTCAAGGATCAGGTATGGATGATTCTGACGAAAACGAGTTGCCGCCCAGAGAAATTTGCCCGGGCACACTCAATACCAGTCGGAAGAAGCTCAGGAACTTCAACATATCAACGACCTGCTAGAGAACCCATCTCGAGAACTTGCCCGAGCACCTGGCTACGACCTCTTAGCTGATGAGATTGCACGAAGGTTGCGCAGCATGATGAACAAGCTCGAATGTCCTCGCCGACATCACTTTGGAAGTCCTAGCAGCACGACTCCATCAGCTTCTAGTCGTTCGAATAACTCACCGCATGGAGATCAACGCAAGTTGCATCATTCCCCAAACTGGAAAAGGGTTCCTCAAATGCCTGATGATCAAAGGGCTCCTAGGAGAGGTGATCATTCACCACTCCGAACCAGGGGTCTACAACTGCAGGCAAAATACGATGAGTATTACCCTCGTAGGATCGAGGCTTATCATGAGTCCGATTCACCCATTGTCAGGTATCATCGAGTACAATCGCCTGGCAATGTCAATCCTTCTTTCCTGCAAAAGAGGCGTTACGACGTGATTACCGGATGTCGAGCATTCTCGCCTGACCTCCGAGCAGTTCACTAGCCACCGCGGTTTCGACCAAGGAACATGGAGAAGTTTGATGGATCTCAAATCCCATCGAGTTTCTCCAGATCTACACGACCGCTATCCAAGCAGCAGGAGGAGGAGAGCGCGTCATGGCGAATTACCTTCCGACTATGCTTGAAGGGTCCGCTCGATCGTGGTTGTTAAACCAACCACTCGAGTCGATCTACTCGTGGCAACACCTCTGCGACCTTCTCCTGGCTAATTTCCAGGGCACCTACCATCGCCCCAGGAAGGAGGACGACCTGCACAGGATGAGACAGAACTTCCACGAGACACTACGCCAATTCATCAGGCATTTCAGTCAGGTTTGCAACTCAATTCCTAAGGCTTCTGACTCATCTGTTATCAGAGCCTTCAAGCAGGGAGTCCGCAGTAGAAGAATAACAAAGGGCATTGCTTTGAACCCTTCGGCTACTGTCGCTGAACTCTTTGAGATGGATGATCGGTACGCAACTGTTAATGAAGCAGTCGAGTGGACCAAAATCATCGATCGAGATGACCAGCACCCTCAAGAGGTTGGTGAAGGTGGCAAGAAGAAGGATAAAAAGGCCAAGAAATCTAAGAACAAGGCAAAAGGCCAAAAGTCTCAAGCCAATAGTTCTAAGGAGGTCTGGCCGTGGCGATAAACCCACGAGCGCCAAGCAATACCGTGATCGAGGCAAAGGTAAGCGCCCCGAACAGAAGAACGATAAGCCTAGGTGGTGCCCTTTCCATAAAAAGGAAGGACATGACCTTCGCAACTACCAAAACTCGAGGACTACTACAACGACAAATGGCCACTTCCTACCCTCGAAGAGGTAGGGCAAGCTAGTGGTCGTACACAGTCGGACAACAACGAGGAGATGTCGTTTCAAGATCCTGAGCACACCATCGAGCACATCTTTGGGGGATCATCGGTATACGAGTCAAAGCGACAGCTTAAGGTAGTCGAACATGAGGTAAACTCCATTGACCCTCCTCCTGTCAATAAATTGTCGAAGTGGTCAGAAGTCACCATCTCTTTTGAGAAAGTTGACTACCCGATCCCTTCAACTAGACTAGGTCGTCTTCCGATCGTGGTCGAACCCACCATCAACAACTGTCGAGTGAAGCGAGTGTTGATTGATGGTGGTAATTCGTTGAATATTCTATTCACGAATACCTTGGACGAGATGCAAGTACTTAGGATCAAGGTAAGACCAGTAAAATACTATTTTCATGGTATTGTACCGGGGTCTTCGGCCAAACCCATTGGTCAAGTTTCTCTTCCTTTAACATTTGGTTCACCAAGTAATTTCAAGATAGAGAAGATCTCCTTTGATGTGGTCGATTTCGATACGGCATATAACGCCATACTCGGACGACCAGCTTTGGCAAAATTCTTAATGGCAACTCATTATGGGTATCAATGTCTTAAGATGCTAGGTCTCAAAGGAGTAATCACAATTCATTGTGATAAGAAGATGGTGCATACCTGTGACCATCGATCCCTCGAGATGGTTGGTCAGATACCAACTCGGGAAGAAAAAGGGCAGCCTTCGACCAAGCAGTCGAAGCCTAAAGCAGCACCTAAGTCGAACGACCACGTCAAAGACATTCCCCTGGATCAGGAGGAGCCCTCTAAGACTGTTCACATCGAGGATACTTCCAACCCCAAGTAGGAAGACGCCCTCATCGCTTTCCTCCAGGAAAACGCAGATGTCTTCGCGTGTCAAGCATCCGACATGCCCGGAGTCCCCAGGGAAGTGATCGAGCACAGGCTAGCTCTACGGTCTGACAAAGTACCCGTAAAACAAAAATTACGGAGATTTGCCCCTGATCGATGAGATGCTATAAGATCAGAATTGGATAAGCTACTTAAAGCAGGCTTTATAAGAGAAGTCGACCACCCAGAGTGGTTGGCCAATCCTGTAATGGTTAAGAAGTTTAACGGCAAGTGGCGAATGTGTGTTGACTTCACTGATCTTAATAAAACTTGTCCAAAAGATGATTTCCCTTTACCTTGTATCGATCAGTTAGTTGACTCTACTGCTGGTTGCGAAACAGTAAGTTTTCTAGATGCATATTCTGGCTATCATCATATTAATATGTGTCTAGAAGATGAAAAAAAGACCGCGTTTATTACACAATTTGATATATTTTGTTATGTCAAAATACCATTTGGTCTAAAAAATGCTGGTGCTTCTTTTCAACGCTTGATGCAATCGACTTTTTCACCTCAGCTAGGCCAAAATTTGGAAGCCTATGTTGTCGATCTAGTCGTAAAAAGCATCAAACGGCTTGATCATGTTTCAGACTTGCAGGAGACATTCGACAACCTCAGAAAACACTGCCTGAAACTCAATCCTGAGAAGTGTGTGTTTGGAGTATCTTCGGGAAAATTGCTTGGATTCTTGGTCTCTGTACGAGGGATCGAAGCAAATCCCGAAAAGATAAAAGGCCATCATGCAGATGCGCCCTCCAACCACGAAGAAAGAAGTCCAAAAACTCACAAGGTGTATGGCGGTTTTAAGTCGTTTCATCGCACGACTGGGAGAAAAAGGACTACCTTTCTTCAAACTTCTGAGGAAGCACGAGGGTTTCGAGTGGTCGGAAGATGCAAGCGCTGCCTTTGAGGATGTCAAGAGATATCTTCGAGTGCTCTGTTTTGGTTTCTCGAAACCGTAAAAACGCTCTTAATTTATCTAGTTTGCCACACCACAGCGATGGCGCGATACTAGTCGTAGAACGTGGAAATGTCCAACGACCAGTGTACTATGTAAGTGAAGTTTTGCACGGGCCTAAGGAGCATTACCCTCAGGTCCAAAAACTTCTCTATGCCTTCCTCATGTCTTCGAGGAAACTGCAGCATTATTTTCAAGTGCACAAGATAATTGTGTCGTCTTAGTTTCCCTTGGGAGTGATCCTCCAGAATAGGGAAGTAGCGGGATGCATGTCTAAATGGTCAATAGAACTTGGGGAGTTCGACCTCTATTTCGTGTTCCAAATGGCCATTACATCCCAGATCTTGGCAGACTTTGTCGCCGAATGGACAAATCATGAACCTGTTCAGGATCCCCAGTACGATACCCACGACCAGTGGACGATGTACTTTGACGAGTCAATTACTTTAAGTGGCTCGGGGGCTGGGGTGGTCCTGGAATCAACTAACGGAGAGACCTTAAAGTATGCCATACAATTAAACTTTCAGGCCACTAACAACGTGGCAGAATACGAATGTTTGCTAGCTGGCATACGAGCTGCGAAAGCACTCACGATTTGACAATTACTCGTGAGAGGAGACTATCAACTAGTCGTGAATCAAGTCAAAAAAGTGTACCAGTGCTCTAATCCTACTATGTCTTGGTACCTATCGGAGGTTTGTAAGCTTGAAAAGTATTTTTTTCGGTTTTGAGGTACAATTCATCCCTCGAAAGGATAATTTCCTCGCAGATCAGCTTGCTCGGATAGCTTCTTCCCGATCATAAGTACCAAAAGGAGTCTTCTTGGAGCAACTCCAGAAGCCGTATTTGATGGAGACATCTCCTATTGAGACATCCTGTCTAGAATACGAGGATACTTGGATGAATCCCATCTATGAGTATCTTCAGACGGGTTCCATACCCGACGAGACGATCTTGAAGCAGATCATTTATCCCGAAAGGCCAAAATGTATACTTTGGTCGAAGGAGTAATCTATAAACGAGGTACTCAAGGGGTACTCATGCGATGCATACCGCAGAGAGAAGGACTAAACCTCCTTCACGACATACATGGGGGCATCTGTGGAACTCATATTTCCTACAGAACGCTAGTCGGAAAAGCATTTCGACAAGGATTTTACTGGCCAACAGCTCTCTACGATGCCAAAGAGCTGGTTAAGAAATATGTACAATGCTAGTTTCATAGCAGAAAAATACACCAACCAGCTCAGGCATTGCAAACAATTCCTCTATCTTGGCCTTTTGCGACCTGGGGTCTCGATATCCTAGGATCGTTCCCAAAGGCTCCAGGAGGTTTCGAGTTCCTTTTTGTGGCTATTGATATGTTCACAAAATAGATCAAAGCCGAACCTATGACTGGGATAACAACAGAAGCCACAAAATGGTTCATTATGAGAAGCATGATTACTCGGTTTGGAGTCCCAAGTCGAATAATCACAGATAATGGTAAACAATTTTCGAGTGCAAAATTTCAGGAATTTTGCGACGAGTTGGAGTATAAGGCGTATTACGCTTAGTTGCCCATCCCCATAGCAATGGGGCAGTTGAACGAGCGAATGGCCAAATAATGCAGGGAATTAAAACTCGAGTCTTCGACCAGTTTGTTAAGCGCTCGGGAGCTTGGGTATAAGAATTACCCTCAGTATTATGAGCAGTTCGCACGACTGCTAGTCGGGCAACAAACGAAACACCCTTTTTCCTAAGTTTTGGTGCCGAAACCATGCTTCCACCAGAACTAAAGATCAAGTCTACAAGGGTCGAGAGTTTCAATGACTCATCCCAAGAACAACTTCGAGCGGATGACATTAACCTGCTCGAAGAGAAGAGGAATCAAGTCTTAATCCGTTCAGCAGTCTACCAGCAAGCCCTGCGCAAATACTATGATCGTAAGGTCCAACCTCGTAGCCTTGCTGTAGGTGACTTGGTATTGAGGAAAGTTCAATCCCAGTCTAATCGGAACAAACTTTTCCCCAAGTGGCAAGGTCCTTACACAGTGGTCGAAGTTATGCGACCAGGTTCGATACGACTGGCAATGGAAGACGGGCGGATTCTCTCTAATTCTTGGAATATCGACCAGTTACACAAATTCTATGTGTAATCAACCAACACTGCAATAAAGCATCAGGTTTTTTCTATCTTTATTGTCTTACTTAGAGTAGTGCTTTGACAATCTTTTCTACCATACCACAGTGAAGGTCCGCCTCGACCGGTTTCTAGTTGTGAGCTTTTCACGACAATACCTCGGTCGTAAGATATTCTCGACCGATGCCGGTTTATCTTTACCTTTGGTGAAAGGATGGTAACATCACCTAGTCGAAGCCTTTCCTCTCTGCACGTGGTCTCGCCCACTAGAAGGAACTTCCTAGCATCGACTCGTTCCTCCCTTTTTGCTGCCAATACAAAGAGCTTGGGTTTAAAACATGGTTGAAATAATGTCAAGTCGACTCTTAGTACTTAGTTTATTTATTCATTCATCTTTTGGAAAATAAATTAAGTAGAGTACACTTTTCAAATTTGCTTGACTACTCTTGGTAAACTCACTTCGTTTTAACTGGTCGGAGGAAGTTGCAACACCTAGTCGAAGACATTCCTTTCTGCACGTGGTCCTGCCCACTAGAAGGAACTTCCTAGCGTCGTCCTGTTTCTAATTCTTGCTACGAGCAAACCCTCGAGTGCCTTTGGAATAAGTTGAACAAATTTTTAAAAGGAACTCCAGACGTTTATCTAATTCAAGTTAATCGTTCTTGATTTGATTAAACTGGTCGGAGATGGCAACATCACCTAGTCGAAGCCTTTCCTCTCTACACGTGGTCCTGCCCACTAGAAGGAACTTCCTAGCGTCGATTCGTTCCTACTCTTTGGACCAGTGCATGATAATCGTGATTGAAAAACTACAAGTTAGCTAAACCTCTCTTTTTAAGAAAACCCATTTCACACTATTTACTCAGTTTATCTAAATAAACCAAGCAAATAGTCGGAGGCTAGGATAAAGTTATTAACTTGACTTCAATTCTTAGTCTTGCTCTTTTTTCCATTCATTATCTTATGAGTTACTAACTACTCGACAAGATGATTTTGAGAAAGAAGAAGGATTATATATATCAACATCAACAAAAACTTGTCTTTACAAGACTCAGGACTCTGGTACAGACTACTCTGGCGAAGGAGATTTTATTTGCATATCCTCCGTGACTGTATCGGCGATCAACTGCATTGTCGTCATTAACTGCTCCGCTTCTGTTTCAGGGTAGACAAAGTTGTCTATGACAGGTCGCAGATTAAGGCTGGGGTCGTGGGCTCTAAGTTTTGCTAAAACAAATTGTATTCCCTCTTTGACCATACCCTTTATGGAGTCGAATTGGTTCGCCTTCAGAGTAGTCATCAATTCCTACAAAGTTCCGACTTGTTCGCCAATGGCACTCGAGTGAGCAGATATCGTGTTTTCACGAGGAGTAATCCCCTCAGCATAAAGCCCACCGAGTACATTGTTCAGAAGTGAAACGTTGTCTTGGAGGTTTCCCTTCACAGACTTTATTTCATCCTGATTGCGAGTCGAAGCCTCGCGGAGTCGTTTTATTTGTACTACTTGTTCTGAAAAGAATAAAACCAATCAGATAAAATGACCTCGAGAGGAAAACACAATCAATCGCAGGTAAAGATTTGCTTACCAACTAGTTGAGAATCTAACTTCTTGACTTCCTCAGCATGAGAATGACTTCCTTTATGTATTTGCTCCCATGTTTGGACCTCTTGGTCTTTTTCTGAAAAGGAATGAAAGTCAGAAAAAGAAAAGAAGGTCCCAAACGGTCTTAAGTTCAGCACTTACCGTTCAATCGTCCCTACAACCTTTGGATTGCAGAGTTTGCCTCCTGAAGCTTATTCAAGAGGTCTTCATTCTTGTCACTAAGCTTTTTCATCTCGGTTTTCTCATAGTCGAGAGAATCAGCTAAGGTCTTCTCGTCGCTCTTGAACCTACAAAGGGAAAGAGTAGACGTCAGCAGAAAACAAGCGATCGTAAGTTCTTCTATGACCAAGATCTCGTCGTAAGTCTTTCTACGACGATACCCTGGTTGCAAGCCTTTCTGCGACCAGTACCTAGTCGTAATATCTTCTACGACAAGACCCTAGTCGTAAGTTCTACTATGACCAGAACCTAGTCGTAAGATCTACTACGACAACCCTAGCAAGTACTGTGTAAGTAGTCGAAACATAAAAGACTTCAAAAAGCAGTTACTTACCACTTCTCTGCCTGCTCGCAGAGTACCGCTTTTTCCTGTCGCAGCTGGACAAGTTGCCTATTGTATTCCGCAACAGTAACAATTTGTTCTAACGCTTTCTGCATAAAAAAAGACAGTAAGAAGCGAGAAAAGACATGTATGTGGATATCGAATTTCAAGTACTTACATTCATGGTCGTCCAAGCAAACGAGGACACTACCCTTGTGGGGTCCCTTAGTTCATCAATCTCTTCAACTCGGTCCCACCATACCCTTTCGAGACGCTCGTCGTCGAAAACATCCCCTATGTTGGGAATGTCCTTAGGGTAAGGAACGCAATCGTGAGATCTGAACGCACGAGAGCCCACGATGGTGGCAGGAGCGAAGAACCCAAAGGAATGGTCGAAGAACTCAAACTCTTCTTCTCCTCCGGAGGTAGCAACATCAGTAGTTCGACCTTGGGAGCCAGGAGGAACGTCTGCAGTGATTTCCTTCCCCGTGCGGTGATTGAATATTTCACCCCTATGGCCGGATGCCTTCGCCGCTACCATCTTCGCCTCTCTCTCGGCCGCTTCGATTGGTCGTGGCGCTTTCGACCTGTGGCGCCTTCCACGCTTCGGACGATGGACGACCCTTCGACCATCGCCACTGTCATTCCTCCGTTTGCCAGAGAAACAACAATGGGTTCCTTGATGGTGAGAGGAACCGGGCTAAGATCATAAAGGAAAACACGATTAGGTGGTAAAAAGCAAAAGGTAAATGTTGTTCTTACATTTTTGTCCCTTTTTACGTACCTTCGAGTGTCGGACTTGATCTTGAATTTGGAAAAAGCCTTCCCTAGGGAAGATTTCTTCGACTTCTTCTCTACCACGTCTGGTCGAGACTCAGGTTGAGGAACGGCCACGACCACGTCTGGTCGTGGGTCTTGAACGAGCGCCATCACTCCTTGAGCCTCTTGGCTCTCTGGATGGTCGAAACCAGTCTCGACCACCTCAAGGGCAGCACTGCCCTCGACCACTGGTAGTGCTGGCGCAGCAGTTTCCTTCACAAAAGACATAAAACTCTTCCAATTCTCCTTTTCTAACCGCTTGACAAAGCCACGAGAGGAAGAAACTGCGAAAGTCCTATTATCATAATAGAAGGATACCTTGGTCTTGGGGGCTTTATGCTTAAGAGGTTCAATCACTTCGTTCGCAATCTCTACTGCAGCAGCCAGGTCCACAGCAAATTTTGCAAAGGGCTTAGTCGGATCAAAATTCGCAGAAGGCGCGGTCAAAGTAGCAAAGCTTGAACTTGCGCCCCCTTGTCTGCGACTTTAATGAGTCGACGCTTCTTGGCCGGGGGAGAATCAAATTGCTCAATAGCAGCACCAACGACCACCAGTTCGACTTCTTCGTCGTCCTGACGGTTCTCCATGCCTACTTCTGCGAAATCGAAGAGAGATATTACAGCGATCGTAAGTTTTCTCGACCATCTCCATGCCGTAAGCTTTTCTGCGACAACCCCCTAGTCGTAAGCTTTTCTACGACCAGTACCTGATCGTAAGCTTTTCTACAACCAATATTTAGTCGTAAGTTCTTCTACGACTATAAAATCCTAAAGACAAAATCAGTTCTCGATTACCTTTAGGCGCTCCACCTTGTCCTCTAGAGACAGGTCACCCAGGATTGGAGGTGCCACCACATGGGCTGGCACTTTCTCACAGATGAGCTTGACCCGAGCATCAATATCCTCTTGTGAGAGGTCTGCAAGAATAAGAAAACTTTCAATAAGCCAATTTCAAAATTAACAAAAAGAAGGCTAAGCTTGAAGTTTACTTACCCTCCTCGTGGTCTCTGGTCGGGTCTCGCAACCCCAAATACCTCCACATTGGATGAGCCCTCTTCTTCAGAGGACTGATAAGGCGCGTGATGAAGTCCTTCACCACGTGCCATCCGATAAGACCATCTTCCTTCAAGTCTGCAATGGCTTGAATGAAGGGGGCGATACGACCGAGATCCTTGGGAGTCAAATCCCAGGAAGAGATCTTCTCGGATGGTTTCCTGGCGAAGGAGAGGCTGTCCTCATTGGTTATCTCCCAATAGAACCACCTCTTCTTCCACCCCGGCCACGATGATGGGTAAACATGTGAATATACTCCTTCGACTTCCCGTCGTGAAGCTTCAGACTGCAGCTACCGACGACTCCGGACAGTCTGGTCATTCCATAGAAGTACTGGAACAACTCCAAGTTGGCCGGAATCCCCAGGTAGGCCTCACACAAGTACACGAACACTCCCAACATCGTAATGGAGTTGGGAACAAGGTTCATCAACTCCACACCAAAGTGTTCGAGTACGAACGTAAGGAAAGGATGAGTAGGCAATCGAAGGCCACACTCGTAGAACGCCTGGAAGATAGGGATTTGCCTAATCTCTCCCAATGGCCAATGCTGCCCTGCAGCCTCGATCCACTTCACGAACTTCCTCTTCGGGATCTTCTCGGCGGCGACCAAAGCCTTGATCTTGGTCATGTCCATCTCTGATTCAGCCCACTGGGAAGCGGCTCCGGCCATCTCTCTCAGGAATTGGAGACTTGAATTTGGGAAGATTTTGGAGGAATTTCTATTTGGTCAGTGGCGGAGAACTCAAAAGTTTGAACAGTATGAGCGATTTGGGGAAGGTAAAAGACCTTAGTCTCACCCACGGTGAATATTTATAACCGCACACTCGAGTTAAAGACGTGGCGACCCAACGGTTGCCACCGCTTGAGGAAGCTGCTCCAACAGAGCAGTGCAGTGAGAGTCGATTGATTCTTAAATTTATGCCTTTCGAGAAAATCGGGCGATCTTTACACCTCAAGCGAAATTACCTTCTTGACCAAGTCTTTTTTTGGTTAAATGTAACAGCAACCGAAAAGATTTTACTTCCGACCTCAGTACTACGACCACCTGGTGATCGTAAGATCTTCTACAACCACCTTGCAAGTCGTAAGATTATTTTACAACCTTCTTGACCAAGTTAATTTCTAGTCAAATGAAACACCAGTCGGAGAGTTTTTTTTCCTTTGACCACCACTATTCTATGACCACTACTGGTCGTAAGATCATCTACAAACTCCTTTTTCAAGTAAGTTATTTTCACTTGAAACTGGGGGGCTAGATGACGAGGATATAATAATCCTCATTTAATTATTTATCTGTAAATCACATTATGGATAATAATGACGTGATATGGTCCTTGAGTATATCCCTTATTCATAAGGGAGAAGCTGGAGGTCGTAAGTCCTTCTACGACCACCCCATGGTAGCAAGTCCTCCTACGACCACCCCATAGTCGTAAGTCTTTCTACGATTATCCTGTGATCATAAGATCTTCTACGACCACTACCTGGTCGCAAGCTCTTCTACGACCAGTCCCTAGTCGATAAGAATTATAGACATGTGGGCCTAGTCGACCAGGGAATCTTCCGCGCCATATTCAATGATATGGAGCAGTAAACTACGCTGTTATCCTCCGGAATAATGGCATGATTTAAACTCCCTGTTATGGTGATAACTGCCT
Source organism: Phyllostachys edulis (assembly GCA_036346405.1). Lineage (NCBI taxonomy): Eukaryota > Viridiplantae > Streptophyta > Magnoliopsida > Poales > Poaceae > Phyllostachys > Phyllostachys edulis. The sequence goes on along the minus strand of CM070550.1, from coordinate 12,998,610 downwards.
GGCAACGTGGGAACGCTACTACTGTTGACGCCAAAAATCAACACACGAAAAATAGCACCAACACGCAGCACCTAGGCGAAGCTAGTCGTGGTATAGCGCGACGATGGTTCGCCCTAGCCTGGTCTTGAAACCCAATAGCGACAAGCGAGAGGAGGGAGAAGAGCGGGACTATGAAAGCTACAATAAAAATAGTAGATGCAAATTATATTGATCGAATGGTTTTTTTTACAATCGACTGTGACCCTCTTCAATTTAAACGGCGGCAGGTCTTAGCCATGAGAGCTCAGGACTCCTAAACCGAACCAATTTTATAGATATGATTCGGTTATGATCTTCAAACCTTCTATAATTGACAAATCTTTCCTTTTCGGTCACGTAAGTTCCCTTAAGGAGCTCCTGGAGGCTTGGTAGGAAGTCTCGTGGGAGGTTCTGCTGAAGTCTTCGTGGGAAGTCTGCCTGGGAGGTCTTGAACGGTCCTGATGAAGCCATGTAATGTCCCTAAGGAGGTCCTGAACGTTCCTGATGATGCCACGTGAATGTTTCTAGGGAAGGTCCTGGACGTCTCTGATTAAGCTGCGTAAATGCTCCAAGGAGGTCCTGGACGGCTCTGATTAAGCGGCGTAGGTGCTCTAAAGAGGTCCTGGACACTCCGAGGATGTCCTGAGTGACTCTGATGAAGGCGCGCGAAAGCTCCTGAAGAGGTCCTATGCAGCCCTAATGAAGCCACGAGGACACTCCGAGGATGTCCTGAGTGACTCTGATGAAGGCGCGCGAAAGCTCCTGAAGAGGTCCTATGCAGCCCTGATGAAGCCACGTATTGCTCCTAGGAGATCCTGGACGGTCACGATAAAGCCACGTAGTGCTCCTAAGAGATCCTGAGCGGCCATGATGAAGCCACGTGGCCGCTCTTGAGGAAGCCGTGCGAGTGCCTCTGAGGAGCTCCTGAGCGGCCATGATGGAGCCACGTGGCCGCTCTTGAGGAGGTCCTGGATGCCCCTGATGAGGCCGCGTTAACACTCCTGAGGAGGTCCTGAGTGGCCCTGATGAAGCCACGTGGCGCTCCCGAGGAGGTCTTAGACGATCACGATGAAGGTGCGTAGAGCCCCGGAGGAAACCGCGCTAGAACCTCTGAGGAGGTCCTGAGTGGCCCTAATGCGCTCTGGGGGAGGTCCTAAGTGGCCATGAAGGAGCCACGTAGCTGCTTCCGGGGAAGCTGACGTCCAAAAGAATCCTTCACGTTCGGACGGTCCCAAAGGCACACGGTACTAACGCCGAGAGATGCACGGTCATACCGCTTTAAGCGGTAGTTCCGCCAATTAGCCTCCGGTACCACCGTTTTGAAGCCAGGACCTCCCAAGGGGTCTCTGTAGGGGTCGTCCAGGACCTCTTAGGAGGTCTTTGAAGCCCGGACCTCAAAGAGATATTTGAAGAGGCCGTCCAGGACCTCTCAGGAGGTCCTTGAAGCTAGGACCTCCCAGGAGGTCTTTGAAGAAGTCGTTGAGGCCAGGACCTCCCAAGAGATCTTTTGAAGAGGTCGGGAGGACCTCTCAGGAGGCTTTTGGCGGCCCAGACCTCCCAGGAAGTCTTTGAAAGGGCTGTCCAGGACCTCTCAGGAGGTCTTTGAAGAGGTCGTTGAGGCCAGGACCTCCTAGAAGGTCTTTGAAGAGTTCCTCCAGGATGTCTCAGGAGGTCTTTGAAGCCAGGAGAGGTCTTCCAGGACCTCTCGGGGGGTCTTTGAAGCCAGGACCTCCCAGGAGGTCTTTGAAGAGGCCGTTCAGGACCTCTCGGGAGGCTTTTGAAGCCTTTCATTATAGATGCCAAATCTTGTCATCAACACATGTCCCCCCCGTTTTTTGGTAAACAAACATGTTTGCCACAAAAATATCTCCAATTGTTCTTCAGGACGGTGATTAAACACCGGCCATATGTGTGGTTCTCAGGACGATGATAAACAACTCATCAGCCATGTGTGCTTCTCAAGCATCCTGCCAGACACTCGGATAGTACCTTTTCAAATACTTGCCATTAAGAGCTTTAGGCAGCCTATCTCCCTGTAAACTTTGCACTAGATAGGAATTTCCATGAACGATCTCTACGACTTTATATGGACCTTCCCAATTCGAAGACCACTTCCTAAACTTATTATCTTTAAACCCAACAGGTAAAATAGTCTTCCAAACTAAGTCTCCTATTTGAAACGATTTTTTCTTCACTTTCTTATTGTAGGCCTTGGCTACCCTCACCTTATCCTTTTCAATTTCCCTCAAAGCTTTTAACCTCTCATCTGCAACTTCATCTATCTTATCCATCATCAAGTCATGGTAATCTATGGCCGACAAATCATTTTGCCTAGCCATTCTAAGGGCACTCAGATATACCTCAACAGGTAAAACGGCCTCTTGCCCATACACTAACTCAAACGGTGTTACTTTTGTAGCACTATGTTTAGATATACGATGAGCCCATAGTGCCTCAGACAATACTTTATGCCACCTGCTAGGATTTTCTTCTATCTTTTTCTTAATGAGCTTAATCAAGGTCTTATTACTTGACTCGGCCTGACCATTGGCCTGAGCATAATAAGGTGAGGAATTAAGGAGCTTGATTGTACGTGACTTGGCGAATTCTCGTACTTGATGAGACATAAAAGATGAACCTTGATCAGAAGTCAAAGTCTGTGGTATGCCGAATCTATAAATGATGTGTTCCAAAATAAAACTAATCACCTCCTTATATGTCATGTTTTTAAGAGAGCGACCTCTGTCCACTTAGTGAAATAATCATGGATACTAAAACAAAAGCGATGACCTTTAGAAGATGCAGGGTGTATCTGGCCGATAAAATCTAAACCCCATCCACGAAATAGCCATGGTTTAATTATAGGATGCAACATAGCAGCAGGTGCCAATTGCACATCACCAAACTTCTGACTTGACTCACACCCTTTATAATATCTAAAACAATCCTCCAACATAGTCGGCCAATACAACCCAGCTCTTTTTAATAACCATTTCATCTTATGAGCCGACTGATGTGTACCACATATACCTTCGTGCACCTCACCTATAGCAACTTTAGATTGATCCGAACCTAAACATTTTAAAAGTAACCCATCTACAGTTCGGCGATACAACTCTCCATCAAGCAATGTATATTTTAACGCTTGACGCCGAAGCTTTCTATCAACAGTTTGACTAGAGTTTTCTAAATAACTAATCAAAGGTTTTCTCCAGTCATTAGGTTCGGCAAAACTTGATGTTTCCAAAACATCCAAACTGCCATCATGTTGCTCGGCTATACAAATTGTAGCACCTTCTAGCATTAGTTTTTCTATCATGAACAATTTACCTTTTTTAACTTGATAACCAGATGCTTGTTGTGCTAGATCATTTACTCTAATATTCTCTTCTCTAGATATATGACTAATAGTGAAATCATCCAAAGTTGCTATGACCTCTAAGCATTTTTCTAAATAGCTATTTAGTGCTCCATCAAAGCACTGATAAACCTTAGAAATCTGCTGCACAACTAACAATGAATCACCAAATGCTTCTATATTCTTTACACCCATGTACTCTAAAATTTGTAATCCTAACAGAAGGGCTTCATACTCGGCCTGGTTATTAGTATAAAAATATTCTAAACAAACTGATGTTTCAAAAACAACATCTCTAGGCGAAACTAAAACAATACCAACACCCTGTCCTCCTCTACAAGCCAAGCCATCAAAATATAACTTCCATGGACGTACAGATAAACAATTAACCGGCTCTATATCATCATCAATCCTATGATCAACAATGAAATTAGCTACGATTTGGCCATTCATAGATGTCAAAGACTCATAAGCCAAATCATATTCTATTAATGCATAAGCCCACTTCCCGATTCTACCACCTAGAATCGGTTGTTGCAACATATACTTAATAACATCGGTCTGACAAGCAACAACACAAGTACTAGACAGTAAATAATGCCTCAACTTGGTGCAAGCATAATACAAGGATAAACATAATTTTTCAATGAACACATACCTCGTCTTAGCTCCCAGGAGACGCCGGCTCAAGTAAGTAATCACATATTCCTTGCCGTCTATTACTTGTGTCAAAACAGCATCGATGACGTTTTCTTTTGCAGCAATATATAGTCGAAATGGTGTCCTGGCTTTGGGTGCCCTCAACACGGGAGGTGTAGATAAATACCTTTTGATCTCCTCAAATGCTTGTTACTGTACTGCCCCCCCCCCCAAGTAAATTCAGTCTCCTTCTTTAACCGAAGTATAGGAGTGAATGCACTAACTTTACCAGACAAATTAGATATAAACCTCCTCAAATAATTCACCTTTCCTAGGAACTTTTGCATATCCCTTTTACACTGTGGTGCTTTTACTTTCTTAATAGCCTCTATTTTGGTAGGATCTACCTCTATGCCTCTCTCATGTATTATAAATCCTAAGAATTTTTCAGCCGACACACCAAAGGCACATTTGAGTGGGTTCATCTTCAAACCATACCAACGCATTTGTTCAAAGGCTAAACATAAATCGGCTAAGTGATGATCCATACCATCCGATTTAACAACTATATCATCAATGTATACCTCTAGGATAACACCAAGTAGATCATGAAAAATTAAGTTCATAGCCCTTTGGTAAGTAGCACCAGCATTCTTTAAAACAAAAGTCATAACAACCCATTCAAACAAACCAACAAAACCAGGACATTGAAAGGTTGTTTTAGACATATCCTCTTCGGCCATAAAGATTTGATTATAACCAGCATTACCATCTAAGAAACTAATTACTCTGTGTCTTGAAGCATCATTGATTAACATGTCGGCTATAGGCATAGGATATTCATCTTGAGGAGTAGCTTTATTTAAATCTCTAAAATCAATGCAAACCCTCAACTTGCCAGTATTCTTCTTCTCAATAGGGACAATGTTAGAAATCCATTCAGCATACCTACATGGCATAATAAAACGAGCCCTCAACAATCGGTCTATCTCCTCTTTGATCCGATCATACATGGTTGGATTAAATCTTCTAGATGGCTGTTTATAAGGCCTAAAACCAGATTTAACAGGCAAACGATGTTCCACCAATTCTCGACTGAGCCCTGGCATCTCATGATATTCCCAAGCAAAGCAATCAACATACTATCTAAGCAATCTTATCATTTTGCTTTTATATTCAGCAGACATATTTTTGTTTACAAATGTCGGCCTAGGAATAGTCCCATCGCCTATATCAACTTCCTCTAATGGGTCAGTCGACGAGAAACCTTGTCCTAACTTTTCCACTTCATCAAAATCATCAATAGCTTCACAAATATCGTTCTTGTTTGACCGATATTGGTCTGTACACTGTTGCAACCATTCTAAACTATTTTCTTTATTCATTTATAACATCACATTACTAAGTCGAGCTGCGAAGGCCGGCTGTACAGACACGAGTACAAAACCATCCTTAGTAGCACTAAGATAATCATAACTGGAAAGATCTAGACCTGTCAAACATTGAACATTACCATGCTACCAATCAGCTGAAGCATCGGCCAAAGCAACATAAGTCGATGTGTCTGCTTGAACCACTTCTATATCATCATCGATCCATTGTATTAAAGTTTGATGCAAGGTGGAAGGGACGCATCGATTTGCATGTATCCAATCACGACCCAATAAAGCACTATAATTACCTTGCACGTCGACGATGAAGAAGGCCATAGGTAGAGTCTTGCTCCCAACAGTAAGTTCCATAGAGATTACACCATTGGCCTCCGTAGACTCACCCGTGAAACCATTAAGCATCAAATTAGTCTTCATAAGCTCGCTGTCTTCTCGTCCCAATTTCTTGAAAATCGAATATGCCATCAAGTTCACAGCAGCTCCACCATCAACTAACATCCTAGAAATCGGCCTACCATTGATATGCCCCCTAACATACAATGGTTTCAAATGTCGTTTCGATTCCTCGGGCTTCTCAAAAATAGCTTCTTTAGGACTAAGACATAACTAGGCAACCTCCTCACTAGCAGCCCGAAATTCTAAAGGCAATGTAAACACCATATTAATATCCATACCTTCGCGAGGGAGAGTATCATCTTTAATCATTGGAGACCCCTCATAATCCAACAAATCATCCTCATCATCATTATGTGCCAAAACTGGTGCTTCAGTTGACTTTACCCTCCACTCTTTTCGGACAGGCACCATAGGCTTTATTTCGTTAAATATTTCGTCTCTCATCTTTTCTGCTCTAGCCACTCTGAGTTCTTGCATGCGCAGCGGCTGCAACCTTCTCTTTTAGGAATGAGAAAGACCAAGAGGACACCAGTGGGGTTGTGGCTTTGTCCCGGGCAGCAAAGATATTTCTCCCTTCACTTTTCCCACTGTTTTTGGTGCTTCAAAATCAACATACGATGTAGTTTGCTTGGCTGCTACTATAGCCAAAACTGTAGCCGAACTAAGGTCCTCGGGGCACTGCAGCTGTGGTACTTTTCATGGCTACTGTAGACGCACTACTGCTCATGTCCGAACCATGCATTGCCGCTGCTGCCGTGTAATTCCCATTGCTAACACTTGAAATAACAGCAACCGATTGCTTTTGCTTCTCCTTCTTCTCGACAATTAGCTCTTCTGTCTTTGAACTCAAATTTGATTTTTCACCCAAATTCCCATTACTCTTGACACGATACACTTTCTTCACCACTTTATTATTTCTCCCATTGTAAGACCGATTCCTTTGATCAAAACGGTCATTATTAGGATGTGATAACCTATCAAACACAGGTCTTCTTAGTGCTGTCCACCCCAGATGGAAGGGTCCAAAAGGCATTGGAGGTGGCATCCATGGACCATACCAGCCCCACGGCGGACAAGGAGGAAAACCAACAAGAGGAGGACCCCACGGGGTGGGCATTGGTGGCCCAAAAGGAGGATATGGTGCTGCTGCATGGAAGTCCTCCTGACAACAATCCCGACCATCAAACTCTCGCCTTGCAGGTGATCTTAGTCGCTTAAAACCATTGAGCCAACTAGCGCTGTTTTGACCGGCCTTGCCATCATCATACTTAGTCAGAAGCTCCTTAAATGTGGGATTTGACTTCTCAAACCTTTTGTTGGTCTTGCCCTTACTTTTATTCACCTTCCAACGTTCAACCTCTGGGCTTTTCGGTTTGATCATCTTTGGCTTAACGTTTTGTATAGCCCCAGAATTTGATGCTCCTGTGCCCCCCTCATCTATCACCACATTCTTGCCTTTTGTAGACTCGACCTGAGATGGCCGAACAAGCACCTTCTTGTTCTCAAAATCAATTACATTGACAGGAAAAGGGTTGTGGTCTAGCTGCATTTTCAGATTTTCAGCAAATTTCAATCGTCCTTCATTAATGGCCGATTGAACCTGTCGACGAAAAACATTGCAGTCATTAGTAGCATGAGAATAACAATTATGCCACTTACAATATGCACGCCTTTTCAACTCTTCAGGTGTTGGTATAACATGGCTGTCAGGCAATCTAATTTATTTCTCCTGCAGTAAATAATCAAAGATTCTATCGCATTTAGCAATATCAAAGGTATACCTAATTTCCTCTTGCCAATTCTTTTGTAAAACCGGCTTTAAAGCTGAGTAAACAAATGGTTTAGACTTTGAAGACCAAGCCCATTCGGCCACACAAACATCCATATCTTCATCGTCCGAATTCTCAGATTCATACTCAAGCATGTGAACACTAGAACGATCGACCTTCACTTTATCACTTGACCTCTGGAAATTCCTAGACTCTTTAGCTCGGCTCTCTTGTGCTAGAGCTTTTTGTAACACTTGGCTAACATCTAGGAAATCATGATTTTCTAGCTTTTCGTTTAAGTGAGAAAGTAAACCAGAATAAGCTAAATCAGCTAGGTCTTTATCAAAAATTATTAACTTAAAACATCGGTTCCTTGTCTCTCTAACCTCCTAATGTAATCAGCAATAGGCTCATTGTAATTTTGTTTAACCGATGTTAAATGTGAAAATCTTAACTCAGTATCACCAGTATAAAAATATTCATGGAACTTTTGCTCTAACTAGGACCATGTATGAACGGAGTTAGGTGCAAGTGAAGTATACCAATTGAATGCAGTGCCAGATAAAGACAAAGGAAATAATCTTAACATTAAAGCATCACTAGCACTAGCTTCACCACATTGCACAATAAATTGACCTATGTGTTCTAATGTGGATTTATTGTCATCCCCAGTAAACTTGACAAATTCTGGCACTCTAAATACCCTGGGATATTGCACAGTATCATAAATTCCGGGGTATGGTTTTTGATATGCACGTGATCTTCCTTTAGGCTCTACCCCGAATGTCTCTCTAAACATGCTAGCCACTTGTTCTCTAATATTTTCAGGCCCAATATATGTATCGGCCGTAGGCCGATTAGGTGTCTCACTGACTAGTTGTTGTGGCCTAAAAGCATTAGGTTGTGGTGTGTCATAAGCACACTGTGAAGCTTGGTTCGGCTGTGCATGTGATATATGTTGCAAAGAACTGTTAAAATGACTGGCTGGCAATGGTCCATATGCAACGCCCAAACCTTGAGGAGGTATGGGAGGCGTACTATATGCTACAGTGCGGTACAAAGGTGTTTGCAAATTTGCTGAATTCTCTCCCATACTAGTATAATTGCCAACATTAGGTACAGCCGAATTGACCATACTAGCATCTGTATACGATGAAGGCACAAGGGCTGTGGATTCGGGTATAGCAATATTTGGAATAGCATGTGATGATGCACTGTGACCAACCGAACCTAACACATTAGTTCGGCTATGCATATGTTGCATCAGCACACCCTGCGGGGTGACTCTAGATGTTATATTTGCTGCCGATGCGTTAACAGGCAAGGAGCTATGCTGAACGCTGCTGTCATTGCCAACATAGCATGAGGTAAAACGGGTCGTTTAAGATCTTTTTCGCTTTGCACTTCAAGACCCATAGCCTTAAGACGACTAGATAGCAGCCTATCCAAGGTATTAGATATAGTAGCACCTACTTGCTGATCAATCATCAAAGCAACTTGCTCTTTAGAAAGAGATGCGTTACTCACAGTGGGAGTTACCTCGGGCTTGATGTAAATAGATGGCAGTTAACCCTCTTTTTTATAACACCTTGCCTTGTCTTCTAGAAGCATGACAACATCAGCTTGTCAAATTCCAATTTGCGCTTCTCACACTCCTGGCGGTACTCCTCGGGTAAATCCTCAAGTGTAGGAGTGATGATGTTCTTAGAATCAACCGTAGAACCATCTTTTGCCATGGCCGGAGAATAGATCGATTCCCAGCGGAGTCGCCAAATTGTGTTGACGCCAAAAATCAACACACGAAAAATAGCACCAACGCGCAGCACCTAGGCGGAGCTAGTCGTGGTACAGCGCGATGATGATTCGCCCTAGCCTGGTCTTGAAATCCAACCAAGCAGCAAGCAGAGGGAGGTCGGAGAAGAGACAGGACTACGGGAAAGCTACGATAAAAATAGTAGATGCAAATTGTATTGATCGATTGGTTTTTTTACAATCGGCCATGACCCACTTCTATTTAAAGGGCGGCAGGTCTTAGCCGTGAGAGCTCAGGACTCCTAAACCGAACCAATTTTACAGATATGATTCGGTTATGATCTCCAAACCTTCTATAATTGGTAAATCTTTCCTTTTCGGTCACGTAAGTTCCCTTAAGGAGCTCCTGGAGGGAGGTCCTGGAGGCTTGGCGGGAAGTCTCGTGGGAGGTCCTGAGGAAGTCTTCGTGGGAAGTCCGCCTGGGAGGTCCACCTGGGAGGTCCACCTGGGAGGTCTTGAATGGTCCTAATGAAGCCATGTAATGTCCCTAAGGAGGTCCTGAACGTTCCTGATGACGCCACGTGAATGTTTCTAAGGAAGGTCTTGGACGTCTCTGATTAAGCTACGTAAATGCTCCAAGGAGGTCCTGGACGGCTCTGATTAAGTGGCGTAGGTGCTCCGAAGAGGTCCTGGATGGCTCTGATGAAGCCACGTGGACACTTCGAGGATGTCTTGAGTGACTCTGATGAAGGCGCGCGAAAGCTCCTGAAGAGGTCCTATGCAGCCCTGATGAAGCCACGTATTGCTCCTAGGAGATCCTGGACGGTCACGATAGAGCCACGTAGTGCTCCTAAGAGATCCTGAGCGGCCATGATGAAGCCACGTGGCCGCTCCTAAGGAAGCCGCGCGAGCGCCTTTGAGGAGCTCCTGAGCGGCCATGTGGAGCCACGTGGCCGCTCTTGAGGAGGTCTTGGATGCCCCTGATGAGGCTGCGTAAACACTCCTGAGGAGGTCTTGAGTGGCCCTGATGAAGCCACGTGGTGCTCCCGAGGAGGTCTTAGACGGTCACGATGAAGGCGCGTAGAGCCCCGGAGGAAACCATGCTAGCACCTCTGAGGATGTCCTAAGCGGCCCTGATGCACTCTGGGAGGTCCTGAGCGGCCATGATGGAGCCACGTAGCCGCTCCCGAGGAAGCTGACATCCAAAAGAATCCTTCACGTTCAAACGGTCCAAACGGCACACGGTACTAACACCGAGAGATGCACGGTCATACCGCTTTAAGCGGTAGTTCCGTCAGTTAGCCTCCGGTACCACCGTTTTGAAGCCAGGACCTCCCAGGGGGTCTCTGTAGGGGTCGTCCAGGACCTCTTAGGAGGTCTTTGAAGCCCAGACCTCTAAGAGATATTTGAAGAGGCCATCCAGGACTTCTTAGGAGGTCTTTGAAGCCAGGACCTCCCAGGAGGTCTTTGAAGAGGTCGTTGAGGCCAGGACCTCCCAAGAGATCTTTTGAAGAGGTCGGGAGGACCTCTCAGGAGGCTTTTGGCGGCCCAGACCTCCCAGGAAGTCTTTGAAAGGGCTGTCCAGGACCTCTCAGGAGGTCTTTGAAGAGGTCGTTGAGGCTAGGACCTCCTAGAAGGTCTTTGAAGAGTTCCTCCAGGACGTCTCAGGAAGTCTTTGAAGCCAGGAGAGATCTTCCAGGACCTCTCGGGGGGTCTTTGAAGCCAGGACCTCCCAGGAGGTCTTTGAAGAGGCCATTCAGGACCTCTCGGGAGGCTTTTGAAGCCTTTCATTATAGATGCCAAATCTTGTCATCAACACATGTCCCCCCCGTTTTTTGGTAAACAAACATGTTTGCCACAAAAATATCTCCAATTGTTCTTCAGGACGGTGATTAAACACCGGCCATATGTGTGGTTCTCAGGACGATGATAAACAACTCATCAGCCATGTGTGCTTCTCAAGCATCCTGCCAGACACTCGGATAGTACCTTTTCAAATACTTGCCATTAAGAGCTTTAGGCAGCCTATCTCCCTGTAAACTTTGCACTAGATAGGAATTTCCAAGAACGATCTCTACGACTTTATATGGACCTTCCCAATTCGGAGACCACTTCCCAAACTTATTATCTTTAAACCCAACAGGTAAAATAGTCTTCCAAACTAAGTCTCCTATTTGAAACGATTTTTTCTTCACTTTCTTATTGTAGGCCTTGGCTACCCTCACCTTATCCTTTTCAATTTCCCTCAAAGCTTTTAACCTCTCATCTGCAACTTCATCTATCTTATCCATCATCAAGTCGTGGTAATCTATGGCCGACAAATCATTTTGCTTGGCCATTCTAAGGGCACTCAGATATACCTCAACAGGTAAAACGGCATCTTGCCCATACACTAACTGATGAGGACATCGACCCTAAGGATACAACCACTGCTTCGACCTACTGCACTGCATCCTCTACTTCAACAACATCCTCTCCGATAGGACTTTCGGCTACTGCAACACCATATTACCCAATTGGATCGTGCTACGTCTACATGCCATGGTGCTACGTCTACATGCCATGGTACTATGTTTACATGCCATGGTGCTACTGCATGTGCCAATCAGGAGTTCAAGCTGGATACATTTTGGTCAGATCAATTCGGAATCAGCCTGACAGCACTGACTTCAAACGTCCATAACTTTCACATACGGCGTCCGTTGGAGGTTCACGAGTACTTGATGGAAAGCTGATTTCGTCCTCTTTCCAACGGATCTGGCCTCACCTCCAAATTCTTTCTGGACTGATCGTAATCATTAAAAGAAGACGTCATATCACTTGTTTGAGCCAAACTGGGCTTTGTAATCATACTGAACTTGGCCCATCTGCCGGCGGCCCACCCGGGGCGTGGTTACTGTTCACGTGAACAGTAACCCACGACCTTTAGTACCACCCCGCTATTTCTTTAGTTTTGTGGCTCCTTGTTCCCTATTTAAGGAGGCTACACCCCCTCTAGTTTTCTTGGATTTTGTTTAGTTAAAAGTTAGCCTTGTTGCAACTTCGTGTATTAACTTGTGTCGACTAGACCAACCATAATACCGCTTTCGAAATCCGAATTTTAATATTTCAATCTTTATTTGCAATTTCAGATTGCTTTATCTTGTTCTTGCGTGCTTCTTCGGTGTATCACGAGGAATCGACCTTAAGTGGTCGAGTCAGCGGGTATTCATGCACGGTTGATAACGACTTGTCAATCGATTCAGCGATTGCATGGTTTGGAGCCTTGCGTGTTCGTAGCAGGATCGTCGAGTTGGCGGCGCCACCGGACTTATCGTTCTCATCGAAGATCGAGCCAACAAATCAAACCTTAGGGTTCATCGGTGGTATCGAGCTACTGAGTTCATCGGTGAGAAATTTTTTCCCTCGGTCCAAATAGCCAAAAAAAGAATTTAGGTTTAGTTCATCGTCCAAACCAATTTGTGCCTTTGCAATTTTTTCTTTTTAGTTTGCGTTGTTGAATTGTCGTTGCATCGTCGAGTCATTGTACTGGTTTCCTGTCTAGATTGGTTTAGTTTAGATTATCTTGCGAGTCTAGTACTGTGTACTGTCTTCCACCCTGTCGCAGCCACCAACATCACCACCACCACCCTACCGTAGCCCTTCCTCCCTGCCGCACCGTGCCTCCACTGCCATCGTGCTGCCACGGCAACCCCACCAAACATCACCCCCATCATCCCGACGCCGACTCTCAGCCGAACCGAGGGCAACACACATAAAAAAAACCAGATCGGGGCGCCGCCGCCGCTCAGGCCGCCTACGCCACCCCCGCCGCCGCCTCCACCATCTCCGTTGGTCGCGCGCGCCTTGTTGCTCCAGGCGCGCGCCCCGCATGAGCCTCGCGCCACCAGACCACGCCGCCCATCGCGGCCGCTCGGTCCGCTTCGCGCAAGCCGCCCGCCTTGAAAGCCCTTGCCGCCCGTGAAGGCGTGAAGCCGCCGCCGCCATTGTCGACCCGCCTCGGATTCGCCCGCCCGCGCCACACCTTGAAGGACGCGCCACGCCGGCGCTGCCATCTCCGCCGCCACAGGGTCACGCCGCCGCCGCCCATTTGCTCTCGGTCGGCTGTCGCCGCCGCCTCTATTTAGGGAAGCATCACGGGTCCTTTGTTTTCTTTTGATTTGGTTCGGTTCCAGTAGCTTCATCGGGTTGAGTTCAGGCTAAAAGAAGCCTTGAGGTAAAAAAAAAAGGAAAAAAAAAGAGAAAGAGGAAAAAAAAAGAAAGAAAGACAGAAGAAAAAAAAAAAATAGAGAAGAAAAAAAACAGAGTTGCCTCTTTGTTCAGTTTGGCATAGTCATCCATTGCTCGTTGGCGTTGATTGTTCAGTTGGCCTTCCGCTGTTACTACTAGTCGTTCTTGCGAGTTGCTCTAGCTAGACTTGGTTTAGACTAGGACCAGCACTTGTGACTATTACTTTGAACTGCTATTCAACTTTGCATACTGATTTGAATAATTGCTACTCCCTTGCTACATACTAGCCTTAGAGCTCCACTACCTACTTACTCGTGAGGTGCCGTTCCTCTGTCGTTGGGCTGATCGCAAGTGAGAGTATCACGAACCGACCCTTTGGTTGTACCACTTCCTTGTTGCATTGGTAAGAACTTGTAAGAACTGGGTATAAGTTTGAGTGTGAGTGACTTGTGAAACTCCAGAACCTAGTAGTTCATAGGGACATATACATTGTGATTGGTTCTTTGTTTTCTACTAACAATGACAGGGTCACATGGATCTACACATGGTGGAGACAATATGACCACTCTTTGGGGCATCTTGGTGAGGATCTTTCACACCCTCGCACGAGAGAGCTCGTGCGGCACATTGAGCACTCGCTCGGTGAGAGTGTTCGCGATGCCTTGGATAAGATCAATGACAATCTCGTGGCACTCCACACACGCGTTGCGTTCCTCGAGCGTCAGCCACTTGCTGACAACAGGACCCATGATCATGAGCCAAGAGTGGAGGACCCTCCTGCTCGCCGCACACCACCTCCTGCTCGCCGCACACCACCTCCTGCGTGCCGCACACCACCTGTGGTCCGCTCTTGGGCAGATGAGGTGGAAGAAGAAGATGTGAACAATTACACTACTGATACGGAAACAGATGGAGCCAATATGCACAATGATCGTAACCATCGTCGGCTTCATCATAATCGTCAAGGTATGGGACAAAATCAACGTGAGATACGTGACCATAATGATGCATTTGGTAAAATTAAATTCACTATGCCTTCTTTTGCTGGAAAATATGATCCTGATGCTTATCTCACATGGGAGCTTACCGTAGAACAAAATTTTGCTTGTCATGAATTCCCTGAAGATAAGAAAGTTAGAGCTGCTATTAGTGAGTTTTCTGATTTTGCATCTATTTGGTGGAGTGAATATGGTTGTACTCATCAGGACATACCTAGAACATGGAATGCTTTGAAAAGAGCAATGAGACATAGATTTGTACCTTCATATTATTCTCGAGGTTTGCTGAATAAATTGCAACGTTTAAGACAAGGTAGTAGTTATGTAGAGGATTATTATCAAGAATTGCAAACTAGTTTATTGCGTTGTGGTTTAGATGAAACTAAAGATGCTAAGATGGCTAGATTTTTAGGAGGTTTAAACCGAGAAATTCAGGACATACTTGATTATAAAGAATACAATTCTATCACTCGTTTGTTCCATCTTGCTTGCAAAGCTGAAAGAGAAGTGCAGGGTCGACAGTCTCGCCCTAGGGGCAATTTTGGAGGATCTTTTGCAAGTCGGTCGAGTCAGCAACAACACGTGGCACCCTCCTCAAGCCGTCATACTCTACGCCCTTCCACTCTCATGCATGTCCCGAATGCAAGCAAATCAACAAAGGTACAAGTCCTACAAAAAGTGCTTACGTCATTACTTGACAGGCGATCTAGAGATGTACAATGTCACATTGCAAGGATTTGGGCACTTGATGCGTGATTGCCCAAGTCGTGAGCTTTACTTATCAAGGACAATGGTGAGTACACTTGACTAGCGATATTGAGGAAGAACAAGTTTTGGTTGCAACTAACAATGCAGGTGATGAAAGTGAGGAAGAACATATAAGCCATGAGTTTCTATTGGATCATATCATGACTATGTTGATTGCGATGTCGTACCTATTGTAACACCCAAAGTTACATTACCAATTTAAAATTAATAAAAATTATTATTTTATGGAATTTTACGAAATTTGAAAGAGTTTGATTGCTTTATTTGAATTTACGAAGTTTTAAAAGTCAAAAGTAAAGTTTATTAAATCTTTTGAAGTTTTATTTGAGTTAAAGTTGAAAAATAAAAATTAAATTCTAGAATTTTCTGGAATTTTAAAAGCTTTTTCTAATCAATTTAAAGCCAAAATAATTTATTTGCAAAATTAAAAGCCAAATTTAAGTTGGAATTATTTTATTAAGTCCAAAATAATTCTAGGAATTTTTATGAATTTTTCTAGAATTTTTGGACTCTATTTGCTATCTTCAAAAAAATTGTATTTGATTTATTGTGGTTGCTACTGATAATTCGAAGGAAAAAAATAAACAATATATTTTTATTATGGCATTAGGCGAGCAAGTTCCTGTGGTCATCCATCCGAATTTTCCCTCAGCCAAGCACGCTTAACGTGCTAGCCTCATGCATGGGCTGCCAACTTCCCATCTTTGCTTTCAATCATTAAATGCATTCTTTAATTCCTTTTATCCCTTTCTTTCTCCTTTCTTCTTCCCCAACTAATTTCTTTCTCTGTCGATCTGTGACTGACCACCCACCACCATTAAAGGAGCTTCCAAAAGTTTCTCAAACCCACAAATTTCTCAACTATTCTTCGCGAAATTTGTGGCATTCAAACCACCCGCTCCCGCCTCCTCTCCCTTGACCGTTTCCCCCTCAATTAGTGCACACGTTCGCAGAATTCGCCATGACCGGCGTGATGGCGCGCCACGATCTCCCACCCGGCCTCCTCGCCCTATAAAGGGAGCACGGTGAGCCCGTTCCTCCTCATTCCAACCCGCCACCCACTCCTCCTCCTCGCTCTCTTTTGGCGGGATTTCGCAAGTATTCGCCACGGCCGAAGCTCCCTTCATGCCTCTGGCGCTCTCACAGTGGAGCCCGGCACCATCGACCACACCACTAGCTTCGCCTCGCGACGTTCTACGTCGTGCTCCCCTCGCCTTCGCCGGAGCATCACCGGAGCACCGTCGCCACCGTGAGCCCAAGCCGCGCCGACGTCGTCGTCCTCGCCTCCGACCATCCGTACACGTTCCTCCGCAACCGAGGTGAGCACCGGCATCCACGTCCTCCCCTCTCTCCATTCCACCCCTCGCCGGCCATTGGAACGCCGTCGTTTGCCGGCAACGCCGCCATCTAAACCATAGACTGAAGCTCCTTTCTTTGCGTATTACGTCGCCGTCGAGCTAGCTCCGGCCACGTTGTCTACTTCTCGGGCATCGCGGCTTCGCGTTCTACATTTTGCTCACCTCCTCGTTGCCGGGAAATCACCAGAGCACCACCTTCTCCATGCGCCCTGCTTGCTGTTGCTGTTCGTTATGAATGGAAGATGAACAGTGCAATTTAATTATCTAGTCACTTCATCTTTGTACTTGTCCATTTTAATCTTCCAAAATTCGTTCTCTCACATACAAAGTCCAAATCCGTTGATTCCTTCACCTAAATTCATCTAAATTCACCTACTATTCCCAGTATTTATTTCATAATTTTTAGATTTTATTTAATTTCCGTTAATTATTTGGTCCATTTTGCGCGTTCGTCGCCGCCATCGGCCGACCGTGCGCTTTCCACCTCAACCGAGGCAAGCGTTGTGTTCCCTGCGGTTCCCCCTTCAAATCGCCACAAACCTCATCCGCTAACTCACCTCCGTTTGCCCGCAACGCCGACGTTCGCCCGCCGCCCACCGAAGGTTTTCTCCGTCGGACTGCGTCGCCATCAAAGATCCTCTCGCCGAGCCGTCAACACCGTTGAGTTCGCCTCAACGCATTCAACATCGTACTCCCTCGCCATAGCCCTAAAACTCCTTCTTTGTTCCCAGTTATCCGAAACCATAATTTTCGATGAATAGTACAATTTTCGGAATTTTATTATTTCATGTAACACTCAACCTTCCGGAATTTCGTTCTCACTCATACGAACTCCGATTGCGTCGATTCAACTTTCTAAATTCATATAAAATCGATACCTTCCTATCAGTATTTATGTTATAATTTTTGGATTTTATTTGGATTTTATTTGAATATTATTTGAATTCGAATCGTTTACGCGTATAGATTTCGACGACTTCGGACGACCGGATTTCAACACCATTTGGGGACATTGATTAATTAAGCAAGGCAAGTTACACTCTTAATCATATTGATCCCATTATTTTAAATTAAATTAATTATTATGTTTTAAATTATTGCATGCTTATTTTTATCAAGTATTTGAATTCCTGTTTTAAATTGTAGTTATGCCTAAATCCTTTGTATTGCCAAATCTTGACATTGAAATGAACCTACCATTGACACTTTAGATAAAATCTAGTTTATGCAATAGTATGAACTAGAATGTTTTGAGAAAATTATGCTTAGCCATGCTTAGACCCAAAATACTTGATTTGGGGAATTTCAGCCAAAAATCAAATGTTGTTTGAAATGGTATCCATAGCATTGGTGTGCCATGGATGTTTGAAAAGGATTTTGAAAAGCAAAAGTAAAGTTGGTTTGGATCTAGGCGAAATGGATGCTTGGTGGGTGCAGGATTATGCACGGGATCGATCCGGGAAGGATTGAGGCCCAGGGGTTATATGGAAAGTCGCCCAAGTCAGTTAAGGACCGGTCTCTGAGCAATCCTTTGATATGCCTATAATGGGCTATGCCACATCGTACAACCACATGTCTCCAGAATGGGGCGTGGGATCTGGCTGATTAATTTGTAGAATCCCATCGCAGTTTATCATGCATGCGTGGGTGGTCTTTCATGGCTTTGTTTTCGTGACTATTTTATTCCCACTGGCGCAAGAGGGGCTCTGAACTATGACGGTTAGTTCAAAGGGGCGAAACCTTAGCGATTTGGGCTGCGGTGGAAGGGCGCATTGTAAAAGCCTTGTCATGAACTCTAGACTTCTTACCTTGGTAGTGAGAGGTGGCATTGGCGGATGCCGAACAAACTAGAGGAATCATGTCATGTGGGTAAAGTGTACAACCTCTGCAGAGTGTAAAACTATTCGAATAGCCGTGTCCACGGTCATGGACATGCTAGTAAAGCCTCTCAAAGTTAGACTTTGGTTTTGTTTGAAAAGACTTTGTCAAATGGATTATGCAAATGGGAATTGGGCGGAAAGCCATGTGATAGGAGGGTATCCTTCACCATTCATGTGTGAATGTTATCTGACTATAAAATTGATTTATAAAATGAATTTTAGTTATGTAATAACTGCTTTGGAACTTAGTACAAGTATTTAAAGAAAATGCTGTTTTATGCAAATCAACCATATTAAGCCATCCTTTGTTACATCCTTGTATGCATGTCATTCTGTTATTTGACGGGTGTAACTTGCGAGCACGGTAGTTGTGCTCATACTTGCTTTATGCAAACAAATTTCAGAGGAGAAGAACTTTGCTACGGTGTGGATCTCGGCGACTAGGCCGCTACTGATCGATTGCTCGTGGCGATTAACTGGACTCTACTACATCTTCTTCGTCTTCATTTGTGTTCTTTATTGTTGGCTTGTAAGCCTCCTTTGTAATCAACTCTGTTGTTATTTATTAATAAAGTCGTGATATGATTTTGTTACCATATTTGTTTACTGTGTGAACTAGCTACTGATCATGGGACTAGTTCAAAAATGCACAGAGGATTCGGGAGTATTAATTCTCGGGTCTTACACCTATGCAAGCATGCTCATTATTATTAGGTAGACCTTGGCAATATGATAGATATACTGAACATCATGGTAGATCTAATCATTATACTTTCACATATAAAGAAAAGAAAATCACTTTACTTCCAATGTCTCATGCTGCCATATTACAGGATGAATTAGAAAGATCTGAGAGAACAAGTACGGAGAACACAAAAGATGATCATAAGATTATAGCTCCAAGTGAAATTAAATTGAAAGCTCCTGTTATGTTAGCTACAAAATCTAATTGCATTGACATGGAAAAACATGAATCTGAATGTCATACTATGATTTGCAAAGAATCTCAGTGTCCATTGGAAGAAGTGCATGTTTCTTTGCCTCCTGTTGCTACTAATCTTTTGCAGGAGAGTGATGACTTGGAGAAAACAAATGAGTCGAGGACGACTCAAATTCAAGAATGGGAGGATGATGAGGACATCGACCCTAAGGATACAACCACTGCTTCGACCTGCTGCACTACATCCTCTACTTCAACAACATCCTCTCCGATAGGACTTTCGGCTAATGCAACACCATATTACCCAATTGGATCGTGCTACGTCTACATGCCATGGTGCTACGTCTACATGCCATGGTACTATGTTTACATGCCATGGTGCTCTCAGTATGTGCCAATCAGAGTTCAAAATTTGGATATATTTTGGTCGATCAATTCGGAATCAGCCTGACAGCGCTGACTTCAAACGTCCATAACTTTCACATACGGCATCCGTTGGAGGTCTACGAGTACTTGATGGAAATCTGATTTCGTCCTCTTTCCAACGGATCTGGCCTCACCTCCAAATTCTTTCTGGACTGATTGTAATCATTAAAAGAAGACGTCATATCACTTGTTTAGGCCAAACTGGGCTTTGTAATCATACTGAACTTGGCCCATCTGCCAGCGGCCCACCCGGGCTATTTCTTTAGTTTTGTGGCTCCTCATTCCCTATTTAAGGAGGCCACACCCCCTCTAGTTTTATTGGATTTTGTTTAGTTAAAAGTTAGCCTTGTTGCAACTTCGTGTATTGGCTTGTGTCGACTAGACCAACCATAATACCGCTTTCGAAATCCCAATTTCAATATTTCAATCTTTATTTGCAATTTCAGATTGCTTTATCTTGTTCTTGCGTGCTTCTTCGGTGTATGCAGGAATCGACCTTCGTGGTCAGGTCAACCGGGTATTCGTGCACGGTTGATAACGACTTGTCAATCAGTTCAGCGATTGCGTGGTTTCGAGCCTTGCGTGTTCGTAGCCAGGATCGTCAGAGTTGAGCGACGCCTACCGGACTTATCGTTCTCATCGAAAGATCGGGCTAACAAATCAAACCTTAGGGTTCATCACTAACTCAAACGGTGTTACCTTTGTAGCACTATGTTTAGATATACGATGAGCCCATAGTACCTCAGACAATACTTTATGCCACCTCCTATGATTTTCTTCTATCTTTTTCTTAATGAGCTTAATCAAGGTCTTTTTACTTGACTCAGCCTGACCATTGGCCTGAGCATAATAAGGTGATGAATTAAGGAGCTTGATTCTACGTGACTCGGCGAATTCTCGTACTTGATGAGACATAAAAGATGAACATTGATCAGAAGTCAAAGTCTGTGGTATGCCGAATCTATAAATGATGTGTTCCAAAATAAAACTAATCAGCTCCTTATGTGTCATGTTTTTAAGAGGAACAGCCTCTGTCCACTTAGTGAAATAATCTGTGGCTACTAAAACAAAACGATAACCTTTAGAAGATGCAGGGTGTATCTGGCCGATAAAATCTAAACCCCATCCACGAAACGGCCATGGTTTAATTATAGGATGCAACATAGCAGCAGGTGCCAATTGCACATCACCAAACCTCTAACATGACTCACACCCTTTATAATATCTGAAACATTCCTCCAACATAGTCGGCCAATTGTAATATCCCAATTTTCTGGAGTTGTTCGAGTTCTGGTCTTGCTTTCCTTTCTCTCTGTTCGTTCAGGCCTCTCTGGACCTCCCTTAACCTCTTCTGACCTTTTCCCCGTTTTGACCTCCTTCTTTGTTTAGACCTCTTCGTGGTTTAGACCTCCTGATCTATTCAAACCTTCCTTCGGTTATGACCTTCCCTTGGGTCACGACCACCCCCGAGGTGCTCCCAGCTCGGGTTTGTGTTTCAAATGTCCTTGATTTCTGAAATCCAGTGCTCGGGTTGAATTTCTCCTTCCGAGATCTCCTTTGGTTCCATCTTGACCGTTGAGACCTCCCCTGCGATGGTTTTGATCGTCGAGATCTCCTTTGGTTCTATCTTGACCGTTGAGACCTCCCCTGCGATGGTCTTGACCGTCGAGATCTCCTTTGGTTCCATCTTGACCGTTGAGACCTCCCCTGCAATGGTCTGGACCGTCGAGATCTCCTTTGGTTCCATCTTGACCTTTGGGACCTCCCTGCGTTGGTCTTGACCATCGAGATCTCCTTTGGCTCCATCTTGACCGTCTAGACCTCCCTTCGTTTGGAACTGAGGGTCTAGACCTCCCCTTGTTTGGATCCAAGGGTCTAAACCTCCCCGCTGTCAACCTATTTTCTCTCTCCTCACGCGGGTGCGCTCTGTCTGACCCATCCGATTGTGCTTGGACGGCCCAATGTTTTGTGCTGTTCAAGCAGTCCAAACTTCACCTCTGGCTTGGGCCGCCCGATTAAGATCAGACAGTCAGATCAAGTTGACTTCGGGCGCTTCAGACTATCTTGGACCTCCCTGTCTTTGTGGTCTCTTTGCAAAGACGACCCTCTTGGTCTTTTGCAAAGACCACCCTTTTGGGTCACGACCACCCTTTAAGGCCGCGACCTCCTCTTTTTGTCATTTAGTCGCGACCTCCTTTGGTCGGGACCTCCTCGGTCTTTTTGCGAAGACCACCCTCTTGGTCGCGACCACCTCTTCTGTTGGTGCTGCTGTGTGACATAATTCTGCGCCAACACAATTTGGCGACTCCGCTAGGGAATCGATCTATTCTCCGGCCATGGCGAAAGATGGTTCTACAGTCGATTCTAAGAAAATCATTACTCCTACACTTGAAGATCTACCCGAGGAGTACCGCCAGGAGTACGAGAAGCGTAAATTGGAATTCGACAAGCTGATGTTGTCGTGCTTCCAGAAGACAAGGCAAGGTGTCATTAAGAAAGAGGGTGAACTGCCATCTATTTACATCAAGCCCGAGGTAACTCCCACTGTGAGTAATTCATCACTTACCGAAGAGCAAGTTGCCTTGATGATTGATCAGCAAATAGGTGCTTCTGTATCCAATACCGTGGATAGGTTGCTATCTGGTCACCTTAGGACCATGGTTCTTGAGTTGCAAGACGAGAAAAATAAGAAACAGCCCCTAGCCAGTAATGTCAATACTGAAGTGTTTAATAATGCTAGTGAAATTCATCATGAGCATATACCTTTTGATGCATCGGTACCACATATAAATGCACAACAGGGCACACCGATGCAACATATACATAGCCGGATTGTTATTGGGGATTCGGCTAATATGGGCACCATCATTCACGATACCAAATACTGTTACACTGGGGGGCACACCATCTACTTTTGCGTTACCAAATAGCTCATCTGGTTTAGTAGGCTCGGCTCCACATATAATTGATTATCATGGCCGAGTAGATGAGGATTCAGCAAACTTATTTGTGCCTCCATACCGCACAGTAGCATATAGTACTCCTCCCATAACTCTTCAAGGTTCAGGCATTGCATATGGGCCATTGCCAGCTAGTCAGTATAATGGTTCTTTACAACATATATCACAGGCACAGCCGAACCAAGTTCCACAATATATGCATGACACACTTCAGCCTAATGTTTTTAGGCAGCAACACCCAGTCAATGTGACACCTAATCGGCCTACGGCCGAAACATGTGTTGGGCCTGAAAATATCAAAGAACAGGTAGCTAGTGTGTTCAGAGAGACATTTGGGGTAGATCCAAAAGGTAGAGCACGCGTGTATCAAAAACCATACCTCGATTTCTATGATAATGTTCAGTACCCTCGAGGATTTAGAGTGCCTGAGTTTATTAAGTTCACTGGAGATGATAGTAGAACCACTTTGGAACATGTTGGTCAATTTAATTTGCAGTGTGGTGAAGCCGGTGCTAGCGATGCTTTGAAACTTAGATTGTTTCCTTTGTCATTGTCTGACCCTGCATTTACATGGTTTACTTCTCTGGCACCTAATTCTATTTATACGTGGTCTCAGTTAGAGCAAAAATTCCATGAGTATTTTTATACTGGGGACACTGAACTTAGATTGTCACATCTAACATCGGTTAAACAAAGACACAATGAGTCTATTGCTGAGTATATCCGAAGGTTTAGAGATACAAAGAACCGATGTTTTAATTTGACAATTTCTGACAGAGACTTGGCTGATCTAGCTTATTCTGGTTTACTATCTCAATTAAAAGAAAAGCTAGAGAATCATGACTTCCTAGATGTTAGTCAAGTACTACAAAAAGCTCTGGTTCAAGAAAGCCGAGCTAAAGAGTCTAGAGATTTTCAAAGGTCAAATGATAAAATAAACATCGATCATCCTAATGTACACATGCTTGAACATGAATATGAAAGTTCGGACGGTGATGATGTTGATATATGCTTGGCCGAATGGGATCGGTCTTCAAAGTCTAAACCATTCATTTGCTCAGCTTTAAAGCCGATTCCACAGAAGAATCGGCAAGAAGAAATTAAGTATACTTTTGATGTCGCTAAATGTCATAGGATCTTTGATTATTTGCTACAAGAGAAACAAATCAGGTTGCCTGACAATCATGTCATACCAGCACCTGAAGAGTTAAAAAGGTGTGCATAATGTAAATGGCATAATTCTTATTCTCATGCCACTAATGATTGTAATGTTTTTCGTCGACAAATTCAATCGACCATTAATGAAGGACGATTGAAATTTGTTGTAAGTCTGAAAATGCAATTAGACCACAATCCATTCCCTGTCAATGTGATTGATTTTGAGAACAAAAAGGTGCTTATTAGGCCATCTCAGACCGAATCTACAAAAGGCAAAAATGTGGTGGTAGAAGAGAGGGCACAATGACATCAATTCTCGAGGTTATCAGAATGTTAGTCCAGAGATGATCAAACCAAAAAGCCCTGAAGTTGAGCATTGGAAGGTGAATAAAGACAAAGGCAAGACCATCAAAAGAATTGAAAGGCCGAAGCCCACTTTCAGGGAGCTTCTGGCTAAGTATGAGGATGGCAAGACTGGCCACAAGGTAGCTAATCGGCCAAATAATTTCAAGCGGCCAAGATCACCTACAAAGCAAAAGTTTGATGGTCGGGATCGTCGTCGAGAGGACTTCCATGCAGCAGCGCCATGTCCTCCTTTTGGGCCACCAATGCCCATCCCATGGGGTCCTCCTCCCATTGGTTTTCCTCCTTGTTCGCCATGGGGCTGGTGTGGTCCATGGATGCCACCTCTAATGTCTTCTGGACCATTTCATCTGGGGTGGACAACACCAAAAAGACCTGTGTTTGATAGGTTATCACGTCCTAATAATGACCGTTTTGATCAAAGAAATCGGTCTTACAATAAGAGAGATAATAAAGTGGTGAAGAAGGTTTATCGTATCAAGAGCAATGGTAATTTGGGTGTAAAGATATATTTGGATTCAAAGGCAAAAGAGCCGATTATCGAAAAAGAAGGCAAGCAAAAACGATCGGCTATTGTTGTTTCGAATGTTAGCAATGTGAAGTACATGGTAACAAAGAACAAAACATGGTTCGAATCTTGACGAGCACGCCTCTGATAGCCATGAATGGTACCGTAGCTACAGTACCCGCGGACATCAGTTTGGCTACAGTAACAACCGAGCAAACTGCATCGTGTGCTGATTTTGAAGCACCAAAAATAGTGGGAATAGTTAAGGAAAAAATATCTTTGCTGCCCGGGACAAAACCACAGCCCCGTTGGTGTCCTCTCGGTCTTTCTCATTCCCAAAAAAGAAGGTTGCAGCGGCTGCGCATGCAAGAACTCAGAGAGGCTAGAGCAGAAAAGGTGAGAGACGAAATATCTATGGTGCCTGTCCGAAAAGAGTGGAGGGTAAAGTTAGGTGAAATACCAGTTAAGGCACTTGATGGTGACAAGCGTGATTTGGTGGATTATGAGGGGCCTCCAATGAGTAAAGATGTAAGGTCGAAGCATGGTAAAGTTGAAAAAACCGATATTAAGGAAATGGAGTATGTTTCTAAGATATCGGACAAGGCAAGTACGAATAAAAGTATAGCAGAATGGGTAGATATTGAATCTGAACCATTCGTTTGTTTAGCTTTGGAGCCATCTCCACAAAAGAATCGGCTAGAGAAGAAAAAGTATACATTTAATCTGACTAAATGTGATCAGATTTTTGATATTTTATTGAAAGAAAAGCACATAAAGTTGCTAGATCATCATATTATGCCATCCCATGAGGAGTTGAGAGGGCGCCCATATTGCAAATGGCACAATATGTTTACTCATAGTACTAATAAGTGCAATGTGTTTCGCCGGCAGTTACAATCGGCCATTGATGGAGGTCGATTG
This sequence comes from Phyllostachys edulis, assembly GCA_036346405.1. Taxonomy (NCBI): domain Eukaryota; kingdom Viridiplantae; phylum Streptophyta; class Magnoliopsida; order Poales; family Poaceae; genus Phyllostachys; species Phyllostachys edulis. The sequence continues at coordinate 12,972,777 of CM070550.1, read as the reverse complement.
AAGTTTGCAGGAGACAGGGGGCACAAAGTAGAGAAACAATCTCTCCCTGATGCTTAAGAAGCACGCATGGCCGATGAAGTGTTGATCATCGTCCTGAGAAATATACATATGGCCGGTGTTTAATCATCGTCCTGAAGAACTATTGAAGATATTTTTTTGGCAAACATGTTTGTTTACCAAAAAACAGGGGGGGCATGTGTTGATGGTAAGATTTGGCATCTATAAATAATAGCTTCAAAAGACCTCCTGAGAGGTCCTGGACGGCTTCTTCAAAGATATCCTAGGAGGCCCGGGCTTCGAAAGACCTCCCGAGAGGTCCTGGGATGTCCCCTTTAAAGACCTCCTAGGAGGTCCTGGCTTCAAAGGAGGTCCTGGACGATCTTTACAAAGACCTCCTGGGAGGTCCTGGCTTCAAAGACCTCCCGAAAGGTCCTGGAATGGCCACTTCAAAGACCTCCTGGGAGGTCCTGGCTTCAAAGGACATCCTAAGAGGCCTTGGATGGCCTCTTCAAAGACCTCCCAAGAGATCCTGGATGACATCTACAAAGACCTCCTGGGAGGTCCTGGAGGGTGGATTTCGCAAGAAACAGGAGATCCTGGCTCGAAGAAGTGGTCCTGAGCGGCACCTACAAAGACCTCCTCAGAAAGCACCACGTTGCTTCATCAAAACCGCCTAGGACCTCCTCAGGTGTGTTGCGCGCCTCTATGAGAGCCGCTCAAGACCTCCTCAGGAGTGCCATGTGGTTTCATCAGGGCCGTTTAGGACCTCTTCAGGAGCGCTCACGTGGCCTCATCAAAACTTCCTCCAGAGCATTACGTGGCTCCATCATGACCGCCCAAAACCTCCTCAGGGGTGCTACGCACCTTCATCAAGGCCGTTCAGGATCTCTCCAGAGGCGTTCGCGCGGTTTCCTCGGGAGCGGCCACGTGGCTCCATCATGGCCGCCCAAGACCTCCTCAGGGGTGCTACGTGCCTTCATCAAGGCCGTCCAGGGCCTCCTCAGAGCACCTACGCGGCTTGAATCAAGGCCGCTCAGGACCTCCTCAGAGGCACTTGCGCGACTTAATCAAGGCCGCTCAGGACCTACTCAGAGCACAAACGGTGATATCGGAGGTTAACTGGCGGAACTACCGCTTCAAGCGGTATAACCGTGCATCCTGTGGTGGTAATATCGTGTATTGTTCAAGACCTCCCCAGGAGTGTCCGCGCGGCTTAATCAGGATCGATCAAGACCTCGTCAAGCTTCATCAAAACCGCTCAAGACCTCCTCGGAGTACCCACGTGGCCTCATCAGGGCCATCTAGGACCTCCTTGGAGTATGTACGCGGCTTAATCAGAGACGTTCAGAACCTCCCAAGCGGACCTCCCAGGCGGACCTCTCAAGCGGACCTCCTAGGTGGACCTCCCACGCAGACCTCCAGAAGGATTTCTCACGAAGACTTCCTCAAGACCTCCCGCGTGAACATACCACAAGGACCTCCTTAAGATCTTCCGCACGGATCTCCCACGTGGACCTCCCACGCGGATCTTTCGCGAGAATCTCTTCAGGTCCTTCTGCAAGGACCTTTTTCAAGACTTTTCATGAAGACCTCCCGCCAGAGCATCCAGGACGTAATAGAATAGGAAAGATTTGCCAGTTATAGAAAATATAACCGAATCATATCTGTGTAATCTTGTTCGGTTAAGAGTCTTGAGCTCCCACGGCTAAGACCTGTCGCCCTTTAAATAGAAGAGGGTCATGACCGATTGTATCATCAACCAATCAATCAATACAAATCGCATCTATTTTTTATCGTAGCTTCCTGTAATCCCGTTCTTTTCCAACCTCTTTTTGCTTCCTTGGCGAGGTTCCAGGACCTAGTCAAGACATTGCCGCCGCCTCAACACCACAACTAGCTCCGTCTAGGTGTTGTGCGCAGTGGTCCTTTGCCGAGATTGAATCCTAACGCCACATGGGTTCAATCTTGTCAACCAGTACCTGTTTAAGGCCGAATTGAATCAAATCTAGGCTGGTTGTGTGTTGGTGCTACTGCGTGACATAATTTTGTGCCAACAGTGGGCTTATGCGTTAATAGAGTATGATTTGGCTTATGAATCTTTAAAATCTATGAAAGGCCAGATTGTAGCTAATTTCATTGTTGATCATAGAATTGATAATGATATAGAGCTGGTTGATTATGTATCTATACATCCATGGAAGTTATACTTTGATGGCTCGGCTTGTAGAGAAGGACAAGGTGTTGGTATTGTTTTAGTTTCACCTAGAAGTGTTGTTTTTGAAACATCGGTTTGTTTAGAATATTTTTGTACCAATAACCAGGCCGAGTATGAAGCCCTTCTGTTAGGATTGCAAATTTTAGAGTCCATGGGTGTAAAGAATGTAGAGGCATTTGGTGATTCTTTGTTAGTTGTGCAGCAGGTGTCTAAGGTTTATCAGTGCTTTGATGGATCACTAAATAGCTATTTAGAAAAATGTTTAGAGGTCATAGCAACTCTGGATGATTTCACTATTAGTCATATATCCAGAGAAGAGAATATTAGAGCAAATGACTTGGCACAACAAGCATCTGGTTATCAAGTTAAAAGAGGTAAATTATTCATGATAGAAAAACCGATGCTAGAAGTTGCTACAATTTGTATAGCCAAACAACATAATGACAGTTCGGATGCTTTGGAAATATCAGACTCTGCCGAATCTAATGATTGGAGAAAGCCTCTAATTGATTATTTAGAAAACCCTAGCCAATCTGTTGATAGAAAGCTTCAGCGACAAGCATTAAAATATACATTGCTTGATGGAGAGTTGTATCACCGAACTATAGATGGATTACTTTTAAAATGTTTAGGTTCAGATCAATCTAGAGTTGCTATAGGTGAGGTGCATGAAGGCATATGTGATACACATTAGTCGGCTCATAAAATGAAGTGGTTATTAAGAAGAGCTGGTTTTTATTGGCCGACTATGTTGGAAGATTGTTTTAGATATTACAAAGGGTGTGAGTCTTGTCAGAAGTTTGGTGATGTGCAATTGGCGCCTGCTGCTATGTTGCATCCTATAATTAAACCATGGCCGTTTCGTGGATGGGGTTTAGATTTTATCGGCCAGATATACCCTGCATCTTCTAAAGGTCATCGTTTTGTTTTGGTAGCCACAGATTATTTCACTAAGTGGACAGAGGTTGTTCCTCTTAAAAACATGACACATAAGGAGGTGATTAGTTTTACTTTAGAACACATCATTTATAGATTTGGCATACCACAAACTTTGACCACTGATCAAGGTTCATCTTTTATGTCTCATCAGGTACGAGAATTTGCTGAATCACGTAGAATCAAGATCCTTAATTCCTCACCTTATTGTGCTCAGGCCAATGGGCAGGCTGAGTCAAGTAATAAGACCTTGATTAAGCTCATTAAGAAAAAGATAGATGAAAACCCTAAAAAGTGGCATAGGGTATTGTCTGGGGCATTATGGGCTCACCGTGTTTCTAAACATAGTGCTACAAAGGTAACACCGTTTGAGTTAGTGTATGGGCAAGAAGCTGTTTTACCTATTGAAGTATATCTGAACGCCCTTAGAGTGGCCAGGCAAAATGATTTGTCAGACGTAGATTACCACAACTTGATGATGGACAGGATAGATGAAATTGCAGATGAGAGGTTAAGAGCCTTGAGGGAGATTGAAAAAGATAAACTAAGGGTAGCCAAAGTCTACAATAAGAAAGTGAAGGAAAAATCGTTTCAAATAGGAGACTTAGTTTGGAAGACGATTTTACCTATTAGATACAAGGATAATAAGTTTGGGAAGTGGTCTCTAAACTGGGAAGGCCCATATAAAGTTGTGGAGATTGTTCCTGGAAATTCTTATATAGTGCAAAGTCTACAGGGAGATAGGCTACCTAAGGCTCTTAATGGCAAATATTTAAAAAAATGTTATCCGAGTGTTTGGCAAGATACTTGAGAAGCACGCCTGGCCGATAAGTTGTTGATCATCGTCCTGAGAAATATGCATATGGCCAGTGTTTGATCATCGTCCTGAGAAATAATTGAAGATATTTTTGTGGCAAACATGTTTGTTTACCAATAAACAGGGGGGCATGTGTTGATGACAAGATTTGGCATCTATAATGGTCTTTGCAGAACAAGAGGTCCTGGCCTCAAAAAAAACTCTTAAAGAGGTCCTAGACGATTTCTTCAAAGATCTCCTGGGAGGTCCTGGCTTCAAAAGACCTGACCTCCTAGGAGGTCCTGGCTTCAAAGACCTCCTAAGAGGTCCTGGAAGACCTCTTCAAAGACCTGACCTCCTGGGAGGTCCTGGCTTCAAAAGACCTGGCCTCCTTGGAGGTCCTGGCTTCAAAATACCTCCCAAGAGATCCTGGACAACTTATTCAAAGATCTCCTGGAGGTCCAGACTTCAAAGACGTCCTAAGAGGTCCTGGAAGACCGCTTCAAAGACCTCCTGGGAGGTCCTGGCTTTAGAACGATACTACCAGAGGCTAACTAGCGGAACTACCATTTAAAGTAGTATGACCGTGCATCTCTTGGCGGTAGTATCGTGTGCTGTTCGGACCATCCGAGTGTGAAGGTTTCTTTTGGACGTCAACTTCCTCAAGAATGGCCACACGGCTTAATCAGAGTCGCTCAAGACCTCCTCCTGAGCGCATCAGAGCCGCTCGGGACCTCTTTGGAGGTGCTCGCGCGGTCTCCTCAGGAGTAGCCACGTGGCCTCATCATGGCCACTCAGGACCTCCTTCAGGGCGCATCAGGGCCGTTCAGGGCCTCCTTAGGGGCGCTCACACGGCCTCATCAAGATCTTCTCAGGAGCGGCCACGTGGTTCCATCAGGGCCGCTCAGGATCTCCTCCAGGGTGTATCAGGGCCGTTCAGGGTCTCCTCAGGAGCGCTCACGCGGCCTCATCAAGATCTTCTCAGGAGCGGCCACGTGGCTTCATCATTGCCACTCAGGACCTCCTTGGAGCACCTACGCGACTTAATCAAAGCCGTCCAGGATCTCCTTGGAGCACTTACGCGGCTTAATCAGAGCCGCTCAGGATCTCTTTGAAGTGTTCACGTGGCTTTATCAGAGCCGTTTAGGACCTCCTTGGAGTGTCCATGTGGTGTCATCAGAGCGGTTCAAGACCTCCTTGGGACACTTATGCGGCCTCATCAGGAGTGTCCAAGACCTCCTCAGGAGAGGCCACGTGGCTTCATCGTGACCTTCCAGGACCTCCTTAGGAGCTGATGTGGTTTAATCAGAGCCATCCAGGATCTCCTCAGGAGTGCCACGTGGCCTCATCAGGGCTATTTAGGACCTCCTCGGGAGCGCTCATGCGGCTTCGTCAAGACTTCTTCAAAAGAGCTATGTGGCTTAATCACGGCCGATTAGGACCCCCTCCGGAGCATTACGTGGCTTAATCACAGCCGTTCAGGACCTCCTCAGAGTGCTATGTGGTTTAATCGCGGCCGTTCAGGATCTCCTCCAGAGTACTATGTGGCTTCATCAAGACCGTTCAAGACCTCATGTGAGGACCTCCTCAGGATCTCCCGCGTGGACCTCCTGTGAAGACTTCCTCAGGACCTCCTGTGAGGACTTCCTCAGGACCTCCCGTGTGGACCTCCCACGAGGACCTCCTCAAGGCCTCCCGCGTGGACCTCCCGTGCGGATCTTCCGCGAGGATCTCCTCAGACCTTCTGCAAGGAACTTTTTCAAGACTTTCCATGAAGACCTCCTTGAGCCTCCGGGATGTGATAGAATAGGAAAGATTTGCTAGTTATAGAAAATATAACTTGAGTCATATTTGTGTAATCTTGTTAGGTTAAGAGTCCCGAACTCCCAGCCTAAGACACCGGCCCTTTAAGTAGGAGAGGGCCATGGCCGATTGAAAGAATCAACCAATCAATCAATACAAATCGCATCTACTTTTTATCGTAGCTTCCTGTAGTCCTGTTCTTTTCCAACCTCTCCTTGCTTGTCGCTTCTATTTGGTCTCAAGATCGGGCGAGCAAATCACCACCATGTCAGTACCACGACTAGCTCCGCCTAGGTGCTGCACGTTGGTGCCAAGATCCGAAGCATCCAATTGTTGTCGTGATCCTTGTGTTGTGTGCAACACATTTTTGTGCGTAACAGGTTCTCCCTCCGAATGTTCAAATCCACTTGAGGCAGTCCGACCTGGCACGACAACTCTTGGAAGTCGTAATTCCAGATCTTCATCAGCACCTGGTAGTTCTCTCTCTCTCTCTCTCTCTCTGGCTAGCCCAGCTAAGGATGCGATCGAACAAGCTCTTCCTACGAGTTCGACCATCCCAACGCAGGGCTCACTTATGGACGGAGACGGCTATAACCCGGAATTCCCCTTCTTGGAGGGGTTTGCTCCAAGTTGCCAGATCGGGAACGCAACTGCCCAATTTAGGAGATCCCACGGAGAAGATCAACTACCTTGGCCAACAACTCGAAGACCTCAAGAGTGTCCTCAAGACAACTCAGGAGAACCATGCGCAGATTTTGCTTGAAGCTGTCAAGAATGGAATCAGTTTTGCTTTGGCAAAGCTGAAAGTCTCCGACCCCACCATAAATCTCCAAGTTGTTGAGGAAGACCTCAACTGCTCGGGAGGGGAAGCAACCAGAGTTTTCAAGAAAATGATACCTCTCGGACACAAGGTTGCGGAGGAAATGGAGGTCGGGTCTCCAACACGCAGCGACCAATCTGGTGGCTCCGAGAAGTGAATGATTGTAATATTTAGACTGTTGTAAATAAAACTTACCTTTCATCATCAATGAAGTCTTTGTTTTGTCTTCTTAAATTCGTTGAGCACTCATATATTCCCTAGCCCCCGACTGCCTGTATTAGTAGAAGAACTTTACTGAAGAAGCAGAAGACCAAGAAAATGGGCAAAAGCTACGACCACGGTACAAAGTATATGCTGATTATATTATAAAAATGATCTAAGGATCACTAGGAAATCAATGTGGTCGGAACCAGCGTATGACTTCAACTAGTTTTAGATCAGTTCCATAATTGAAATACTGTGTAGTACCTTGTGTGGTTGGAAGATGCATAAGACTTGTATTGATGATAAGGATTCAAGCAAAAAGCTATGCAAAAACGATAAGTGAACTTGTTTATATATCTTATCCAAAACTAGTCGTAAAGGTTGCTAAGAATCAGAGACTAAGAGAAACACTTCACGAAACGTGTTCGTGCTCAAGTTTCGACTGGCAGCGAGGATCGTAAGAAATGGATCGTCGCTAGAAAGCTCCTTCCAGTGGGCAGAACCATGTGCGGAGAAGGAGAGACTTCGACTAGGAGGCTTTCCGTGTCCCGACCAGTAGCCAAAACAAGAGTAGAATAGAATGTTGAAGGTAAGAAATGCAGTCTCTGAAATCTTAAGCATGTAAAGTACTATATGTAGTTGTTTGTATGATGCTCTTGTTACTCGTATATTTCTTTAAGAAAAGAATGTTGATCGCGCGTGAGAACTATTGTCTGAAAGGTTACGATTAGGACCCTTATGGCGTTTGACTCGATGTCGTAGCCATAGAGTAATAGAGATCCTTAAAAAAGGATATCGGAGAGAATCTGGTCTTCTTCCACCAATTAGACAACAATAGTATGCAAACCAGATGATGAGACAGACATATAAACAATATCATTCGTCGCAAAGTAAAGAAAATGCATCTTTATTAAAATATTGAAAAGAAAATGAAAATACAATTACACAAAGAATTTACGCAATTGGTCAATATTCCAAGAGTTTGACAAAACACGCCCGTCTAACATAGCTAGTCATACCAAACCAGGTCCGGTGACTTCGACCACAGTGTATGGACCTTCCCATTTGGGAGAATGTTTATTGCGATTAGCCTGGTTCTAAATTAGTCATAGAACCAGATTACCTACAGCTAGGCTGTGAGGTTGCACCTTACGACTATGGTACCTTCGCATGGCTTGTTGGTAAACCACCGATCGTATGGGGGCTTGGTTTCGTCGTTCTTCAAGGAAATTGACATCGTCGAGTCTTCGTTGTATCTGATCATTCTCATTGAAACAATCAGTCCGAGTAGAGTCGATTTTCAGTTCTAGAGGAAGCATGGCTTCAAAGATAGTAAACCAAAAAATGGAGTTTCACCGGTCGACGATCGGTCGAGTGGTTCGAACGGCCCATAACACAGAAGGAAGTTCTTGAACTCAAGCTCCTAACTGTTTGATTAACTGGTTGAACACTCGGCGTTTCACTCCTTGCATTATGATACCATTGGCTCGTTCAACTGCTCCATTGCTCTGCGGATGAGCGATAGAAGCGAAATGTATCTTGATACCTAGATCCTCGCAGAATTCTTGAAAATTTCCGCTAGAGAATTGGGTACCGTCGTCTGTGATTATACGATTGGGTATGCCAAATCGTGTGATTACGTTTTTTAGGAACCTCTTAGCGGCTTCAGTCATTGTTTTAACAATTGGCTCGGCTTCTATCCATTTTGTAAATGTGTCAATCATGACGAAAAGGAATTCAAAGCCCCTGGGTGCTCTTGGGAAAGGTCCCAGAATGTCTAGTCTCCAGGTTGAAAAAGGTCAAGAAAGAGGTATGGTTTGCAAAGCTTGTGCCAGCTAATGCACTTGTCAACTATGAAATTGACATTGTACCCACTTCGTCACGAGCTCTTTTGCATCATGAAGGGCAGTTGGCCAGTAATATCCTTGCCTGAAGGCTTTACCGACCAATGTTCTGTAGGAATGATGTGCTCCACAGACTCCTCCATTAATGTCGGGTAGCAACTTAATGCCATCCATTTGAGATATGCATTTCATCAACACTCCATGAGATCCTCGTTTATACAAGGTACTTTCGATCAGAGTGTATGATTTGGCTTTTCAAGCTATACGATCAGCCTCTACATCATTTTCAGGAATAATGCCATGCTGAAGATAATTGTAGATCGACATCATCCAATCTCTACCGTGATCGTGATGTATGACCTATGGAGCATCCATGTTCTCAGGATCGATTTGTATGACCTCTAGTGAAACATCTATGTCCTCGGAAAGCTCGACCACCGAGGGTAAATCGAGTTGCTCGAGAAAAACTCCGAGTGAGACAGGTGACCTGGTGGAGGCCATCTGTGCCAACTAGTCTGCCAGAAAGTTTCCTTTCTAGGAATGTGATGGATCTGAAAACCGAAGAAGTGATTTTTGAGTTTTCGTACTTCCGCCAGATAAGATGACATCTTGGTACTTGAGCATTAATACTCTTTCCTGACTTGATTCGCTACTAGGTGAGAATCACCTTTCACTAGTAATCTGCGAATCCCGAGCACACGAGCTGCTCGGAGTCCTACCAGCGAACCCTCATATTCTACCACATTGTTTGTAGCAGAAAAGTTTAGCTAGATGGCGTACTTGATGTGTTCGCCAGTAGGGGATATCAAGACAACTCCAGCCCCCGAGCCGTTGAGCATCAAGGAACCGTCAAAGTCCATTGTCCACTCGTTGTGGTGTTCATACTCGGGCCCTTGGGTGGGTTCAGGGTTTGTCTATTCGACAATGAATTCTGCTATTACTTGGGACTTGATTGTTGTTCATGAGATGAAATGGAGGTTAAACGCCCCCAAGCTCGACTGCCCATTTTGCTATTTGTCCTGATTATTCTCTGTTTCCAAGGACTTTACCAAAGGGATATCCGGTTGGTACGACCACTTTGTGGGCCTGAAAGTAATGCCTTAGTTTCCTTGAAGCCATAAGGAGACCATAGAGCGGCTTTTGTACCTATGGATATCGTTCCTTTGGTCCATGTAAGACTTAAACTACGTAATATACCGATAAGTAAGATGTTTTCACGATCCAACCACGATTACACCCTCGATTTGTTTCTTGGCGTTGTAGCCACATAAATCAACAATGTTTCTCCCGATCTTGGAGAGATTGAGATTGGGGCACTCGTAAGGTACTTCTTAAGTTCTTCAAAGGCAACGTATGCTTCTTTAGTCCACTCGAAACTTCCATGTTTCCGAAGGAGTTTGAAGAAAGATAATCATTTTCTCCTAAAGTGCTATAAACGACTTAGCTACCGTCATACTGTAGGTTAGTTTTGGACTTCCTTCTTTGTGGTGGGAGGGTGCATCCAGTCGATGGTGAATTTTTCTTGAGTTTGCTTCAATCCCTCTAGCCGAAACTAGGAACCCAAGAAGCTTTCTAGAAGAAACTCTGAACACACACTTCTCTAGATTTAACTTAAGGTTATGCCTGCTTAAGTTATTGAAAGTCTCTTGTAGGTCGGAAATATGGTCACCGGCGTTGATGCTTTTTATGACAAAGTCATCAACGTAGGCTTCTAGATTTCGACCTATCTAAGGATTAAAGGTTTTCTGCATCGACCTTTGAAAAGTCGCACCAGCGTTTTTGAGACCAAATGGCATCATAACATAGCAATAAGTGCCATATGGAATGATGAAGGAAGTTTTCTCTTCATCGTCTTTACTCATATTAATCTGGTGGTACCCTGAGTATGCATCTAAAAAACTTAACAACTCACACCCGGAAGTAGAGTCTACAAGTTGATCAATGCGTGGAAGGGAAACGACATCCTTCGGACAAGCTTTATTAAGATCTGTGAAGTCAATACACATTAGCCATTTTTCATTGCTTTTTCTAACCATTACAGAGTTGGCGAGCTACTCTGGGTGGTCGACTTTACAAATAAACCCAGCCTTGAGGAGCTTGTCGATCTCCGACTAGATTGCCTCCTTTCAATCAGGTGCGAAACGTCTTAGCTTCTGATTGACCGGTTTTTTGTCAAGCTGGAGAGCTAACCTGTGCTCGATCACTTCCCTGGAGACTCCGGGCATGTCGAACGCCTGCTAGGCAAATAAGTCCTGATTTGCTCGGAGGAACGAGACGAGCGACTCTTCCTATTTGAGGTTGAGTCCTGCCCCGACCAGTACCTTTTGGGCAGACGCATTAGCGTTTCTTGACCCAGACGAAATGTTGGCTCTTTCCAGAGGAGCGCCTTTGCCGAGTGGTACCTCCTTGGTCTGGTCAGAAGGCTTTGGCGTCATCTTTGGCCTTGAGTGCTTGACCTGCATGGTAGAAGGATTAGTCTCCCTGGTCAGAAGCTCATCGATCAGTTCTAAGGACTCCCGATCACATGCATAAGCCACTTTTCGATCTCCTCGAACCGTGATGACTCCTTTCGGTCCTGGCATTTTTAGACTCTGATAACCGTAGTGCGTGGCTATCAGGAATTTTGTTAAAGTCGAACAACCGAGGATTCCAATGTATGTGGTTTTGAAATCCACCACATCAAATGGAATTTTCTCTGTTCGGAAGTTGTCGGGTCTTCCGAACGTAACCAGTAGGGACAGCTGTCCTATCGGTTTAGCGATAGAACTAGGAACTATGCCGTGGAAGGCATATTTCACGGGTTTTACCTTTGACCTGGGGATCTGTATCTCTCCCAATGCTCTGCAAATAAAATATTTAAAGAACTACCTCCATCTATTAAGAATTGATTAACTTTACAATTGTTAATAGTAGGTTCAACCACAAAAGGAAACCTACCTGGTCGAGTCGGCGGGATGGGGCAGTCTTCTTTGCTGAAGGATATTATAGTTTTCGACCACTTGGATGGCTTGACGGTGATCGGAGACTCGGCAAGGTTGACCTCCCGTTCCACGGCCTTCAAATGACGTCTCGAATCGTACGAGGAGGATCCTTCGAAGATCATATCCACCGTATGCTGTGGCTCCTGGTAGTCTATCTCTTCATCGCCATCTTTGTCCTTGGAGCTTGGTTCTCCGAGTTCTGTTATGGAGGGGAAGGGTCCTTTACCTGAGTAGTAATCTTCGCCATTTACTTTGCCCTAAGCGGTCTTGCGAGATCATGCCCTGCTGCCTTGTGAAGTGGACACCACTTCTTAGTTTTCTTGAAGTCACTGGTCGGAGCCTTAGCTTTGCTCCGACCAATGAAATCTTTCTTGCCCTTGGTAAAATTTTATGGAATCACGAGGACTTCCTTGTTGCCAGGCTTGCGATTCTTCTTGTTCTTGATAGACTTCTTATTTTTCTTCTCTTGCTTCTCCAGACCCGACTGGGGATCTTTATCTTTCTGATTGATAGCTTCATACCATTCGACCGCTTCACTAGCAGCCGCGTACTTGTCTGCCATGTCAAAAAGTTCGACGGTCGTTCGTGGAGGATTTCTTGCATTATCCTCCATAAACCGGTGATTCCTCAGTCCTTCTTTAAAATCCTAGATGACAGAAGATTATGCGATCTCTAGGATGGAATTTCGAACATGACTAAATCTCTTGGTATATTGTCGAAGAGTTTCATTGGTTTTCTGCTTCAGCCGATGAAGATCATCCTCCTTTAAAGGCGGTCGTATGCGTCCTTGAAAGTTGGCGTCGAGTGTCGCAGAGTGCTGCTCCCAAGTATAGATAGATCCGGCCCAGAGGTTAAACAACCACGACCAGGCAGACCCTTCAAGGACCATGGACAAATAAATTGCCATCACGTTATCGTTACCACCAGCGGTCTTGATGGCGGTCGAATAAATTTGAAGAAATTCTAATGGGTTCTGAGTTCCATTGAACTTCTCTATGTTGGCTGGTTGGAACTGTTCGCCCAGCGAACGGCTTGAGACTCATGCAAAACGCCGACTCGTAATGGAGTGTAACGTCCCGTTTTCTTTTAAAGTCCTTGCCAAGTTTTCAAAATAAAAGTAACCATTTGGCTTTATTGAGAATCCAAAGCAACTTTGAGATTTTTGAATCTGGAGAGTTCAATTGGAATTAATCAAACCTTAACTAAGCTCTTAGTTGGTGTTCCTTGCTGGTTGTAGCTCTCTGTTGTGTCTTCTTGCTCTTGGGTTCTTTGTGTCCCCGAGCCTCCCTATGTGCCCTGGGTTTTGTCTTCTCTTTTAACTTCCTTTGTTGGCTTGAATCTCTTTGAGACTCGACCTCCCCTCTCTCTCTCTCATCTTTCCCCTCTGTTGGACCCTCCGTGTTTGGAGTTTTCTTGTTAAGAACTCGGCTCGGGTTGGTGTTTCTAACCTCTTTGGTCTCTTCAAGCCACGCTTGGCTTTGCTTCTTTGGACCTCCCTGGACCTCTCCACGCCTCTCGGAACCTCTCGAGTTCTCTTGGGCGCTCGAGTTCCTCTGGACCTCCCAAAGGCCCTTTGGGACCTTTCTAGACCTCCCCTTGTTGAGATCTAGCCGCTCAGACCTCCCCTTGTTGAGATCTAGCCGCCAGACCTCCCTTGTTGAGATCTAGCCGCTCAGACCTCCCCTTGTTGAGATCTAGCCGCTCGAGACCTCCCCTTGTTGAGATCTAGCCGCTCAGACCTCCCTTGTTGAGATCTAGCAGCTCAGACCTCCCTTGTTGAGATCTAGCCGCTCAGACCTCCCTTGTTGAGATCTAGCCGCTCAGGACCTCCCCTTGTTGAGATCTAGCGCTCAGACCTCCCCTTGTTGAGATCTAGCCGCTCGAGACCTCCCTTGTTGAGATCTAGCCGTTCAGACCTCCCCTTGTTGAGATCTAGCCGCTCAGACCTCCCCTTGTTGAGATCTAGCCGCTCAGACCTCCTTGTTGAGATCTAGCGCTCGGACCTCCCTTGTTAGGATCGGCCTTTAGGACCTCCTTTCAGGAGATCTTAGCCGTCTGTGTTCTCCTTTAGTGGGATCAAAGGTCGAGACCTCCTCAGCCCAAGACCTCCTTAGCGCTTGGACCCTCTTTGACTCTTGTGGTCAGATCGCTTAAGGCTTTGCCTTTCTCACCTAAGGGTCGTCCGATCTAAATCGACGGCCTAGCCTTCTCGGTCTGTTCGCTCGGTCCGAAACGGCCTCGTTCGCGCCATCCGATCTGGATTTGACGGCTCAAGCATAAGTGACGTTTGATGGTCCAAACGCGTTCCTTTCTTTTGGACCGCCCGATTCGATCGAGCAGCTCTGCCTTCTTCGCGTTTTCCTTGATCCTGGGACCTCCCCTCAGGCTGTTTTGCAAGGACCACCTCCCGGCCCTTCTTTGGTCTTTTGTAAAGACCACCCTCTTAACCTTGAATATTCTGTTGGTCGGGACCTCCCGACCCTTTGATCTGGACCGTTGAGGTCCTCCCTTTGAGATCTTGACCGTTAGATCTCCCTTTGAGATCTACTCGTCCAGACCTCCTGCGCCCTTTGATCCGGACCGTTGAGGTCCTCCTTGAAATCTTGACCCTTAGACCTCCCTTGTGCGGTCCGAGTGTCGTGGCCTCCTCGTTGTGAGCTTTGAGGACCTCTTGGCGGGACCTCTTCTTGAGTCCTTGGACCTCTGTCCAGACCTCCCCTTTGAGTGTCTTGGACCTCTTGCCGGAGACCTCATGGTGGTCTTTGGCAGGGAATGACCTTTTTGGTGGGGCCACCTCTTTGACCATGGTGCACCCTTTTGATCGGCCCCACTTGCGGCCCTCTTCACCTTGTAATTGTTGCTCCTGCCTCAGAACTCTATGCGCATTTAATAGGTGTCGGGTCACATTAAATCTTGATCCATCCGAGGTACTTTATTTCAATTCTTTTTGGGCAAGCCCCGCCCAAGTAGTCCCGTTACAACACGTCTCTGGGTTTCCTTGTGGTGCACACCACCAACTCCGGCTATATTTAGCCTGGGAGGGCAGGCCTTTGTAATCTTTTGCTCATTTCTTCCTTCCCTGCCTCCTCTGCTCGGTTCTTCCTTGCGCAAGACCCTCCCCGGGAGCTCTTTGAGGCGGTGTTAAGCCTCTTGGTTTCCTTTTGGCTGAGTTGGTTTGAGTTCCTTTTTGGTTCTTTTGTTGTTCTCTCGGCTTAGTGTGGTTTTGCTTATTTGGTTCTCTTGCGGCGTGTAGATCACGAGTTCGAGGAGATCTTGGACCCGGCTCTTCTTTGCAGAAGGCTCTCCTTTGCTTGACCAAGGCAAGCCACAGACCTCCTTTGATCATCTTGAACCAAGCTTTGCAAATGTATTTTGGTTTAAATTATCATGCATGGCTATGTTTATAAGAAAATAGTTTGGGCTATAGTTACTTACCTACTTCTGTTATGCCTCCTTTATACCTTGTCTCCATCATGTTGTCATGATTCACCTTGTGAGCCTTAGGGTGGATAATTTAGTTGGCGTTCTCATTATTTGCTAACATGGGGGCCGAGGTCTTATATAGCCTCGCTTAGAAAACGTGGTTTGGCGTATCATGCTTCATCTCCAATAATCTTGACTAATAAGTTATGAAATGTGTGGTTGGTGCCATTGTTGGCGACTATGGCGGGATGCCTAAATTTGTGTCAAGCGTGGTGTGAGACCACTTGGTTAAAATTTGTGTGCAGGGTGGGTGGTCTTTTGGCATGGGCTAATACAATTGTTTTGCTAAGGCAAGAAGGCAGGAGTGAGTAGTGGGTCTTGTACACCTTGGTTTGTGGAAGTCTTGCCTTAGCACAATTAAGGACTTCACTTTGTATTCTGTTTAATCGGGCCAATTAGTGCAACCACAAGATCATTTTATGGGAATGGTGCAGGCTGAATAATTAGCAATGAGATGGCTTGGGGCTGTTTTGGTTGGCGTGTGATTCGTTGGCGCAAGAGGGGCACCCCATAACCCTGTGGGATTTCTAGACCCTTTGGAGGGGATTTGAAACCTTAGCGGGCGACCCTAGTCGGTTCAAAGCTTTGTAAAGGCCTTGCAGCGCTCTCTAGGCTGCTCACCTTAGGAAGTGAGCAGGGTGACCGGAACCCATCCCGCTAGAGAGATCGTGGATTGTGGGTAAGTTGTACACCTCTGCAGAGTAAAAGATCTATTGAATAGCCAAGTCCTTGGTCATGGACATGCTCGGTGAAATGGTGCAAGGGTAGATGTTTCAAAAGCTTGTGCCCTTGGACACTTCAGCGAGATGCTTTGGCTTTGCCTCGAAGAGACCTTGGCGGCTCGGAGGGGTCAAGGTTGGCTCGGGTAGTGGTCCAGGTTGGTTCGAACCTCTGGAATGGGTGTTCTGAGTGGGTTTTGGGTGAGGACACGGCCCTTTGGTGTGATCAGACCTCCCCAATTTTTGGTTGTGGTAGTGAGTTGGTGCTCACACCACCTTTTATTAAAACATCAAAAGTATTATGTATTATGGTTTTACCTTGTCGCCTTTCAATCTATTATTGCTATTATTGTCAAATTTGGCTTTGCGCAAACTAACCATCTGACTCTCCATTGGTAAGTCCTTGCATGAATATTATGGCATCTTTGCTCTCTGTGACTTCTTGAGTACATTCCAAGTACTCATGGCTTAAATACATGTCAAAGCAGATTATGAGGATGACCAAGTGCAGAGGCAAAGGCACCTCTTCGAGGAGGAATTCTTCGACGACCAAGATGCCTAGGGCGTCCTCCACCCGAAGCGACTGTGGTGCTTGTTGGATGAAACCTGCGTGTTTTGGTGTTTGAGCCCTAGAGCTCCTTGTCGCCAGATTGTAAGTCCTCGTTGGTTTTGTAAGCCCTCAAGTGGCGAGACCTCTTGTTAACAAGCTTGACCATAAGGTCCTATTATATAAAGTTAATTTATGCTGCTTCATCTTTGTTTGACCTTGTTTGACCTCGTGGTTGTGGTATTGGCTTGTGTTCTTGTGCGAGCTAGCTCTGATTGTCCCGGGACTAGCTCAGATGCAGGCGGGACCACCAGGAGGTCCCACGGGACTTCTTTGGGAGGTCTGCGGACCTCTCTTGGTGATGTGCTGGAGGTGCTACGGCGGTGGCGGCCACGACCTCGGGAGGTCCTCAAGACCTCTGGGAGGTCAAGGCGGACCAAGACCTCCGGGAGGTCCATAAGACCCTCTGGGAGGTCTGGCGGAACCTCCTCGGTAAAGCTCCATGCGGTGCTACCACATCCTTCCGTGGTGACTTCGCAGCGCAAAAAAAAAATGATCCTCCCGGACCTCTTGCGGTACATCACGGGGTGGGTCGTCACATGGAGTCATGGCGCCTTCTCTGAAAAGGAGCTGAATTATAGTCAATCGGGGATCGGATCCTTATATTTTCATATCTAGGATCCGGTGTCCTAACCCAGTCATGGACGTTATGATAACGTCTTTGACCAACCGCTTGGTTCAGATGATGCCTGAGATCGCTTGAATCAAGTGATCATTCCTCTTGACGAGGAGGAGGAGTAGCTGCTATGAAGTGCCATCTTCCTTCGTGATTCCCTAGTTGGAACCTACAAGGGGGTCTTGGTGTTAATCGATCCTCTGCTCGACCAAGTTGTCCCCTACTAAGAGAGGAGCACTGGGACGAGGTCATCGTGTGACTTTGCGAATTCCTCTACTCCTGGTACATTTGTGTACGTTGTATGGTTTGTTGGAGGATCTCCGACACCTGACCTTCAAGCTGAACATAACCTGGAATTCCTGCTAAAGCAGGGTCTGGATTATTCAGGATATTTCGGACTCATTGCGGGTTTTGTATCGTTACCGAAGGTCATGGTAGATTTCCGCTTGCAATGGGCGTCCGATGAGTTGAGTTTTCCCTCGACCTTCCGGTTGGCCCTGCCTAATTCCTTACTCTTGATAGGGTAGGAACAGGTGAATTAACTAATGCACGTCCATCAGCTCGGTTGCCTCCAGTAGTTGGTGCTTGAGCTCCCGTACCATCTCCACCAGCAGGTGATGACGAGTTAACCCATAGAGGATCGTGCATGGCATCCGGATTGGTATCTCTGATTGTGTTAACTTCATGGCGCCAACAGTGATCTTTCAATGAACTCCCGTCGTAGCTAAGGGAGAGCCTTTTAGTGCTTCCACAAGGAGTCTCCACGATGGGGAGCGATCGGAGATTACTACCTCTGGTGGGCTTTGTGGTGGACTCAGCCTGATTCGGTGGACCGCTGATCATATGCTGAGTTTCACCATGCCCACTTAGCCTACGATCGGTTATAACTTTATCGATACTCTTACCATATGTCTCTTGGCCCCCGGAATACGTAGGAGCCATTGGCAAATACTGGTCGTCCACGACAATATCGAGAGTACATGGACTCTCTGATTGCGGCGCTGCACTTCCATTGCCGCTTCTGCTGGTCGGATCGATTGGGCTTGTAGAGGCGTTCGGACGTTCCGAACTGGTCGAAACGAGCGGTTCCTCTGGGAGCGTCATTGTTGGTGGCGGTGTATCCTCATCCATCCGATCGATTTTGTCAATCTCTGCGACTGGCGAGCCGGCGGAGGAGGAGGAGGATGATGACATCCCGTTTTCTTCCATGACGTGGATGCATGCGTCTATGTCGAGGCTGGAGTAGTCCACCAAGTCGAACAAGTTTTTCTCATCCCAAGTCCCTACCATGTCCGCATGAGCGGTGATAGAGCAAAGGAAGTGGATGAGGAATGCTTGAGCGAAGTAATCTTCAAGAACTCAACACCTTCTTCCCCACGGACGATGCCAGCTGTCGAGGATCGAGTCGTCGATCTTACGAAATAAATAGAGGAAAATGGCAAATAGTTTTTGGGAGAGAATGGGACTGCTCTTTATTGCTATGTACTGGCTATTACAGGCGATGCCCTCGACAAGGCAGTGGACTAATCCTAATTATACTAAGCGTAATGCTTGCTATACTGTGGAATCAGACTTGAAACATGAATCTAATATCAATTGTCGTGCTTCAATCTGATGCAATTCCATCCGCGCTCCATCTTTAAATAACCGTCGAAGAGGTGGCAGTTGCTCCTTGAAGAGACGCCTGTTGAAAATACCGCGGCTGGTCGGAGTGAGGCAGCGGTTAATAAAGTAACAACCGTTCGGCAGTTGTGTGTCTATGAGACCCTCAACCGTATGGTGGTTGTTGTTAGTGTATTAGGACCATGAAACGTCGCATGGTATGGAGCAAATATGACATGTGTTCCATTCATTACACGGTGAAGAATATACTCAGAGTTAGATCCGAATGTCAATTCATTGCTTCTACGAGCAGTCATCTGGTCGGGGACTGGGTATAGGACCTCATCCGAATGAATACTTATTATGTAACCTCTGGAATCCTTACAACCACAGGGGTCGTTAGCCTTAGGGGTTACGACCACGAAGATATATGGTCTTTTATTATGTATTAAAGTAAAATATAGAGATTTTAATCCTTGTTAGTGTGCCTATAAATTTGGAAAAAGCTCATGACTCACGAAATGGCTCGGCTCGGACCAAGCTCGAGTCGGCTCAGCTCAGGCTCGTGACATATTCCAAATCTCCAATCCTCTAGATGCATATCGCCCACGCTTCTCCACCGTCCTCTGTAGTCGCCTTCGTCCTACTCCAGTATACTGTCTGCTTCGTCATGCCGTCCTCCGCCGCCTCTTTCTCCTTCTCCATCCTCTTCCTCGATCGCCCAATCCTCCACCACCCCATCCTCCTTTGGCCGCCCCCTCCTCCACCGCCCTTTCTCCTTCCCGTCCTCTTCCTCTGCCCCCCCTCCTACTGCCTTTCTCCTTCCCGTCCTCCCTTCTGCCCCCCCTCCTCGCCTCGCTCAGGACATCCACTTCCCCACCCCTCCCACCGACGAGGATTGCGACGCCGATGACTTATACGGTGACTTCAACCTTGGGCTCGCCTTCCTCCCTCTCCCGCCCAAGATTTGTTGATTTCAATTCAATTTTATGTTCTGTTTGTTTATCATGTGAACACAACTTGTAATGGTTGTTATACTGAATTTGTTTTGCTGGGTCTCACTTCCAAGAACTAGTCTTACAGAGTTTATGTGACATGACTTCAAAAAAAATTTGTCATGGTCCAGCAACACCCTTTATTCAGTTTTCAGTAAGGGTGACATGATTGGGATATTTTATTTTTTTAACATTCGCTACATTGCCATTCTTGCAATTTTTACTTGTGTCATCAGTGTTCAGCATTGCCATGATTGAAGAGAGCTCATGCCTTCTCTATTGTGTGTGTCCATTCACCTCTTGAGATGTTAGTGGAGATAGGATATTGTAGCTAGGTACACAGACAACCACACACCATCTTCATATATTATTGGAGTTGGAGATATGATATTGTAGGTTGATTAATTTTGTTTTTCCCTTTTCAAAGTGTAGTGGAAATCTTAGCGGTATGAAAGTGTTCCTAAGATCTTTAAATTTAGAGAGATTAATTTACCCCAAGACCACACATTCAGAGGACTACATCACCTTGCTATATGGACATTTGGAGCACTAGGATCCCATTTCCATTGAGGGGCTAAGGCTGTAAATGCATGCTTGTTCTAACTCGTCTCGCGAGGGCTCGCAAGCCGGCTCGAGCTTCCCTTCGAGCCGAGCCGAGCCAACCTCCTACCTCGTGCTGGAAACGAGCTGGCTCGCCTGCGTGCCTAGCCTAGCAAAGGCTCTGGGTCCGGGTTTTTTCGGTTCTACCGTCAGTTCAGGTTTTATAACTATGATGAGAAGAAGAGAGAAAGAAGAGAGAAAAACACAAAATGAAATGACGAAAGAATTCACTTGGGCCAGCCTTTTTTAGTGGGAAAACTTTTTATATACCATTGTAAAGTTTCTGACTCCTTGAAATGCAACTACAAAATCGTGGCTTCCTTATTTATCACTCATTTTGCAAAACAATGCCCTCCACACCACTACCGTCCCTTTAACTGTTGGCTATTTTTTCGTTGTCGGTTTTTTTTAGGATGACATCAATACCTTCATCTCTCCCCTCTTCCCCTATCTCTCCTCTTTTACTCTCCTATTCGGATTTGGATCCTCTGTATTACTGTAGTATTTTATGATTGCTATAGCTATTGATAGAGAACGGTAGCAAAAATACTATATCTATTGATATCGGCCTTCGATTTTTTTATCGATAAAAACCGCTAACTAATACCATGTGCTATAGATCATATAGATCATCTACATTGATAGCTTCCATCCAGATCCACCTTGCCGTAGCCGCTACTTCACCACGGGAATCACGGCGGAGGTCTGCGCCTGCGAGGAGGGAGGCCACCGCTGCTCGGTATCACATCGACAACAGGGAGGCAGCGCCGGCTCGATTTGTGCAGGGGTGGCGGAGGACGCCGCCGCCGGCTCGATTTGTGCAGGGGTTGAGGAGGACGTCGCCGCCAGATCGATTTGTGCATGGGTTTAGGAGGGCGCCGCCGCCGGCTCGATTCGCATTGTGGGTGGAAGAGGACGCCGCCGCCAACTCGATCTGCGTCGGTGGTGGAAGAGGCCGACGGCGAGGCCCAAGAGCCGCCCCCACGGCAGCGGCGTTCGAGGTGGAGGAGCCCAGGTGGGTGAGCCAGCCGGCCTCCACCATGGCCTCTGGCGAGCAAGAAGGGGAAGAGAAGGGGTAGGTTGAGGCAGCCGGCGGAGCGGAGGAGATCCGGATCTGGGTTCGCCGCTCCCTACCGAGTACCGACGATGGAGAAGACAGCGGCAAGGTGCAGAGCAAATCCGGCGGCGGCACTGTTGTGGATAAGTAGAAATTCTAAAGAGTTAAGTCCATTCTGGGTCGGCCCTTAAACTTTTTATCTTTGTGTCGTTTCGGTTCATAAACTTTCAAAGTGTGTCATCACTGTCTCTAAACACTTTGTTTGAGTCTCAAATTAATCTTAAACTTTTATCTTTGTAATCGTCCATAGACTTTCAAAATGTGCCATTCTTGTACCTAAGCAAGACTATGTTTGAAACCCAAGCAGTGTTTAGGAATAGGGATGACACACTTTAAAAGTCTATGGACCAAGATAACACAAAGACATAAAAAGTTTAAAGACCAGTAATGGACTTTACTCAATTCTAAACTACAAGCAATGAAACTGTTTGTCTTTCGTTCTTATGTACTATATCACAATGTCCTTAGTACTTACAGATTCTCTTCATACTTTTTTTTGACGTAGAAGGTAGAAAAACTCTACCTTATGGCTATTGTATTAAAATGGTTGACAAAGATCTGTAAAAAGCGAAAAAAAATAAAAGGCAAAAGAAATCTAATTACAACAAGAAAGCTATTTACAAAAAAGTTGACAATCATTGTCGAAGGTGAGTCGGTGCTCTGATTTGGACCGGCGGGATCAAAGATCAATGTATTCTCGGATCGACGTTGAATCGCATTGTTTCCACCTTGTATTTTGGAATATCCTTTTATTCCGTATGGTCCATAAAGCATGAGCTTGCAGCAAAGAAAGCATATAGGCCAAACTTCATGGTAGCTCAATGAGTGTGTCTTTGGCTGTTTCCACAAATTCCAAGATGTCCTTAGAGGCGGTAGCCGCCATATGTCCTAGCTTTGTCCATATATAGTCATGACTTTGCATCGAGAATGATGTGATCGATTGTTTCTAAGCGGGGCAAATATCACGGTGAGGATTTGTTGTCCATTTCTTAACTGTCATATTATCCTTGGTGTTAAGCTTTCCTGAAAAGCTAGCCATAAGAATATTCTCAGATCGATGGGGGATTGATTTAAGCCAAGTAAAATCAGTCGCCCTCCACTTGAGGCCATGGGATGAAAGTACTTGGTATATTCCAGGAGTAGTTACATTTGTCAAGGTTGAAGCCATGATCCGTCGGTCCATGGTCCCTTGTGTGAGATCTTTGCTCGAGATAAGACTTGTAAAAGGCCACATGCCGCTCAAGGGTAAACTTCTTGTGTGTAATCGGATGAAGTTCAACCGCCGGATGTTATCAACTAATTGCGAACTGGCTGTGCAATTCGGATTAATGGCAAATGTGTATAGGGTAGGAAAGCATAGATTGAATCTACCCTTGTCCGTCCAACTGTCCTTCCAGAATGAAGTGGTAGATCCGTCTCCAATTATAACCCTCGTCATTTGTATAGTTGTCTCAATGACTTTGGATAGAGTTCTCCATCTTCTTAGTGTCTCGCTGAGGTCAGGTTCGTAATTGGTTCAGAAGATATCGCACGCAACCAATTGAAACAAGGTTTCTTTGAATCTGACAGTAACTTTGCTATGCACTTCATGATTAAAGCTTTGTTATGAATCCGTAGATCTCGTAACCCTAGACCTCCTTGCTCTTGGGTAGGATAACCGAGTTCCAGCGACTAAGGCACGCCCACCGTGAACCTCCTTAACTCCCTTCCAAAGGAAGGCTTTTTCGATTTTGTCGATTGCCTCTATCTTCAGCTCGACCCAATGGATACAACTCATATAATAAGTAGGAATTGCTGATAGGACTGCATTGATCATTGTCACTCGTCCTCCCCAAGAGAGCAACCCAGGCATCCAACCTGCCAATTTTCTGTCTATCCTGTCGATAATCGGTTGCAGCAAACTATGAGGTATCTTGCTAGTGGAGAGTGGCAGACCCAAGTAGTTACATGGAAGTGAGCTGAGTGGGCATTGCAGGGCGGTGGCCGCTAAGGTGGCATCTTGTTGAGACATGTGGATGGGTACCAGAGTACTCTTATGGTAGTTGATCTTCAAGCCTGAAAAAATTACAAACGAATCCAGTAGCTCTTTGAGAACCATGGCTTGTTGGGTTGTCCCCTTGAGTAGGATTAAGGTGTCGTCCGCGTATTGTAACATTGGTGTCGTTTCTTGAATATTCAATGGGTGTAGGATCAGTCCATTAGAATGGGCATGCTGTAGCATTTTTTGAAGGATATCTGCTACCAAGATGAAGAGAAAAGGAGAAAGTGGGTCTCCTTGCCGTACCCCACGACGGTAATTAATTTGTTCCCCTGCTATCCCATTGACAAGAATCTGTGCTTTCCCTGACGAAAGAATAGCATGTATCCAGTTAACCCATCTGCTGTCAAACCCTCTGTGCTGCAATGTCAGTCGAATACATTCCTAACTTATTGTGTCAAAAGCTTTATGGAAGTCTAATTTTAGAACTAGCATAGGCCTTTTCCTCTTCATTGCACATTGGACCAGTTCTGAAGCTAGAGTGAAGTTCTCCGTGATTGATCTTCTTGATATGAACCCAGACTGCATATGACTGACAAGGTCAGCGATTCTCGGTTGTAGTCTATTTGCCAAGACTTTGCTAATGAGCTTGGGTATGCTGTGTAGCAGCGAGATGGGTCGAAAGTCCTTGATTTGCGTTGGCGTGTCAATCTTAGGTACCAAAGTGATATAAGATTTGTTTACCCCAGACAAGTCGATATTATTGGAATGTAAATCTGCAAAGACATGTACTAGATCAGGTTTCAGAACGTTCAAGAACTTCTTGTAAAACTCATTTGTATATCCATCCGATCCTGGACTTTTGTTGTTCGGGGAACGTAAAATTGCATTTGCTATCTCTTCCTAAGTAAAGTTGTCTGATAGAATTTGAAGACTTTGATTTTGTTGATAGAGATGTGTGAGATCTATTGTTGGTGACCATGGCAAGTCTGCACTGAAGAGATCCCTGAAGTAATCTGTTGCAATTTGCAATTTGGAGGTATTGTCATAGTATTCAATTCCATCCTTAATGAGCACTTTGATGTTATTCCGTTGGTTTCTTATGGAAGATGCTACATGAAAGAAGTGTGTATTTTCATCTCCCAACTTGCACCATTTAATCTTTGCCCGACGCTTCCATTTGAGGGTCCAGAACCAGTTGAGCTCCTGCAAATGTATTTTGACATTTTTCCTGAAGGTAAATTCCAGGTTTGTTAAAGGCCTCCACTCCTCCGTACTTTCCAAGTATTCTAATGTGGTTCTGGTATTTTCCAGTTGGGAAGGTAGGCTACGGTTCCTCTTCGACCAAGATCTGATTTTCGCCCGAAGTCTTCTTAGCTTGAGATTGGCAGTAGAAATACTAGTCTGAATCCTGGTTCCTCGTGTCCAATTTTGTAACACTAGATTTTGAAAATCTGTTGAATGAAGCCAGAAGTTTTCAAGTCTGAAGATCTTTGACGCATGTATTTCTGTTTTGACTTCTGCCACAATTGGATTGTGATCTGAAGTTGCTGCTACCTGTGATCTTGCCGTAGTGTTTAAGAAAGTTTGAGTCCATTCTGTATTGATCAGAATTCTATCGAGCTTAGCCATTGTTGGATGTCTCCTCTTGTTCGTCCAAGTAAATTTCTTGTTTGGAATGTCAACATCCAATAAACCTTGGTTTTGAATCCAAGTATTAAACATGGACATACCTGCCCAGTTTATATTATCGTTGCTTTTCTCAAACGCATATCTATAAATGTTGAAATCCCCCAGTACCATCCAAGGTCCAACCAAGTTCTGTCGAATACTATCAAGGCTATCAAAGAAAGGTTGACGGGAATTGTCTTCAAAAGGTGCATACACATTTGTAACATTGAACCGGATCCTGTCTGTTTTTAATTGGAATGCTACTGTCAAAGACCAAACATCAGACTGGAAAAGTGATGCCTCTAAGTAGATCATACCCAAAAACGCAAGAGCAGAAACCAACCAGTTGGCATCACCCTCCGCAGATATGCAATCAAAGATAATATCAAATGTGTTGACCTAAACAGTAGATGTTGCCATACAAACAGTTAAAAATTAAGATACTTAGAGAGCACTTACCACTCGCACTGTAAGGAATGAAATACCATTATCAGCTAACTCATCTTCGTACAAGATAACCTAAATATGTCATGTCAGGGGTAAACCAGTGTATAGAGCAATCAATTCATGAACAATTTGTTCCGTTTTCGTACCTCATCATAGAAAAGAATTGAGTCTTTTTGCTGAAAGGGCAACAAGGTCGATCCGGTCAACAGTATCCTCCCAACACAACCTGCTACTTCCATCTGAACTTGTTTGCATCTGGAAAAGAAATAGCCACAAAAAATATGTTTGTCTGAATGTGGTACCAACTAGCAAGAAAAGTAAATGGACCAAGGAACCCCAAAAAAAAAGAAAAAAAAGTTGAAATTAATAGAGTAGACTAAGGTCCATACAGTGTCTCAGTTCGGAACCACAACGTTGCTCCCACAGTATGGTGTCGTGAATGTATAGTCATAATCAAGTATGACTTGATCAGAGAAGGCTTGCTGCAAGAAGAAATTACTAGATGAACCTGCTCCTAGTTTTTTTTTTTTTTTTGCTTAATAAATTATTAAATTCGCAACACATGAAATGTTTGGCTAAATGATTCAACAATGATTCCTCCTAGTGTTCTAAAATCTACTCGGCCATATACTCGACCGTATATAAATAACAGGTGCCCTTGCCCTACCTGTTACCGTGTAATTGCTGGTTATACCGCATTATCGGACCAGTTATGACGTATAATCACAACTGTGTGGGTAACCTATCGAGTACCAGTTGCCAATTTTTCTTGATTCCTCCTAAAGAAATCACAGGCATATTGTCGTGTGCACCAGCAAGCGATCAAAGATTGTAACTACGAGTCGTGGAGGGCCTAGAAGTTGGCCCTGCGAGTTTGGCGGGCTTCCCCGTCGAAGCAGCAATCAGAAAGAAGAACAAGAAGCAGGAGCAGAGGATTCGGAGATAGATAATAGGGAATTCTTTTCCCTTTTTTTCATAAGACCAAGCCCTTATATAAAGAGGACGGAGTACAAACCGAATCAATTTAGAAGTACTAATCTACTCATACTTAAAATAGTATACTACCAAAATAAGAATTGAATTCCTATTATAATTGCTTGTACTATCCAGAATCCTGACCGGAAACAGTTCCTGCAGCTCTATTGTCGGAAACCTTCGACGCGAGCTTCCTTCTTCGTGAGCTTCCTTCTTGAATACGTATTCCTCCACATAACATCTCTCCCCTCCTTAACAAACAGGTTGTCCTCAACCTGAATAGCAGGATATTGTTGTTGAAACTGCTGCAACTCCTCCCAAGATGCTTCATTATCTGGAAGATCAACCCATTGCACCAGCACTTGCCATTTGTCTCTAGCCTTACGAGCGCGGATGACCTTATGGGGAACAGGAAGCACCTTGCCATGAAACAAGTTTGGCAATGGAAGAGGGCTGTCAGGAGGTCCTAAGTGATATTCAACCTGAAAATCAAGGCAAAATTTGATATATACCATCGAGAATCTCGCCATCTCGAGATATGTCACTTAGTTTCTTAAAATTCAAAATTTGCCACTCCAGTTTCTTTTTCTTTTGGCATATGTCATTACCATCCATTTTCTCCCATTTTCTTTTCTATTCTCTGATTTTTCATATATTCCAAAGGTAAAATACCAGTTTTGCCCTTGTCCCTTTGCCATCCATCCCCTCTGCCCTGCCCGTGAGTCACACGCATCCATTACACTTGGGCATGCGCTGCTCCCTGGTGAGAGGCGTCGTCGGTCCTGCCCCCTCCCCCTCCCCGCTGGCTGCCGCATCCAAGCCTTGCTCCCCCTGCTCCTCATGGTCCTCGCCCAACCATGGCCGCCTCCCCTTAGTCATTGCTCCCCTAATGAGATGGCGCCCTGATCTGCTCTCCCTCCCTCGCTCTTCAAGACGGCGGCCACTAGAGCGACGACGCGGCATCTTCAAGACGGCGGCCGGCGAGCTAGGGTCCGACGAGCTGGGGGGTGGCTCGGAGACGCGGCGGCGGCGGCCACCTAGGGGGCGGGCCTGGACGGCGACGCGGCATCTTCAAAAGGGTGGCCCAGAGACGTGGCGGCCGATGAGCTAGGGGGTTGGCCTGGAGACGCGACGGCGGCCACCTAGGGGGCGGACCTGGATTCTCATGGAGCTCATGGAGGCGGGAGGACCGAGAGGGAGCTCGGGAGGCGTGGTGGGGCGGCACTAGAGGCGCAGGCGGGATGCAGTGGCCGACTGGGGACGGGACCGGCTCACAGGGGAGCTCGGATGGACCGGACACTATGCTAATGAAGGGAATTGAAAGATGTTGCATATATCAGAGGCAAAGGGACAGGGGCAAAATCGGTATTTTTATCTTTGGAATATATGGAAAATCAGATAATAGAAAAAAAAATGGGAGAAAATGGATGGTAATAGCATATGTCAAAGGAAAAAGAAACTGAAGTGGCAAATTTTGAATTTCATGAAACTGAGTGGCATATCTCGAAGTGGCGAGATTCTCGGTGGCATATATTAAATTTTGCCTGAAAATCAAACCCAAGAAGCTTGCTTACCTACTGATGTTGAGGTATGGTAGCCAATTGTTGATCAAACAAAAATTTCAGGCTACAATGGTCAGTGCGAACAAGGAACGAACGTCCCCACAAATATGGACGCCAATAACGCACAGCTTGAACCAGCCCAATAAGTTCTTGCTCATATGCCGCTAGATTTTTGTGGCGCTCTGACACACGACTAAAGAAAACGATTGGACCTTCTCCTTGATGCAATACAGTGCCAATGCCCATACCGGAAGCATCACATTCAACAACGAAATGGAGCCGATGCAATTGTATGCTTCAGTAAGTCAAGCACTCGAAGCTTTAGGAGTCCAGGAGAAACTATCTTCTTCAACAGTCTAGTGGGAGGGGCGGCCATACTGCAGTTGTTTCGCTTAATAGGATATACCTATGGCCAATTAAAGCACAAACGGATACACAGAGTCTAAAAAAAGTTAATTGCCATGACACTGACTTGTGTTTTGAGACCTTGGGTGATGTCCAAACTTGTCTCAAACACAGATGAAAAAAAATGAAGTATGATTACAATGTCTTGCATTTTTGTGTGAAAAAATCCTTATAATTTAGTTTCTGTTGTAAGTACTTATAGAATGAACTATAGACAAACTGAATCTTGTGTCCGATGGTGAATTTTCTGCATGATGGAACTGTTTCAGTTTGAAGGTTACAGCTTGCACCTTGAGGCAATCCTTGTTATATTTTTTTTAGATACTTTTACCAGTGTTTTTTTGTACCATTTAACTTCTGTTACATTTATGTGCATGGATAGCTCTACAACTAATTAAGCTTGGCTTATGACTCCTCCCGGAAGTGCGGAATCAGTCAGCAGCACTGCAGCAGCCTCGTGGTGCCCTAACCACAAGAAAGTAAGGAGAAGTCTCATAACTCAGTGGAACCTGGGGCGAATCCATCGGGTAGACTTCATCAGGTTGAAGCCTACTCTCCACCGGCGCCCAAAACACACACCCCCCCCCTCACACCCCCACCAACCTCCGGCACTTGGGCGCTACCCTACCATGGCTGTGTCTGCGTGACTGCGTCAAAAAAGAAGAAGAATCAGGAGGCAGGAGCAACCCGAGAGGGACGAGACTACGGGAACAAAAGCAAGAGGCCGAAACAGCAAAGCGCCGAAGCCTAGGCCCAACTCACTCCCCAGCGGTCTCACACGGGCAGTCCCTTCTCACGTCTCCATGTTCCCATCTACAAAAATTCTCCAAATCGGCAAATCTTCAATCGACTCCCCAAATCCCCAATCGATTCCGTCTAACAATCTTTTTTGGGTTTTTTCGGTTCAGTAAATACGGTATATACGGTATTGTTAGTTCAGTAAATACGGCGTTTTAAAAAATACGTTTCGGTTTTGGTAAATCCCAAATTTTTTCGGTGTGGTATCGGTAAATAAATACCATATTTACTAAAGTTGACACAAATTACGAACGACGTTGCACGTAGCAGCATCACTAATTCACTATGCAGTATGTATCACATATTCGCACTATTGCTTGCAGACGCAACAGCAAGCCAGCAAGCAACAACCAGCAAATCAGCAAAATAGCTAAGTAGCAATAGTGCAATACTAGCAAAGCAAGCAGGACTGCTCATGCTCAAGGCCTCAAGTGCTCAGGACAAGAAAGTGCTAGACACCCAGCATTCAACAGCAGCCTGCACCCTGCACCCCGCAGCTCATGCGGCTAGGCGGCAAGTGGCACCCAGCAACAGCACACAGCAGCCCGCGGCCCATGCGGCTAGGCGGCAGCACCCAGCGCCAGGCTGGACCGTGCCGCGCGAGCGTCCGAGGACCGAGCCAGAGCGCATAGATTTCGGTTTTGGTCCGGTTTTTTCGGTTTTCGACCGATTTTACCGAAAAATCGAAATACCAGAAAACCAGATTTTTAAAAACCATACCGAATACCGGTTTAGCCCTACCGGAAACTCACAACAAGAAGAGAGAAATTAGGGACGGAGTCACAGGGTACTTACGTTGTCGCCGCAGCGCATGCAGAGGGGCTCGATCTCATGGAGCGGCGCGGCGGCGTGCGCCACCTCCTCGTCGGCCGCCGCTGACTCCGCCGCGGAGCGGAGGTCCACCACCACGCGCCCTTCCTCGCCGGAGCCCGCCATGGCCGCCGGATATTTGTGCTCGCCGGGCTTTTCTCGCGAAGGAAAGGTAACGAGCTTCTAGAAGCTTCTGACGATTTCCTCGCCTCGCTTTGGTTGGTTTGGCTCTGGCGACTGGCGTTCGTGGTAGTCTGCCCTTTCAGCGGCCTCGCGTCGCGGCGGCCGGCGGGAGGGAAGGACCAAAGGAGTCTCTGGACTGGAAGCAGCTGGGTGGAGTTGGGCTGGGCCATGTGAAAAGGCTTAGGACGTTTATATCGGTTAAAAGTTTGAGGCCCATTTAGTAGTAGTTTTTTTTTTGAAACTGTCGTGTCGTTTCCATTTGGCAGCCGGCAGGAACGCCAGGCAGAGCAGGCAATCGTCCAGAGCCAAAAGAGACGGCTGTTTTAATCTGAGCAATGTAAGTTGGCAATGGGTGCTGCAAATCTACTTGAAATAATAGGCTCCAATGCACTATAGTTCACGGCGATTGTCGAGGCATGCTGGGAAGGGAAAGCAAACACGTCCACATACACATTGATACACACAAAGCGGTCTTAGGCAAAGTCAAACAGCGTATACTCGTCATAAGGAAGGCACAAACAGTTGGTGGTAAAGGCAAGCATATAAAAATGAAACTGCACGCTTAGCACTATCGCACCAAGTTGCAACATGATCTCTCACTAGATATTGTATGTGCATTCTCACGAGAGAAAACACACCGAATTCCGTCGTTCCGTGGAGACAGGGCACCGTTTTTAACGGCGACGCTTACGGCACACGGTTTTTTTTAACTTGCGGACGGTCACTGAGACACTGATTTGGCAAATTGGCACGAGCAAAGGCCCGATTTGCCCTTGGATTTGCTCTCCATGTGGCCCGTAGTGGCCAAAACGGGAAGCCAGCGCGGCGCCACCCACAGATCAACCGCGCGCAGGGCGGGGGCGCGCGCCCACAAAACCCCACCCAGTCCGGCAAGGCAATTCCCCTCACCCAGACTCCCATCCCACCTCCTAAAACCCTAATTAAGCCCAGCCCCGCCCGCCCCGTCGCCACCCCCGCGCCGCCAAAATGCAGGCCGCCGCCACCGTCAGCCGCTCCCACCTCCTCGCCCCGCCCCCGCTCCGCGCGCGCAGCCGGCGCCCGTCTACCGTCCGCATGGCGCTCCGGGAGGACGGCCCGTCCGTGGCCATCGTGGGCGCCACCGGCGCGGTGGGGCAGGAGTTCCTGCGCGTCATCTCCGCCCGCGACTTCCCTACCGCAGCCTCCGCCTGCTCGCCAGCGAGCGCTCCGCGGGCAAGCGCATCTCCTTCGAGGACCGCGAGTACATCGTACAGGACCTCGCCGCGCCCGGGGCGTTCGACGGGGTGGACGTCGCGCTCTTCAGCGCGGGCGGTGGCGTCAGCCGCGCCCACGCGCCCGCCGCCATCGCGAGCGGCGCCGTCGTCGTGGACAACAGCTCGGCGTTCCGGATGGACCCCGAGGTTCCTCTCGTGATCCCGGAGATCAACCCCGAGGCCATGGCGAACGTCCGGCTGGGGAAAGGGGCTATCGTGGCGAACCCTAACTGTTCTACCATCATATGCCTCATGGCTGCCACGCCGCTGCATCGCCACGCCAAGGTACCACCTTTTGGCACTTGGGATTACAGAAGTGCCATCTTTAGGAAAATTGATCTTTGAGACCAGAGATAACTACCTCCTTTGTTTAAGATTGTGTACCTGAAACTAATAAAGGTCTTACGGATATCTGAAACCAAGAAATGTATAGATGTACATCTCTGTAAGGCTCAGATTCCCGGAACCAAACATTAATCTTATCCATGGTTGTCACGGCGTACTTGGCGACCACGGCGCTTGAGAGGCACCATGGCGTCCTCAGGGCGAGATACGGCGAGCTACAGCCAAGCAACCCCCCATCGGGAGCAGATCAGAGCAGAGGAAGAGGAACAAAGAAAAAAGAAGAAGTAGAAGGAAGAGGAAGACAAATCGGGAGTAGAGGAAGACAAATCGAGAGCAGAGGAAGACAAATCAGGGGCAGAGGAAGAAGAACTCAAGAAAAACAAGGAGAGGACAAATCGGGACTTCGGGAGAACTCAAGATTGAAGGAAAAAAAGTAGAGGGAGTACCTGGCGTCGGAGGTAGGGAAACTCACCAGCGGCCGGCGCAGTGAGGGGCAGCGACGGTTAGGGTTCCACTTCCATGCGCAGCTTCACTTCTCCCGCTGATGCCCTTCAGCTTTGCTTCTCACGCGTCCGACGCCCCCTGGTCCCTTCACTTATCATGTGGCGCACGTGGCGAAGGCACCTGCCCAGCCACTTGCCGTGGACGCCGCGGCGACGCCCCGGATGCCAAGCTTTCCTGGGCGCTCACCTAGATGGCCAAGGCGAGGCAAGCCTCCACGGCGTCCCCTCCGGACCGCCACGACGCCAAGGCGACACCTTGGCAACGCCATGACAACCATGATCTTATCTTTGAAATTATAATGCTTGAAACCAAACAAGAGTGTGATCTGCGAAAAGAATCAATATCTGAAACCAAGGGTCATCTATAGAAGAAGCGGTGCTTGTAACCAAAGATTGGTGCATCTGAACTGAGTTCTTTTAATTGGAAAAAGGAAAAGATTAGAATGGAATTCTATCACATCGCACTCACTTCCTTTCCAGCTCGCATGTGTTTGGCTTTGTGAATCTTCCACTAAAGCAGTTTGAGCCAACAAAGATATGCTTTAGTAATGCTTCTACATTTTAGACACAGAAGAAATTTTGCATCTGTCAATGCAATTCGCTGAATTGTGATATCTCTAAGCTCCAACCTGTGGAATTTGGTCAAATCCTTAATAGTGCTTGATGAATCATACTAAGTTTGTCAGTAGGGAGTACCCATAAACCTGTGGAATCTGTCATTGCCCTGTTTGGTTCGTGCCAAACTTTGCCATAGCCAAGATAGCCAAGTTTGACTTTTCGTGGCAAGCGTTTGGTTCCGAGCCACAGTTGTGCCATGTCACACTTTCTTAGTCCCTTACCCACCTGTCATTGACTCATCTGCTAGCCAATATTTGCCACAACTGTGGCGACCTTGTTGGCCGCCACAAAAATTGTGGCTTGCCACACTTGTGGCACAAAAATGTGGCAAAGTTTGGGAAGCAACCAAGCATGCTTATTGCTTAGTATTCTTATTATTGTGCCCTGGTCAGCTTGAGTTCTTAACATCATTTTTAGCATGTGAGATAGAATGCTTTTATAACCTGCTTACTGCTGCTGAGGACTACTGCGATGCATATTTGATATGTAAATGTTTGCTTGTTGGGTGCACTGGAGTACTGACCGAACAAATTGATGGCAATCTGTTGATTGTCAATGTGGCAGGTGTTAAGGATGGTTGTCAGCACTTATCAAGCAGCAAGTGGTGCTGGTGCTGCGGCTATGGAAGAACTCAAGCTTCAGACTCAAGAGGTAAACATTTCCCCCCTACTATTCTGCTCTTTCCAGTTATGGCACTAATTCAGTTACATGATCGACGTTTTACACGTTATTTAGGTCTTGGAAGGAAAGGCACCAACATGCAATATTTTCAACCAACAGGTTGTAACTCTGTAATATCCTGAACACATGTCAAATTAATTTTTTCGTCAGCCCTTCATGTTGAATGTGTTTTTCCTTCTGCAGTATGCTTTTAATATATTTTCACATAATGCACCAATACTTGAAAACGGGTATAATGAGGAGGAGATGAAAATGGTGAAGGAGACCAGAAAAATCTGGGTAAGTGAAAGCCTGGC
This sequence comes from Phyllostachys edulis, assembly GCA_036346405.1. Classification (NCBI taxonomy): domain Eukaryota; kingdom Viridiplantae; phylum Streptophyta; class Magnoliopsida; order Poales; family Poaceae; genus Phyllostachys; species Phyllostachys edulis. The sequence goes on along the minus strand of CM070550.1, from coordinate 12,938,914 downwards.
CATTTTCCTAGAAAGACTTTGCATTACTCTCCATCAAGCTTTTCTCTTAAATTTGACATTTAAGCAAACAGGAATGTCCTCCTAACTTTATTCTCCTCCATTCCTAGAATGACAAGGATGTGAAAGTAACTGCGACCTGCATACGGGTTCCTGTGATGCGCGCGCATGCTGAAAGTGTGAATCTACAGTTTGAAAAGCCACTTCATGAGGTTAGCATAAAATATTTCTTTATGTTATGTGCTAATTAGCATAAAGATTTCCTTCCTGTTTGTGGCAATCTTAGAACCCTGTGTGTTTGGGTAGGAATATGTTCATTTGGTTCGCATTCATTTTCTTTGTCATTGTTTACACTAAGTGGATTATTCCTTACTAGTGGGACCTGCCTCTTTGTCATCAATGGGTAGGTTAGTCATTTTATTTTCCCTGAGAATGTGACAAAACAAAATTGATACTTGGCACCTTTTGTTAATAAAATTTCATCTTTTTTTTGAACTCATTAGTGATAGGAAAGGAGAGAAGAGAGGGGGTGGTACTTTAACTCTTTGTAAAATTAATAGGTTTATATTTCTCCATGCAAAGGACATTAGAACAAGGATCCAAAAGCCGGTACCGGACCAAATCCCGGTCGCGGGACGGGGGAAAAAACTGGCCGGTAACCGGCAGGTTACCGGATTTCCCGGAAAAAATCTGGACGAATTTCGCTTGAATTTGCTTAAAAACTAGCCGAAAATCGAAAATTGAAATTTGAATTTGCAAAACCCAGAAAAACCGGCCGGTTTTTTCGTTCCCGGTTACCACCGGTAAATCCGGTTACCTGCGGTAACCGGCCGGTTTTTTCTTCCCTGCATTAGAACACTCTTGACTAGTTCAGGCCTCTGCTGCTTAGTTTTTACGGTGTACTACTTGTCCAAATTCTGAAATTGTTTGCATATGTATTCTGAAGGATATTGCAAGAGAAATCTTGAGGGCGGCTCCTGGTGTTACCATTATTGATGACCGTGCTTCCAGTCACTTCCCTACGCCTCTGGAGGTAATGGGACATTTGATTTTCTAATGATTATCATATTCATAAATTGTTTTTATTCATGCCCATTTCATTCATAAGAATCATCTTTCTTTTAAAGATTTGGAGCAGATACTATTACCTATGATCATTATGCACACTAGATTCATCCGCAGGGCTGCACTATTGTTGTGTTCTTTACAAAAGTAGAGCAGATGACTTTTGCATCTGAGGAGTAATTATCCTTTTTTCAGGTATCGGATAAAGATGAAGTAGCAGTCGGTAGAATTCGTCAGGACTTGTCGCAAGATGATAACAGAGGGTATAAATCCTTTATAACCGTTACAATTATGATCATGAGCATTTGTTTGTTATGCATTGCTTGCATCGAAAAATGGACCTTTATACTGGAAACTAATCAATTACACATTGGCAGGTTGGACATATTTGTTTGTGGAGATCAGATACGTAAAGGTGCTGCACTTAATGCTGTGCAGATTGCTGAAATGCTACTGAAGTGATTGTCTTTCCGTATTTTCCTCTCCTTGTTCCTTATTGCTCCAGTCATTGCTGGACTGGTGTACTCTGTTTAGTTTGAGCTCAATTTTGATCGTCAACTTTGTAATCTATCGTTCTAGTGAAATAATTGTAAGACGGGTTTGAGTTATCTGCTGCACATAAAAGTGCAGTCAGCGGTAGAGAAATGGAGGGTGATTCTTGTTCAAACTCTCGTTTACATCTTGTTCATATTTTGCTTTAGATTCGTGTTCCTTGTGTCCACTACCTTGTTCATTATTTGTCTGTGGACTATAGGGGCCAAAGGGGCCGACCAGATTTACACTTCGAGGTGCAAAACCAGGGCCTGATGTAACCTGATCTAGAAAGCCCTGAAACGTTCCAGGGCTGGAAGTATCTGGTGCAGTTTTTATTGGGAGCAATAATGTGTAATAGAAACGACAAAAAATGTTGGAGGAAAAAAAGTTGGCCACTGAACTTCTGTGGTTGCGTGATGTGCAATATTGCTGTATTGGAATTGATCCTGCGTGATTGATAGGGTTTGAAGCAATATTTGCATGTGCAGCTACAATTCAGTGGAATTTAGCTGGTTTGCTTGTCTTTATTCTTTGCAGCAGTAACTTACATAGATGACATTGGAAAGTTCATCTTTTCTTTCAGCAGTAACTTACATAGATGACATTGGAAAGTTCATCTTTTCTTTCTTCATTTCTTCGTTCCTAAAGGAGGATTCCTCAAAATTCCCCACTGCTAAAATAGTTTGAATGCATGTACTTACCTGTAACTTGTTTGGAACCTATGCTAGTCGACAGGTCTCACGGGGTTAACAGAGTTCACCTCGAACAGATTAATATTTTTTTACAAACAACTTGCATCTAGCACTAGCAGTAGTATACTGTAAAATTATGTGCAACCATCTAGAAAGCTCTCTCTTTTTTTTGTGCAACTAGCAATCTTTTAGTGACAAGAGAACAAGTTGGGGACATGGGCGGCGGCAGGGGGTGCCTGTGGTGCACAGGCACCCCTAAAAAAATATGCAGTTTTTTTTAAACTATATATGTGTATGAGTAATTGGTATTTGGATTGACCAAATTTCAGCAATTCAATCCAAAAAGTTTTAAAAGTATTAGAATTGAGTGAGATAGAAAATAGATGGGGATTAAATCAAGAGATGGGGTTAGCTAGGCCCAGTGACACTCCTTGGGGTTCTCATTATATAACTATTTTGTATATTATTGGTATGTATTCAACAATCCGCAAAGTACTCATACAGCTTGGAAAAAAACCCCTCACATAAGAATGATTGGCCAAAAATACATGCTATGGTGGGAGCCTTTAAGTCATTTGACTTTGTTTTCAATGCACACTTGATGCTTGTCATACTTAGATACACATATGAGTTGTCTCAGTCTTTGCAAAAGAGAGACCAAGATATTATTAATACTATAGCATTTGTTAATTTGGCTAATGATAGAATCCAACGAATGAGGTGTGATGGGTGGGAAGAATTTCTTCAAGAAAAGGTAACATCATTTTGCACTAAATATGGCATCAAAGTTTCTAAGCCGGATGGTAGATATGTGTCTTATAGAAGATCATCACGTTTTTACCCAAAACAAACAAATGGTAATCATTTAAGAAGAGAAGTGTATCTTGGCATCATTGAAAATGTTCTCTAAGAGTTTGACAATCGGTTTGACAAGGTTAATATGGAGTTACTTGTTTGCATGTCCGCTTTAAATTCTCTTAATTCATTTGCTTCTTATGATAGGGACAAAGTGCTTAGCCTTACCAACTTTTATCCTAATGATTTTTCAAGCACGGATTTAATAAGACTTTCTTTCCAACTTGATAACTTCATTGATGATATACGAAGCGATGATAAATTTAAATGCCTAAAGAATCTCGATGAGCTTTCTACTAAGCTTATTGAAACAAGAAAGCATGACATTTATAAGTTGGTGTGCTTGCTTCTTAAATTGGTATTGCTCCTACCGGTGGTAACGATGAGCATTGAAAGAGTATTTTCGACGATAAATCTTGTGAAGAACAAGTTGAGAAATAGTATGAGCAATTAAGTATTGAATGATTGTTAGTCACCTTTATAGAGTGAGATATATTCTCGAAAATTAGTAATGATGATATAATCAACTGCTTCCAAGGAATGAAATCGTGTCATGTAGTATTGTGATTTCCATTAGCTATTTAGGACTCTTTTATTCATGTAAGATTTTATTTGAACTATTTGTATTGCATTGTTAACTAATTTCGAACTCTTTGTGTAATTGTGTTTGACTTTTAATATTACATATGTGTCGTACAAGATTTTTTTTCAACCTTGAAGTGTGCACCTCCATTGCTAAATTTCTGCCTCCACCACTGGTTAGGGACCTAGAACTTTTAGGTCATTTGGCCATGTCAGTAAGTTACTTCGACCAAAAGACCAAACTGCGGCAAAAACATACCATCCAAACTCAGATTTGACTCAAGCATACATCGTGCTACGATATCTGTAAAATTATAACACTACCTAATGCAATTGTTCCAGGTGGTCAGTAACAAAAGAACTGAGAAACAGGATTATAATTTTGTTGATATTTGACAGTAAATTTCTTGGAACTGGCCTCACTTAGTCACTCTGTCACTGGCAGCTGGACAACTGGGAACAATCGACCCTGGATCCCACATTTTTCCTCTTCGAGCTTGCAGTGCTCAGCATGGCAACTTGGAAGGCAACAATATCAGCAAAGACTTGACAATTAATTGTGCAGTTCAGTGGGGCTGGTGGGAAATAAATCTTCGCTGATGCGTCACATTCAGTTTGTGGTACTACTTTCAGGAGTGCAACAGCAAATGCACCGACGCACAACGCATGCCTCTATCATGCTTTCAGGCTTGCACAGAATTTGCATGTGAAGAAAATATTTGGGAAATCTAAACTCTTGCACTCTACATCACTGCAAGCAAGAGAGAAAGATTAATAATATCATCCACCAATAAGCCAATACTACTTTATTACAGCACAAAGCATTATTGTCACCAGGCCAGTAACAGTATACTACATAACAAATCCGATCCCATGTACATAAGTAGCTCGTAGAAGCCAGAAACTTGAGACGCCTAGCAGGACAGATCCGCACACATATACGCAAGCATGCACAGTCGATCGATCATGATATGCATACATATATACTTGATCTATATGCATATGCGCCATGAATATACAAATCATGGGCACTTGGGCCTCTTGCGCTTGCCTTCACCGGTGGTCATGTCGCGGTAGCAGGGGCACTCGTCCTTGTTCCCGGCCGTCCCCGACGGCACGCAGTTGCAGTTGGCGCAGCATATCCCGCAGTACTTGAGGCAGTCGTCGTGCCGGCTCGCCTTAGAGCACCTCACCTTGCACTTGCCGTCGCAGAACGCTAGTATAGTAGCACACCAATACACCATGAATAGCAAGAGAAAATAACAAGGAAAGATTAAAGCATGTTGATAAAAGGCAAGAAATCGGTACTTAATTGTAACATGTACTGCATTATATGGAAAATGCTTGCGAATTAGTAACCTGATCCGGCCATGGAGACCTGGAGGGAGGAGGAGGAGGCCAATAGGAGGAGGAGAGCCAGAGTGGTGGTGGTGGTGGTGGTGTGAAGCTTCATTGTGCTTGAGATGCTGGCTCTAGCACAGTAGCTACTTTGTGTGAGCTTGAGGCTGGGGTGTCGGAGAAAGCTAGAGTGAGCTGGTGCCTTGGGGGTTTGGGTTCATTTATTTATAGGACCAGAGCTTACATTCAGAATTCAGTGGTCTAGCTTGGAGAGGGTAGTTGTTGGGGGCTAGCTAGGAATTATTTGCTTTGCTTTGGGGTGTTAGCTACTACCTATGTTTCTAAATACTTGACTCTCTTTGATTTTTCACGGCTATAAAGTTAAACCTTGGCTCTTAATTTTATGCTAATATATTTATAACATTTTATGAGAGTATAATATTACGAAAATAATTCTGGTGACAAATCTAATAATACCATTTTAATACGACCAATCTAAATATTTATAAAAACATCATTAGTCAAAGATTATCAAGTATGACTGATCAAAGCCGAAGGGGACCAAATATTTAGAGACGGAGGGTGTAACCTTTTTTCCTCAGAAAAACAAAAGAAAAGCAATTTTGTTGCCAGGGTGTAACTTGTTTCCTTTTTTCCTCAGAAAAACAAAAGAAAAGCAATGTTGTTCCTTGTGGCATGTACTGTGATAATATAGCACACAGTAGTAGTGAGAGACCAGGGCACATAGTGATGTGTTGACGAGCTGTGAGCTGGCATCCAAAAGGAACACCATTCTTTAAGAGAGGTCATTATGCTTGGGTGCTCACACTTGACCATACTACCGGTAAGATCGCACACCAACATAAATCTTTCCTGATCAGATTTACTGTGTGCTTAGGCCTCGTTAGGTACCGGGATTTTCCTAAATTTGTTCATTCCAAACAAGTCCATACTAAACACGTAAGGGAACTGGAAAAAAAATATCCATCGAACAATCATACCTAGTAGCTAGTGGTACGTACTGCTAATCACTAAGTGCTGATGGTTAACATTGTAGGCCGAACTAATGTTATCTATAATTAGAACTGAAGAAGAAGAGATAAAATGACAGGTGCTAGAAGGAGTTAGTGGGCGCAGATTTATTCTATCTAGACGTGAACTAAAGAGGCGTACACGCACTCATGTGTGCATGTGGGACCGGTGGATCATCACGGCTCGTGATTGCCAAGTGTGGAGTACGACCGCCGGGAGCTAGCTAGCGCAAGGCCAGACACGTCCCTCGTCGACCCTGTCACCGATATGATCATCATCAGACAAATGTGTACAATGTTCTCGCGTACGCCGAGCTGACTACATTCAGTGATTCAGGCATTCGATCGGTACCGTCCCGGAAAACAATATCGATCTTATTTAGTCCTCTGGAAGAAACATCTTTATTTAACTTGTACAACCAGCGGCACTGAAGCAGTTCCATAAGTTGCATATACGTCCACTGGTACGTACATCCCTGAAATTCACATGCATGAAGTGTTTCTCGATTAATGTACAGATCAAATCTTCCCAGTTTCTCGACTTCTCACCATGCTGCATTTCCCACAAGTCACGTCAGTGCGCGCCAATTGAACGCAGGCAGCACAGCCGCTGCATCCATGTAGACGGGCAAGTGTTAGGAGGTGTCAGTGTGCGCTCCCCCGGCCTGCCGACGCGTAGCTAATTAAGCCTTTCCAACATTCGCGAACGAGTGAGCTTATTGACGTGGAGAGTGGCGTGCAAGAGTCGCAGCAGAAAAAGGAAGGAAACACGCAGGTGCGGGCACACGAAGTAAAGATGAGACCAGACCGGGAAATGCAAAGATACATGTGCACACTACTAAAAAAAAAAATTTAATACTAGACGTCTTATCACAGACGGTTGACCAAAACTGTCTGTATTAAACACAATTACAGACGGTTTTAGTTAGCGACCGTCTGTGTTACTTTCTACACTAAAAATCGTCTGTGAAGAGGTAATATCACATACGGTTCTTGTTCAGAACTGTCTGTGAAGTATCACAGATGGTTTTTAATATGAACCGTCTGACTTCCCACCTTCTTCATAGACGGTTTGTATTAAAAACCGTCTGTGGTAATCTCATTTATTGCAGACCCGACCCTCACAGATCGATCTGTCATAAATTCCTGCTCTGTTCTCGCTGCTGCTGCTGGAGGTGAGGCTTTGAGGCGATTTGCCCTCACAGATCGATCTGTCTTAAATTTCTTCTCTGTTCTCGCTAGTGCTGCTGGAGGTAGGGCTTTGAGGTGATTTGGTGAAAGGAGATCACGCGGATTTGGTAATTTATTCTTGACTATCAATGGTTAGTACGTAATTAATTTGTTCCTTGCATTATATTCTAGATCTAGCTTGGGAAAGAGAGAATTGAAGATGGTTTAGATCGGTAAAGAGAGAATTGAAGATGGTTTAGATCTAGTTTTTTGTGTTATTTTGCAAGTGTATGTTGCATGGCTTCTTGCCATCTGAAGTTGGGCATGGGCTATCTATAATGTGTTTGTGATGAACCACCTGCCCCTAGGGTGCATTGGTATTTTTTCAGTTCAATAAAAATACATATTTCAAATGACATATCAAAAGTTGCATCTATAGTATACTAATTAATTAATTCAATATTTAACACCAAATTGCTATATGCGTCGCGTAGATGGACCGAAACTGGATGTACACTGGCAACCGTGTGAGTAAAGAGTACATTAATGACGTGTCTGCTTTTACAAGAGCTGCCGAGGAGGATATGTTGAATATGGGGTTGGAATATATGTACTGTCCATACAATAACTACGAGAATCTGAAGATGTTTAAGAACCGAGCGCAAATCAAAGCACACTTGATTCGAAGGGGTTTCAAAAAGGGCTATACACGTTGGACCAGTCACGGTGAAGAGCAGATTATACAGGAAGGTAGTAATAACGACATCGCCGACGAAGTCAACGATATGTCGCCGGATGATGTCGATTGTGGTTCCGATTCGGATAGGCTGTATGATGACAATCTAGATCAGATGCTTCGTGATGCAGAAGAGAATTGTGATGAGAGAGAGTATGTTAAATTCTGGGACTTGATGGAGGACTCGGAGATACATTTGTTCCCAAGCTGCAAACCGGAATACATAAGGTTGTCATCCGTGCTTGAACTACTGAAATTGAAGACAAGCAACGGTTGGTCCAACAAGAGTGTTACGGCGCTGCTAAGTCTCCTAGCGAACATGCTTCCGGAGGGAAACGAGTTGCCCAAAACCACCTACAAAGCCAAGAAGGTTCTTTGTCCATTGGGAATGGAAGTAAAAAAGAATACATGTCTGTCCAAACGACTGTATCCTCTACCGTAACGAGTATGCAAACATGTATTTATGTTCGGTGTGCAACGCATCTCGATACAATCGTAAGAATCAATCAGATGACGCCGAGGGAATCGAGGTGAAGAAAGGACCTCCTGCCAAAGTGATGTGGTATCTTCCTGTAATTCCCCATTTGAAGCAGTTTTTTGCGAACCCAAAAGATACAAAACTGCTGCATTGACACTCAGAGGAGCGTAAGAATGACGGAAAGCTAAGACACCCTGCTGATTTCGCCCAGTGGAGAAACATCGATAGGATGTTTGCAGACTTCGATGTGAAACCGAGGAGTATAAGGTTTGGATTGAGTACACATGGAATGAATCCTTTCGGTAATATGAGCAGCCGACATAGCACTTGGCCCATAACTCCTGTATCTACAACCTTCCTCTTTGGTTGTGTATAAAACGGAAGTATATTTTGTTGTCGATACTTATCCAAGGGCTGAAGTAACCTAGAAATGATATTAATGTGTACCTAGCACTATTGATGGGAGATCTAAAAATACTGTCGATTGAAGGGGTATAGGATACGTACAAACGAGAGAACTTTATTTTACGCTCCTTGTTGTTCTGCACCATAAATGATTATCCTACCCTTAACAATCTATCCAGCCAGAGTACAAAAGGGGGGCCAAAGCCTGTACTCACTGCTTAGATGATACCGAGAGTGTGTGGCTGAAGCACTCGTGCAAAACTGTGTACATGCGTCACTGTGGGTAACTTTGGAGGACTCACCCATACCGCAGGATGAAGAAACAATTCGACGGAGAGAAGGAGGACAGTTCAGCTCCAAGGCATTTAAGCGGAAAAGAGGTCTATGACATGGTTAAGGATTTAGATGTTGTGCTCGGAAAGGGACGTAAATCGAGAACCCGTGAGAAGAACATCTGGAAGCAGAGATCAATATTTTGGGACTTACCTTATTGGCAGCAACTAGAAGTTCGCCACTACATCGACGTCATGCATGTAGAGAAGAATGTATGTGACATCTTGATTGATCTCTTACTGAACATTCATGACAAAACAAAGGATGGTATCAACGCACGGCTTGACTTGGTTGATATGGACATCAGATTTGAGTTAGCACCGACAAAGACCGATAAAGGACGAACGTACATTCCCCTGATTGTTACACTCTGTCCAAGGCCGAGAGAACTAAATTGTCCCAGTACTTGCATGGAGTAGAAGTTCCATCCGGTTACTCCGCTAACATGAAGAAACTTGTTTCGATGGAAGATTTGAAGATAATTAGCATGAAGTCTCATGATTGTTATGTGCTGATGACGCAAATGCTTCTTGTTGCAATTAGAAGTATTTTGCCAATCAAGGTCCAAGAGACAATCATGAGGTTGTGTTATTTCTTTAACACAATTGCTCAGAAGGTCATCGATCCCGAAGGACTAGATGCTCTGCAGGACGAGGTGGTGACGACTCTATGTGATCTTGAGATGTATTTCACTCTGTCGTTTTTTGATATCATGGTCTATCTCATTGTTCACATTGTGAGGGAGATAAGAATGTGCGGGCCCGTGTTCCTACGTAGCATGTACCCGTTCGAGAGGTTCACGAGAATTCTCAAGTTCTATGTACGGAATCGATCTCAGCCGGAAGGCAGCATCGTCGAAGGTTATGCAACCAAAGAGGTCATTGAGTTCTACGTCGATTACATAGCTCAGGTCGAACCGATAGGTGTGCCTCGATCTCGCCATGAGGGGAGGCTCGAGGGTATCGGGATCATCGGAAGGAAAGCAATCACTCTAGATATGGATGCATATGCTCAAGCCCATTTCACGGTCTTGCAACACATCATCAAGTGTCCTCAGATATCGACCAAAGACAAGGATGTGCTTCAAAGAATGTAATCCGGAGCTACCGGATGTTTGGATCATGAGACAAAGACTAATGATCAGTTCAACCAATGGTTGAAGGATCAACTCGCTAGAAGCTCGTCAAATGATATACTGACATGGTTGGCAAAAGGGCCAACATTTACAGTTGTAACATGGCGATGATACTACATAAATGGGTATACATTTTATACGCAGGCTCAGGATATAAAGAGCACTAACCAGAATAGCGATATCTGCATAGATGCGTTCAGTACCGATTGGCTGAGAAGCTCCTACTATGGACTCGTAGAGGAGATATGGGAGCTCGACTACGTGCTTTTCAAGATCCCCTATTTCGGTTCCATTGGGTTCATCTCCCACAGGTGAAGGTCGACAAGTACGGCGTCACTACCGTGGACCTCGAACGTGTTGGATACAAAGACGAACTATTCGTACTCGCTAACTAAGTTGTTCAAGTCTTCTATGTAACCGACCAGGTAAATAAAAAGCGTCACGTAGTTCTTCATGGAAAAAGGAGGATTGTCGGAGTTGAGAATGTAGTGGACGAGAAAGCATACAATCAATTTGACGAGTTGCCTCCTTTCAGAAACGGCATAAGGGTCAAGAAAGAACAACGTGAAGAAACTAGCTACATGCACGTCGATCATCATGAAGGGCTAATTTTTAAAAATTGAACAATGTGTGTATATATGTTCTAAATGTTTAATTTTAATTCATTTGAGTTAATTGATTTGTACTGTGAAATGGATGTGCTTTGTTTCTGAAATGAATGTGAATTGGATGTATACATGTACTTGTTGTGTTTTTGCTTGTTTCAGAGGGCATGGTTTCATCTACAAACCATTTGTGATAATATATTACAAACTATTTCATCAATAAACCGTCTGTGATACACAATCTATCACAGACAGTTATTTATTGGAACCGTCTGTGATATTATCAACCATCATAGACGATTCTATTTTAGAACCGTATGTGATATTTTTATCACAGACGGTTCTACTTTAGAACCGTCTGTGATGTCCAATCCTATTTATATTCGGACTCTAGGGTTTGCCCACTTCCCCCACTCAAACGATTAAGTTTCTCAACTCTCCATCCTCCCCCGAGCCTGTCGCCGCCTCCTCCTCGAGCCCAGCACGCCTCCTCCCCCGAGCCCGCCTCCTCCTCCCCGAGCACAAGCACGCGTTGCCTCCTCCTCCCCCGAGCTCGCCGCCTCCTCTGAAGAATCTAGACCTGTCATTATAAGTTAATGAAGTATTTTGGCTATTAATGATAAATCTATATGTGAGACTAATACTTCTATTGATATACCTATTATGTAGTCTTATTTGGATGAAAATGTGAAAATCACAGAGGTATGCATTCGACATCATATTCCTATATCTTGTTGCATTCCTCGGATTCAAAATATAGGTTGAACTCCACTAAAAGTCTAATTTGAATATGTGCATATGTTTTTATTACACATTTGTGTATGCACACATTTAGGGGGATTTTACTCTATGTTTTGTGGTTTCATTAGTATTGATCCATATTTCTTTTTCGACATATATTAAGGATCTTTACTTTGAAACATATCAAATGGGTATACAAAACTTGTGTAGTTTATATATACTCATATTTATCTACATTCAATTATTTGCAATTGTGGTGGTTATCATCAATTACCTAAGAGGGAAAGATTGAAGTATCTTGTCCCACCATTATAAATTAATGGTATGTTGTGGTAATTAATGACAATCACATTGTGGAACTAACATTTTTCATGAGTTGGATGAATAGGTTATGTTCCATGATGATAATGACTTGGGATGACATCATGAGTTGATCGACATCAAGTCAAAGTTCAAGAAAAGGATTGTATGACCTCAAATTTTAATAACAAAGAATAAGATGTTGTTTATAGCATCACTGTTCATTTTGGCAAACTGGGCATTATATTACAATCTAACTTCCCTAATTTTCTAGTTAAAATCCAAAACTGGTTGAAGCTTCAAAAGAAAATACCACTCAATGTTGGTATTAAGGCCGGGAAGTATTTTATTTAAAGGCCAGATGAATTATTTCGCTCAAAAAAAATTTTGTTGAATTTTTAGAAATTATTTTGATATTGAGAAAAATATTTGTCTTTAAACAAAACCTATTCGGCCTAGATGAATTATTTATGTAATTCCAAAGAAGAAACAGTGGTTTCAAAATTTATTTGGGGAATATATCATCCCAGTAGCAATTTTGCAAAGTTTCATAATTTCACAAATTTATTTGCTATTTTAAAGCCCCGGTCAAGCTTTTGAAATTTTGAAATTGGTTGGGTCAACCCTTCCGGCCTAAACCCAACCTTGGCACTGTAGCAACTCGATCCCACCAAGTTGAGTCCAACCCCGTGCAAGTGGTCCAGCTCTGTCACGTTCATGCGCGCGCCCCAACTTCGGGTGAACGCGAGTCGTCGATTTCCTCGCGAACGGACGAGATTCGCAGCACTGTGCAGGCCATCCTAGCACACGATGCGATCTCCACCGTTGGATTCCCATCCTACCGCATCCAGCCTCCGCCTTTGAAACCCTAGCGCGCCTCCAACACATGGCCTTTAGATCTCAACGGACGGGCCAGATTTACTGGGCCGTTCGGACCACTCCAATCCGCCATCCCATATTGACCGTAGGATCTTAATCGTGCAGTGCGTCATTTTCAGTATATACCCTTTTTGAATGGGGGGAAATTGAAATGCACGCGGGCCCTTGGATCCACAGCGAATGGACCTGATCTGATGGGCCGTTCGGACCGGCCGGAAACACCAAGTGATCTCCTCCGTTGGATCTTGATCGGACCATCGAGGGAGGCGGTGACGTTCGGACCACCCGGACCTCCCATCAATCTTGACCGTTGATTTTAGATCCAATCGTGCCTTCCTTTTGGGCCTGAACTCGCAGGCGCGCATTAAATCTTGGACCGTTGAGTTGTGATCGAACGGCCCTTGTGGATTGTAACGTTCGGACCACCCGGACTTCCCCTCAATCCTAGCCGTTCATTTAAGATCGCACGGCCCATATTGAAGTATACCGGTTAGATGTATTTGTCCACCTCATCGCAGCCGCTCTTTTCTAATCGGACGGTTGTTGTTCCTTGAAATTTGTCGTGTGCTGTGCGTGGCTGTGACTGTCTTTGGGGGCCCGTTTGTCAGCGACAACTCTCTCCTCCTTCTCTTGCTGTGCGCCGTCGCCGACATCCTCGCCGGAGCGGTGGTAATGCACAAGGAAAATACTAATATTCCTTTGATATTTAGCCTTAGTTGCCACCTCATCAGCTCTAGAAATTTCTCGCTTGCTCTAGGAGCCCAAACTCTATATAAACCATACTGTCTAACCTTCTGCCATTGTTGACCAAGGGAGTTTTCCTCTAGTTGGCCTTCCTTCCCAGTGAAGCTTCCTTGCTCTTACCCTTGTTCAACTATGAGCATGCCTAAATCTCCTATTAATGTGGATTTTGGGCATCTCTTGTAGGGTTGGACCTAGGGTTTCCTCTCTGTCAACTTAAGCCAGTTGGAGCACCACCTCGGTGAAATCTCATTCTGGTGAGTTAGACTCCATTCCTTCCTACCAAAAACGTGGGTGATAGTCTTTAGAGCTTAAGTTCTATCATTTTCATTTTGGTCAGACCAGAGAAGAGGACTTTGGCTCTTTGCTGTCTCGGCCAAGACTAGACTTCTTATGCTTTCTCCTCCAGCTGGTAAGTTAGATCTTGTCTCTTATCACTTTGTGTACCCTAAAGGTTTCAATAGTTCACCTGAACTATTTACTTGTACATGGATACTCAAAACTTCTTTAAACTGAAAAGTTGTTTTTATAACTTTTCGGTCTTTCATATCGTTTTCAAGATCTAGGGTTTCTCTTGCTAGCCTATCAACTTATTTAGGTCCTAGGTGAACCCTAGTATCATAAGTAGACCATCTTTTGATTATTAAGGTCATCAATTCAGTTAGTGATGCAAACCCTCTCTCTGTTGGTTATTGTCGGTCAAAACCGACAAATGCTTAATCTTTCTTTTCTTTCTTTAAACTGGGCAGTTAGGGTTAGCATTGATGGGTTGTGATATTAATTACTTTCCAGATAGCTCCAACTCTAATTTAAAGTCTTTGTTTTGTGTATTTCTCCAAGTCAGCCGAAATCTAGAAAAAGATTCTTTGCTGTTTTTGTTGTTGGTCAAACCGACAACATACACAGCAAGATTTCAATTCCTCAAATTACTATTAATAAGTATTAAATGGTCAGTTAGGTCACCGCACTAATTGAAGTACCCTTAGTTTTAGCAAAAGTATTTCATTTATATGATGTTTAGCTAGACAAGTAATTCAATTGTAAGCCGCCCTGTTCCAGTTTCACAAATCTGAAACTCAATCTAAACTCTAAACTGTAGTAAATAGTACTAGCAAAGGTTAGTTGTAGCTTATCATTCTTAAATAAATTAATGTACCTTAATGCATGTTGCTAATAATGTATTAAGCCATTGACCATGCATTCTTTTTATGCATGTTGTTCTCTGTTTTTCTCTATGTTCATTGGATTTTATTTTCTTCTAGATTCTGGTTCTTCTGAGGTTATTGAATCTGTTGTTGATCAGCAAGAACCTGAGCAAGAGGTTATTTATTACTACCAAGGCAAGCTTCCTCTCTGCACCATATTGATCCCAAATTGTGAGCTCGAGATTTACAAAACACAAGGATATCTTGTTGCATGCAATTTTCTAAAAAAAAAATTATTTGTGATCTGTCTCTAGTTAGCTACAACCCAATCTTTGTGGCTTACCCTAAATTAGATCATACACTCAACCTAAGGTAATCTTTTGTATTACAGTGTTTAGTTTTAAAATTGCTTAGCCATGCGGTCCATAGAATGGTAGTGTTTGGCAAGCTTATCTTGTCAAACCTGGGAACAACAAATGAAGTTTATTTATTTTGATTCTTTGTTCATTTTATTTAAATCTGAAATGACTCTAAATCCTGTTAATAAACTGATTTCAAATCTGGACAAGTGGATGTTAGTGATGGTGCCTTTGTGCACGAGAATTGGGAAATATGGATGTCTTGTCTGGGTTGATTAAGGATCGAACTCGACATTTCAATTCAAGCCCCAACGCATTTCCACACGGTGTATGGGCCCGCTTGGTTAAGTAAAAGGTTAATGCTATTGAGTTGGGAACAGGAGAGTAGGGACATGTGTATTGATCTCATATGGCATAGATGCTTAAGTCTTCGGGCTGCGTCTTATGCCATGTGAATTTTATATCGATATCAGATGTTCTTAGAAGGGTGAGGGCGTATATGTGTTCCATCGCATGTACGCACCTTGAGGCCCCCATCGCGGTCTAATATGTGTGGCTAACACGAGTTTGCATTCAATTGATTGGGTCGGTATTCCCGACACAACATGTGGGCCCCGGTTGAGCAGATGCTATCAGTCGTTGTTTAAGCGGGATTAGTCTCACATGGGTTGTCCAACTCAATAGCGTCAACTTGTTGAAAAATACCAAATCCTAGTCTACCCTACCGGCATACCAAAGGCGGTGTGCTATTATTAGGAGGCTTACGGGCTAACTAAGTCGTGTGGGTAAAGATGTACACCCTGCGCAGGTTTAAAACTATTCAATAGCCGTGTCCACGATTCTGATTTACACTTGAATTGATGTCACTGATAGACTTTGCTCTAATTTCGGTTTTGGGAATTATTTCGGCATGATGATTTACATGCAATGTTTGATGGTAAACTGTCACTCTATTATTGTTATTGTTTATGATTATGCTCTCATTTACTTACTGTTTTAGTCCAAATTTATTTATAAAATCGCTTTATCAAAACTTAGCAATTGTAGGTTAAGATGTATTGCTTTCTGCAAATTGAACCACTATAACCTTCCTGTTGTTAACCTTATGCATGTAAAATTTCTATTCCTTTGTGTAGGTTCTATTAAACACTTTCTTTTATTAGTTTGTGTAAGTCTTGCTGAGTACCCTCCGTACTCAGAGGTTATGACCTCTTGTTGCAGGTGAGGATGGCTATCTTTATGAGATGCCCGTTAGCGCCGATCAGGGTGACGCTAACGAGTGAAGCTAGTTCTAGTCTCCACGCAATAGCCTGCGGGTGACGGGGCCATTGGTAGTTTTTCTTGTTTAGTTTACTTCCGCTGTTGAACTTTTATGATGACCAAAGTCATCTGTTACTGTAGCAACCGAACCAAAATGTAATCTGTCATGTATAATTATGTAAATGTATGACTTGTATGTGTATGATGCAATGTTGTTTAAGGATATATGCGCAATAGTCACTACTCCTGGGAACTATTGCATGACATATATCCGGGAACCTGAATATTGGAATTGTTACTTGTTATCATTATGCTTCTAGTATGATTTTTAATGAAGGAATTGCATTGTTCCTTAATTAAGAATTATGCTACCAGTGTAATTTTAATTCGGCACATTCCAATATTTGAGGGTCTTACAAGGATGCATCATGTGTTGATGCATATCAAGATCTTGAAGAAAAAGAAATCATCATGCGTTGATGATGTTCAAGAAGAGGAGATGATCATGAGTTGATCATCAAGGCAAAAGAAGAATCATCATGTGTTGATGGAGGTCAAGTGAAAGAATGCATCATGGATTGATGTATATTCAAGTCAAGAACTTGAAGTAAAGGAGATCATCATGTGTTGATGATTATCAAAGTAAAGAACCCAGACTTGAAGTGAAGATGTGCGTCATCAAGCTTCAAGAGAATGCTCAAGGAAAAGGTATGACTAGCTAGGGCTAAAGATGTGTTCCTAATCTTTTACCAGTCTTGGTATTTGGTTGGAAGACCGGATTGCTAGTATAGGTTGTTGTACTATTAAGAGGGGTCTTGTCTAGTAACTTGAGTTAGTCATGTGTTGATAGCTCGTTGTTCTTGCTCTAGCTCTCATTAGCATGTTGTCAATATTTATGAATGTGTTTTGCAAATAGTCGAGGCTCATGCATAATCCTTGTAGCATGTGACTTTAGTTTGCGAATGTGTTTTGCAAATGGTTTAAGCCCATGTACCTTATCCCTTGTGACGTTGATTCTAAAAGTCGGCAAATGTGTTTTGCAACATGTTGAGAATCCTGCTTTTAACCCTTGTTTGCATCGCGCATCAATTGGCAAATGTGTTTTGCAAATTGAATTGAAGCGGAGTGCAAAATCTCTCTCTCACCAAAGTGATCATTGCAGTCATCAAGGCGGTCTGACCGAAACGTTCGGACTGGGCGATTGGTCCTTGTGAAATGGCGGTCTGACCGCCAGTAGATACCGGTTTGACTGGTAGGGAGTCCGGTCTGACCGCCATGTGTTGGCTGGTCTGACCAGCCCCCTGGTGAGCGGTATGACCGCATTTGAGCTACGGTATTACCAGAGTGCAGTAGTATCGAGCTTCATTTGATGGTATGTTTTTTCCAGTGAGGTGCTTTCTCTGGATTTGGCTTGCTCCTTTGTGGAGTGGTCTGACTGCCCCTCTGGCGGTCTGACCGGTGTGGTCCGGTCTGACCGGCCATTGGTTGGTGGTCAGACTGGAAGTGAGTCCAACAGCTAGTTTTATAGCTGTTAGAGCTCTCGCAGTCTAACCGGTCATTAGTTGACAGTCAGACTAGTTTAACCCTATTTCTTTGTAACTTTACCTCCAACGGCTAGTTTTTGTGTGTGGACTATAAATACCCACCTTGGCCAATTGTGGAGGTTGTTGTTGCTGGTGCTATTCATTCATTGAGCAAAGAGCAAGCCCCCTCATCTCTTATGTGTATGTGTTGCATCTAGTGAGCTTAGAGAGCAAACCCTAAGTGCATGTGTTGCATTAGGTAGTGGATTGTGTATCCACTTGAGCTTAGACACTTGATTCGTTCAAGTGAGAGTCTTCGACTTGTTTCTCTTGGTGTTTGCCGACACCTAGACGGCGTGGAAGTGTCGTGGTCCGGTGATCTTCTCAAGAAGCTTGTGAGAAGGCCCAGCATTTGTGAGTGGCTTGGTGCTCACCATCTCTAGAGTGGGGGAAGAGCAACCCCGAGTGGATTGAGGTGTTAGTTCGTGTTGGAGTCAGTCCAAGTGGTTGACTTACCTCGGAGGTGTTTGGTTTAATTTGTGGAGCCGGTCCAATTAGTTTGTGCTTACCTCAACGTAGATTAGGGGAGACTGGCAAGTCTCCGAACAGCACGATAAAACATCATGGTTTGCTTTCTTGTGCTTTACTATTGCAATTTGCATTCCTTGTATCAAATTGCTTATATGTCTTTGTATGATTGCTATCAATATCAATAGTCTTATTTTGTTGGTGCGCTTAGTTGAGACTAGTTGATTTAGGTTTTAATTGTGCAAAACCAAATTGATTTACAATTCCGCTTAAAACTCGGTTCTAGCCAAAGAAGTTTTTAAAACCGCATATTCACCCCCCCCTCTAATCAACCTCCTCGATCTTACATCCTCCCTGAGCACGCGTCGCCTCCTCCTCCCTTGAGCTCGGCGCGCCTCCCCTTCGACGCCGCCCTGCTGCTCCGGTACTGCTCCCTGCTTGTCCTTCTCCTCGATGCCCAAAGGTAACCGACGCTGAGTTTCCGACCCCGACGCCCCTTTCCCTCACTCTTTCTATCAATAATTTGTCATGCTATCATAGTCCTCATGGACTCATGATAATTGCACTAGTATCTGGTTCAAACACTGAGTAGTATGAGGTGTTGTACTTGTTTTAGGAATTTGCATTTGTTCTAGTCAGTGATTCATATGGTATTTGTTTTAATACTGCTACGTACTGGACTATATTGCAATGTGGTGTGGTGGGATTGAGATGAATGCTCTGTGATGATAATAGTCTTGTGCTGAAATTGTTTTGATAATCGGGTTTGAACTTGAGCTCTAATTGGAATGCTTACTCTACCTCTGAGAGCAATATAAAAATGTTAAATCTTAGCTTTATGCTGATTTCATTTGTTTACATGATGTTTGTGTTGAGCATATTATTCCTTTTAAATGACTTGGAGGATTTACATGTTTATATGTCGATTATGTCATTGTATTCGTCCTAATTTATTCCCTACATATCCCAATTATTTATTAATTGGTGTGTATACCCATACACATAGAGATCGAATTTTATGATAATACGCTCATGCGTGTGAGAACTTCTATTTCTTGTGAAGATGTCTTCCACTCATTCTTCGTCATCGTCGCCTCATGTGTCTGATGCATCGTCCTCTGGAATATCCAAGAGCGGTAGAGGAATATCGAAAAGGCCTAGGGGCCGACTTACCATCACAGAGGTCGATGAGTTTGGGACCCCTATTAATCCTCGTCGAGCATCGTCCGCATTCCGGAGAACGGACGGAATAGTTGTACGGAAACGGGTCAACATCACCTACGATTCGTGAAAGGATTTGACCAAAGCTCAGAAAGATGAGCTGCTGACGGATATTTTCAAATCGTTCATGATCCCGGAACAACACTAGGACTCCGTGTGACGACACGTGTTGCTACAGGTGTACAAAGCGTGGAAGAACTTCAAGAACACGCTTGTCAAGAACTACGTGGAGAAGGATCTGAGGCCCTTCCATAACTATCTGTTCTTGGAAGAGTACTAGAAAGACTTTGTAGTGAAGAAGACGACAGATGATTTTAGGAGTGAAAGTGTGGTGCACAGGGCCCTCTAGGCAAAAAACACGTACCCCCACAGACTCGGCACCGCTGGGTATGCAAGTAAACTCCCACAATGGAGGGATCAGGACCAGCAGGCAAACCTTTCGAATGCCTCCCCACCATTTGTCGAGATCCCTGATGAGCGCGCTCGACAGTGGTTAAGAGCGAGGTTAGCTGCTGTATCTTCAGGGATCATCTCCTTTCCAAACCCCACAAATGAGGAAGTGCCCCAACACCTGGTAAAATATCGAAGTACCTAGTTTGTAATTACTCCATAACTTCATAGAAAGTGAAATGACATACTGGACTATTACAGGGAATGCTAAGTGCACGCTAAGTGCACAATCTTCCCAAGGCTCATTCCAGGCAGTTTGGGAGAGAGATATGTTCTCCGAAGCCCTGGGAAACAAGGAGCATCCAAGTCGCACGAGAGTCCTTGGTGTTTATGTTCCATGGAAGTATGGATTCGCACAGGACTCCGGGGCGTACCGGAGTAGGAAGAGAGCCAAAGCCGAGCGCGATGCAAAGCTACGAGAGGAGATTCGTGAATCCCTCGGAGATATGATCACTGAATCCATCAGAGATGAGATCGATGATCACGTTAGAGCTGAGACGTGACGGCTGATGGAGAGCCTTGAGGAAAGGCTTAGGAAAAATTAGTTGCAAACCCCTGCCCCTATTGTGCTAGCTAGCCCCCCCAAACTTCCGAGTAGCTGCGCGTCCAACCCTAACCCTACCCCAAAAGGCGACGACAGATTTCCTGTCAATGACATCCTGATAATAATTATTATCTCTGGAATGCTCGATCCATTGATAGGCCTGTTGGAGTAGCTAATTTGTATCATTATGTAGGTGGCGATAAAGTGCAAGCTCCAAGTGAGATACGCCTCCATTGCCCTAGATACTGCTTGGGGCCAGGTGTATCCATCTGGTGTCGGAGCTTTGGTGCACAGTGTAAATTCAACGTCGGGTTTCGCAAAAGTGAATGTGGACGGTGTTTATGACAATTTCATGGTCATTCCGCTGCAGATTCCCCCAAACGACGAGGTCATGACTCTAGGTCAAGCCATTGGAACATTCATCCAGTGGCCCAAGAGGGACATCTGGCTGGAGCTACCTACTTCGGTGTCAACTTCACGGGAATGTCCTACAACGGTGTCAAGTCCACGGGAGCTACTTGCACCAAAGCGGCAAGGGCCCGGTGCATCACATGCATCTACACCTCATGCTCAGTCGACTCTCGTAAAGTCAACCTCTAAAACGTGAGGCGGCAAGGGCAAATCGAAGATGGTCGATTCCTATTCTGATATCCCCTTCTTGTCGTTGGCCCGGAAATTCATACTTGGCATTGGTCGAGAATGTAGAGTGCCACCCTACCCTAAGAATGGTTTGCACGAGATTGCATACATGGTACATGGAACAGGCCAACAAGACGGATGAACAATGGCACTCGGGTGTCACCGTCAAGTTCAAGAAGAGTCATCTTCAACACGACCATCGAGACTGTGTCTTTACGGTGACCTTCGAAGACTTGTTCTTTCTCTTCAACCTCGGTGCCCTTAACGTCTCACTCATGCGATGTTGGACACTGTAAGTGTGTACAATCACGGTCAATGTTCGTGTAATACCAATAAAAATTATATATAACTCCTTGCTTTTGTATATATGATTTTTGAAGTCGAAGTAAGGAATTTACTGATAGGTTTCCTCGACCCACACTTGGTCTCCTGGCAAACCATCATGGAGAATGCAAAATTCGTCGTGGATTACATGATGGATTCATTGCTGGCTCACTGCGACAAGGAATTCGTATTTTTTTCCCTACAACCAGGAGTAAGTGCTGCACTAGTGGCTATACTTGTTGATTTGTACTTTTAAGCAACATGAACTTAGGTTTAATGACCATGGCGACATACCTGTGTAGGTTCCACTGGATTCTAATTGTAATTATACCAAAATAGAACAAAGTAATATACCTAGATTCCCTAAAGAGGGCCACACATGACTTCATAATTGTCCGACAATTAATCGACGGGTAAACACATTTCCTCCATAGATAACTCTATTGTATAGTCTTTCCTTCCTTTGCAGTGGCTATGGCTAAGTTCTTTGAATCACGTAGGTCGTTCAAGACGTACTTTGCAAAAGGAGGGACATACAAGGGAGGGACCTTGCAACACAATTTAAAATTCCTGGTATTCGCTAGTACACATTAATCCTATATAACACTTCATAGTAATGTCTCTCGAACTAACCAATTCTATTTTTGTAGTGCCGCCAGCAGCCGCCGGCCTGCAACCTCTGTGGATACTATGTTTGCCACAACATGGAACTACTCGTCGATTCCGCGATAACCAATGATCCTCAGGTTTGTCAATCTTGCAATAATGATTTCATACTTACCAATTTATATAAGCGCGAATTTAATCTTCCTAGCGACGGGTTGCAAGCATCGCTACAACTGCGTTGGAACAAGGCCAGCTCATAAATATTTGAGGACAGTTTGCGTCATTCTTGAACCGTGAGGTCATAAATCCAGATGGAAAGTTCCACAATATAGATTGAACTTGATTGGGATAAGATTGAACTTAATGGTCCATGTGTGTAAATTTACATGAATGGTTAATTTTAGTTAATTGATTTGTGAATTGGATGTGCTTATTTCTGAAATGAATATGAATTGGATGTATACATTTACTTGTTGCGTTTCAGCTTGTTTCAGAGAGCATGACTAGCATTTTCTGAGACTAGCCAATAAACAGAATTAGATTTAGCAATACAAACAAATATCACAGACGGTTCGTAGATAAAACTGTCTATGATAGGTCACTATCACAGACGGTTTGTAGTACAGACCGTCTATAATAGTCGACTATCACAGACGGTTTTGAGTTAATAACCGTCTATGATGACCTCATGTCATTACTGACCCATAAACTCAGACGGCTCACGAAATCGTCTGTGATGACGTTTTTGAACTGTCTGTGAAGACATTTTCTGTAGTAGTGGCATGCACTGCATGTGTTATCTAGATCGTCCACGGTGTTTCGAGATTCGTACTTCTACCCCTCCTCACTCTCGTCGCGTCGCCACCGTTGTTGCTGCCGGAAACCTCGTGCGCGTTGCCACCGAAAACATCGGGGTTTTGAGAGTTTTCCGATGCGGCAGCTGTGGCGGGCAGTACGCGGGTGGTGAAGAGAGAGTGCAGGAGAGAGAGGAGGGGCACAAATCTCATAGCACAATGGAGAGGGAGGATAGTGGGTGTAGGTGCATATTGGTGTAGAATGTCCACACTCGTAAAATTAAAAGAAAAGGATGTAAAGACAGCGAAGCATGCCTTGTAAACATGTCATTCTTACAAGGCAAGTAGGCAGCCATGACTCATCTATAGCACTAAGTAGCTATTACGGTCTTGAGTTACATGCGAGTGTGCTTCCGTAGAAAGGTCCCGGATTTACCTCCAGCCTCTGTCTATCTAGGCATTAGTTTGTGCGTGTGTGTGTGCGCACGCGGTGTGCGTGCTTATGTGGTGGTGTGTATACGTTTTCCTTGTAATCACCAAAAAATAATGAAATCATCTTTTCTGTGGGATGTGTTCGAATTCCATATTGCTAAAATCCGGGATAGAAAATAACCACCAACTCGACCCGCAGACGGAGCTCAAAGAATTCAAAACGCCTCTTTGTCAGAGAGACGATGCCTTTTTTTAAAGAAATTTTACGATACATTCTACTACTAGTATATAATAGTAGTATAAATCAAATCTAAACATTAATTTGTTAAAGGTATAATAATCTGATCAGGTGTAGTGTAACTAAATCCTAACTAATCTAAATCATTAGATCAATAAGAATGGGCGGCACATATTAAATTCAGTGTAAAAGAGTTCCTTTTTAACCCCAAACGCATATAGCAACTGCAGTGGATCATCAGTGTTGGTTTCTGTTGTAAAAAGGCTCGCTTGGATCGCAGCGGCCGCACATGCGAGCGACCGAATAGTGTGGCCCGACGCGGGAGGGAGGGGAGGAGGCACGGCACGGGCGCGTAGGCTTTGGCGACGAACGAGACGAGCACGTGATATGATCGTCGCGGTGGGATCCGCATGCGGCGTGCAGGGAGGGTGGTGGTGGATGACGCGCGAGGACGCGGTTTCCCTCCTCGTCTTCTCGTAGGCAGCCGCGGGAGGGTGGGGGACAAGACGCGGACTTGTATGCACGGCTGCACGCACGAGCCACGACCTAGGTGCCGATCCACAGTTCCACACGTACCAAGGTGCAGGCAGCCCATGCACATTTACGCACCCACGCGGAGTTTGAATATTCATTCGGATTTATGGAGTCTATGGTAGTAGTAGTAGGACGAGGACTGGTCTTGAATCGTGTGCCGGAATTACTCTGCATCGAATTGCCAATTCGTTTACTCCATTTTCTGCACCTTGTTCGCGTCAAGGCTCAGGACTGTACTCAGCACGGTTATACGGATCTGAATCCTCTGTAGCACTGTAAATGTCCGCTATATAAACAGTATTATAAGGGAGTGGACAATGCTCTATCATACCATTGCGGTGTAACACAGGAACAGTGGAAAAGAACCGCAGCAAAAACACTGTAGCATCATCATGTAGCGACCTATCTAGACCTTCGGTTTTCTATCGGACGGTAGAGATCGCTCCTAATGCTATGATACTGTAGATCTCAATGCAGAGGATCCTGATCCCATTTATACATCTCCATTGAATTGTGTATGCCGGTCACTGCTTGTAACGCCCCCAAAATCTAGGACCGTTAAACTCTTCATAACTACCTAGGATGTGCAGTTGCGAAGTAAGCAGCGTCACAAGCAAGCTTTCGATTGCAACAAAAATAAAGCTTTTATTACATAAGATTAAAGCTTAACAGCCAGTTTTTACACTGACATGGGCATCTAAGTCCAAAGTTTATACAATACAAGACAAAAGAATTTCAAACCACAGGCACGCTTGAACGCTGTTAAGACCTAACAATCGTAATTATTGCCATCCGTGTGTCCACCGAAACCCTGTTCACAAAGATCCTTTGCACTTTCCCAGGTTTCCTCTGTAGATGTTTTGCAGATATTGTAAGAATGAGTACTACTACCGTACTCAACAAGCCACATGGAAACCATAATTAATTACATGCTAGGATTACAAAAGAATGGGTTAGGGTTTACCATGTCAGGTATATGTGGATACATTTTGCATTTAAAATAGTTTATCTTTAAAACAGTAAAACAATAATAAATATAACATCAGGGGTTTCTCAATAACTCAAAAACCATCTTAACAACTCAAAAACTCTACTAATGCCTCATGTACTGGAATCACCTATTAACATAGCTTCATTAACCGGAAGCACGGCATATTCGAATATTTTTTTATTATACACTCTGCAGAGTTACCCAACTTTACCCACAAGATATCTCAAACTCATACTATCATGCAATATACACGCAACACGTTAGTGTGCAACTGAGCTGAGATAACAAAGCATTTTCACTAATCAACCTTTCTAGCCTCTACCCGGTAGGTTATTGGACCATACAGCCTCGGGGGACCACCGGCCAATGGCGAAAATATTGACCTGATGCTGATGGATCTTACCGTTGTGAAGACCAGTGAGTGTCCCTTTAGGCCCACTCCTGTATACTGAGCTAGGGAAGAATGACCACACCTAAGATTGAGCGATTACTATGTCAGTTACTTTAGCACAAGGTTCTTGTCCTTACTTGTTTCTAGTGGGGGAGTGGACTGACAACCAACTCGTGGCTTTCCACCTTCTTGGCCCCACCTTCGACTCACTTTGATCGCAAGTCTTTTGGGTAGTCCAACTTCCTGGACTCAACCCTCAACTCTCCTCCAAAACCATTGGCAAACCGCCAATGCTGCTCTTCAGGATTTTAAACACATTTGTGTGACAAAGCTTCTTATATAACTAATATTTTATGTGAACTTGTCAAGGTGAATATGGCTTACAAAGGATTTTAACCTTGTCAAGGTGAATATGGCCTACAAGTGCTAGATGGCTTTGTCTATGGGGTAATAGGATTTATCTAATTATCATGGCATTCAAAAGTATTATTTCAGTATTTAAAGTTATCGATACAAATATAATAATGAAAGTAATAATATAAATATATGAAAATAGGCTCAAAATGATCAAGAAATGCGACTTGTTTCCTTGCACAAAGTCTTCTAGATACTGGTCTTGTCCGGCGTCTTCTGAAATCTGGTCGTCGAAGTTGTGACCTAGTGCGAAAAGAAATAAAATAAACCAAATAAAATCCGGCTCGATAAGGAAAGAGTTCGGAACAACATGCAAGTAAGTAAAATCGAAAAAGAAACAAAAATGAATGTGGTGTGGGATGGTGGGGATTTATCTAGTGCTTGATTGGACTGAACAGAGTTGAGAAATAGATTCACGGGCTCGAAACGGTCAGAACAGATATAAAGAGTTATGATACGGTACCAAATAGCATTGTTACTGATTTGGCCAAGAGTGAACCAGGTGCTCCACGACCACCTCCAGGTGCTCCACGACCACCCCCAAGTGGCACACGACCACTCCAGAGGTCTTCCAGGACCACCCAGAGGTCTTCAGGACCTCCCCAGGACTTCTCCCTACAGAGGAGGTCCTAGGAAGCGGTTATCCACAGGGTCCACGACCAGTTGGTCTACGACCACGACCATGTGTCTTACGACCACCCCCCAGTTGGTCTACGGCCACGACCAGGTGGTCTACGCCCAAATGGTCCACGTCCACGTCTTCGACCAGGTGTTCCAAAACCAATATGATAAGTGAAGAAGATAGAAAGATCGGAAGCTAGAGATGGTCCAGGAACAGAAGAACATACGGTTTCATCGATCAGATGCATCCGGATTGGTTCCATACCAATTCAAATCAGTTTATTAGGAAAGTAAGAGTCTGTTTTGGATATTTAGTTTGTTTCCTAGGTATAGAGCCCAGGTAGATCACATTTGTTAGTTTGTTTGGCCTCAGGTCGTGCGTGTGCATGTTTGGCCACACCCTTAGGTGCCAATATAAGGCCAGGGAATCGCCCATTGTAAAAGGAGTTGAAAAGTTATGGGTTAAAGAATAGATACCAGAAAATCACCTTGTTTTGGTGGCACACGGTCGGTGTGGTCTTGAGATTTCCGAGAGGAATTACTTTTTGGTGTGTTGAATCCAATTGTGGTGTTAGATTTGTGCTCGCTGGAACTTTGGTTCTTCTACCCTTGTTCACGTGCTGTGGTATGCGTGGGAGAAGGTTTATCAGGAAAGTCCTGCTATTCTTGTGTTGCTCAAGAGCTAGGAGGTTACCATCAAGGGAGTACCGTGAAAGATCGGGCCAAACAATGAGATCCCGCCAGCCTGCTAGTTGGATCCGCATCAAGTTAAGTTAGGGTTTCAGGCGATAAAGGTGTCGGAGAATGAATAGTACTATTTTACTATTTATGAACAAAAATAGGATGTGAACAGTAATTGGGCTTAATGTTTTTAGCTAATGGATAGTAAGCATTTTACTGTTTTCGGAGCAGTATTGGGTTGGACTATGAACAATAAACGGACCGCATAGTGTTGGGCTGGCCCAATATGTGAATGGGCCTCAGGCCACTGGCCCAAGCTAGAGCTGCGCATGGCTTTTAGCCAGTGCGCGCTCCACGGCGTGCCCGAGTGGAGAAGTGGGCTGCGGCGACAGCGGTGGTCGACGGCGGGAGTGAGTGGTGCAGGGAGCACCATTGAGTGATGGGGATTCCATTTTGGGGATTTGGGAGGACAGAGGTGGCGTTGAGATGAGGCGGCAGCGGCAATGGTGCATGCCAAGACAGAGGAGAGGCGCGGTGGTGCTCCAGTGGCCTTCCAACCAAGGGGAGGGGCGGAGAAGCATCAGGGAGTCAAGAGGGTTCTAGGGCGGGTGGTGGCATGGCCCGGGGTGCACCGAGCCGCTTTGGCGACGGTGGTTGTGAGGGGGGCAGTGGTGGAGCATGGTGTCGGTGAACTCCGGTGAGGAAGGAGGGTGGGGATGGTGGGGGAAAGGAGTGGGGTGGCTAAAGGGAGCTACCGCCGGAGTTGGGAGCAAGGGGGAGAAAGAGGGCGGCGGATTTTACCTTTGCCCGACGGGGAAGAAGCGCTTGGCTTGTGAGATTTTTAATTGGCCGGAGGAGGGGCAAAGGAGGTCTTGGAGGGAGGGGTGATGAGTGAGGTGCACTCCGGAGGGCTTTTACAACTGGGGCATGGCGGTGGGAGCAGGAATTGGGTGAAGGTCCGAGCGGCGCGTGGGCGACAATGTGCTCGGCCGTGTGCGAGCAACGCTGGGGAAGGGCGAGGTGGCGGGGTGTAGTGGCGCGGCGAAGGCGGTAGAAGCTGGTGGAGACGGTGCGTGGCGCGGGAGGTGGCGGCTGACGACAGCGGCACCGAGGGCGATGCGGCGTGGTGACGTCCGGGAGGATGACGCGGGGGAGAAAGGAGAAGGTGCACTTGGGGAAATGCGCTTTCGGCTGAGAGAAGCGAAATTCCGAAAAGGGAAAGTGGGATTTTGGGTTGGGGTTTCCGAAAAGGAAAAGAATTTCAAATTCAACGAAAAACGCCCAAAAGGTTTTGAAATTCTCGATTTTTGGGGTTGTTTCACTGCTATAGTATGTCCGTTTTCCGTTGTGCCTTTGAACTTCAGGATGAGCCCAAATGCCCAATAGGCTTCGCAGTCCGAACAGTGAATGTACGTAGGTCCCGAGTTAGCTTCGGACTAAGCTCGCACAACTTATATTGAGCCAGATCTATCCAGCCCTGATGAACCTTGGAGGCTTGGGCCTGGGCCAGGTTGCTCACTTGCTGTTTCCGGTTTGTAACTCGCCGGTTCTTCTTTTTTTTTTAAGAAAAAAAACTCGTCGGATCTGACAGGACCACAGGAGCGGAGCAGCTGAGTGGGACTCCATGTTTGGTGCATCCATGACGCACAAGCAGGCCATAGGTTCGGTGTCACGCATGCATGACGCACACGCAGTACACGGCGGATCCATGGCACGAGAGCAGTACCGCAGCTGACGGGCTGAGTGCTGGCGTGTTGCCTCGTGCCTCCTGGCCGACCCGCCGCCCGAGGCAGGAGGTGGCGGCCTCCATTACGCGCCACCGAGAAGCGGTGGTGCATCACATGCATACATATATACTGTCTATAGAGGCAATGCGATGTGATATACCAAAATTATACGAAAAGCAACGGTACACATACACTACAGCAAATGTGAGGTGGACTCAGCATGCTGCTTAGATCCCAGAACACTAACACATTGCTTGTTAATAAACACAAAGCTGAGTACAAACATACCATACGAGCATAAAGTGGTTAACAAGATCCAAATTACTACTGCCAGAGGTACACTAACATTGCCTGCACAGAGCTATAGAACGAACCCTACAAAGTCAAGCTAACTCGGGAAACCAAAACCAACCTACGCAACCTCAAGATCACTAGAAACCGTCTAGGCTAACTCTTAACTGCATAACAGAGGCATCTCACTTCACAAAGTGACGGTTGAGAAGCTTGGCGACCTCAAGGAATCCAACACGCTCCCGCCAAGCAAATAGGACTTTCAGCTTCTCATCACAGACGATGATCTTCTTGTCCTCAGGATCCTGGAAACAAGGAGGAAAATGTTAATCCATCAACTGATGAAGAAATGCTGGTAGTAACTAAAAAAGGGGGCATGCCAATAATGAGAAGTTGCAGTTGGAAAAAAGAGATGAGAAGTGCAGTACTCTGCAAATGAGAAGTGAAGTTGGGAAATAGACTTCCTAAAGCGTAAATTACGAAGAATGTATATGTAAGATAACTAAGTATATTCCTAAATTTACTAGAACATTTGGGCACAAGCAATCCAAGATGACGAGGAAAGGGACCTCACTGCTATTTTTCCAATCCCCTTAAAATATAGCTTCATATTAGGGAGGAACTGAAAATCTGTCCTAATAAAATGTATGACGTGGAGTTGGATTGTAATCGTTGGGGCTAAGACTATATAATACCAAAGAGATTGGGCGAAGTCGACCTCATCAAATCAACCAAGCACTCTATTAATCAGAATATAGAATTTGAAAAAAATATGATCCTTCAGTCGATACACAATGGAAGCAATTCAGCCACATAATGTCTGGAAATTAACTCAGTTCAACGAAGAACAAACATATCCACAAATGTCACTTAAGTAAAACCTGCATCTCAGACATTTCATCACATGGAGAGCATCATCGCTCCATCACATGGGATCATCTTCCATACACCCTACTAACTGCTATCTGCTATGCAATGCGTAAGAGCAAATTGTCACAAACTCCATCAATTTTTTCTTACCATACACCAAACAACAATTTGCACTAGAGTCAAACAAGAGCAGGTAAAATCTACATGCATCACCAGAACCGAATTTTGCATATCAACAACATGATGGGGCATACAAGCTCCTTGATTACTTCATCTAAGAGTCATTAAACATGCAAACGACGTTCTAATTATATAGGGGGGCTCCTACATCTGGGACACAGGAAAATGCAGCAGTAGCTGGAGAAAAATGTTACTCCCTCCATTATTTTTTAGATGTCATTTTTAGAATGTTTGTGGTCAACCTTTTAAAACTTTGACCACTAATATACACAAAATTATTTGGATTTGTCATGTGGAAATGATATTACTAGATTTGTCATAAAAAATACTTTCATGTCATTACATTTTTAATAATTTTTGCTAATATATAATTAGAAAAAGTAATGATTAAAGGTGCGTTTTGGACAAGGGCGGGGCCAGGATTAGACCATAGGGGGGCCAAGGAGAGACATGAATTTGGTATTATTCTATTCTGTAAGATATTACAGATTGATCATTATGAAAAAAAGAAAGCAGATTGTTTTAATTTTGATGGATCCATGATTGATAGTTCAAAACATGTTTTGCCATTGATTCCTCCTTCAGGAAGCCTATAGTAGTAAAAACATGGATCACAACATCTACTAATATAACATCGTGCTATTGGCTTTTCTAATTTGCTACATCCTATCATACAAGCTGCTACAAAAAAAAATCTGTATATCACCAAATGATTAGAGCTCACTATACTAAAGAATTGAGCAATGCAATACAAATCATGATCGTGTCACTTTGAGGCCTTGTTTGGAGCGTGGATAAAATGGTTTTAATTGGTCATTAATTAAGCTTTTCAGCTCCGTAAAAACATGTCGATCATACCATAAGTTGATTGACAGGGGCCAATACTAAGCAAGGCTTACTCCTTGGCTAATTACTAAAGAAATTGCATGAGTCACAGGGGGCAGGCCCTGCTAGCCCCCCTTCCCTCCGCCCCTGGTTTTGGAGACCGTGTCGCTATCAGATATCGACAAGTAAAAAAACGGAGGTAATACATTACGTCAACTAGAATTTGACACCTGTTCCAAACGAAACTCTCAGATTTGTTCCAGTTCGATGTTTATAAAACGCCAAGCTATCCCATCTTAGCTATGTTTGCTCACTTCATTTTTCACATCCAAATCAACTACACCAAAAAAACAACTCATATAGACATAGGTTTGGGGTTTTGCCTGGACACCTGGAGGTTGTGCTGCTTGATGTAGGCCCAGAGGCGCTTGAGGGCCTCGGTGCGGGGGATCTCCGCGGCGCCCACCACCGCCTGCAGCGCCGGGGACACGGGCTGCGGCTTCGTGATGCCGGTTGCCGCCCTCTTCTTCGGGGCCGCAGTCGCAGCCGGAGACTTGGACGAGGCGGCCGCTGCGCGCACCACGGTGGCGGCGCGGCGCGGCGGGGCGAAGGAGGCGGCGGCGGGAGAGGCGGGGCGGAGGAGGACGAGCGGGGAGAAGGAGAGCGACGCGGTGGTGGGCATGGAGGCGGCTGCAATCTGGGCTCGGTGAGGTCACTTCAGTGCGGTCGGAGCTTGGGGTTTGGTTTGGTTTGGGTAATGGATGGCGGTACGGGGTTTGGGGTTTTAGAGGTGGCGTTGGTCGGTGACTCCGTCTATAGCCCCTAGGTTCACAGGCGACTTGGAGAGTTGGAGTAATGAAGACAGACAGACGCCTTCCACTGGGTAACCCTTCTTCTTAGAGAGGAGGCGGTGTTTTGCTAAGGAAGCGTACATAGACTGTCGGTCTGTAGCTTGGTACAAAGACGTCTTCCGGTAGGTATGGCGTTTACTTCTCCGAAACCGGCTTGAACCTTTGGACTCTACAACGATAACTTGGGTGTCGTTTGCGCAGGGGCAGGGAATCCAATTTCAGCTTTCAGGTACCCCCCACCCCACCCCACTCCGGTCATTGCAGGAAAGCAAAGTTTTTGATAAATACTCGTACCGGAGGAAAATAGTGCATCTGCAAATTTAGCATACAATATTCTCAAGTCTCCACTAGCTTTCTGTTCGTAATTAACTATCTCACGACATTACAGTGTGATAGTGCTAATTTAACTTGCCCGTTATAATGCACTAATGCACGGGTTAACTGCTGGTTAAGCAGAAAATCGACAAAAAAAAATGCTGCAATTACATAAGCCAAAAATTAAATGATTTCTTCGACATCAAAATGCCACGCACCCACACTATTTATGTACATCCCGCGTTTTACCGATGATGCCACTGCAGTTCCTGTTACTGATCTGCAACTCAACCATTTACCAACCAGAGATATAAGTCTAACTTGCATTGCAGTCTGTCCAGTCTACTAACCAGAGCCCCGATAAGCTTGCAGAGGCTCTGCAGATTGGCCAGAGCTGGAGGAGTAGATGTCGACGGGGGCACTGGTGCAGTTGCTGCTCGAGTCGACGACCCTGGTGTGACGGCGCCCGCGGTGCCGGTCAAGATAGACCACAACGACGCTGATGTCGTCGTGGAAATGCCGCCTCACTCCCCTCTCTATCGTCCTCAGATCACGGAAACTGACCTCTCTCTTCCTTGTGGCTTCCTTCAAGGCAGCCTTTACTAATCTGTTTGCTATTCCCTGCACGAATTATTTCGCAAAAACTTGGTGTTATTTCATTGCCTAACAGATCATTCATGCGTGGAGAAATTCCCTCATGATGGCAATAACAAATGTTGTTAATGTGACATATCAAAGCTTACCGTTCTTGGATTCTTGAAAACAATTTGCACAGCAGTGTCGTCGCTGAGATGCTCCCAAAGACCGTCTGAAGCAAATATCAGAAACAGGTCATTTGGTTTCAGTTTGCGAACTTGAACTGATGGTTCAGCGCTAAGAGCCGGCCTCGTCAGTGCAATAGGGGGACCAATTTGCCTAAACAAGGGGTCCATGCTATACTCTGGTTTCTTCAAGTAAACATCACCAATGGATCTTGACACCTGACAGTACATCAATCAAATATTAGTTCACGTTACTTCTGTTTCCTCTGCTTCTATGAAACTTCGTAATAAGCATCATAAGTTCTCCTAAGATAACTTGAGTTTCGAAAAAAAAAATCTCCTAAGAAAACTGATAACTGATTACAAAAAGATAAGCTAATTATCAAACAATGTCCAAGTTCATTAGCTCTCCGCAAATAAACAGAGTAGCTTATAACTGAGAGAGAAAGCTCAAATGCATAGGTTGTAATCAAAGGAATCCAAGATACTACGCAAAGTTGTAACTACAAGAATGGATGCAGAAGAATCACTGCAAATTAAGAAATAAAAGGCTAAATTTGTCATTTCAGTATTCACTCTAAAATAATGGAGGAAAAAAAATCTTAAGTATGGTCAGCCGGTTTCCTAAAAACGTGGTGAAAAGCTTTTCCGTTGTGTTAGTTTTCATTTCTGACATAGTGACATCTTAAACCTCTTACACGTGGCGAAAAGCTTTTTAGTTGCGTTAGTTTTCATTTCTGACATAGTGACATCTTAAACTTTTTACACATGGTCAACTGCATAACAATCTAACTAAAACCAAGGCAGCAGAAGTGCAGAACAATCAACAAAAGGAAGCAATTTCTTTCACTTGCTACCTGGAAATCCACTGAAGAACAAGTACATAAGTTAATTTCAAGTTTTGGGATCTACATGGCTTTTGACTGTAAATTAGGGAACTCTGAATCTCTGGTGAAATTTCATCAAGAACTGCTATATCATATTTATATCTGAATGTGCAAACAAACTACCCAAAATTCCAACGCAAACACACCAATAAGCAACCAAAACCTGCTAATTTTATCAGCAAGCAGCGAATGTCTGGTGAAATTTCATCAAGAACTGCTACATCATATTTATATCTGAATGTGCAAACAAACAACCCAAAATTCCAACGCAAACACACCAATGAGCAACCAAAACCTGCAAATTTTATCAGCAAGCAGCGATCTTTACCCCCCATCTCTCAAAGAGACGCATCGAATTAATCAAAGGGAAGGGTTTCCTCATGAGGTTCTCACCTGAATTATCCCCTTCACCCTCCACGCCCCCCTGGTGTGCACCACGATCTGCCCGTCGTCCGGGTGAAGCGCGGCGAGCTCCCGCCGCACCTCCTCGGACGCCGCGTTATGCTCGTCAGAGAGCCGCTCGGCGACGGACACCCCTCCCCCGATCACGCACCGTCCTAGCACGGCACGGGAGTCGCCGAGGTTGGCCACGTACAGCGTGTCCCCGGATATGGCCCCGAGAAGGCAGCAGGAGCCCACGGCCGCCATTCGCGGCCGCTTCGGCCACGCCTGCCTCACCTGCTGCAGAAACTCCTCCTCCACCGCACCGAACGCCCTCCGGATCACCTCCGTGCTCATGCCCCCCTGCTCCGTCGCGAAACCTGTCTTTGCCACCACCGCCAAGAACGCAAGGATCACGAAATTAGTATCGCACGCACGGCTAAAGACAAGAAAGATATTCCAAGGAGAAGGCAAATAGTATACGTACGTTGGACATGGGGGAAGAGACGGGAACGGAGGAAGCGGGAGGCGTCGGGGCCGCCGTGGCCGTCGTAGACGCCGACGAGCGTGGAGGCGGGGGAGGCAAGCACCTGCGCCTGATCCTCCATGGCCAGGTTCGCCTGCGCGGCCGCCATCGAGAACTCACCAGCCGCGTGCGGCCGCAGCTCCGTCTGCCACAGCATCCCGTCCGCCGCCGCCGCCCTCGGCGGCCAATGCCCGCAGCACCCCGCCAACGCCCTCAACATATCCACCACCAGAGCGATCACCAAAAAATCCTAACTTTCCTCCTCTCCCACACGCGCTTTGCTTCCTCGTCTGATTCTTCTTCTCGGAAAACCTATGTGAGCTGTTTTGAATTGGAATTGGAATTGGAAATGGAAATTGGGATTTGTTTGGAGGAGGGGTTAGGTTAAGTTCAAGAGGCATCCTGATAGGCGGGCAGGCGAGTGGCGGCAGATATTTACGAGCTGAACCCAGCGCGACAGCTGTTGCGCACCCATGCTTCCAAAAAAGCGAACCGGAAAAGCTCGCTGCCAACCGCAACCGTAGGCTACTTCCAACGGATAGTATCTTAGTGTAGTTTTTTTTAATGTATGAAGAGCGTTAAAATACTATTTTTTTAATGTATGGTTTCTTATAGTGTAATATCTTAGGTTGTTTCATTTAATTATATGCATGATCTTTATTAGTATTTGAGCATTGTGGCATATTTGTGTCATGTACTAAAGTAATGCATGCATAATATTTCCAATGCACGGGATCTATCACAATAAATTTTATACGTTGGATTTCGAGACCGAACCGATATCCAAATTAGATACTAGAGTACCCTCTCTCTTTATTAACTATAGTGCCACATCATCATTTTGTCTATATGTCAGACTTAAGATACCAATCAAGGTGAAACACTGGGAGCAGCCTTAGTGATATGTCCTAGAGCCTATGGTGGTATGGTTTCTATGTTTACAAAGTTTCGAGTAATTTATTATTTTGTTTTTTGAATAAATATTATTTATATTGATTTAAGTATATGATTTTTTTGGTGAAAAATCTATATTTATGTTTATGATATCATTCTATACCTCTATGATCTTATATTATTACATGGAACACTTATAATTTATGAATCAACACATGTATTGATTGATGATTATGTTGAATTTGGCTATTCCAGCTCTTATTTCGCTCCACAGTGCGTCTAGTAGTAACGATCTATGATCTCATATGGTTTTCTAATTTACACGGTAGAATTTTTTTTACGCGCCGGTGTAACCTCCACGTATATATCTCATTAGCAACGTCAAAGTTGACGGGTGGAGATGTGCCCCGTAACGACGGCCATAGACGCCGGTGGGTGGGCCCAGCCGTCTATCTCCTCGGCGAATTCACATTCTCGAAGCCAGCCTCGCCGCAGGGAGGGAGAGCACAGCTTGGCCTTGCCGAAATAATTTCAGATTCGAAAATTTTTGGATTGAGCATCCAGGTTTTCAACAGGTTGTCCAATTTGCATGGAATTCCCCTTGCAGGGTAGGAGACGGTGCTTGCCGTTTGACAGTGAAATTTAAATTTCTAAGAAAGTATCTTAAAATCTTGAGCAAGGATGTTTCTCAGCTTAGTCGGCTCATTGCAAATTGTAATCAGATGATCTCTTTCTTTGATTAAATAGAAGAGCACATAACGATGTTGAGGCAGGAATGGAATTTCAGAGCTTTCATAAAGAAGTATGTTCTACGCTTATAGTATTATAAGCAACAATACTGGAAACAGCGTTGTACAGTCAGATGGTTGAAGTTTGGAGACGAAAACACACACACAAAAATCATGCAATGACCACTGAGAGCTATAGGCGAAATACCATCACTCAATTAACAGCTCCTGATGGTCGAACATTGGTTGATCATTTTGAAAAGGCTGTAATTCTTTGCCATGCTTACAAGAACAGAATGGGGGTTACCACCAAACTCCAATTGCATTTTAATCTGGCTGAGCTCATCACAAAAGTAGACGGACTAGAGGCACTTTCTGCACCTTTTACTCAAGAGGAAATATATACTATGGTCAAGCACCTACCCATTGACAAAGCACCTGGCCTAGATGGTGTTTCAATAGATTTGTTTCTTAAGAGATGTTGGTCCATCGTCAAAGAAGACTTTTATACATGGTGTGAAAAACCGAATCGGCAAGCGAACCGCTCATACGATCGGTTCACGGTTCACCAGTCCAACCATTGTTTTTTTTCGATCGGACCGCGGCTTAATAGTTATACTATTTTAATATTTGCTTGCAGAATCAATTGAAAAATCAACATGTTAGTGTTATCTACAAAACAATATAACGTAATAAAGATGCATAGTCCCACTCGGACCAACAACGAATGTAGTTCAGGTGGCTGATTCCATCACGGAGAAGCCAAAGGTCGTTAGTTCAAATCCTAGTGGCGCAAGCATTAATAATAATAATTTTCACCTTTTTTTTCAAATGATCCAAAGAGCAAACCGGACCGGACCAGGCTCTGGTACCGGTTTTTTCTGGTCAGACCGGCGGTCTTATCCGGTTTTTTGTACTATGCTTTTATAAGCTTTGTCAAGATTTCCATGAGGGAAACATCAATCTACATAGTATTAATAATTCTCATATCACTTTGGTGGCAAAAAAAAATTAATTCCCGGGAAAATGTTAATGACTACATGTCGATTTCTTTGTTGAATTATTGCTTAAAATTTCTCACATAGATATTGGCTGATAGGCTCCAAAAGGATTATGTCTCTTATGCACAATAATCAGTATGGCTTTGTTAAGTCCTGTACAATACAAGACTGTCTAGTATGAGCCTTTGAATATCTTCACCAATGTCATCAATCCAAAGAGGAGGTCATCATTTTCAAATTAGACTTTCAGAAGGCTTTTGACACTGTGGAACATGCCACTATCTTAGCAGTCTTGCAGCAAAAAGGTTTTGATGACAAGTGGATTTATTGGATAAAACAAATTCTCCATTAAGGGTCTTCTTCTATTCTTTTAAATGGAGTTCCAGGCAAGTCTTTTCATTGTAAGCGTGGTGTTTGTCAGGGGGTCCCCTGTCCCCACTTCTCTTCGTTTTAGCAACGGGTCTCCTTCAATCAATTGTGAATGAAGCTCATCGTTGAGGCCTTTTATATCTGCCAATCCAAGTTTCAGGGAAATCAGACATTCCAATAGTTCAATATGCTGATGATATATTACTCATCATGCTAGCCTCAACCCCACAACTCTTCGTTTAAAAGGTTTGCTACAAACTTATGAGCAATCTACGGGGCTAAAAGTAAACTATAGCAAATCGTGCCTAATACCAATTGTAGAATATCAGGAATAGTTGTGTGTCTCGTGGGATCTCCACATCTTTTATTTATAATGCTAAATATTACAGTTCGACTCGCACACGACTTGGACTCTTACCTAAACTCTAATATCTCCAACACTTCATCTCAAGATAGGCATGAAATAACAATCATGTCCATCTTATTACATATTGCAATACCATTACTATAATCTACCAAAACCTATTATCCATTGACTCCATAGCCAATACCATTACAAAGACAAAAAAATTGCTCACCACCAATACTACCAGGGACTTCACTAAATCCATTTCCACTATCTACCAGCTGTCCCGACCTCAACCTCCTACTCCTCTACCATCATGTCCCTAGCCAGCCCCGGCCTCCACTACTTTGCCCGCACACCCCTAGTCTCGGCCGCCACCACCTATACCTCTGTCACAGATTATTATGCTTGACTCCAGTCACAATCCTCTTTCAGACCTCTCCAACAACACTATCTCCGACACCTATTCCAACATCAATGTATGATACCAATCCCATCACTTTCGCCGCCGCTCGACATAGCCTCTACTGGAGCTACCACTAGCCCCTACTTCGTCATCACTGTCGTCGAACTCATCACCACCACTGAACTCTTACCACCACAAACACATCCCCTACCAGTACCAACACCAACTCCAAGCACCACCTTCGAGACATTCATCAATTTCACCACTAGCACAACCACCGAAGACACCACCTAAATAATCTTCTTCCCTGTCTTCCATGCCTTCCATCGTAACATCCGATACTGTCACAACCTAAGCTTCCTCCACCACTATAGCAATCAACACCAACCTAATAGAAAACTCCAAGCAACACATGAGCAGAATTCTCAACAAACACACCATGCTCTCTCTCCTTTCCCCGACGCAAGACGTGCAGCCACACCAGATCCACACCATCCTCTCATCCTCTCTCTAATTTCCCCAACACAGCACACGCAGCCACACGGCCTATAGATTTTTAGTAGTAAAATAAGAAACTCCTGAGATTATTGCTAACACAATAATGGAGTTCTGAGATGCTTCATTTTTTAGGATATTTATCCTATGAAAACTGCAGGCAGCTATGATATTCCTGAGGAAGATAACAATTTAGTCGAAATGGCTCCTCGCAGGAGCAAGCGACAAAGAGTTAAGAAAACCTTTGGCAAAGACTTTATTGTATATCTTGTGGATGATGTGTCAAAAACTCTTTCAGAGACTTATGCATTACCCGATGTTGAGCATTGGAAAGAGACCGTCCATAGTAAGATGGATTCCATCATAGCTAACGGGATTTGGTAGATCACTGATCGTCCTAGCGGGTGCAAACCTGTTGGATGGAAGTGGGTCTTTAAAAAGAAAATAAGGCCTGGCGGTACTATTGCTAAGTACAAGGCAAGACTTGTGGCCAAGGGTTATAACCAGAAAGAATGTGATGATTATTTTGATACTTACTCTCCTGTTGCCAGATTAACCATCATTCGAGTGCTCATTGCATTAGCTGCTTCCCATAGTCTACACCTACATCAAATAGATGTAAAGATAGCTTTCCTTAATGGAGAGTTGGACAAACAAATCTATATGGAGCAACTGGATGATTTTGTGATTTCTGGACAAGAAAATAAGGTGTGCAAATTAATCAAATCATTGTATAGCCTAGAGCAAACACATAAACAATGGTACGAGAAATTTGATAAAATTTTAACATCTACTGGTTTTGCTGTGAATGAGGTAGATAAGTGTGTGTATTATCGTTATGATGGAGATCAAGGAGTGATTTTGTGTTTGTATATCGATGACATACTTATATTTGGGACAAACACTGTTGGTATTGACGAGGTCAAATCTTTCTGTTGGACCGAAACGGCGACTAGAGGGGGGGGTGAATAGGAGCATTGTCTCTTTTTCATCTTGATTGGATTCAATTCAATTTTCACTCCGATAGCTATAAAAGCTATAAAGATCAATCGACAAACATAGCGGAAGACTTGTGTTGAATCCAATGAAAACTCCAAATCAAATCAACCAAAAACTCAAATTAAAATGAGTTAGGCGGTAGTATCGGTGAACAGTAGCGGTACTACCAGTGAACAGTAAAAAAAATTAACCTGATGAACAGTAAAAACAACCCGAACCAAAACCAAAATTGGCACAACTTTTGATCCGGTGATCCAAACTTCATGAAACTTGAAACAAGCCTTCTTTAGGATGTCATGAACCTATTCCAATCAAAGATCATGAAGATCATTACCAAAGTTTCAACCTTTTTCCGTTTGAAAGAAGATTACTTCAAAACCGAGCCAAAAACAAACTTTGATCCTAGAATTTGCTCGTGGATAAGAGATGATCAAGATAATCCTAGATGCATTTACATATGTCATAGCAAGCAAGATCTCAGCAAGAAACCAAAGAAAAACCAAAGAATCATCAAAAATCCAAAATCACCAAAGAGAGAGCAAGAACAAGGAGAGAATCATCTCGAAGAATCTTGCTTGGATTGATTAGAGATTGAAGTTGGTTTATAGTCACTCCACCATGGAGGACAAAAGCTCAACACTTGAGCACTCAATCAATCCACCTCTCAAAAACCCTAACCTCTTTACTTTCCTCTCCTATCCCTAAAACAAAAACTAGGGTTTCTAGATACAAGGGTTGGGGGTGCACAACCAGCACTCTCTCCTTTTATAGTGGAGGCTAGGCTGTGAGAGGAAACCCTAATGGGCACCCATTAAGCCCACACACAAATGGGTCTAACTTACGCACGCTTCTCAAAGCGTCGTCGTCATCCTCTCTTGACCTAAACTGTCTCTCCTTGCGCCACGGTTTAGCCAAAAGCCATCAAGGCAGTATTTAGATGAAGTTATCAACATACTCCTTCTCGATCCTTCTCCAAAGACCTAGTCCAATCTCCATGAAGCAATCGCATGCTTCACTACGTGTAGATTGATCAAAGGCTCTCTTCATGTCGGCAAGTCTCTCCCATCTGGCTCCCACCGAAACCACCATGACATTTGCACCGACCCCCGCGACGCTCGATACAACCCGTCGCACCGAACTTTCTGTTCGATCATCCTTGTCCATTTTGTGCCATGCTTGAGTCCATTGACTTCACACAGCATCCTCGATCGTTCTGAACCTCAGCTCTCTAAGCATAGTCCCGATCATCCTCGTCGTTGACCGTCGTTGACCTCCAAGCTTCCTGCACAACAATAGACAAAGGAATAAATTCCGGGAACAAGTTTTTCGCAACTTGACCCACGTTAGTCAAAACATGCATCATGCAACACATATGCATTGAAACCCATAAAATTTACCTAACCTACAAACATCGCCGCCAAGTTGGCGTGAACAAAAGCAAAACCGTAATACCGCGGTGAACTCCGGGCCCTATCAAGATCATGGTAGTACCGCTTCAGAGATCTTGGTCATACCGTTTCTCAGGGAAGAAGAAACTCCCAAAAACATATGCTCTGGAAAAATCATACCGCCATCTACAAATCGGTATTACAGCGCTGCGGTAGTACCGCCAATAAATTGTAGTCATACCGCGCTGCGGTAGTACCGCGCATAAATTGCGGTCATACCGATTTTTCTGAACTTTGCCGAAAACACATGTTTCGACAAACCCTCGACACTATTGTCAATTGTATCATCATCTAAGATCATGAGAATATCCTTATGATATCCACACTTTCTTATCTAGATGCTTTGATATGAAAGACCTCGGAGTGGCAGATGTTATTCTCAATATTAAATTGATCAAAAATGTGGATGGGATCACATTGAACCAATCCCGTTATGTTTGAGAACTACAAGATTTTCCCAACTCCTTACGATGCTATTGTTAAGCTTCGAAAGAATCAGGGATTAGGCAAATATCAATTAAGATATTCAC
The DNA here is from genome assembly GCA_036346405.1 of Phyllostachys edulis. NCBI lineage: Eukaryota > Viridiplantae > Streptophyta > Magnoliopsida > Poales > Poaceae > Phyllostachys > Phyllostachys edulis. The sequence continues at coordinate 12,896,772 of CM070550.1, read as the reverse complement.
AAATTATTAGGTCTCTTATGTATCTATCTGGTGCTACAAGACCTAACATATTATTTGTTGTGAGCAAATTAAGTCAGTTTACTTCTAACCCAGGAGATGGTCACTGAGAGGCACTTGAGAGAGTGTTACGCTACTTGAGAGGCACAACCTCATATGAAATTTACTATACTGGGTATCCATCTATATTTGAAGGATATAGTGATTCAAATTGGATCTCTGATGTAGATGATATCAAAGCTACAAGTGGTTATGTTTTTACCATAGCAGGTGCCGCAGTTTCATGGAGGTCGTGTAAACAGACCATATTGATGAGGTCAATCATGGAAGCAGAACTTGTAGCACTAGACACAGCTACTGTTGAGGTTGAATGGCTTAGAGAGCTTCTGTTGAACTTGCCACTAGTTGAGAAACCAATACTTACAATCCTAATGTACTGTGATAACCAAACAGTGTTGATTAAGATTACAAGTACTAAGGATAACATAAAGTCCTCCAAACACGTGAAGCGTAAGCTTAAATATGTCAGAAAACTGAGGAACTCTAAAGTGATTACTGTGAATTATATTCGCACTAAGAAAAAATCTAGCAAACCCTTTCACAAAGGGGCTAGCACAGAAGGCGATATCCGTTGCGTCTATGGACATGGGGATGAGGCTCATTGGAGTTACAACTCAACAGTAACCCATACCTTCTTGATCGAAGATCTCGTGACTTAGGTAATGAGAAAAACAAGTTGAAGTTATAACAAGAGAGTACAATTAATAATATATGTACGTGTATCCTAATAGACAGAGCACTCTCAACTGTGTGAAATGGTGACTTAAAGCCTTAATGTATTCTAGTGTCCAATGAGGAAAAAATGTATTAGCCTATATGATACCTAAAATGAATACACCTATTTGAGCTTAACTGTGAGGTCGCAGTTCACAAGAATAGAACATTCTCTAAAAAGCTCATGAGCATATAAGGGAGCATGACCAAATAATGCTTCGTTTAGGCATGGTTCTTTGATAACCTAGTATCAGTTGAGATTTCAAGTGAAATATAATCACGAAAAGCCTTGAATTCAAAGCATAATCCATTCATCAGCTGTGAGAAGATCAATCTTGTCATTCTAGGTGCAAGTTCAACCCGCACGAGACTTACACTGAAAGTCCGGTATATTAACAATACTTCAGCACAATAGTCCTTATCATCGTTTTTGCTACTTGCCTCAGAATTGGTGGGGGATTGTTAGAATTTGGCCCATAAGTGTAAATGCCTATTCATTCCTGAAATTCCAAAGCATGCGTGGTTTATTCCCATATTGCCTAGCCAAGTGGCGGGAGGGCAATTTATAAGGTGGAGTCTTTGCCGCCCATTGAAACATGACGCATGGATGGTGTGGCATGAGGAAGACTATAACTAAAGTCACATACACACACACGCACGCGTATATTCGCGTGACTTGTGACTTGTGACCGTGAATGTGTCGTGAACCTAGTCCACCTTTCTTTTATTAACTGTGCATTTCTCTCTCTCCTTTTAAAGTGGTCGAAACACAGTGGTCGAAGTACTGTGGTCGAAGCCATAGACTAGTGTGGTCGAAATAATGGGGTCGAAGCTATAAACCAGTGTGGTCGAAACACTGTAGTCGAAATAAAGTAGTCGAAACTCAGTGATCGAAATAATATGGTCGAAGCCATAGACCAGTATGGTCTAAACACAGTGGTCAAAATAATGTAGTCGAAATAAAGTGGTTGAAACATTGTAGTTGAAATAAAGTGGTCGAAACACAGTGATAAAAAATAGTGGTCGAATCCATAGACCAGTGTGGTCAAAATAATATGGTCAAAATACACTAGTTGAAGCTGTAGACCAGTGTGTAATCAGGATCTGATAAAACACTGTTTAATTACCATTAATTAATTTTGAATTAACAGTTACCGATGGTTCAATATGTACATGATTATGCAGTTATTAGAAAGTAACTGTCTAAACCTTTAAAAGATCTAGAGACGTCCAGACCTGACATAGATTGGTACACTTCCATTTTCTTCTTCCTCTCTGTTCTACTATGCTGAAGAGTTGTGTTGTCGAACCAAGGAGGATAAGCGGGTATCTCCGAACTATTATCGCAGATTTCACTTACACATGGTAGCAATAAGGTTTCTGGACAGCACATCTACGCGACTGCTCGCTGCGCTACTTCATCTATGTTCTGCACTGCTTTGAGTCTACACTACTTTCTGCTCTTCATCACGTCCGATTGTAAGTTGGTTGTGCGATTAAACTATTATGTTATCATTTTATTATTGTGTATGTTTAAAAGTGCAATGAGTTGTTTGTTGTTATTATTGTTTTATGCATATCTATTTTTATGTGATCTTTGTCTCGTAATAATTTCTTAAATTAAAATATTATCAATATTTACGACAGTCGTTGAGAGAAATCGCGTCCAGAACATTGAAAAAAGCTTAGCCACAAGCTGTAAGCCTGTAATGCTTGCAGACAGATCAGTATTCCAGAACGACGACACGCACGACTTGAACGAAATCGATCACGGAACAACAGCACCAGAACAAGGAACGACGACACGCACGACATGCATGCGCGACTTTTCCTGCTTTGGAGGTTGCCCGTGCGGCTGCGCTGACCCACATGCTGTAATTGTAGTAAGAAATTTCTGAGATGGTAATATCCTAGCTTTACCGTTTAGCAAAAGTGGCTACCTGATGCTAGCAAAAAGTACAGTGCCACCGGTTTATCACTAGGCATTGGAAGTTTGGAACCATGCCTCGAACATGACAAGAAAAATCATTGTCAGAAAACCATTTTTCCATGGGAGTTCTTTCATTGACCAAAATCGACACGCATGGGAGCTGTGAAATCATCACGTGTTGAAAGGAAGTTTCAGCTCTGAAATGGTGTTTGCAAATTCAGAAGCATGCTTCAACAAATGTAGCAGTAAACAACCAGCAAACACTAAACACAACAACTACGGAGTTACCCCCACCAGTTCATACAAGTACTACTCTGATTCTGATTCGGCCTGGCAAACAGGGAGATGGTATGTGTCCAGTTGCCAGTATTTTTGCTTCACGCCTTTCCATACTTCCTCTGAGAGGCAATCTTTGACTGGGAGAGGGATGAACTGTGTCGAATAGCCGAGATTCGCCAACTCTAATGCGACTAGTTGGCAATACACCGTATGGAAGAATGCATTGTCACCACAAAAGCCGTTGAAGTATGAGTATATCCCTCCAGGCTTCAGTAGCTTAGGAAGATGTTGGTGGAACTCTCTCATGTCCTCGTAGTATTCTCCATATGTGTCGAAAAATATACCTGTGCACGCCAAAAGATGTCATTAGACAAGATTTGGTAACTATGATTCTATAGCTTTAGCATTTTGAGGTTTACTTTCACTAGCCAATAAAGTGATTTTTAAAATATCAGTTACTTTATAATTTAAGTGTTGATACTTATTACCAAAAAGACTAAAATATAATTTGAATAGTCTATCAGTTTATCAAACTATCCGATAATTCTACTGGTGGACCACCATAAAGCTGTTTTCTGCCGACAGAAGTGCAGTATAAGAAAGAAACATGGAATGAACTGTTCGGAGATTGCACGAAGAAGATCAAGCTATCTGGTGGGAATATTCTATTCTCAGTATAGATTCATATTTATCAGTGACAATGAAATGCTGTGATACCTTTGTTCGACAAATCAGAAAGAGGTTATCTCGTTGCAAATTGAATATAATTTTCATATGTCATAACAAACACCATTTCTCAGTTGCTTACAGGTTTCTTTCTTGTTATTCCTGTGATTCTGTCAAAAGTTGAAGGGAAGTAAGCTTAGTGTCTGCATAGGTCAAACAAATCAAACAGCACGTGGTTTGACGTATTCAACACTAGAGTTTACAGATATACTATTGAGTGCTCACAATTCAACAAGTTATCCACAGAGGGTAGTGACTAGTTTGCATGGTTTGAATTGTCTCACACTGGATTGACTCAATGACATTTATTCCCACTTCTTATTTAACACAAATACCCAAAAGCCAAAAGAAAATTGACAAGTATGATCTACAAAACTTCACAATTAATGGTCGTGAGCATGGTTTGAATTGTCTCACACTGGATTGACTGAACATGATATTTATCCCCACTTCTTATTTAACACAAATACCCAAAAGATAATTGACAAGTATGATTTACAAAACTTCACAATTTAGGTACTTCTGCTATGAAAAAAAGTAGTATGAAAACATGAAAATTATAAGATCCAAAATGACCTACTTTGAACAGGCGCGCTATACTTTTCAACTAAAACCATGATATGCTTGCTAAATGCTTTTCATTCTGACTGACTTTGACGAGAAACTGAAGTGTCACCGAAAAGAATTCCACCACAAAATTTGTTATTTACATTGGCGAAGGTACTCAAAAGATGAAAAGTATGAGTTATAATATGTAAAACAAGGGTGCGTTTCAAAGTTAATTTAATTCCAGTAAACAAAGTTTGCAATAACAAACTAAAGAACAGATTACTCTATTCCTCGTGCTAGGTAAGCCATGGGCAGGCTATTTCCAACATAATTCTCGCAGTTGTACTGAAATATGTGAAGATGTACTATTAATTATTAAACCATGTATCCACAGAGTACAGACCATCTAGATACACACTCTATTCCCAGCAATAATAAAATCCAAGATTCACCTACTTCGAAATTTTCTAGAAGCTCTAGTTTGACAAGTTTCACTATATTATTATATACTTGTGAATCATCGTTTGTTCTAACTAACTTGTATGACAAATTAGGCGCCAGCACAAAGTTAATGCGCTAAATCTGCTTGAAAATCCCTTCAAAGCATGCAACATTAACATAACCAACCGCTACAACATTCCACAGCACATTCACTGCAAGACACAACGAACTACTACACAAGTATAACTCTTACCAAAATTGTATGACCGTCCAAAAAGACAACAGATTTCCATAGAAAGTCCAGCAAATTGTATCTTTCACATTGGAACAACCTCACTGTACTCCTCTGCTCTTCTACTATAACTCCCCAAAAACATGGGGCACATCAAAATGTTGCTTTGGATAGAATACTAACATGATCATAACTAGCAGGGTGGCCCGTGCATTTGTGCAGTTAGATTTGTTCTAAAGTTTGTAGTATCAAATGATATAACTTAGATGCTCAAGAATATATTTACGTATCTTGTAGGTTATTTTGATTTTTAAGATATCATAAACATTAGAAACGACAATAGAATTTTGAAAGAAAATACAACTTAGGGAACATAACTAAAGTATGAGTTTTGATGGAAGAAAATCATTGAGCATAATAAATTGTTGGGAGTTCTTATAAACATAATTGCTCTCCGTCATGCAACATTGTATCTTTCAAATTGGAACAACCTCACTGTACTCCTCTGCTCCTCTACTATAACACCCCAAAAACGTGGGGCACATCAAAATGTTACTTTGGATAGAACACCAACATGATTATAACTGGCAGGGTAGTCCGTGCATTTGTGCGGCTAGATTTGTTCTAAAGTTTGTAGTATCAAATAATATAACTTCGATGCTCAAGAATATATTTACGTATCTTGTAAGCTATTTTGATTTTTAAGATATCACAAACATTGGAAACGACAATAGAATTTTGAAAGAAAATACAACTTAGGGAACATAACTAAAGTATGAGTTTTGATGGAAGAAAATCATTGAGCATAATAAGTTGTTGGGAGTTCTTATAAACATAATTGCTCTCCGTCATGCATGGATCATATAGCTACATGCCCCTATTCTTCCTCCATTAGTTACTTTTTTTCCAAAATGTATGCATGCACATCTCCATCTATTTAATCTCAAGCAATATGTTGATTATGTGTGCGAAAAATTATCTTATTAGTTTACATGGTATTATAGTAACTTACTCATACATACACCGATGCACCATACGCGACCTACCTTCCCTCACAGCCAGCTGCTACATCGAACTATGTGTCTTCTATCTCTTCTCATCGACACAGCTTTTCTACTTCAACCAACAACAACAACAAGCTCAATTCTTTGATCGATCCCTCTCAACTGCTACGCCTTCCAATGCAATACTCCACCATATAGTTATCTTGTACTTCCCTTCAATTATTGCTTACCGCTAATCGTTGCGACACACGTGCAACCATCGCTGAACCCTGTCGGGGACACCCATCACGCTCTCTCTGGTGGCCCTGAGCCTATTCCCTACGACTGCGTCATCTCTACTCCGGGCTCTTTGCTCCTCTGCTTCTATACGCCCGTGCTTCTATTCGTAGGGATGCATGCATATATATACACATGCATGATGTTATACGTGATTGATGTCCTCTTCTCCTGCATCGATCTCTCTTCTTCTTCGACGTTGGCCGAATCAACGTTGTAGCTTCCTCACTAACCGCGGCGACCTCCCATCTTCACTGATGCCGGCATATCTGATTTAGTCGCTGTTTAACAATATGGGGAATCTTCTCGCCATCGTCGGTAACGTCGTGCCCCTCACCAGCGATGACACGCTAGCTACCCAATGGTATCATATCAATCATAGCTCGTTTTCAATGCAAAACTTCATCTCCTCTCTATATCCTCTCTTTGAGGAAGCTCCTCTTTGTATCCTCTCTTTAAGGCTTCCCATCATAGAGCTTCTATGGCCATTGACTTCTTCAACAACGTTGACGCTCATAACTTGTTATTGCGAATCTTGGCTCCTTCGACTCTAGACTTTCTCTTCAACGGCTCTGACGAGCAACACAGTATTGTCCTCATCGAGCGGCTAAGGTGAGCAGCACGATATTGAACTCATCTCTGTCGTCGCCGCCTCGGCTCTTCGCTTCCCCAGGTGTCAACGTCTTCTTGCAGGACATTGACGTCATTGCACTCTTTCGTGGTCTCTTTCAACCCTATTTGTGTTATCCTCGTTATAACTTTTATTTTTATTCAAAATTTCATCTACTTTTTATTGGAGTTCATATACGAATCAAATTGCTAATTTTATTTAATTTATTCCGAAATTTAGTTAATTAGGTATTTTCCTTTGGAATTCATATGAAAATCAAATTGTTGTTTTTTCTTTTTATTTCGAATTTCAATTATTGCTTGTTGGAATTTGTATACAAATCCAATTGCTAATTTTATTCCTTATTACAATTATTTAGGGACTATGCTTTGTAATTAGTATCAAAATCAAATTGCTAATTTTATTTTATTTTATATTCCGAATTTCAGTTATTTTTTGGAATCAGTATACAAATTTAATTGATTTTTTTAAAATTTTATTCCAAATTATATTTATTTGTGGATTTTACTTAGGAATTAATATTGAAATCAATTTGCTTATTTCATTTCATTTTTTATTTCGAATTTTAGTTATTTAGGATTTTACTTTGGAATTGTATGGAAATCAAATTACAAATTTTATTTTGTATACATATTCCAAATTTCAATCTGCTTTTATTGGAATTTGTATACAAATCCAAGTGTTAATTTTTCTTGAATTTTTATTCCAAATTATAGTTATTTAGGATTTTACTTTGGAATTAGTGTTGAAATCAAATTGCAAATTTTCTTTATGTTTTTATTCGAATTTCAGTTATTGTTTCTTAGAATTTGTGTACGAATCCAATTGCTAATTTTTCTTTAATTTTTATTCCGAATTTCAGTTATTTTTTTGTTGGATTTCGCATATAAATCTAATGGCCAATTATTGTTTAAATTTTATTCCGAATTATAGTTATTTCGAGATTTTACTTAGGAATTCGTGTGAAAATCAAATTGGTAATTTTATTTGTTTTTTGTTCCGAATTTTAGTTTCATTATACTTGACATGAACTTTTTTACTCAGGAATTCGTATGGAAATCAATTTGCTAATTACATTTGACTTTTTATTCCAAATTTCAGTTTTATCGTACTGATGGACTCTTTCTTTTAATCAGTACCGTTATAATCTCGACCCACCACGTTCAATGGTGTAGATTTTTTTTTCCACGGATTAATATGAGAATTTCTACCATTGAGAGCGAACATTGCTTTAATAAGATAATAGATAGATAGCTCAATCCCGGAGAACCAGACCTAACATTCCTACAACATTTGGCAGAATGGAAGATCCCCAAACAAGCAAGCAACGCAATGACTCAAAGCTCAAACATCACAACACTGAACTTAAGCAAAGGTGAAAGCTTTTGTTATACCGTCATAAGACCCGAGCTGCGGGATCACGTCCTGCCACCGCCCGAACACGATCCTGACGTTCTTCTTCTCGCCCCAACCGAGCTTCAGCATCCGCGCGTACACCTCCGGGTGGGCCTCGATGATGGTGTGCTCCTCGGGCCCGTACCTCTGTATCGCCTCGTCCACGAGCCCCATCCCGAACCCCACGTTGAGCACCTTGCCTCCGCCGGTGCACACCGCCCGCGCGTGCGCCTCCATTAACGGCCGCTCCCACTCCATCATTACTGCCTTGCTCTCCGCGTCCATCACCCGCTCCTCGCTGAACGAAACCCTGGAGTTGAGGTAGCCCGCCGCGGTGGGGCCGTCGGAAGAGTTCCCGGTGCCCGCTTGGCGGCGGGCGACGGTGCCGAGGACGAGCTCGGAGCGCAGGGCGTGGTCGAGGAGGAGGTCGAAGGTTGCGGGGTCGGAGGCTAGGTCTCCCGCGGAGACTCCCGAAGGGGATAGAGCGTTCCATGGCGCACCGGCCTCGAGGAGGAGCCGCGCAGCGGCGGCGTGGCCCCCGGCGGCCGCGTGCATGAGTGGGGTCATGCCGGAGGCATCGAAGTGGGTGGGGTCGGCGCCGGAAGAAAGGAGCTCAGCGACAGCGTCCGCGTCGCCGGACTCCGCCGCCGCGCAGAGGAGCTCCTCCGGAGATTTCGCCGCCGCCATTTTTGGTGTCCACCTTCTCTCGTCCTCGCTCTGAGGTGTTTAGCTCAGTGTTGCTTACGAGCTTTGGGCCTTTATGAGTTCTAAGTAACTTATTGGGCCTATTTTGTTTAATTGGCTTGTAGACCATGGATTTTTTCTGGTCTTCTTCAGACTTGGTGGCCCAAGTTATTAGCACGTTGCATTCAGTTAATCAGTTCCCGATTTGATGCTTCGGTTTGGTGATAGCGGCATAGCGCCGCCAATGTCCGCCGGCCGCGGCGGAGCAAGACGAAGCCGTTCGCCTCTTGAAGTAATCTGACTGCAATGAGGTAGTGAGTTACCACTGAACTTTGCCACGAGCTCGACCGCAGCGGCATCAGCGCTCGAGCACGAGCTCGACCACAGCGGCGTCCGCGTCACGCCTGACGTCGCCGAGCGCGCCCTGGAGCGCCTCGATAACGCCGGCATGCTGGCCTACCGCTTCTTCGAGTGGGCGCGCAGGCATGTGGGACGTCGTCGCCGTCATGCGCCGGGATGGCGTGGTCAACGTCGAGACGTTCGGCGTCATCATGCGGAAGTATGCCCGGGCGCAGAAGGTCGATGAGCCTGTCTACACGTTCAACGTCATGGAGAGTACGGCGTGGTGCCCAACCTCGGCACTTCACCATGTATATAGCAATATATATAATTTTTAAGTAACACTGTACTAAATAATAATGTATCCAATAATATTTAGCATCAATATTTTTACATAACCAATGACAACATACAATGATAAAGAAGTAGTGATCAAAATGTTTATCGAAATGAAGAAACTTTTTAATAATATTAGTTAATTTTGCCTCCGATCAACAAAAATCAATCAACAATCATCACATTGAAACCATAACACACAAATTTAGTTCATGTGCTTGAAACTTATTAAAAGAATTGTGAGAAATTTAGAGCAAAGCAAAAACCATGTAACGATTCACGACTTGGGTGATCGCCTTATCAGGTGGGTCTAAGCCTCCTTCGATAACTTGGTCAGGTGGCAGCGAGGCAATGGGGACTAGGCAGCACCACGGCAAGACGGCAGGCAAGGGCGGCAGGCGATTTCTCCGGCAACTAGCGGCTAGGTGCAGTGCGGCTCATGTCTCCTAGGACCGCGCGAAACGAACAGAAGGCGCCGTGGCCAAGCAAGACAACGCTAGCTTCGATTGGGTTTGGGATCGATCGAATCAATCAGACTCAGACTCAGGGGCAAACGATGCCTCGGCCCTCATCCCGTTCATGGGCTGGCTTAGTGTCCTGCCGTTGGCTTCGTTGGGCCTCACGCGTCTCGTGGGTTGCTGCTGTCTGGTGGTTTCGTTGGGCTGGAGGGAAAGGTCTGGATGCACGGGCTTTCGGCTGGGGGTGCACACATGGGCAGGGAGTGCTGATCCCTACTAAAAATTGTTTTGGACCCGGTATTCTATGATACCAAGTGGGTTAACTTGGTTCCGCCTCTGCTCGCCACGTTCAATAGCCTGCTTGGTGCGCTGTGCAAGTCCAAGAACGATTTTTGACAAGATGAATTTCAGCCCCGATGCCAAGACCTATAGCATCTTTGCTCGAGGGCTGGGGGAGAGCGCCCAACCTCCCAAAGATGCGAGAGGTATACAGTGAGATGCTTGACGCTGGTTGCCAACCTGACATTGTCACATATTGCATCATGGTCGATGCACTCTGCAAAACAGGCCGACGAGGCCGTGTTGAGGAAGCTGTCTGTGTGGTGCAGGAAATGAACTCCAGGGGTTGCCCAGCCGACAGCCTTCATATACAGTGTCTTAGTGCATACTTACGATGTTGAAATGAGGATTGAGGATCCTGTTGCGACATTTTGGGATATGGAGAAGGATGGGATTGTGCCGGATGTCGTCGTGTACAATGCACTTGTGACTGCCTTCTGCAAAGTGAAAAGGTTTGAGAATGCGTTTAGAGTCATGGATGACATGGAAGGCCATGGAATCACCCCTAACTCAAGGACCTGGAACATCATCCTTAACGGTCTGATTGGCCTTGGAAGGGATGACGAAGCATACAGGGTCTTCTGCCGCATGATTAATCGCTACCAACCAGATTCTGATACGTACAACATGATGACAAAGATGTTCTGTGAGAATGACAAGGTAGAAATTGCACTGAAGGTATGGTAGTATATGGGGTTGAGGCAGTTTCTGCCGAGCATGCACACATTCTCTGTGCTGATCAATCATCAATGGGCTGTGTGACAAGGGTGAGGTTAGCCAGGCCTGTGTTCTGCTTGAAGATATGATAGAGAAGGGCATTAGACCTCCTGGTTCGACATTTGGCAAGCCAAGGCAGCTGCTTTTGAAGTAAGGAAGGAAGTATGTTCTCGACTTTCTTGTTGAGAAAATGAAGATCCTGATACAGGAACCTTTGTTTGATTGATCTTCGCTTCTTCCGATGGTATGAATGCTCGATCCTCTGTCATCTATTCTAATATGCTTCGCTAAAATTGGGCCGATGTTCCGAAATCCAAATGATATGTTGTTTATTTCTTCATTTTTGTTATTTTGCATGTTCGTTTAGTGAAGCTACTATTAAGTTTTTCATTACTGATATGCTTCAGGGTTCATGCATTTTAATGGGCCGCTTCAGCACATGCAGCCTTTGTTTTCTCAGGGGATGACAGGCCCAACAAAGCCCATTCATACTATCTATTGGCGGAATGTATATGATTGGTGTGCTGATCACACGGTTTGCGCCTGAAGTGCTCAATTGCTGAGAGCCTGAGAGGATAGCTCATTGGCAAAATGTTGTATTGTGTTCTCGAGACTTGAGTCATCTAAAAGAGATGAACTAGGTGTGGTCAGTGGATCCAAAGGGGCTGTTTGGTGCAAGCATCCTGAGAAAACCACCGTCAAGTGACAACCTGGAGTCCATGTTCTGAACTCATGAGCTTCACGCCAACCTGCCGAATCACAAAGCTACTACTCAAATATCACAAAGCTGGAATCAGTGAGCAATTGATCGGTGCAAATTGCAATGGAGCAACTGGATATACCGATTGGTTGCTAGACTGATGGGTGGAGCACCGGTTGCAACTTGCAAGGACTGTCACAGAAGTCTTGCCTGCCGTGCACCGCGAGGTCCATGACAACAATAGTGTTGAAATTTTTGCACTCCAAAATGAGACATTGAAGAAGAAAACGAAGGAAATTATTGAGCTCAAGTTTCAGTATACGATTAGAATTCAGAAAGCAGGCAGCGACATTAAGGAAGATGGCTCTGAACATGGTCTTCCTGTGCTGACGAGCAAGGTAAATGATAGAACATTTGTATATTTTTTTCCTTATCGAGTTGAATTTTCCCTGTTTCATGCGTTCTTTAGACTATTTCGTGTGCTTTAGTGTAAAAAAACAAGTGAAATTGTGTTGCGTAAAACTCGAGGACGGCTTTGCAGAGGTGAATTTCTAATGCCATGTTTGAACCTTGTCTACTAGGCGCTAGGCATCCTGTAGTAGTGAACAAATCTTGGACCATCAATAATGATTTTTCCTTATAATTTGGATAAATAATGGTACTGTGTTGAACAACTGCGTGATCTGAATCTTGCAGCTGCTTGGAACAAAGGATTTCAACATGAATTTCGTCGGAAACCCCACCTCCGGTGAGATGGATGTTTGTTTCTTACAAAATTTCTGTAACCTGCAAACGGGGTCTTATTTCATGGGCCACCAAGTGACCCACGGAAAGTGTTGCCAATGCACGTCGGCCTAATCGAGCTAGAGAGGCGAGTTATGGGGCTTGACTCATGAATCAGACCAGCCCATGTTGCTGAGCTCGTGGCTGTTTTTTTAGACGTGGGACATCTTAAGGCTCATAAACTATAGCTACAGCTACAGGTCACGGGTTTAAATCCTAAAAAAATATTAGTGAAAAAAATATATATATAAAACTATCCAACCTATGATCGATGACAATCAAGCCCTAGTCATTTGCTAGAGAAACAATATACCATATCTAGACTATCGTACGGTTGGACTCGTGGTTGTTTATTATGTACAATGACATCTAAGTCCACGTAAGGATGTGAAAAGAAACAGAGAATATGGTTAATTTTTGTTTGCCACATATGCCACCTTTTATTAACTTTTGATTTGAGTCTCCCTCCGAAAAAACTTGTGATGAGGTCAGGTTGGTTATTTTGCTATATTTGTTTCTCTGAGCTACACTCCAAATTCTTTTGGTTAAAAATGTGAAACAAACAAAGCATATATGTAGGGTGTTTGTTTCTCTGCCAAACTTGGTTCAAAGTTTGTGATTTTTTCCCTATCTTTTGGTTCATGGACACATTTGTGCTCCGAACTTTCTTTCCCTGCCTCTCTTACCACGAACTTAATTATTTCCTGTATCGACTTATCACAATCATGTTTCTTCCCTAGATTTTTACACAAATGTGATCAGTCACAAAAGTAGGGCACACTGACAAACAGACAACCAAAAACAGGCCCGTCGTCTGATCAGGCACTTCGTGTCCTTGGAGTAGTAACATGGCAGCATTTAGTGACACCGCCTGGCGTCTGGTCATTTGCTTAGAGCGAAGGCAAAGACGATGAGACGTATAAAATAGTTGCACCGCTCTAGTGCGGCTCGCGCCTCTGCACAGTGTGCACCAGATGCGCTGCGCTCACCGTATTAAATTCCGCGCCGTGCGACGAGACGAAACGGCATTGGTGCTTGGTGGTGGGGCGGCGGCGGCCCACAGCGCTTGCCGCCCACCACGGCATGCACCGTCCCGAGTACGTCGATCTGCTCACCGCACCTCTCGCTCCTCCCAATGCCAGTGCCCGAGTGCCGAAGAGTACAGTCCAACGGCTAGTCAGATCACGGCACAAAAAAGGGCCACGGACTCACGGCACACCTAGGGGTGCTAGTAGGCTAGAACCCACCAAAACCGTCTCAGCCCACTTCCTCGATTACACATTACATACACCCATCAAATCAACCCAGAATCACTCCACTCTTCTAAAAACAAAATCAGCTCAACCGCATGCAAAATCAATCTAAACCAAACCAAACCATTTTTCTGAAATGGTTCTCACTCATTCTCCCCCATTTCCAATCCATAGAAGCAACTACTCACTTAATGCTTAACTACTCGGGCTGACTCCTCACCAAAGCACCGGCCCACTTAAGAAAAACAAATTATTAAATAATTCATGCGAACAGGGAGAGTATTATCTATAATCAAGGAAAAAAAACCGAAACTGAAAAAAAAAACCAGGAAAATCACAAAAAAAAAGAAAACGGGATAATCAGAAAACACATGGAGAAATTCAGAAAATTTGCCGAAAATAATGAGAAAATTCACAAAAAAAATAATACTAATAATCTTAAAGTTGTTACTATCATACCAAAATAGATTTAAAAAATGCATATCCTTAATTAGTAACAAATTGCAAATGAAACGCAAAAGGCTAATGCTTAATTGTTTATAACATAGCTTTACAGATCATTAAATAATTCTACTCTTCTCCAAAAACATATTTCATCAAGTGTTGGGACCCGAATTTACCGTCTGGAACCTTCTGTGTATATCAGTAACAGTCTCTAAACCAGTAGCTAGTGCACACTATTACATCATTGAATATCAAACATACATCTCGCAAAATTAAAGCTATTGCATAATATTAAACATTACATAATTAGATCACATGGCCGTTTGACTTACACACGAGCCAATTAGGACAAATAACTTAAATATTTGCGGCGGAAGCGGAATCAATAACACAACAGGTGGGACCATCAGGATATGTATGCAGGCAATCGGCTGGAGCTCGCGATCTAGTTCTTAACCTCTTTGTTTCCAATCTAGTCGAGCACGATTAAGCACCCACATAGTCTTCTTCTTTTTCACTTACTAAATGGTAGTAATTGTACAACAGTGAGTACAAAGGTACTCAGCAAACCACCACACATAATGCAATTATAATAGAATACAAGGGTGAACGAGAAAAGACTTGAGGTTCTTTTATTTGCAAAGGCCACATTTGAATTATGTTAAATAGAAGGCCTGAGACACTGGGTCGCGGGAGAGGAGTACACAAACTGCGGCTCTCGACCGCAACCATGACCAGCTGATGCCATTTTCCAGTTTCCTACACTGACCGCGACGAATGTATGAGTGCTCAGTGGTCACGCGTTTTGAGTAGGGAAAAAAAAGTAGAAATGAAAAGGACAACATTTTGCATGAATAGTATGAAATCACTGTTCGTGTATAATTTGTCTTTTTCACATTTTTCAAACGAGGTTAAGTTTAATCCTGAAATTGAGTATAGTTAAAGAACATCCCTCACCTACATATGATATTTTTTTTTTGAATTTTTTAAAAACTTCGAAGATACAATTTTCACGATTTTATAATTTTTAGATAGTTGTCACCCTATACGTTAAAAAAAAAACGTGTCCAGCGTGCCATTGCCATGGATTCGATGCGACGAGCCAAAAGGGATCACATGTAGATGTAGTGGTACTGTAGTGGGAGTACTACACATTGCAGCAGGTGGGAGTTTTTGACGCACATTTTTCGATCGAATTAGCGAAAATAGCTTTCGTCGCGTCAGGTTTGCAGAAATAAAGCCTCGTCCGCACAATCACCATGCGGTTTTCCTAATAGGCCGACACATAGCAACAACCGCACGGCCACCGTGTGGTCGAGAGGATGCAGGCTGGAAACCGCATGACCACCGCGCGGTGCGGACTGCAACATGCATGCAGAGCTTCAGTAATTAAATCCCAAAAGATTAATTAGTCAGGCTTCATTAATTAATGGACGACTTCATTCATTAAATCCCAAAATATTAATTAGTCAGGCTTCATTAATTAAGTTCCAAAAGATTAATTAGTCAGAAACATCATGTAATACTCTAGCAGCTTCTAGTGTTGAACAAATTAAGTACATACACAAAATTGTTAGAATTTATAAACAAGAAAAAATTACATGCTAATATGGCTGAAAATAATAACAGTTAATAACGCTAAAATATCCCCGAAAAAAATTCAAAGGAGAACTAGAGAGTGACCGCGAGAGAGAGAGAGAGAGAGAGAGAGAGAGAGCGAACGGCGAAACTAAATCGCACTCAGCATTTCATGTCCATCAGTTGCCGTCACCTTTAGCTTTATTCTCTGTCCAGCTCGACCGCATAGCGGCCATGCGGCAACACCTTGACTGCATGGATTATTTGATTTATCTGAGTCCATTATTAATCATGCATGCATGCACTTAAGTCTTAACTAGGTCTCTGAATTTTTCTTACGAGGAGCTAGCTAGCATGGAAGCATGTATGTCTCAACTAACCATATGCATGCACTGTATATTATTTTAAGTGCCTAGGGGGAACATGTTTTATGTACATTTATTTAGATAATACTATATTAAGCATGCTCTAACTTCGTCCGCACGGTGACCTTTAGCTTTATTCCCCGCCCGCCATGCGGTCGAGGGGATGTCGCACATATGCCACGCGGTCGAGCTAGACGGGAAATAAAGCTAAAGGCGACGACGACTGATGGAGGTGAACTGCCGAGTGTGATTTAGTTTCGCCGTCTCGCTCGCTCTCTCTCGCTCTCTCTCTCTCTCTCTCGGTAGCTCTCTGGTTCTCTATCGATTTTATTTTCAGGGATGTTTTAGCATTATTAACCGCTGTCATTTGCAGACATATTAGCATATAATTTTTTCCTTATTTATAAATTCTAACAATTTTGTGTACATACTTAATTTGTCCGACACTAGAAGCTGCTAGACTATTACATGGCGTTTCTCACTAATTACTCCTTAGGATACAATTAATGAAGCCTGACTATTTAATATTTTGGGATTTAATAAATGAAGACATGCATTAATTAATGAAACCTTACTAATTAATCTTTTGGAATTTAATTAATGAAGCTATGCATTAATTAATGAAGCCTCCCTAATTAATCTTTTGGGATTTAATTAATGAAGCCGTGCATGCATGCTGTAGTCCGCACCGCACGGGTGCCATGCGGTTTCCAGCCCGACCGCATGGTGGTCGTGCGGCATCGTCTCGACCGCACAGTGGTCGTGCGGTTGTTGCTACCAATCGGCCCATTAGGAAAACCGCACGGTGATCATGCAGACGAGGCTCCATTTATGCAAATTCGGCATGATGAGAGCTATTTTCGCCTAATACGGCCAAAAGCTCAACATGTGGTGCCTAATAATTGCTGGGACAGTACATCTAGCGAAGAAATAGCGAGGGGATTTTCATCAATTGCTGTGTACGCTATGCTAGTATTTAATGTGAACAAATTGGGACAGATTTGCCTTTTGTTGATGTTGCGAGGTCTGTGTCATCGTTGCAAGCCTGACGATCGAGGATACAGTAGTGGAGCACTACTGCACTGGTGCTAGTGGATACGCATAGAGCAGGGCATTGGGCCGTGCCATGCCGGCATAGGACGGGCCCACCGTGCTTCGGGCCGCGTTGTAACGTCCCAATTTTTCGGAGTTTCTGGGATTTTCGAAAATAAAAATAACCATTTGGTTTTATTGAATTGCTCAAGGTTAACTTGGAGATTTTGGAAATTTGCGGTGATTTAATCTGAATTAATCAAACTTCAACTAATTTGAGATTGGTTTTCTCGAGATGCTGGAGCTCTCTAGTGTTGAACCCCCTTCAGTCCAGACCTCCCTCTCGTTTGGACCTCTCTCTCAGTCCAGACCTCCCTCTCGTTTGGACATCCCTCTCGTTTGGATCTCCCTCTCGTTTGGACCTCCCTCTCGTTTGGAGCTCCCTCTCAGTCCAGACCTCCCTCTCGTTTGGACCTCCCCCTTAGGTCAAGACCACCCTTTTGGTCTTTTTGCAAAGACCACCCTCTAGGTCACGACCACCCCTTGGGTCACGACCTCCCCTGTGTTTGACCACCCTTCCGAGTTTTGACTGGCCCCACCTGCCAGATATGTTCACCTTCTTCTTCCTTCCGTCGTGTCACTGCTAACGCAACGGGTTCTTGAGCATTAAATGATGTTGTGTGGTATTAAATGTTGTCCTTTCTGCAGTACCCGTTTCCCCCTCTTGTCTCCTCCCCTATCTGCCCCTATCTCCTTCTTCACCTACCTTTGACCTCGTGTGCTTCTGAGTTTCTCAGCAGCTCTTCCCGCCTCCCCTGGCTATAAAAGCCTGAGCAGCCCTTTCATCACCTTTTCCTCACCTAGCTCTCCTGCTCTCTTGCTCTCACCCTGTGCCTCTGTGCTTGGAGTTTCACCAGAGTCTGCTGAAGCTGCGTCGTCGCCTCCTCGTCGCCAAGGAGTTCGCTGGAGCCCTGCGCCGTCGCCACCGCGCCGCCGAAGAATTCACTGGAGCGCCCGCGCCATTCGCCATCCTTCTCCAGTCCCTCTCCCTCTCTCACTTTCTCTCTGTCCGGGTGAGTTTCTCTGCGTCCTGTTCTCCTTTTGCTCGCACGACCACGTTGCATGATTGTATCTCTTTCACAACCATGTTGCGTAGTTGTGTCCCTTTTACGACCACGTTGAGTAGTCGTATCCTTCGTTGGACCTCCTCAGAACCTCCTCCTCATGACCTCCTCCCGAGAGCCCGTTTCTATTTTTGTGCATTTCTTTTGGTTTTCATTTGGATTCGTTGTACTTATTTGGCTCTTTTCGCACGTGTAGATTCTGGCTTCTCTGAAGAGTCCTTGGACCCGACGACCTCTACCGAAGAACCTCAGCTTTTCAATGAAGGCAAGTCGTAGACCTTTGATCATGCCGTGCCCAGTTTGCAAAATTATATTGTTTTATATCAACATGCATGACTATTTGTATAAAATTGGTTTGGGAAATAGGTAAACACCTACTTGACAGTATGACTCCTCAGACACTTGTGATTGACATGTTGACATGTACCTTTGGACCACAATAGGTTGGGTCATCTTAGTTGGACATCCTTCTTGTAATATCCAACAAGGGTGCGTATATTGCTTAGACCTGCTTAGTTATGTGTTGTCTCCCAATCACTTGTTTCAATGATGATTAAATCTGACTAAGAGATTATGGAATTGTGGCATGTGTTGCCTTGGCATGTGTTGCCCTAGCATGCGTTGCCCTGGCCTGTGTGGCCGCTAATAAAGCCTGTTGTGCCATGACTAGGGTGGTCATTTGGCTGGGTTGAACCCAAAATATTTTTGCTTGGGCGAGTGATCGTGCAGTAAAGGGGGTGCAGGAAGCACACTGGGATGAGGAGGTCTCGCCTGAGCAACCACTAAGGACTTAACCTTGTAAGCCATTGATCCGGGCCATACCGTGCGACCACAAGTTCATTATGGGGTGGACCTGGCCAACTAATTGGCAATGCTTTGATTCGGTTTCGTTTTGGTGGAAGTGTGTAAGACATGGGATGGACACGCACACTTGGTGTAAGAGGGGGCTAGGAAGGCAAAACCTTAGCGAGCGGAACCGGATCAAGGCAGAACCTTGTAAAGGCCTTGTCATGTGCTCTAGCCTGCTTACTCAAGGTAGTGAGCAGGGGCATCGACGGGTGCCAAACAAACTAGAGAGGTCATGCCTTGTGGGTAAAGCTGTATAGCCTCTGCAGAGTGTCAATCTATTCGAATAGTCGTGTCCTCGGTTATGGACATACCTGGTGATTTCACGCAAGGGTTAGACTTTCTCAAAACTTGTTGGTCTTGGTTGGTTCCGAGTGGTCTGGTAGTGACCAGGGTGGTCACAAGTGGTCCGGGACATGAACAGGGTGTTCACGAGTTGTTTTCAAAGAAACTTGTTTACTTATGTGTTAATCTTTCAACTTGTGCTTTGCAATCTACTTACTGTATTTCCATTCAACATTGCTTTCTGCAAAGTAACCATAAAGACCTCCTTGTCAAGCCTTGCATGAATACTATTTGCATACTTTTCCGTACGGCTTGCTGAGTACATTCAAAGTACTCACGGCTTTATGCCCTCTGGTTGATCAGCAGCTGAAGAAGACCACCCAGGGTGCTCTAAGCTCTTTGAAGAGGAGGTCTTCGAAGACCTCTCGTGCTAGGACGTCCTCCACTCGATTGCCTGTGGGCATGTCGAATGGCCTCCACGTGTTCTTTGCTTTTCGCCGTGAGCTCTTTTGTTGTAGCCCTGTGCAGCAAACCTCTGTAAAAAGCTTGGCCATGAGGTCTTTTGCTGTTTTTAATGTTAATTTGTTTGCTTCATCTATAGTGTGTTGTATGGCTATGATCACATCGTTGTTGAACTGTGCGGACTAGCGACTGATCGTGGGACTAGTCCAGTTTACACAGTGGGTCCCAGGGGTTGCCTACTCGGGGTGTGACAAAGATGGTATCAGAGCCATATCGACTGTAGGACGTAACCTTAGCTAGCATGGTCATTCTAGTCAAGGTTTTCAAAATTTATTTTATGAATCAAACCAACAGAGTAACCCGAGTAGCTATTCTCCTCTCATCTTATTCTATTATGTTCTCATCTTATCCTAATCTCTTCTCACCTCATTCTTATATTCTTACACCTTATCCCCTCTGAAACTTTGTTTTCAAATTTAAATGGATCTCTCTCATCTCAATGATCTCAATAGGATCGAGCTTTGCTTTAATTCGACCACCCAGATAAGTAGGGTTAGATGTGCTTTAGTAGAGTTGCCTCCTCAATTTAGTACCGTTTAGACCTCCTGTTTGAGTTTTGTTGCCTCTTTTAGCTCTCCGGATGTTTGTTCTTTAGGTTTAACCGACCTCCCCAGTTAGGTTGTTACATCTTTCCCTCTTGTTCTCGCTCACCTCTGTGCTTTTTTTTCTCTTACCTAGTATGTTTTCTTCTCCTCATCAACTAAGCCTGGGAAAATTTGTGCAGATGGTTCAGACCCACAACCCGGTAAATCAAGATGAGCCAGTGGACCCATTTTCTCAGCCACCACCACCTCAGCCGGCAGCCCCCGCAAATCAGGGCATGGGTCAGTTCATGGCAGCTCAGACACAATTGATGAATGCAATTATGCAGAACATGAATCAAATGATGAATCAACGAAATCAGACAGCTGCTGCTCTTCTTGCAATATTGAACCAAAACCACCAAGTAACTGCCATGCCACCACCGCCACCACCAGTTGCTCCTCAGTCAAGGCTGGAAGTGTTTATGAGGACCCGATCACCTACGTTCTCTAGCTCCCCCAAGCCATTGGACACAGATGCCTGGCCGCGCTTCATTGAAAAGAAGCTTGCCATCACCTGGTGTGACGACCGTGAAAAGGACTTGTATGCTGCCCACCAACTGGAAGGCACAGCCGCGGAATGGTGGGAGAGCTTTTGTGCCGCCCATGCAGACCACCATAATATCACTTGGGCTGAATTCTCATAAGCTTTCCACCACTCCCACGTCCCGGATGGAAAGGTGGAAATGAAGAAGAATGAGTTTCGAGAGCTGCGACAAGGCAACATGTCGGTGGGTGAATACTTCAACAAGTTCACCCAACTCTCTCGTTATGCTCCAGAGGACGTCGCCACTGATGATGCTTGTCAGAAGCGCTTTAAGAGAGGTCTCAACCCTGGCTTGAAGGCCCAAGTCGTTGGCAACACTACAAGGACTTCCAGCACCTAGTGAACAAGGCTGTGCTCATCGAAGAGTCTCGTCAGGAGTTTGCAGAATCTTATAAGAGGAAGATGGTGTAGCATGGTGCTAATCAAGGTCAACCGTAGAGAGCCAGGACGTCTACTCGACCTCCTGCCCGCTTTGCTCCTCCTGTTGCTCCTAGGACCACCTCTGCAACAACATCTCGCTCGGTTACTCCAGGTCTACGTAGCCCCAGCAACAGCAACTCGTAGCCAAGGACCACCAATCCAGCCGCAAGGAACACCTGTTTTTATTGTCGCCAATTGGAAAATTACGCCAGCAATTGTCCCTTGAAACAAGGACCTCCTCAGGTCAAAGTCAACTTGGGAGCTCCTCCGACCAGGACCTCCATACCAGGAGCAGGATGTGGAGCTCCTCATACCTCCGCTGCACCAACCAAGACCTCCCAGCCATTTGGGAGAGGTCGTGTGAACCACGTCACTGTGGAGGAAGCCCAAACAGCCCAGGACGTCGTGCTAGGTAAGTTCCTAGTAAATTCAGCACTTGCTACTGTTTTGTTTGATTCTGGAGCCTCCCATTCATTCGTTTCTCGGATTTTTGTTGCACAGCACCAGTTGAAGGTTTGAACTCTTAAGACCTTCTTGTTGGTTCAATCTCCGGGTTCGGAGTTAAGTACGAACCAGGGATGTCCACAAGTTAAGATGATCATAGAAGGGGTAGAAGTTTTGGCCAACCTGGTCATCATCGACACCAAGTCCTTAGATGTGATCTTGGGAATGGATTGGCTTACCAACACCGAGCCATTTTGGATTATGGTGGGAGAAGCATCACCTTGGTCAGTCCAGTTGGGATTAGAGTAAAGTTTGAAGCCTCCTCGGAGAAGCTTGAAGAAGTAGTGGTCTGTAGTGTTAAGGTTGTGTCTTTAGAAGACGTCCCAGTGGTCTGTGAGTTCCCAGGCGTCTTTCCAGATGAGTTACCTGGAATGCCACCAGATCGAGGTTTGGAGTTCGTCATTAACTTCGTCTCTGGAACTGCTCTAATTTCCAAGAGACCTTACCGTTTGCCTGTTGACGACCTGGTCGAGTTGAAAAAACAGATTGAAGAGTTGCAAGCTAAAGGTTTGGTCAGACCGAGTTCTTCACCTTGGGGAGCTCCAATGATCTTTGTTGCAAAGAAAGACGGTACCTAGTGGATGTGTGTGGATTATCGCGTACTCAACAAGGTCACCATCAAGAACAAGTACCCTCTGCTCAGGATTGATGACCTGTTCGACTAGCTGAAGGGAGCCGGGGTGTTCTCCAAGATAGATTTGAGGTCAGGGTACCACCAGTTGAAGATTCACCAAGAGGACAACCCCAAGACAGCTTTCTCAACCCGTTATGGGCTGTATGAGTACACGGTCATGTCGTTTGGATTGACCAATGCTACTGCTTACTTTATGAACTTGATGAATAAAGTGTTCATGGAGTATTTAGATAAATTCGTCATTGTCTTTATTGATGATATTCTAGTGTACTCTTACAGTGAAGAAGAGCATGAAGGCCACCTCCACTTAGTCCTAAACAAGCTTAGAGATCACCAGCTCTATGCTAAATTTGACAAGTGTGAGTTTTGGATGAAGGAAGTCACCTTTTTGGGACACGTCTTGTCAGTAGAAGGAGTTGCCGTCAACCCTAACAAAGTCCAGGATGTGCTCAATTGGTAGTCACCCAAGTCGGTGCCTCAGCTCAGAAGCTTCCTTAGAATGGCCGGTTACTACCGCAGGTTTATAGAAGGGTTCTCCAAGATAGCAAGACATCTCGCCCAGTTGCTAAAGAAGGAAAAGAAGTATGCTTGTATGCCAGCATGTGAGCAAAGTTTTCAAGAGCTAAACAAGCGACTGACCACCGCTCCGGTGTTGGTCTAGCCTGATGTCTGAAAGGACTTTGAGGTCTTCTGTGATGTCTCACGACAAGGTCTTTGTAGGACCGGAAAGGCGACTAGAGGGGGGTGAATAGGAGCTCAAACAATTTTTCACTTTGAATGGACTCTACTTGTAAATCAGTTCAATAGCTATGAGAGCTATGAAGATTAATGATTAAGCACAGAGGAAGTCTTGTGTTGAATCCACTCCTAACCCCCAAAGCTCAGCAAACAAAATCGAGGAAGTGCTGAAGAAATCAAGGAAATCGATACAACCGCAGGCAAACGGACGGTTGTACCAATGTTCGGTACAACCGTAGGCAAACGGGCTGTTGTACCAATTTCCTTGGAACAGCCCGACGACGAAAACTAAAATTAGCATAACTTTTGAACTGCTTGGCCAAACTCTACAAGATTTGAAACACACCTTCCTATGGAGGTTAGGAACCTATTACAAGCAAAGATTGACTAGATCCACGTCAAAGTTCCTACCTTTCTCGAATTGAACAAAGAAGGTTTCAAAACCGAGTTTCAAACCTAAACATGATCTAAACCTTGCTCGTGGGTAAAGAATGATCAAGATGATCTTAGATGCACTCCCACATGTCACAGCAAGCTAGATCACAGCAAGTCCTCGAGGTAAGACCAACAAGACATCAAAAACACAAAATCATCAAAGAAAGAAAGCAAGAACAAAGGATAAACTAATCTTTGAGAATCTTGTTTGGATTGATTCGTGTTTGATGGATGTTTACAGCCACTCCAACCTGGAGGACAAGAGCTCACTCAAGAGCACACAATCACATCATCTCTCTAGAACCCTAGAACCTCACTTTTCTCTCCAAAACCCTAAGACACCAACTAGGGTTTGCAAATAAAGGCTTGAGGGCTGCTGGACAGCACACCCTCTCTATTTATAGTGAGCCCTAGCTTCTAGAAGACTATACCCATTGGGCACTCGTTAAGCCCACTAACAAACGGGTTAACTCATGCACGCGTTTTACAGCGTCGTCTTCACTTTCACTTGACCTAAACCACTTCTCTATGCGTCGTCTCATGCCGTGGTTTAGCCAAAAGGTTACCAAGGTGGTATTGGTGAAATTACCAAAATACCCCTTCTCGATCCTTCTCCGAAGACCGAGTCCAATCTTGGTGAAGCAATCGTCTGCTTCGCCACGTGTAGGTTGATCAACGGCTCTCATCATGTTGGCAAGTCTCTCCCGTCCGGATCCCACCGGAACCACCAAGGCACTTGCACCGACCCCCGCGCCGCTTGATCCAACCCGTCGCACCGAACTGCCCGTTCGGTCACCTTTGTCCATTTTGCGCCATGCTTGAGTCCACAGACCTCATCCGACATCCTTGATCATTCTGAACCTCAGCTCTCCAAGCTTAGTCCCGATCCTCCTCGCCGTTGACCGTCATTGACCTCCAAGCGTCCTGCACAACAATAGACAAACAAATCGATTCCGGGAACAAGTTCTTCACAACTTGACCCACGTTAGCCAAAACATGCATCATGCAACACATATGCACTGAAGCTCATAAACTTGGCCTATCCTAAAGCCAAAACTCCAAAATGGCCGACAATCGCAACACAATCGGTACAACCGCCACGTTACAATGCAGATTATCAAGATCGCGGTCGTCATCGCTCCAAAAACGTCGGTCGTACCACTTCTCAATGAAGACCAGAACTCCCCAAAACATCTTCTCTAGAATTAAGAAACCGCCATATACCTATCGGTATAACCGCGATCCAGTACTACCGCCACACAACTTGCGGTCGTACCGCCCTTTAAACGCCGGTTCTACCGAAAATCCTGACACTTGCTGAAAACTCGAAATTCAACAAAACTCAAATGCTATTGTCAATTGTCTCATCACCTAAGATCATGAGTATATCCCCATGATATCCACAATCTTCCCCTTGATGAACACATTGGCAATTTCCCAAAAATGTAAGTTGTGAGGTTTGAGAAAGAAAAACTCAACATTTTCACGCAAATGCACAACTTGGTCCAAATGCAAGAGAAAGCAAAGGAAATGACCAAGCTGGCTTCAGAATAGTAACGGCAAGTGAGATAAGACATAGGATAGCAAGAAAGCTTCAAAATACAGAGAAGAGTCAAAAGTCTCATTTAAGGTCCATATGAAAGAACAATTGTTCAATTTGACCTTTGATCATTGTGAGACTACAAGAATTGCAATTCAAGTTCAGAAATTCAGTAAGATCACAAAAATGCATATGAGATGCTCTCCCCCTTACTATGATCCTCATAACCTCATGCAAATTTTATTTTTACCATTTCTCCCTCCTTTGACAATAGATTCATTAAGGTGCATAAAGGAAGATAGAGCATGAATAACATAGAATGGCTGCAAATAATTCATTGTTAGCACAAGGAGCCATGAAAATTATCCATAAGGACTGTACAAGTATTACAACAAACCATATTATGTGAAAAAGCTACTTTCTATCATGGCAAAACATGTACAACAAAGCTAAGGCCAAAATAGCAGTAATCTGAAATTAAATGAATTGTAAGCATGGCAAGTTGCTCAAGATCATAGTTTAGCTACATGGATCCAAAAATGAGTCAAGCCATGTCTATAAGCAAAATGGAGCCCAAAAACTAGAAAATGAGTCAATTTTGAGCACTATGAGTTCAGTTATGAATCAATTTGTTCAAGCATTTGGAATTTAGCACATTGAGCATTTTGCTGAAATTTTTTGGTTTTATCTTAGTAAAGCAAGTCCTGGACTAGGAGCCATCCACAACTGCCTCCTAAGCTTCAACCAAATGACAATTTATTTTCTTAGTATTGTGCTAGATCTCAAGCCTTGCCGCGACCATCTCAAGTAAGAAGCTTAAGAAAGTGGTCTAGGTCATCCAAAACTCCCCCTGAGTTCATGCCTAGTGCAATGGCAAGGCGTCTCATGAGAAAGAATTGGTGAGATCAGTTTTTTCGCACAGAAAAACTCATTTTTCATTTGCTTGACTTAAAAACTATCACAGCTCAAATTAAAGCTCAAAGTAGGTTCAAGACTCAATTTAGCTTATATGACATGGCGTGAATCATGACATGATCACTATGGCAAAACTAGACACAAGATCAACAAGTCATGCTTTGATTCAATTTTCTCACAGATAATAAAGCTAGCATGGCAAAAGCTAAGCTATACATGAAAAGCCATAAACGAAATCTAGCAAACTAGCACAAGACATGGCAGGGTATAAACTATGAAATCAACTCATACAAGGATAATAATCAAAGCTCCATGTAATTATATTACAATGCAAGTTGCTAAATTTGAAATGCATTATGGTACAATGAATGCCAAAGAGCAAACTCCCCCTCAAAACAGGCTAAGAGAACTAATAACCCCCAATTCTCCCCGCAAAGAAGCAAAACGAGAAAAATCAAGAGCCTTAGTGAAAATATCCGCGACCTGCTGCTCAAACTCTACAAAATGAAGCACAACATCACCCTTCTCTACATGGTCTCTAAGGAAATAATACCGAATGTCAATGTGCTTGGTCTGTGAGTGTTGCACTAGGTTTTTGGCAATGTTAATGGCATAAGTGTTGTCACAGAAAAGAGGAACACTACCCAGAGATAACCCATAGTCCCGCAGAGTAGACAAAATTCAGAGAACCTGAGAGCAACCATCGGTCATAGACTACATACTCGAATTTCTAAGAAGGATCGTGCAAATGATGACTGTTTCCTAGATGACCAAGAGATAAGAGATGTGCCTAAGAAATAACAAGTGCCAGAAGTACTCTTCCTATCCACTCTACACCCCGCAAAATCAGCATTAGAAAAAGCCCGAATAGAGAGAGCAGAATCAGAAGAATACCAAAGTCCAAAATCAAGAGTGTCTTGAAGAGCACAAATAAAATGCACCCACAATTCTTTTGAAAATAGTGACATGCCTAAATCCTATTCTACCATTTAGTACACTAATAGAGGAAGCCAACAAAGTTGGATTCACTCAAAAAGGATCTCTAGAGAAATACTTATGCAATTTACAAGTTAATTGCAGTTTTTAAAGTAACATTTAAAGTTAATTTTGAAACCAATTTACCAATCCATTTTCTGGAGCCGAACTACACTTACAACTATTTTTAGATTAAAGTTTAGTTCAAACCAGAGCTACCAAAATTTGAATCAACTCAAATGGAGCTAAAATGAAATAGTTATGCATTTTTAAAGTTTATAACCTTTTTTAGTTCACAAATAAATCCATCGGAAAATCCTAAACTCCAAAACGACGTGGACGAACCTGGGCCGTTGATCCTAGATCGGACGGCCCAAGACCTGTCGGCAACGCACACTCGCGCCCGCGCAGATCCAACGAACATGGGCCGTTGATCTTGAATCCAACGGCCCGAGTTGGATCGCGCGCGGCGCGTTTGGACATCGCGCGCGCGAAGGGAGGTGGAGGTTGTGGTCTATTGATCGCGAGATGGACGGCTCGCAACCAACGCACACAGCGCACATGCGAACCCCCGGGCAATCTGAGCCCCAGATCTAACGATGGACAGTCCAAGGACATCGCTACAGTTGTCGGACTCGTCCGACAACACACCCGATGGCAAAGATCTCCTCGCGGGCGACCTCTGACGCAGACGGTGCGAATGGAATGGTGTGCACGGTGCGCAATAGCGAAAGCGCACCCACTAGTACCACTCACACCAGCGATGGTGGACCAGAGCGCCGGCGAGCCGGAGAGGGGCGGCGCGGTAGCACACGACCAAAAGCAAAATGGAAGGAAAGCTCCGCAACAGCCATATAAGTGGGTGCCCACGCATCTAGGGACTACCAGGAGGTACCTGGAGGTTGTGGAGGAACTGAGGAGGACAGAGGAGCTCTGGCGGCAGAGGACCTTGCCGGCGCCGAGGAGGACAACGAGGAGAGGAGGACCTGGGCATAATTAACCTCACCGGGTCATTAAGATGCATTTCATAAAGCTAAGAGATGCTCCCAGAGCAAGGAATTGAAAGGGAGAGGTCCTTACCGGCGATGGGGAAGAAGGGGGGGGTGCTCACGGCTGCAAGCTCCAAAACTCCAGATTCAAGTCGCTCCTGTGGAAGCCAACCCAAATTGAGTTAGGGGAAATGATCAGTGAGGTGAGAGGCACAAGCTGAAGCAAAGAGAGGGAGAGGAAAGCCACTGGGGCACTGCCTTCACCGAGAGCTCCAAGGTGCAACAATGGCGGTTGGGGGCTCACGGTTGCTTGAGCTCCTTAGAGCAGAGGAGAAACTAAGTGGTGTTTAAAGAGTGCCAATGAGGAACAAGAGAACCTCTTATAGCCGGGGAGCAGAGGCGTAAGAGCTAGGGTTAAGCTCCATGGTGAGCTTAGCCCATGGCTCGGTCCATGGCGCCACAAGGATGTGGAGGTGATGGGGGCGGTCGAGCAGACCTAGGGGTGGAAGGTCGACCAAGATTTAATCTTTGGCAAAGAAAAGAGCGGTTGGGAGGTGACAGGGCACTGCTCTCCCACTGCCATGGCGCACGCGCGCGTGACCGAGGAAGGAGAAGAACAGGCGACAGAGATCAACCGTTGGATAAACGAAGGGGGAGGTCGTGACCCTCGGATCTGAAACGGTGAGGTCCGAAAAGAAACAGGAGAGGTCGCGACCACAAGATCTCAATTGGGGAGGTCGCAGCCGCTAGATCTCCATCGCACAGTTGCAAAACGAAAAGGGAGGTCGCGCGTGGAAAGGGATAGGTGGTCACGGCCGTTGGATCTGCATCCAATGGCGCGGAACCGATGGGGGGAGGTCTTGACCGCTGCGCGCGACGATGACAAGAGATGGGAGGTCGTGGCCGTTGGATTTACATCCAAGGGCGCACAACAGCGAGGGGAAGTCGTGACCGTTGGATTTACATCCAAAGGCGCACAACATCGAGGGGAGGTCGTGGCTGTTGCGCACGACGCGATGGAGGTCGTGACTGTTAGATTTACATCCAAGGGCGCACAACAGAGCTGGGAGGTCATGGCCATTGCGCACGACGCAAAGGGAGGTCATGGCCATTGAATTTCAATCCAAGGGCACACAACAGCGATGGGAGGTCAGGGTCGTCGGATTTACATCCAAAGGCGCTGAACATAGGAGGGAGGTCGTGGCCATTGCGCACGACGCGAGGGGAGGTCGTGGCTGTTGGATTTCAATCCAACGGCAACGAGCAGAGGTAGGAGGTCGTGGCTGTTGGATTCTGATCCAACGGTGCACAACAGAGAGTGGAGGTCGTAGCTGTTGGATTTTGATCCAACAGCACACGACATCGATGGGAGGTCGTGGCTGTTGGATTTTAATCCAACGGCTACGAACAGAAGTGGGATGTCGGGCGATTACGCACGACGCTAAAGGAGATTGTGGCGGTTGGATCTCAATCCAACGGCGCACAACAGTGAGGGGAGGTCGTGGCTGTTGGATTACGATCCAACGGCGCACAACATAGAAAGGGTAGGTTTGGCTGGTGCGCACGACAGAGAAGGGAGGTCGTGGCCATGAGATCTTGATCTGACGACAATGAGAGGGGAGGGGAGGTCGTGGCCGTGAGATCTTGATCTGATGGCAACAAGATGAGAGGGGAGGTCGTGGCCATTGCGCACGACGCGAGGGGAGGTCGTGGCCATTGGATCTCGATCCAACGGCAACGAACTGGGGTGCAGGAGGTCTGGGCCGTTAGGCAAGACACTGAAAAAGGGAGGGGAGGTCGTGGCTGTTAGATGCGGATCCAACGGACATGACCTCGCGCGGGGGAGGGGCTCGGGCTGAGCCGGGGAAGTGGGTTGTGGCAGACGTCGTGGCTGTTGGATTTTGATCCAACGGGCATGACCTCGCGCGGGGGGGAAGGAGCACGGCCTGAGCTGGGGATGCGGTTGGGTTCGACCTGCTTGGAAAGCGGCTCGGACCCAAGGAACAGTGCCAGATTTGAATTTAAATTTGAAGGCTGAGGTTGGAGGAATTTTTAGAGGTAGCAAACTAACTCCAAAAATTCTGAAATTTTAACTAGAGCTTCCTCACTCCAGGCTTAACCTTACATAAAATTTCTAGAGGTTTTTGTGCACTGTATTTTTCTCAAGAAATTCATCAAGGCTTGTTCTAGGGTTTGACCAATTGAACAATTGGTTTGACCTGCCTCCAAAATTATCAAATAATTTCTAAAACTTATGAAATAATTCAGAGGGGTCACACAGCATCCCTAAAACCAAGGAAAAATATTTCTAAAGGTTGGCACAAGATTTGTGACAAAGTGGAATAAGGGTTTGACTTTAGTCAACAAGAGATTTGTGTTTTTGAATTCCACAACTCTTGACAAGAATTATAGAAGAGTTCAAGAGTTTCAAGATGTGAGAAAAAGTTTTAATTTCTACACATTTTCTTACATTTGAAACACACACCCATTTATACATTTGGGATGTTACATCCGGCCTCGACGTCGTGAGGTAGAGAAGAGAGCCAATCATGCTGCGGTACTCCTTCTGGTCCACGGGCTCTCCATCCTCATCAGGGTCCAGCACGGTGGATGTGGCAGTGGGAGTAGACATTGACCTCATCGCTTCCCATATCGGGTTACCAAGAAGGTCCTTTGTGTACTTACTTTGATGAATGAAGGTACCTTCTTTCAGTTGCTTGACTTGAAGACCAAGGAAGAAAGTTAGTTCACCCATCATGCTCATCTCGAATTCCCTGCTCATAGAATCTGAAAATCTGAACACCAAAGCATGAGAAGAACCACCGAATATGATATCATCCACATAAATCTGAACCAATAAAAATTCATTGCCATGCTTGAGAGTGAACAAGGTTTTATCAATCATTCCAATTTTGAAATTATTTTTAAGCAAGAAACTCTTAAGCCTATCATACCAAGCTCTAGGAGCTTGCTTCAATCCATACAAGGCTTTGGAGAGCTTAAACATATGGTTTGGGAATTTGGGATTTTCAAAACCAGGGGGTTGCCTGACAAAGACCTCTTCTTCTATGAAGCCATTAAGGAAAGCACTTTTGACATCCATTTGATAAAGCTTGAAGCCCTTGGATGACGCAAATGCTAGCAAAATACGAATGGCTTCTAATTTAGCTACAGGAGCAAAGATCTCCTCAAAGTCTAAGCCTTCTACCTGGGAATAATCTTGAGCTACAAGCCTAACCTTATTGCGAACTACCAACCCATCCTCATTTTGCTTGTTTTTGTAAACCCATTTTGTTTCAATTACATTATGATTAGGTGGAGATTCAACTAAGGTCCAGATTTTGTTTCTTTCAAAATTTTCAAGCTCTTCATGCATGGCATTGACCCAAGAGGAATCAAATAAAGCATGGGTGACATCTTGGGGTTCAAAAGACGCGACAAAAGCAAAATGTGCATGAGAATCTGGAGAAATAAACCTGGAGCGAGTGACTCGCTCATGAAGATCCCTAATCATTTGCTCAGATGGATGCTGTCGCTGAATGTGAAGAGGAGGTCATGGTGCAGAAGTGGCCTCTACCTCATGAGCTGTGGAGGTAGGAGCAAAGCCACTCACATCGTCAGTGAAGATAGGAGGAGGCTGCTCAGCTAAAACTGGAGAAGTAGAAGCAAATTCTCCAATCATCTCAGAAGTGACTAGAGGATGGATTGGGTCCTCATCCTTAGAGTCGTCATCGACGAAGATGCTCTCAGAAACCTGTGTACCTGCATCATCAGGTCTAGTACCAGGACTAGCCTCATCAAAAGTGACTTCGCAAGTCTCAATAATTTTGTTAGTGTCCAAATTAAATACACAATAGCCACGAGAATGAGCAGGATATCCAAGAAATATGCCATTAGAACATCTTGATTTAAATTTATCCAGGTTGCCATGTTTAAGAATGAAGCATTTGCAACCAAAAATCTTGAAATGAGAAACTTTAGGCCTATGACCAAATCTAAGTTCAAAAGAAGTCTTTCCTATGACAGATCTCAAGAAAACCCTATTTGACACATAACAAGCAGTAGAGATCGCCTCAGCCCAAAACCTCCTAGGTGTACTATGCTCATCTAGCATGGTCTTGGCCATCTCTACAAGGGTCCTGTTCTTCCTCTCTATAACACCAATCTGCTGGGGAACTCTAGGTGAAGAGAACTGGTGCTCAATTTCCCTATCAGTGCAGAAAGTGGCAAAGGAAGAGTTCTTGAATTCTGTTCCATTGTCACTCCTAATGGCTCTCAAAGCTCCAGGAAGATCAACAGCTAATCTAAGGACCAATTCTCTAAAATAGTCAAAAGCCTCGTCCTTAGAAACCAAAAAGAAAACCCATGAATACTTGGAGAAATCATCCACAATCACAAGCACATACCATTTCCCACCTGCAGACTGGACGCTAGAAGGGCCAACAGTGTCTAAGTGCAAGAGCTGACCAGGTCCATCAGTCATCACTAAAGTAAGAGGTGGATGAGAAGCAGAAACCATCTTACTGTCGAACTCGGGAGCGAAGGATCCCGAATTCTCTGTGTTCATACATTAGTCCAGGATAGCTAATGTACACAATCAAACAAAAGTGATAATCAAAACATATCACGATTTTATTAATATTTATTCAGAGTTTATTACAAAGGGCCCGAGGCCAAATAAAGTAAAACACAATGAAGCGTAATAGTAGTAGTAGACCCAACGATTCGCCACAGTAATCGCTGCGGGGCGCAACCTAAGCGCCAAGATCCTCACCGCCTTGATAGATATCTTCTCTAATAAAGATTATTCAAGAAGAGTGAGCACTACTACCGTGCTCGCAAGTTACACCCAATATGGAATTGATATGCATGCATAAGGTAGACAAAGGATACTTGGCAAGGTTATTTTATGAAAGCAAATAGCTTTTAATTTAAATAATCATATTAGATTACAAAGCCATTTTATACAATAATCTAAATCACCATTCTAAATAACAATAGTTTATTGTGGATAACCTCCATAAAAGATGATGGATATCCTCCAATCACAATGGCTACCCGCCTAATTTTCCCACGTGACTATCCATCCTGAAATTATCTGTTGAAATCATTTTAAAACCAAAACAAATCTAACTCGAGTGGCTTTGCTAGCATGTCCATGATCATGACGCCTGTTATTCAATAGTTTCTACTCGCAGAGTTTGTACAACTTACCCACACGAGATATTATACTCTTTGTGTCGGCCAATCCACGCTTCCTAAGGCGTGACAGAGCAAACATCACAAGGTCGTTATAATGTTCTACCTCAAAGTACTTGTGCCCGCTAAGGTTTCGCTTCCATTGACCGACAGTCCTCCAAAACCCCTCTTGCGCCAGATGGGAAAACTGTCTTCACCCGACACCCATACATACAACATAGCACAAATAACTAAGAGGTATTACAAATTATTTAGCAGTCCTGCCCATACAGACATGTGGTTGTACGATAAGGCATAACAAAATGCGCCAAAGACCGGTCCTCAATTGACTTGGGCGCTATTCAATTTAAACCGGGTCTTAATCTTAACCAGACTAAGCCGTGCATAAACTCGCACTCCACCATTCATCCTTTTCGCCAAGTCCAAACCCTTTTGATTTTATTTCTATAAAACCATCTTTACAAATTCTCTATGGTAAAACAATACCATAGTTTTAATTTTCAAACAAATTTTATTGAGTTGGCTAAAATTCTCCCAAAAACATAAATCATGGTCTAAGTATTTATAAGCATTTGATTATTAAACATAATAATTTATCTAAGGTGACAAAGGAATGTCAAGGCAACATCCAAAATTTGGCATACAAGGATAATAGGAATAACTAATTATTTAAACAGAATTTGAAATACTTGAATAAAATTATGCATGCATTTAATAATTTAAAAACTGAATTTAATTAACTTTAAAATAATAGGGCAAAATGGTCAAAGTATAACTTGCCTTCGTTGCGATCGAAAATCTAAGTCTTGAGAAGTATCTAATTCCCTAATCGCCAAAGTCTAAACGTGAAAATAAGGCAAATCAAATAAAATTCAAACAAAATTCAGAAATACAAAATAAACCAAGTCTAAATATAATAATTTTATTTTATTGAGCTAGATAATCAAATTATAAAATTTTAGAAATTTGTTTCACTAAATTTGGAGTTAGGATTCAATTATTATGAATTTTATAAATTTTAACCTAAATTTGATATTTAAAAGAATTCTAAATTCTAAAACAGAACTAAAATGAACTCTAAATTGAATTATTATATTTTATTTAGTTAGACAATAATTTTCTAAAATTTTAGCAACTTGAATCATCTAATTTGGAGTTATAATGCAAAAGTTATGAATTTTACAAATTTTAACCCTAAATGTTATTTAAATCAATTTCCCGAATTATTCTCCTAAAGGAAATTCTAAATATTGCGCATGATGACGTCAGCGATGATTTTTCGATTTAAATGAATTAGAATAATTTCGACAAGTGGGCCTGTGTGTCATAGGCTCGGCCCACTCAGAGACCAATTCTACCCAACCAATGGATCGGAAATTGGTGAACCTGTACACGCACGCCGCCGACTAAGCGCCACGCAAGCAGTGTGGTGACGTGGCGGTTGCGTGGAGATGAGGTGGCGCCACGGTGGTGACCGGACGGGGGCGGCGCACTGGGCCCTAGGCTCGCCGGCGAACGACGGTGAATTGATCTCCGGCGAGAGCACGAGGAGAAAGAGGGGAATGTGACGAGCACGGTGCTCACCGTGGTAGTGCAAGGGGACGACGGAATGATCGGCGGCGAGTAAAAATGCGGCGGCGGCGGTGAGCTTGCGACGACGAGGATGCTCCCGAGGGTCTCCGACAAAACGGATGCACGCACGAGTGTCGCGAAGCTGTGACGATGTCGTAGACGTACTCAACGAGGCCGGAGCGTCACTGGCGAGGCCGGAATTGAAGAAGAAACCAATTCTTCCCGCCGGCGAAGAACTCTAAAATTGGGGCTTCACAGAGGAGGAGGGAAGATGTGAGTGGTGGCGATGTGTTGTGGAAATGGAGGCGCTCCCGAGGCTCCCTTTTATAGGGGCCGGCAAAGCGATGAGACGGAGATCGTGTAGCGGCTTCAATGGCGGCGGCGAAGTGGAGAATAAAGAGGGTTAAAGAGAGGGAAAACGGACGGAATGGAAGCGAGAGATACGTGGATTTGAATGCGCATTTATCGCGTGAAGTAATGAGGCATAAATGGCGCGCTTAAGAGCTTTACGAAGGGCGGCAATGGCGGCGGTGCGTGCGGGCTGGAGGTAGAAGAAGACGGGGAGAAGAAAACGGGCGGAGCGTTGGATTTGCATCGGGTGGCTAGAGAGTGTGCGGCGTGGCGTGTCGTGGCCGTCCGATGCACATCTGACTGCCTGAGAAAGGGTAGCGGGATGAAAGGCGGTCTTTGTGTGGGTGGGCTTGGCAGCGTATGCGTGTGCAAGTAGGAGTAAATGGGCCGAGCCAAGTTTCGCCCAATTGCTGTTTTCCGATTTTCTTTTCATTTTCTATTTTAAATATTCAGTTTAATTCATTTCGACTTTAGAATATAGCAAAATAATTCCAAAAATTCTAGAAAAATTCTCATAAATTATTAGAGACATTTTATACTTAATAAAATTATTTCCAACTTAAACTTGATAATAGATTTTGTAGTTAAATTTATTTTAGCCTTAACTAATTAAGAAAAAGTTTTAAAAATTTCAGAATTTTCACAAAAATAAATAGTTTTAAATTTTCTCTGAAATTGAAATTTTGGGCTGTTACACTTACCATGTCTACAGGGAGTGCACACAAGGTCTCTAACAGGCTTAAGTCTAGGCAAACCTCTAATCAAATCCTTGCTACTGATCTTGGTCAAATGGTCAAAACCTATGTGTCCAAGTCTACGATGCCACAAAACTAGATCATGAGAGTCAGAAGCCACAAGACATCTAGGACTAGAAGAAGAAGAGACACTGAAATCAGCACAAAAGATCTTCTCAAACCTAGAAATCCCAAAGGCATACTCACTCGAGGAGTCTAGAACTCTACACTCACCGCTCTTGAACCTCACTTCCAGACCTTCATCAAGAAGCTGAGAAACATATAGCAAATTATACCTCAGCTTACTTACCAAAGCGACGTCCTTAAGCATGAACTTGTTGTTGAAGCGCACTGTGCCCTTGGCTGTCACGGTCCCAGTAGAAGCATCCCCAAATGTAATCAATTCATTACCGGATGCACGTGTGAGGGAGGAGAACCATCTAGAATCTCCAGTCATGTGTCGAGAACACCCGGAGTCAACAAGCCATATGTCCTCCTTCCTCGCACGACGGACTTACAGAGCACAAGCAGAAAACATATGTGCCTCGGTACTGGGGTTAATGATAAAAGACCTGGGAATCCAGTACTGAGTCATACGATGTTTAGGCAAAGCAGTAGAAGTAGCAATAAAATGGTTAGAGGAATAATCATAAGAATGCACACGAGGACCACCTAGACCTCTCCGAATCAACCTACCAAAAGGTCGGTACTCCCCCTGTCTAGATGCTACCCGTGGTCTCTCCTCACGATACCCTAAACCAAAATGCTGCTTAGAGCCACCAAAAGAGTCAAAGAAGTCATCTACAAACCTAGGCTTATGTCTAGCATGAACGACAGGCTACCTGGCTCTAGAGACTATAACAGGTGAAGGAACTCCTCTAATGGACCTCAAAGCACTCATCCTCTCCTTCCTCTCAATCTTGGCTCTACGAAAGCAGAACTCAATGATGTGGTCATCCTTCTTGCAGAAGGTGCAATGGTACTTGACCTTTTGAGAGGTTTGACCTGATGAAGTAGAAGCACCTGTCTTGCTTGAAGGGGTTTGGGCAAAACCTGCAGATCTAAAGACTACCTTAGATGGGTCAGAAGGTTCTACCTCAAACATACCACTCTCAACAGCTCTCACAAACTTAGGTGGATGGTTTTTGGAATGTTCTAGGGAATTAAATCCTAGGCCACTTTTCTTCACACTCACCTTAGATTGGTCGAGGATCATGTTGAGGTTCTTCTTCCCATTAGAAAATCTCTCAAGGGTCTTTTTGAGGTAATCATTTTCTTTGGCTAGGTCCTTACAGGTGACACACATATTTGACTTGATTGTCCTAGCAAGCTTTTCTTTAACAAGAGCTACCTCAACCCTTAAAGCCTCACAAGACACACAAGAAGTATTCTCAATCCTACTCACTTGCTCTTTGAATTTGACTCTAAACGCCTCTTGTATCTCATCTAAATTTGTTCCAACTTCAGTACAAAAAGCACAAGGGAGCAGAATCAACAACTTTCTTGGATGCAGCATGGACATGGATTGTTCAATTTTAGCTTTCTCCTCTAGAGTCTTGTTTAGAGTTTCATTCTCCATTGTGAGTTTAAGGCAATTTTCACATGATGCAGCTTTAGAATGAAGAACCAGTTCAGTCATTTCTTTTATTTTAATCTTATTATCCTCACAATGAGAGCAAATGTGACTAGCATTAAATTTCATCAATTCTTTTGTAGCGCTATCCAATTTTAATTCAAGCAAAGCACAATTTCAAAGAAGGCAAAGGATAGCATCTATAGCGTCACATCTAAAGCAATGGTATTCATGCAAGCAGGACTAGACTTGAGAGATTCTAGTTCATCAAGAGCATCTTTCAGTTGATTCGCAACAGAAGAATGAGCAGATTTTAGATTGGTCAGTTCATTATGCAAGCTAGAACAAGAATCACAGACATCAACAGGATTAATGGATTTGAGCATAACAACTTCTAGGTTCAAGTTATCAATCATTGGTGTCCTGTCTCTTAATCATTTTAGCTTGCCTTTTCAATTTTTGTTCAGCAATGACCAAAGCACGTTTTATATCAGCAAGTGAGGGACATACCTCATCAGGGTCGCTGAAAGGGTCGTCGTCATTGGAGGAGTCGACGTCGTGGCTGTCCCTGGCCATGAAGCACATGCCGGTGAAGTCCTGGGCCTTCTTCTTGCCATGAGAGTCATCCTCGTCGTCCTCCGTCCCCGAGTCCACATCGCTCATATCAACACTCTTAAGAGCGGCAAGGACCCGGCTAACGAATTTGCGATAGTTGGGCTTCTTGGCTTTTGCATCCTTAGCTTGAGGACGCCTCCGAGAGTCCTTCTCCATCTTTCCCTTCAGCTTGCGGCACTTGGAGCGAATGTGGTTTGGCTCACCACACTCAAAGCAAGTGACAGGACCACTTCTCCTTCTGTTCCTCACTTTGTTGTAGACTCTCAAGAATTTATGGATAGGAGGGCTAAATCATCCTCAGGTAGCTTCTCTAGCTGCTCATCACTCAAAGAATGCAAAGCGGACAAAGAAAAACCAGATGAGCCAAAATCCAAAGAATCAGATGAGCTACCCTTAGATGGGTCGACCACTAAAGCCATCGACTCTATCTTGGGGAGACGCGAGATAAAGTCAATCTTATGCGTCTTCAACCTCGAGTAGAGCTTATCCATGGTAAGCTCACTCATGACAGTATTGTCATTGATGGAAGTGATCTTCATCCTTCAGACCTTCACATCAAGAACACCCAAAAGCTGACGTGCATTTTCAGATTCAGTGAATACAAGATCAACAACACGTAAATCATGAAGGATCTTTGAGAACCTCCCCCACAGCTCATCTAAAGACTCACCAGGCCTTTGCTCGATCTTTGAGTATTCTTTCTTGAGCTGGTTCTGTCTCACTTCCTTGATCGCAATAGAGCCCTCGTGGTAATCACAGAGAGTCCTTCAGATCTCATGAGTAGACCTTAAATGAGCAACACGCTCAAATTCAGATCGACTAAGGCCTTGGATCAGAAAATTTCAAGCTTTGCTATTTGCCTCAACATCTAGAGTGATCGCATCGTCATTGGCTGGCACGACATATGGATTGTTGACCTTAAGCCAAATAGCGTGCCCTTGAGCCTCGATGTAGGCATGCATGCATGCCTTCCAGTAAGCAAAATCAACTCCATCAAAAACAGGTGGTTTGGTTGAATACTTGTCAGTCGCTATGGCTCCAAAGACCGGTTAAGATCTATGAGAAGAGCTAACAGAGCTCTGATACCAATTGTAGGACCGAAAAGACGACTAGAGGGGGGGTGAATAGGAGCTCAAACAATTTTTCACTTTGAATGGGTTCAACTTGTAAATCACTTCAATAGCTATGAGAGATATGAAGATCAATGATTAAGCATAGAGGAAGTCTTGTGTTGAATCCACTCCTAACCCCCAAAGCTCAACAAACAAAATCGAGGAAGTGCTGAAGAAATCAGGGAAATCGGTACGACCACAGGCAAACGGGCAGTTGTACCAATGTTCGGTACAACCGTAGGCAAACGAGCCGTTGTACCAATTTCCCTGGAACAGCCCGACGATGAAAACTAAAATTAGCACAACTTTTGAACCGCTTGGCCAAACTCTACGAGATTTGAAACACACCTTCCTATGGAGGTTAGGAACCTATTCCAAGTAAAGATTGACTAGATCCACGTCAAAGTTCCTACCTTTCTCGAATTGAACGAAGAAGGTTTCAAAACCGAGTTTCAAACCTAAACATGATCTAAACCTTGCTCGTGGGTAAAGAATGATCAAGATGATCTTAGATGCACTCCCACATGTCACAGCAAGCTAGATCACAACAAGTGCTCGAGGTAAAACCAACAAGACATCAAAAACACAAAATCATCAAAGAAAGAAAGCAAGAACAAAGGATAAACTCATCTTTGATAATCTTGTTTGGATTGATTCGTGTTTGATGGATGTTTACAGCCACTCCAACCTGGAGGACAAGAGCTTACTCAAGAGCACACAATCACATCATCTCTCTTGAACCCTAGAACCTCACTTTTCTCTCCAAAACCCTAAGACACCAACTAGGGTTTGCAAATGAAGGCTTGAGGGCTGCTGGACAGCACACCCTCTCTATTTATAGTGAGCCCTAGCTTCTAGAAGACTATACCCATTGGGCACCCGTTAAGCCCACTAACAAATGGGTTAACTCACGCACTCGTTTTACAGCGTCGTCTTCACTTTCTCTTAACCTAAACCACTTCTCCATGCGTCAACTCACGCCATGGTTTAGCCAAAACGTTACCAAGGTGGTATTGGTGAAATTACCAAAATACCCCTTCTTGATCCTTCTCCGAAGATCGAGTCCAATCTTGGTGAACAATCGCCTGCTTTGCCACGTGTAGGTTGATCAACGGCTCCCATCATGTCGGCAAGTCTCTCCCGTCCGGATCCCACCAGAACCACCAAGGCACTTGCACTGACTCCCGCACCACTTGATCCAACCCGTCGCACCGAACTGCCCGTTCGGTCACCTTTGTCTATTTTACGCCATGCTTGAGTCCATAGACCTCACCCGGCATCCTTGATCGTTCTGAATCTCAGCTCTCCAAGCTTAGTCCCGATCATCCTCGCCGTTGACCGTCATTGACCTCCAAGCGTCCTGCACAACAATAGACAAAGAAATCGATTCCGGAAACAAGTTCTTCACAACTTGACCCACATTAGCCAAAACATGCATCATACAACACATATGCACTGAAGCTCATAAACTTGACCTATCCCAAAGCCAAAACTCCAAAATGGCCGACAATCGCAACACAATCGGTACAACCACCATGTTACCAGCGGTACTACCGCACTGCGGTCGTATCGCTCCAAAAACGTCGGTCGTACCGCTTCTCAATGAAGACCAGAACTCCCCCAAAACATCTTCTCTGGAATTAAGCAACCGCCATCTACCAATCGGTATAACCGCGATCCGATACTATCGCCACACAACTTACGGTCGTACCGTTCAGCGGTCGTACCGCCCTTTAAACGCCGGTTCTACCGAAAATCCTGACACTTGCTGAAAACTCGAAATTCAACAAAACTCAAATGCTATTGCCAATTGTCTCATTACCTAAGATCATGAGTATTTCCACATGATATCCACAGTCTTGGATGTGTCCTAATGTAGGAAAGGAAGGTAGTAGCTTATGCTTCCCGTCAGTTAAAACCTCATGAGGTCAATTACCCCACTCATGACCTAGAATTGGCTGCCGTAGTGCATGCTTTGAAGATTTGGCGCCATTACCTCACTGGTAATCACTGTGAAGTCTACACCGACCATAAAAGCTTGAAGTACATTTTCACGCAAGCTGATCTCAACATGAGGCAAAGAAGATGGTTGGAGTTGATCAAATACTACAGCTTGGGAATCTATTACCACCCGGGAAAGGTCTACTGCAATACTTTAATGATCAAGGAAGGTCAGCCCGCACTGTACGAGGAATTTCAAAAGCTCAAGCTGGAATTGGTTGAAGAAGGTTACCTAACTGCTTTACAAATGCAACCAACCGTCCAAGACCAGATCTGAAAAGCCCAAAGAGAAGACGCACACGTCTTGGAGATCAAAAGAAACATGAAGAAGGGTGCATTCCCAAGATTTTCCGAAGATGAGCAAGGAACCATCTGGTTTGATAAGCGCATTTGTGTACCAGACCAGGGAGAGCTCAAGTAGTTGATACTCAAAGAAACTCATGAGACTTTGTACTCTATCCATCTCGGGAGCACTAAGATGTATGAAGACCTCAAGGAAATGTACTGGTGGCCTAGAATGAAGCGCGAGATCGCTGAGTATATAGCCCAGTGTGATGTTTGTCGGCGAGTTAAAGCCGAGCATCAAAGACCCGCTGGACTCCTACAACCCTTGAACATACTCGAATGGAAGTAGGAAGAGATTGGCATGGACTTTATCGCTATTCTGCCCAGAACTCAAGCTGGATATGACTCTATCTGGTTAGTTATAGATCGGTTGACAAATGTGGCACACTTCATCACGGTTAAGACCGCGTACTCTGGAGGTAGACTTGCAGAGCTGTACATGGCTAAGATAGTATGCCAGCATGGAGTATCCAAGAAGATCGTGTCGGATCAAGGATCTCAGTTCACCT
This sequence comes from Phyllostachys edulis, assembly GCA_036346405.1. Lineage (NCBI taxonomy): Eukaryota > Viridiplantae > Streptophyta > Magnoliopsida > Poales > Poaceae > Phyllostachys > Phyllostachys edulis. The sequence continues at coordinate 12,854,444 of CM070550.1, read as the reverse complement.
CCAGGTTTTGGCAAAAGCTGCACAATGCTTTGGGTACAAATTTGAATTTCAGCACAACTTACCATCCTGAGACAGATGGGCAAACAGAAAGAGTAAACCAGATCCTAGAAGATATGTTGAGAGCCTGTGCTCTTGAGAACCAGACCAGCTGGGATAGAATGTTGTCGTATGCAGAATTTTCTTACAGCAATAGCTATTGAGTAAGTTTGCACATGTCCCCATTTGAAGCCCTATACGGAAGAAAGTGCAGAACACCCTTGTATTGGACAGAAGCAGGAGAAGGACAAGTGCTTGGATCTGATATCTTGAAAGAAGCCGAAGAACAAGTTAAGTCCATAAGAGAAAAGCTCAGAACAGCTCAGTCCAGACAGAAAACTTACGCGGAAAACCGTCGCCGAGAATTAGCTTTTGCTCCAGGAGATCATGTGTATCTAAAGGTTTCACCTCTCAAAGGAATACAACGCTTCAGAGTAAGTGGGAAGTTTGCACCTCGATACATTGGATGTTTCCCAATTTTAGACAGACGGGGAGAAGTTGCTTACCAATTGGTCCTCAGTCACGCCCCGGGTAAGCAACCCCCAGGGACCCTCTGTGCCAGTTGGACTAGTCCCACGATCAGTCACTAGTCCACACAGTTCAACAACGATATGATCACAGCCATCCAACAACTATAGATGAAGCAAACAAATTAACAATAATAACAGCAGAAGACCTTATGGCCAAGCTTTTTACAGAGGTCGACCGCACAGGGCTATAACAAAAGAGCTCACAGTGGAAACAAAAGAACACGTGGAGGCCATTCGACATGCCCACAGGCAATCGAGTGGAGGACGTCCTAGCACGAGAGGCCTTCGAAGACCTCCTCTTTAAAGAGGTCGAAGCACCCTGGGTGGTCTTCTTCAGTTGCTGATCAACCAGATGGCACAAAGCTGTGAGTACTTTGAATGTAGTCAGCAAGCCGTAGGGAAAAGTATGCAAATAGTATTCATGCAAGGCTTGACAAGGAGGTCTTTATGGTTACTTTGCATAAAGCGATATTGACTTGAAATACCGTAAGTAGATTGCAAAGCACAAGTTGAAAGACTAATACATAAGTAAACAAGTTTTCTTTGAAAACAACCTGTGACCACCCTGGTCACTTCCCAGACCTCTCATGACCAACCTGGTCACGACCCAGACCACTCGGAGCCAACCCAGACCAACAATTTTGAGATAGTCTACCCCTTGCATGAAATTATCAGGCATGTCCATAACCAATGACACGGCTATTCGAATAGATTTACACTATGCAGAGATTGTACAGCTTTATCCACAAGACACGACCTCTCTAGTTTGTCTAGCACCCGTCGATGCCCCTGCTCACTTCCTTGGGTAAGCAGGCTAAAGCACATGACAAGGCCTTTACAAGGTTTTGCTTTAACTCGGTTCCGCTCGCTAAGGTTTCACCTTCCCGGCCCCCTCTTGAGCCAAGTGTGTGTGTCCATCCCAAGTCTTACACACTTCAACCACAACGGAACCAAATCAAGCATTGCCAATTAGTTGGCCAGGTCCACCCCATAATGGACTTGTGGTTGCACGGTATGGCTCGGATCAATGGCTTACAAGGTTAGGACCTTAGTGGTTGCTTAGGCGAGACCTCCTCAGCCCAGTGTGCTTCCTACACCCCCTTTACTGCATGATCACTTGCCCGAGCGAAAACGTTTTGGGGTTAACCCAGCCAAATGACCACCCTGGACATGACACAACAAATTTTATTAGTGGCCACACAGTCCAGGGCAACGCATGCCAAGACAACACATGCCACGGCAACACAATGCCAAAATTCCATAATCTCTTCGTCAAATTTATCATCATTGAAACAAGAGATCGAGAGCCAACGCATAACTAAGCAAGTCTAAACCATATACGCACCTATGTTGGTAGCATAATAAAGAGGTCCAACTAAGATTACCCAACATATGGTAGTCTAAAGGTACATGTCAACGTGTCAATCTCAAGTATTCAAGGAGTCATACTGTCGAGTAGGTGTTTAGCTATTTTTCAAACCATTTTTATACAAATAACCATGCTTGTTGATATAAAACAATATACTTTTTGCAAACTAGGTTCAACATGATCAAAGGTCTACGACTTACCTTCGTTGTAGAGCTGAGGTTCTTCGGTAGAGGTCGTCAGGTCCAAGAACTCTTCGGAGAGGCTAGAATCTACACGTGCAAAAAGAGCTAAATAAGTACAACAAATCCAAATGAAAACCAAAAAGGTAAAACCAAGAGAAATGAACAGAAATAGAAACGGGCTCTCGGAAGGAGGTCCTGAAGAGGAGGTCAAAGGAGGAGGTCCAAAGGAGGAGGTCCTGAGGAGGTCCAAAGGAGAATACGACTACTCAACGTGATCGTATAAGGGACACGATTACGCAATGTGGTTGTGAAAGAGATACAACCATGCAACGTGGTCGTGCGAGCAGAAGGAGAACAGGGCGCGGAGAAACTCACCTGGGCAAAGAGAAAAGGAGAGAGGGAGAGGGACTGGAGAAGGATGGCGAACGGCACAGGCACTCCGGTGAACTCTTCAACAAGAGGTGGTCGAATACTGTTTGTCGGACCGGAACGAAGATCCGAACCCTCTGTGTTCATACACCAGTCCAGGATTTGGTGTACACAGTTACAAAAATGATAACATAACCATATCTCGCATTGCATTAATAGTAAATCAGAGTTCGATACAATTGGGCATGAAGCCAAATAAAAGATTAAACAACACAGAGGAAATAAAAACAGTAGTAGTAGGCGAACGATCCGCCACAGTAATAAATGCGAGGCGTAACCTAAGCGTCAGTGTCCTCACCGCGTCGATAGTAGTGTTCACTGAATAAAGATATTGACAAGCATGAGCACTACTACCGTGCTCGCAAGTTACACCCAATATGGAATTGTAATACATGCATAAAGTAAACAAAGGACATTGGCGGGGTTATTTTATGAAAGCGTTAGCTTTTAGTTTAAATAATCATATTAGATTGCAAGGCCATTTTCATACAGTAATTAAAATCATAATTTAAATGACAATTGAATAATGTGGATAACCTCCAAGAAAGGTGATGGATATCCTCCTATCACAATGGCTAACCGCCTAATTTTCCCACAGGACTAACCATCCTGAAAACATCTGTTGAAACCATTTTAAAACCAAAAACAAGTCTAACTCCAAGTGGCTTTGCTAGCATGTCCATGATCATGACGACGCTATTCAATAGTTTCTACTCTGCAGAGTTTGTGCAATTTTACCCACACGAGATAATTTGCTCCTTGTGTGGCCAATCCACGCTTCCTAAGGCGTGTGACAAAGCAATTATCACAAGGTCGTTACAATGATCTACCTCAAAGAACTCATGCCCGCTAAGGTTTAAGCTTCCATTGGACTATCCATCCTCCAAAGCCCCTCTTGCGTCGGTGGGACTCTTGCTCTAACCAACACCCACTCATACAAAATGGCACGAATATCTACGAGGTATCCCAAATTATTAAGCCAGGTCTTGCCCAGACAAGACGGGTGGTGGTACGGTAGGGCATAGCAAGATGCGGCTCAAAGACCGGTCCTTAATCGACTTGGGCGTCTTTCCAAAACGAACCCTGGGCTTTAATCCTAACCAGATTAAACTCGTGCATAAACCTGCACCCACCATTCACCCGTTTCGCCCAAGTCCAAACATTTTAATTTTATTTAGTAAAACCACCTTTAATAAGCCTCTATGGTAAGACAATACCATAGATTCAAATTTTAAATCAATTCAAAATGGTATGGCTAAATTCCCCAAAATTGGACATCATGGTCTAAGCATTTGCTAAGCATGTGAGTTTTTACCATACTAGTTTATCTATTGGTGACAAAGGAATGACGTATCAACATTCAAGATTGGCCATACAATGATAGCTGGATTAACTAATTATTTAAATAGGAATTTGAAATACTTGAATAGAAGTATGCATGCATTTAATAATTTGAAAACTGAATTTAAAAAACTTTAATATAATAGGGGCAATATGGTCAAAGTGTAACTTGCCTTCGCTGACGTCTTGAAATTCTAAATCTTCGGAAGAATCAAATTCCCCGGAATCGTCGTAGTCTAAACGTGAAAATACGACAAATCAATTGAAATTCAAATAAATTCAAAAGGACAAATTAAACTAAGTTTTAATGAAATAATTTTATTTTATTTGGCTAGATAATAATTTTCTAAGATTTTAGAAATTTGAATCACTCAATTTGGAATTAGGGTTCAAAAGATATGAATTTTACAAATTTAAATCCTAAATTTGTAGTTTAAATCATTCAAATTCAAACAGATAGTTTAAACTTATTCCAAATCAAATAATTATATTTTATTTAGCTATATATTAATTTTATAAGATTTTAGAATTTGGAATCACTCAATTTGGAGTTAGGAATCAAAAGATATGAATTTTACCAGTTTAAAACTAAATCTGTAAATTAAAAGGATTTACCGAATTGTTTTTCTAAAGGAAAATCTAATTATTGCGCAATGCTGACATCAGCCCTTAGATTTCCCGAATTTAAATAAATAAAACTAAATTATGACAGGAGGGCCCCGCGTGTCATACACTCGGCGCATGTGGACTAAGCCCACGCGGCTTGGGCGCAGGAGGGGGTGTGAGGTGGTGCGGCTTGGTGCCACGTCGGATCCACGTAGGATCCGACGGTGAGGTGGCGCCGACGTGGCGTGAGGTGGTGCCAACGTGGTGGGCAAGACGGCATGGAACCAATGGTCATGGCCATACTTCTGGCGGCGCAATGGCGTAGCGATAAGAAAGAGGAGGAGACGGCGATCCCGAGCGCTCACCCACACGCCGAGGCGAGGCGGGCGGGCGCGGCGAGGAAGGCGAATGCGAGGTACGGCGACGACGAAGTAGAGGTTCCGGTCCTCCTCGAAGGCGAGGCGCTACCAAGCCATGATGTCGCGGTGATGTGAGTGGTGGTGGCGGCGGGACGCGGCGTCAGCGGTGGTGCGAATCAAGAAGAAAGAAAAGCTTCCGGGCGAAGAACTCCAAAATTCGGGCTCTGAGGAGGAGGAGGGATGTGGGTGGCGGCCGAGGTACGGGAGGAAGGCGCACCCAGGCCGCCTTTATAGGGGCAGGGGTGTCCGTGGCGCGTGGCGGCGTGGGGGCGTGGCGGCGGCGATTCTGAGCTTAGGCGCCCGCGTCTTGAAGAGGGGAGAGGGCATGGGGTCGTCGCGGAGAAGGGCGCGAGTTCGCTACGACGTGGGGGACGTGGGCGGTTGGAGCGGCCCGTTGGCGAGCTTGCCAACATGTGGCAATGGTGGTTAGCGCGATGGTTGTCGTGAGAAGAAAGCGGCAGGGACGAAGGGCATGGCCCACATGGCGCAAAAGCGCGCAAGTGGAAAAGGAGCGGGATTCTTGGCCGTCGGATTTGATCCCACAGTCGCAGATGGCGAGGTCTTGGGTGGCGCCACTGCTTTGGGGCGGAAAGAGAGAGGGCTAGGCAGCCTGATTCTTGATTCGCCCAAGTGCTTTAGGGGATTTTAAATTGATTTCTTATTTTAAATAATCAGATTAATTCAAATAGGTTCTGGAAAATAGCAAATAAATTCTAAAAATTCTAGAAAAATTCACAGAAGTCTCTAGAATTCTTCTGGACTTAAATAAAATAATTCCAACTTAAAGTTGATAATAGATTTTGAATTTATATTTGTTTTGGCTTTAAACAATTTAAATAAAAGCTTTTAAAATTTCATAAAATTCACAAATTCAAATAAGTTTTAAACTTTAACCAAATTTGAAATTTTGGGCTGTTACAACGGCGCAGCTCCAATAGATTCTTTCGGCGATGACACAGGTCCCGCGGGCTCCTTGGCGAAGCTCTAAGCACAGAGGCATAGGGTGAGAGCAAGAGAGCAAAGGTGCTGGGTGAGGAAAAGGTGATGATAGAGGGTTGCTCGGGCTTTTATAGCCTGGAGGAAACGAGGAGAGCCACTGAGAGACTCAGAAACACACGCGTTCAAGGGTAAGTGAAGGAGGAGATAGGGGTAGGTCGGGGAGGAGACAAGAGAGGGAACAGGTACTGCAGAAAAGACAACATTTAATGCGACACAACAACATTGAATGCTCAAGGATCTTTGCGTCAGCAGTGACCCAATGGGAGGAAGGAGAAGATGAGCAGGGCTAATAGATGGGGCTGGTGAAAACCCTGGAGGATGGTCCAACCGAAAGGGAGGTCATGACCAGAGGGTAGAGCTGTTCAAATGCTGGGTCGGGCCGGGCTTGAAAAGCCCAGCAAAAAATCAGCAGGCCCGAGCCCGACCCGGCTCGAAAAGTTGAATTTCGTATTAAAATCTATTATTTTAATATTTTTTGGAATAAAAAAGTATTATTTAATTCGTTTTCAGGATTAAAATAATATATTGCCATTTTTTACTTGTTTTTTTGGAATTTCGGGCCGGGCCAGGCTTCCTTCGGGCTGGACTTGCAGTCCAAGCCCGGCCCAGACATGATCGGGCTCAGGCTAGGCTGGCGGGCCGAGCCGCCCGTGAACAGGTGTACCAGAGGGGTGGTCAAGGCCCAAGAGGTGGTTTTTGCAAAAAGACTAAGAGGGTGGTCTTTGCCCAAGGGGTGGTCGGGACCCAAGGGGTGGTCGTGACCCAAGGGGTGGTCGTCAGGACCACCCGGAGGTCTTGACTGGGGAGAGGAGGAGGTCCAAATGAGAGGGGGGTCTGGACTGAGAGGGAGGTCCAAACGAGAGAGAGGTCTGGACTGAGAGGGAGGTCTGGACTGAGAGGGAGGTCCAAACGAGAGGGAGGTAGGAGCGGATAGAGAAAAGGGGTGCGACACCAAAGAACTCCAGCAACTCCAGAGAAACTAAACTTTGGATTAGTTGAAGTTGGATTAGTTCATATTAAATCGCTACAAATTTCCAAAATCTCTAAGTTAAGCTTGAGCAATTCAACAAAACCAAATGGTTATTTTTATTTTCGAAAACTAGAAACTCAGAAAAATTAAAACGTTACAAACCTACCCCCCTTACAGGGAATCTCGACCCCGAGATTCGGGCTGACTAGAGAATAGGCACGGAAACTCGGCCTTCAGGTCCTCTTCACGCTCCCAGGTAGCTTCCTCTTCAGTGTGATTGCTCCACTGGACCTTGCAGAAACGGATGATCTTGCTTCTTGTTACTCGCTCGAACACTTCCAAAATCTTGATGGGTTGCTCCTTGTACGTGAGGTCTTGCCACAGGTCCACGGCTTTTACGGGCATTTGCTCCTCTGGCACACGTAGGCATTTCCTCAATTGCGACACGTGGAAGACATCATACACATCTGACAACTGGGGCGGGAGGTCTAACTGGTAAGCAACTTCTCTCCTTCTGTCTAAAATTGGGAAAGGTCCGATGTAACGAGGTGCAAGCTTTCCACTTACTCTGAAACGTCGCATTCCTTTGAGAGGTGAAACCTTTAGATACACATTATCTCCTGGAGCAAAAGCTAATTCTCGACGATGGTGGTCCGCATAGCTTTTCTGCCTGGACTGGGCTGTTCTGAGCTTTTCTCTGATGGACTTAACTTGATCTTCGGCTTCCTTTAAGATGTCAGGTCCAAGCACTTGTCCTCCTCCTGTTTCGGTCTAATACAATGGTGTCCTACACTTTCTTCCGTAAAGGGCTTCAAACGGGAACATATGTAAACTTGCTTGATAGCTATTGTTGTAAGAAAATTCCGCATATGGCAACATTCTATCCCAGTTGGCCTGGTTCTCAAGAGCGCAGGCCCTCAGCATATCCTCTAGGATCTAGTTTACTCTTTCTGTTTGCCCATCAGTCTGACGATGGTAAACTGTGCTGAAATTCAAATTTGTACCCAAAGCACTGTGCGGCTTTTGCCAAAACCTGGAGGTGAACTGAGATCCTCAATCCGACATGATCTTCTTGGGTACTCGATGCTGGCATACTATCTTAGCCATGTACAGCTCTGCAAGTCTACCTCCGGAGTAGGTGGTCTTAACCGGGATGAAGTGGGCGACTTTTATCAAATGATCTATGATTACCCAGATAGAGTCATATCCAGCTTGGGTTCTTGGCGGACCAGTGATAAAGTCCATGTCAATCTCTTCCCATTTTCATTTGGGTATGTTCATGGGTTGTAGGAGTCCAGCGGGTCTTTGATGCTCGGCTTTAACTCAAAGACAAACATCACACTGGGCTACATACTTAGTGATTTCGCGCTTCATTCTAGGACACCAGTACATTTCCTTGAGGTCTTGGTACATCTTAGTGCTCCCGGGGTGGATAGAGTACAAGGTCTCATGAGCTTCTTTGAGTAACAACTGCTTGAGCTCTCCCTGGTCTGGTACAAAAATGCGCTTATCGAACCATACTGTTCCTTGGTCATCTTCAGAAAATCTTGAGAATGCACCCTTCTTCATGTTTCTTTTGATCTCCAGGACTTCTGCATCCTCTCTTTGGGCTTTTCTAATCTGGTCTTAGAGGGTTGGTTGCATTTGCAAAGCAGCTAGGTAACCTTCTTCTACTAATTCCAACTTGAGCTTCTGAAATTCCTCGTACAATGCGGGCTGACCTTCCTTGATCATCGGAGTACTGCAGTAGACCTTCCTACTTAGAGTATCGGCTACCACATTAGTCTTTCCTGGATGGTAATGAACTCCCAAGTTGTAGTCTTTAATCAATTCCAACCATTTTCTTTGCCTCATATTAAGATCAGCTTGAGTGAAAATATACTTCAAGCTTTTATGGTCAATGTAGACCTCACAACGATTACCAACGAGGTAATAGCGCCAAATCTTCAAAGCATGCACTACAACATCTAATTCTAGGTCATGGGTGGGGTAATCGACCTCATGAGGCTTTAACTGACGGGAAGCATAAGCTACTACATTCCTTTCTTGCATTAGGATACATCCGAGACCTTGTCGTGGGGCATCACAGCAAACCTCAAAGTCCTTTTGGACATCGGGCAAGACCAATACTGGAGCTGTGGTCAATCGCTTCTTTAGCTCTTGAAAACTTTGCTCACATGCTGGCGTCTAAGCATACTTCTTTTCCTTCTTTAGCAACTGGGTGAGAGGTATTACTATCTTGGAGAACCCTTCTATAAACCTGCGGTAGTAATCGACCATTCCAAGGAAGCTTCTGAGCTGAGGCACTGACTTGGGTGACTCCCAATTGAGCACGTCCCGGACCCCAAATAGGAAGATGCCCTCATCGCATTCCTCCGAGCTAACGCAGATGTCTTCGCGTGGCAAGCATCCGACATGCCCGGAGTCCCCAAGGAGGTGATCGAGCATAGGCTAGCTTTTTACTACCGACAAAGTACCAGTAAAACAAAAATTACGGAGATTTGCCCCTGATCGACGAGATGCTATTAAATAAGAATTGGATAAGCTACTTAAAGCGGGCTTTATAGAGAGGTCAACCACCCGAGTGGTTGGCTAATCTGTAATGGTTAGAAAGTCAAGCGGCAAATGGCGTATAAAAGCGAGACTTTTCTTGATCTTAATAAAGCTTGTCCAAAAGAGCGATTTTCCTTTACCTCAGTCGATCGGTTGGTTGATTCTCTCGCAGTTGTGAAATGTTAAGTTTTTAGATGCATATTCGGATACCACCGGATCAATATGTGTCTAGACGATGAAGAAAAGAGCGCATTTATTACACCATTTGGTATATTTTGCTATGTCAAAATGCCATTTGGTCTAAAAAATGCCGGCGCTTCTTTTCAACGCTTGGTGCAAGCAACTTTTTCATCTCAATTAGGCCGAAATCAAGAAGCCTATGTTGATGATCTAGTTGTTAAAAGCATCAAGAGACTTAATCATATTCTTGACCAGAAGAAACATTCGACAATCTCGTAAAATATCGCTTAAAACTCAATCACGAGAAGTGTGTGTTCGGAATCTCTTCAGGAAAATTGGTTGGATTCCTAGTATCTATACGAGGAATCGAAGAAAATCCCGAAAAGATCAAGGCCATTCTCCAAATGCGCCCTCCAACCACAAGGAAAGAAGTTCAGAAACTCACTTTGGGTGCATGGCGGCTTTAAGTCGTTTCATCGCACGTTGGGAGAAAAGGACTACCTTTCTTTAAACTTCTAAGGAAACACGAAGGTTTTGAGTGGTCGAAAGAGGCAAACACCGCCTTTGAGGATGTCAAGAGGTACCTTCTGAGTGCTCCTATTCGGTCTCCGAAGCCGGAAGAAACGCTCTTAATTTACCTAGCCGCCACACCACAGTAAGAAGCGCAAGATCTTGGTCGAGAAGCGTGAAAACGCATACAGCGGCTTTACTACGTGAGTGAAGTTTTACGGGCCTAAGGAGCGTTACCCTCAGATCCAAAAGCTTTATATACCCTCCTCATGTCTTGAAAAGCTGCGGCATTATTTTCAGCGCACAAACTAGTCAGGTTGCCTCGAGTTTCCCTTAGAGCGATCCTCCACAATAGGGAAACAATGGGGACGCATGGCAAAATGGTCAGTCGAACTTGGGGAGTTCGACATCCATTTCGTGTCCCGAACGGTCGTTAAATCCCAGATCTTGGCAGACTTTGTCACCGAATAGACAAATCTGAACTGCTCGGGATCCCCAAGATCGATTCCTACGACCGATGGGCGATGTACTTTGACGGTCGCTTACTTTAAGTGGCTCGAAATTTGGGTGGTCTGGTATCTCCTACGGAGAGACCTTAAAGTATGCCATACAATTAAACTTTCGGGCCACTAACAAGCGTGGCGAATCTGAAGGTTTGCTAGGCGGCATACGAAAGCAAATGAAGCTCTCGATTCGCCGACTACTCGTGAGAGGAGACTCTCAACTAGTCGTGAATCAAGTCGGAAAAGAGTACCATTGCTCTAACCCGACAATGTCTCGTATTTATCGAAGTGCGTAAGCTAGAAAAGCATTTTTTAGGTTTCGAGGCACAATTCATCCTCGAAAGGATAATTTCCTCATGAGACCGGCTTGCTCGAATAGCTTCTTCCGATCTGAAGTACCAAAAGGAGTCTTCTTGGAACAACTCCGAAGCCATCTCTCGGTCGACGAACCGAGACACCTCCTATTGAGACGGCCTCTCTAGAATACGAGGATACATGGATGGCACCCATCTATGAATATCTTGAAGGGTTACAGACCAAGGCGATCTCGAGGCGCATCGCTTATCCCGAAAAGCCAAAATGTATACTTTGGTTGAAGGAGTCCTCTATAAACGAGGTACTCAAGGGGTGCTCATGTGATGCATTCCGCAGAGAAGGATTAACACTCCTTCATGACATACATGGTTGCATCTGTGGAAATCATGCTTCCTCTGAGCGCTGGTCGGTAAGGCCTTTCGACAAGGTTTTATCGCCAATGACCCTTTACGATGCTAAAGAGTTGGTTAAAAGTGTGTCGATGCGGTTTCATAGCGAGCAGATACACCAACCACTCGGGCATTACAAACAATACCTCTATCTTGGCCTTTTTGCGACACTGGGTCTCGATATCTTAGGACCGTTCCCCAAAGCTCCGGGAGGTTTCGAGTTCCTTTTGTGGCTATTGATACGCTCACAAAACGGATTAAAGCCGAACTGTGGATCGATAACAACGAAGCGGCAAAGCGGTTTATGATGAGATGCGAATTACTCGATTTGGAGTACCGAGTCGAATAATTACAGATAATGGTAAGCAATTTTCGGCGCAAAATTTCAGGAATTTTATGACGAGTTGGGTACCAAGTTGTGTTATGCTTCAGAGCCCATCCCCAAAGTAATGGGGGCAATCGAGCGTGCAAGCGGCCAAATAATGAGAGGAATTAAGACTCGAGTCTTGACCCGACTCATCAAACGCTCGGGGCTTGGGTACAAGAGCTACCCTCAGATATGGGCTGTTAAAGACGACTACCACGAAGACTCTGGTGAAACACCATTCTTTCTAGTCTTGAAGTTGAAGCCATGCTTCCTCCGGAACTAAAGATACGGTCAACACAGTGAAACTTTCACAGACTCCAACCAAGAACAACTTCGAGCAGATGATATTAATCTACTTGAAGAAAGGAGAAACCAGCCCTAATTAGTTCGGCGGTCTACCAACAAGCCCCGCGAAGATACTACAATCGTAAGGTCCAACCTCATGACCTCGGCAGAGGTGACTTGGTATTGAGGCTCTGCCAATCCAAGTCTAATCGAACAAACTTTCTCCCAAGTGGGAAGGTCCTTACACAGTGGTCGGGTTACTCGTCCGTGGTGAGACGATTGGCAATAGAAGACGACCTGAGTTCTCTCGAATTCTTGGAACATCGACCCGATTCACGCAAGTTTTATGTGTAACCAATCATTGCATAATAAAGACTCGGGTTTCTCTATCTCTATTGTCTTACTTTTGAGTAGTGCTTTCATAATCTTTTGACTATATTCCAAACATCCAGTTTCCTTTACACTGGTCGAAAGGCGGGTAACATCACCTAGTCGAAGCCTCTCCTCTCTCGCATGTGGTCCCGCCCACTAAAAGGAGCTTCCTAGTATTGACTCGTTACTCACTTTTGCCGCCAACACAAAGAGCTCGGGTTCTATTTAGTGAAATATTTTTGAAAGCCTACTCCTTCACCTTAGATTATTTCTTGATTCTTTTGAAAAATATTCTAAGCAGAGTGCACTTTTTTAGATTTATTCAGCTGCCTTTGGTGTATTCGATTCATCTCAACTAAGTCGGAGGAAGAAACACATCTAGTCGAAGTCTCTCATCTCTGCACGTGGTCCTGCCCACTAGAAGGAACTTCCTAGCATCGTGCAGTTTCCTACTATTGATACCAGGACAGACTTATCGAGTCCTCCAAAGAAGGGCGAATGAATTTTTTGAAGTCCTGTGGATGTTTGTTTAACTCAAGTTGCTGTTCTCGATTTAATTAATCTAGTCGGAGATGGTGACATCACCTAGTCGAAGACTTTCCTCTCTGCACGTGGTCCTGCCCACTAGAAGGAACTTCCTAGTGCCGATTCGTTACTAATTTTTCGACCAGTGCATGACAATCGTGACCAAAAACTACAAGTTAACCAAACCTCTCTGTTTTCAGAAACCCTTTTTAACACTATTTACTTAGTTTGTCTAAACAAACTAAGCAAATAGTCGGGGGCTAGGATAAAGTTATTAATTTGACTTCATTTCTTAGTCTTTCATTCGTTAATTATCTTTTGAGTTACTAACTACTCGACAAGATGATTGTGAGACCCCGAGGTATTTAGCTTGTAAAGCTTAGTTATCATTAACCCTAGCATCACAAACAAAATATCTCGTGCCTCGGGAAAATATGTACATCCCAGAAGTGTTGTACATACACCCTTTTACAAAATCATGCATCAATTCCATACAAACATAGAACCAAGCACGAACTAAACAAAAGACATACATAACAGATATTTTATTACAACAAGGCCAACCGGCCACACAAACTAAAACTTAAATAACAGCGGAAGCAAATATGCCATAAGATGGCGATAAACAAAAGCCAACCGGTTTGCCATTACCCCACAAGGCAAACTGACCGGGCCGCCAGCTAGTCGTCAAAGCGAAGATCACTCACAAAAGTTAATCCCTTGGGGATCAACCTCTTCCTCTGCAACAAAATTATTAAGCAAAGCAAATGAGTACAAAAATATACTCGCAAGACTGACGTGTAGTATAACAGAACTATAGTTAGCTACATGCAAGCTTTATTTAAGTGGATGAGGCTTTGGACTTATTTTAGCATAAAGCAAGTTTTCATTTGCAATAATGTAATAGATTTAAAGCAATTTGACAAAGCATTTTTAAATGTTGAAATAACAACGATACAATAATAATAACAACAGTAAAGACAACCTGGAAGTGACTAACCCAATAGTCACCACAACAATAGTATGAACATCCATTCATACCAATCCATCAAGTTTTAATTAAATATTGTAGTCTAGTTCTTGCACGACCTTACCAAGCATATCCATAACCTAGGACGAGGCTATTCGAAAAGTTTTAACCCTGCAGGGGTGTACCAATGTACCCACACGCTAGACCGCCTTTTCGCCACATGATTAGCACACTTCCTTTGGTATGCCGGCACGGCTAAGTCCTACGAGGCATTTCCAATGAGCGATGCTAATTAAGAGTCGCGACAACCCGAAGGATCGGAGACACCGGCCCAGCCTAAGCCACTGCGGGTGCTCTTACCTTACAAAAATAGTTTTTAACCACCTGCGACCCCCAATTACCACCTCCCAAAGTACTTAGCCAAGAGGGGTCCCATATCCCCCTCGTCTGGTTAGCACGCATAAGCGCTTGGCTTAGTGACACAAGTAACTCGGTCCTTGGGGACCTAGGCACCATTCCAATCACACCAACATCCATTGTGCCCAAGTCAATAACAGTCTTATTTTCATTTTTGTTTTATTTGTTTACAAAGTAACAAAGCACAAGAGGGACATAATGGAATAATAATTTTAGTGTGATCAAGGTCATCGACATAATGTCGACAACCGCCCATTTCTACCGTTATCTAAGCATTGCTAAGCATAACACCGTAAAGACAATAAGAAAGCATAAATAAATCACCCGGCTCTAATTCACCAGCGATATTATTAAACTATGGTTTGTGGCAGGGGATAACAATTTAGAGGCAACAATGCAATAGGAATAGCTACCTCTAATCGATAAAATTACTTTGACACAAAAGCATGCATACATACAAGTTAAACAAAGTATTAGACTTTAAAAGTAATGGGATTAACGGGATATGATCAAACTGCTTGCCTTTGCCTTGCTAGAGATGCTCATTATGCTGCAGAGGATCACTCTCGGATTCAATAATCGTCGGAACCTACCGAAAGAATCGAGAAGAACAAATAAGAACGAATAACACCAAGAATACTCAAAAATTCAAAGTTATCCACAAAAACATGAAAAATTCACAGAAGGAAGAGCATGATTTTAGATGAATATAGGTGAAAGAATTATTCCGTTTGGATTTAGTATGTGAGAGCTATAGTAGTTTGAAATTCATATTTCAAAAAAATCAAATTAATTCTCATTTGTTACTGTTCATCCGAATTAAATTATTTAGCGAAAATTTGTAGGATAGGGGTGGGTATAAGGATTACAAGAATGGATAGAGGATACAATTATATGAACAACACAATTGATTTCATTCAATTTAGATTTGACGTGACTTAGTTGTGAATTTTTTTTTGAAGTTTAACCAATCTCAAGTTGTAATTAATTATTTTGGATTTGCAACAGAGGGCATGATCCTATGCCTTTAGGCTAAGAACCAACTTGTGAGTTTTCACCTTTAATTGCTTTACCAAAAGGTATTATCTACCTCATTAGCTTTAGCATTAGAATTAGTCCTAACTCACAGATAGATAAGTATTGCATTCTAAACTTGCCTTTAGTTTAACTTTTGCTTTCTTTGATTAAATTGCTAAAGGATGATTACTAATCTTGTGAGGTTAACAATTCCGCTTTTAGGTTCATTAAGCTGCTAAGGATACTAAATATTACTAAACATGCTTAAGCACTGGACTACACTTAACACCATGTGTAGAAGATTTGCCTCTACTAGTGTTAAGGTCTACAACTCAATTGGGACAATAAAATTTTTAAGCACCTTGATCTGTAATGCCAATGACTAAATGCCGTAAACATGCTTTAGCTACACATTTTCTCGGCTCAAGCATCCTTATAAGAAACATTGTGCGAGTTAGGTTGGTGTTAACACATCTTCTTAAATTTCACATCCATACATGTTTTCAACTAAGCTTGCTCCTGACAGCTGAATTGAGTAAATGGCTAAAAGGAACAACAACAATGCTAACTACTAAAATTGGTCAAGTTAATAGCCTTTCGACAAATATGAAATTTCTCCATACTACTATTTGCACAACCTACAATAGCAAGATGTCTTTGAAATAAAAAGTCAGGCACTCATCTTCCTTCAATACTTAAACATCAAGAGGTTTGCTTTAGCTTAATTAACAACCCTAAAGTTTGATAACAGCACTGGGTTAGCTTTACACATGATTTCCATTTTGACAAGGAGGTAAAACACAGAGACTGGGCAAAGAGGCTTAAGATAGGAAGCTCGGCCATGTCTTCGGCCGCGAGGAAAGCTGGTGGCGGCCTCAAGAATCGCGAAAAAATGGGGCCGAGGAGAAGAAGGAGGCGATAACACGAGGCCCGGGGATATCACCAGAGAGAAACAAGGACACTCTTTGAGACATTTAGACAAACACGAGAGGGCAAGCAAGAGGGAAATCGAAGGTGGCTCGACCATGGCTCATTCTTGGCGGCCGAAGGTCGTGGGGCACCCTTGGCGGCTCAGGTAGTGATGATGGCAGGCTGTGAGAGAGGAGGGAGCGACGGTGCTCGAGTCACACGGCTGCTCGGGGTGGAGGCGGTGCATCTCGAGCCAAGGGACACGGGCCAGCGGGCTTCAGGGCACCTGAGGCGGATCCGCGGCAGAGTGGCCGGGCCGGGGCGGATCTGGGGGAGTCGAGGTGGATCCGGGGCCGAGCTGGGCGCACGGGCCGGGAGGAGGCGGATCCGACGGCGGTGGAGGCGGAGGAGGAGCCGGGCCGGGTCGAGTTGCACGGAGCCGAGGATGTCACAGATCCGGCGATGGAGGGCGGCGGCGGCCGAGGAGCGGCGACGGCCGAGTCACAGAGGCGGCGGGCACAATGCAGCCCAAAGGCGGCAAGGGCGGGCAATGGGAAAGGGGAGCGGAAGGGCGGGAGGCGGCTGCAAGGCCTGGACAGGGCGCAAGGCTACTGAGCGGGGAGTGAGGAGGCCGGTGGGGGGGCGGGAGCTTGGGAGGCGGTGGAGAGGAGAGCTCGATGGGGAGACGCCAGAGCTCGGCCTCTTTGGTTTCTCGATGGAGAAGAAAATGAATGGAAGAAATGGCCTGGGGGGTAAAGGAGCAGCCAAGGGGGGGTGGAAAGAAAGACAGTGGAGAAAATGGGAAAAGGGAGAGCCGGCCTAGGGCAAAAGAATGAAACCACGGGCGAGAGGGAAGAAAACTGGTAGCAAAGAATACGTGGGTGGAGGAACAATGGTTTTGCTTATTTCCAAATTGGCTAAGGAAGGTTTAAGCGATTTTTAGATATAGCTGATCAGCTTTAAAATTGATGAAATTTTTAGTGGAGGTTGAGGAAACAAAGATTATTATTCTGTAAATTTTCTAGGGTTTCACTTGAAGTATACTTTCTCCAACATTATTTTAAGAGTATGTTCTTAATGTTTGACTTTCGATTTTCTTAGATTGACTGGTTACTTAAAATAGTAATTAAAATCTAAAAATTGTGAATTTTTAAAGGTGAGTTGATATAGTGTTCCAGAACCTAGGAAAATTATTTCCAGGCACTGTTCAAGGTTTGTTTGTATTTTAAATTCCAACTCAAATCCGAACAGGCAAATCACAAGAGAACCAAATATCCTTCAAGAATTTCAGCAAAATTTAAACATGTACAACATAGCACATAAAATCCAAATACATTATTCCCAGCTATGGGTATACCATATTTTCAAATAGAAATCAGTTTGTATTTCTGAGCTATAGAAAATATATTTTCAAGTTGGAAATAGAGAAGGAGTATTGGGTTACTAGGTTCCAGATCTAGTCTTCAAAATCAAAGGACATTCAACATAGGGTTTTATACCCTACTCTGAATTAAGTTTTCAAATTCTTGCCCAACTTTTATTTTGTTTTAGAAATTTCATTTCTAGGTTTTGGAAAACCAGGTGGTAACCTATTTGTTTTGCAACAAAAAGTTTTAAAAAGGTCCAAAATTTCATAAATGCACATTAGATGCTTAACTAATCCAACTTAAGGATTTTGGGCTGTTACAATGATTTGCAGGAAAAAAGATGGATTATATAATACATCGACAAAAGCTGGTTTTTTCCACAGGTTTGTTACAAACTACTCAAGAAGGAGAGCCCAACAAGATCTCCTCCAAACCTTCCGCCAACTAATTGCATTTCTTCAATCGCACGACTTGCTTCGCTTCAAGCAAATAAGTCGGCCGATTGGTTGAACATTAAGGTGGGGTCACGAGCTTTAAGTTTTGCCAATACATAACTTATCGCAACTTCCGCCTCCTTTATCGATTCAAATTTTGGTTGGTCTTCAAGGTGGTCATCGGTTCTTGCAAAGTCCCGACTTGTTCCCCAATTGTACTTACGTGAGCGACCATCGATCATCTTGAGGAGCTTTTTCCTCAAGATGTAGCTCACCAAGTACATTGTTCAGAGCGTGACATCGCTTTGAAGATTAATCTTTATTGTCTCCATCTCTCTGGGTACGAAGTCGAAGCCTCATGAGTTGTTTGTTTTCGATCGCTTGCTCAAAAAGAATAAGACCGGTCAAGCAAAAATAAACTTCTAGAGGAAAAGAAAACAAAAATAATCACAGTAAAAGATTTCCTTACCGCTAGTCGAGAATCCAATTTCTTGATTTCTTCCTCATGGGAGGCAATGGTCTCAAAGATGCTTCTTCTCCCATGATCTAATCTCCTCGATTTTCTTTGGCAATGAGTAATAGCCTCAGATAAATCATGGTTTTATCCTCGAGCTCATTTTCGAGACTTCCAGTACCACGATCCATTTCTAGAAAAGAAATAAGAGTGAAAAAGGAAAGAACTCGTAAAGGACTGCAGGTAAAGAATTACTTACCTGATCGTCGGGATTTTAACCTCGTAATTTCTTCATCTTTCTCTCTGGAGATACGAGAAATCTCACGAATGACCAAAGTTTTATCTTGGACTTCATTCTGGAGCTTTCTCATATCATCTTCTTTTCCTAAAATCAGGTAAAGAAGTAACAGTCAGGTAAAGATCAAGAACATAAGCGATTAAGTTCAAAGACTTCATCGTTTATCCTTTCTCGCACCTTTTAGGTTCTTGAGTTAGCTTCTTTCAACTTCCTCATGAGAAATTCTACTTTTTCCTATAGTTGTCTCGACTCCTCTTTTTGATAGTCGAGCGAGTCAGCCAGGGTCTTTTCGTCGCTTTTTAACCTGTAAAGGTTAAAAGTGGACATGAACATTATTAAAATGGTTTTAAGCTCTCCTACAACCATTGATCTAGTCGTAAGTTCTTCTACGACTATGGATCTAGTCGTAAGCCTTTTACGACTAGTACCTAGTCGTGAGTTTTTCCACGATAAACCCCGTAAGCACTATATAAGTAGTCAGATCTAAAACAACTATGAAAAATAGTGACTTACCACCTCTCTGCTTGTTTGCAGAGTTCCTCTTTTTCCTGTCGCAGCTCTAGAAGTTGTCGGTGATATTCACCGACAACGCAATTTGCTCTAGAGCTTTACGCAAAAGGAAAGACAAGAAGAAACAAGGAAGATCACGATATAAGTATTCTTAAATACTTACACTCATGGTTGATCGAGCAAATATCGAGTAAACCACTCGATGCTTCAAATTTGTCCACTCTATCGACCGATCCCACCAAATCTTCTCAAGACGCTCATTGTCAAAAGTGTCCCCTCTATTGGGAATGTCTTTGGGATGAGGGACTCGATGGCGAGATCTAAAAGCAGAAGACCCTACTATGGAAGCGGGGCCAAAGAAATCGTAATGGTTGAAGTATTCCTCATCTTCCGATTCAAATTGCAAGATCTCTTTGGGTACCAGGAAGGAAGTCTGCAACAATTTCTTTTCCCGCACGGTGGTCAGGTACATCACCACCTTGGGCAGAGGCTTCTACGACCGCCCCTGCTGGTCCCACGACCACCTCGGTGGTCATGGCGGCTACCTCGAGAGTCGAGCAGAACCTCGGGGATCATGGTGGCTACTTCTGGTTGTAGCCGCCACCGAGTGGTTATAGCCGCCACCTCGGCCAGCTTGTGGTTGCTACCTCACGCCATGGCTACAACCGGCGGTTGTGACAATCGCCTCGAGCCACGACTTCTTCCACCTTTGGGCCGAGGATGATCCTTCGACCACTCCCACTGCCGCTCTCCAATCGTTGAGAGGCGGAAATGGGCTTTCGACAGAAGCCACCTGGGATTGAAGAAGTCGAGCTAAAACAAACAAAGGATAGGAAGTCAAATTGTGGAAAGCAAAAGGTAAATGTTGTTCTTACACTTTAGCTTGTTTCACATACCTCTGCATCTGGACTTGATCGAAACTTTGAAGCCATCTTCCGATGGAAGGGTTCTCGACTTTTTACTACGACCACGCCCGTCGTAGCTCGTTGAGGAATAGTCTCGACCACGACCACGCTTGGTCGTAGATCTTGAGCAGGACCATCGGTGCGTCTCTCGACTTTCCGGAGGGTCAAATCGGTCTCGACCACTCTAAGAGCAGCCCTACCTCAGCGGTAGGCTCTACCGATCGGCGTTGTCCTTCACAAAGACATAAATTCCTTCCATCCTCCTTTTCTAGTTGCTTTACAAAGCTAGAAGTGGCGTAAACCGTGGAAAGCTTTCTTGTCATAATAAAAAGGTACCTTGGCCTTGTGGACTTTACGCCTGGGAGGTTCTTCGACCTCCTCGGTCTCCTCACCGCACCGCTTGGCCGGTCCTGCGTGGACGTGCTCTTGCCCTTACGGGCCTTGCGCACAAGAGGTTCTTCATCCTCCTCAACTTCAGCTGTTTCGACCTCGGCTATTGTTGCGAGTGTGCGTGCCGCAGACCTTGCCGAGGACCTGGTCGAAACAAAGGAACTTGAGCTCGGTCCTCCCTTATCGGCGACTCTTGTAAGTCGACGCTTTTTCGTCGGAGGAGATGAGCCCTTGACCACTGTCGCCCCTGTGCCAATAGTCACCAGTTCGACCTCTTCGTCAGCGTCCGGCGTTTTCCATGCCTACTTTCAGAAGAAAAGCAGTAAAAGAAGAATCAATGACCAACAGAAGTTTTTCTCGACCAAGATCTAGTCGAAGCTCTTCTACAACATGACCTCGATCGTAAGATTTTCTACGATCACTACCTAGTCGTAAGTTCTTTCTCACGATTATAAAGTCCTAAAAATAAAATCAACTTTTGATTACCTTTAGGCGCCAACCTTTTCCTCTGCGGACAAAACCGCAAGGATTTGAGGAACCGCCATTCCGTATGAGGCTTTCACAAACGAAGTTTGACTCAAATGTCAATCTTTGCTCGTGAAAGATCTCAGATAAAAGCAGATAAAGATACTCTCGAGACAATTACAAGAAGACCAAACCGAGAATTAAGTCGAAAAACTACTTACTCTCCTCGTAGTCCCTCGGTGGGTCTTTTTATTCCCGTGTACCTCCACATAGGAGGTACTCGCTTCTTCAAGGGCTAATTCGGACGTGTGATGAAATCCTTCACCACATGCCATCGGTTAATCCTCCGCTTTCAAATCCTTGATGGCTTGAATATAGGGGCAATCCGACCGATATCCCGGGAGTCGAATCCGTGAAGCTTTTTTCTACAGCCTTCCTCGAAGGTAAGGTCGTCTTCTGAGGTGACTTTCTAGTAAAACCACCTCTTCCTCCACGACGCCACGAAGACTTGGTGAACATCTGAATGTACTCCCTCAACTTCCGTCATGGAGCTTTAGATCAAGAATCTTCCGCTATTCGAAATTTTGACGAGCCATTCCAGAGAAATACCGAAAGAGCTCAAGGTCCGCTGGAATTCCCAAAAGCACGCCCACGAGAGATACACAAATACGCCAAGATTGTGATGGAATTGGGACCAAGGTTCACCAATTCCACCTCAAAATGCTCGAGTATAAGTGTGAGAAAGGGTGAGCAGCAATCGAGACCACACTCACAATACGCTTTCGAAGACGGGATTTGTTCATCCTCCCCGATGGCCATTCCGCTATACGCTGGGAACCACTCCACAAGAACTTTCTCCGAATCTTCCCAGCGTTGACAAGGGCTTGCATCTTCGCCAGATCCATCTCCGACTCACCACTTGAGACTCTCCTACCATTTCTCTCAGAAAGGGGAAATTCTTGATTGAGTTGATGGCGGAGAAGACAAGAACTTAATGAACAGTGGGATGATTTGGGGAAAAGTGTGAACCCTAAGTCTTACCCCCGGTAAGTATTTATAACTGCGAACCTTGGGCCGGAGGCGTGGTATTCCAAAGGTTGCCACCCTCTCGGGAACCGCTCCAACGGACAGGCTAACAGGCGTCGTTTAAAATTCCCCAACGTGTCCGTTCGAGAAAATCAGGTTTGCTTTTACACCTCAAGCGAAATTACTTTCTTGGTTAGATTCTTTTTAACCAAAGGAAATGTTAATCGGAAAGGTTTTTCTTCCGATCACCATGCTACGACCACCTTGCGATCGTAGAAATGTTCTACGACTATTTGATAGTCAGAAGCAATTTTCTTGACCAAGCATATTTCGGTCAAAGTAGTACACTAATGACTGAAGAGTTTTTCCTTCGACTATCTTTCTACGACTCTCTCGTGGTCGTAAGACCATCTATAACCCCTTTACCAAGTAAGTTGCTTTCACTTGAAGTGGGGGCTAGATGACGAGGATATAATAATCCTCACTTTATCTTTTATCTATATTTCTTATTAAAGGTAAATATGACGCCATATGGTCCCCGAGTATACCCCTTAATGTTATAAAGGAAGAGTTTTTGGGTGGTCGAAGTTCTTCTACGACCACCCCATAGTCGTAAGTTATGCTACGACTACCCCATAGTCGTAAGTCTTGCTACGACTACCTCATGGTTGTAAGTTCTTCTATGACTAGGTCACCATTTACCACCTTATGATCAATTAAACCTCTGCATAAGTGGGCCCAATTGATTAAGGAATTCAAGCAATCATCATACGTTACTCTGCAAGTAATAGCACGTAATGCTCCATTATCTCGGTATATTGTCATAGGCGACGTGAAGGAGTTAATACGCCGGTGATTACTACTAACGTGCGCCCGTTACGGGATGTAATGAGGCGCCGCTTCACCTGGAGAAACTGCCGCTCCTTCACGTACTATATAAAGGCGGCAATCGAGAAGGAAGGCGGATCGAATCGCCATCAGAAGACAGGTTTAGCACTATCATACGTAATAGTCTTAGCTTTTTCTCCTGATTGTTCAGAATACACTCAATACCATACACACAGGAGTAGGGTTATTATTCTCTCCGGAGAAGGCCTGAACCTGTATAAAAATCCCCGTGTCAATCTCTCTGCGTGATTCCATTCTAGGAGACCCCCCGAATCAAACAATCTTTACGTAAGTTCGGTTCTAAAACACCGACAATCACCATCTGTGGCGATGTCCTCTGGAGCATATCTAGAGAGTTGGGTAAACTTGTTGAGGTACTCACCCACTGACATGTTCCCTTGTTGCAGCTCTTGGAACTCATTCTTCTTCATTTCCACCTTTCCATCAGGGACATGAGAATGACGGAAAGCTTCGGAGAACTCAGCCCAAGTGATGCTCTGGTGGTCTGCATGGGCGGCACAAAAGCTCTCCCACCATTTCGCAGTGGTGCCTTCAAGCTGGTGTGCAGCATATAAGACCTTTTCACGGTCGTCACACCGGGTGATGGCAAGCTTCCTTTCAATGGAGCGCAGCCAGTCATCTGCATTCAAAGGCTCAGAGGAGCTAGAGAACGTAGGTGGTCAGGTCCTCATGAACTTTGCCAGTCTTGACTGAGGAGCAACTGGCGGTGGCGGTGGTAGCATGGCAGCTGCTTGGTGATTATGATTCAACATTGAGAAAAGGGTGGCAGAGGTCTGATTTTGTTGATTCATCATGTGATTCATGTTCTGCATCATTGCATTCATCAATTGCATCTAGGCTGCCATGAACTGACCCAAAAAATGATTTGCGAGGGCTGCCGGAGGAGGTGGTGGCTGTGAAAAGGGGTCTACTGGCCCATCTTGACTTGCCGAGTTGTGAGTCTGGACCATCTGCACAAACCTTCCCGGGCTCAATAGATGAGAAGAAGAAAGCACACTAGGTAAGGGGGGAAAAGCATAGAGGTGAGCAAGAACAAGGGAGAAAGATGGAACAACCTAACTGGGGAGGTCAGTTAAACCCAAAGAACAAATAGCCGGAGAGCTAAAAGAGGCAACAAAACTCAAACAGGAGGTCTAAACGGTACTAAACTGAGGAGGCAACTCTACTAAAGCATATCTAACCCTACTTATCTGGGTGGTCAAATTAAAGCAATGCTCGATCCTATTGAGATCACTGGGATGAGAGCGATCCTTTTAAATTTGAAAACAAAGCTTTAGAGGGGATAAGGTGTAAGAATCTAAGAATGAGGTGAGAAAAGACTGGGATAAGATCAGAACAAAATAGAATAAGATGAGAGGATAATAGCTACTCAGGTTACTCTGTTGGTTTGATTTATAAAATAAATTTTGAAACCCTTGAGTAAGACGACCATGCTAGCTAAGGTTACGTCCTACAGTCAATATGGCTCTGATACCATCTTGTCACGCCTCAGGTAAGCAACCCCCGGGGACCCTCTGTGCCAACTGGACTAGTCCCACGATCAGTCGCTAGTCCGCATAGTTCAACAACGATGTGGTCACAGCCATACAACATCTATAGATGAAGCAAACAAATTAACAATAATAACAGCAGAAGACCCTATGGCCAAGCTTTTTACAGAGATCGGCCGCACAGGGCTATAACAAAAGAGCTCACAGCGGAAACAAAAGAACATGTGGAGGCCATTCGACATGCCCACAGGCAATCGAGTGGAGGACGTCCTAGCACAAGAGGCCTTCGAAGACCTCCTCTTTAAAGAGGTCGGAGCACCCTGGATGGTCTTCTTCAGCTACTGGTCAACCAAACGGCACAAAGTCGTGAGTACTTCGAATGTACTCAGCAAGCCATAGGGAAAAGTATGGAAATAGTATTCATGCAAGGCTTGACAAGGAGGTCTTTATGGTTACTTTGCAGAAAGCGATATTGACTTGAAATACCGTAAGTAGATTGAAAGCACAAGTTGAAAGACTAATACATAAGTAAACAAGTTTTCTTTGAAAACAACCTGTGACCACCCTGGTCACTTCCCAGACCTCTCATGACCAACCTGGTCATGACCCAGACCACTCGGAGCCAACCCAGACCAATAATTTTGAGAAAGTCTACCCCTTACATGAAATCACTAGGCATGTCTATAATCGGGGACAGGGCTATTCGAATAGATTTACACTGTGCAGAGGTTGTATAGCTTTACACGGCTAGAGCACGTGACAAGGCCTTTACAAGGTTCTGCTTTAACTCGGTTCCGCTCGCTAAGGTTTCGCCTTCCCGGCCCCCTCTTGCGCCAAGTGTGCGTGTCCATCCCAAGTCTTACACACTTCCACCACAACGGAACCGAATCAAGCATTGCCAATTAGTTGGCCAGGTCCACCCCATAATGGACTTGTGGTTGCACGGTACGGCTCGGATCAATGGCTTACAAGGTTAGGTCCTTAGTGGTTGCTCAGGTGAGACCTCCTCAGCCCAGTGTGCTTCCTGCACCCCCTTTACTGCATGATCACTCGCCCGAGCGAAAATATTTTGGGTTCAACCCGGCCAAATGATCACCCTGGTCGTGGCACAACAAATTTTATTAGCGGCCACACAGGCCAGGGCAACGCATGCTAAGACAACACAATGCCAAAATTCCATAATCTCTTAGTCAAATTTATCATTGTTGAAACAAGTGATCGAGAGCCAATGCATAACTAAGCAGGTCTAAGCCATATGCGCACCCATGTTGGTAGCACAATAAAGAGGTCCAACTAAGATTACCCAACCTATGGTGGTCCAAAGGTACATGTCGACATGTCAATCTCAAGTATTCAAGGAGTCATACTGTCGAGTAGGTGTTTAGCTATTTTCCAAACAAGTTTTATACAAATAGCCATGCGTGTTGATATAAAACAATATATTTTTTGCAAACTAGGTTCAACATGATCAAAGGTCTACGACTTGCCTTCGTTGTAGAGCTGAGGTTCTTAGGTAGAGGTCGTCGGGTCCAAGAACTCTTCGGAGAGTCCAGAATCTACACGTGTGAAAAGAGCTAAATAAGTACCACAAATCCAAAAGAAAACCAAAAAGTTAAAACCAAGAGAAATACACAGAAATATAAATGGGCTCTCGGGAGGAGGTCCCGAGGAGGAGGTCCCGAGGAGGAGGTCCAAAGTAGGAGGTCCTGAGGAGGAGGTCCAAAGGAGGATACGACGACTCAACGTGATCATATAAGGGACACGATTACGCAACGTGGTTGTGAAAGAGATACAACCATGCAACATGATCGTGCGAGCAGAAGGAGAACAGGGCGCGGAGAAACTCACCCGGGCAGAGAGAAAAGGATAGAGGGAGAGGGACTGGAGAAGGATAGCGAACGGTGCGGGCACTCTGGTGAACTCTTCAACAATGTGAGGTGGTCGAAAAACCAGCCTGACTCCAAGAGATTCTTTCGGCGATCAGAGGTGGTGGCCAAGAGTCCCGCGGGCTCCTTGGCGAAGCTCCAAGCGCGGAGGCACAGGGTGAGAGCACGTGAGCAAGAGAGCAAAGGAGCTAGGTGATGAAAGAGGGCTACTCAGTCTTTTATAGCTTGGAGGAAACGAGGAGAGCCACTGAGAGATTATGGAATTGTGGCATGTGTTGCCTTGGCGTGTGTTGCCCTGGCATGCGTTGCCCTGGCCTGTGTGGCCGCTAATAAAGCTTGTTGTGCCATGACCAGGGTGGTCATTTGGCCTGTTGAACCCAAAATATTTTTGCTCGGGCGCGTGATCGTGCAGTAAAGGGGTGCAGGAAGCACACTGGGATGAGGAGGTCTCGCTTGAGCAACCACTAAGGACTTAACCTTGTAAGCCATTGATCCAAGCCATACTGTGCGACCACAAGTCCATTATGTAGTGGACCTGGCCAACTGATTGGCAATGCTTTGATTCGGCTCCATTTTGGTAGAAGTGTGTAAGACATGGGATGGACACGCACACTTGGCGCAAGAGGGGGTCAGGAAGGCGAAACCTTAGCGAGCGAAACCGAGTCAAGGCAGAACCTTGTAAAGGCCTTGTCACGTGCTATAGCCTGCTTACCCAAGGTAGTGAGCAGGGGCATCGACGGGTGCCAAACAAACTAGAGAGGTCGTGTCTTGTGGGGAAAGCTGTACAACCTCTGCATAGTGTAAATTTATTCGAATAGCCGTGTCCCCGGTTATGGACATGTCTGGTGATTTCATGCAAGGGGTAGACTTTCTCAAAACTTGTTGGTTTTGGTTGGTTCCGAATAGTCTGGTAGTGACCAGGGTGGTCACGAGTGGTCCGGGACGTGAACAGGGTGTTCACGTGTTGTTTTCAAAGAAACTTGTTTACTTATGTATTAATCTTTCAACTTGTGCTTTGCAATCTACTTACTGTATTTTCATTCAACATTGTTTTCTGCAAAGTAACCATAAAGACCTCCTTGCCAAGCCTTGTATGAATACTATTTTCATACTTTTCCCTATGGATTGGTGAGTACATTCAAAGTACTCTCGGATTTGTGCCCTCTGGTTGATCAGCAGCTGAAGAAGACCACTCAGGGTGCTCCGAGCTCTTTGAAAAGGAGGTCTTTGAAAACCTCTCGTGCTAGGACGTCCTCCACTCGATTGCGTGTGGGCATGTCGAATGGCCTCCACGTGTTCTTTGCTTTCCGCTGTGAGCTCTTTTGTTGTAGCCCTGTGCGGCAGACCTCTGTAAAAAACTTGGCCATAAGGTCTTTTGCTATTTTTAATGTTAATTTGTCTGCTTCATCTCTAGTTTGTTGTATGGCTGTGATCACATCGTTGTTGACCTGTGCGGACTAGCGACTTATCGTGGGACTAGTCTAGTTTGCACAGTGGGTCCCAGGGGTTGTCTACCCGGGGCGTGACACGCGTCGTGCCATGCCGGCTTGGCCCGGCCACCCCACCGTACCGTGTTGTGCCAGCCCACCTCGTCTCTGGCAGGCCCAGGCACGTCCCAAAGCCCGCTTTGCGGGGGTCGTGCCGTGCCGGCCCAAACCCAGTCCTAAGTAACTATAGACAGCGGAGGCGGTAGCGCGATGGTGGCGGCGACCTCCATCTTCATTCCTCTCGTGCCTGCCTTGTTAAAAACATAATTAAAATTGAATTAATTGCTTAAAAACATGGGCGCGTAAATATTTCGGGGGAAAAGTGGAATTTTCTTGATATTTTATAGTTACAATGTTACTGCCTCGTTAAAAACCTTACGCCCTAGAGTGGGGTTCCCCGAGTATGGAAAAGAGTACAGTAACAACATGCATACATAGTAACTACTCATCAATGTCGAGATCATTCATGTGTTCGAGGTCAGCGATCTCAGGATCCTCTAATCGATGTTGTTGCCGCTCTTTAGCCAATTCCCAGTCCTTGGCGCATGTGATTACCTTCACCGTCCTAGGCGTGAGGGATGATCTTCTTTCTTCAATTATTCTCCCTACCATGTTGAACGTTGCTTCTGAAGAGATAGTGAACATCGGCACCAGCAGAACATCCCGTGCGAAATGTGATAGTACAGGAAATATCTGCTTGTTGTTCTTCCACCACTCAAGTAAGTCTATCTTTCCACCGGAAAGATCAGGATCGATGTTTGCAAAATCATGCTCTAGGTAGTAGTTTAGCTCTGAGACAGAATTCCACTTGGGGGCTGCCTGAGACTGAGCGGACGAAGAACTTGATTTACCCTTTAGCTTCTTCCACAAGTGGGATGTCAAGCTTTTCTTTCCTTGTTGCATCTGCTGTGAGGCCTCCGATCTCGCGCTACTGCCGAATTTGTCATGATACATGCGGAAAATACGAAAAAGCTCCTCTTTGACATGTGCGAAAGCTTCCGAGTAATCAAGACCGAGGCATTCACCTATTCCCTAAATACCAATCTGCAAACCTGGCAACTTTTTTGTAGGATCAAAAATGATAGCAAAGCAATATGCGTGTGAAATAGAACCGAAATATTTAACAAATTTTTTCTCCATTAGTGCGACAGCATGACCTAAAAGGGGATCCTCCCAAGATTTGGCGATCTTGTCTGCTATTAACCAAATAAATTCTATAACTAAGCTAGAGGTAGGGTAATAAACACAAGATAGAACCTTTGTTGCTTTATAAAAAGGTCTTAAAAGCTCTCAAAAATGACAAGCAATCTGCCAATCTGAATTAGTAACTACCAATTCATTGTTTTGAGAGTTAGCATTGACAAAAACGAATATGGCATGTTCGTACCCTTGTAACTTCTTTAACATGATGTATGTCGAGTTCCACCTCACCTTCACGTCAAGACCGAATTTTCTTGGCTCCTTCCCATTGGCCACGCAGTACTCCGCGAACCTGGCTGCCACTTATGGGGAATTTGTGAGGTAGCGAACGGCATCGCGTACACTGTTTAAATATCCGCCAATTGCTTCCATACCGTCTTGAACAACAAGGTTCAAGATATGACATACGCATCTCTGGTGGAGAACATAACCACCAATATACGTCTGCAATCTTGGGGTGAGGATGTTCATAGCAATCGTGTTCGCTGATGCGTTATCAAGAGTTATAGAAGCAATCTTATTTTC
Organism: Phyllostachys edulis; assembly: GCA_036346405.1. Lineage (NCBI taxonomy): Eukaryota > Viridiplantae > Streptophyta > Magnoliopsida > Poales > Poaceae > Phyllostachys > Phyllostachys edulis. The sequence continues at coordinate 12,824,905 of CM070550.1, read as the reverse complement.
TATCTTAAAATCATCAAGTACGTGTAGTATATGCTCGGCAATGGTCTCTCCCGTGTGTGATTCGTTAATTACCTTAAACCCTATGACTCTCTTGTTTAGCTTGTAATTGTCGTCTAAATAATGGGCTACAACACTAAGGTAGGCACTTCTCTGGTGTGATGATGTCCAAATGTCTGAAGTTATAGCAAAAGAGAACTGAACTTGTAGGAATATTTCGTTCAGCTCTGCTAGTTCCTTATTATACATCCGTAAAATATCAGATGTAGTGGTTCTCCTCCTAACATGTTGGTACTATGGGCAAAAGTCGTGTTGGATCATTCTTTCGAACGCGTGACTTTCACCCATCCTAATCGGTTGATCTTCTGCAACAATATATCTAGCAATTTCCTCACGGGCAGAAAGCGGGTTGTATATCAAAGTACTTACAGAGCCATCGGCCTCGAAGTTTAGCTGTGTTTGTACTCCTCCCCTTAGGCTTTGCGCCCCGATCTTGCGTAAGCATGCTTTGTAGTGCCGATTCAAATGCACTGTCCCTACAGTTGTACGAGCAGTTAATTTAGCTCGGCAATAATTACAGGTTGCGAACTCTACCATTTGGCCATCCTGGATTTCCTAGCTCCAGGTCATCTGCTTCCAGCAATTTGCACTTCGTCCAGACCCGCCAATGTTGCCACCCGTGGACGGGGGAGAGAACTCTGGTGTCCCCCATTGCCTTCGGACCACCCTGGTACTCCTTGTAGCCCTCCGTACCGTCCATATGACGGTCATCCATGCCATAGTCTCCCATGCTTGGTGAGAGCTGATGAGCATCAACGGGAGTCGGAGCTGGAGGAGGACTAGGGGAGCGACGTCGAGAGCTTACACTAAGTCGCCTTGCTGCCCTTTTCGTGCTACGACTCCTCGGTAGCATACCGCTCGGGAGCTCATTGGTGCTCTGACTCTTTGGTAGCATAATGGATGGATGGATGGTGAATAAATGGAGAGAGTAGATGGATGTTGAATAAATGGAGAGATTTGATAGATGTTGAAGAAATGAGGTGAGCTGAGAGTGGATGAATAAATGAGTATGAAGCTTCATGTGGTGCAGGCATTCGTTTTGGTGGCACGGTCGCGCAGAGCGTCGGAGAGAAGAAACACCCATAAAGCCGTTGCTTCTCTGTGCTTATCACATCAAATTTATGTCATGTCATGTCTCGCGCCTCGCGATTTGCATAAAGCCATTGTCACTCTGTCTCTCGCGGCTTGCCCGTTGCTTCTTTGTGCTTGCCCGTTGTCTCTCGCGATTGAAAAAAGACATGACTGTGCTTGCTAGTTGTCCCTCACGATTGAAAAAAGACATGACCGGTCACTCACTGTCTCGCTCTATCTTTTTTCCCGGGATTCCCCCTGCCTGTCTGAAGAATCTAGACCTGCCATTATGAGTTAATGGAGTATTTGGTGATTAATAACAAATCTATATATGAGACTAACACTTTTATTAATATACCTATTGCGTAGTCTTATTTGGATGAAAATGTGAAAATCATAGTGGTATGCACTCCACATCATATTCTTATATCTTGTTGTATTTCTCGGATCCAAAATATAGGTTGAACTCCATTAAAAGTTTAACTTGAATATGTGCATATGTTTTATTACACATTCGTATATGCACACACTTAGGGGGAGTTCACTCTATGTTTTGAAGTTTCATTAGTATTGATCCATATTCTCTTTATCCACACATATGAAGGATCTCTACTTTGAAACATATCCCTTGAGTATATATAGCTTGTGTAGTTCATATATACTCATATTGATCTATATTCAATTATCTGCAAATTGAGGTAGTTATCATCAATTACCAAAGAGGGAAATATTGAAGTATCTGGACCCACCATTGTGAGTTAATGGTATGTTGTGGTAATTAATTACAATCACATTATAGAACTAACATTTTCTATGAGATGGATGAATAGGTTATGTTCCATGAAGTTGGAGACTTTGGATGGCATCATGAGTTGATAGTCATCAAATCAAGGTTCAAGTGAAAGAGTACATCATGTGTTGATGCACATCAAGATCCCAAAGAGAAGATGATCATGAGTCGATCATCAAAATCAAGAAAAGATCATTCATGTGTTGATGGAGGTCAAGTAAAGGATGTATCATGGGTTAATGCATATCAAGACAATGATCCGGACTTGAAGTAAAGATGTATGTCATCAAAATTCAAGAGAATGCTCAAGGCAAAGGTATGAGTAGCTAGAGCTAAGGATGTGTTCCTAGTCTTTTACCGGTCTTGATGTTTTGTTGGAAGACTGGATTGCTAGTATAGGTTTGCCATACTATTAAGAGTAGTCTTGTCTAGTAGCTTAAGTCTCATCATGTGTTGATTGCTCAATCCCCCTTGCTCTAGCTCTCCATGGCATGATGATATTGTTTGCGAATGTGTTTTGCAAATAGTTGAAACTCATGCATTAACTCTTTGTAGCATGAGACTATAATTTGTAAATGTGTTTTACAAATGATTGAAGTCCATGCAACTACTCCTTGTGGCATGTTGCCGATATTTGCGAATGTGTTTTGCAAATAGTTGAGGCTCATGCATAATCCTTGTAGCATGTGACTATACTTTGTAAATGTGTTTTGCAAATGGTTGAAGTCGATGTACCTACTCCTTGTGGCATGATACTTAAGTTTGCAAATGTGTTTTGCAAATTTTTGAAGTTCATGCATCATTCCTGGGTATGGTCTAAGATTGCTTGTTGATCTTTCCTTGGACTTAGACTATGTGTTAGCTCTTTGGAGTTGTGCTTCTTGATTTGATCAAATGTGTTTGAGATCAATCAAATAGATAGGTTGTGTAGCCCAGTAAATAAGCTTTCCATAGAGGCTAAGATCACTCAATTCCGACATCGGAGTCAAAAGTTATGACCGTTTTTTCGAGTGTCGTCTGTGTTGAAATCCAAGGCCGGACTGACCACAAGTGCGGACTAACCGCCCTTATAAGGCCAGTCAACCTTTTCTAGAGAGCATGTTTGTTGGTTCTCTTCCACCCGAAAGGCCCGGACTTACCGGGGGTCCGGTTAGACCGGACCCTATGAGGGAGGACTGACCGGGAATTGTATGTAACGACTATTTTTATAGTCATTGCACTGTAGCCCAAACTGATCGGCTCTGTGCCTGCGGACTGACCGGGTTTTCCTGAATTTTAGCAAATTCTCTTCCAACGGCTAGTTTTTGTGTGTGGGCTATAAATACCCACCTTGGTCGGTTGAGGGGGCAACTCTTGGCATCCTATTTCATTTTCTAGAGCTAGTGTGAGCTTCTCCTCTCAATTGTTCATGTGTTGCACCTTGTAAGTAAAGAGAGAGGTTCTAGTTGCATGTGTTGCAACTAGAATTGGATTGAGTGTCCAATTGTTTATGTGTTGCACTTGGTGAGAGTCAAGCAAGGAGCTTGGCTTATTACTCTTGGTGTTTGCCGACACCTAGATGGCGTAGAGGCGTCGTGGTCCGGTGATCGTCTCAAGAAGCTTGTGAGAAGGCCCGGCGTGTTGTGAGTGGTTTGGTGCTCACCATCTTTGGAGTAAAGGAAGAGCAACCCCAAGTGGATCGAGCTGTTGGTTCGTGTTGGAGCCAGTCCAAGTGGTTGGACTTACCTCGGAGGTGTTGGCTCAAGTTGTGGAGACGGTCCAACATGATCAAGCTTACCTCAACGTAGATTAGGGGAGACCGGTAAGTCTCCGAACACCACGGTAAAACATCATTGTGTCTTTGTGGTTTGCTCTCTTGTAATTTATTTTGCGCAATTTACATTCATAGAATTATATTGCTTACATGTATTTATATGATTGCTAATTATCAATAGTCGTTGGTTGATGGTGCACTTAGTCAAGACTAGTTGATTTAGGTTTTAATTGTGCAAAACCGAATTGTTGTTAGCTTCCGCATTAGAAATCGGTTTTAGCCAAAAGAATTTTAAAAAACCGCATATTCACCCCCTCTAATCGGCCTCCTCGATCTAACACCGTGTCTCTCAATTTGAAACAAAAGCCCAAGCATCGGTCCTCACCACCACCCAGATTCCCTCTATTCCTTATTTCCTTCATAGTCTCCCCCCTCTCTCTCTCTCTCTCTCTCTCTCTCTCTCTCTCTCTCTCTCTCTCTCTTTCCCGGTCGGTTCGGTTCCCCCAAATGGCCAAATCCCCAATGCCCCCACTACCATCTCCACGGCTCCACCACCCACCCCCATCTCCCGAGTGCCTCCCCCATCGCCTCCTCCTCCGGTCCTCCCCCATCTCCCGGGCGCCTCCCCCATCGCCCCCTATCTCCCGAGAGCCTCCCCCAAACCCTCTCCTGGTGCTTCTTCTTCTATCGAAGCTCCATGGCGCCGCCTCTTGGCTCGCCTCTGGCCCGGTCTTTGGAGCCGCCTCCCTTTGGTGCTCCATGGTGGCTGGCTGCCACGGCCTCACTGGCCACCGTCGCCTCCCAGACCACTCCGAGCAGCAGGTGTGTGCCCCCCGTGGGAGTGGCCTTGCCGGCGGCCTGCTTCTTGCGCCATGACTCTTCTCCCCCAATGGCTCGGCCCCACGGTGTTGCGCCCGGCTTCCTGGTGTCACCGGCCTCCGGTTTGGGCCACCCCCATGGCTCCTCCTCTGAGCCCCCTTACGGTGCTCGCGCCTCTCCGGCCTCAGGTGCCCCGACGCCGTCGTGTTCTCTGTTCTCGTGTCTTACCGGCCGTCTTGGTCCAACGTCTCCCCTCGGCCTAGTGCCGCCCCTTGGCCATTCGGCCCGGCTGACCGCCGCTTGTGCGCTACCCGGCTCAGCCCTCCTTCGGCCTAGTACGGAGGCACGACGGGAGGCGAGGAGTTGCGGTAGAGCGGCGAGAGGCACGAGGAGACGCTGTAGAGCCCGAGGCGGCCGTGGGAGGCGAGGAGGCGCAGGCGCGCAGCAGAGCCTGAGGCTTGCGGCCCGAGCACGACACAATTTGTCGTGCCGTGCTGCCCAATGAGCCGACTTTCCAAGCCCAGCCCGGCCCACCGTTCGTGCCGTACCAACCCAACCTATCACGTGTCGGGCCGTGCTGTGCTTGAGCCGTGCCGAGCGTCGGGCTGGCCCGAAAAAGCATGACCCGACTCCCAGCTGTAGATACACAGAATGGCAAGATCACAATTTTGACCGTTTTGAGTCAACTTGTTTTGGATTTGGTTGAATTTTGGTCGTTTGAGCGTAATGGCCGAATCAAGTGGCGAATGGAGTACTAATCTCAGAGTCCACCTAAGATTGACAACTGTCAGCAAAAAGTAGTACTATTCTGAAATTCTGCAATTTCGAGAAGATAAACAGAGGCATAAACAAATAATTCTATACTTACCACGCAATAATCAATTAAATCAGATTCAGTTATCAAATGATGTACAACTTGCGGATATAAATCACCGGAGACATTGATGTATACTATTACCATTTGCGGGTCATTATATCCTTTAATTTGTGGGAATTGCTAGAAATCTTGTGACTGAATTTTTTTTGAAAATCAGTCACTTTTTTTGAGATTGGTGGATAGCACGCGCAACTTAACAAGCCGGAGTTAAGAAAAGGAAACGATAAATCACCACACTAATTAACAGATACACCCATCTTATCCTCGACAATCTCTTGCATCCGATCGAGAATGGCGCACGCCATTGCTGTCCCGCGGCGTTTTACCTCATGATCTGAGAATGCTTTGCTAATTTGCTATGGCCGGTTAGGTCCACGTCACCACGATTGGGCTGGCGACCACGTGGTGGTCGCTCGACCAGACGAGACGGCCGAACCCGTTGGTGCCGGACGGCGTCCCGGCCGCCGTGAAGCTAACCGTGTAGCTCTGCTTCTCGCCGCCTTTGGTGAATGTCAGTGTCGACGGCTCGACTGACACCGTGACCGGCGTGCTGCCCGCCGAGGCGCTGGCCGTCACCTTGTACGTGCCGGGCTGCCCAACGTTGGTGACCGTGCGGGTGTGCTTCTCCGTGCCGCCGGCCGCGGGGAACGTGACCGAGAAGGACGGGTAGTTGAGCGCGGTCACCGCGTACGTGCGGTTGGCGCTGCACCCGTCCGTCAAATGCTTGGTGAGAGCGCCGATTTGCATCGGCCCGTAGTTAATGGCGCAAAGGAAGTCGACGTAGTCGGCAGCGGTGATGTCGTACACCAGGCCCGGATCCACCGCCTTGCTGGGGTCGACGTGCCCGGCGCCGATGTCCAACGGCGTGGCCGGACGGCCGGTGGCCACGTCGAGAATGCTTTTGCCGTTGGGGTACACCGTGTACGCTGTGGTCATCAGCGCCGAGCGGATGGCAGCCGGGCTCCAGTCCTGGTGCGCCGCGCGGAGCAACGCCGCCAGCCCGCTGACGTGCGGACACGACATGGACGTGCCCGATATGATGTTGAAGCCGACGCGCCGGTTGTCGCCGGGGAGCCCCGAGGGGCCCACGGATCCCGACCACGCCGCGAGAATGTTCACTCCGGGGGCGATCAGGTCCGGCTTAAGGATGCCGGGCGTCACGGTGTTCGGCCCCCTCGACGAGAAGGCGGCCACTACGGGAGACGGCTGGATGCCAACCTGCGTGCCGGCGAACACTATGGTGGCGGTCGGGTTCGGGTCGGACGTTGCGTAGGTTCTCATGGCGTCGCCGGCCTTCTCCCCCACGCCGGAGCCCGGGAGAATGTGCGCGTCAGCCACGAGCTCCTCGCCGTTCGCGGCGGTGTTCGCGAGCACCATGCCGACCCCGCCGGCGTCTTTGACGACGAAGCCCTTCTGGACCCTGGCGTTGGTGCCACGGTCGCAGAGGACGATCTTCCCGGCGACCTTCTCCGGGATGAGGCTGCCCGACATGCAGAGCGCGCCCATGCTGCTGTTCGATGCGTTCCCGGCGTAGATAAAAGGCACCGTCGTTGCGGGCAAGGGCTTGCCGCTGTAGAGGGAGACGCCGGTGTAGTTCTTGCCGTTCCCGAGGACGACGTAGGCGGGGAAGTCGCGGTCGAGTGTCCCCGCGCCCACGGTGGTGATCCATGGCGCGCCGTTCGACAGCGTGGCGGCGCCCGGCCCGGCATTCCCCGCCGAGCAGGACACAAAGATACCCCTTTCCATGGCGCTGTAAGCGCCCACTGCCATGCTGTCGTGGTAGTAGTCCGCCGTGCCGCCGCCGAGGGAGAGGGAGAGCACGTCCACGCCGTCGGCCACCGCGACCTCCATGGCCTTCAGGATGTCGGAGCTAAAGCACCCGCCGACCCAGCACACCTTGTACGTCGCCACGCGCGCGCGCGGCGCCATGCCCTTCGCCGTCCCGGACGCGTACCCGAGCAGGTCAGCGCCCCGCACGGCGGCACCCGCGGCCGTGGTCGAGGTGTGCGTGCCGTGCCCGTCGTTGTCCCTCGGCGAGCGTGACTCCTTCGACACGTCCACGGGACCCTTCGCCGCCTCGTACCCCGTCAAGAAGTACCTTGCGCCGATCAGCTTCTTGTTACACGCCGAGGCGTTAAAGTCGTTGCCGTCCTCGCATTTCCCCTTCCAGCCCGCCGGCACGGGGCCGAACCCCACATCGTCGTAGCTCGGCCTCTCCGGCCACACGCCGGTGTCCAGAACTCCGACGATGACGTCGCTCGCGGTGTTTGACTGCGGGAACAGCGCGTCTGTCCCATCCAGCCCCAAGAACTCCGGGGTCCGGGTGGTGTGCAGCTCGTACCGCACCTCCGGGTTGACGAGGAGCACGCCCGGCTGCGACTCCAGCGCCTCGGCCTCCGCGCGCGTCAGCCGCGCCGAGTAGCCGTGGACGAGGGTGTCGTAGGTGTAGAGCACGGTGGCGGCGTTGGACACCGACTGCAGCGACGCCGCGTACCACTCGCCGTGCTCCGCAAAATCGTTCGGCATGGCCAAATGCGACATGTGGACGATATACGTCCTCCGCTCGTCCCGGACGGCCGAGGCCGCCGCCGCCGCCGCCACAAGGGCCGCGGCTGCCACAGCAAAGATCACACATCTCTTGCCATGGCACCACATCGTGAGAAGCTGGATGGAAACGTTCCTTGGCAATGGCAGTGAGCCAGTGAGTCAAGAGAAGAGTGAATGATTGCAACAGGACAAGGAAACAGATGGACCGATGCTTCAGAAGGGGAAGGATAGAGAGACAGGATAGAGTGGCTGCACATGGCTAGGCCTCTTTTTATCTTTGGTTTAGCATCGCCACACATGACCGTTCCAGGGCAAAAGATGCCTGCTTTGCAGACTGTGAAAGTGTTAACTGGCCAGTGGTGGTCAAGAAACAGTCGCACCCTGTGATTTGTTTAGTGCCTTAATTCTCCCATGGGCCAGCTTAAATTTGATGTGATTAAAGATCTCTAATAGCCCATGGCTGTGATGATCTTCTCCTACTATTGCTCCCTATATCAATGGAGACAGTTTGTAATGTTTTTTACGTATTAATAATTTTTTTGAAGCTTTTATAAGGATATGATATTTGTGTAACAAGATTATGTTTAGTAATGATGTTGATGGTACCCTTTTGTTCAGTCAGTGTCTGCTCAATGATTGTAGGAGGTGGTGGTGTCTGCTCTGCTTGTGCATGCATGCATGGCCAACCTGGATGATGGCAATGCCCAGACACCCATGGTTGTAGCTGAGGCCCCTCCCCCGGGCCCTTGATTTGCAGGGGGAGGCGAAATGTGTGGAGATAGGATTTATTTTCATGGTTGTATGTGAGTTAGAACACAACGTTTCCTTTTGTCAAACGCGTGTTAGACCATCTCTCATATTGTGTTTTAGTTGGTTAAATGAGGAGAGAAAAGGTATTGAATCGATTTAATATATTAGAGGAGTCGATTCCAAAAAAAATGCATGGAACCGAACCCTACTTAGGAATCGATTCAAAGTATTAAACAACTCATATGAGCATTAAACAACTATATAGAAGAGAGTCCGTTTGAGAAAGGATATTATTATTTTGTGGTTTTTTAATGTAACGTAGGTCCCAGATATTAGTAGAAATCAGTTCAATATATTAAAGAAAAACAAGCTCAGTTTTTAGAATGCTTACATAGCATAACTTTAAATCGACGTCGGTTTCATATACTAAAGATGCTCTTAGATTGTTGCCTAGTAGAGTAGGACTCTACGACCATTGTAGGTTGTAACCACATCCACATGTCCATATCGACCACAACAAATCAACTCGTGACGGAAAGGTGTTATGCTTTGCTTAGCCGCGTTACGGTTTTACACAGGGAAACGCGGCTTTACACAGGGAAACGGGGGTGTCAAACTCAAATATGAATAAAAAAGTGGTATTTTCGTATTTGTATTTTCTTTATGAATACAAATTCGAATATTATCAAATACGAATATGAATCGAATACCTACTCAATTCGGTCAGATTCAGATATTCTCGTAGTAATTGCAAAATATTTATGATACTTTATTCCCGTACATAACACATCTAATCATTCTAGTTTATCTATTTCACCTAAAACATAAATTCATATTAAATTTAAAATACTCATCCAACTGCAATAAAATATGTATACTGTTTTATCGAATTCGGATACGAATAGTGCGGATACATTAACACTTCGGATGGCAAAAGTCCATATCATATTAGTATCCATATTTTTTATACGAAAAAGAATATAGTAGAAATTGTTAATCAGGTGAAAAAATCTAATACATATTCGCTATTAACCGAATTTGGATACCGGATAAAACGAATAATTCAGATTCAATTAACACCCAGTGAAACATGTGCGGTGTGTGCCTCAGTCCGCTCGTCTAAACTGGGAACTTAGAACGCGGAGTGGAAGGGAGAAAAGACAGCGGCTCGTCATCCTGGGCCCTGACGGTGGCCGGGTTGCAATTGGGCTTAAGTGCGGGTGGGCCCAACGTAGCAGTAATAAGTACGACGTCGAAGCGCTGAGAAGTGAAACATGAGTTCTCGACCGTTGTAGTGTCCGGTAGGATGAGATGAGCCCATCTGTGTATATATCCTGTAAGAGTTGATCTGCAACGAAATTTTCTGAAAACTAAAGTGCTATTTACCGTCATGAGTGGAGTGCCTTCTTTCCTCTCGAGACAAACAAGCTAGTTCAAGTTTGATGCATTGGGGTCTCCAATTTGCATTAGGTTTTCAGGTCAATACGGCTAGTGGCCGGCAAGCTGCACATCTATTTCCGACGTTAGCAATCTGGCAACTGGTGAGATGCTTCACTGCTCGCTTGACACTTCGCGAGAGATTGCTCACTAGTATGATTGTGTTTCAGCAACCGTCATTCATTTGTAGCAACGTACGTACCGTTCAAACGGTAGTGTGGTACACCATGTCGGCTGCACTAATGGCTCGACACGGACGATCACTGACTATTTGTGTGAACACCGGCCATGCGTGGCTGGATGAGCGCCGTACGAACACGGCTCCGAGCGTACGTAGGTCGGGGGCCCACGACGCGACCTTTCGGCTTCCCGAGCAGCTAGCGCTTTATTGGGTCGCTTCGCGTCGCGCCGGACGGATCATCGGGGTGGACGGCACTGTGCAGCTCGTGAGTGGGGGCGAGCGTGGTGCGCTCGTGCTGCGCTGCCATCCTGCATGCGTGCAGGGCGTTGGCCGCGGCAGGCATGGGTCACGAGGTGACAGCGGTCAGAGCTCGCGCTTCGAGGGGAGTGAACCGCGCGCGGCAGAGATCGTGGGTGGCTCATTCGGATGCGTTTTCTGCTGTTTTGCTCGTCAGACTCTCTCTGCACGGTTGCACCGCGGCTGTACGCAGCGGTGGGCACACGTGCTTGGGCCAAACCTAGAGCAGTGTGAAGTGCGACCGTGCCCGTGCTGCGCGTTGCGTGTGGCTTTTGTTAGGAAACTATGGACCTGGTCTAGAAGCCGGTCTATGTATGGGCTTCTCATTTCAAACTCTAGCAGAGTCTCCAGTCTATAAATATGGGGTGCTATTCATTGTAACGTTTGATCGATTGATGAAGGAATAAAGAGAAACAAGAAGTCCCCTATATCTCTGTGTTCAATCTCTTATTATGTTCTTGTGTTCTTACATTGTTCTTACGATTCTATACTTGTCTATGAGGTAATCGTTCGGACTGGACTTGCCAACGATGGTTCCTCAACAGCTTTAAGTGGATAAGGCAATCAGGAAGGAGTCCAGTATTCCCCGAGGTGTGTGCTGTTTACCAACGGGTATGGTATCTGCATGCAGCCATGTCGAATCGGGCTTCGTCAGAATAAGTTTGGCCGCCTCGTGGGGTATGTGAGGGTATCACCGACGGTGAGGAGCTGGAGATTAGTTGGGGATCAGTTGTACTTGCCGCGACGTACCGCGGCATGTGCGATACGTGCTGTAGGACGAAGCCCGCGTCTATCCTCATAGGCTGCCCCCTCCTACTGCAGCTGTGGTCGTTCGAGCGCTTTTCTCCCGGACAGCTTATGCTGGTAGACTTCAGTCCGTACGACGCGGACATGTACCATGGGGACGCGGTGGACCGTAGGATCCCTTTGGTGCCGTAGATAGGTACGTACTTCTCTATATCTTAATTTAGTCGTATTACAGGTAATCCTTTGTAACCACTGTTGTGGCTCACAGGCACAGTATACACACGTGCCGGTCACACGTGTGTACGAACACTTTGTAGAGCAGCTGGACCGTCTCACCACTGACGACGTCGGTTGGGAGCTATATCTCGATCAAGAGCGGAGGCTGCGTGCTCCGCGGGTCAGTTTTCATGGCCGCACGACGGATGTCTTGGCGACGCAGAAGAAGCTCGTTTTTTATGTGTTCGTCGAGGACTACGCACTGCACAGGGTGATGCGCCAGTTCGGCCTCGCCAGGTTGTTTCAGTTCCCGTCGGGACGAGGGTGCCTGACTCGACCCACGTGTGAGTTACATACAACACATGTTCACATATGTTTTTGATAGTTCTGTTACGACGACTTCTAATTGCAGTGGTACATTTCGCAGGTATAGTAGGAGGGTGGCACCAGGACGCAGTACCCCGCCAAGATGGAGCCGTGGGTGGCGCAGTGGGTGAACGCCCACAAGGACTGCGTGCCGGACGACGGCCCGTACGACCCCAGTGCGTACGACGAGTACCTTCGCTGGTACGCCTCGCAGACACGCTCCAGGCTGGTGCATGTCGTCGACCCTCCCCCCACTCGCGTGCCAGCACTGACCGACTCGACTCGTACCCTCTACACTTTGCGCAGTGACAAGACCAAAGGAGATGACTTTCTTGTGATGACAAGATCATACAGGCGACTTTGCGCAATGACAGACCACACAGGCGACTTTGCGCAAATGACAAGACCAAAGGAGACTGACTTTGCGCGGTGGCAAGACCAGACGGGCGACTTTATGCGATGACAAGACCAAAGGAGACGGCTTTTTGCGGTGGCAAGACCAGACGGGCGACTTTATGCGATGACAAAACCAAAGAAGACTGACTTTTGCAAGTGGCAAGACGAGACAGGCGGCTTTGCGCAAAGTGACAAGACCACACGGGGCAGCTTTGCGCAGCGACAAGACCAATTGAGACAGCTTTGCGCAGTGACAGGACCACACGAGGCAGCTTTGCGCGGTGACAGGATCACACAGGGCAACTTTGCGTAGTGATAGGACTACATGAACTAGCTTTGCGCGGTGACAGGACCACACGGGGCAGCTTTGCGTAGTGACAAGACCACACGGCCCAGCTTTGCGTAGTAACATGACCACACGGGGCAGCTTTTGCGCAGTGATAGGACCACGAGGCGACTTTGCGGTGATGAAGAATCACAGGCGGCTTTGCGCAATGGCAGACCACACGGCCGGCTTTGCGCGTGACATGACCACATAGGGCGACTTTTTGCGGTGGCGTGACAGACCACACAGGCGACTTTGCAATGACAAGACCAATGGAGACAACTTTGCGCAGTGACAAGACCACACGGGGCAGCTTTGCGCAGTAACAAGACCAAAGGAGGCAGTGTTGCGCAGTGACAAGACCACACGGGGCAGTTTTGCGCAGTGACAAGATCAGAGGAGCCACCTTGCAGTTGATAAGACTAGGCGGGCGACTTTGCTTGCGATGACAAGACTACATGGGGCGATTCTGTTGTGACAAGACCAAAGGACATTACTCCATGCCAACCATGTGGCTTATAAAAGGGGGTGGAAGAGATCTGGGAGAGAACACTACATAACCAAACTCAACACTACAACACCAAAGCTTCCTCTCCACGCCTCACATGCTACTACACCAGAGCTTCCTTCACCACGCCGGGATAGACGACAGACAGAGGCAGTGGGATCGGATCCGCGAACTAACAGGGCTGCTGGGGAGCGGGACGACTGAGCAAGGGCTGCTAGGGCCCGGGTCAAACAAGAGACGCGTGCCTACATGACATCTTTCCGTAATGAAGCCCCCGTAGCAGCAACTCCATACCGAACGTTCCAACTGAGCATTCGCCGCAACAACCGCCCGAGGGGGAGACACCGCCCCTCTGTTAGTGCAGAGACATATGCAAGTTCTTCAAGTCCAAGCACCCGCTCAGTCTGGGTATGCGTTACTGGGGTTGCACGAACTACTCCAGTGACTATCCCGACCGACGTTGGGACACAAGCAGCTATCGGCAGCTGGTAAGGACCAGTTACAGTTTGTTCTCGTACTATTTCTCTTTCAAAGTATGCACTAACAGCCTCTCCTGTCTACCTGTAGTCCCCGGATCCGCTATGTGACTACCGCAAGTGGATCGACCACAAGATTCACCCATATGACCAGTGGTCTCTTGACTTCGATGAGTGGAGTGACAACAAAGACCGCGAGATGCGGGAGGAGCGACGCCGCAACGACGAGTACAACGAGCGCATATGTCGGGAGACGTAAGATCATCTCAAGGCGTGCAGGCGCAGGGAGCGCGAGGCTCGCGAGAAAATATTGTTTGTGAAGGATATATACGCTGAAGTGTCAAAGGTTATCAATCCACAAAAAATGGTGCCTCCAGCCACCTGTCACCCCGTGTTATTCCCTAGTGCATCGTAATATCATTTACCTTTCTACTTACAGCTCATTACTATCTCAATCGTCCTCGCAAAATTCTACAGAAATTAAGTGCACTACAACAATATACGACGATCATAAAATGTTATTACGAGTCTGACAAATTTCGTACCATTGATATTCTACAAAAATAACAAACAGACCAACCAACGTTGTCACCACACTTTTAACTTTTCAAAAAATAACATCATACAATACGATTCGCTAAATGTAATACCTAAAAAATATAATATCCATTTTAACACAATTGTTCTAATTGGATTTGCATAATAGGAGGCCTATTAGCTAAAATCGCCTAGTGGTTGGGCGACTTCATCTAAGTAGCCCAACCACTGCGCGACTTAGCCAACTCGCTCTACACATGTGCGATTCCAACACATGTCGCATACCAGTTTGGTGACTAAGTCCAGCGACGCTAAAGTTGCCATTCTATTGAGCGACTTGGATATGTGTCGCCTGTCGGCTTGGCGATTTGCTCGAGTCGCCACACCGTACGACGACTAGAGATTATTTCTGTAAAAAAAATTAGCCGGCATTATTTCTGTAATTCCGAATAAAAATAGATTATTTTTTTTAAAAAAAATCGACATATTTAGGGTAGAGTTGGAGTGTCGCACAGGTAGTCATCGACATGGCTTCGCTTCCTTCCAGTTAACTGGGTCCATGGGTGCCTTTGTTGCCTCTATTCTTTCTACTTATGCAAAAGCATAATAAAGGAGCATGGTATGTTAAACTGCTCGTCTAAAAAAATATACTATGCTAAGCTGCTAGCATACACAGGGTTAATTGATTATTTGCCATTGTAAAGAAGAATCTTCTAAAATTTTTTATTCCTAACAATACAATCTATAATTTGCCACTCTAAAAGTTGTTTACTTAATAATTTACTATTTTAGCCTTTTAATAACATTTCTTATATTTTCTCTCTTTTTTCTCTATGTGAAATGATCTTACTGTCCCTCTCCAATGTACACAGTCACACAGCTCGGCGCCTCTGTATATATTATGTGTGTGTGTAGGTATATATATAGGTATATATGTATATGTATGTTCCGTGACTTTGTAAAATTTTACCATCAAACTGGATTGTATTGGAAAAACCGAAAAGAGAAGCATATGAAAAGAATCGTGCTGTTGAGAATAATCAAGTAAATCACTGTACAAACTCAATCGTTTTTATTTCCCCAAAAGCAATCGAGTATGATGATGTAATTTTTCATGTGATAGAACTTCCTTCCCTGCATCCACTAATATTTAGAATCTTGGGAAACCCGAATAAATGTACGTACGTAGTATCTGCAGGGCATGCTATGTTACTACATATATATGTAGCCAGTATTTAGTTAATGTTTCCGTGTCGATTGATGTATCAGTGCATATCGCTAATATTATGTACTTTGGAAAATAAGAGAGGTAATAAACACAATCTTGCTGTAAGCTCATGTGAATTTTCTTCCAGGCAAATAATAAAACTATGTCTGTATTGCGTAGGAAATTAAGAATTCTTAATAAATTAAGACGTACAGGGTGAGATGTTTCAGAACCTAATCGCTTGAGGCTTAGGGGCCGTCGGCGATGGGAAAAAACGCATGTAGAAGGGGATCTCAGAGGAAGAGGATACGTCGAGTCAGACAGAGGCGTCGAGTTATGTGCCTGTGTACATTGGAGAGAAGTAGTAAGGTCATTTCACGTAGAGAAAAAAGAGAGAAAACATAAAGAAATATCATTAAAAAGCCAAAATAGCAAATTATTAAGCAACAAATCTTTAGATTGGCAAATTATAGATTGCATTGTTAAGAATGGTAAATCCTAAAAGACTCTTCTTTACGGTGACAAATAATCAATTATCCCCATACACAAACAAACCAGCATACAGACGAAGATTATATTGCCATGGACATAACGCTGATGCTACGCATCGTGGTTCATGGACTCGTAGAGATCACCGATGATGAATACGCCCCTTGACTCATGTACTTCTTATACACTGTTACACACAAATACTCTCTAGGCCCAACCCAAATGCTACAAAGGATGGTGTTCACCGGACTGCGTCCGGGCACCTGATCTAGTCCATCTGACGGCCCAATAAGTAGTTGAGCCATCCTATGAGAGATGAGCGGGCCCTTCCGGGACCAGGAAAGCGGCGCTTCGCTCCGATATTTTTTTAAAAAAAATACATATTAAAAATAGAATTACAGAAATAAAAAGTACATTTAATAAAATTATAAAAATATGCTTCTATCGTCATTTCAAACGACGATAAACCCCTGTCACCGGTTGGAACGACGATAGGAGCTGTTTTTTTTTTATGTATGCTAAAAATAGGTTTCTGTTGTCAGCCAAACAGTGTTAATATATTTGTAGCTATTTGGAATGCCGACATAGATCAAATCGCCACTTCAAAGGGCAACAAGTTCCTATCGTCAATTCAAATGGCGATAGGAGCTGATTTTTTTAATAGAAATATTTGAAATAAAATTATATTTATATTTGTAGACTATGCAACTTTAAATTTTACATGATTGTTTTCGAAAAAGAGAACGAAATATTAAGTAGAGAAAATTTTGGGAGTTAAATTTAGAAGATGAGTTTTCAACTGCAGCAATGAGACTTTGTAATTTAGGAGCGAATTACATGGCGCCGAGGGTTTATAATGAGGCTCTAGGTGCATCTACTACGGTGGTCAATATTCTTAAGTTGCAAGTGTGTGCTAAATCTCAAGTTGAGCCTATTATGCATCAATGGAGAAAAAAACAATAACAAGGTCTAGCTACTTCGTCCTCGGACCCACACTCCTCCAGATTGGGATGAGCGGTGCGTGCCATACGTTTGCTCAGCCTGTCTCCTTGCTTTGACGCAGATAGTCATTAATGGGCTCCCTCGTATGGACGGTGCTACGATGCTAGGGTTTAGGCTTTTCAGATCGATTTGACAACCCTGACCGCCTCGTCATGTTTTCATATCGACATGACAACACTATACCTCCTTAGCTTTTTAGACCGAAAAGACAAGACTCTGCAAAGAAAGACGTGACAACACTCGCCTCACCAGCTTTTCAGACCGAAAAGACAACACTCTGCAAAGTAAGACATGACTTCTCTATACAAAGCAAGACGTAACCCAACGACTTTTCTCTGTAAAGTAAGACGTGACAACACTCTGCCTCACCAGCTTTTCAGATCGACATGACAACACTCTACCTCCTCAGCTTTTCAGACCGAAAAGACAGAACTCTGCATGAAATTAACCACACCATGCCAATCCTCTGGCTTATAAAAGGAGGTGGAAGATATCTGGGAGAGAACACTACACAACCAAACACAACACTACACTAGAGCTTGCTTCACTACGCCGGAATGGACAAGATGCAAAAGCAATTGGACGAGATTCGCGAACAAGCAAGGGCTGCTGGAGCGCGGGACGACCAATCAAGGGCTGTTGCGGCCGGCTCCGGCAAGAGGAGCTTGACAGGACGACAAGTCTCTGCAATGAAGCCCACCGTAGCAACAACCCCTTGAAGAATGTTCCAACCGAGCGTTCGCCGCAACACCCGCCAGAGGGGGAGACGCCGCCCCTCTGTTGGTGCAGGGACCCATGCAAGTTCTTCAAATTAAAGCAGCGGCTCAGCCTGGGCATATGTTACTAGGGTTACGCGAACTACTCATGTGACTATCCTAACAGTCGTTGGGACATAAGCAGCTATCAGCAGCCAGTAAGGACCAATTACAGTGTGTTCCCTTACTATTTGTCTTTCAAAGTACGCACTAACAACCTCTCTCGTCTAGCCGTAGTCCCCGGATCCGCTATGTGGCTACCGCAAGTGGATCGACCTAGAGATCCACTCGCATGACCAGTGGACTCTCGACTACGACGAGTGGGATGCCAAAAGGGCCCGCGAGATCCGGGAGGAGGAGCATCGCAATGACGAGCAAAATGATCATATCTGTCAGGAGACGAAAGCTCATCTCGAGGCGTACAGGTGCAGGGAGCGCGAGAAAAAGAGGGAAATGGCGGCCAATGCCAAAGAGGCCGACGAGGAGTTCAACGCCGAGCTCGCAAGGAAGGGAAAATGGCCCCAGTCCACGCAGTAGGTCAGGCCATTCCGTACTAGTTCCCGGAAGGTCGAATTTATTTCCATCCCAAAAAGGCGCATATGTATCGTAGGAGTATTTCGGTTTGTTGCATCGTGCATGATGTTGTTTCTTATGCATGTAACCAAACCCTGTACGCCGTATTATTCCAAGCTTTATTATAAAGTCTATTTTAATTTGCAATTTTAAATCTCGTCGTCTTTTCACATTCAATTTTTCGCGTAGCAAGGCATCCAACAACATGAAAAAAATGAATTTTGGAAGTAGGCACGAAGTGATGAAGAGCACCACCTATCATTCCAGTAGGATGTCTACGCATCTTTCATCAGTGGTACTGTCTAGCATATGTTTATACTTGTGCCTCATGTTGTACCATACAATCCACATATTAGTCATTTTTTCCATGATGCGGTATGTATCACTTCTGGGACACGACATAGAAATATTGTGCGGGTGTTTATGATGGATATATACGCCGAAGTGTCAAAGGTTATCAATCCACAAAAAGGTTATCAGTCCATATATGTATTTACTCTCAGCTAAAAGGATTATCGGTGTTATATTTGGTTACGTAGAGAGGTCTCTATTTTTAAGTTATGGGTTGTTAAATGTTACATATACATGGTGTTATGTATCACCGTACTTTCAATTGTTTTTGATCTTTCAAAAGGAAGTCTCTTTGTTACCATCTTACCACAAGTTCCAAATCCATAAATCAAGTAGAATTGGCATAATTTACAAACCAACCGTATTAGGCCTTGTCACGCCAATATGTATAGCGTGACACAGACTACTGTCACGCTGTGATAAATGGTGTGACAAAGGGAGACGTTCGGACCGTCCGAACTGGTCCGTCCTCCGATCGGACAGTCTGATTCCGATCGAACGGTTGGAATTAGGCCATATCATGCCACATACAAAGGCGTGACATGAAAGGATTGTCACGCCATGGGATCTGGTGTGACTAATGCCACGCAAACCTCTACACTGGCACAACGGGTGGACGAGGGTTTGCATGGACATAATGGTTTGGACACGCTATGAGTGGTGGCGTGATCAAAGAGGTTAGAATTGGAAATAAAGTTCGCGAGATGTTAACTTTAAAATAGAATTAAAAAATGATTAAATAATAAAAAAATTCTTGATCTCACGTACGCGTCTGAGGTAAGCACTCGGCACCGTGACGGCCCATCACCGGCCCGGTTCGTATCTCCTGAGTCCTGACTTCGGAGTCCGGAGCGGCGGAGCGCGCGCGCGCTCGCTCTCTCTCTCCTTGTCTCCCGCTCCCACACGCGTCGGCAGACGAAACCGCCTCTCGGCATCGGCGAAACTGCGGCATGAAGGGCGGCGGGGGCATCAGGGGCGGCGCCGGCGGGGGGCTGATGCTGACGCGGCTGCGGCTCCCCGTGGTGCTCCTCTCCTGCTCCCTCTTCTTACTCGCCGGCTTCTTCGGCTCCCTCCTCTTCACCCAGGTAACGTGAACGCCGAGCCCAGCCCGGTGGCGACCGCGCCCGGCTCGTTTCTCGGATTCGTCGCGTGGATTCTGATCTGGGTGGTTTTGGCGGTTGCTCCGGGGCAGGATCCGCAGGGGGAGGAGGAGCTGGACCTGCCGCTCCCGCGGGAGCGACTGCTGGAGGCGGTGTGGCCGAGGATGGCGTACGGAGAGTCCGGCGAGCCCGCGCCTTCCTTGATCCCTTACCAGGTCATGTCTCGTTCGGATTCCGTCCCGCTTGGGTTGGTTGCATTGTCGTTTTTTTTTATCTTAATTTTGGCTTGAGGTGACCCGCGTTGGGGACAAAAGGTGGTGTTCGTGATTTTTACGTCAGGATGTGAGTTGTGTTTGGTGGTGAAATTCCTCCATAGTTGGTACGATTTGTCTCGTTGGGTAGTTTGCTGTGATGGACACTTGCTGTGGAAGTAATTTGTTGGTGTAAAGTACCTGCCGGTTTAGAACTTACTGTCTGTACAATGGATTTGGTGTGATAGCCTGATACGTAGCATTTGATTGTGGACAATTGGGGGTTGTTGCGCTCATGCAATTGCCTTGGGTTTGGGTGTGATGATATCACGGTACACATGTGGAATTTGGGAACGGTTGTGCACTTGTGGTAGCGTAATGACATAAGCTAGTAAAGCCACAAATGCAAAAAGCGTGGATTGTGTGATAATTACGTGTCCACGACAATTGCAGGGCTAGTTGGCATTTCTGCCTCGTGCAGTTTAGCTAGGTTCCTGTTACTTGTTTGGTATGTATTGCCCAATTGTGCGGGGAATCGGCTTATTCAAGGAAGGTTTTTACTGCTAAAGAATGCAAATTATCTAGATTACTGTTACGTGTCTGATATATAATTATACATTGGATAATTGCGCAAGCTATTGGCTAGTTCGAGGAAAGTTGTTTCCAATACAGGATGAAACGGTTAGATTTGATGTCCTGTAACCCTTGTACTTAATAAATATGCACCCTAGATCACTTAACATACACAAACACCAGGTTCAGCTCCTTAGTTTGTTGTCCGGTGTCCCAGTCCTTAAGAATGGCACTACTTGTTTTTTTTAATAATTATGCAGTTAAATTTATGGATGTATGCAGTATGCCATACTTCTGTTACACCACAATCTCAGTTTCAATAATCAATGCTTTTTTTCCTTTCTCATTTTCTTCGGGAAACTGGTTGATGCTTTGTTAGTAATGTAAAGCTGATCTCTTGAGCAGATTTTGAGCTGGCAGCCTCGTGCACTCTATTTTCCACAATTCGCAACATCAAAGCACTGTGAAAATATAGTACAAACTGCAAAGGAAAGGCTTATGCCATCAACATTGGCTTTAAGAAAAGGAGAAACCAAGGAGACCACCAAAGGAATAAGAACAAGGTAACTGCTTTCTTGCAGTCGCAGGATAATCAAAGTAAAGAAAAAGATAAGCACAATTGGACCAGTGATCACTAGGCAGTTATTACTGTAGAAATTGCACATACTTGTTCGGTTCGAATGCACATTTAGTGCAGTGCCTTTTTCCCTAGTGTCATATCAAAACTTCAGCTACTTTTATTGTGGTGAGATGGAAGTTCCAAGTGATTAAAATGTCTGTTTATACCAGTTCTTTTCTTCTTTTAATGGGATTGCGATACCTAGATCCTGACAGTGCCAACTCTATATGGGAATCTGTCAGTTCATAGTAGTATATACATAGTCATTTATGTTAATTTTACAGTGTTGATTTAGGTGTTTAATATCCATTTTAATAATTTAATGAGCTATTGTTGTGACCCCCCCCCCCTGCGCGGTGACCTTTGCTTCTGGGGCTTTTATTGACATATTTCTGAAGTTTCCATGAGCCAGCAGCAATACAATTATTGTTTCATTTATGTCTGTGTCCTGTTTTCTCATGTAAGAGTGCTGAGCATATATTTCATGTTGACGCGCCAATTCTATGATTTTTTTATTGTAATTGTAGTTTCAAATTATGCTTTTCCTTGCACATGCAACTATGAATATAGGTCCCTTATTGCCTTATCTGATACTGCGATTTACTAATGGTGATTTCCTATTGCCAAACAGCTCAGGCACATTCCTCAGTGCTAATGAAGATCCAACTGGAACCCTTGCAGAAGTTGAAAAGAAGATTGCAAAGGTTACCATGATATCCAGAGATCATGGGGAGGTATTATTCCATAAATATCGTGATTGTATACCACATTCTAGTGTTCTTATTCTTCCAGTTAGATGAACCAAATAAATTATTCACTCTAGGATTTCATTTACTGATGTGCATGCCCATTTCTTTTCCATCCCTGTTGATTCATTGTTTCTGCTAAGTACGCCCAATTGCCGGTTTTAAAAAAATAATATTATAAAAAAAACAATTACAAAAATAAACAGTCAAAAAAAAAATGAAACAATGGCCTCCTATCGCCATTTGGAATGACAACAGGATTCAGTCGCCAATTGGAATGGTGACAGGAGCCCTGTCGCCAATAAAACAGTAGTGCCGCCATTCCAAATGGCGATAGGGAACTTTCGCTATTTGGAATGACGGCAGGATCATGGTTTTTTTTAAAAGAAAACTGAAAGTAACGGCATAATAAGAAACAGAAATAGAAAGTAATAATAAACAATATTAGCACAACATATTTCAGCACTATGTTATCTCATAGTTTGTCGACAAATCATAGTGATATTATAAAACATTTCAGCACAACGTCATCACATAGTTTGTTAACAAATCACAATAATATTACAAAACATTCAGCGTAACATATTTCAACAAGACAAACCATTCCTGTGGCCGCGACCGCAACGTCCGCCATGTCGACATCCACAGTGCCTGCCTCGAGTGGGGCAGTCAGATGAGGTCCCCGTGGTGCTATCCGGACTACCGACCTCTCATTCATCCCATGCATTTCTTGTAGGGCATTTCTTGAAGGTATGTCTGGACTCCCTGCAAATTGAGCACTTCTTCATACGATGCTCGGTTTCTGCTTCGTCCATGTCGTTCCTGATATGCCGTACTTGCCGTCAGCCAATCTTTCCCTTCAGTCTAGCAATGTCCGCAGCCCAGATCAGTTGCTCCTAGGTAGGATAACCAGTGAAATGGCCGTAACCGTACAACTCTGCATTCCAGGTTTGCATAGCCTCTTCTTTTGTGAAATATTCGGAAATGTACTGGCTGGGATACTGCGTCACCGTCGAATATACGGCTATGACATGTGAGCATGGCCTATGTAGAAGAAGAGGCTTGTTGCAAGTGCATTTGCAACTAGCGTGCACTCGTAGAACTCGTAGATGATCCTCTCGCGATTCGTCCCGCGGCGTCCTTTCTTCCTGCACAGTATCTCGAAGCGAAACTCTCTTGTACCCATCTTGAATGCCCGATGCATCTCACCCTTCTTGCTCTTCTCCTTCATGTACTTGGTGATTATGACTGAGCACAGTACTCTGTCAATTGCTACGGAGAGCGACGCGTTGTTGCTTTAGTCAACAAAGTACTTTGTGGTCCCGTACAGAATTGCCTCTACAATAGTAACCAAAGGGAGGCACTTGGTGCCGTGGATGACCACACTTTGCCACGCCACCTGTCACGCCACACACTGCCACCTTTGCAGACCGAAAAGACAAAACACTGCGACGCTAGCTTTTTAGACCGAAATGACCACATTTTGCCACACCACCTTTTTAGACCGAAAAGACTGCACCCTGTCACACCACATATTGCCACCTATGCAGACCGAAAAGACAACACACTGCGACGCTAGCTTTTTAGACCGAAATGACCACACTCTGCCACGTTACCTTTTCAGGCCGAAAAGACCATGTCACGCCACATACTATACTGCTGCCTATGCAGACCAAAAAGACAACAAACTACGACGTTAGCTTATCACACTAAAATGACCACACTCTGACACACCACCTTTTTAGACCGAAAAGACCGTACGCTGTCACGCCACACACTGCCACTTTTTGCAGAACGAAGTGACAACACACTGCTTATAAAAGGAGGGAGAAGAGAGCTGGAGGAGAACACTACACCATCACAAAAAGGAGGGAGAAGAGAGCTGGAGGAGAACACTACACCATCACACCCAACACTTCACTCCAACTTAGTTCACACAACAAAGAGAGAGATGTCAGACTCGTCATCGGACTTTTACATGAAGATGCTGCGGAAGCGCAAGTGGCTTGTCGAGAGGGCTAATCTCTACTCAAAATTTTCTATGAAGGATGCACCAGTACCACCGGAGTTCCCATGCCCGCTATGTGTGCGAAGAACCGGCGAAGATCATTTAGTCCATACACCAAGTGACCGCCCGGGCGTACTACACGTGCGGGAATATCCTCGTAAGAGTTTTTCACATCTTACGTTGCCTTCCACGTATCGCTAACTTCATTCGCGCATAATGGCAGCTGGAGATGCGTTGCAACTTCTTCCAATGGATCGATGGCTTGGTCATGTACGATAGGGCGTTCATCGAGCATAAGTACATGTTCAACTACGCGAAAGCGACCCAAAACCTTCGAACGCTGGAAACCTTATGTACCCAACCCTATTGAAAAGGCACAAGAGTAGCCCAGTAAAGCAGAGTGGTGGTGGACCCTTGAACAGGAAGCTGGGTACAACCGAGTTGAGCGCACGGCTGACAAAGGGAAGGCTTCTGCTAGTGAGATCGGCGACCGTCCTAGAACTCCCCGTCGTCCGACCACAATCCATATTGAAGTGGTAAGTTATGTTCAATTTGCATTCTGATTATTGATTTGGCCTTACGTTCTGCTATCCTAACATCATTCAATTGCCCAACCCGTCTTGCAGAACATGGCTGACTTCGAGGTTGGCCGCCGCCGCGGGCAGTCCCGAGACAAGGGGAAGGGACCAATGGGCCGCCAAGACTAATTAGCTTCGTTCAAATCCATCTATTTTCGATTCCAAAGGAGCACATGTATAGTAGGTGTTTTCCGGTTTGTTGATTCGTGCATGTTGTTGTTTCTAATGCACGTAACCAAACCCTGCGTGCCATGTAATCCGCAATTAAATTATGAAGTCTTTCAAATTTTATTCTCAAATATTTCATCTATTTCAAATTCCGTACTCTTTTCCCAAAGAAATCGGTTATGCAAACAATACAATTGGGACAACAGCGTGTGTGGCAACTCTAAACAATACAGGGGTTCGCTTGTGTTATTGCGCCGACGAACTCGCATTCCAAATTGCGTCGCCTATCTCACATTCTCTACTTCATATTTCGTTATCTTTTCCAATTTTGCATTCCAAACTACGCGGACACTTAAAGATATTACTAATAAGCTTCGCGAATTCCACTAAAATTTGAAGCTGAATGACCTACATATAAATATTTTTTTAAAAAATTTCCAGCTCAATTGGCGATAGTATCCTCTAAGCACTGCTCTATTGGCAACAGGGCTCTAGTCGCCATTCTAGTCACCAATTAGAATGGCGACAGGAGTCCATTTCTGTTAAAAAAATTTACTATTTATTTTTGTAATTGTTTTTTTAAAAATAATATTATTTTAAAAAATCTCCAATTGCCCATGCTGGCAGTGGCACTTCACATCGAACCAGATTTTTGCAACTTTAATTGTACTTTTGACATGATATTTGCATATAAAGAGTTCCTCCATAACGAACGGAATCGCTGTCTTCTGCATATGCAACGATAACTTAACAGATAATATTTACTGTCTGCATGGTAGGATTATAGTTATAGATTGGTCCTTGTAATACCATAATTTATCTACACTTTACTTGGTTGTTCTCCTTTCCTTGAAAAAAGAATGCTCACAATGATCTATGGATGCGGTGTTGTATGTAATTGTTGGATTTTGACCCCATCGTTCCTAGCTATATGACATAGAAGTTTAGGATCATTCAGATTTTTTTAAGAGGACATGAGGACATGAAAACGACCTTTTCTATTATAATATTTCATTGCTAACTGGCTATGTTTGTCGTATGTCTCAGCCCTTTAATGTCCTGCGCTATGAGATTGGACAGAGGTATGCTTCACACTATGATGCATTTGACCCGGCTCAGTATGGTCCACAAAAAAGTCAAAGGGTATGTTCTAGTTTCGTTTGCATTCTGCCTGACTTGAACTTTCTTGGTTCTTGATGTTTAGCAGCTCTTTTTATTCTTATGTGAAGAGACACACTGGGGTTTTGAAAAGAACAGCTATCATAACATGTCTATTTTTTACCAGAGGACCCTACATCTGAGATCTTAAGTTTTGTCTAGCATGTTTATCTCCTGCATTCCTGTACGTTTGTCTCTTTGATTCCCCACAATTGCAGCGCACTCTGCATCAGCTTTTCAGAAATATGTTGTTCTGCAGTCTGCTTAATTGAACATTTAACAAAAGCAATTTTAGTTAAATGATTCAATTATATAACTAAGGAACTATTGAAATGCAATTTCTCAGGTGGCATCTTTCTTGCTCTATCTCACGGATGTCGAAGAAGGGGGAGAAACTATGTTCCCATACGAGGTGAGCACTAAGAAAATTTTGCTGTGTGTTGTCAGTAGATTATAATGATTTCTTTGTTGATTCGCAGAATGGGGAAAATATGGATATAGGCTATGACTATGAAAAATGCATTGGCTTAAAGGTTAAACCAAGGAAGGGTGATGGTCTCTTGTTTTACTCCCTTATGGTAAATGGCACCATTGATCTGGTATGTTCCTTCCACTCAAGTCGTTCGTGGCTTTCCCTTTCTCTTTACTCAGTAGAAACTCATGTCGTGGCAAAATCAAGGATTTTACATAAATCAAAGATGTTTAATATACCTAGCAAATTTATCTTTCATCCTTAGTGAATGTCAAATTCTGTGCAAGATGTATCTGGAGTTACACATGTTCAATTCTGATATTGGTTCTAGATGGCTTTGCAGCCAAACATCTTTTGGATTGTGGACTTGTAACTCTAGTATGAACGTGTTGTTGCAGACTTCACTTCATGGTAGCTGCCCAGTTATCAAGGGAGAGAAATGGGTCGCCACAAAATGGATTAGAGATAAGACGGTGTAAATGTGGTTAACAGGCAGAGTCGCAAATATAACATAGGCAAATACTAACCATTTTTGTACACATTTTTGTATTCGGACATTACATTTATGCTTTAACTCTCTCTCTCTATATATATATATATATAGGACGTCCGTTTCGTACTCTCGGGAGTATGTACTTCCATACCTATATACCCTTGATCAACTTTGAGATATGTACCAACTGAGTGGGGACTTCCTTAATGGATACATCCGTTAGTGGTGTTAATACTACATTGAACATGCAGAGCTAATCCCTAAAAACAAGCGAACAGTGCATACTTTGTTGTATTGTGCATGTTGTTTGATCATTCAAATTTTGAATTGGTATTAACGGTGCATGCTTTGTTGCATTGTGCGTACGTGCTATAAAGAATCACGTGGACATTGGATGGTACATGTTTCGTTGAAATAGGAGACTAATAAAGAAGTATATCGAAAAATTGATAGGCCCAAAAAATATCATGAGTATGGAGACTAAAAAAAGAAGTATATTAAAAGATATTAACAGTGTCAGGAGTATATACTGGCATAAGAGATTGAGTGAAGAGTACATCCCGTAAAGTAGTGTTCATGCTCTGAAGAGAAAAAAAGCATTGTTTTCATAAAAGAAGTATATTACTAATTTTAAAAAAACCCGGAGATCGCAGGATGCACAACGTCAAGATTGCAATATTTGAACTAATACAAGTATTACAAAAGAGGTATGTTGTACCCAATGACTCAAAATTCTGATTTAGAAAGCCTCGTGGACAACTAATTGCTTGAAAGAAGGTGTCGTGGACTTAGTTTGTTGCATCCGGGAGAAAATGAGGTGGCATACGCAATTGAAAGCTTGAAGCTAGGAACGGCCACGGCCGTACTTCGTAATCCTGGAGTAAGCTAGGAACGGCCACGGTCGTACTCCATATTCCTGGAGTATACTCACGTCGTGAGCACTTTGCAAACGAAAAGTTTGTGCTGTTTTGGTGCTCCGGGGTGTTTGCGATATTGGAGAATGTACATGGATGCACTTTGCATGGAGGATTAGAGATGCTATCACATATTTCGACTGGTGATGAGCTAGTACATGGATATAATGCTGGGGGGCAGCCAAGGAGGTATATGATTCCTTTAGCCTATGAACTAATGGTTGGCCATGTATCAATATATTTTCCTATCAGCATGTAAAAGTATGTTGTGCTCATGTGTTTTATGTTCCCTTCCCATGCTGTACCTTGCTCCTGTTATTTTGTATTTCCTTAACTGGATGATCATAGGCTTTTTTTGCCTGCACAATGTTCAGGCAAGAAATATCAATTACAGATTGATTCAGAGTAACCAAACAGTAGATAAAGCAACTTCAGTAAACAAGGGGATGTTGCATTCAGTCCTTCAATGTTCAATGTTCTTAGAATGAGATGTTGTGCTTCAGTGACTATCCATATATTTGTTGATTACAGATATGAAGTATGCTTCTCTCTTCTAATTACAACACTGTTTTTGGAAACAGAATATACTCCTTAGGATATCATGCAATTACGCCCATGTAGCATCCATATATTTGTACCACAGCAACTAAGAAAGTGAATTGGTGCTGTATTACTCAGTAGAAATAATGAACGATATGTATATTTGAGGAGAACCATCAAGAATCTACATTAGCAACAGACATGTACCCATATTTTGGAGTGGTGAATCATTGAATGAGCATCATGATACTGCAGCCACTAAGTTGGATAAAAATCCATAAGGAATTTTATGAAATAAAAAAGTAAGTATATTACAAAGAACTAACATGACTGAAGTGCACCAAGTCAATCAAATCGGTTCCAAATCTCATGCCACAAGAAAAAGCTACTACTGAAATCACATACAGAAACAAGGGTGGTTCTTTGTCAGTATACCCTTTTCTCCCACAGCAGATGCCCTTTTCCAAAATGGAAATACCCAAAAGAGTGCTTAAGTTTCTTAGCAATACTTGAACAATACAATTCAACTGACCATGCAAACAAGTGCAAAACGGAATAAATCTTCCGACTGAATCATGTCATCCCCTAGGCACATACTATCTACCATCTCTATACCATGATTCAGATGGATTTTAATGTCTAGAGCATACATCCCTACTACCCAATTCGTCTCTAATAATGTCATCGACAGCATGCAGCTACGCAATGATTCGGACGGATTTCAATTTCTGATTGATTTGGAATTCAGAGCTTGCATCTTTGATTTTGGTATAGCTAAAATGTTAAATGTGGATGCATCAAACTGCACAAGTCTAGCTGGGACAAAAGGGTATCTTGCCCCAGGTAAAATCACATGTACATTCAACTTGTTACTGCTGTTAGTATTACCTATTCTATTGCTGAGTTCACTTATGGTTAAGCTGAAGCATTACCTATTCTTGCTTGATAAAATTAGGATAATTGGCGTACAGTATGCATATGTTAGCATTCAATCAAACTACAATACTAAATTAGAGGACTGAAAGTTGTACATTGTACAATATACCCTTTTCTCTACCTGTGTATATACACCTGGATGTTCATGTCCTTCTTGTTGGCCTCAAGCTGTCTCCCTGCAAAACTCAAAAGAAATCCCAACAAAACCAGATCAAGAACCTCTCTCTCTTCAAGAAGACAAGATTCCATTCGAAGGAGTTGTGAAAAGGTTAGCCGAAACACACCAGGCACGTTCATTCTCTTCCCCATCTTGCTTCTCTATTCTTCTCCCCACTGCTCACCCATGGAGTTTGCTCCTTGGCTCTCCCCTCCACCCGACCGGCTTGGCTCCCATAGTGCCGCCATCGCCGCCGGCCGCTTCGCCACGGCCAGTGTCCGCCACCAATCGCCGCTCTGGCCCTCTCATGGCGCCGCTCCACCGGCCCGGCCCGCTCGACGCCTCTCCTCCTGGATCGGGTCGCCATCGGCACTCTGCTCCCTACGGCCGACAACGAGGCCTCCGCGCCTCCATCGGCCGGTGGCCTTGGCCGCCTCCGCGACCGCGCCCCGACTGGGCTCGCCAAGACGCCACGGCCCGCCTCGCAGCCGACGCGGAGGGAGGGGAGGCGGAGACGGGTCACGGATTGGTGCGAGAGGAGGACTACGGGCGGGTGGGGCGCAAGGCGAAAGCGGCAGGTCGCCAGCAGCCAAGAAGCCTGAATGGTAGTTGAGATCGTGCCTGCCTCACGGTCCGGTCAATCAGGCAGTAGCGTGCTCGAATTGGCTGGCGGCGGCGGCGGCATATCGGTCGCCGCGTACTGTAAATAATTGGGAATTTGGATGGTTGTAGTTGCAGGTGACGTGAGGAAGGGCGGATATACCGAGAGGTCGTTATGGATATTGGGTCGGGTTGGGTTGCGATAACAAAAAAAACTGGTACCATGGCCTCACGCTGCTCACCAAAAAGCACGCATCTCAACCCGATAACGGTGTTTGCAACTGAAGGTCTACGGTGGATGAACGGGGAGTACGTACTCCTAGTAATACACACACACGTCTGTTTCGTACTCCTAGGAGTATGTACTCTTACTTTTAATATAACACTTAAACAAACATATTATAATTTTTTTAATCATTTTCAGATACTTAAATACCAATTATAAGATACTCCAATGCGACTTCGATTGAAAATTTTTCATTGGAGCCTTTTATTTTTTTTCTATATACATTTTTTCATATATAAAAGAGGTATATACACATATTCGCTATAAAAAGTGAACTTCAATGAAATTTTTCATGAAACTCAATATAGGTATCTTATAATCATTATTGGAGTATGCTCAAATAGATAAAAAAGTATCATCATACGATTTAGTGATATATGGGAAGCGAAAGTTTGTACTCCAGGAGTATCATACCATAATTGGTATTTAAATATATCTGTTTAATGGTAATATGAGTAAGCTCGGCCGGAGAAAAAAAACCCACCATTGTGGTAATACTTAAACCGCAACATTATTGATCATTCTGGTGTCAGCAGACAGCAGCGCCGCAAAGAGCTAAAGACTTGATGAAGTGTGCTAGCGCTACTCCGTGATGGGCTGATGGCTCATCACTCATATGTTCCCGCGTGTGCGTGTGCATAAACACTTCAGCAGGACGGCTGGCGCGGCAGCCGGCAGAGAATGGAGGCGGCCGGCAGCCGAACGCGCGACCGGGAGGGATAAGACGGGAGTGGCCCGTGCGCGGCTCGGTAGCAGCTGACCACGCGCGGCGCAACGGCAGGAGCAGGCTGGCCAACTTTGCTAGATAGCTCGAAGGCGCTATGTCGACGGGCAGTGTTGGGCAGGGCATCGGCTGAGCACCAGCTGCGGCCGATGGCTGGCGCAACCGGCGTCAGTGCACGAGGATTGGGGCAATGTAGAGGGCGGAAAAGAGCGGCGGCGTCTGCTCCCAGGTTCGAGTATCCGCGAGGCCGTGGGCTTGGAATCCTGTCCTGTCACATGTGATGATGTGATACAAGTGCCTTGCATTGCCAGTTGCTGCTTGTGATGTACGACCCAACCCAGGTATACACTCCCGTACAATGTTTTATTCTAAAACCCCTTTAGGTTTTGTTTGGTTGGGCCGCAATGCCAGCCGAACTTATCAATACCGTTTCGATACCGGTCAGTATGGCTGGTATGTATTATTTCGCCACTTAAACCGGTATAGAGCAGCTCTGTATTCCATATCGGCCTCGATATCGATCAATACCGGCCATACGGGCTTCGATACCAGTCAATACGGGACATACCGACGGAATTGATAATACGTCTATTGTACTTATTGAACTACAAGTTATATTTGATCCTACTACTATGTATTTGAAATAATATTATAAGTGAAATTTGGTGTGCACACAATTAAACATATATGTACTTATAAATATATATTATTATATTAAACTCTAAAACGGTACGTCGGTATGGACCGGTATCGGAATGTCTCGTTCCAAGAGACAAGCCGGTATGACCTCTGAAATGTTATTGACAAGTATGGTTTTCCTAGCTCATTCGTGTGAAGCTGAGATTTTAGTTTAAATTCTCGGTCACCCATATGGATCCTGGCCGGAAATGGACCTCCCAAACAAGACCTTCATGTTAGATTTAATAAAACGGGTAGCTCTAGAGCCTCGGATCAAACTCCGCCAGGTGGATTTACCGCTCTAAGTTACTTCGCGCTTGATCAGAGTTCATGAAAATTTTGGACTAGACTATGCAATCGAATGACCATTTCAAGTTATGCGTTTGTGTTCCACTTATTTTCCAAAGATTCTATGAAAAAGCAACCGTGAAAAATCTAATACATGTTTGACAAATTAGATTAAAGTTTAACAAATTCTTTCAGGTAGTGTTTGGTGGAACTAAGTGGGATGGGATGGGATTATCCTAATTTTATGGAATGGGTTGGGATGAGATGGTCCTAGCTAGGTGTTTGGTTGGGAGGATTGGATGGTTCCAAATTTTGTTTGGTCGTGAGGATAGGATGGTTCCAAATTTTGTTTGGTCGTGAGGATTAGGATGGGATGGAATTATCTCATTTAGTGTTTGGTTGTAGTACTGTGATGAGATGAGATTGGTTATGTGAAGAAAATTCCTAGATGTAGAGTTCTTTCCACTTTCTAACTCCATTTATTACAGTTTTTTTGGTAGTCATGGCTCATGAGCAATGCAATGCACTGGCATTTTTGTTTCTCCCAGGAGATCTCTGGCCACAGCAATCTTTGAAAGCACACACGATTCTAGCAATGTTGAGTGCTTGTGCACTACCTCTGTAACATGCACCAACTGTTGAAAACTACATGATACACGAAGCAATAAAGCATTTGATGTTTGGTTACACACCGAAGGCACTAAACAGAAAAAGAATGCAACCATTCAAGGTTACGATCTCATGTTCACAGTTTAAGAGAAAAAAAATTAGTACTACCACAGAGGCAATCCCCAGTCTCTGCTTGCTCAGTACTCACTTGCAAGCATCAATACCAAGCACAACCTTTCACTGATCACCAATAATTACTAACAAGTTCAAACATGACCATCATCCTGATCTCAATACTCGTCGCTGGTCACCAGATGCTCTGGTCGCTGGTCGCGGCCGTAGCCGGCTTGCAGGTCCTCGATGGTCCTCCTCGCCTAGCCCTTGCAGCCGCCGCCGGGAGGGCTCCCCTCGCCAGCCCCGCCGCCGCCGGCCGGTATCCCTGTGCCGCCCCTTCCCGCCAGATTTGGCTGAAGGCTCATAGAAATGATGCACTTAACTAATTCATTGGTATACAGGAATATATATACAATGGTGACGCTAACGTGAATACATGCAGCAACTGCTAATGTGAATGTAGCAACTCGTATTAATCTTCTGGTTGAACCGATGCATCACATGCGAATTAATCTCCTAGTTGAACCGAGGCGTCACATGCACACGCATGGTAGGCTAACACCCCCATAGTTGGAACGGGAGCAGGACAGGCGTGCAAACTAGAGCAGAACTCCTTGAAGATGGCCGTGGAAAGGCCCTTGGTGAAGATGTCGGCGTACTGCGAGGTGGTCGGTGCGTGAAGAACGCGGACCTCACTGAGAGTGACGCGGTCCGGAACAAAGTGAAGATCAATCTCACATGTTTCGTCCGTTGGTGCTGGACGGGATTAGTCGAGAGGTAGACTGTGGATATCATGGGGATATGCTCATGATCTTAGGATGATGAAACAATTGGCTATATTGCTTTTGGTTTGAAGTTTCACGTGTTTTCGGCAAAGTTAAACTGCTGATCTTTAGCCATTTTGGGAATTTGGCTTTGGAATAGATTGAGTTCGTAGGCTATAGTGCATATGTGTTGCATGTTGCATGTTTTCACTAACGTGGGTCAAGTTGTGAAGAACTTGTTCCCGGATTCGTGTTTGCTTGTCTATTGCTGTGCAGGTGGCTTGAAGGTCAACGACGGTCAACGGCGAGGAGGATCGGGACTAAGCTTGGAGAGCTGAGATCCAGAACGATAATGGATGCCGGGTGAGGTCATGTGACCCAAGCGTGGCGCAGAATAGACAAGGATGACCGAACAGGCAGTTCGGTGCGACTGGTTTGATCAAGCGGTGCAAGGGTCGGTGTAAGTGCCAAGGTGGTCCGGTGGGAACCGGATGAGAGAGACTTGCCGACACGATGAGAACCGCTGGATCAACCTACACGTGGCGAAGCAGGCAATTGCTTCAACAGGATTGGACTCGGTCTTTGGAAAAGATCGAGAAGGGGTATTTTGATAATTTTACCAAATACCACCTTGGTGATCTAATGCCAACCCGCGGCGCAAGACGGTGCGTCAAGAAGTGGATTAGGTCAAGAGAAGTGAAGACGGCGTTTTAAAATACGTGCGTGTGTGTTCCGTTGTTGTTGGGCCTTAACGGAAGCCCATTAGGTTTAATCTTCTAGAAGCCCCAATTCTAAAAGGGTTTTAGGGTTGGTGGCTGTCATATAAAAGGATGGAGATGGGATATTCGTGGTGTTGCTCCCGCAGAAAAGTAGAAGCTCCTGTGGCGGTGGCCGCTGGAGAACAGGAGGCCCTGGCGGCGCCTTGTTAATCCAGTAGAAAAGTAGAAGCTCCTGTGGCGGCGCCCGGGATCCCTCGCAAAAACCTGAGCATCATGGCGGCGGCCTGTGCTGCGCCTGGGAGAAAAATCAGGAGCCCTGTGGCGGCGCTTTGATCCCTGCCCGCAAAAACCAGTGGCTCTGGCAGTGGTTTGACCCATCGGCTTGTGAATCAAAGATTTTGCATTGAGTTTTGTTTTTATTGCTACTGTGGCTGCCTTAAATGATCTGACTGAGGTGTTGATGTTTATTTCCATCGGTTTGCAGCCTCGTGTAAGAGATCTCCTTCTTTGGATAATCTGAAGTACACTGTTGTTGCAATTTATCTATTCCTTGGCTGCAGTCTCTTCTTGCATGCTTGTCGCTCGGATCTGTGTAGTTGGATGCGGGTCACTAGTTGTGCCGCCCCGAAAAACAGAGGTCAGGTGCGCCGTGAAAGTACCGCAAAAACCGGATGTCCGAGCGGCAAGCAGAAGGCATACTACGCTCAGACCGATAGACATGGTTGTAGTCGTTTGATTCCAAGCTTTAGTCGGTGTTGGTTTTTATTTCTCGATCTGCACGCTTGGCTGGATCCAGCATTGACCGATTGAGTTTCTTTGCAAGGGATCAAGCGAACAGGTTTAGCTGCAGTTTCTGCCAGAGAGGGCGGCGTGCGGCGTGTTCTCCAAAAACCAAAGCATTGCATTAAGTATAGAATTTTTTTATTGCTTTGGATCTTTGGTTTTGACTCCCAAAGCACGAGCTGTGCGTGTAGGCAGAGAAATCCTTGAGTGCCAGCGGTTTGTTTTCTTTAGCTTTGTTTATTTGTTTTTGGCTGCTGTTCCTTGTGTGTGCTTGTTCTGCTCAGCGCTATGTGTTGATGTGGATATCCAGTGCATGTGGCGGATTGTCCCTCAGCAGAAAACTAGAGCCCCTGAGCGGCAGCAGTAGTGATCGCCATTTTCCGTTCTTGCGAATTTGTGTTTTGCTGCAACTTGTTGATTAGTTTTTGCCTTGGGCTGCCATCTGTTGTGATTGAACTTTTGTTGATTGCTTGTGTGGATCGGTGCTGCCTCAAGAACGACAGTGTCTCATGTGACAGATATTGTTGGACCGACTGGGTTGGTGTATGCTGTTGAGTTCTCGCACAGGAGCGGCAGGGATCCTCGTGTGCTATATCTCGGTGCAATGCCTTGATTTATTTCTTAATTGCTTCTTGTGCTGTAACTGTTCATCTCGTATATACAGCAAGCTAGTTAGTCCTTGCGCTTCTTCCTATGCGGTTGTGAGATGTTTTTGGTCTTTTGCTTCAGGGTTTGATCGGATTCAACACAAGTCATTCGCTGTGCCTGTATACAGATCTTCATAGCTTTTATAGCTATTGGAGTGAAAGTAGTGTTGAGGTCGATCGAGTTGAAAATTAGAGAAAGCGTCTATTCACCCCCCCTCTAGTCGCCTTTCCGGTCCTACATAGACTACACTGATGTTGTCACAAAAACAACCGTAGCCTGTTGAAGAGGGCGATGTAGTTCGGCGAGGAGTTGGCAAAGCCAACAGGACTCGACGACGGCGTTGGCGACGGCGCGGTACTCAACCTCGGCACTAGAACCGGAGACTGTCTGCTGTCGCTTGGAAGATCACGAAATGAGGTTATCGCCAAGAAAGACACCATAACCCGAAGTAGACTTGCGGCTGTCAGGGCAGCCGGCCCAGTCGGCGTCGGTGTAGGCAGTAAGAGAGGTCGGTGAAGTCCGATGGAGTTGCAAGCCGTAGTCGATGGTACCCTTGAGGTAGCGAAGAATGCGCTTGAGGAGATTGGCATGCGGCTCGCGTGGATCATGCATGTGAAGACAAGCTTGTTGCATGGCGTAGGCGATGTCCGGATGTGTGAACGTCAGGTACTGAAGGGCACCGGCAATGCTCCTATAATCGGTGGCATTGGCCACCGATTCACCGGCGGAGGGGAGCTTGGAGCTGGAGTCGACTGGTGTGCTACAGGGGTTGCAGTTTGTCATGCCTGCGCGGGCAAGTATGTTCTCAGTGTATTGACGCCGACAGAGGAAGAAGCCAGAGCTGGTGCACTGTACGGAGACGCCGAGGAAGAAGTGCAAATCGCCGAGGTCCTTGAGGGAGAATTCGCTGTGAAGCGAGTTGATCACTTAGCGAAGTAGTGGCGGTGAGGACAATGTCGTCGACGCTACAACAGGAGGTAGATAGTTTCCGCGCCATGACGGTAGATGAACAGGAAGGGGTCTGCCTTGGAGGCGGAGAATCCCAAAGACACAACGTAGGTCACAAAGCCACTGAACCATGCCCATGGGGTCTGCTTGAGGCCATATAGGGACCTGTTGAGGCAGCAGACATGCGAGCTGTGCGCGGGGTCGACGAAGCCGGAGGGTTGTTGATAGTAGGCGGTCTCAGTGAGTGTGCTGTTGAGGAAGGCGTTGTTGATGTCGAGCTGATGCACTGACCACTCGTTGGCGAGCGCAATGGTGAGGATAGTGCACACGGTGGCCGGTTTCACAATTGGACTGAACGTCTCATCGAAGTCAACGCCGGGTCACTGGGAGAAACCGCGGAGGACCCAACGAGCCTTGTATCGATCCAAGGAGCCATCGGGCTTCAACTTGTGTCGAAAGATCCATTTTCCTATCACAACATTAGCACTAGCAGGACGTGGAACGAGCTCCAACGTGTTGTTTGCGCGCAAGGCGTCGAACTCATGTTGCATGGCGAGATGCCAGTTCTCGTCATTGAGCGTCATGCGGTAGGTCCGCGGGATCGGTGAGGGAACGGCCACATGTAGGTTGAGCCAGTCGACGGGAAGCTGGAAGCCATGTTTGCCGCGGGTTGTCATGGAGTGCTCATTGACAATCGGATCAATGGGTATAGCCGAAGGCGGTGGGTGTGCAGCAGCGACGTCGGGCACATGCGGGGGCTGTGCGGGTGCAGGTGCGGTATCATGTGGGGACGTGGGAGCATGCGCAACGATAGGTGCGAGGGGAAGCAGCATGGTGGGTGCGTGGGAGTAGGTGCGGGTGCTGGGGCGAGGGGAGTCACGGGTCATGTGATAGGCAAGGGAGTAGGGGAGCAGGCGCAGATGTGTGAGCGATGACTAAAAGGAAGTCAAAGTCAGAGGGCACCGGCGGGTTAGGTTGCTCGGATAAAGGAAAGGAAGATTCATCAAAGATGATGTGACGAGAGATGATGATGCGATTTGTGGAGAGGTCGAGGCAGCGGTACCTCCTATGGTGTTCAGGATAGCCGAGAAAGACACAAGGTGTGGAGCGCGGCGCAAGTTTGTGCGTGGCGGTGGCTGAGAGATTAGGGTAACACCTACAACCGAAAACAAGGAGATGAGAGTAGTCGGGAGGTGAACTGAAAAGAGCTTGGTAGGGGATGCCAAAATTGAGTGTTTTAGTGGGGTGGAGGTTGAGAAGATATGTGGTAGTGTGGAGAGCTTCAACCCAATACGAAGGCGGTATGCTCGCTTGAAATAGAAGAGAGCGGAGAATGTCATTGGTAGAGAGGATGATATGTTCCGCCTTACCGTTTTGTTGGGAGGTGTGTAGGCATGACATGCGGAGTGCAATGCCATGGGAGAGAAGGTGATGGCGCATGGAAGAGTTATCAAATTCGCCGTCGTTGTCGCACTGAATGGCGCGAACGAACGAGGAGAATTGAGTGCCGACATAGGCAAAGAAATTGCGAAGAGTGGTAAAAACATCAGATTTAAGACGAAGGGGAAACACCCATAAGTAGTGTGTAAAATTGTCGAGGACAACGAGATAATACTTGTAGCTGGAAACATTGGGAACGGGCAAGGTCCAAAGATCACAATGTATTAAATCGAAAGCTGTATTAGTGCGAGTGGATGAAGGAGAAAAGGGGAGACGCACATGTCAGCCTAATTGGCACGGATGTCACAAGGTGTATGTGGAAATTTTATGACATGAAATATGGGAAGCAATAGCAAGATGTGATAAAGCTTGGTTGCCGAGATGTCCAAGACGACGATGCCACGTTGTAGAGGATGGAGTTGTAATGAAGAAGGCGCAAGGAGCAGAAGGCGGCTAGTGAAGGGTGTAGAGGTCGCCATGACTATTGCACCTTATGATCACGTTCTTGGTGTGAAGATCCTTTATAGAAATGCCATAAGGGTCAAATTCAATAGAACAGTGGTTATCTAAAGTGAACTAACGAACGGAAATAAGATTTTTAATAAGAGACGGTGTCGGAATAACATTGTTCAACCGGAAAGAATGATGAGAAAAATTGAGAGAGGCCGTGCCGGTATGGGTGATTGGGAGATGAGACCCATTGCCGACAATAGCGTATGGAGATGCAGCGGAAGGGACACAGGAGAAAGAAGAGAGATTACCATGCTCCGAGGTCGTGTGTGTGGACGTCCCGGAGTCCATGTACCACTTGAAAGATGGTGGTGCCAGCGTCATGGTGTTGTACACGTGCATCAGTTGGTTCTGGTCCCAAGACGCGGGCAGAGCGAAGGAGGGCAGTGCAACCACATATGCCTGAGCGCCGGTTTGCGCAAGTGGCGGGACGGTGGCGGTGAAGGCGTTGGGCGGACGTGGGCCAAGGAGGCCTTGGTTGGTGGGTCGGGGGTGCTTGTCCAGGCCACATCTGGATGGACCTAGCCCACGAGTTCTGGAGCGACGGCCAGGGGACGGAACCCTTGCCGCTGTTGTTGTTGGAGTTCCCACTGCCGCCACCACCGTTGATGGAATCATCGCCTCCGCGGTTGTTATTGCGGCAGCGGTTGTAGGTGGAGTAGTTGCCGCCGCCGTTATTGCGGTTGGAGTTGGTGCCACGGGACTGTCCGCTGCCGGCGACGTTGGATGAAGAGCCGCTAGAGGTGCTCTTGGAATTGTTGACGATGAAGGCCGAGGGTGGGGAAGACTCGGACCCCATCGTGAGTTCTTCGAGCATGAGGGCAGAACGCGTCTCGAGAAAGGGTGACACGGGGTGTTGCATGGACAGCAATGTGCGCATGTGGACGAGGCGTGGGCTCAACCCGCGCAAGGTGTTGAGGACGTGTAACAGCCCAAGATCCATAAGTTGGATTAGTTAAGTATCTAATGTGCATTTGTGAAATTTTGGACGCGTCGGCCGCAAGGGCCCAGGCGTCGGGGGGCGCTGGGCGGTCATGTGGGTGCGGTGGCCGTAAGGGCTCATCGATCGTGAGGGCGCAGGCGTCTAGGGGCACAGGGCGATGAGTGCGGCCGCAGGGCGCTGGGAGGGCACCGCGGACATGTGGGCGCGCAAAGCGCGCTGGGCTCAGGTGCATAGGCTGCGTGGGGTGCCGCGAGTGCATAGGGCTTCAGGGCGCACGAGGGCGTTGGGCAATATGTTAACTTCCTCCAATTCACGAGGAAGCCCTCCACTTGTTGGCAATCTGGTCAATATCTTAATTGTATCACAAAAGAACCATTGCATGGTTATGACGGGTCCAACAAGGGTGATCCAAATAGGTAGGCTTCTTGTGAACAGACAACGAAATCCAATGCTTTTCACAGCATGTATGATATTCTTAGCCTTTTTGTTGTACAAGATGAGACAATGTTATCTACCGGATTTGAAACAACAGTACCAACAGCACCAGAGATATAGCCAGCTAGACAAGTAGCACCAAGCTGCTGCACTGTTGAACAATCCTTCTTTTTCATTTGAATGACTCTTTGATATAGGAAGTCCACAGTATGCTCAAATGTCGAAAACATTAGCATTGAAAATGGAAGATTCCGTCCCCAAAGCGGTAAAAGGCCCTTGTAAGCCAGACGAGCCTTCAGTGGCATACACCCTTGGAAAGCCATCAACCAAACCTTTTGCCAACATGGGATGTGTCTGCACACGGGCTTTCACCGCTTCAAAGGGGCAGAGGGCAACATCAACTATGATTTGAGCAGAGGCACTGCTAAGAAAGTAAATGGTGCTCTTATTTCTGTCCACTAGCACATCAGAATATCGGGCGCGCGGGGCGCTCCGAGCAGGGCGGCCGCAAGGGTGTAGGGTGACCCGACGGGCGCAGGGCGTCGCGGGAGCACTTCCATGGGTGTGACTGTGTGAGCGCCAGGGCACCGTAGGGACACCGGGGCGCGCGGACAACGACAGGTTCGACAAGACATGGTTCAGGAACATCAATGTTCATTGTATGTGTTTTGGATAGTAGCATATTTGAGAAGAATGCTTTAGGTCCATGTACAGAATAGTCTGTACTGCTAAAATCATCCACCGATGGAAGAACAAATCTGTACTAGTTCTTTAAAGGAAGATCCGCAAGGGAACTAATAGGATTAAGGACAATCCTCATGCTCGGCTGAATCTGTCTCCAGAGTATGCGTAGAAGTGGAGAAACTTTTTTCCTAGCATGACTTAGCGGATCAATGACAGCATCGATGTGAATACTTGAATTAATATTATTCGGTTTAATTGCACAAACACAAGTGAGGGCGCTGAGACGCATGGGTGCTGCAGGTGGCCGCTGGCGGCACGGGAGCACAGGCGTCGCGGGCGGCGCAAGGGGGCGGGGCGCCGCGGGCGCTCGGGAGCACGGCGTGTGTAGCTAGCCACAGAGTGTGGAGCTGTTGTTAGTTGTTAATCTTGCTGTTTAGCTAGTTGCCCACGTTAGTCTTGCATTTTATATTGGAAAAATTCCGGTTTACTCCTCTGAACTATCAGAAAAGTTTGGTTTACCCCCTGAACTGCAAAACCGGTTATTTAACCCCCTGAAATTTTCAAATCCGGTCAAATAACCCCCCTGTAGCGGTTTGGAGCGGTGGTTTTGGTGACGTGGCAGTGGTTTTGGTGACGGGGAGAGAGAGAGACGTGAAAACCGGTGTACCCCTATCTCTAACTCGTGGGCCCCGCCTTTGCTTCTTGTCAGCATGTGTTTGACTAGTGTGAACGCTCCATCTCTCTCTATTTCTCCACCGCTCCTCCTTCCTTCTTTCTATCCCCAATCTCCCTCGGTGGTTCGCCAGTTCGCCACCATGAAAGCACCCTGTCGGCCACTACCGCCGCCACGCCCAGCGATCGCGCCGCCGACTCGTCGCACTTCTCCATCTCTCGCCATACCACTCGCTCATTGTGAACATCTGTAGCGTTGTACATCATCGCACGGCGGCCACGACGGCAACGAGAACCGCCAATGCCACGCTGCCGCGACGCTCGATGAAGACTGCGGTGAGGAGGAACGCGTCTTGACGCAGCTGCCACCCCGGCGGTGTCCCCGCGCGGAGGCCATCGAGGATGTAGAGCGCCGAGCGTGGCCTCGACGAGAAAGCCCACCGCGGTGTGCGCCACGAGGAGGAGGCGCTGGGCCGAGGAAGACGGGCGCGGCGGGGTTGGGCTTGCGGGCCTCTACGGAAGGCGAGGGCGAGAGGAGGAGGAGGTAGGGGAGCATGAGGACGGCGAAGGCGATATCGGAGAGCGCACGGTGGTGGAGAAGGCGAGCACGGCCGCCGTGCTCCAGCGTGTTGAGTTGCTTGATGGAGAAGAGGTAGTAGTGGTGGCGCGGGTGCAGGTGGGACGAGGTCATGGTCGGATGCTGGCCAGGGGCATCGAGCCGAGGACGGAAGCGTGATGCCCTCAAGACGTCGGGCCGACGCCGCCGGATATGACGCGCTGCGAGCGAGTGATTTGTTGCGTTGCGCGCCATTCGAAACTTGAAGCGAACAAGCGGCGGCGGCAAAGGCTGCACGAGCGACGACCCGGACGAGGACGGACGACGGCGCGAGGACGGCGGCAAAGGGCTTGTTGGAGCAGCGGACGGGGAGAGCCACTTGGCGTGTATGAACTCGGGCTTGCGACTTGCGAGACGGCAAGGAGGCGAGAGAGTAGTCGGAGGAGGAAGAAGATGGTGGTTTTCACGTCTCTCTCTCCCGATCGATCTCTCTCTCGACCACCAAAACCACCGCCACGTCACCAAAAACCACCGCCCAAACCGCTACGGGGTTATTTGACCGAATTTGACAAATTCAGGGGGTTAAATAACCGGTTTTGTAGTTCAGGGGGTAAACCAGACTTTTCTGATAGTTCAGGGGAGTAAACTGGACTTTTTCCTTTTATATTTGCATGGTGCGGTAGATGAGTTAGTGACGAGGACATAATAATCCTCATTTTATCTTTTATCTATAATTCTTATTATAGATAAATATGACGTCATGTGGACCCTGAGTATACCCCTTAATGTTATGAGGGAAGAGCCTAATGGGTGGTCGTAAGTTCTTCTATGACCACCCCCATAGTCGTAAGTTATGCTACGACTACCCCCATAGTCGTAAGATATGCTACGACTATCCCATAGTCGTAAGTCTTGCTACGACTATCTCATAGTCGAGGCTCCTCTACGACTAGGTCACCACGACCACCTTATGATCAAATAAACCTATGCACAAGTGGGTCTTATTGATTAAGGGATTCAAACAGTCATCATCATACCGTTATTCTCGAGGATTAATGACACGTAATACTCCATTATCTCTCGTAAATAGTCATGAGCGACGTGGAGGAGTTAATACACCGGTGATTATTACTAACGCGCTTGAATACACGGGAGGTGATGAGGCGCCGCTTATTCGAGTATCGCCGCTCCTTCACGCACTATAAAAGGCGCAATCGAGAAAGGAAAGAAGGATCAATCGGCCATCAGAATACAAGCACTATCTGTAATAGTCCTAGTTTTTCCCCGATTGTTCGTAATACACTCAATACCATACACACACAGAGTAGGGTTGTTATTCTCTCCGGAGAAGGCCTGAACTCGTATAAAAATCCCGTGTCAATCTCTCGTGATTCCATTCTAGGAGACCCCGAATCAAACAATCTTTACGTAAGTTCGGTTCTAAAACAAGCTTGGCGCCGACCGTGGGGATCTTCGGTAATCTCTTGTCAACATACTCTCTGTTTTCCAAATCTCATGCACTCATGGCGGAGAATGGAACGAGGAGAATTGGTTCGACTTGGCAGACACGCAGACGTCGACATGGATGCCGGATTCGACATTTAACCAAGTGATGACTCATCCTATGGCATTGCCGCCTCCGGGATCTTCCCACAGATCCAGAGACAATGTCGCGGCGGAGTTGAGGAGGATCCTTATCCCCACAACAAGACGCCCAAGAGAGGAATCTACCCTCTCAAAGGACAAGAGTCAATCGACCAGACCGCACCTGTGGACTCACGACACGACGAGAGTTTTTCCTCGGTGTCCAAGTCCCCTAAGGCGGTCCGACTTGGTGAGGCAAGCTCTGGAAGCCACAGTGCAGGACTTCACCAAGATCTGGTGATCCTCTCTCCTGATGATGCCAGAGAGCGGGATCAAGCATGCTTTTCCTACAAATTCGACCATCTCTCCGCAGATCACACCGCCGACGGAGGGTTATAACCTGCACTTCCCTACCGGAGGGGATTACTCCAAGTCGCCAGATGGTGTCTCGACGACTCCTCAAGCGGAGAGGCCTTGAGCGCAAGTGAGAATCATCAACGGAGGTCTTCGCCCTTCCCCGAGATCAAGATCACTCTTCTAGAGACCGAGATGGAGACTCTTCCGAAAATCACACACCGCCCCTCGTGACGCTGGCAAGGAAGCCACCAGCTGGCGGACACGACCAACACCTTCATGAACGCAAGGGAAATCCTCGACATTCTCGCACTTCATTGAGGCGTCTCAAGAGTTCGACATAGAAGCTCTTGAGGCTATTCGACGGAAGAAAATTGAAGCCCGTAAGAATCATGCAGGCACATCTAATATCGATCGAAGGAAGCTCAAGAACTTCAAGATATCAATGAC
This sequence comes from Phyllostachys edulis, assembly GCA_036346405.1. Classification (NCBI taxonomy): domain Eukaryota; kingdom Viridiplantae; phylum Streptophyta; class Magnoliopsida; order Poales; family Poaceae; genus Phyllostachys; species Phyllostachys edulis. The sequence continues at coordinate 12,780,876 of CM070550.1, read as the reverse complement.
TTGCTCGAGAATCCAACTCAAGAGCTAGCTCGAGCACAGTTACTCGACCTCTTCGTTGAAGAGATCGCACAAAGGCTTCGAACACGATGGCAAGGCCGAAGCGCCTCCGACATCATTTAGGAAGTCATAGCAATACGACTTTTAAGAACTACCGATCGAACATATCACCACGAAGGAATCGACGAACAAGAAGTCGACGATCACCTATTCGGAGAAATGTCTTTCGAACGATCGATGATCAAGAAACCCCTGAGAGGTGATCGCCACCATTCCGACATGGGAATCTGAAGAAGAGATAAACTACGAGGAGTATTCCCTCGTGAAGATCGAGATCTATCATAGGTCCGGTCAACCTATTATCGGGTATCGCCGAGTACGACCACCGATGATATCAACCCTTCTTTCCCGCAAAGGAGGCGCCAAGAAGTCATTATCGATGTCCGCATTCTCGCCGATCTCCGAGCCGCTCATTGCCACCTCGCTTTCGAAAGTGAACATGGAGAAGTTTGATGGTTCCCAAAATCCCATCGAATTCCTTCAAATCTACACAACAATTTGTCCGAAAGCAAAGCAGGAGGAGGAGAGCATGTAATGGCAAATTATCTTCCAACGTGCTCGAAGGATCCGCCGATCGTGGTTATTGAATCAACCACTCGAGTCGATTTACTCTTGGCAACACCTCTGCGACCTTCTATTGGTAAATTTCCAAGGCACTTACAATCGCCCTGGAAAGGAGGATGACTTGCACCGGATGAGACAGAATGACAACGAGACCTTGTGCCAATTCATCAAGCGCTTTAGTCAGGTTCGTAACTCAATTCCGGAAGTTTCTGATTCATCTGTCATTAGAGCATTCAAGCAGGGAGTCCGTAGTAGGAGAATAACAGAGGACATTGCTTTAAACCCACCTACTAAGGTGCGAACTCTTCGAGATGGTCGATCGATATACCACCGCTTTACGAGGCTCGAGTGGAACAATACAATAGATCGAGAAGACAATACCTCTCGAGAGCCAAAGCGACATTGGTAAGAAGAAGGATAAAAAGCAAAAAGTCCAAGAACAAGGCGAAGGGTCAAAAACTCCAAACCGGCGGTTCCAAGGAGGTATTGGTGTGAATGATAAAGAACTACGCACATCCAAACCGCACTCCGACAGAGGCAAAGGTAAGCGCCCTGATCGGAAAAATGATAAGCCTAGGTGGTGTCCTTTCCATAAAAAGGAAGGGCATGACCTTCGCAATTGCCGGGTCTTTCAACGAAAGCTTGAAGACTACTACAACGGCAAAGGACCACTTCCCACTCTCGAACAGGTAGGTCAAACAAGTGGTCATAAATCTTCAGATGACGAAGAGGAGATGCCGTTCCAGGATCCGCAACACACCATCGAGCACATCTACGGGGGATCATCGGCATATGAATCAAAGCGGCAGCTTAAGGCTGCTGAACGTGAGGTAAACTCCATAGATCCTCCTCTCGTCAATAAATTACCGAAGTGGTCGGAAGTCACTATCTCTTTTGAGAAGAGTGATCGCTCGATTCCTTCGACCGACCAGTCGATACTAATCGTGGTCGAACCCACCATCAACAATTGTCGGGTCAATCGAGTTTTGGTTGATGGTGGAAGCTCGTTAAATATTTTATTTACGAGTGCTCGATGACATGCAAGTACCCAGACCAAAGTAAGACCCAGAAGATACTCTTTCCATGGGATCGCATCGATCTTCGCCAAACCGATTGGTCAAGTTTTCTTCCTTTAACATTTGGTTCACCAAGTAATTTCAGGATAGAGAAAATCTCCTTTGATGTGGTCGATTTCGACATTTAAGATATAGCGCCATACTCGGACGACCAACTTTGGCAAAATTTCTAATGGCTACTCATTATGGATATCAATGTATTAAGATGCCAGTCCCAAAGGAGTAATCACAATCCATTGTGACAAGAAGATGGCACATACCGCGATCGTCGATCCTCGAAATGGTAGGACAAATACCAACTCGAGAAGAAAGTCACCTTCGACTAGCAAGTCGAAGCTTCAAAGTCGCACCAAAGCCGAACGACAAAGTCAAAGAGGTTCCTCCGACGCAGGGAGCCCTCAAGATCGCTCAGATCGGGATACTTCCAACCCCAAATAGGAAGACACCCTCATCACCTTCCTCCGAGCTAACGCAGATGTATTCGCGTGGCAAGCATCCGACATGCCCGAATCCCTGTGGAGGTGATCGAAAGACGAGCTAGCTTTACTACCGACAAAGTACCGTAAAACAAAAATTGCGGAGATTTGCCCCGATCGACGAGATGCTATTAAATCGAATTGATAAGCTACTTAAAGCGGGCTTTATAAGAGAGGTCAACCACCCGTAATGGTTGGCTAACCTGTAATGGTTAGAAAGTCAAACGGCAAATGGCGATGTGCGAGACTTTACTAATCTTAATAAAGCTTGTCCAAAAGACGATTTTTCTTTACCTCAGACGATCGCTTGGTTGACTCTCCGCAGGTTGTGAAATGTTAAGTTTTTAGACGATATTCGGATACCACCAGATCAATATGTGTCTAGACGATGAAGAAAAGACCGCATTTATTACACCATTTGGTATATTTTGCTATGTCAAAATGCCATTTGGTCTAAAAATACCGGCGCTTCTTTTAACGCTTGATGCAGTAACTTTTTCATCTCAATTAGGCCGAAATCTAGAAGCCTATGTTGATGATCTAGTTGTCAAAAGCATCAAGAGACTTAATCATATTATCGACCAAGAAGAAACGCTCGACAATCTCGTAAGACATCGCTTAAAACTTAATCTCGAGAAGTGTGTATTTGGAATCTCTTTAGGAAATTGCTTGGATTCCTAGTATCAATACGAGGAATCAAGCAAACTCAAAAGATAAAAGCCATTTTAGAAATCGCCCTCAACTACAAGGAAAGAAGTCCAAACTCTTTGGGTGCATGGCGGCTTTAAGTCGTTTCATCGCACGATCGGGAGAAAATGGACTACCTTTCTTTAAACTTCTAAGGAAACACGAAGGTTTTGAGTGGTCGAAAGAGGCAACGCCGCCTTTGAGGATGTCAAGAGGTACCTTCCGAGTGCTCCTATTCGTCTCTCCGAGGCCGTAAGAAACGCCTTGGTTTACCTAGTCGCCACGCCACAGCAAGAAGCGCAGAGTGGTCGAGAACGTGAAAATGTCCAACGATCGGTCTACTACGTAAGTGAAGTTTTACACGGACCTAAGGAGCGTTACCCTCAGGTCCAAAAGCTTCTATATGCCCTCCTCATGTCTTCGAGGAAACTGCGGCATTATTTTCAGGCGCACAAACTAGCTGTGCCATCTGAGTTTCCCTTGGGAGCGATCCTACAGAATAGGGAAACAGCGGGGCGCATGGCAAAATGGTCAGTCGAACTTGGGGAGTTCAACATCCATTTCGTGTCCCGAACGGCCATTAAATCCCAGAACTTGGCATACTTTGTCGCCGAATGGACAAATCTGAACTGCTCAGATCCCCAAGACGATTCCCACGCACCAATGGGATCTATGTACTTTGACGGTCGCTTACTTTAAGTGGCTCTGGGTCGATGGTCTGGTATCTCCTACCGGAGAGACTTTAAAGTATGCCATACAATTAAACTTTCGGGCCACTAATAACGTGGCGGTATCTGAAGGTTTGCTAGTCGGTATACGAGCCATGGAAGCGCTCGATTCGCCGACTACTCATGAGAGGAGACTCTCAACTAGTCGTGAATCAAGTCGGCAAAGAGTACCAAGGTTTCTAACCCGACAATGTCTCGGTACTTATCGGAAGTGCGAAGCTAGAAAAGCATTTTTAAGTTTCGAGACACAATTCATCCTCGAAGGATAATTTCCTCGCAGACCGACTTGCTCGAATAGCTTCTTCCCGATCCAAGTACCAAAAGGAGTCTTCTTGAACAACTGCGAAGCCTCTCGGTCGACGAGCCGAGACACCTCCTATTGAGACAAACCTCTCTAGAGTACGAGGATACATGGATGGTACCCATCTATGATTATCTTCGAAGGGTTTCAGACCAAGACGATCTCGAGGCGCATCGCTTATCCCGAAAAGCCAAAATGTATACTTTGGTCGAAGGAGTTCTCTATAAAAGGGGTATTCAAGGGGTGCTCATGCGATGCATTCCGCAGAGCGAATGATTCACACTCCTTCACGACATACATGGTGGCATCTGTGGAAATCATGCTTCCTACAGAACGTTGGTCGGTAAGGCTTTTCGACAAGGTTTTCTCGCCAACATGACCCTATACAATGCTAAAGAGTTGGTTAAAAGTTTGTCCATGCGGTTTCATAGCGAGCAAATACACCAACCACTCGGGCATTACAAACAATACTCTATCTTGGCCTTTTGCAACCTGGGGTCTTGATATCCGGGACCGTTCCCCAAAGCTCCGGGAGGTTTGAGTTCCTTTTGTGGCTATTGATACGCTCACAAAATGGATTGAAGCCGAACTCGTGACTAGGATAACAACTAAGCGGCAAAACGGTTTATGATGAGATGCGTAATTACTCGATTTGGAGTACCGAGTCAAATAATTACAGATAATGGTAAGCAATTTTCGGCATAAAATTTCGTGAATTTTATGACGAGTTGGGTACCAAGTTGTGTTATGCTTCGTGGCCCATCCCCGAGTAATGGGGCAATCGAACGTGCAAACGGCCAAATAATGAGAGGAATTAAGACTCGAAGTTTTCGCCCGGCTCGTCAAACGCCGGGGCTTGGGTACAAGAGTTACCTTCAGATATGGGCGATTCAGACAACTACGGTCAGAGCACAGGAGAAACACCTTTCTTTCTAGTCTTCTGTCTTTGAAGCCATGCTTCCTCCGGAACTAAAGATACGGTCAACACAGTCTAAACTTTCAAAGACTCCAACCAGAACAAATTCGAGCAGATGATATTAATTTACTTGAAGAAAGGAGAAACCAGCCCTAATTCGCTCGGCGGTCTACCAACAAGCCTGCGAAGATACTACGATCGAAGGTCCAACCTCACGACCTTGTCAGAGGTGACTTGGTATTGAGGCTTTGCCAATCCAAGTCTAATCGAACAAACTTTCTCCCAAGTGGGAAGGTCCTTACATAGTGGTCGGGTTACTCGTCTGTGGTTGATGACGATTGGCAATGGAAGACGGCGAGTTCTCTCAATTCTTGGAACATCGACCGCCACGCAAGTTCTACGTGTAACCAATCATTCGGACAATAAAGACTCGTGTTTTCTATCTCTATTGTCTTACTTTTGAGTAGTGCTTTCATAATTTTTCGACTATGTTTCAAACACCCGCTTTTACACCGTCGCAACGCAGATAACATCACCTAGTCGAAGCCTCTCCTCTCTGCATGTGGTCCCGCCCACTAGAAGGAGCTTCCTAGTGTCAACTCGTTACTCGCTTTTGTTGCCAACACAAAGAACTCGGGTTTTATTTAGTTGAATTTTTTTTGAAGGCCAACTCCTTTCACCTTAGATTATTTCTTCACTTCATTTTTGAAAAATATTCTAAGCAGAGTGCACTTTTAAGATTTATTCACCGCCTTTGGTGTATTCAATTCGCCTTAACTAAGTCGGAGGAAGAAACACATCTAGTCGAAGTCTCTCCTCTCGCACGTGGTCCTACCCACTAGAAGGAACTTCCTAGCATCGCTCGCTTCCAACTCTTGATAACAGTAGGCGGACTTATTGAATCCTCCAAAGAAGGGCGAATGAATTTTTGAAGTTCTCTCGATGTTTGTTTAACTCAAGTTGTCGTTCTCGATTTAATTAATCTAGTCTGAGATGTTAACATTACCTAGTCGAAGCCTCTCCTCTCAAGACGTGGTCCCGCCCACTAGAAGGAACTTCCTAGTGTCAATTGCTACCACTCTTTCGACCAAAGGCATGACAATTGGGGCCAAATACTACAAGTTAAACAAACCTCTCATTTTTAAACCTTTTAAAGACTATTTACTTAGTTTGTCTAAACAAACTCAAAGAAATAGTCGGGGCTAGGATAATTTTATTTCAATTCTTAGTCTTTAAATTCGTTAATTATCTTTTGAGTTACTAACTACTCGACAAGATGATTTGTAGAGATAAGACTATTTACTTAGTTTCAACAAACTAAGCAAATAGTCGAGGGGCTAGGATAAAGTCATTAATTTGACTTCATTTTTTAGTCTTTAAAATTGCTAATTATCTTTTGAGTTACTAACCACTCGATAAGATAATTTGCGAGAAACAAGATGGATCGATATTACATCAACAAAAGCTTGTTTTTCACGTGTTTATTACAAGTTACTCAAGAGGGAGATCCCAACCGCATCTCCTCTGAAACTTTCCGGCCAATTGATTGCATCTCCTCCATCAGACATCTTCCTTCTGCTTCAGAGCAGTCGAAGTCGGCTTCGAGTGGTTGCACATTAAGGTTGGGGTCGTGAGCTTTAAGTTTTGCTAATGCATAACTTACTGCAGTTTCGACCGCTTCCTTTATCGATTCAGCTTGGTTGGCCTTCAGAGTAGTCACCAGATCTTGCAAAGTCCCGACTTGATCCCCAATAGTACTTATGCGAGCAGTTATTGTATCATCTTGAGGAGTCTTTCCCTTACTATGTAGCTCACCAAGCACATTGTTCAGGAGCGTGATGTTGCCTTGAAGTTTAATCTTCATTGCTTCCATCTCTGTTAAGTACGAAGTCGAAGCCTCATGAGCTTTTTGTTTTCGACCACTTGTTACGAAAAGAATAAGATTGGTCAAACAAAGATAAACTCCTAGAGGAAGTAAAACAAAAATAATCACGGTAAAAGAATTTCTTACCCACTAGTCGAGAATCCAACTTCTTGACCTCTTCATTATGGGAAGCAACGGTCTCAAAGATGCTTTTTCTCCCATGATCTAATGTCCTCTGATTCTTCTTTGCAATAAGGACGGTCGGTTATAAATCATTTTTTTTCCGTGATTTGGGTCTCGAGTCTTCCCAATTCAAGATCCATTCCTAGAAAAGGAGTGGGAGTAAGAAAAGGAAACAACTCAGAAGGACTGCAGTAATCTAATTACTTACCCGATATTCGAAGTTCTCGCGCCTCAAGATCTTGATCTTTATTTTTGGACATACGAGTAAGCTCGTGAATGACCAAGTTTTCTTTGACTTCATTCTCGAGCTTTTCATCTCATCTTCTTTTTCTCAAAAGAAGCGAGAGTTAGATAAAGATCAAAGTAAATAGCGCCTTAAGTTCAAGACTTCATCGCTTATTCCTTCCTGCAATTTCGCATTTGCAGAGTTGGCTTCTTTAAGTTTCCCCAAAGGGAATTCTACTTTTTCCCATAGCTTTTTTGACTCCTCTTTTTCATAATCGAGTGAGTCGGCTAAGGTCTTTGCGTCACTGTTCAACCTGCAAAGGATAAAAGTGAACATAAGCATTGGTCAATCGGTTGTAAGTTCTTATACAACCATTGACCTAGTCGTAAGTTTTTCTACGACAAAATCTCATGGTCGTAAGTTCTTCTACGACCATCACCTATTCGTAAGTTCTTCTACTTAACAAAGCCATCGGTCGAATCTTTAACGACCATTACCTAGTCGTGAGTTTTTCCATGACAAACCCCGTAAGCACTATATAAGTAGTCAAAATGATTATGAAAAATAGTGACTTACCACCTCTCTACTGCTTGCGAGTTCCTCTTTTCTTGTCGCGACTCTAGAAGTTGTCGATGATATTCACCGACAACGGCGATTTGCTCTATGGCTTTACGCAAAAGACAAGGCAAGGAGAAATAAGAGAAGATTATACCTGTATGTATAGGTATCATCAAATACTTACAGTCATGGTTGATCGAGCAAATATTGAGTAAAGCAGCTCTGGGTGCTTCAGCTCGTCCACCCTCTCAACTTGGTCCCACCAAACCTTCTCAAGGCGCTCATTATCAAAAGTGTTCCCTCTATTGGGAATGTCTTTGGGATGGGGGACTCGGTGGCGAGATCTAAAGGCAGAAGACCCCACTATGGAAGCATGGCCAAAGAAATCAGAACAGAAATTGAAGTGTTCTTCATCTTCCGATTCTGAAATTGTAGTTTCTCTTTGGGTACCAGGAAGGAGGTCTGCAACGATTTCCTTCCCCGCACGGTGGTCAGGCACATCACCACCTTGGGCAGAGGCTTCTGCGACTTCCTCTGCTGGTCCTACGACCACGTTAGTGGTCATGGCGACTATCTCAGTTGTCGTAACCGCTGCCTCAATAGGTGTAGCCGCTACCTCAGTAGTAGTAGCTGCAACCTCAGTGGTCATGGCGATTACCTCGGTGGTTGTAGATGCCACCTCAGTAACTATGGTCGCTGCCTCAGTGGCCATAGCTACGACTTCAGCGGTCATGACAACCACTTCGGGAGCCACGACTTCTTCTACCACTGGCCGAGGATGATCCATCGACCACTTCCTTGTTGTCTCTCCAAAGAAATGGAGAGGAAGCAATAGGCTTCTCAATGGAAGCATTCTCGAAATTTGAAGGAGTCGGGCTAAAAACAACAAAAGGATAGCAAGTCAAATTGTGGAAAGCAAAAGGTAAATGTTGTTCTTACACTTTAGCTTGTTTCACATACCTCTGCGTCTTGGACTTAATCAGAAACTTTGGAGCCATCTTCCCGATGGAAGAATTCTTTGACTTCTTTTCTACGACCACGTTTGGTCGTAGTTCAAGTTGGGGAATAGGTTCAGTCATGACCACGTCTGGTCGTGAGTCTTGAACAGGATCTGGTCGAAGGGCTAGAACTCGAGCTTGCTCCTCCCTTGTCGCCGCTCTTGTAAGTCGGCGTCTCTTGGGAGGAGCCGAGCCTTTGTCTTTGTCAACTCTGCACCGATGGTTATCAATCTGACTTCTTCTTCGTCCCGACGATTTTCCATACCTACTTTCTGTAAAACAAAACAGAAAAAGGAGAATTACTAACTGGTTGTAAGACCTTCTACGACCAGTATCAAGTCGTAAGTTTTTCTACGACCTTTCCTCGATCGTAAGATTTTCTACGGTCACTACTAAGTTGTAAGTTTTTCTACAACATTTCTCTAGTCGTAAGTTCTTTCTACGACTATAAGTTCCTAAGGATGAAATCAACTTTTGATTACCTTTAGGCGCTCAACCTTTTCTTCTGCGGATAAAACCGCAATAATTTGAGGAACCGCCACACTAGGTGACGGGGGCTTCTCACAAATAAGTTTGACTCGAACGTCAATCTCTGCTTGTGAAAGATCTGTATAAAACAGATAAAGGAATTCTTTAAACAACTTTGCAGAAAGACCAAACTGAGAGCTAAGTCGAAAAACTACTTACCTCCCTCGTAGTCCCTGGTCGGGTCTTTTGGCCCCGTGTACCTCCACATAGGAGGCACTCGTTTCTTCAAAGGACTAATTCGACGTGTGATGAAATCCTTCACCACATGCCATCCAGTCAACCCCTCTGCTTTCAAATCCTTGATGGCTTGAATATAGGGGGCAATTCGATTGATATCCTGGGGAGTCGAATCCCAGGAAGCTTTCTTTTCGGCAGCCTTCCCTTCGAAAGAAAGACTGTCTTCAGAGGTGACTTTCCAGTAAAACCACCTCTTCCTCCACAACGGCCATGAGGACCGAGTGAACATCTGAATATACTCCTTCGACTTCCCGTCATGGAGCTTCAAACCACAACTTCCAGCTATCCCAGATTGTCGAGCCATTCCGTAGAAATACTGAAAAAGCTCAAGATCCGCTGAATTCTGTGCACGCCCACACAGATATATTGAATCGCTCAAGATGGTGATGGAATTAGGACCAAGGTTCACCAATTCCACTCCAAAATGCTCGAGTATCAATGTGAGAAAGGGGTGAGCAGGTAATCGAAGACCACACTCACAATACGCCTGGAAGATGGGGATTTGTCCTTCCTCCCCGACGGCCATTCTTTGCTTATGGGAACCACTCCACAAGAACTTTCTCCGAATCTTCCCAAAGATTGATAAGGGTTTGCATCTTCGCCAGATCCATCTCCGACTCGGCCCATTCGGAAACTCTCCCGGCCATTTTTCTCAGAAAGAGGAGATTTTCGACTGAGTTGGTGGCGGAGAAGACAAGAACTTGATGAACAGTAGAATGATTTGGGGGAAAGGTAAGATCTTAGGTTTTACCCCCCGGTAGGTATTTATAACCACGGACCTTAAGCCGGAGGCGTGACATTCCAAGGGTCGCCACTGTCTCGGGAACCGCTTCAACAGACAGGTTAATGGACGTTGTTTGACATTCCCCAGTGTGTCCGCTCGAGAAAATCAGGTTTGCGTTTACACCTCAAGCAAAATTACTTCCTTGGTTAGATCTTTTCAACCAAAGGAAATGATAATCGGAAAGTTCTTTCTTCCGATCACTATACTACGACCACCTCGTGATCGTAGGAATGCTTTTACGACTACTTGATGGTCGTAGGTAATTTTCTTGACCAAGCATATTTCTGGTCAAAGTAGTATACAATCGAAGAGTTTTTCCTTCGAGTATTTTTCTACGATCCTCTCGTAGTCGTAAGACCATCTATAACTCCTTTACCAAGTAAGTTGCTTTCACTTGAAGCTGGGGGGCTAGATGACGAGGACATAATAATCCTCATTTTATCTTTTATCTATAATTCTTATTATATGTAAATATGACGTCATGTGGACCCTGAGTATACCCCTTAATGTTATGAGGGAAGAGCCTAATGGGTGGTCGTAAGTTCTTCTATGACCACCCCCATAGTCGTAAGTTATGCTACGACTACCCCCATAGTCGTAAGATATGCTACGACTATCCCATAGTCGTAAGTCTTGCTACGACTATCTCATAGTCGTAGGCTCCTCTCGACTAGGTCACTACGACCACCTTATGATCAAATAAACCTCTGCACAAGTGGGTCTTATTGATTAAAGGATTCAAACGATCATCATCATATTGTTATTCTCGAGGATTAATGACACGTAATACTCCATTATCTCTGGTAAATAGCTGTTGAGCGACGTGGAGGAGTTAATACACCGGTGATTATTACCAACGTGCGCCCGTTACGGGAGGTGATGAGGCGCCGCTTTATCTGGAGTAACTGCCGCTCCTTCACGTACTATAAAAGGCGGCAATCAGAGAAAGGAAAGAAGGATCAATCGGGCCATCAGGAATACAAGCACTATCTGTAATAGTCTTAGTTTTTCCCCTGATTGTTCAGAATACACTCAATACCATACACACACAGGAGTAGGGTTGTTATTCTCTCCGGAGAAGGCCTGAACTCAGTATAAAATCCCGTGTCAATCTCTCTGCGTGATTCCATTCTAGGAGACCCCCCGAATCAAACAATCTTTACGTAAGTTCGGTTCTAAAACACCGACAGTTAGCATGGAGCATGTTTTAGTATGGCGCCTGAAACGTGCATGTTTACGTTGGGCAACCACCGCGCGAGTGAGTGTGTTAACCTGGTGAAGAATCTAGACTCGTTATTATGTGTTAATGGAGTATTTTGATGATTAATGATAAATCTATTTGTGAGACTAACACGTTTATTGATATACCTATTGCTTAGTCTCAATTGGATAAAAAGGTGAAAATCAAAGAGGTATGCATTCGACATCATAATCTTATATCAAAATAAGGTTGAACTCCACAAATTGTCCAACTTGAATATGTGCATATGTTCTCATTACATTCATGTATGCACACATCTATGGGGGTTCACTTTATGTTTTGTGATTTCATTAGTATTGATCCATATTCCTTTATCTACAAATATTAAGGATCTTTACTTTGAAACATATCATATGAGTATACAAAACTTGTGTAGTTTATACATGCTCATATTTATCTACATTCGATTACTTACAATTGTGATAGTTGTCATAAATTACCAAAAAGGAAAGATTGGAATATCTTGTCCCACCATTATGAGATAATAGTATGTTGTGGTAATTAATGACAATCATGTTGTGGAACTAACATTTTTCATGAGTTGGATGAATAGGTTATGTTCCATAGTGATAAAGACTTTGGATGAAATCATGAGTTGATCATCATCGAGTCAAGAGCTTGAAGTAAAGGATGCATCATGTGTTGATGTGTATCAAGAACTCGAAGAAAAGAAAATCATCATGTGTTGATGATGTTCAAGAAGAAGAGATGATCATGAGTTGATCATCAAGTCAAGTAAAGGATCCATCATGTGTTGATGCGTATCAAGAACTCGAAGAAAAAAAAATCATCATGTGTTGATGATGTTCAAGAAGACGAGATGATCATGAGTTGATCATCAAGTCAAAAGAGTGTATCATGAGTTGATGCATATTCAAGTCAAGAACCCGAAGTTGAAGTGAAGATGTGCGTCATCAAACTTCAAGTGTTTGTGCAAGGCAAATGTATGACTAGCTAGGGCTAAGGATTTGTTCCTAGTCTTTTACCGATCTTGGTGTTTGGATGGAAGACTGGATTGTTAGTATAGGTTGCCGTACTATTAAGAGGGGTCTTGATTAGTAGCTTGAGTTAGTCATGTGTTAATAGCTCATTGTGTTTGCTCTAGCTCTTGTTAGCATGTTGTCAATATTTGCAAATGTGTTTTGCAAATAGTTGAGACTCATGCATAATCCTTGTAGTATGTGACTTTAGTTTGCGAATGTATTTTGCAAATGGTTTAAGTCCATGTACCTTATTCCTTGTGGCATGGATTCTAAAAGTCGGCAAATATGTTTTGCAACTTATTGAGAATCTTGCATTTATCCTATGTTTGCATCGCGTTTCAATTGGCAAATGAGTTTTGCATTGTGAATTGGAGCGAAGTGAAAAACCTCTCTGTAGACTGGCGGTCGGACCGCCAGTAGCTACTGGTCTGACCAGTGGTATATCGATCTAACCGCAGTCTTTGGAGCGGTCTGATCAGCTGCCTTTTACCGCAAAAGTTGTGCGGTCGTACCGCATGTGTTCAGCGGTACTACCGTTGTGCGGTAGTTCTGATATTTATTCGGCGGTACGTAAATTCCAGAGAGGGTGTTTTTGCTGTTCGCCCTTGGTTTCTTCGAACGGTCTGACCGCAGGCATATTGGCAGTCTGACCGGTTTGACCGGCCATTAGTTGGCAGTCAGACCGGCAGTGAGCTCAACGGCTAGTTTTATAGCCGTCAGAGCTAGGGCGGTCTGACCGGCCATTAGTTGGCGGTCAGACCGATTTCCCCCCTGATTCTCTGGAATATTTCCCCCAACGGCTAGTTTTTGTGTATGGGCTATAAATACCCACCTTGGCTGGTTGTGAGTGAGTTGCTGGTGCCATATTCATTTCCATTGAACTAAGAGCAAGCCCTCTACACTCTCTTGTGCATGTGTTGCACTTAGTGAGCTTTGAGAGGCAAACCCTAATTGCATGTGTTGCATTAGGTAGTGAATTGTGTATCCACTTGAGCGTAGGCACTTGATTAGTTCAAGTGAGCGTCTTCGACTTGTTACTTTTGGTGTTTGCCGACACCTAGACGGCTTGGAGGCGTCGTGGTTTGGTGATCTTCTCAAAGAAGGTTGTGAGAAGACCCGGGCGTTTGTGAGTGGCTTGGTGCTCGCCATCTTCGGAGTGGAGGAAGAGCAATCCTAGTGGATCGAGGTGTTGGTTCTTGTTGGAACCGGTCCAAGTGGTTGGACTTACCTCGGAGGTGTTTGGCTTAATTCGTGGAGCCGGTCCAATTGATTTTAGGCTTACCTTAACGTGGATTAGGGGAGACCGGCAAGTCTTCGATCACCACGGTAAAATATCTTTGTGTCATTGTGGTTTGATTTCTTGTGCTTTACTATATTGCAATTTACATTCCTTTTATTTAATTGCTTACTTGTATGTGTATGATTGCTATCATTTATTTAGTCTCATTATTGGTGCACTTAGTAAATACTAGTTGATTTATGCTTTAATTGTGCAAAACCGAATTGATTTACAATTCCGCATAAAACTCAGTTTTAGCTAAAAGATTTTTAAACCGTCTATTCACCTCCCTTTAGTCGGCCACCTCGATCTTACACCTGAACTGTTTCCTGCCAAGCCTTTCCATTGGCAGAAAAGCAGCGAACCTGTCATGCTAGGCCAAGAATAGGAATCTTTTGAAGTCTTTGGCAGTTGGCACAATGCAGTGTTGTTGGTCTTTAAAATCTTGGATCACACACTCCATGCATATACACTCTATGTTGCGTTAGTTCTTCTGCCAAGGTCACCTCTTGGACAAGAGATGGCTTGCGTTGGGCGCTGGTGACAAGGCGCAGGCCCCTTGCTGCCAGGGTGTTAGGGCCCTGGTGGCAGGGCATCCGGTGCTTGGCTGCCAGGGCGTATCCTTTTGTGATGGAAAATGACATGGTTATAACCTAGCATTGAGAATGAGTCATCCTTTGAAAAGGAGCGGGGTGTTAATCAAGGGCAAGGCGACACTGGGATGTCAGAGCATGCTGCTTCGAATATTTCCACTCGAACTCGACTAAAAACATCTCCAAGGGCGCCTGGAGTGATGAGGTGTCACGGCGTGGGCCTTGGAGTGGCAACGGGATGCGCAGGGAGCCCACGCGTCGAGGCGCAGGGTACATGCGAGGATGTCAAGCAGCATCCGAGCGTGTAACGTGTGAGTATCCAGTTGTGCAGACTTGTCGAAGTATAGAGCATTTTAGACAGGAAGTGGTAGGATTCCTCAACACTAGCCCCTTTGTCCCTTAGGCGTTTGCAAGGGCGCGCGAGGGGCAAAGAAGAATGCTGAGGTCTTGTATCCTATTGACGAATATGCTTGTTGCGGTATGTTGGAATTATTTTTGTCGTGCACTTAGCAGAGCACAATGGTAGCGCACCTAACTCCAGATCAGAAGGTTGCGTGTTCGATTCACGTCGGGTTCAATACCCCCGATCCAAATTGCTGCTTCTCGCTGGCCCTTCATATGGGGTGGTTTTTGTTGTTCCATTCCTCAAGGTGAAGTATTGGATACGGGGCCGCCTTGCCGAGGCATAGCCTTCGAGGCAGAAGGTGCGGTACAGCGAAGTCGTGGTCAAAGTTGTCCTCCTCTTGCTTTGCGGATTGTTTGAGCTAGAAACATTACGGGGACAGGTAGATAGCACGAGCGTCTTTTAGATACTAAGATCTCCGAGGTGATAGTCTTATGCAAGCATGATAGTTCTTGATCGACATTTGAGTCATGTCGATGGTAGATGATTTGAGCTGCCTGGAAGAGGTGTATATGTGTTGTTGAAGAGCAACGCAGAGCTACTAGGGGTTGCATTCTTTGGTAGGCTTGAGAGCACCCACGAGGCTAAGTCGTGAGGCACCAAATGACCACTAGGGGTGGTAGCTCCTAGTTGACTTGGAGATACCTATGATGCTAACTCATAGGCACCTTGGACGTGTGCCCTCGACAGTAAGTCACGGGCACACTGGTGGCGCCCACGAGGCTAAGTCATGGAGCACCGAATGGCCATTAGGGGTGGCAACCCCCAGTGGACTTGGAGGTGCCCACGAGGCTAACTAATAAGCACTCTGGACGTGTGCCCTCGACAGTAAGTCACGGGCACACGGTGGCGCCCACGAGGCTAAGTCGTGGGGCCCTGAATAGCCACTAGGGGTGGTAGCCCTCAGTGGACTTGGAGGTGCCCATGAGGCTAACTCATGGGCACCATGGACATGTGCCCTCGACAGTAAATCATGGACACATCGGTGGCGCCCACGAGGTTAAGTCGTGGGGCACCGAATAGCCACTAGGGGTGGTAGCCCCCAGTGGACTTAGAGGTGTTCATGAGTCTAACTTATGGGCACCCTGGACGTGTGCCCTCGGCAGTCACGAGCACACCGGTGGCGCCCACGAGGCTAAGTCGTGGGGCACCGAATGGCCACTAGGGGTGATAGCCCTCAGTGGACTTGGAGGTGCCTATGAGGCTAACTCATAGACACCTTGGACATGTGCCCTCGACAGTAAGTCACGAGCACACCAGTGGTGCCGACGAGGGTAAGTCGTGGGGCACCAAACTATGAGGTCGATGGATCCCTTTTACCCCGTAGGCAGGTTTTTGGTGGTGATCGGGAATGCATGAGAACGGTTAACCCTTGCCAAGCAATGGAGCTAGGCGTGCGGGGACCCGGAGATCATTCGGCACGTAGCTTGGAGTCTAAGGGGGACGAGTCCTCAGCATATCCATCAACTTGGTACTGGGCCTAAGTTGTAGCTCATGCCCTAGATCTAGTAGGACACGAGCTGCCATGGTGGAGGCGACGGACACCCAAACGACCATGGACTTTTGCTAGGGGAGACTGCGGAGGTCGTACGTCCTATGCACCACAAGGGCGGTCGCTCGAGCCCTAGGTCCAGTAGGACACGAGCCGCCATGGTGGAGGCGATGGACGCCCAAGCCACCTTGGACTTCTGCTAGGGGAGACCGCAGAGGACGTATGCCCTATGCACCACAAGGGTGGTCGCTCATGCCCTAGGTCCAGTAGGACACAAACCGCCATGGTGAAGGCGACGGACACCCAAGCCACCTTGGACCTTTGCTAGGGGCGACCGCAGAGGTCGTACGCACTATGCACCACGAGGGTGAAATCTCTTGGAGGGAAAGTGTCTCGAGAGCCCATACGAGATTTATATTTCGGGATTGTCCCCTAATTGTAGCGCGTTAGGGGGGCAGCCCTTGCAGCGAGCCTTCATTGCTCGCGCCGCATGGATGCCATGCGTCCCGGGGGTGATGGTTGGTCTCAGAATCCTTAGCCTTCTGGCTGCGAGGGTGCCTTGAACTGCTCGCCCTTGGCTGGGCCTCACATCGACCCACACAAGGGAGGAGGACATGCGTGGGAGCCCCAGGGCATGTAGAACGTTGTCCATCCCGGGGTGGATGGCCCTGATCTCCGACTGAGAGTGCTCGGTTGGGGCTCCTTCAAAGAGCGGATGGGCCGCCCATGAGATTATTGCCCTCCGGAGCCGGAGGAGGCTTTGTGGACTTAGAGTATTTTTTGGTAGGAGACATAGCCTTTCGTCAATTAGCTACAGTCCCCACGGTCGACGCCAATGTTGTAGATGTAAAAACCAAACACGAGTGAGGGGATGGACGTCGGCTGTCTGACGGGCCATCGTCCTCGAGAGTAAAAAATGACACGAGAATTTATACAGGTTTGGGGGTCCGAGAGGACCGCCCTACTCCTGTCGGTGAGCCAATAGGGGGTTACCTTTCAGGGAGGAAGCCCCCGAGGGCTCACCAGTTTTAATATACTTCTTTATTGCTCAAGAGAGCCTCTCTTCAAATGAAAGATACATGGGCTAACTATAAGCTCTTGGGCCTGTACAAATGACCAAAATACCCCTTGGAAGATAGCTACACTATGAGTACAAGTGAGGGATACAATTGACATTTGCAAGGTAATTACATTTCAGGATCCGTTAAGTAGGTGTTAACTTAGTAGGATAGGTCCCACTGGTGAAAAGATGAATTATTCTTCCAGCAGCTAAATCGTCCAATTCGAAGAAAACATGTACCGTTTTCTAGTTTTTCTCAATGCCAAAATGAGCCTTAGAGAAGCTGGTGGAACAAAACTTCAATTTCTTTGTTTGAAACAGAGTTAAGCCTCTATGAGAAGGCCAAGAAGCTATTACCCGTCCAAGAGCTTAAGATTTTGGTAGAGCTGAGCTAAAATTTAGCTAGTATTCACCTTAAATCATTATAATAGTTTTAAAGCCAATGCTGAAATTATAATTCTACACTCGTGTTTTTATACAATCAACACAATATTCTGCACACAAAAAAGCTATTCCGTGCATTTGGCTACTACCACCACAACCGATATCCAAGTCTTTGCATACACAATACCACGCCATAATACAGGTAAATTGTTGCATCTATGACTGTCCGTTGTTCGAACAATTTGCTAACCCCGTTACAGAAATAATTATATGAATGTCATCGCATTCATCAAGCACAACCACCGGACTACCGGAGTAAATTACAGTGCTCTCAAGTTTACAAATACAAGGCTACAAACTCTTCCAGTACTGTCTACACACTGCGACTCAAACTATTAACTCAGACGTAGCATGAATAGTCGGATCAAGTTGCTGGTGTAACTTCATTCATCATGCAATGATCAGTAACAATTAGCAACAGCTCCATTTTAGAGGGTGCACACAAATATTATTGCGGCCGTGTCCTGCTGTTCTCCGCTGCTCTCACTTGAACGAAGTATGGATGTGCCTACAAGTATTGATGTTTGCGGCATTAGCTAAGAAGTTTAAGAGTAATTGGTAAAAATGTTATTGTGTTAAGACTTGGATATGTGAAATTATTTCATTGAAACTTGGAAGAGACAATTGAGGAAGTGTTCAACATTTGGTCACATGCATGCAAGCTAACGTAGTGCAGAAATTTGAAAGCATAGTAGCTATGCAAACGCATGACTTGCAAAATACTGGGTTAAAAAAGGCTACAGTTAAGGAAAATGATTTTTTTTTCAGAAAATTGTTTTTTTAACTACCAGTGCAATGGCAAAAAGTAGCAAAGAATATATGAAGAATGAACACAGAATACGCCTAAATTGGGTACCGAAACCTTTTTTTTAGAGTACACATCGGACGCACTCACACACACACACACGCCCCTCTCCCCCTGTAACATTCCAAAATTTGGCTTTTCAAAAATCCTTTGAGTAGTTTAGGTCCCTGAAAAATTTCACCAATTTTATTTAAATTAATAAAGCTTAATTGGGACTTTCATAAATAAAAAATAATTTAATATGATTAATCTCAACATCAACTATTATCAAAACTATTTTATTTGGGTTCTATGTGCTTGGATATATTTTCTAGATTTTTCTAGAATTTTTCCGAATTCATTTGCTATTTTCTAATTGCCCTTTTGTGTTTTCGACTATTTTCAAAATAGAAAACCTAAATAAAATCTCAGTTAACCTTTGGGCTAAATTTCCTCTAATTTGGCCCAATCCATTTTCTTTCAACCCAACCCGTTTCCTTTCCTTGGCCTCTTTCTTTTTTCCTTTCTTCCAAATTGTTCTACCGACCGCCACTGATTTTTCCACCTTGGCCGCTTTCAATACAAGACACCAGCCGCCTTTCCGCCCGAGCCGAAGGTCCCGAACACAGCGCCGCCGCCACCTCTTGCCGAAGTCCAACCGCCTCCTCCACCCGGCCCATCCCGCCACGCCACCAACCCAGCTCCACGCTGAACCCTAGCAGCCGCGCCGCCTTCGCTCCGAGCCCGCTTGCAGCCGCCGTCGCCTTGGCTTCCACGCGCCGCACGCACACCGAGGCTATCAATAGCCCTGGTGATCCTCGATCCGCGCACTGCTCACCACGCCGCCTCCCGAAGCCCTAGGCGCAGCCCCCATGCCGCGCGAGTTCGCCGGTGTTGAAGTCGAGCCACCGTCACCATGGATGAAGCCCAGAGCTCCCGCCGCCGCCGAATCGGTGCCTCTTCATCTTCACCGGTGCCGCCCTCGAGATCCCCGTGGCGCCCTCGCCTCGGAGAGCTGCCAAGCGCCGCCACCCCGATCGTCTTCCTCAAACCCGGCACCACCCTGTATCAACATCCCCCGCCGTTGGAGCCTCCCGACTCGCTGCAGCCGCGTCACGGTGATCGCCACACCGTCCTCCTCCGCGTGCCACCACCCGATTGACACTCCCAAGCCGAGTTTCGTCCAAACCGGCTTTGTCTTCTTCAACATCGGTGCGCCGCCGCTGCAATTGAATCGCCGCCTCGGTAAGCGCTGGACAAAGTCCGCTCGGCCACACGTTCCCTTGCTCTTCCTTGTTTTTCCCTCAGTAGATTTGTCTTCTACGGCGCCAAAGCTCCGCCTCCACGCTTCCTTGACGCGGCCGCCATTCACCTACGATGCCGGCAAGGCTAGGTGCACCTCAGGCCGAGCCGCCGCCTTCCATGGCATCCAGGTAGTGCCCCGTCCCGTTTTCCCCTTTTTCGGAGTTCCGCCGGTCGCCGTTCGCCGCCGACGAAGGTGACCCGAGAAGACCACGGCTGCCACTCCCTCTGTGTCCCTTCCATGTGGGCCTATCCCTCACCCTTTGTGTTACCATGCCAGTACCATCTCCCGGCGCCAAAACCAATCGGCAGCAGCAGCCTCTGTGCTTTTGATGCTCTCTATTGAAGCTTTGTTAACAGGAGCATGTTCTTTGGGTTGTTTCCTCTTTGTCTTTCTTTCTTTGTTGTGCAGGCTTAAGTCCTCTCTTCTTTCTCTAATCCTAGCTTGCCATCTCCTGCCAGCATGCCCTTGCCATGCGCCATGTACAAGGCCCAACACCTCTCTGTTGCTGATATTCTTTGTCCCTCTTTTCTTTCTGATGAGGAATAGTCCCCATATGTCATGGAAGGAAAACAGATCTATTACACTTACATGTGGACCCTTTGTCATCCGTATCATCCAAGCCGTATTAATCCCCTCTCTCTTACATGTTGATCCCACATGTCATCCATTGATTCATATCTCTCTCACTTACCAGTGGTCCCCGCTTGTAAGTATCCAATTCTTTTTATTTATTCTAATCCGAAGGAATATTATCTGAATATTCTTTTCTCTATCAATTTCATCATTTCATGTGATTCTTCCGAGAGTCATATCTTTTACATCCGAACTCCGATTGAGTCCATTCAAATTCCTAAATTCATCTAAATTCAATATCTATTTATCTGAGATTATTATTTAATTTTTGGAGTTTGTTTGCTCTCTGTTATTTATTTATTTAGTTTATTTGCTTGTTTGCGAGTAGACGTTGATACTTTGAGAAGTGCTGATCAAGAAGGAGCTGAAGATCAAGACAGTAGAAGATTAAAGATTAATAAGATCGTCATTGTTTTAGCAAGGCAAGTTGTACCTTTGATCATATTGAATCCTAGTTTTCAAAAAAGTGCTTTGATTCAAATTATTGCATTTTACTTTAAGTATTTATTTAAATGCTTTTGGGTTTAGTTAATAATCCAATTTGTTATATCCTTCTTGTCGATATTCATGTCATAATCTTTTGTCACCCTAACTTGGTTATTTATTTAGTTGGTAATATCGTAGCACCAACGTGGGTTGGTTAGATACGAGTAGATTGTTTAGCCATGCCATAAGTCAACATCTCATGTGAGTTGCAAATATAAACTTGACTAAGTGATTATGGAACTATGTGATAAAACTGTGTATTGTGTGCTATTATTCGTTGATGGCATATGTTGCACTTAACCAACTAGGTGGTAAAAGATTTAAACTGAGACAAGTGGTAGATACTATGTGACATGTTGGCTGTGTGCATGGGAATATTAATCTGTGTGTCATAATAATCTGTGTGTCTGTGTGTCTGCGTGTCTTAGTTAGAAATTGGAAGTCTTGCCTTGGTCAATTAAAGATTTAACTTTATGCGCTATTGAACTGAGCCTTATTGTACGACCACATGCCTGGTATGGGACGGGCCTAACTTAGTAAGTTATGGAGTCTTGATATTGATTACTCAGGTAGTAGGTTAGGCTGTGTGTAAGGGTGGAAGTGTGTGCTATTAGGTAGTCGCATCGCGGGACGGTTCGCCGTTTCTCGGTCTAACGGTGTGTGTCGTACCATCCACTGTGTATAGTTTGGTATGACGGTTTGTAAGCGCACTGGGAGTGTTAATGTTGAGATGAAGTTTCTGATAGGTTTTGTTGTGATCAGCTCTGATCCGGTTGATTGCATCTTATGGGTAAAGTGTACAAACTCTGCAGAGTGTTAAATCAATCTATTCGAATAGCCGCGTCCGCGGTCATAGACATGCTCGGGGATTTCACACGAGGGGTAGATTTTCATAAAACAATTGGGAAAGGACAGCTATGTGATCTAAGTCATATAGCTGTGTGAATAACTTGTTTAGACTATGTGTCTTTGTGAAATCAAACTGATAAAACTTATTATTGTCTATTTGTTTTGAATTATGCTTTCAATCTATTATTCATATTCAAATTACAAATATTGCATTTCTGCAAAATAACCACAGAAGCCATTCCTTTGGAATAAACCATCATGTATAATTGCATTTCTGTGGTATGACTTGCGAGCACGGTTGTGTACTCATGCTTACTTTATTAAATCAAGCAAAAATGAAGGAATCGTCAGTCAACAAGGTCTACTTCAAGGATCGTGGAGAACTAGGTCGTACACCCTAGCCGATTGCCTGTGGGCATATGGATGGGTTTCACTGAAATTATTCCGTTACGTTCCGCTACAGCTTCAATGAGTTATTTGCCTTCTGAGGCACTAATTGTAAGCTTTGACCTTAAGATCTTTACTCTGATATTTATTGTTATTTACCTATTTATTAGTCGTCTTTGTATATGAAAATGATATTTCACTGATGTTGTCATTGTGTGCACTAGCGTGTGATTTTGGACTAGTGCAGTATACACATAGGGTAAAGAATTGCATTTTTGGGTCTCGACAACCCCCCCCCCCAGCCCAACAACACACACATACGTGGGTACGACCTAAACACACGCCTAATTTAAAGTAGAGACTTAGACCTTATGTAGTGCGGACACGCGCTTTAGCCATTGAACGAATCTATATGCGCGTGTACTATTCCGAAAAATCCCAAAAAAACCCCACCCGGTGAGGCGCTTGGGCTCGAAGCCAGGCGGGCTGTGCGCATGCCAGCATCGCTAGAGCAAAGCTTGGTCCTCAATTGGGTACCGAAACTTGTGACGTGGAGATGAAAGTACTTAACATTGTAACATTGTGCAAGAGAGACTGTCATCAGTTATTGAATGTACTTAATGCTGTACAAATAAGAATATATATTCAGCAAAAATGCAACCTCACTGAACGTGCAGAACCGTAAGTCTGTAACGATCCAATCAAACAAAATTATTATATTGGAATGTAATGAAGCCTATGTCTTCCTTACCATAGCTTCACGTGCAGTGAGCCGATCTTGGTGATCATAGCGTAGAAGCTCATCGAGAAAATCTATGGCCTACAAATAGAAGTGAAATCATGCTGTCAAGCAAAGAACAACTTACGATTACACATAATAGAAATGCAAGTGCCATTAACAAACCTCAGGCGATACTAAATGTTGGTTATCAGCATTAATGAACTTTGACCAGGGTTTTCTACTGTGCCTGCATATGGCATACATGGAAGGGTCATAATTCATAATCTTAAAAAAAAGTATCAGCACCTCAAAGCAAGCAACTTACCTTCCAACAAGAGCTTCAAGCTGAGGGTCAAGCTCAATGTGGTACTTGTTCAAGTAAGCATTCAGCCCATCTGTTCCAAGTACCTGAGAATAATGGGAAAGTGACAGGAACTAGATACTATGCTGGACAAAATCTCAAAGTCTAACCTCTTGCAGTTTTATTGCATATCAAAGTGAGCATTAAATAAATAAAACAGGGCAAGATGTACATATAACAAAGTTTCTTAGGACAATATATGACAGTATGTTATGCCATATCAACAGCATATTGGTGGTGTTCCAGAGCGAAATATTTATAATTTTTTAGTTGAAAATAGGCCAAACAACCCCCTGCTGAGCCATATTGGAGGCATATTGGATGTTCAAGACATGTTAGATGCCTGTAAAACACCTGGTAAGAGTTTAGGTGCAACAAAGGCTTCAAAAATCACATGGCACAGATAAATAGCCTAATTTATTTGAAAGAAACCACTGCTTGTATTACAAAGGAGCAAAAGAGCATCGCATCCATTGCAAACTAAAGAACACAGGTTGCATAATGAAACGGTTTTTACCACACAGTCCAAACCACGAGTTGTGTAGCTAAACATTTCTACCAAAGAGTTCAGACCTTTTTTTCCAGAGGCCATGAGAGATGACAGAATCGAATTGAGGTTGAGGCTCACCTTTGCAATCTTCACAAGCTGGTCGTGGTTATCATGGCCATAGAAGAATGGCTCCTTGCGAAATATCTGCAGCCATAACACACAAGTAACAAATGAGTTCAGCTATTGACTTAATGCCAATACCCCAGTAAGTCCAAGATACAGATATTGACCAACACAGTATTTTTACATCGCATACATACCATGCTAGCAAACATGCATCCAAGACTCCACATGTCCAAAGAATAATCATAATCTTGCAAATCAACAAGAAGTTCAGGTCCTTTGAAATACCTGAATTAAAATAAAAATAGTATGCTCAACTCAGATATTAAAAAGAGAACATGAAAGGAAATACAAGTGAAAAACAGAATATGTGAGGCATGCATTGACACACTAGTAAGCAATAAATTGCAGGCCTGCAGGGTATATGCCAGTGATATCACAAAAAGAATACGGGGTAGTGCTGAGATGTATGTTTTTTTGCCTTTTGCTCAGATTTCTACATAATCGTTATGATATAAGAACTACATTGCTTAAATGTCAGCACTTGGAAACATCAATGTTGCAGAAAGAACTCCATTAGGCACAGTGAGTTCAAATAACAAAAAATTCTCTGTTCATATGTTGCTTCTAGAGCCAACATCCAACCAAATACAAAACAAATATGTCCTGTTCTTAAGTTATCCTTCCAAATCCACGTGATTAGAAGGGTGCAATCCAATTCAATTACAAAGCACGAAAAAACATAACTAAAAAAGTGGTCCGCTTGTATCCACACAAACCTTGAAGCAACACGAACATTATACTCCTTGCCTGGATGGTAGAACTCGGCCAGGCCCCAGTCTATCAAGCGAAGTTTTCGAAGCTCATGATCTATCATAACATTATGGGGCTTGACATCTCGATGCATAATGCCTTGTGAATGGCAATAATCTAATGCCTGGGACCATAAACAAAAAGGGAATATTGTCATAAATAGCAACTAGACTGGTTAAAAGAAAATTCTTGACAACCACAATATCAAGGACGAAATGGTGATATTACTTCTTATTTAAGAAACAGAAACACTTTGCATTAAAACCATGACTAGAAGACATTAAAATATACATACGAAAAAACTAGCGCATATCTTACACATAAATTCATGCTCATCAACGATGCATATATAATTCACCAATGGTGTTTTCCAAAATCCCAGATCATAAAACGCATATATAATTCAGGGTGAACTCTTTTATCATGTGTAAATTATGACTTCAAGTTGCTACTATAATTACATATGAAAACTATAACTGATCCATAAACTGCTTGAGAATGTAATATGACCAAGTTTTGAAGCATATAACAAGGCAATAATCGAGCTGACTATACATAAAATTTGTTTCAAGCAGTTAAGATTGATGATATTGGTCGAGGATATAATACCAAGTGTGTCTAGTTGGAGCATAAATAGATAAATAATTAGTTGGAATCATTTTCAGAAGAACAAATATTCTACATATATAAAGGAACAGTATTCTACATATCTAACGCAACAGTATTCTATAGATCTAAAGGAACAATATTCTACACATCTAAAGGAAAAGGTGTTCCATTGAATATTACAGTAAAATAGGTCAGAGTAACAATGAAAACCTTGAGTAGCTCGTATATGTAGTAGCGGATATCATAATCGGTCAATGTGGGGTACAAAACTTTGAAATCTGTGCTGTTGACATATTCAAAGATCAAGCTGGGGGTCTTTGATTGTTGATCTCTGACAATATCAAGCAGTTTCACAATGTTTGGACCTCCACAGAGATTCTGAAGTATTTTGATCTCCCTTTTGATCTGTACAAACATATGAAAGGTAGATTAAGAATTTTGACACCAAGAAGGCCATTTTGTTTCAATGTAAGTAAAATTCATAACATGGTAACAATATCTTTTCAACGAACAAAAGCATATATGGAGCATTGTTAGTTAATACTTTCAAACTAAATCTATATGTAAAACTTTCGACGGGTATTCAAAATGGGCTGATCTAAATTGGAAATAAATCCTGATTTGTGTCTAAACAGGGCTGGCAGCACTCAACTGGTTCATTTGGAATTTTGGATGCTCAGAACAGAGAAATTTTGAATGCAGGATGCAGAGCATCCTAATGAGTCTTTTTGAAACAAAGCTGCTAAGAGTGGTCAAGAGTCCAGACATTGCTGAGACTTGCTATGGAATGTGGATGCTGAGAGAAGGAATATGACACTACTGGCCTGACCAATTCTAGAAGCTTTCAAATAGTTCTAGACTTCTAGTCTTCTACAGTGCTTTATTCATTTCATTTTCTGTTTCTTATCCCTTGTATTTTTCTGAGCTGGATGCTCCAATCAATCATGCAAAACATCTGTAAGGGGTGTATGATAGCTTTTTTATGTAGATGGAAGCTTTTTTGGTTCTATATAATAGCAACTGGTGTTCCTCCTGGATCAAAATCTTTCCAATTTAACATGAAATCAACTTAATACCTTCTTTTTCTTTACAGGCTTGAGTATCTTAATGATGCATTTCTCGTTATTGTTAACGTTGATGCCTTCAAAGACTTCACTGTATTTACCTCTTCCAACTTTCCTGACAACTTCGTAGTCATCCTGCTCACTGGTTAAAGATGTATCACAATGGTTAGCAAGGTATTACTTTGATGGAAATTGAAAACATGAAAAACATAACAGACTACCAGGTCTCCAATAACATTTCAATAAAAGGAACTAAACTAACTAAAAGATGGATATTGAGGACAAGCTTTAGCATTGGTTTGTAAATTAAGTCAGTACTGGTTGGAAAGTTCCTAAGAGAGGACATCTCAAGAAAAATCTTTGATATCATCAAGTTGTAGAAAACAGTACCATTTCTTTTTCCTACAGTTTCTCCTAAAGTTAAAGCAGAACAAGGAGGGTTAACCAATTAGCTACAGTTAATCATGTTTTTATCAAGGCATCATGTTCGACATTTCAATACAGACATGGAACACCGTCCACAGGAAACAAAACTGATGACAGGATAAAAAAAGTTCTTCATTTACAATACACTTTCCGGTGTCTCAATAAATAAACGAGTGCATTCCTCCCATGGCTGAACTATCAACTTGGTATCATGATGTGCATCAAATATGACAACTTCCAATAAGCTGGGAAAAAATAAGTGTATATTTGTTGTGGTTGCGTGTAAGGCTGTAAGCTATTGCAGCATGAATTTAAAGTATACTAGAACGGCTATTGAAAAGAAGTGGACTGGTAAGAACTAAGAACAGCGTTGTCCTTGTTGGGCAGCACCACAGCATACCTCTCGGCATATTAAAATCATTTAGGTGAAAAAAAAAACTTGTACTCTATTGTTTGCAGGGAGTATATTCCAGGTGAGAAGGAAAACACAATGATATTGCTATATTTGAGATTTCAGAGAACAATTCGATGAACTTCCAGTACAGTACTTCATAATAAATGGGATGAAAAAAAATGCTAGACAAGGTCCAAAGCATTATACCACGAAGTTAAGCTTCAATCTTCAATCTTCCTTGTCTTACTATCAGTGTTCCCCTACGTGCCCACTAGGCACTAGGCACAGCCCTCCCACCTAGCCCGCCTAAGCGGCGATCAGGTGCTGGCCTACCGCCCGACTAGCGCCTAGCGCCTAGGGGAACACCGTTTACTATGCACATGAGAACATAAAAAACCCAGTCTCAAATTTAAAATTGCTTTTCTCCAATACTTAACATTGTTACGAATATTGTGCATATATTCAAGAGGGCCCAATGGGCAATATATAGGGAGTACAAAGGAAGTATACCATATACATATAAGGACACCATATACAGATAAAGAATACAATAGGACTCCTATTCTAACAGCCCCCTTCAAACTCATGGTGGATCACACACACTGAGTTTGGAGAGAAAATACAAT
Source organism: Phyllostachys edulis (assembly GCA_036346405.1). Taxonomy (NCBI): domain Eukaryota; kingdom Viridiplantae; phylum Streptophyta; class Magnoliopsida; order Poales; family Poaceae; genus Phyllostachys; species Phyllostachys edulis. The sequence continues at coordinate 12,753,106 of CM070550.1, read as the reverse complement.
ATTGTACCCTAATCTGTGGCTTCATGAAGAAGTCAGCAACCTGTAACTCTGAGGGCACAAACTGTATAGCAAGTACTCCCTCCTGCACCTGTGAGCGAGTGTATGAAGCATCCACACCAATGTGCTTGGTGAGCTCATGCTTCACTGGGTCCCAGGCAATACCGATAGCACCTGTACTGTCAGACAATAGAGTCATAGGTCCCATCACAGGCACTCCGAAATCTGCAAGTAACCACCTCAGCCAAGTAACCTCTTCTGTCACTGCTGCCATAGCTCTCAACTCGACCTCTGCACTTGAACGAGAAACTACAGTCTGCTTCTTTGTCTTCCAGGCAATCAGGGAGGAGCCAAGAAAAACACAATAAGCAGAAAGAGAACGACGATCAGAAGGATCACTAGCCCAGGTCGCATCGGAGTACGCCTGAAGCTGTATTGAAGTGAAGCTAGGGAAAAACAAACGACGAGAGATAAAGCCACGCAAGTAGCGAAGAACACGAAGAAGGTGACTGTAGTGAAGATGGGTAGGATGAGCTATGAACTGACTTAAGATATGAACAACATAAGCAATATCAGGACGAGTGCTCACAAGGTACACCAAACTCCCAACAAGATGACGATATTGAGTAGGATTCTCAAGAAGATCACCATCAGTGGCACGAAGCTGGAGGGATAGCTCCATGGGAGTCTCAGCGGAGCGAGTGTCAGTCAGACCAGACCGGTCAAGAAGATCCTGGACATACTTCTGCTAGGAGAGGTAGTAGCGATCGGGCATGGAAGAGACCTCAATCTCAAGGAAGTACGTAAGAGAACCAATATCAGTCATCAAAAAACTGCTCACTGAGATGCTTCTTCACATATGTGATGAATGAGGAATCATCACCAGTGATGAGCATATCATCAACATACAGAAGAAGCAGTGTCCTACCCCGAGATGAGACATGAACAAAAAGAGCAGGGTCATGGGAACTGACAGTGAAACCGACAACAGTAATCACCGAGGTAAAACGCGCAAACCAGGCAAAAGGAGCCTGTTTGAGGCCATAAAGAGCATAACGAAGACAACAAACGTACCAATCGGGAACATAATACCCAAGTGGTGGCTGCATGTAGACCTCACGCAAAACACCATTAAGAAATGCATTCTTAACATCTAGCTGAGGGATAGACCACCAGTGACCAGAAGCAATCGCAACAAGAGTGCGAACAGTGGCCATATGGGCAACAAGAGCAAAAGTCTCATCATAGTCACGACCGTACTCCTGCTGAAAGCCGCGAGCCACAAGACGAGCCTTATAGCGCTCGATAGTACCATCAGACCGGTTCTTAATCTTGTACACCCACTTGCACGTGATCGGACGAGCATGCACAGGTGTCGGTACAATATCCCAAGTCTCCGTATGTCAAAGAGCATCAAGCTCCTCTGCCATAGCGAGCTGTCACTCAGAATGAGGAGCAGCCTCAAGATAAGAATTAGGCTCAGTGACAGAGAAAGCATGAACTATCGAAGCAAATCCAAGACGATCAGGAGGTCGAAGGGATGTCTGGTCACGAATGACGTAACGAGGAGCATCATCAGGAGGGTTAGATGTGGGTGTCAGCAAGATACCAGGAGAGTAGACTGGTGAAGGACGAGGACGCCTGGAGTAGTAAATACCAGAGAACCGAGACGGTGGGCAAAGAATAAAAGGCGGTCTTTGCAGGAGGCAAAGACCGAGGCGAGGTCTGAAGGAACCACTGGAGGCAGACCAGGAGAAGATTGTGATAGTGGAGAAATGGGTGAAGAGTCAGAAAGAGACAACCATGAAATCAACTCAATGGTGGAAACAGGAGGAGCCGAATCTCGATAGAAGAAAGGTCGAGATTCGTCAAATACAATGTCTCATGAAATCCTAATCCGTCGAGCAGAAGGATCATAGCAACGCTTATGCTCAGAACTATAACCAAGAAACACGCACTCAATTGACTGGGCCGATAGTTTAGTGCGCTCACGAGGCTGTAGTAGAACAAAACAAGTACAACCAAAAACACGAAGGTGAGTGTACTGAGGGGCTTGAGAGTAAAGACGCTCTATAGGACTGACACCTTTAAGAGCAGTGGAAGGCTACATATTGATGAGATATGCAGCCGTAGAAACAGTCTCAGCCCAGAACTGTGGTGGAACGTGAGAGGCAAGGAGAAGAGTGTGAGTAGTCTCAATCAGATGACGATGTTTGCGCTCAACAACCCTATTCTGAGCATGGGCACCAGGACAAGAAGACTGGTAAAGAGTGTCTCGCTTTCGAAAGAAAGCGTCTAAAAGCGCCCGAGCAAGATTTGCCGGCAAAACCACAAATAAAAGTACGGATGGGAGAATCAAACTAATTACGAACCATCGTTGCAAAGTTACGATAGATCGCAAGAAACTGGCCACGATTAGCCATAGGGAAAATACATGTAAAAAGAGAATAATCATCAATGAAGATCACATAAAGTTTATGTTCGCCTTTAGAGATAATAGGCGTAGGTCCACATACATCTGAATGAACCAAGTCAAAAGAACGAGAAGACAAGGACTCACTAGAATAATAAGGAAGTTGTAGCTGCTTGCCCAGCTTTCAACCCTGACAAAATATGGTCGTGTCAATAGTAACACGTCCAAGAACACCCTGACGAACTAAGGAAGAAAGACGGGATCCACACAAGTGACCTAAACTATGATGCCACTGTACAAAAACACCAGAGGTGACGGCAGCAGTGGCGATGGAAGTAGACGTAAAGGTGACGGGAGCAACTGAAGTGGACGGAAGGTGGAGGCGATCAAAGATGTAGAGACCCTAACGATCCCTACGGCGCCGGCCAGTCCCAAGTACCGTCCCTGTCTGTCGATCCTGGATGAAACAGGTGTGAGAGTCAAAATCAACCCTACAGCCAAGATCGGTGAGCTGACCCACCGAGAGAAGCTGCATGGTGAGCTGGGGAATATAGGAAGCAATTTTGAAGCAGAAAAGTCGATGGACAAAGAGTGCTCGACGGTGTGCAGAGAGTACCGCCACCGTATCGACAGAGATAGGAAAAACAGGAGGTCCTACTGAAGTGGGAGATGTGGAGTCCGGTGTCATGTGGAAAGAGGCATCAGAATCCAGAACCCAAGAAGTACCTAGAGGAGACGTCTGAGCTAGATTGGCAGAACTTGCTGAGCTGTGAAAGAGCTGGCCAAGTAGAACTCGCGTAATCGCCGAACAGAGTCACCTCGCTGAGAAGGTCCTGACGTGCAAGTATGTCCTCCCGTGGAGGAGTTAGGGCCTCCCTGCCCCCCCCCCTTGGATCATCCACACGCCTTGTTCTGTTTTTTTCGCAACACACAACGCTGGTAGTCGTGTTCGAAGTTCTTGTAATAATTGCATTGAACCCCAGTTGGTGGCAAAACAAGAGTAAAAACAGACACCTGAGGAGGGACTGCAGTCGAAGCAGAAACCGTCGGTGTAGTCGAAGAAGAAGGGGTAGCAAGCATAGTTGAAACAAACTATTGCTAACGGTGGTGAGCTCCTCAAAGACTGAAGGGTCGAAAAAGCCTCGGTGTTGATCGGTCGTGGTGGCGGAAATAAAGAAGAGAGCTGAAACGAGCTCAAACTCTGGCGAAGACAAGAACGGTTATAAAGGCGAAGACGATCATGATCCGTATACGACATTATGACACTCTGGCAGAAGCGGAGAAGCTACTGCTAAATCGGCTAAGCGCCAGAGATCGCCAGGTTTCGGAAGAAGTCGCCGACGAGTCCTCTCTCGGCGAAGCGTCTCCAACTCACGCCGGTTAAAAGAATCGAGCATTGTTGCTCACTTTGGTATCGCCACGCAAGTACTTCCAGATCTGACGAGTGGCACGCAGACCAACAATGTCTGGTGGATGGAGTCGTCGACGCCGACCACCAGATGGCTCGAACACGGCCTCATCAAGACACCCGCTCAAAAGCGTCTATGGCATACTAAAGGCCTCATCTGCGGCGTCGGCGGCAAGCAAGAAGAATAACCGCCTCCTTCTTAGCGGCCTCATCTTCTGCAGGAGATGTAGAAGTAGGCTGTCTGGAAGGAGGCTGAACCGGCGACGGCGAACAAGGTCGAGCACCAGTGACATATCCCCAGAGGCGGAGACTATCGAGCGTGATCTCCATGAGTGAAGACCACAACTCGTAGTTCGCCCCATGAAGCTTTGTTCAGAGAATGAGATCGCGGTGATGGAAGCAAGCCATCGGTGGCGGTATTTGGATGGTATGGCGGTTAGATCGACGTACTTTTTTTTTTAATTTTTTTTTGGCCCGGCTCACACTAAAACCGTCGGCCTGCTAAGACTGGCCCAAAACAAAACACACTCGATGCGCGCAGGGGAGCTAGGGTTCCCCTATTGCTACTCGAGCGGCGGCTCCTCCCTGAACAGGGGGTTCTCGTGGCACCCACGCTGCGTGTGTGAGAAGCGGCGACGACTTTGGGCAGTGGTACAAGGCGGCTTCAAGAGCGGCGGCTCGCGGCACGACGTCGCAACCTTGGAGACCAAGGGCGGTAATGGCGGCATGGCGGGAGCGGCGACTTCATGGCTGCGTTGGTTCGGACGGCGACCGGTGAACCAATGATGGTGTTTGGGCAAATGGATGGCAGCGGAAGGAGAGCTAGGTTAGTGCCCTAGCTCTGATACCATTTTATCATTATTGTGCATTCAAGAGGGCCCAATAGGCAATATATAGGGAGTACAAAGGAGTTATACTATATACAGATAAGGAATATAAAAGGACTCCTATTCTAACAAACATAAGCATTCATAATTTCAAAAGCCTTATTTAGAAAATGCCAAAGCATTATTAAACACCAGCTTTATAAGGGTCATCCAAATGACCGGGCTCTAACATCTCTGGCGATTCACATACCTCATATTCTCAAATGGATGAAAGTTAACTTGAGACTTTATCCTAAAACTAAAATAGATTAAACTCTTAATGCCTACCACCTAGAATCAACCCATAGGCTGTTAAACTCAATAAACAATGGTTCCAGCTTTCAAACAAAATTAATCTATTTTGAGCGTGACTCCAATACTTTTTTGAAACGGAGACTCCAATACTAAAATCAAAATCAGTTGCAATTTTATATTTGTTTCTTCAATCACTGGGTTAAACATGTATGTTCTGAAGTACAAACATGTGAACCTCCGCATCGCAAGACTCAATCAAGACAGTCCTGATGAAAATCCGGATCGAAAAGCTGAACCTAACCTTGCAACCGCAATGAATTCCCCGTTGCGTATACTAACCGAAATCCACAGGCATCCAAGCAAACCACAAAAAACCCAACGATACCACCTAGCCCAACGCTTACAGAGGTACACGGATCACAAAACTTAAGCGCGAGAATACAAGCCATGGCCGCTGATTAGGACGTGACGTGAGCGCCTTACCCCCACTGGACGGTGAGCGCCTCGTAGTCCCAGTACTCCTTGGGGCGCAGCACGTTGACGTCGGCGTAAACCCTTGCCTTCGACATGTGGGGCCTGGATCCCGCGGCGACCGGAGCGTGACGACGGGAGAAGGCAAGGAAGGAGGACGCGAGGGCGGCTACGATGACGGCTGCGGCGACGCTGGGAGGTGGGTGCTTCCTCGGCGGCGCATCGGTCATGCGGCCATCGCCGGCGAGGGCGGGCCAGGGCCCGACCGCCGGGGGGCGCGAATATTTCGGGGCAATGTTTAATTTAGCGTGGATATAGAGGTGGAGTGGACGGAAACCCACAGTGCTACGATACCGTGACGTTAGGTAGCTTCTATCGGATGAAAATCGTGTTCTGCATTGTAGCATCAGACTATTCATGAACGAGCAGTTGATCTAAGTCGTTCTTCTCGGATCTGACGGTTTGGATCTGCCGAATGTCACGACACTATACTCCTCTACCATTGCCAACACAATTGCAGAGGATGCTGGCTTCTGGTCACTGACAGGTGGGTTGTTTGCCGACATGAGGGCCCGACTGATACTTTTCCCCGGTGGAAACATGACTTTCAGTACACTACGCCTTTTGGTCGATGATGGTGTCTTTGGATCAGTAAGGTTTAAGCATGTGAAAGGATGTGAACCTATGAAGGCAAGGTTCAAAACTTGTAATGGTAGCTAGGATGATAAGCGCGCTACGCAGCACCTGTAGAGTGGATTAAGGGACCTCAACGTGATTTCAAAAATGACAGGGGGTTTCGCAAAAATAGAGCAGGGCCTGGACGTTATTTTGGAAACCATAGGGGGCTTTTCGCCAAAAAACCGGTATGGAGGACCTCGACATGATTTCGGAAACAACATGTGGCTTTCCGCAAAAAAAAATGACGTGGAGGACCTCAACGTGATTTCGCCAAACAACAGGGGCTTTTTGCAAAAAAAAAACTAACACAAAGGACCTAAACATGATTTCAAAACCTTAGGGGCCTTTTTGAAAAAAAACCAGCGTGGAGCTCCCAAGGGAGTCCTTCGCCTTTAAGAAAGAGTAATAGGTAGGATCGTGCTCTACGCTGCGTGCACTGACAATTTTTTTATGAAGTGTTGTACGTGTTTGAGAGAGGAAAAATATTGTAACACGAAAGCATATCATTGTATCCTGATCTAATTTGCATTGGACTGCTCACAGTTTCCTTGATATAATATGTAATGTTCTTTTGTATGATACAAAAACTCCATATCTATCACAAACTACATGATCTGGTGCATCCTTGAAAAATAAGTATTCGCAAACTAAATGCTAGATGAGGAATAGCTGTTGAAGCTTATTTCTTCATGACCAAGATAGGAAGCATAACTAGAGGTGGTCAGATGGGTCGTGTCGGCCTGGCCGGCTCGAGGCACGATACTATTTGCCTGGACCAGGCACGGCTTGGCCCACACTATTCATGGGCCGGGCTGGCACAGCACGAAGACATGTGTCATGCTTGGGCTGCACCCCTGGCACGATGGACCGGCCTGGCCCGACACGGGCCTAAGATGGCTCGCTTGGTTCAAGGCAAGTGAGAGGCCGAGGAGGAGGAGGAAGGTAGTGACGGGAGGGAGGAGGGAGGAAGAATGACTGGGCGAGGAGGGAGGAGGAAGCCGGTAGGACGTGAACTGCGAGAGAGGGAGGAGGAGGGCGGGGCGGCGCCGACGCGGAGAAAGGAGAAGGGGCGACGAAGGGGTGCACAAGCACGACGACGATGAGGAGAGGGGGAGGAGAGGAAGAGGAGGAGGGCAGGGCGGCGCCGGCGGCTAGAACAGAGGGAGGAGAATGCGACAGGAGGCGAAGGGCGTGCGGCAGGCGGGTGATGTTGGGCACCCGGGCACACTAGCGTGGTGGCGTGGGGCTCGGGGTAGGAACGGGGAGCTGGGGGAGGAAGATAACGGTGGGGGAGGCTGGTGGGTCGTGCTTGGCACGGCACAGCCCGGTTAAAATTCTGCACGTTGGGGGGCTTTTTCGCACGGTAGGCCGTGCTCGGCACTACCCGTTTGGTCCGTTTAGCCCCAACGTTTGGATTTTTTGAAAATCCAACCGTTTTTTGATTGTTTGGGGCTTTAAAAATAGCAAAAAAAACCAAAAAAACCGATTTTTTTCTATGAATAGCCACCATACCCCCCTCATTCAGCATCCATCCATTCCTCAATCTCTCTTTCAAATTATGTTGTGCAAATTCAAATTCATTGTGAGATAATTTGGCAAAATTCAAAAAAATTATACCAAATTTTGAAAAATTTAATTTCTAGCAGCAAGTCAGCAAAAGAGGTGCAATACTATTTTTGCATAATTTTATTATTATTATTTGTTATGCTAAGATGAAAGTAATAAAAGTGTTAGTTTCGATTTTGCAGTTTTTGTTATTGAAAAATACAATAGCCTTGCTCTTAGTGATTATGGACTTTTCACCCGAGGAAGTTGCATACATGGAGGCTACGGCTACCTCAAACCAACCACAGTTGTTAGTGGAAGGGAAAGGCGGAGTTCTGTCATAAAGTTCCACGGTAGCATCTTCGTCAGCGACCACTGGAGTAAAGAGGTTGAGGTCGTCTACATCGGGAGTGTGAGAGAATTTCGACAGGACAACCAAGCCAGACGCACAGGGAAATGAGGTACCATGTGCTATTTGTAAAATTTGTTGCAATGAATTGTCTGCAAGGTCTACAGGTGGAATAGGGCACTTGTTTAGACATGCTACAAGATGTAAGGCCAAGCAAGGATTGATGATGAAGCAGATGCAACTGAAGTACAACCCCGACGATACGATACGGAGCTGGGACTACGATCCTGAGGTAGTCAGTCAATCTCTTTGTCGTTTAATCGCTTCTGAGGATTTATTGTTAGGCTTTGGGGATTCTACTTCTTTCCAAACTTACATTAGGACTGCGCATAATCCAAAATTTTCTACCGTTTCTAGACAGGCATCAACTAGGGATCTAATAAAATACTACAATGAACGCCGTAATAAAATAAATGAACTATTTAGTACGTGTACATTTTCGGTGGCCCTGACCTCGGATATATGGAGTGGTCGGGCTAGGGAGGATTATCTTCGTGTAGTTGCTCATTATGTTAATGACAACCGAGTAATGGAGAAAAGAATTATAAGCCTTAAATTAATTGATGTAGCACACATAAGTGAGAATATTGCGAACTGTATTATCAAATTCGTGGAAGACTTTGGTCTTACAGACAAAATATTCTCAATTACTTTAGACAATGCCGCTTCGAACTCTAGGGCCATGGATATTCTTACTCCAGTGTTGAGTACATACGCTGATTCCTTCTTGCTACATCAGTGATGCGCTTGTCATATTATTAACCTTATAGTCAAATGTGGTTTGAAGAGGTTGAGGTTGTATATTAAACCTTTTCGTGATGCGATATCTTACTTGAATAATTCTAACGTAAGAATAGCAGTATATAAGAACTTCTGCAGGGCAATGGGTGTACATCCAAGAAAGTTCGGTTTGGACATGCCGGTAAGATGGAACTCTACTTACCTGATGCTTAAGAGTCTTTTACCATATAAGAGCATTTTTCTGTTTTTATTCATACGCACTATCAGAGCACTGACGACAGTATACTATTAATTGAGCAACATTTGTTCGTTGTTGAGAAGATACTTTAGTTTTTAGAATTTTTTTTATGAGGCCACTATTGCTTTGTCCGCTGTCTATTATCCAACATCTCATATTATTGTGTATAGTATTTTACAGATTGCTAGTCATTTTAAAAACTATGAAAGTGACACAGATTTAAGAGAGGTTGTTTTTGCTATAAAAACTAAATACCTTAAATGTTGGAAAGAAATCTATTTCCTATATGCATTTGCATTTATTTTAGATCCTGGAGCTAAAATTGACGGATTTGCTAATGTTCTTGATCTTCTTAGTGATGCTACAGTGCTAGACTATTCAAACTATTTTGCAGGTGTTCGTTATCGATTACAAGAGGTTTTCCCAAAGGTACGAAAATAAATTCCAAGGAGTCCGCTTGCAACAACCTATAGTAGCACCCACCTCAAGTAACAAGACAAATATGTGGGGCAAGATCTGGGGTGCAGGCTACTCCTCCAGGTCCAGGTCTTCTTCTACAACAGCACCTTCTCAACAAAGTCCAAGACCAACTTCTCACCCAAGAAGTGGGGAATTATCTGCCTATATGGACAGTGATACGGTGGATTTCAACTCAGAAATTTTTGAAATTTTGCAATAGTGGCATGACCATAAGTTAGCATATCCCGAGTCTGCTTTCAGTCTATCTGGAAGAATATTGGAGGAGAGAAAAACACGTCTCACAAGTGAGATGGTGAAGATACATCTAACTGTGAAGGACTAGGAACAAACTGATTCACGAACACAACACTATATGGAAAATCCTGAGTTATTAGAGGTGTTCGAAAACCCGTACCAAGACAACGACATGTAGAATAAGGATGTATGTAGAGATATAGGTTGTACTCTTTTTCCTTTGCTAAAGTTTTCTCATGTTGAGTTTTTACTTAGCAAAGGTCTTAACGAGGCAACCATTTGAACATTAATAAATCTCTTTATTATATTTTCAATATGCTTGTCTCATTTTTTACAATTTTCATATATATTTCTGGATTGTACTCCTTTTTCTGGATTTTTTTGAATTTTTGGGCCTAACGGGCTAAGTGGGCCGCAACTAGCCCGTCGGGCCAAATGGGATCAGGTCGGCACGACACGACATGAAAAAGCCGTCGGCTATGCCTAGGCCGCCTCCTTGGAATGTGGACTGGCACGACACGGCCCATTTGTTTCATGGGCCAGGATGGGCCGTGCAAAGATGGGCCAGGTGTAACACCCTGGTTTTCTGAGTCTTTTTGGGAATTTCAAAATAAAAAGAACCGTTTTGTTTTGATGAGAATTCGAAGCTTGAACTTGAGATTTTAAAAGAACTTTAAATGATTAAACCAAACTTCAACTAAGTCGGTTCAGTTTCTTTTGGAGTTTGCTGGAGTTTTCCCTTTCCTCTGTTTATCTCGTGCCTTCTCTCGGCCTAGTTCTACCTTTCTTCCTGGGAAGACCTCCCCTTGTGCCCGTTGCTTGGACTTCCCTTTAGTCCAGATCTTCTTCAGACCTCTTTGTTGGTTTGAATCTCTTTGTGGTTTAGACCTCTTTTGTCCAAACCTCCCTTTTCTGTCCAGACCTCCCTTGCGGTTCGTGTCTCCCTCCCAGTCAAACCACCCCTTCGGTTGACCTCCCCTTGGGTCACGACCATCCCCGAGGTGTTCCAAGCTCGAGTTTGTGTTTCAAACATCCTTGAACTTTGAAATTCTAATTCGAGTTGATTCCCCCTTCAATTGGACCCCCTTGTACCCATCTGAACCTCCCTTGGACTTCTCTCGTGTCCGTTCGGACCTCTCACTCAATCATAATCTTCTTCTCTTGAGGACCGTTCAATTTGTGTTGGACGGCCCGATCTTGTTGGCATTCGGTTTGTCCGAACGTCCCTACCGCTTTGCTCCTTTGCTTTCATCTTGACCGTTGAGACCTCCCCTGTGTTGGTCTTGACCGTCGAGATCTCCTTTGCTTCCATCTTGACCGTTGAGGCCTCCCCTGTGTTGGTCTTGACCGTCGAGATCTCCTTTGCTTCCATCTTGACCGTTGAGACCTCCCCTGTGTTGGTCTTGACCGTCGAGATCTCCTTTGCTTCCATCTTGACCGTTGAGACCTCCCCTGTGTTGGTCTTGACCGTCGAGATCTCCTTTGCTTCTACCTTGACCGTTGAGACCTCCCCTGTGTTGGTCTTGACCGTCGAGATCTCCTTTGCTTCCACCTTGACCGTTGAGACCTCCCCTGTATTGGTCTTGACCGTCGAGACCCCCCTCCCCTTTGCTCTCATCTTGACCATCAGGACCACCCTCGGGTTCATCCTGGTAGTCGAGACCTCCCTTTGTCCTCATCTTGGCCGTCAGGACTGACGAGGATTAAAACATCTATGTATTATTTTAATATATAATAAAAGACCATACGTTTTCATGGTCGTAACCCTAAGACCGACGACCTCCCCGGTCGTTAGTATTCCGAGGTTACTTATGGGTACTCGGCCTGATGAGGCTTTGTGCCTAATCCCACCGGATAACCGCCAGAAAATTATCGAATCGGTATTTCTTATCGTATGATGAATGGAACACGTGTTATCGCTCCAAACCATGCGATGGTACAACCCCGAGACATCGACTATTAACCACCCTACGGTTAAGCTTTTCACAAGCAATCGCAAGGAAGTTAGCACATTGCTAACTTCTTCTACCGCTCCGATCAACAGCAACGCTTCACCGAGGACGCCTTCTCCAGAGTAATCGCCACCTCTTCGAAGTTATTTAAAGGTGAAGCACCAGAGACAAGAAGGGAGACGATAGGCGACACACAAAACAAGGCCAAGGCAAAGATATGCACGAAGCCTAAGCGGTGGAATTAGAAGCTAGATAATCACTTTAGACTCATATTCTAAGTCCGATTGTCTGATTAAACATTCCTCCATTCAAGGTAATTCAGGGTAGTACTTAGCCACATCTTGTAAATCCAGTTCATATCAATAAAGAGCGACCCCATTCTATTCCGTGATATTCCACGCCATTTTCCTCATTTATTTTCGTAAGATCGGCGATTCGATCGTCGACAACCGGGCGCCGTCCGTGGGGAAGAAGGCGAAGTTTCAAGAATTTTTTTTTCTCGCCAAGAAAATCTCGCCCAAAAACTCGCAATCGCTCATGCGACTATGCCCGAGTTTGGGATGAGGAAAATCGGTTCGACGGCGGACTACGCCAACCTCGACATGGAAGGATGTATCGCGCCATAGAAGAAAATGGCAGTCATCCTCCTCATCCTCCTCCGCCGGCCGCACGTCGCCGACGTTAGCAAGGTCGATCGGATGGATGAAGATCGCCGCCACTACCGATGGCGCAACCAGAGAACCGGCCGTTCCGACCCGCCGAATGCCGAGGATCTCCAAGCCGGCCTTTTCGACCGTGAAAGCAGTGAAGAAGTTTCCTCATCACCCGAAAACTATATACCATTGATGAAATCATGGTGAAAGATACTCTCCTTCGCTTCGCAATTCCAGAGTCAACCGTCACCGGTAATCGGTGTCGATAAAACCTCCATCGGTCGAGGCCATGTGGGGATGATCACACTCAAAGATACAATCGGCGGTTCATCTGATCAGCCGAGAAGACCTCAGAAGTGCTCATCTCCGACCGATCTCCATCGTGGAAAATTTCGCGTATAATCGACAAGCTCTCCATTAGTTACGATGGAAGCTCATCGGAAGATCAATGCCGAAGCACGAGGTCAACGCGATCGGAGATGAAGATCAAGATGCCTCCTGACGGTCCTACACTCTCTACCACGCCATCACGTGTTGTTAGAGATGATCCGGCAAATCAAGCACCAACTTCCGGAGGCAACGGAACTAATCGACGTCAATCGCTTAACTCGCTCGCACCGCCCCACCCAGAGGACCGACAGACCGAACAAATCCGAAGGTCGGGGAAGGTTCAGACAGCGACACCCACGACTAGTATGAACTAATTCGAGACCTTGAGAATCGCACAAAACTTTGCACGATTCAAAACATGTTAAATAATTCCGATCCCGCTCTAGTAGGAACGCCTAGTTTTGTACAACTCGAGGTCGTATCCAAATTCTCCAGCAGACCATGCAATAACGGAAGCGACGAGAACAGAGGGGTTCAGAAGTCGACTAGGACTTCGCCCCAACGCCTCCTCAAGAGGGGACAAAGATGGTCATACTAGAGAGCGATCGATACCAAGACCTCCTCGACGATTCCACCAAGGAGTCACGAGGAGAAGGCTATTTCAAGAGGATACTCCCCATCTGCGCCGAGAAGAACCACCACTAGGACCTAACGATCTCCGACATCGTTTGAACCAAGTGGGCGGTCGTGGACATCATATCAATGTCCACGACCGGATCGCATACACCGGAGTTCCAGCTGCTCCAATCTTAGGGATCGGTCTCCGAACGACATAATCCCGCACCTTCGGAGAAGACGCCATGAATCAATCACAGTTGTCGAGCCTTCTCTGCTGGGCTCCAAGCTGTGCGTTGGCCTAGCCGGTTCCGACCGGCCAACTTGGACAAATTCAATGGAACTCAAAACCCATTGGAATTTCTCCAAATATATACCACCGCTATCAGGGCTGCTGGTGGCGATGAGAATGTAATGGCCAACTATTTACCCACCGTGCTCGAAGGGTCTGCCCGGTCGTGGTTGTTAAACTTACCGGCCGGATCCATATATACTTGGGAACAACTCGTGATCTTTCGATTGCAACTTCCAGAGTGACGCACGATCGCCTCAGGAAGGAGGACGATCTCCACGTAATCCGCAGGATCGATGAGACTTTACGCCAATATATCAAGAGGTTCACCAGTTCAGAACTCTATACCCAAGTCGCAGAGTCCTCTCGTTATTCGAGCTTTTAAAAGCAGTCTAGGAATCGGCGGTTTACGGAGGACATAGCAATGAACCCTCCAAGAACAACCGCTGAGCTTTTTGATATGGCGGACAAATATGCCATCGCTAGTGAAGCAATCGAGTGGTGTGAAGCCATCGATCGGAAGACAAGATTCCCCACCGGTGCGGACAAACAGGAGAAAAAGAACAAGAAGTCTCTCAAGAAGAAAAAGAACCGCAGACCGACGACAAAGAAGTCCTCGCTGCCTGCATAAGATCAGAAGGGCAAGAAGGACTATGCTTGGTCGAAGCAAAGCAAAAGTTCCGACCAAGGATTCTGCATTTAATAAGAAGTGGTGTCCACTTCACCGGTGACGAGGGCATGATCTGCGACTGCCGTGGTGTCTGGCGTAAGAAACGGAGGATTATTATGCGGTAAGGACCATTTCAAGAATACAGAACATGGAGAAACGAGCTCCAAAAAGGACAAGGATGGCGACGAGGAGATGGAGTACCGGGATCCCCAACACACATCAACATGATTTTTGGAGGATCTTCTTCATACGAGTCCAGATGTCATCTCAAGGCCATGGAGCGGAGGTCAACCTCGTCGAATCTCCAACTGTAATCAAGCACTCTAAGTGGTCTGACACCGCATTTCTTCAAAGAAAGACGATCGCACCATCCCATCGACTCGTAGGGTAGGTTCCCCATCGCCGCTGAACCAACTATTAATAATTGTCGGGTTAATCGGGTCTTAGTGGATGGGGTAGTTCCTTGAATATATTATTTGTAGGAGCTTTAGAAGAAATGCAGTCCCCATGTCAAAGGTGAAACACGTGAAATATGCTTTTCATGGCATAGTTCGGTTCTACCGCTAAACCAATAGGACAAGTTTCCTTCTGGGTGACGTTTGGAAAACGACAATTTCGAACAGAGAAGATCCCGCTTGATGTAGTAAACTTGAATCCAAGATACAACGGAATCCTCGATCGACCAAAGATTAGCAAAATTTTGATAGCCACGCATTACGGTTATCAAAGTTTGAAAATGCCTGGGGCGAAGGAGTCATCACACCGAGGAGATCGAGAAAATGGCTTACGATGCGATCGGAAATCCTTTGCAATCGTTGATGAACTTCCGACTAGAGAGGTTAATCCGTCTCCCATGCAGTCAAGCACTCGAAGCCAAAGATGACGCCCAAACCATCCGACTGCACCAAGGAGGTACTACTCGACAAAAGCGCTTCTCAGGCGTCAAGTCGTCACATGGGTCAGACAACCAGATCCAACCGCGCAGAAGATTACGGTCGGGCAAGACTCGACCCTAAATAGGAAGAGTCGCCGTCTCCTTCCTCCGAGCAAATCAAGACGGTTTGCTTGGCAAGCATCCGATATGCCGAGTCCCCGAGGTGATCGAGCACAGGCTTGCTCTCACCGATAAAAACCGATCAAGCGTAAACTACGACGCTTTTGCACCCGATCGGAAGGAAGCAATCCAATGGAGATTGACAAGCTTCTCCAGCAGATTTATTCGTGAAGTCAACCACCCACAAAGGGCTTGCTAATCCTGTAATGGTTAGGAAAAATAATGGGAAATGGCGAATGTGTATCGACTTTACAGATCTTAATAAAGCTTGTCCGAAGGATGACTTTCCCTTCCCCGCATTGATCAACTAGTAGACTCTACTTACGCGAAGTTACTAAGTTTTTAGATGCGATTCGTGGTACCACCAGATTAGTATGTGTAAAGAAGATGAGGAGAAAACTTCCTTCATCACCCCATATGGTACTTATGTTATATTAAGATGCCATTTGGTCTCAAAAATTGGTGCAACTTTTCAAAGGTTGATGCAAAAACTTTTAGTCCACAAATCGGTCGGAATCTAGAAGCTTATGTTGACGATCCGTCAGAAGACCACCAACGCCAAGCACTACATTCCCGACTTACAAGAAACCTTTAACAACTTGAGAAGACATAACCTCAAGTTAAATCCTAAAAGTGTGTGTTCGAGTTTCACTGAAAACCGCTTGGTTTCCTAGTTTCGCTAGAGGTATTGAAGCTAATCCAAAGAAAAATTGCGGCCATCGACGAGATCGCCCCGACCACGAAGAAGGAAGTCCAAAACTAATGGTCAGATGGCGTTAAGTCGCTTCATAGCAAGATTAGGGAAAAAGGATTACCTTTCTTTAAACTTCTTGGAAACATGGGAGTTTCGAGTGGACTAAAGAGGCAAACGATGCCTTTGAGGAACTCAAAAGTACCTTACGAGTACCGGTCTTAGTTTCTCCGAGATCGGAGAAACATTGCTAATTTACGTGGCAAAGAACACCACGCATAGCTTAGCGGTGTAATGGTTGTAGAAAGGAATAATATCCAACGACCGGCCTATTACGTAGTTTAAGTCTTACATGGACCAAAGGAAAGATACCCACAAGTACAAAAGTTGCTCTATGGCCTCCTTATGTCTTCAAGGAAGCTAAGGCACTACTTCGAGCCCACAAAGTGGTCGTACCTACCGGATATCCCTTGGTCAAGTCCTTGGAAACAGGAATCATCGAGACTAATAGCCAAATGGGCGGTCGAGCTAGGGCGCTCGATCTCCATTTTATTTCACTTAACAAACAATAAAGTCGTGCAATAGCGTAATTCATTGCCGAATGGACAAACCTGAACCCACCCAAGGACCCGAGTACGAACACCACGACGAGTGGACAATGTATTTTCGGCGGTTCCTTGATGTTACAAGGATCGGGGTGGAGTGGTCTTGATATCCTCATTGGCGAACACATCAAGCACGCCATCCAATTAAATTTTCCGCCACCAATAATGTGGCGTAATATGAAGGTTTCTTGGCAGACTCGAGCGGCTCGCTCGCCGGATTCAGAGATTACTAGTGAAAGGCGATTCTCAACTAGTAGCGAATCAAGTGGGGAAAGAGTATCAATGCTCAAGTACCAAGATGTCATCTTATCTCGCGGAAGTACGAAAACTTGAAAAGCACTTCTTCGGTTTTCAGATCCAACATATTCCTAGAAAGGAAAACTTTCGCGCGGACCGCTTGGCACGGATGGCCTCCACGAGGTCGACCGTCCCGCCCGAGTTTTTCTCGAGCAACTCAATTCACCCTCGGTAGTTGAGCTTTCCGAGAACATACATGATTCTTTGCAAGTTGAACAAACTAATCAAGGAAACATGGATGCTCCATGTGTCGTTGACGATTGGCGCCGCCACGATCACGGTAGAGATCGGATGACATCGATCTACAATTATCTTCAAAGATGACACAATTCCAGAAGATGATGTAGAGGCCGATCAGATAGCACGAAAAGCCAAATCATACACTCTAATCGAACGTATCTTGTATAAACGAGGATCTCATGGAGTGTTGATGAGATGCATATCTCAAACGGATGGCATTAGATTGCTAACCAAATCCATGAAGGCGCTCGTGGAGCACACCATTCCTACTGTAACCTCGGTCGGTAAAGCCTTCCTAAGAAGGCTATTATCGCCAACCGCCTTCATGATGCAAAAGAGCTTGTGACGAAGTGTGTACAATGTCGGTTTATAGTCGACAAGTACATCACCAAAGACAAGCCTTACAAACAATTCCTCTTTCTTGGCCTTTTGCAACTGGGACTAGACATTTCGGGACCTTTCCTAAGAGCACCCGGGGCTTCAATTCCTTTTCGTCATGATTGACACGTTTACAAAATGGATTGAAGCCGAGCCATTGTTAAAATAACAACCGAGGCCGCTAAGAGATTTCTCTTGAAAAATGTGATCACGCGATTTGGTGTACCCAACAGATCATCACGCATAATGGTTCCCGATTCTCCGGCGATCAATTCCGTGAGTTACGCGATGAACTTAGTGTCAAAATTCATTTTGCTTTTGCATATCCGCAGAGCAACGGAGCGCTTGAGCGGCTAATGGTATCCTTATGCAGGGATCAAACGCCGAGTATTCACCGATTAATCAAACGGTCAGCGCTTGGGTTAAAGAACTTCCCTCGTGTTATGGGCCGTTCGAACCACGACTATCGTGCGGCCGGTGAAACTCCATTCTTTTGGTTTATGGTTTGAAGCCATGCTTCCTCCGTAACTCAAAATTGGCTCGCCGAATCGATCGTTTTGACGAAAATGATCGAATGAACGACGACTTCGACGACGCCGATTTCCTTGAAGAACGATTTAAACCAAGCCCTTGTACGATCAAGAGTCTACCAACAAGCCATGCGAAGGTACCATAGTCGTAAGGTGCGACCGCACCTTTGTCAGAGGTGATCTGGTTCTCGAAAAATTCAGAGCCAAACAAATCGCAATAAACTTTCTCCTAAATGGGAAGGTCCTTACATCGTGGTCAAGTAACCCGACTGTGTTCCGTGACGATGGCTATGTCGATGGGCAAATTTTGTCAAATTCTTGGAACATCGATCAATTGCGTAAGTTCTATGTTTAATTTTCATTCTTTCATTTCTTTCAATTTCAATTTCATTAAATTCATTAATTAATTAAGAAGTGCAACCTTGCTTATATATATACACCTACATTCAGTGTCGCTTATTATTGTTAGTCCGGTCTGAGAAGACATTTTCTCTCCGATATCCTTTATAAGGATCTCTCGATACTCTATGGTCCTAGTCGTGAGCATTTTTTTCAAATGATTCCCGCGCGACTACACTCTTTTTTTTAAAAGAAAATGAGTAATCGAGCACCACACAACTACCTATCTCATGAATGATATGCTTACGATTTTGAAGATTATGCTTCATTATTTCACGATTCTGGTCTATTCTTGTCCTGCTATCGGGTGGGACACGGAAAGCCTCCTAGTCAAGTCTCTCCTTTTCGCATGTGGTCCCGCCTAATCTGGAAGGAGCTTCCTAGCGACGGTTCTTTTCTTACGATCCTCGCTACTATCGGATATGTAATTTGAACACGCTTTCAAGAAATGTGTCGATGCCTTCGTGTCTTAGCATTAGTTCCACCAGATTATGGGACAATAGATATAAACAAAGTTCACTTATAATTTGTTGCATACATATTTGCATTTCTTCTTATGTCAAGTTTGACAAAGTCTTTTTCCGACCATATATAGTGTTTTTGATTGGTATTTCCATTATGACAAACAAAGATCTATAACTAGTCGAAATCATACCGTCCCGACCACATTTGATTTCCTAGTATCGCAACGATCGCTTTTGTCTTACATGTCCAAACATACCTTCAAAAACTCACATACATGGTTATGACCTCTTTTTATTTCTTTTTGGCTCACCGCTTGTACAAGAACGTTCTTCTACTATCAAGCGATCGGGGCTAGGAAATATACGAGAATTTAAAAAAGTCAAACAGATAAACAAAAGCTTTGTCAATGACATAAAAGGTAAGTTTTCATAGATATTCAAATATTTTACACTTGCAGGAACCTACTCTAAGAAATATTCCCTGCCTAACTACTGCTTGTCGG
This sequence comes from Phyllostachys edulis, assembly GCA_036346405.1. NCBI lineage: Eukaryota > Viridiplantae > Streptophyta > Magnoliopsida > Poales > Poaceae > Phyllostachys > Phyllostachys edulis. The sequence goes on along the minus strand of CM070550.1, from coordinate 12,733,698 downwards.
AGATTCGACCTCCATCTCCTCTACAACTATATCTCCGAGTGGCCTGAGTTCTTCCATGAACTTGGTCGCCTCCTCAGTGGGCGATTGAAGTCATCTTTAACAGCTTGGAGATCAATGGAGGGTCGGAAGCTTTCGGTTTTGCCAAAGCAAAACTAACTCCACTTGCAACACTTTTTTTTAGGGCCCAGGCATAATTCGTCCGAGTAGTTTTGACGTAACTTTAAGATCCCCTAGAAGTTGACCCAAATAGTTCATTTTCTATTGGATCTCTTAAGATAGGCACGCTTGATCCTCGATCCCAAATCAAAGATCATCTTGTTCAAAGTATGAATCTTTTCATCAATATTTTGAGCAAGAGCGCCTCCTTATCCCGCTTCAAATTTCGTAGTTTTTTTACTCTGCTTAGCATTTGCGTTTGCTCGCAAAAACAAATCGCTTAATGAACACAAGCATCATTGAAGGGAAAATCAAGTTTACTTACATATTACCTTTATTTGTTTTGCTAAGTGTTTCATATTTGGTCGTTGTTTCAACGATCAACCGGTCCTTAGTGAACTTGCTTCAAAGAAATGATCGGTCCTTAGCTTTTATTTCTTCTTCAAGAAAAGTCGTCTTGGCTTTCACCACAACCTCCTCTTTTATTTTCTCCAGATCTATCGAATGCGATAAGGAGAATAATTGTAGAGGAGCAAAGTATTGAAGAAGAAATGAAGTTTAAAAGGAAAAGTTCTTACTTTCCAACTTGGAGTGCTTTTGCTCCAAGTCCTTAACTCATTGGGTCATCCTCCGATCACAAAGAAAGTTCTCGACCAAATGCTACACAATTAGCATTCTCTTTCTTAAGTTCCTTATAAACTTTGTAAAAAGAGTTATGTAACCGGTCGAGAATATTACCCAATTGCTCGGTCATTATAACCGCAAAAATCAAATCAGGTGCATCTTGAGCCGAGTATCCGATACTTTCGCCACGCCTCATCAAGCTCCTTATCCTCGGCGAATCGGGACTAAAAGGAACTTGTTAGGTTGGGAAGGGTTATCGGTGATCGAACTGTTGAGACCTCTCGAGGCATCTACCTCCACGTAAGGGGTTTCAATCACCAAAGGATCCAACTCACCGTTGTTCTTGTCACCGCCGGGGCTTTTTCGACCACTACTTCCTCAGAACTTTGTCCCGAGAAGTGCTCGATCTGAACTTCCACAGTGCGTGTCCTCGGGAAGAACCCGGCCTGAAATGGCCAGGAACACCGTAAGACCTATGCAAACCGAAGATGGGAAGTTCAAAATATCAAATCATCAAGGAATTATTAAAGATACATACTTATACGATCACTTTCATTTGTACATACCTTGTTAATTTCCGGGATTTGACTCTGAAACGCGCCAGAGAGAAATCTGTGCCGCTAGCCTTCCTTTTCTTCTCTTCCAATTTTGCTGGTTCTGGACCAGCAGGGTTTGTTGGAACCCTCACATCCTCCAACAAGATGTCGGAAGCTATGTCCTCCACCAGTTCGTCAAGGTCCACATTCCCGACTATCCGGCCTGAGGGAGTGGTTTCTTCAATCTCCGGATCGCTTGTTTCAAGAATAACCGTAAGGTCGTGCACCACCACTCGAGTTCATGACCTCCGCAGCTACATTCTCGGGCCTTCAGCTTATCCACCTAAATCAAAGAACAAATTTGATTAGGTGAAGAAATCCTTTATCTAAAAAATTTTCGTACATATATGACTCCAAAATGTTCTATTACCTCGAGGATTCATCTCCTTCAAGTGCCTCGAGGCACGACTCGGTCGGAACCAAGGTGGGACGTTGATCCTCACCAGATTGTATGATTCGCAATCCGACCGATCGCAAATATAGAGCACGATTGGAGATCTGGTCGAATATATGTATATACATGGTAAAAGGAATTTAATAAATTACCTTAAGCCTTGCTGCTCCCCTTCAATAGGAGTTATGCTAAGATCTTGGGGCATTCAAACCTTTTCTCCGAGCTCCCCAAGACAGATCACCGACTCGTTCTCTAACTTCCCGTGGGTAAGAACTTTAATGTAAGGAAGAATAGACAGATTTTAAGGTAATACATTTATCAAATCAAAATACCGATCGAATTTATCTCAAAGACTTACCACCTCCGAGGTAGCTTCATCACGATCAAGGCACCAGAGCAGGAATGAGTCCGAGCTTCAATGGGCTAATCTGGCGAAGGGTAAAATCCTTCACCACATGCCACGAAGTCAAGCCCTCGACTCAAGAAGTCGAGATGGCATCCGCCCATCTCTTGACTATCCTCGTCTTCTTTACGGTTTCCTTCCACTTGAGTTTTCACTTGCTCTAGTTCCCAAGTAGAGGCCATCGTTTTCAGAATCGCCATGTAAAACCAAGATTTTTCCATGACGACCACGAAGATTTCACAGACATGAAGATGTACTCATCGGCCTTCCGCCATGAAGACGCAATGTTCATTCCCCAGAGTCGCCTCAGATTTTGCCGCAGATTTTCCCATCACCATGCGGTAGAAATAACTAAAGAGCTTCAAGTTCGGTTGTATTCCTGTGTATGCCTCGCACAAATATGCGAAAATACTAATATTTGCGATCGAATTTAATAATTCACCAATTCCACCCCGTAATGTTCAAGAACGCGAGGAGGAATTTGTGCACGGTAGTCTCAAATTTCACATTCGATGTAGGCAAGAAAACAGGATTTCGCCATCTTCACGGCTCGGAAAATGCTCTCCATCGCCGGTCTCCAATTAATCGATTCCTATCTCGGGAGCATTCCCATCTTCTTCAAGGCCTCGAAGTTTTTCTTGCCCAATTCAAGGCAACCACTTTGTAATCTGCTCCGACATGGCGAAAATCCTCAAGAATGAGTAGCAAAAGTTGGAGACTTTGTGGTCGGAAGAACAGAAAAGACTCGGAGGATTTCTTGGCAAGAAGCTAAAGGATCGAAGGATTCTCGAAGCATAAAAATTCTAAGAGCCCAATGAGAGGAGATCTTATAACCTTCCGATACTTTCAAGGATTTCTACAAAGTCCAACCGACAAAAAGCTTTTTTGTTCAAACGACAGAGGAACTCTTCGCTTCCCAAGGCAAGTTCTCAACTTTAAAGTGAACACGCATCACTTCAGATACCACGACATTAAATGGGTTCGCCTCGACACGATTTCATCGGAAAAGGTATATACACGACCAGTTCATTTAAAGTTAGGGGCTAGCCGACGAGGATTAAAACATCTATGTATTATTTTAATATATAATAAAAGACCATACGTTTTCATGGTCGAACCCTAAGACCGACGACCTCCTAGTCGTTAGTATTCCAGAGGTTACTTATCGGGTACTCGGCCTGATGAGGCTTTGTGCCTAATCCTCACCGTGATAACCGCCAGTAAAATTATCGAATCGGTATTTTTATCGTATGATGAATGGAACACGTGTTATAACGCTCCAAACCATGCGATGGTACAACCCGAGACATCGACTATTAACCACCCTACGGTTAAGCTTTTCACAAGCAATCGCAAGGAAGTTAGCACATTGCTAACTTTCTACCGCTCGACCGGTCGTAACGCTTCACCAGGACGCCTTCTCCAGAGTAATCGCCACCTCTTCGAAGTTATTTAAAGGTGAAGCACCAGAGACAAGAAGGGAGATGATAGGCGACACACAAAACAAGGCCAAGGCAAAGATATGCACGCGAAGCCTAAGCGGTGGAATTAGAAGCTAGATAATCACTTTAGACTCATATTCTAAGTCCGATTGCCTGATTAACATTCCTCCATTCAAGGTAATTCAGGTAGTACTTAGCCACATCTTGTAAATCCAGCTCATATCAATAAAGAGCGACCCCATTCCATTCCGTGATATTCCACGCCATTTTCCTCGTTTATTTTCGTAAGATCGGCGATTCGATCGTCGACAAGGACCACCCTCGGGGTTATCCTGGCCATCCAGATCTCCGTTTACCTTGTCTGAACCGTTCATGACCTCCTTTGAGTTCATCTTGATCGTTGGGACCTCCTTTGATCTCATCTTAACCGTCAAGACCTCCCCCTTGAACTATCCCCTTCGGTGGATCTCCCTTTTTCCTTCGTGTGGTCTGATCCAACGCCGCGCCTTTCCCTCTCACGGGATCGGACGGCTCTGCTTCGTCGCGTCTTTTTCCTTATCTTTTGGACCTTCTCGTCCTCTGAACCACCACGTGGTCTTTTTGCAATGACCACCCTTTGTGGTCTTTTTGTAAAGACCACCCTCTGTGGATCTTTTCGCTAAGACCACCCCTTAGGGTCACGACCTCCCCTTGAGGCCGCGACCTCTTCTCTCTTGACCTTTAGCCGCGACCTCCCCTTGGAGTCGCGACCTCCTCCTTTTGTCATTTAGTCGCGACCGTCTCTTGGCCCGCGACCTCCTCTCTTCCGTTGCGACCTCCTATGGTCGAAACCGCCTCTTTTGTCGTGACCATCTCGTGGTCACGACCTCCCCTTGGTTTGACCACCTATCTCGAGTATTGACCGGCCCCACCGGTCAGCCTCGCTCACCTCCTTTTCCCCCTTAATCGCGGCGCTGATCTCGCTGGAGTCCCCAGAGATGCCCTCGTCGGAGTCTTCGTGCATTAAATGTGTTGTATCACATTAAATGCTACCTCACCGTTTTGCCCCCTCCCCGCTTGACCCGCCGTATCTCCAGTTAGCTGTCTACGCATGGCTGAGTGTACCCTGTCCTGTTGCTCACCTACCTTGTACTCGCGTGTGCCTTGGAACTCCCAGCAGCTCTGGCTATTTAAGCTTGGGCAGCCCTTCATCTTTACCTTTTTCCTCATTTCCAGTTCTCTTGCTCATCCGACCAGCTCTTGGACCTCCTCCCAAGCTATGGGTTCTGCTCGAGCAGCTCTTGGACCTCCTCCAAACCGTTGAAGCTTCTATGTTGGTTTTATTTTGGGTATTTCATTGGAGTTCACTTGGATCTTACTTAAGCTTTATTTGAGTTGCTCTGTTTTCTCCCGTGTAGATTGTGAAGGCACTGAAGAGCCCTAGTTCTTTGAGGAAGAAGAAGACACTCAGGCCCTTGAGCAAGGCAAGTTACACCCTTGAACATGTTGCACCTATTACTTTAAACTACGTATGTTTGTTTCAAATGTTACTGCATGCCTACTTTTACGCAACTATTTTAATACTTGCTTTTAAAAAAAATTATAGCTATGCCTAAATCTTTTGTAAGGCCCATGTTGACCTTGATTCAAACCTGTTGTCACCCTAGATAAAATCTGGTTGATGCAATAGTGTGAACCAAGATCTCTTGAAAAATTATATGCTTAGTCATGCTTAGACCAAAATCTTGTTTTGGGAGCTTTACTACCAAAAGACCAATGTTGTCTAAATGTTTTAAAAGCTGAGCCATGACCTTGGGTGGTCATGGAGGTTTTGTAAACGTGTTTCGAAAATTAAAGGAAAAGGAAAATGGTTTGGACTTGGGCAAATCTGGTTGTTTGGTTGGCGCATGTCTATGCACGGGGGTCGTGTGATCCGATGCCCTAGGGTTGAGGTTGTCGCCCAAGTCAGTTAAGGACCGGTCTGCAAACGATAACTTTGCTATGCCTATAATGGGCTACGCCTCACCATGCAACCACATGTCCTGAGTATGGGTAGGGGACCTGGCTAATTAACTTGCAAAGTTCCATCACGGTCGATCCCACTAATGCAGTGGGTAGTCTTTCATAACCTGTCTTTTTATGACAATTGTTAGTCCCACCTTGCACAAGAAGGGGCCTTGACCTCTGCGGGTTTCTATCCGTAGGGTGGGCTAAACCTTAGCGAGGATGGATCATGTGGAATGATGCATTGTAAAGGCCTTATCATGAGTGAGACCACTTACCCTCGGAAGTGAGTGGTGGCATCGACGGCTGCGGACAAACTAGAGAAATCATGTCATGTGGGTAAAGTGTACAATCTCTGCAGAGTATACAACTATTCGAATAGCCATGTTCATGGTCATGGACGTGCTGGCAAAGCCTCTCACAGTTAGATGTTGGTTTTGGTTTCAAAAGGATTTTTGTAAATTGTTTTGGATTTCTATCCAATTGGGTTTTGGCGGGGAGCCTTGTGACAGGAGGGTATCCTTAACCACTTGTGATGAATGTTATCCAACTGAAAACCAAGGTTTAGAAAATGAATTTTAATTATGATTACCTGCTTTGGAACTTATTACCTGTAATTGGAAATAAATTTGGCTTTATGCAAATCAACCATATTATGCCTTCCTTTGAGATATCCATTTATGCATGTCATTCTGTTAATCGACGGTTGTAACTTGCGAGCACGGTTGTTGTGCTCATTCTTGCTTGATTTGATAATTGAGCAGGAGAGGACTTCTTTGTTGAAGATGACGACCAGATCAACTAGGCAGCGCCCTCTAGCAGTTTGCCTGTGGTGAAACGGGTGGGCTTTTTCTTTGGTTTTCGCTGTGTATTTTGTTTTCACTGACTTGTAGGCCGAACCTTGTAATCAACCCTTTTGTTGTAAATAAAGTTTGCGTTGATGTATGTTACCTTTGCTGTATCTTTGTGAAGAGCTAGTTGATCCTGGGACTAACTCTGCTCACACAGAGGACCATATGGTGATCCCCGACCACCACGACGACCCTCGGGTCCGGTCGTGGGAGGTCTTTGGGGTGATTCCAGCTCTCCACGACCTCCCTCGGGTCTGGTCGTGGGAGGATTTGGATCACCTCTGGTTCCACGACCTCCCCGGGCTTGGTCTCTCGACCACCCCTGGGTCAGGCCGTGGCACCCGAGGGTCAACCCATGGATGCCTCGAGCTCACCTTGGGGACATCCGGGTGGTCTTGAAGGACCTTCCGAGAGGTCTTGCTAGACCTCTCGAGTGGTCTGTAAGACCTTTCGGGTGACCCTAGGTTGGGGCGTTACACCAGGTCAGCTCGTGCCCATGTCGTGCCGCCCATCTGGCCACCACGGAGCATAATAGAAAAAAATCTTGGGTAGAGCATGTCAGATTGCACAATTGGACAGAGGGCAGGGGTCAAGAACATACGTGCAAAGGACTGAGACCATAAGCAACGTGTAATATCTCGTTTAAACATAAAACGAATAAGTGATTAGTACTGAAATTAAATAGAATTAGAGAGAAAATTTCAGAATTTTGGGAAGGGAATGGGCCGTCAACCCATTTTTCAAGTGGGGAGAAAACTGTTCATTGTGGCCCAAGGCCCATGACTGTCCACTAGAGGGCAAGGGGGAGGGATCAACCAATCCCTAGCACCCCCTTCCCTACTGCTATGCCAAGAGGAGGAGAGGAGAAAGGAAGGAAGGAAGAAGAAAGGAAGATGGAAAGGGAGAAGGAAGGGGAAAGAGAGTCCTCACGGGGATTTCATCGGGCGGCATCGTGGTCTTCAAGGGTGACAATTCGTTTCTTCTCCGTTTGGATTATTAGTTCATTGATCGGTAGGAGCTATTAGTGAATCGCTAATCTGCAGTTTCCGTTGTTCTGTAGTTTTAGATATTGTAGTGGCGAAATTTGGTCTGGTCACCTCCTAGAGAATAGTGGGAAATATTAGTATCTTTCCATAGAATCTTGGTTCACCTTGTTTGGTTGAGTAGATCTCGAGATATGATTTTTACACTACCGCTGTCCAAAATTTTCTATCGGGTTCTAGCAGTCATAGTAATTGATAGATTAAAAATAGCTAATGACCTAATCAGAGAAGTAGACCCACATGATTTTTGTACATATTTCCTTAAGCTTTCCAGAACGTCTAAGAATATTTTCTTTTGATAAACCTACTGAGAGTTGTGATTAATTCAATCTTGTTGTCTAGAATGTCTATCAGATTCTGTCAGTTGTGGTAATATGTATATTAAAATTATTTAAGTATCAAATTAAGGAATCTGACCAACTAGACTGTTGTATATAATTTAGTAAGTATTCCACAATGTCTTAGATCACTGTTTTTGGATGAACCAATTATAAGTTATGGAATTTCTAAGTCGATATTATCGAAGATGATAGATCTATTTTCGGAGTAAAAAACAAGTGTTTAGACAAAATAATCTAAACTTTTGATCACCTGGGAAGTTGTAGGATGTTTTCTAAGGATTCCATAATGGTATGGTTTATCTTTTTTCGTTATGGGAGCTGAAAGTTACGCTAGTTTCAGTGTGAGGACAGAATTATGGTTTTTGAGTAAGAGTAGGAGTGTTGTATGTTAATCGCTGTTTTGCTTGCCTTGGCTTATATTGAGTGGGTTGTTTAATGTAGGCGGAGTGGTTAAGGGATTAACATCACCATCGCTCTATTTCAATCATTTCAACTAAAAGGCAAGTACATTTTAGAGTAATAGTGGATGTTTGGTGGTACAAATTGGTTATATGATTGATGTTATGATTATTCATGTGAACGATGAGTATATCCAATTGTTTATATGCTTTCATAATTGATGATGCATACTGGAAAGTATGGCATTTATTCATTTTATTTCATTTCAATGAGATCCCCGTATGAAAAAGGACGGGCACTAGATCCCCGCATTTGAGAATACGGGCGAGTGAACACCGACGGGTATTACACTTAGCTATACCGGTATATGCAGAAGTGGAGATATGTGCATGATTTGCATTGCATTCATGACATTTACATATGTATTTGAGATAATGAGAATGATCTGTAAATACTTTAAAGTTTCATATGTTATATAATGAGAATGATCTGTCACTGAAAACTGAGGTTTAGAAAATGAATTTTAATTATGATTACCTGCTTTGGAACTTATTACCTGTAATTGGAAATAAACTTGGCTTTATGCAAATCAACCATATTATGCCTTCCTTTGAGATATCCATTTATGCATGTCATTCTGTTAATCGACAGTTGTAACTTGCGAGCACGGTTGTTGTGCTCATTCTTGCTTGATTTGATAATTGAGCAGGAGAGGACTTCTTTGTTGAAGATGAGGACCAGATCAACTAGGCAGCGCCCTCCAGCCGTTTGCCTGTGGTGAAACGGGTGGGCTTGTTCTTTGGCTTTCGCTGTGTATTTTGTTTTCGCTGGCCTGTAGGCCGAACCTTGTAATCAACCCTTTTGTTGTAAATAAAGTTTGCATTGATGTATGTTACCACTGTTGTATACTGTGAAGAGCTAGCCGTTGATCCTTGGGACTAGCTCGGTTCACACAGAGGATCATATGGTGATCCCCGACCACCCTCGGGTCCAGTCATGGGAGGTCTTTGGGGTGATCCCAGCCCTCCACGACCTCCCTCGGGTCTGGTCACAGGAGGACTTGGATCACCTCTGGTTCCACGACCTCCCCGGGCTTGGTCTCTCGACCACCCCTGGGTCAGGTCGTGGCACCCGAGGGTCATCCCGTGGCTGTCTCGAGCTCACCTTGGGGACATCCGGGTGGTCTTGAAGGACATTCCGAGAGGTCTTACTAGACCTCTCGAGTGGTCTGTAAGACCTTTCAGGTGACCCCAGGTCGAGGCGTTACAAAGTGGTATCAGAGCATCTGGACTGTAGGTCGAAGCCTAGTAAAATGGTCGTTAGTAGAAAGTTCAAAATTATGTTTTACAAAACAAGAGAAATAAATTGTTCTCCTCTTACCTGGGTCATCCTTCTATCCTTATCCCCTTCTCTCTATTCTTTCTTACCTTATTCTCTCTTACCTTTTGCTCTCCTCACCAGTTTATAAAGTTAATTGGATCCTCTTTCCTTGGAATATCTATAGGTGGTGTTCAAGACCTCCTGCCTTGGAGTTATCTTGGCACGTAGTCGCACAAGGACCTCCTAGTTTGTGGTCAAGAGTGGTAGTCTTTTTGCAAAGACCACCCTCTGGGTCTCTTGCAAAGACCACATCTTGTGGCCACGACTTCCCTACTCGCAGCCCCGTGGGCAGCGAGCCTCGAGTAGATCGTGTTTGAGCTTTTGAGTTGGTTGTTTTGTCCTCCCCCCCTTAGCTTTCTTTCCCTTCCTCTTTCCTAACCTCTGAAGATCCAGCAGATGGTGACAACCCGTGGCAGCGGCAACACTAGCAGTCAGGGCCGAGCAATTGGTAGTGATCCAGAGGCTCCTCTTCCGCAGCCACCACCTCCTCCAACTAGAGCGCCAGATTGGAATCAAGTGATGGCAAATCAAGCTCATTTGATCAACTTGTTAGCTCAGTCTATCAACAACACTCAGAATATTCAAGCAGCCGCAGCAGCTCAACCTCCAGTGTATGCTCCACCTCCTCCAAGAACCAACATCTCTGAGTTTATGAGGCTGAGACCACACACTTTCTCCAGCAGCACTGAGCCATTGGAAGCTGATGATTGACTCAGGGCAGTGAGCAGGAAGCTAGATATGATTCAGTGTACAGATCATGAGAGAGTCTTGTTTACCTCTCACCAGCTGAATGGGCCAGCCTCTGAGTGGTGGGACAACTTTACTCAGTCCCACCCCGATGCTCAAACTATCACATGGGATGAGTTTGCTCAAGCTTTTCGTCGTGAACATCTCCCTCCAGGCATGATGTTGCTGAAGAAGAAGGAATTCCAATCCCTGCGCCAAGGCAACCGCACTGTCAGCGAGTATCTTCACAAGTTCAATCAGTTGGCTCGTTATGCACCTCAAGATGTGGCAACAGATGAGGCCAAGCAAGAGCGCTTTTTGGAAGGGCTCAATGATGACCTCGCTGTTCAGCTAATTGCTCAAGATTACTCGGATTTTCAGCAGCTTGTGAGCAAAGCAATTCGCCAGGAGGGCAAGTATCTTGAGATGGAGAACCGCAAGAAGAGGAAAGTAGCTCAGTAGTTTAGTTCAGAAGGATTTTCTAGGCCCCGGACCACCCTACCTCAGCAAAAGAGACCTGCGACCTCTTCCCCTTCCAGACCTCCAGTGCAGGCCAGACGTCCCAGCACCTCTAGTCCATGAGGGACCTCTCCAGGAGGTCATTTCCAAAGGAAGCCGCTCCTGACCTCAGCAGTCGGAGTCACTTGCTTTTATTGCAATAAAGTTGGGCATTATGCCAATAAGTGCCCAAAGAAGTTGCAGGCAGCGACCACTACTTCAACCCGGCCAAGTCAAGGAGTGTCAGCGTCTGGAAGCAATTCGATTGTGAAGCCTTTAGTTCAATATATCAAGGGACATGTGAATCATGTCAAAGCCGAAGAAGCTCATACCGTCTCAGACGTGGTCCTTGGTATGTTTCTTGTAAATTCCGTACCAGCTTCAGTTCTTTTTTATTCCGGAGCTTCTCATTCATTTGTTTCATCTAAGTTTATGGGTAGTAATGGGTTATCCATATCTTCTTTAGCTAACCCCATGCTAATCCACTCTCCCGGCTCAGAAATGAAGACTAGTTCCTTATGCCCAAATCTTTCCTTGGAAATCTTGGGAGTACCCTTCTCTGCAAACCTAGTAGTCTTGCACTCTCAAGGTTTAGATGTAATTCTTAGAATGGACTGGCTAGCCAAAAACCAAGGATGGATAGACTACGCCAACAGGTCTATTGTGCTCACCAATGAGCAAGGAATCCAAGTCGAGTTCAATCCTGAGACCTCTGTTAGAGGAGGTCCTAACCTGGCCTGTTTGAAAGAAATAAAGCTTGAGGACCTCCCAGTGGTAAGGGAGTACCCAGATGTGTTCCTAGATGAGTTACCTGGAATGCCTCCGGACAGAGATTTGGAATTTGTCATCAACTTGGTCCCAGGAACGGCACCGATCTCCAAGAGGCCTTACCGATTGCCAGTTAATGATCTTATTGAGCTCAAGCAGCAGATAGAAGAAATGCAAAGCAAGGGTTTTGTCAGACCAAGCTCTTCGCCTTGGGGAGCTCCAGTAATCTTTGTTGCAAAGAAAGATGACACTCAGCGCATGTGTGTGGATTACTGAGCCCTCAATGATGTCACTATCAAGAATAAGTATCCATTGCCTAGGATCAATAACTTGTTTGATCAGCTAAAAAGAGCTGCAGTTTTCTCCAAGATTGATTTGAGATTAGGGTACCATCAACTGAAGATTCACCAAGAATACATCCCAAAGACAACTTTCTCAACTCGGTATGGACTCTATGAGTACACAGTCATGTCTTTTGGATTGACCAATGCTCCTGCATACTTTATGAATTTGATGAATAAAGTGTTTATGGAGTATTTGGATGAGTTTATCATAGTCTTTATAGATGACATTCTAGTGTATTCTAAGAATGAAGAAGAGCATGTGGGGCACCTTCGGTTGGTTTTGGACAAGCTCAGATACCACCAATTCTATGCTAAATTCAATAAGTGTGGTTTCTGGATAAAGGAAGTTACCTTTTTGGGTCATGTTATGTCAGCAGCAGGAGTAGCCGTCAACCCTAGCAAAGTCCAAGATGTACTTAATTGGGAGTCACCCAAGTCAGTACCTCAGATCAGAAGTTTTCTTGGCATGGCAGGGTACTACCGTAGGTTCATTGAAGGCTTCTCAAAAATAGCGAGGCCTCTCACTCAGTTGCTGAAGAAGGAAAAGAAGTTTGTTTCGACCCCAGCCTGTGAGCACGGCTTTCAAGAGTTGAAGAAACGTGTGGATATCATGGGGATATGCTTATGATCTTAAGTGATGATACAATTGACAATTGGTTTAAAGGTTTGTTGAATCTCCTGTTTTTCAACAAAGATCAGCAAAGTGTCAGGATAATCGGTAGTACCGGTTTGTATTACGGTATTACCTCAGCGTGGTATGACCACGTGTGTACAGCGGTATTACCGCAGTGCGGAATGACCGCTAGTGTGGAGTGGTACTACCGCAAGTCAAGTGGTCCGATCGCGAAGGGGTTTTTTTGGACGTTCGATTGAGATCCGACAGTCCGTAGCGAGTGGAATGTTCAGACCATCCGAACAGTGCCCAAATCGGATGGCTAGGACGTGTGGTCCGAACGTTCCCGTGAATCTGGGCCGTCCACGTGACAGGGCGTTCGGTTCTAAGGCTTTCGAGCATTTTCCGTGAAACGGTAATACCGCAATTGAGAATCGGTATTACCGAAGTCCGGTAGTACCGTTTGGTTCATGGCGGTATGGAATTTCCAGAGGAGACGTTTTGGGAGATTTTGGGTTTCTCCGAAGAGCGGTAAGACCGTAGTGTTTTGCGCGGTATTACCGTAGGGCGGTAGTACCGGGGTTTATACGGCGGTGTTACCGCTTATGTGCTGATTGTCGATTCTCTTGGAGAATTTGATTTGGGTTAGGTCAAGTTCATGTTTATCAGTGCATATGTGTTGCATATTGCATGATTTGGCTAACGTGGGTCAAGTTGTGATAAACTTGTTCCCGGAAATGATTTCTTGGTCTATTGCTATGCAGGTGGCTTGTAGGTCAACGACGGTTGACGGCGAGGATAATCGGGACTAAGCTTGGAGAGCTGAGGTCCAGAACGATGAAGGATGCCGGGTGAGGTCAGGAGACTCAAGCGTGGCGCAGAATGGACAAGGGTGATCGAGCAGGCGATTCGATGCGATCGTTGGATCAAGCTGCGCTGGGGTCGGTGCAAGTGTTTGGTGGTTTGGAGCCGAACAGGATAGACTTGCCGACATGATGAGAGTCGTTGATCAACCACACGCATGGCGAAAGCGATTGCTTCACCAAGATTGGACTTGGTCTTCGGAGAAAGATCAAGAAGGGGTATTTTGGAAATTTCACCAAATACCACCTTGGTGACCTTGGGCTAAACCGCGGCGCAAGACGATGCAAGGAGAAGCGGTTTAGGTCAAGTGAAGATGAAGACGGCGCTTTAAAATGCGTGCGTGAGTAAACCCGTTTGTTAGTGGGCTTAACGGGTGCCCAATGGGTATAGTCTTCTAGAAGCTAGCCTCCACTATAAATAGGAGAGGGTGCTATCCAGCAGCCCCCAAGCACTTCATTGAGAAAAACCCTAGTTTGTTTTAGGGCTTTGGAGAGAAGGAAAGAGAGGTTAGGGTTCTAGGGATTGATTGATCGTGTGCTCATGTATTGAGTTTTGTCCTCCAGGATGGAATGGCTGTAAGTATCAATCCTCAACCTCAAATCAATCCAAGCAAGTTCCCAAAGTTGAGTCTCTTTTGTTCTTGCCTTCTATTTTGATGATTTGGAGTTTTTGATGATCCATCGCTTTTCTCTTGAATCTTTGTGGTGTTCTAGCTTGCTGTGACATGTGGGAGTGCATCTAAGTCCATCTTGATCATTCTTTTCCCACGAGCAAGATTTAGATCTTGTTTTGCTTTTTGACTCGGTTTTGAAGCAAACTTTGTTCAAATGGGAAAAGGTTGAAACTTTGTCGTGGATCTTCTCAATCCTTGATTGAAATAGGTTCTCAACCTCCTAGAGAAGTTATGTTTCAAGTTTCATAGACCTTGGCCGAGTGAATCAAAAGTTGTCCCGTTTTTGGATTTCGTCTTCGCGCTGCTCCAGGACAATCGGTAGTACTGCCCATAAACAGAGGTATTACCGATATCTGGGAATACCGCCCATATACAGAGGTATTACCGATTTCCTTGTCTTTAGCACTCTTTGTGTCAGTTGATTGCTTTGCTTGGGGGTTAGGAGTGGATTCAACATAAGCCTTCCGCTATGCTTATTTATTGATCTTCATAGCTCTCATGGCTATTGAAGTGAAATATGTGTTGAACCCAATCTAAGCGAAAAATTGTTTAAAGCACCTATTCACCCCCCCTCTAGGTGCTTTTTCGCTCCTACAAGTGGTATCAAAACCCGGTTAGCTCTTCTCATAGATCTTAACCGGTCTTAGGAGCCATGGCGTCTGACAAGTATTCCACCAAACCACCTGTGTTTGATGGAGTCGATTTTGCTTACTGGAAGGCTCGCATGCATGCCTACATCGAGGCTCAAGGGCACGCAATTTGGCTTAAGGTCAAAAATCCTTATGTTGTGCCAGCCAATAACGATGTGATCACTCTAGATGTGGAGGCAAATAGCAAGGCTCGAAACTTCTTGATTCAAGGGTTTAGTCGATCTGAGTTTGAGCGTGTAGCTCATTTGAGGTCTGCTCATGAGATCTGGAAGACTCTCAGCAATTCCTTCAAATCCATTAATCCTGCTGATGATTGTGATTTTTGCTCTAGTTTGCATGATGAATTGACCAATTTGAAATATGCTCATTCCTCTATTGCAAACCAACTAAAAGATGCTCTAGATGAACTAGAATCTCTCAAATCCAGTCCTAGTCAAGTTTGCATGGATGTTATTGCTCTAGATGCTATTCCTTTATCTTGCTCAAATTGTGCTTTGCTTGAATTGAAATTGGATAGTGCTTTGAAGGAATTTCTGAAATTTGATTCTAGTCACACTTGCTCTCATTGTGAGGATAGTAAGATTAAAATGAAAGAAATGACTGAAATGATTCTTCATTCTAAGACTGCCTCATGTGAAAACTGTTATAAACTCACAGTTGAGAATGATGCTTTGAATAAGACTCTAGAGGAGAAATCTAAAATTGAACAATCCATGTCCATGATTAGTTCCAAGAATGTTGTTGATTCTGCTTCTTGTGCTTTTTGTACTGAAATTGGGATAAATTTAGATGAGATACAAGAAGCATTTAGAGTCAAATTCAAAGAGCAAGTGAGTAGGATTAAGAATGCTTCTTGTGTGTCTTATGAGGTCTTAAATGTTGAGGTAGCTTTTGTTAAAGAAAAGCATGCTAGAACAATCAAGTCGAATAGGTGTGTTACCTGTAAGGACCTAGCCAAAGAAAAGGATTACCTCAAAAAAACTCTTGAGAGATTTTCTAGTGGAAAGAAGAACCTTAACATGATCCTTGATCAATCTAAGGTGAGTGTGAAGAATAGTGGCCTAGGATTTAATTATTTAGAGAATTCTAAGAATCACCCACCTAAGGTTGTGAGAGTTGTTAAGAGTGGATTGTTTGAGGTAGAACCCCCTGAGCCATCTAAGATAGTCTTTAGATCTGCAGGTTTTGCCCAAACCCTTTCTAGCAAGAAAGATGCTTCTATTTCAGAAGGTCAGACCTCTCAAAAAGTCAAGTATCATTGCACTTTCTGCAAGAAGGATGGTCACTTAGTTGAGTTCTACTTCCGTAGAGCTAAGAGTGAGAGAAAGGAGAGAGTGTGTGCTTTGAGATCCATTAGAGGAGTTCCTTCACCTACGAGTGTCTCTAGAGCCAAGCAACCTGTCTTTCCTACTAGACATAGGCCTAGGTTCGTAGATGACTTCTTTGACTCTTTTGGTGGCTCTAAGTAGCATTTTGGGTTAGGATATCGTGAGGAGAGACCACGGGTAGCATCTAGACAGGGGGAGTACCGATCTTTTGGTAGGTCGATTCGGAGAGGTCTAGGTGATTCTCGTGTGCATTCTTATGATTATCCCTCTAACCATTTTACTGCTGTTCCCAAGCATAGTGTGACTCAGTACTAGATTCCCAAGTCTTTTATCACTAACCCCAGTATTGAGGCACAGATGTTCCCTGCTTATGCCCTGTAGGTCCGTCGTGCGAGGAAGGAGGACATATGGCTTGTTGACTCTGGGTGTTCTCGACACATGACTGGAGATTCTAGATGGTTCTCCTCCCTCACACATGCATCCGACAACGAGTTGATCACATTTGGGGATGCTTCTGCTGGGACCGTGACAGCCAAGGACACAGTGCGCGTCAACAACAACTTCATGCTTAAGGACGTCGTTTTGGTAAGTAAGCTGAGGTATAATCTGCTATCTGTTCCTCAGCTTCTTGATGAGGGTCTAGAAGTGAGGTTTAAGAGTGGTGAGTGTAGAGTTCTAGACTCCTCGGGTGAGCATGTCTTTAGGATCTCTAGGTTTGAGAGGATCTTTAGTGCTGATTTCAGTAACTCTTCTTCTTCCAGCCCTAGGTGTCTTATGGCTTCAGACTCATGATCTAGTGTTGTGGCACCGTAGACTTGGACATATAGGCTTCGATCATTTAACCAGAATCAGTAGCAAAGACTTGATTGGAGGTCTGCCTAAGCTTAAGAACATTAGAGACCTTGTGTGCACTCTTTGTAGACATGGTAAGATGGTTTCTGCTTCTCATCCACCTCTTACTTTAGTGATGACTGATGGACCTGGTCAGCTCTTGCACTTAGACACGGTTGGCCCCTCTAGAGTTCAGTCTGCAGGAGGGAAGTGGTATGTGCTTATGATTGTGGATGATTTCTCCAGGTATTTATGGGTATATTTTCTGGTTTCTAAGGATGAGGCTTTTGGTTGTTTTAGAGAGTTGGCCCTTAGACTAGCTATTGACCTTCCTGGAGCTTTGAGGACCATTAGAAGTGACAATGGCACAGAATTCAAGAACTCTTCCTTTGCCACTTTCTGCTCTAAGAGAGGTCTTGAGCACCAGTTCTCTTCACCTAGAGTTCCCCAGCAGAATGTGGTTGTAGAAAGGAAGAACAGGACCCTGGTAGAGATAGCTAAGACCATGCTAGATGAGCATAGCACACCTAGGAGGTTTTGGGCTGAGACGATTTCTACTGCTTGTTATCTGTCCAACAGGGTGTTCTTGAGATCTGTCATAGGAAAGACTTCTTTTAAGCTTAGATTTGGTCATAGGCCTAAAGTCTCTAATTTCAAGATTTTTGGTTGCAAGTGCTTCATTCTTAAACATAGCAACTTGGACAAATTTGAATCAAGATGTTATGATGGCATTTTTCTTGGATATCCTGCTCATTCTCGTGGCTATCGTGTATTTAATTTGGATACTAACAAAATTGTTGAGACTTGTGAAGTCACTTTTGATGAGGCTAGTCCTGGTACTAGACCTGATGCTGCAAGTACACAAGTTCCTGATATTCGAGAAAGCATCTTCGTCGACGATGACTCTAACATAGAGGATGAAGGCCCAATCCATCCTCTAGTCATATCTGAGATGGTTGGAGAGTCTGCTTCTACTTCTCCAGCTTCAGCTGAGCAGCCTCCTCCTGTTTTCACCGGCAATTCGAGTGGCTCTGCTCCTACCTCCACAGCCCATGAGGTAGAGGCCACATCTGCACCAGGACCTCCTCTTCATATTCAGCGACAACAACCAACTGAGCAGATGATTGGGGATCTCCATGAGTGAGTTACTCGCTCTAGGTTTATCTCTCCAGATTCTCATGCGCATTCTGCTTTTGTTGCGTCTTTTGAACCCCGAGATGTCACCCATGCTTTATCTGATTCCTCTTAGGTCAATGCCATGCATAAAGAGCTTGAAAATTTTGAAAGAAACCAAGTCTGGACCTTAGTTGAACCTCCACCTAATCACAATGTAATTGGAACAAAATAGATTTTTAAAAATAAACAAAGTGAGGATGAGTTGGTAGTTCACAACAAGGCTAGGCTTGTAGCTCAAGGATATTCCCAAGTAGAAGGCTTACACTTTGAAGAGACCTTTGCTCTTGTAGCTAGATTAGAAGCCATTCGTATTTTGCTAGCTTTCGCGATATCTAAGGGCTTTAAGCTTTTTCAAATGGATATTAAGAGTGCTTTCCTTAATAGTTTCATAGAAGAAGAGGTCTATGTCAAGCAACCCCCTGGTTTTGAAAATCCTAAATTCTCAAACCATGTGTTTAAGCTCTCAAAAGCCTTGTATGGATTGAAGCAAGCCCCTAGAGCTTGGTACGATAGACTTAAGAGTTTCTTGCTTAAAAATGACTTCAAAATGGGAATGGTAGATAAAACCTTGTTCACTCTCAGGCATGGTAGTGACTTTTTATTGATTAAGATTTATGTGGATGATATCATATTCGGTGGTTCTTCTCATGTTTTGGTGTCCAGATTTTCAGATTCTATGAGCAGGGAATTCGAAATGAGTATGATGGGCAAGCTGACTTTCTTCCTTAGTCTTCAAGTCAAGCAACTCAAGGAAGGTACCTTTATTCATCAAAGCAAGTACACAAATGACCTTCTTCGGCGCTTCGATATGGGAAGCAGCAAGCCAATGTCTACTCCCATTGCCACTTCTACCGTGCTGGATCCTGATGAGGATGGGGAGCCCCAGGCTTCCCCTCGTGCCTCACATCGTCAAGCAGTGCGTCGCATCTTCAGGTACCTTCAGGACACTCTTGATTTTGGACTCTGCTATTCTTCTGATTCTGCTCTCTCCATTCGGGCTTTTTCTGATGCTGATATTGCGAGGTGTAGAGTGGATAGGAAGAGTACTTCTGGCACTTGTCATTTCTTAGGCACCTCTCTTATCTCTTGGTCTTCTAGGAAGCAGTCCTCTGTTGCACAATCCACTGCCGAGGCAGAGTATGTAGCTGTAGCTAGTAGTTGCTCTCAGGTTCTCTGGATCTTGTCTACTCTGCGGGATTATGGGTTGTCTTTGGATAGTGTTCCTCTCTTCTGTGACAACACTAGTGCCATAAACATTGCTAAAAACCCAGTGCAACACTCTAGGACCAAGCACATTGACATCTGATATCATTTTCTTAGAGACCATGTGGAAAAGGGTGATGTTGTGCTTCTCTTTGTAGAGTCTGAGCAGCAGGTTGCAGATATTTTCACTAAGGATCTTGATTCTTCTCGTTTTTCTTCTTTGCGGGAAGAGTTGGGGGTTATTAGTCCTTTTGGCCTATTTTGAGGGGGAGTTTTCTCTTTTGCATTCATTGTATCATATTGTATTTTCATGTATGGCTTTGATTATTATCCTTGTATGACTTGATTTCATACTTTATACCTTGCCATATCTTGTGCTAGTTTGCTAGATTTCTTTTATGGCTTTTCATGTGTAGCTTAGCTTTTGCCATACTAGCTCTATTTTCTGTGAGAAAATTGAATTGAAAAATGACTTGTTGGGTCTTGTGATTAGTTTTGCCATAGTAATCTTCTTATGATCTTTGCCATGTCAAATAGGCTAAATTGAGTCTTGAACCTAATTTGAGATCTGAATTGAGCTATGCTAGTTCCTAAGTCAAGTAAATGAAAAATGAGCTTTTCTGTGGGAAAAAACTGATCTCACCAATTCTTTCTCATGAGACGGCTTGCCATTGCACTAAGCATGAACTCAGGGGGAGTTTTGGATGACCTAGACCACTCTTTTAAGCTTATTGCTTGGGATGGTCGCGGCAAGGCTTGAGATCTAGCACAATGCTAAGAAAACAAATTGTCAAAATTGGTTGAAACTTAGGAGGCAGTTGTGAATGGCTCCTAGTTCAGGACTTGCTTTGCTAAGATAAAACCAAAAATAAATCTTTGCAAATGCTCAATGTGCTGAATTCTAAGTGCTTGAACAAATTGATTTATTTTTCAACTCATAGCCTCTAAATTGACTCAATTCTAGCTTTTGGGTTCCATTTTGCTTTTAGACATGGCTTAACTCATTTTTGAATATCTTTAGCTAAACTATGATCTTGAGCACCTTGTCATGCTAAAATTTCATTTAATCTCAGATTAGTGCTCATTTAGCTTTAGCTTTACTATATATGCTTTGCCGTGATGAAACATAGCTACTTCGCATAATATGGTTTGATGTAATACTTGTACAGTCTTCTTGGATAATCTTCATGGCTCCTTTTGCTAAAACTAAAAAAATTGTAGCCATTCCATTTCATTCATGCTCTATCTTCTTCCCTGCACCTTGATGAATCCATTGTCAAAGGGGGAAAAAGATTGGTAAAAATGGTAAAAATGAAGAAATATGGAGAAAATGAAAATGGAATTTTCAGGATGATCATAGTGAGGGGGAGCATCTCATTTGCATTTTTGTGAGATTTTTGCCATTTCTGAACTTGATTTACAAATCTTGGATCCTCACAATGATTAAAGGTCATATTGAACAATTGTTCTTTCATATAGACCTTAAGTGAGATTTTCGACTCGTTTCTGGAAATTCTATCTTATCTCACTTGCTGAAACCTTTCTGAAGCCAACTTGGTCATTTCCCTTGCTTTCTCTTGTCTTGGGACCAAATTGTGCCTTTGCGCGAAAAACTGATTTCTTTTACTTTCAAACCTCAAAACTTACATTTTTGGAAAATTGCCAATGTGTTCATCAAAGGGGAGATTGTGGATATCATGGGGATATGCTCATGATCTTAAGTGATGATACAATTGGCGATTGGTTTAAAGGTTTGTTGAATCTCCTGTTTTTCAGCAAAGATCAGCAAAGTGCTAGGATAATCGGTAGTACCGGTTTTGTATTGCGGTATTACCTCAGCGCGGTATGACCGCATGTGTACAGTGGTATTACCGCAGTGCGGTATGACCGCTAGTGTGGAGCGGTACTACCGCAAGTCAAGTGGTCCGATCATGCAGGGGTCTTTTTGGACGTCCGATTGAGATCCGACGGTCCGTAGCAAGTGGGACGTTCGGACCGTCCGAACAGTGCCCAAATTGGATGGCTAGGACGTGTGGTCCGAATGTTCCCGTAAATCTGGGCCGTCCACGTGGTAGGGCGTTCGGTTCTAAGGCTTTCGAGTGTTTTCCGTGAAACGGTAATACCGCAGTTGAGAATCGGTATTATCAAAGTCCGGTAGTACCGTTTGGTTTATGGTTGTATAGAATTTCCAGAGGAGATGTTTTGGGAGATTTTGGGTTTCTCCGAAAAGTGGTAAGACCCAAGATGTTTTATATCAGATTATCAGAGGGCGGTAAGTACCGGGTTTATACTGGCGGTGTTATCGCTATGTGTCGATTGTCGATTCTCTTGGAGAATTTGATTTGGGTTAGGTCAAGTTCATGTTTATCAGTGCATATGTGTTGCATATTGCATGATTTGACTAACGTGGGTCAAGTTGTGAAAAACTTATTCCCGGAAATGATTTCTTGGTCTATTGCTGTGCAGGTGGCTTGCAGGTCAATGACGGTCGACGGTGAGGACGATCGGGACTAAGCTTGGAGAGCTGAGGTCCAGAACGATGAATGATGCCGAGTGAGGTCAGGAGACTCAAGCGTGGCGCAGAATGTACAAGGGTGATCGAAGCAGGCGATTCGATGCGTTGGTTGGACTGCTGCTGGCGGGGTCGGTGTAAGTGCCTTGGTGGTTTCGGCAGGAGCCGAACGGGAGAGACTTGCCGACATGATGAGAGTCGTTGATCAACCTACACGTGGCGAAGCAGGCGATTGCTTCACCAAGATTGGACTTGGTCTTCGGAGAAAGATCAATAAGTGGTATTTTGGTAATTTCACCAAATACCGCCTTGGTGACCTTGGGCTAAACCGCGGCGCAAGACGATGCAAGGAGAAGCGATTTAGGTCAAGTGAAGATGAAGACAACGCTTTAAAATGCGTACGTGAGTTAAACCCGTTTGTTAGTGGGCTTAACGGGTGCCCAATGGGTATAGTCTTCTAGAAGCGAGCCTCCACTATAAATAGGAGAGGGTGCTGTCTAGCAGCCCCCAAGCACTTCATTGAGAAAAACCCTAGTTTGTTTTAGGGCTTTGGAGAGAAGGAAAGAGAGGTTAGGGTTCTAGGGATTGATTGATCGTGTGCTCATGTATTGAGTTTTGTCCTCCAGGACAGAGTGGCTGTAAACATCAATCCTCAATCTCAAATCAATCAAAGTAAGTTCCCAGAGAGAGAGAGAGAGAGAGAGAGAGAATGTATCACAAGAACATGGGAGAGGCCTTCTTTGAGTGACCAGTGAGCGTGCACAAGATTCGACCAGATGGCCTATAAAAAGAACTGCATTTGTATGAATACCTCTAGTAGCAATAATATCCAGGTGATGAAGAATAGAAATTAAGAAGATGGCATATTGATGCCTTTTCAACCATATAACATACTATGCTAAACTAAGATCGATATAATCAAATAACCATGAAGAACTCAATATAAAGGGATTGCCATGGATCAAAATTTCCAAAATACAAAATGACATGTGCAATTTCTACAAAAGGATGAATGGATCGTTACCTCAACTACAAATAGCTAATGGTGTTGTTAGAAACATTCATGTCGAGGGGGGGGGGGGTTAGATCTTTCATATGAAAATGGGAAGATGCAAGGAAGCTTACATGCCTGGTAGATGTGGCCCTTGCATGTCTGCTTGATCACCTCCGATGGCAACTGTAGAAGCCTTTGTTTTGCGATCCTTAGATGCTCTACCCAGAGTATTTCAACAACAAGTTTAAGTTTTGCATTATGTACAGTACCTACAAAAAAATCCCAGGAAAAAACAACCTATGTTAGTAGTAATGATAATACATTAACTAAATGTTGAATGGACCAAAAACAGGGCACAGTCAAATGTTACCTCATAAATGACCAAAGACCGATGAGGAAAACATTTTGATTTTTTTTCTCCCACTCAGTTGTTGGATAGTAAGACATTGGTGCATATAATAGGAAGAATCAATAACACCAATAGATTGTTTAATAAATTAGCTTTTCATACCAAAATTAGTAGTAGTATCTATATAATCCTTTTGCAGTACATGATGCATTCAATATCAACGAAGACCAAACGAATTCAGAAATATGATACAAACGATGGCAACAATGTTGTATGAAATTGCTTTGGCATTTCTGTCAGAGTTTAACTAAAATTTGGACATTCGATGGCCAACCAAAAGACTAAACATATGAAGAAACTCCTATAGTCCAGCGAGAGTTGTCCAGGCATTCAACTCCTGCATCGAAGGAAAAAACAACAAAGAAAGCTGAATCAACTCACAGATCCATGGCATAGCAACTAAAATCAACAACATATATTTTGTATTCACCCCATCTGAAGGAACATGGCGTGAATGTATTCATAACTCCAATCACAATTGAAATCATAACCTACTAACCTCGGCAGGTTGTCCTTGTGAGGAAGGGGTGTGGTAGATACAATGGCAGGGCGCCGTCGGACTCCATGCTAGCGAACAACGATGATGGGTGGGACAGACGGGGAGGGGGAAATTGAGGGGAAGGAGGGGGTGAGGGGACCTAAGTGTCTCCATCATTGAATCGTCACCCCCGAAGCCATGCACAAGCAACCACGTCGTTGCTGCCTAGGGCACCAAACACCAAGAGAAGGATGGGAGCGGAGGAGAGAGGCTAGGGCGCATAGGGATTTTCATGCGACCCTTGTGGCACGAGTAGGCGAACGGTGGGATCAGCACCTTTGCACAAGAGTTGGGCGGCGGCAGAGTAGGTGAGGTATGGGTATGGTATGGCAGTTGGAGGCCGTGGTGCCGTGAGAAGATGGGGCCGGTGGCGACAAAGGTGAGGAGGCAAAGGCACCAGGGGGAGGAGAAGGCTTGGATCCCGCTGGATGTAAGTCATGGCCAGGGGAGGGGGCGGTGAGGGCGACGCGGGCGAAGAGGAGATGGGGGCAGCGGAGACGGCACGGGAGTAGGGGAGGAGGCGAGGCGAGGGCAGCGCGTGGGGGTCGGGGAGGAGACAGCGAGGGCGAGGGGAGGAGGGGGCAGTGGGGGCGGCCCTGGCGAAGGGGAGGGGCGGTGAGGGCAGCATGGGCATAGAGGAGAAGGGGGCAGCGGAGGCGGTGCAGGTGAAGGGGAGGAGGCGAGGGCGGCGCGTGGGGGTCGGGCGGAGACTACGAGGGCGAGGACGAGAGTGAGGGCAACGGGAGGAGCGTATGGGCAGGGAAGGGCTAGGGTTCGAGGGAGGAGCGGGAGCAACGAATCTGGGCCGTCTGTTGAAAGCCTGCGATCGGACGACACTGCACCCATTCGGGCGGAGCGAACGACGGGTTCGGTCACGAAAACATGATCATGATCTGACGGCCTTCGATCGCTGAGACTGGCACCTTGACACGATTTCGAAGAATGCAGGGTCTTTTTGCGAAACCGTGAATTCCTTCCTCTTTTAGAAATTAAATATATGTCAGGCTTAATTGTTGCTAAACTATTCTGGTAATCTGGTTCGTCAAAGAAGAAACTCCATTAACTAACGACAGTTCTCAACCTTCCTCGAGTGTGTATATGTGCCTATATTTGACGACACTATATACGAGGCGTTGCTCTCTTTTTTCAAGACACAAAGTCACAAACAAGTAAGTGTTTCTGGAACCAATCGGCTGGATAGAAGAACGTAGACTTCCAACACTAAAGGTTATCCGTCAATTGATAGCATCAATCTCAACATTTGCATAGTGGACGACGTTTACGTCGCACTGCTGCCAAATCCCATTGTCGGCCGCCCTACCTCCCACGTCTCCTCCAGTAGTGACCGCCCCCCCTCCGGCGCTGCCCGTGCCTCCCGCGCCTCCTCCGGTCAGCCCGTGCACCGGCCCTAGACGCCCGCCCACCTGTGCCTCTGCCCGACTGCGGCTCCACGCGTGGCACCTGATTGGCCGCCCCCGAGTGCCCATCTGGCCGCCACGTGCACCGTATGCGTACGACAATAAAAATCATCATGTGTATAGCATTACTCTTTGCATAGTGTTGCCCCCTGATCTCTTCTTTCATGGTGCGTGCCTACTTGGACTCAAGGATTCCTTCATAAACCAATATGGATATGTTGGATGCTGATTAGTGCAGTATGTGCATCATTGTTTCCATGCATAGAAGCAGAGTTGTACGACGCGAACTTTACAAAAATAGATTTTACTGTACTAAGGACGGACAAGAAATAAGGAACTTTTGGACCAGAACGACAACTAGAGGGGGTGGATAGGAGTAATACTCTTTTTTGACCCTCTATCGATTTCAACATATTCTTCTCCTCAATAGCTATGGAAGCTATAAATATTTGAGATCACAAGCACATCAGAAGTTTTGTGTTGAAACCAACGAACCTTGAGACAAAAAACCAAGAACACCAAGAACCTCACAGAGACCGGTTTGACCGCAGCTATGGCTGATCTGACCTCTCAAGAGGCCGATTATACCTTTGCCCAACCGGTATGACCTCTGACCAGGAAGAACAGTAAAATCAGCATGATTCCATGATCAAAAATTGATTCAACTTTTAATCAGGTGATCCATATCCCCTAAAATTTCAACCGTAGCTCATCAAGAAGGTTAGAAATCTATTCCAATCGATGGTAAGGAAGATTGAGACCAATGTTCCACGAATTTCTTAGATGATGGTAATAGAGCACAAGAACCAAGGAAATTCAAACTTTGACCCCAAAACTTGTTCATGGGTGAATGATGATTAGGATGATCCTAAATGGATTCTCACATCTCCTAGCAAGTTAGATCACAGCACGAACACCAAAAAAACTAAAGGAACAAGCAAAATCCTAAAAGTCATCAAAGAGAGAGTAGGAATAAGAAGAGATTCATTTTGAGAAAATCTTGCTTAGATTGATTTGAGAATATCGTTGATTTATAGTCACTCCATCATGGAAGACAAACGCTCAACACTTGAGCACTCAATTAATCTATCTCTCACAAACCTTAGCCTCAACTACCCCACTTTCCCCCAAATCATAAATTAGGGTTTTCACTTGGAATGCTCGAAAGGCTCCAAATTTGGACCTCTCTCTTTTATAGTGGAAGCTAGGTTTAAAGAGAAAACCCTAACGAACACCCGTTAAGCCTACACATAAACGAGTCTACACTCACGCACGTTTCTCAAAGCGGATGACGAACAAGGCTTCCCGAATACGTCTCTTTGTGAACTCCATCTTTACTTGACCTATATTGCCTCTCCTTGCACCATCTTGCATCATGGTTTTGCCAAAGGCCATCAAGGCGATATTTTGGTGAAGGTACAAAAATACCCCTTCTCGTTCATTCTCTAAAGACTGAGTCCAATCGTCATGAAACAATCTCATGCTTCGCCATATGTAGGTTGATCAACAGCCTTCTTCATGTCGCCAAGTCTCTCCCATACGGCTCCCACCTAAACCACCCTGGCACTTGCACTGACTCCCACGTTGCTTAATGCAACCTATAGCACCGAACTTCTCGTTTGGTCATACTTGTCCATCTTGCGTCATGCTTGAGTCCAATTACTTCACCCGACATCCTTGATCGTTCTGGAACTCAGCTCTTCTAGCCTAATCCTGATCATCCTCGTTGTTTACCTCCAAGCCTCATACACAACAATAGACCAAGAAATCGATTCCAAGCACAAATTCTTTGCAACTTTACACACGTTAGTTAAAAGATGCATTATGCAACATATATGCACTGAAACCCATAAAATTGACCTAACCCATGATCTTCACCTCCTTGCTGGCAAATGATGAGAGCCTGGTTGGTCAGACCACCGCCCATGGTTGGTCTGACTGCTCCCCTAGCCGGTCTGACCACTAAGCCACATGACTTAGCCAAAAAAAAATTCTCAGAAAAACTATAGTCTGTCTGGAAATGTAAATTGAATAGAACTTTTGACTCAAAACTCCAAAAATTATAAGACTAAGTGCAAAATAATTATCTCTCTTACCTACACCCTCTATTTTTGGCCCGACCCCAAAATCGAAAGTTCATCTTTTGCTCGGTTAGACCGCTCATCGATCGGTCTCGACCGCCAAGACTTCTACGCCTACGCTTAGTCGACCTCTAAGGGCGGCTGGTCAGACCACCTCCCAGGCCGATCATGTTGGTGATATGCCCTAGAAGTAATCATAGAGATGATTGTATTATGTCTATGTTTATGAGTTATGAAATAAATGTTATTATGTTCCTTGTATGAATTATCATTTATAAAGATTAACAAGTATGTGACTTGTTGGTGAAGCTCTTTAACTTATATGATGTCATTCTAAATGTATCCCTGATCAGATGTCACTGGTCGGGGCACCAGTAACTTATCGACCAGCACATGTATTGACAGATGACCATGTTTCGCTGATCATGGATATGGGGATATCAAATCAATAATGTGAACACATGTTAGAGAACATGGTGTTAGATTGACCCACCTTGAGACACTATTGAGATTGTTACGATTTTATGTGTCATCAGTTGGTCTCAAGCAATGATGATGTGTAATCCTTAAACCTGAGATCAATATGGTTTCCTACATGTGTAATAGTACACTTAGTGGTTGCCAAACACTACTTTGTAACTGGATAGTTATAAAGGTAACTTTCGGGTATGCTATGAAACATGCGGAGGGATGTAACTGATCGGATATGGGATTTGCCCCTCCTAACATAACATGAGAGATATCTCTGGGTC
Source organism: Phyllostachys edulis (assembly GCA_036346405.1). Lineage (NCBI taxonomy): Eukaryota > Viridiplantae > Streptophyta > Magnoliopsida > Poales > Poaceae > Phyllostachys > Phyllostachys edulis. The sequence continues at coordinate 12,705,708 of CM070550.1, read as the reverse complement.
CCCTCGATGTGGTCGGATAATGAAAGTGCATGGCCATGCCACTAGTGGTCAAAGAGTCGAACATACGAAGTTATCTGTCACTTGATCGAGAAAGTATTGAACAGTCCATGGATGAAAATATATCTCACCTAGAGTTCAACAAGATATTGTGAGGCAAAGGGAGAATACGCAAGCAGGTCATTCAATCCGATCAGATACGAACTGGTCGTAAATTGGTCGAACATGATCACAAACTGGCCGTAAGGAGTTACGAACTGGTCGTGACTAAATAGGAACTGGTCGTAAGTGATAAGGACCTGGTCGCAGATCATATTGCATAAGGTTCGTTCGGTATAATATTTATGTGTATTCGAGAATCGTTATATCTTGCTAGAAACCGCTAACGACTCGTGATCGAAAAGGAGTTTTCGAATCACAATTGATTGCGCATGAACCGCCATCTTCCCAAAGGCCCTACCGTGCGTGTTGGTGCTAGCACACCGGCGTACGACGCTCTACCCCTGGACGCGTGGATACCGTAGAGGTGCTGCTATGGTTTCCACTGTGCTGATCGAAGACGATTCACGACCTACATAAGGAACGTCATAGGTTGCTGGAGGAGACAATCGGTGCTGAGGACAATGGACGATCGACTACGACCACTACATCGACGCGCTCGACGTTGGATCAAGCTACTCCAACTCTTCTTCCACTGCACCGCGGGTCTAGTAATAGCGATATATGATCTCTTGCTTGCATAACTTCCTTAGAATTTTTGAAATTGCTAGCTAGTGTAGTCTACCCGTATCCTTTCAAGCCAGATCGCCTGACAGAATATCTGAAATTTTCCAAAAATGAGCATTTCGACAAACTCTCGCCACCATTGCCAATTGTATCATCGCACTGAGATTAGGAGCATATCTCCATGACATACACACAAACATGCAGAGTGGTTCCCCTGGTTGCATGCTGTCATTGACTGTCGTTGCAAACTTACAAGTGAATGGTGTTGGGCACTGTCATCCTCTTAGGGCATGTACAATGGTACAGACAGCTGTTGTCTATAGCAACTCTCCATGTCACCTATAGACGGTACTAAAGACAGCTCATACAATGGGTTGTTGTGCTACAATCGGCTACAGAATTGTAGACAACACACAATCTTTAATGCTTTTCTTGGTTCTGTTGCTACAGTCCGCTACAAGATTGTAGACAATATATTTATATCTCTTTATTCTCTTTCATCCACATTAGCTTAAATCCTACGTGACAGAGACTGTAGACAGCTGATGTAAGCCCATTGTATATAACCTTAGCCTTATGTGCATGTGATAAAACACTTGTTTGGATTCAATTGACTCCAATTTATTTATTCCTTCAGGCAATTAAGAGCGCCGTTCTGTTACTTTTTGTTTGTTTGTTGAGATTAGCCGTTCTGTTACTTTATTTTCAAAAGTTTGTCAGTAAATTTGATGTTCTTACTGAATGACAAGCAAGCCTTCTGCGTGAAAATGTAATAAATGAACTATTGCCTCATGTAATAATTGACAAGTCAGCTACTTAGAAAAACCTAAAGCAGAAGCACTTGCACTGAGAGCTAATCACACTTAGCTTCATCTGAAAAGCCCCCTACATTCTCCTTTTTCTTTTGGAAAGTGGCTCATACATTCTCATCAACAACAAGTTAATTATTTTCTGGACTAGATCCATGGCTAAGCTGGAAGCAAAGAAACATAGTACAACTCAACAACAAGAAGTCAACATCCTGACACTAGCTACGGGACAGACCGTGCATGTATTCTTCGATGCTCCTTTCATGCCATCCTAAGGCTGAGCCAGTGGAACAGCAACGGCGGCTGCTGCACCCCGCCGTCTGCCTCCACCTGCACCACATCGAACCCCGCCGGCCTCCGCTTGTGGTACGGCGAGCCCACGCCCGTGCCGTGGGCCACCTGCCACTCCCGGCCGCCGGTGAGCACGTCCGACTCCGTCGACGACGACGAGAAGCTCTCACCGGGGGAGTGCTCGTTGTTGTACCTCTTCTTGGCGCCGCCGCCGCCGCTGCCCACGGCGAGCGTGAGCTCCAGCTCCGTCTCGTCGTCGGTCTCCTCCGCGTCCTCCTCCGCGCTCTGCGCGTACTCCACGGCCGGCACGACGTCGAGGCTCAGCGCGGTGCGGGGCCCCGTTGCTGCGCCGCTGCCGCGGGTGGCACCGTAGCATTGCTCGTAGGAGCGCACGTCGAGCGCGCTTCTGTTGTACTCGGTGAAGCCGTTCTGGGAGGTGGACAGGTTCCTCTGGCTCTTGAGCTTCCTCTTGAGGTCTCTCATCAGAAGCTTCTGAATTCTGTACAAGTGATGGAGCTCGTGAACCTGTAACATCAGAAAACATGAGATGCTGATTAGTCCATTCTTCATTTACTCTTAAGATGAGCAAAGTTTATATGTTGGAGAGATCGAAGCTTTTGATCTCACCTGCTGTCTGAAAGTCTCTTCATGCTTCAGCATGGCCATCTTTAGGCTGTCTTTGTCGTAGTGCTTGAAGATTTGTTCCATTGGCATTGTGGAGATTTGTTGTTGACTTGTTTCTTCTCTGGACCTGCATGGAGTAAGTAACAGATAAGCCCTTGCTTTAAGCCTCTTAAACTTTATATATTTTCAAACTGAAATGAACTTGAACAAAAAGTAATAACAAAGCTGAATCTTTCGTACAATGCAACTATAAGAAAGGAAGTTTTGGAGCTGGAATCGAAGAATGTAATAGTATATTCAGAATCAGCGGAAAGAAAGAAAGGCAAGGCAAGAACAACAGTAAGGCTAGAATCTCTCGGCTGGCTTTCTGAAAGGAAAGAAAGATGAGTAATTGTATTCTGAAAGAAGTTCTATTCGAAACATGCTTTTATATCAGGTAAAAAAAGCCTGAAAAAAGAAAAGCATCATAGCCAACTCCACTACAAAGTTTAAAAATGATTGAACAGAGCATTGAAGATCGATGAGCAAATCAGAAGAAAAGGAAAAGGAATGAGCTCATTTCTCACCTATAAATGCTCTATCAGTAGATGTCAGAGAAGTGACTCAAAAACTGATCCTTACTGAGCTCTAACTACTACTTGGCTTTCTCTTCCCACTCTCAGTTTCTGATCATTGTATGGTTCCAAAGGCCACAGGCTTTCCCTTTTATACACACACAGTCACACACACCAGCAGAGCATCTCCTCCCTCCTTCTCTCTGAAGAAAAGTATGAGCAGACAAGGCATGAATGATGTAAGATTCCTTTCACTGTGGTATTTTAATTAGACTCTGTAGGCATGCCAAACAATGGAGTGTCTCTGTGGCCTTGTTCTTGCAGCTGAGGAGCAGGAGGGAAAGAAGCAAGCAAAGGGACAGGACTGCAGATTAAGATATGGACCACTTAAAATTACATGTGCCATCGTGTGATCATGCATCTGTAATAGACAATTACTATTCATAAAATGGCGAGTAAGATAGATTGTTCATTGAGACAAGATGTGTGATGAATGCAAGCTTTTTCGGAGCCAAATGGACGGTGCAGTGAAGCTTTTAGATGACAGCAATACGTCACTGAACTTCTTTTGTCGATGTACATACAAGGCGTCAACAACAACTTTAAATCATTTTCTGTCGGACAGTCCTGTTCTATCATAACACCTGTTTCTATTCCAAAGTTTGAGCTTGGTAGGTACAAGTACAACAGGGAAAGCTCCGGTATACATATAGCATTATGAACAATCATAAAAAACAAGTTACTGCCCATGTTCTTGCTGCTCCGAGCTGTCCATAGGCAAAAAAAAGATAATTGGAGATCAAGTACTAATCAGACATTTGGTGTTAGGACATGAAATGCATTGACCGAGTGATCAAAATTTTCTCACGGCATACCGCTGTAACTCTGAATTCCTGGTTGCTCTCCTAATATGATGGACCGCATTTGACTGCTTGTAAGCTGATGATGATGGTGCAAGAAACACTCCTGTAACATTTGATGCTCCGCGACTCGTAAGTGGGTGTACCATTTTTCCGTGGACCATTCAGTGGTCATTATCATGCATTATTTGGTTCAAGGACTCTCTGGTAGGTGCTTCATGGGGGCCAAAGGCCAGGCAAGTGGGCCCGCCGTTGTTCCTCTTCCTCACACTGTGGACTGAGGTACATTCCAATCCTAATGGAACTTGGAAGCTACTAGCATTAGTAGAAAAGAAAGTGTTGAGCCGGACAAATTGTTTGTTACTAACTACTAACCAAAAAGTGCCTTTTCCATTTGAACCATCATGTCACTGCATAGGGCATGTAGGGCAAGTTAGTCGAGCCCTAAGTGCGCTTCCAAGAAAAGAAGAGTTTGAAAGGTAGCCATGGCCATGCAAGAGTCAGTGAAGCAAGTAAACAATGCCTGATGAATAGTAATGAATACTTTAATCCTACAGGGAAGCAAAGCTTTATCCCATTGGTTAATGCAATGGCCACTTAGATACATAATCAAGTTCCACAGCCACAACACTTTCTTTCCCATGATCGTAAATAATATTTTTTTATAGAAAAAAAAGCAGGTGTGCTTCATTTTGGCCTAGATGATTTATTTTATTTGCAGAAAGATGCATGCATTTCTAGAACTGTAAGTAGTAGAATGCTGCCTAGTAGTAGTACTAGTTTTTTCAACGGCGTTCTGGTCTTCTGGATGGAACCGAGGGTGAGCCAGCCGACAACGCTGCACGCGCTGCCGCGAGGGGAAGGTGCACCCGGGCCAGGTGGCGGGACCCGCAGTCTCAATGGGCCTAGAAAATATCGCTAGCACATGGGCCCGGCTTCCTGGGCCAGTGCAGATTCTCGGTGCCGTCTCACTTGTGGCTACTTCGTGTGGCTTCCTTCCATCTCAACGAGTTGTCCGCCGTAGGCAGGGTAAATAGTATTTTTTACAGGAAATCGCGACCGTTACAAATGGTCCCTACAGTTAAGAAAGTGTGCCACAATATAATTAGGGCAATTGATCTAATGCATCTACAAAAACATACTCATCTCGAATCAAGCAGGTCCATAGATAGTGCCTTATGTATCGTTAAATTTGCTCACGCACGAGTAAATGTGGTAATGACGCAGGATGTCGCATTCTCCACTGCAACACGCGTAGAAGATCCGTGGCGACAGGTACGCAAACGCAGCTTTGACTGAAAAAACTGTGGAAAGAAAATGGAAGGTTGACAAGCTTAAAGAAGGAATCTAAAGGAGCAAAACCAGCAGAAAGCTTGTGGAAAGAGGTGAAAGCCACTGTCCTCCCTGTCCCGTAACAATCCTTTGTAAAAACAAGTAACCACTTTGGCACGTAACAGCCGGGGCACCAGAGCTTCTCCCTTTCTCGGACTGCTGCTGAACTCAGTGTGCATCATTGTGCTGTGCATGATCCACAGTACCAGCACATTAGAACTCGAACTACTACTGTCTCACTTGGCTCAGCATTTGCTTGTCTCTGGTCATCTGATCAGTTGCTGCAATAGCTTCAACTAAGCAATGCACTAATTTCAGTTTTGAGCCATCTTAGGCCCCTCTAGAAGGCAGGAATCTGTTACAATTCCCACGGGAATTGGAAAAAATTATGGCATTACAAAAGGGGCAAATGTTTGTTGGATTAGGCCGCACATGCAAAACAACGAGTGAATTAGGATGCATTGGATGATTCCAATTTCCAACAGTAGTTTCCGTTTAGATACTGTGGCGAAATGGCAAGTATGATGAGAGGAATGCATGCTTGGCAGCAATCCAGAAGCTAAGCCTAGCTACTTAAATTCAGTGCTGAACTTTCCCCAAAAGCACATTGATTCCAGTAACCTAATTCCTTGGTTCTGCTAAACAATCACCAAGCCCGCCATCCATGAGTTCCATCCTGCAGCTCCTGACCTCGTCATGCCTTGAAAACCCTAACATTCCACTTGTGCCTTGTGCCAAGCCATCATGCTCACGCCGTTAGGGATCATCATGAAGATGGCCAGGAGCGAGGGTAAGAATAATAATTTCTTAATTACTGACAATTATTCTTTAGTGATAAGCCTGATGACATGATGCTACACATGCAGGCTTCTTGTGTTTCCTTTTTCCCACCACTGCACATGCATGCACAGCAAGATGAAATGGTTACCTTCATGTTTTGCCCCTTACATTTTCTCTTTTTGCTCCACGTTTTGCTGCTCCTCTTCTGTTCCAGTAAAGCATAGCAAGAGCTCTTTCATTGACATCAGAATGTTCCTTAAAGCAGAGAGTTCTTGTAGCGAGGGAAACAAAACAAATCAACATTGAATTAAAAAAGAAGAAGAAGAAGAGAGAATTGCACATGTCCCTGAACTTTCGAAGTTGTGTCACTTAGCTTTCTAAACTTGTATTTTACTTTCTCAGCTCCTGAACTTTCGAAGTTGTGTTACTTAGCTCCCTAAACTTGTATTTTACCTTCTCAGCTTCTGAACTTGCGAAATTGTGTCACTTAGCTCGCTAAACTCGTATTTTACTTTCTCAGCTCCTGAACTTGCGAGGTTGTACCACTTAACTCACTGAACTTGTATTTTACTTTCTCAACCACCTAAACTTGCGAGGTTGTACTAGTTAGCTCTCTGAACTTGCGTTGAAGCGAAGTTCGTCGGATGCGATATCGGCGAGTTTGTCCCCTCCTAGTCTGGTAGACTCGTCGCCACCTCGTTCCAGTTGTGTTCATCGTCCCCATCACTTCACGTCGATAAAAACGGATTCTTCAGGCCCAGGAACGCACCGTGCTCGCGTCTTTGCCGGAGCTCCACCGTTGCAGCTTGCCACCACCCTCGCTCTTGCCTTCTCTGAGTCGGCTGTGAGAGAGAGAAGTACATTCCCAGTGCCAAAACAAGGGCACAATACTTCTCTCTCACGGTGATTCACCAGCCCAGCCTTTCTGTTAGCAAACGACTAAATGGACTTCGTGCATGGTGAGTAGATTCTGCTCTGGCATTGAGAATGTACTCTATCTCTCACAGCCGACTCAGAGGAAGCAAGGGCGAGGGAGGCAACAAGCTGCAACAGTGGAGCTCCAGCGAAGACGTGAGCATGGTGCGTTCCCGGAACCGAAGAATCTATTTTTGTCGGCGTGAGGTGACGGGGACGATGAACATAGCCGAAACGGGGCGGTGATGAGTTCACCGGACTCGGAGGGGACGAAGTCGCCGGCATCGCATCCGGCGAAATTCACTTCATCGTAAGTTCAAGGAGCTAAATGGCACAACCTCGTAAGTTTAGAGAGTTGAGAAAGTAAAATACAAGTTCAGAGAGCTAAGTAGCACAACCTAGCAAGTTCAGAGAGCTGAGGAAATAAAATACACGTTCAATAAGCTAAGTGACACAATCTCAAAAATTGAGAGACATACAATACATTTTTCTCAACAAAAAAAAAACTAATCCTCATTCAATTTTCTGACGATTAACACCATGTTTTTATCGAATTTGGCATTATGACAAACAACAGTACTGGTCAAACCGAAAGCACATTTCGGATCAGCGAGGCCTACCAACATACATGATCTAATGTAACGCAGTGTTCAAAAGGGCGTATACTATAACCATAAAGCCAGCCAGCAAAAGCACCACGGAACATGCGTCTTGTAGCCCTCGCAAAGTGCAGCACCGGATGCAGAGGATGGCTCGGTGTCGATAACGCATTCGCTTTGATTAGGGGAAAAGCGAGCCCACAGGCAGGTGTTCATGCATGGGCCCTTGTGCTGCTCTCCGCACACACAAAAACATGGAGCCCCAAAGCCAATGCGATTTTGACATCACAAGGCATAGGCATGGTTGGTCGTCTCTTAGCTTGGAGATCTGATCCATGCACAGCTGCAAAATGCTAAGTTTGAGGTTTGCTCAGCTGAAAATGGTTCAACCACTAGTACTACTATGATAGTTTACAATATGTAGACAAATTCAAACACTGACTGATCTTTCATGTCAACTTCAGCAATGCAGAAATATACCTCACAATGTTCTTGAATACCATTCTTCTGAAAATATCATTCAATTCTGAATGTTAAAGTGTCACACTTCTACTTGTTCCTATATGATTAAGGGTACGTTTGGTTTGTTGAATAGAGTGATCCTGAACCATCCGATACGAGAAATGAGTTCGTTTAGGTGTTTGGTTGGATGAATGGAACCAAACCATTCGGAATGAGATGGTTCAAGAAATAGAAATATTCTATGTTTATGTTGTATCATCCCGTTCGGGAAAAAAATCCCGAACCATACCGTTCACTTGAATTCTAAGACGCTTGATGATGTGGCGGCTTGATTTACGAGCTTTAAATGATCATATTTTCTAAACTGAGTATCCGATTTGCGATCCGATTGAACCGTTGTGTTTCTTGTCATTTAATCAACAAAACAAGATGACTCTTGGCATATTTTAGTGCAAAAAATATCATGCGGGCCTCACGTGTCATAACATCTCAAAGTTTAGTGCAATCCAAATACAACATCATTCATTAAACCAAACACCATCTTAAACCATCCTATCCCACCAATCAAACAAAATCATGTATCATCATATCCTACCAACCAAACACCGTACTTGTATCATCTCATCTAGGACGATCACATCCTACCTGTACCATCTTATCCCATTTAACCTCATCCCACCAACCAAACGCACCCTAAGTGAACTGCGTTGCTATATGTCAAAGTCTGCATATCAGACGAAAGTGGAACTGGTTTTTCTGGAAATTACAAATGGAAATATATAGCACTTCGCTTTACAAACATGTAGTTGGGTCAAAATGGCTCGACCGGGGCAGCGATTGGGTTGAACTTTGGGATCGATCATGTTTGATTAACTTGACCACCACGTTTTAGTTTGAACTTTACAAATGTTTTAACATTTCAAAACTTGTGTCTCAGGGTTCAGAAGCTGCCGACTTGTCTTACTCGGTTCCTCAAGGAGCTAAGGAACCACGTACTTTAAATTAAGAGAAATTTTACAGTATATTCTATCAGTAATATATAGTAATAGTATATATCAAATGTGATAATTGATTTATTAAGAGCATAATATATTTTTCTTTGTATTTATAATTTTTGTGAGGGTATTATGGACTTTTCTAACCAGGGTTCAAAATATTAATCTGGTATCATGAGATCCCCACATAGACAATTACAATTCTATCCATTTTGGGATTATACTACTCATACTAGCGGATATAGTATAACTAAATCCTAACTAATTTGAACCATTATATAAAACAAATGTAAAAGAGCTCTAAATTAAAGCTGCTTCTTTAGGATGCCCAGTAGTAGATGATGAATTGAAGATACATACATCGCAAGTTGCCCAGAAAATTTTGAAATCTTTTCACAGGTCGCACTGAAATGTTTTGAAATCCTCTCAAAGAGGCCTACTTGTCTGCAAAATATTTGATTATTTTAATGCAGGTGGATGATTTCATTTAGTCAGACGATCATTTTTCAACGCTGTTCACGCGTGGTGTCATCGATATTGAGCAATTAGTAATAAATTGAAATTCTTACATTTTTTATCTAAAGTATAGTATGAAGTAACGCGAAGGGATGGATGGCTTATACTATGTTTAGGATGTAGTCATCAAACTTGCGCCTATAAATTAAAACCGACGTAGCTTGAGTGTCCAATTAGTCATCTAAATTAAAGAACACAAGGTCAGACCGTACGTAGTACGTAGTTGGTATGCCCCAATTGGTCAGATAATGGCAAGCATAACTGGCTCTCCAACATGGTTTAAAGGTCTTTTTCATATAGGAAAATTAACGATAAATGATTAGCTCAAATTAATGCCCAGGTGAGAGCATTCTTAATATTTTGGGGCAAAAATTGTTAGGAAGCATCGCTCACGAGTTCAGTCCGATTGATCACCTCGTAGACAAGCGTGAAATCATATCAAACAATATAAGAACAAATAGTAGATTGAACACACAGAGGGGCAAAGGTGTAGGGGTATTCTTCTTCTTTATTCCTTCATCAAGCGATCAGCCTTTTACAATGACCAGTACCCCCTATTTATAGACTACAGACCCTACTAAGGTTTTGAATGGTGAGCTCACCTATAGGCCAGCTGCTGGGCCGAGCCTATGGTTTCCCAACACTCCCCCTTGGGCACCCATCCTCACATGTTCATGCCTCATCAAAACTCCATAAAACCCAGTGAATTTTTTTTGAGAAAGAGTACTTGATACGCGTTCTTCTGCGTTGCATGAATTACCTTGTTAAAAACCTTAATTGATATACTTCAGGAAAACTCATCAAGAGAAAAAGAGTGCAATCCACCTAATTTTATTTAATCTCCAGGATTTATTCTTTGGGTACTCGATCTTCATGATCAAATTTTAATAATGAGTTCGCGAAGATTCTCCCTCTGAATTCTGCACTTCTCTAAGTCAGATCATTCCAATTTCACATATGCACCTTTCAAAGCTAGATGCTAGAAGTGACTTAGTGAATAGATCTACAAGATTTTCACATGACTTAGTATGCAGTACTTTAATTTCGTCCATCTTTTGCAATTCATGAGCATAGAAGAACTTGAGGTTGATATGCTTTGTGAGATAACTCTTCACATAACCCATTTGTACTTGTACAACACAAGGTACATTATCTTCATAGATAATAATGAGCGTTTGCGCGGTATTCAATCCACACGACTGTTGGATGCGGCGAATCACCCGCCGAAGCCAACCACATTCTCGTGAGGCCTCGTACAGTGCTATAATTTTCGAGTAGTTCGTTGGAGTCGATACAAGACTTTGCTTAGACGATTTTCATGAAATTGCAGTTCCACCACACAGGAATATAGATAGCTTGTTTGTGACTTGGCTGTATGCGGGTCCGACAGGTCCTCGACATCCGCATAGCCATTCATAGACAGGTCTTGGTTCTTTCTATAGAACAGACCAAGGTCATTGCTTCCTTGGATGTATCGGAAGATGTCCTTTATTCCCTGTCAATGCTTTTTTGTAGGTTCTGCACTATTCCTTGCTAATAGGTTCACGACAAATGCAATGTCCGGTCTATTACAGTTTGCTAAATACATGAGTGCTCCTATTGCACTTAAGTATGAGAATTCCGGTCCCAAGACTTCCTCCCCTCTTCTCTAGGTCTGTACGGATCCTTGTCTTGCTGCAAAGATCTCTCGACCATTGGCACTTTCGAACGGTATGCCTTTTCAAAGCCAAACCTTTTTAACACCTTTTGAATGTAGGTTGACTAATGCACTAATGTCCCTTCAGGGGCATGCTCAAGCTGCAAGCCTAGAAAATATTTTGTTTTACCTAAATCTTTTATTTCGAACTCCGACTCCAGGTAAGAGTTTGCTTTTTGAAAACCTTCCAGGGTTCTAGTGATATTAAGATCATCTTCATACTATGAGATTATACAAAATCTATCATGGGATCGTCGTATAAATACACAAGGACAATTCTCATTATTCATGTAGCCTTTCTTGCATAGAAAGTCACTTCAAGCGATTATACCACATTTTGCCTTATTGCTTAAGTCCGTATAGTTACTTTCTGAGTTTCACACTGTACAGATTTCTATTTGTTCTATCTTGGTTCGGGACAGGGATACATTCAAGTACTTTCATATAAATGTCCGAATCTAAATTTTTATAAAGGTGTGCAGTTACCACATCCATCAATTTCATTTCTAAATTCAAGTTTACTGTCATTGAGATTAAATATCTAAAGGTAATTCCGCCCATGACCGGAGAATAGGTTTCTTCATAATCAACTCCTGGACGTTGAGTGAAACTTTGCGCAACAAGCCTTGCTTATTTTCATTAATCTTTTGAACAAATACCCACTTATGTCCTACGGGGTGCACATGGGGAGGTGTGCGGCTTACAAGATCAAACACCTCTCTTTTATTCAGAGACAATAATTATGTTTCTATTGCCTTCTTCCAATCTTCTCAATCTAATATTTTCTTACATTCAGCGAGTGATGCAAAATGTGCTTTTCTCAGAAAAGTCGGTAGTACCGATGTTCTATTGGCGGTACTACCGCATAATGGTTTGACCGAAAAGGTGGTGCGGTACTACCGCAACCCGGTTGGACCAAACCCTAGTTGGCGTTTTGTATTTTCCAGAGTGAAATCTTTTTGGAGCTTGAGGGCTCCCTTGGCAAGCGGTATTACCGGAGTTCATGTGGCAGAACTACCGCATAGCGGTATGACCGCATATCTTGAGCGAAACTACCACACATCGGAAGTTCCTAAATTTAGTTAGCGGTACGTTATCTCCAGAGAGGGCCAGTCTTGGACCTCTAAGGGAAGCGGTTGTATCGCCCTATGTGAATGAAACTACCGGAGAGCAGAACTACCACATGTTCTATGGATATCATGGGGATATGCCCATGATCTTAGGATGATGAAACAATTGGCAATGTGGCTTTTGGTTTAAAGTTTCACGTGTTTTCGGCAAAGTTAAAAGGCTAGTCTTCGGCCATTTTGGGAATTTGGCTTTGGGATAGATTGAGTTCATAGGCTATTGTGCATATGTGTTGCATGATGCATGTTTTCACTAACGTGGGTCAAGTTGTGAAGAACTTGTTCCCGGATTCGTGTTTGCTTGTCTATTGCTGTGTAGGTGGCTTGCAGGTCAATGACGGTCAACGGCAAGGAGGATCGGGACTAAGCTTGGAGAGCTGAAGTCCAGAACGATCATGGATGCCGGGTGAGGTCAAGTGACTCAAGCGTAGCGCAGAATGGACAAGGATAACCGAACGGGTAGTTCGGTGCGACTGGTTTGATCAAGCGATGCGGGGGTCGGTGCAAGTGCCAAGGTGGTCCAGTGGGAACCGGATGGGAGAGACTTGCCGACACGATGAGAGCCGCTGGATCAACCTACACGTGACGAAGCAGGCGATTGCTTCAACAGGATTGGACTCGGTCTTGGGAAAAGATTGAGAAGGGGTATTTTGGTAATTTTACCAAATACCGCCTTGGTGACCTAATGCCAACCCGCGGCGCAAGATGGTGCGTCAGGAAGTGGATTAAGTCAAGAGAATTGAAGACGACGCTTTAATTTGCGTGCGTGTGTGTTCTGTTAATGTTGGGCCTTAAGGGAGCCCATTAGGTTAAATCTTCTAGAAAGTTTTTTTAGGGCTTGTGGCTGTCATATAAAAGAGGCTGAGATGGGACATCTTAGGGTTGCTGCTGCTGAAAAAAATCATTGGCGGCGGCCTGTCCTACGCAGAAGAAATTGAGAGCCCTGGCGGCGCCCTGCATTTTCCCTGCAAAAATCTGAGTGCTAGGCGTCGGCCTGTAGAGTCCCTCAAAATCTGGAAGTCTTGGGCTGCAGGCGTTTCCGCGTTTGAAGAGTCCTGTGACGGCGATGCTTGAGTCCTGGCGGCGGCCTGTGTGTTCCTTGGTGGCGGTAGCCTTGTGCCCCTGAAAAAATCGCAGACTCATGGCCGATTTGCTTTTTGTGTGTAAAGAGTTTCATTACTGTTTGATTTGATGTTAGAGTTCCTTTTTGATTGACTGTCTTCAAGTTAGCGTCCAAGTTCTTGTTCTTATTGTCGATCTCCATTTCTTGCCTGTGCTGCGAATGAATCTGGCGGCCTGTTCCGCATCCGTGAGAAAAGCGGAGTCCTGTGGCACTAGAAAATAAAGCCGGGGGTGGCGGCAGGTTTCAGGTGAGAAAAGTACAGCTTGGCGGCGGCCTCGAGCCCTGTAAAATCGGAGCTATGGCTGCTCCCCGCAAGATCTGGATTTCTTTCGGCAGCGATTTCTTGTGTTTTGTGCGTGCGTGTAGATAAGGCAAGGGATGCTGCTGGTGTCGAGTGTTCAGAGTACTATGTTGTCTAGTTTGTTCATTGATTTGTGTGTGAGACGGGGGTGCTCTGTTTCGGCAAATTCAGAGCCTGTGGCGGCCGATCGTTCTCAGCAGCTGTTGCTTTTCTGTTCCTTCGGTCTGTGAATCACATAGCTTTTGTTTTAAGTTGATCCTTGATCTGGTGGTTTGCTTTGGGGGCAGTGCGTCTGATCTAGTGGTTTCAATTGCTATAGTGACCGAAATTGTTTATTGCCTTGGGTGCTTGCTGTTTCGACTGAATCCCAGATCTAGCAGTTTTGCTGTTTGCGTTTTTTATTTCGGCTGTGCACTCGTAGTGACCGCAAGAACCGGACCTTGGATGCGGTTGTTTAATCAAGATCACGGCTGTGAGTTGTTTTTGTCTTTTGGCTTCGAGGTTTGATCAGACTCAATCTGAGGATCCATTGTGCTGTATCTGATCTTCATAGTTTTTATAGCTATTGGAGTGAAAGTAGGGTTGAGTTCGATCGAGGTGAAAAATCAGAAAGTGTCTATTCACCCCCCTTCTAGTCGCCTTTCCGGTCCTACAATTGGTATCAGAGCCCGGTTAGCTCTTCTCATAGATCTTAACCGGTCTTTGGAGCCATGGCGACTGACAAGTATTCGACCAAACCACCTGTTTTTGATGGAGTTAATTTTGCTTACTGGAAGACATGCATGCATGCCTACATCGAGGCTCAAGGGCACGCTATTTGGTTTAAGGTTAAAAATCCATATGTTGTGCCAACCAATGATGATGTGATCACTCCAGATGTTGAGGCTAATAGCAAAGCTAGGAACTTTCTGATCCAAGGTCTTAGTCGATCTGAGTTTGAGCGCGTGGCTCATTTGAGGTCTGCTCACGAGATCTGGAGGACCCTTTGTGACTACCACGAGGGTTCGACTGCGATCAAGGAAGTGAGACAGAACCAGCTCAAGAAAGAATATTCAAAGATTGAGCAAAGACCTGGTGAGTCCTTAGATGAGCTGTGGGGGAGATTCTCTAAGATTCTTCATGATCTTTGTGCTGTTGATCTTGTTTTCATTGAGTCTGAGAATGCCCGCCAGCTTTTGGGTGCTCTTGATGTGAAGGTCTGGGGGATGAAGATCACATCCATCAATGACAACACTGTCATGAGTGAGCTTATCATGGATAAGCTTTACTCGAGGTTGAAGACGCATGAGATTGATTTCATTTCACGTCTCCCCAAGACAGAGTCGATGGCTCTTGTGGTTGACCCATCTAAGGGTAGCTCTTCTGATTCTTGTGATTTTGGCTCATCTGGTTTTTCATTGTCTGCCTTGCATTCTTTGACTGATGAGCAGCTAGAGAAGCTGCCTGAGGATGATTTAGCCCTCCTATCTACCAAATTTTCGAGAGTTTACAACAAAGTGAGGAACAGGAGGAGAGGTGGCCCTGTCACTTGTTTTGAGTGTGGTGAGCTGAACCACATTAGCTCTAAGTGCCCCAAGCTGAAGGGCAAGGAGGAGAAGGACTCTCGGAGGCGTCATCAAGCCAAAGACAAGAAAGGCAAGAAGCCCAACTATCGCAAGTTCGCCAGCCAAGTCCTTGCCGCTCTTGAGAGTGTTAACATAAGCGATGTGGACTCGGAGACGGAGGATGACGACGATGACTCTCATGGCAAGAAGAAGGCTCAGGACTTCACCGGCATGTGCTTCATGGCTAGAGACGACCATGATGTCGACTCCTCCAACGATTTACGACCTTTTCAAATGATCCCGATGAGGTCGTCCTTCACTTACTAGTATGAAGCGTGCTTTAGCCTATCTTTGAAAAAAGAATGTATAAGCAAGAAAAAATGATTAGGAAACAGGATGCCATGATTGATGATTTGAACTTAGAGGTTGATAGGCTCAAATCCATTAATCCTGTTGATGATTGTGATTCTTGCTCTAGCTTGCTTAATGAACTAGCAAATCTGAAATCTGCTCATTCCTCTATTGCTAGTCAACTGAAAGATGCTTTTGATGAACTAGAAACTCTCAAGTCTAGTCCTACTTGCATGAATGTCATTGCTTTAGATGTGACTACTGTAGATGCTATTCCTTTGCCTTGTTCAAATTGTGCTTTACTTGAACTAAAATTGGATAGTGCTACAAAATAATTGATGAAATTTGATGCTAGTCACACCTGCTCTCATTGTGAGAAAAATAAGATTAAAATGAAGGAGATGTCTGAAATGATTCTTTATTCTAAAACTGCTTCATGTGAAAACTGTGTTAAACTCACACTTGAGAATGATGCTTGAAACAAGACACTAGAAGAAAAGGCTAAAATTGAACAATCCATGTCCATATTTGCTTCCAAGAAAGTTGTTGATTCGATTCTTGTACTCTTTGTATTGAACTTGGGCATAATGTAGATAAGATACAAGAAGCATTTAGAGTTAAGTTCAAAGAGCAGTTGGATAGGATTAGAGATAACTATTGTGTGTCTTGTGAGGCTTTGAAAGCCGAGGTAGCTCACTATAAGGAAAAATCTGATAGGGCTAGCAAGTCAAATAAGTGTGCTTCTTGTTATGAACTAGCCAAACAAAATGACTACCTCAAAGAGACTCTTGAGAGATTTATTGGTGGGAAGAAGAACCTCAACATGATTCTTGACAAGTCTAAGGTGAGTGTGAATAATAGAGGCCTAGGATTTGATTCCCTAGAGCATACCAAGAACCGTCTACCTAAGGTTGTTAGAGCTGTTGAGAGTGGCCTGTTTGAGGTAGAACCACCTAAGCCATCCAAAATAGTCTTTAAATCTGCTAGTTTTGCCCAAACCACTTCTAACAAGATAGGTGCTTCTACTTCATCAGGTCAGACCCCTCAAAAGGTCAAGTACCATTGCACCTTCTGCAAGAAGAATGGCCACATTGTTGAGTTCTGCTTCCGTAGAGCCAAAATTGAGAGGAAGGAGAGGATGAGTACCTTGAGAACCATTAGAGGAGTTTCTTCACCTGCTCTAGTCTCTAGAGCCAGGCAGCCTGTTTTTCCTGCTAGACATAGGTCTAGGTTCGTAGAGGACTTCTTTGACTCCTTTGGTGGCTCTAGGCGAGATACGGTTTAGAATTTCGTGAGGAGAGACCATGGGTAGCATCTAGATTGGGGAGTACCGACCTTTTGGTAGGTCGATTCGGAGAGGTCTTGGTGGTTCTCGTGTGCATTTTTATGATTTTGCTCCTAACTATTTTACTACTGCTTCTACTGCTTTGCCCAAGCATCGTGTGACTCAGTACTGGATTCCCAAGTCTTTTATCACTAACCCTAGTACTGAGGCACAGATGTTTCCTGTTCGTGCTTTATAGGTCCGTCGTGCGAGGAAGGAGGACATATGGCTCGTTGACTCTGGATGTTCTCGACACATATTTGGAGATTCTAGATGGTTCTCCTCCTCACACGTGCATCCGCAATGAATTGATCACATTTGGGGATGCTTACTGGGACCGTGATGACCAAAGGGCACAGTCTTGGCGTTAACAACAAATTCATGCTCAAGGGCGTCGCTTTGGTAAGTAGGTGAGGTATAATCTGCTATCTGTTTCTCAACTGCTTGATGAGGGTCTAGAGGTGAGATTTAAGAGTGGTGAGTGTAGAGTTCTAGATTCCTCCGGTGAGCTTGTATTTAAGATCTCTAGGTTTGAGAGGATCTTTTGTCTTGATTCGAGATCTCTTCGCTTCTAGCCCTAAGTGTCTTGTAACCGACTCCCATGATCTAGTCTTTGTGGCATCGAGGCTTGGACACATAGGCCGATCACTTGACTAGAGTCGAGAGCAAGGATTTGATTAGAGGTTTGCCTAGGCTAAAGGTGCTAGAGACCTTGTTTGCTCACCCCAGTAGACATGGTAAGATGGTTTTCGCTTCTCATCCACCTCTTACCTTAGTGATGACAGATGGACTGGTCGGCTCTGCACTTAGATCTTGTTGGTCCTTCTAGAGTTGATCGTGGGTGGGAAATGGTATGTGCTTGTGATTGTGGATGATTACTCCAGGTATTCATGGGTTTATTTTCTGGTTTCTAAGGACGAGGCATTTGGCTTCTTTAGAGAGTTGGTCCTTAGACTTGCTGTTGAGCTTCCTGGAGCTTTGAGAGCCATTAGGAGTGACAATGGGACAGAATTCAAGAATTCTTCCTTTGCCACTTTCTGTTCTGATAGGGGGCTAGAGCACCAGTTTGCATCACCTAGAGTTCCCCAGCAGAATGGAGTGGTAGAAAGGAAGAACAGGACCCTTGTAGAGATGGCCAGGACCATGCTAGATGAGCATTCCACACCTAGGAGGTTTTGGGCTGAGGCGATCTCTACTGCTTGTTATATTTCCAATAGGGTTTTCTTGAGATCTGTGATTGGTAAGACTTCTTATGAGCTCAGATTTGGTCATAAGCCCAAAGTTTCTCATTTCAAGATTTTTGGTTGCAAATGCTTCATTCTTAAACATGGCAACCTTGATAAATTTGAATCTAGATGTTCTGATGGCATATTTCTTGGATATCCTGCTCATTCTCGTGGCTATCGTGTATTTAATTTTGACACTAACAAAGTTGTTGAGACTTGCGAAGTCACTTTTGATGAGGCTAGTCCTGGTACTAGACCCGATGATGCAGGTACACAGGTTTCTGAGAGCATCTTCGTCGATAATGACTCTGAGGATGAGGACCCAATCCATCCTCAAGTCCCTTCTGACTTGGTTGGAGAGCCTGCTTCCACTACATCAACTTCAGATGAGCAGCCTCATCCTATCTTCACCGACGATCAGAGTGGCTCTGCTCCTACCTCCACAGCCCATGAGGTAGAGGCCACTTCAGCACCAGGAGCTCCTCTTCGCATTCAGCGACAACATCCACCTGAGCAGATGATTGGGGATCTTCATGAGCGAGTCACTCGCTCCAGGTTCATTTCTCCTGATTTCCATGCACATTCTACTTTTGTTGCTTCTTTTGAACCCTGAGATGTCATCCATGCTCTTTCTGATGCCTCTTGGGTCAATGCCATGCATGAAGAACTTGAAAATTTTAAAAGAAACAAAGTCTGGACCTTAGTTGAACCTCCACCTAATCATAATGTAATTGAAACAAAATGGGTTTTCAAAAATAAGCAAAGTGAAGATGGGTTGGTAGTTCGCAATAAGGCTAGACTTGTAGCACAAGGGTATTCCCAGGTAGAGGGCTTAGACTTTGAGGAGACCTTTGCTCCTGTAGCTAGATTGGAAGCCATTCGCATTTTGCTAGTATTTGCGGCATCCAAGGGTTTCAAGCTATTTCAAATGGATGTCAAAAGTGCTTTTCTGAATGGCTTCATAGAAGAAGAGGTCTATGTCAACCAACCACCTGGTTTTGAAAATCCTAAGTTCCCAAACCATGTTTTTAAACTCTCCAAAGCCTTGTATGGATTGAAGCAAGACCCTAGAGCTTGGTATGATAGGTTTAAGAGTTTCTTGCTCAAAAATGATTTTAAAATGGGAATGGTTGATAAAACTTTATTCACTCTCAGGCATGGCAATGACTTTTTGATGGTTGATTTATGTGGATGACATTATATTCGGTGGTTCCTCTCATGCTTTGGTGTCAGATTTTGATTCTATGAGCGGGGAGTTCGAGATGAGCATGATGGGCTAATTGACTTTCTTCCTTGGTCTTCAAGTCAAGCAAGCGAAAGAAGGCACCTTCATTCATCAAAGTAAGTATACAAAGGACCTTCTTGGTAACCCGACATGGGAAGCGATGAGGCCAATGTCTACTCCCATTGCCACGACCACCGTCTTTGGACCACGATGAGGATGGAGAGCTGTGGACCGAAGAGTACCGCAACATGATCGGCTCCTCCTCTACCTCACAACGCGTCGGTAGGACATACTGATTTCTTTGTGTGTGCATGCGCTCGATTCGAGCTTCCTCGAGCTTCTCATCGTCAAGTAGTCGTCGCATATTGAGTACCTTGAGGGCACTCTTGACTTTGGACTTTGGTATTCTTCTTCTTCGCTCTCTCTATTCGAGCATTTTCGATCTTGATTTTCTTTGGGTGTAGAGTGGATAGGAAGAGTACTTACAGCACTTGTTATTTCTTAGGCACATCTCTTATCTCATGGTCATCTAGAAACAGTCCTCTGTTGCACGATCCTTCTTAGAGGTTGAGTATGTAGTCTATGACGATGAGTTGCTCTCGTGTTCTCTGGATCTTGTCTACTCTGCGGGACTATGGGTTGTCTTTGGGTAGTGTTCCTCTTTTCTGTGATAACACTAGCGCCATTAATATTGCTAAAAACCCAGTGCAACATTCTAGGATTAAACACATTGACGTTAGATATCATTTTTTTAGAGACCATGTTGAGAAAGGTGATATTGTGCTTCACTTTGTTGAGTCTGAGCAGCAGGTTGCGGATATCTTCACTAAGGCTCTTGATTCTTCTCGTTTTACTTCTTTGCGGGGAGAGTTGGGGGGTTGTTAGTCCTCTTGGCCTGTTTTGAGGGGGAGTTTGCTCTTTTTGCATTCATTTGTATCGTAATGCATTTTACAATTCAACAACTTGCATTGTAATATAACCTTGTGGAGCTTTGATTATTATCCATGTATGACATGATTTCATACTTTATACCCTGCCATGTCTTGTGCTAGTTTGCTAGACTTCTGTTGTGGCTTTTTATGTATAGCTTAGCTTTTGCCATGCTAGCTTTATTATCTGTGAGCAAACTGAATTATAATATGACTTGTTGGTTCTTGTGACTAGTTTTACTTTAGTGATCCTCTCATGATTCATGTCATGTCATATAGGCTTAATTGAGTCTTGAACTTATTTTGAGTTTTAAATTGAGCTATGATAATTCTTAAGTCAAGCAAACGAAAAATGAGCTTTTTCTGTGCGAAAAAACTGATCTCACCAATTCTTTCTCATGAGGCGGCTTGCCATTGCACTAGGCATGAACTCGGGGAGTTTTGGATGACCAGACTATTCTCTTAAGCTTTTGTTGCTTGGGATGGTCGCAGATGAGGCTTGAGATCTAGCACAATGCTAAGAAAACAAATTGGCAATTGGTTGAAGCTTAGAAGGCGGTTGTGGATGGCTCCTAGTCCAGGACTTGCTTTACTAAGATAAAACCAATTATTTTCAAACAAAGTGCTCAATGTGCTAAATTCTAAATGCTTGATCAAATTGTTTCAAATCTGAATGCTCAAACTTGACTCTTTTTCTAGGTTACGGCTCAATCTAAGCTTATAGACATGACTGACTCATTTTGGATGCCTTTAGTTAAACTATGATCTTGAGCACTTTGTCATGTTGTCGATTCATTTAATCTCAGTTATTGCTATTTTGGCCTTAGCTTTCTTGTACATGTTTTGCCATGATTGAATATAGCTTCTTCACATAATATGGCTTGGTGTAATACTTATGCAGTCTTCATGGATAATCTTCATGGCTCCTTTTGCTCAAGTTAAAAACAAAACAAAAAAAATGAAAAATAAAAAATTACAAAAATTGCAGCCATTCCATTACATTCATGCTCTATTTTCTTCCATGCACCTTGATGAATCCATTGTCAAAGGGGGAGAAAGATTGGTCAAAAATATTGTTTTAGAGCTTTTCATCTCAATGATCAAATGTCAAATAGAACAATTGTTCTTTTATATGGACCTTAAGTGAGATTTTGTCGATTCTTTGGAAATTGAAGCTTTTGTGCTTTCTTTTGCTTTATCTCACTTGCTTATGCTATTCTGAAGCCAGCTTGGTCATTTCCTTTGCTTTTTCTTGCATTTGGACCAAGTTGTGCCTTTGCACGAAAACTGCAAGTATTTTACTTTTCAAACCCCAAAACTACATTTTCTGAGAAATTACCAATGTGTTCATCAAGGGGGAGATTGTGGATATCATGGGGATATGCCCATGATCTTAGGATGATGAAACAATTGGCAATGTGGCTTTTGGTTTGAAGTTTCACGTGTTTTCGGCAAAGTTAAAAGGTTAGTCTTCGGCCATTTTGGGAATTTGGCTTTGGGATAGATTGAGTTCATAGGCTATTGTGCATATGTGTTGCATGATACATGTTTTCACTAACGTGGGTCAAGTTGTGAAGAACTTGTTCCCGGATTCGTGTTTGCTTGTCTATTGTCAGGGTGGCTTGTAGGTCAATGACGGTCAACGGCGAGGAGGATCGGGACTAAGCTTGGAGAGCTGAGGTCCAGAACGATCATGGATGCCGGGTGAGGTCAAGTGACTCAAGCGTAGCGCAGAATGGACAAGGATAACCGAACGGGCAGTTCGGTGCGACTGGTTTGATCAAGCGATGCGGGGGTCGGTGCAAGTGCCAAGGTGGTCCAGTGGGAACCGGATGGGAGAGACTTGCCGACACGATGAGAGCCGCTGGATCAACCTACACGTGACAAGCGGCGATTGCTTCAACGAGTTGGACTCGGTCTTGGGAAAAGATTGAGAAGGGTATTTTGGTAATTTTACCAAATCGCTTTGGTGACCTAATGCCAACCAGCGGCGCAAGATGGTGCGTCAGAAGTGGATTAAGTCAAGAGAATTGAAGACGGCGCTTTAATTTGCGTGCGTGTGTGTTACTGTTAATGTTGGGCCTTAAGGAGCCCATTAGGTTAAATCTTTTAGAAAATTTTTTAGGGCTTGTGGTCATCATATAAAAGAATTTGAGATGGGACATCTTAGGGTTCTTCTTTGCTAAAAAAATCATTGGCGGCTACCGTCCTCTGTTGAAGAAATTGAGAGCCTGGCGGCATACTGCATTTTCCTGCAAAAATCTGAGTGCTAGGCGTCGGCTGTAGAGTCCCTTAAAATCCGGAAGTCTTGAAATTTGCAGGCGTTTCGCGTTTGAAGAGTCTGTGGCGATGCTTGAGTCTGGCGGCTACTGTGTGTTCCTTGGTGGTGGCAGCCTTGTGCCCCTGAAAAAATCGCAGACTCATGGCCGATTTGCTTTTTGTGTGTAAAGAGTTTCATTACTGTTTGATTTGATGTTAGAGTTCCTTTTTGATTGACTGTCTTCAAGTTAGCGTCCAAGTTCTTGTTCTTATTGTTGATCTCCATTTCTTGCCTGTGCTGCGAATGAATCTGGCGGCCTGTTCCGCATCCGTGAGAAAAGCGGAGTCCTGTGGCACTAGAAAATGAAGCCGGGGTGGCGGCAGGTTTCAGGTGAGAAAAGTCTGACTTAGCGGCGACCTCGAGCCTCAGAAACCAGAGTCGTGGTTGCTCCCATAAGATCTGGATTTCTTTCTGCAGCGGTTTCTTGTGTTTTGTGCGTGCGTGTAGATAAGGCAAGGGATGCTGCTGGTGTCGAGTGTTCAGAGTACTGTGTTGTCTAGTTTGTTCATTGATTTGTGTGTGAGACGGGGGTGCTCTGTTTCGGCAAATTCAGAACCCGTGGCGGCCGATCGTTCTCGGCAATGTTGTTTTACTCGTTCTTGATGCTGTGAATCACATAGCTTTTGTTTTAAGTTGATCCTTGATCTGGTGGTTTGCTTTGGGGGCTATGCGTCTGATCTAGTGGTTTCAATTGCTATAGTGACCGAAATTGTTTATTGCCTTAGGTGCTTCTTTGTTTTAATCGAATCGAGATCTAGCTTTTTGTTGTTTGCGTTTTAATTTGTTTGTCGCTCATAGTGACCGCAAGAACCGGACCTTGGATGCGGTTGTTTAATCAAGATCACGGCTGTGAGTTGTTTTTGTCTTTTGGCTTCGGGGTTTGATCAGACTCAATACAGGATCCGCTGTGCCTGTATACAAATCTTCATAGCTTTTATAGCTATTGGAGTGAAAGTAGGGTTGAGTTCGATCGAGGTGAAAAATCAGAAAGCGTCTATTCACCCCCCTTCTAGTCGCCTTTCCGGTCCTACATGTTCTTTGGCGGTAGTACCACGCCGCATTTTTCAATGGCTAGATTCAGAGGTTTTATAGCTGTTGCTGTGCTATTAGTGGAAATGCGGTAGTATCGACCGTTGAACGGCGGTACTGCCACTCGTGTTGATTTTGTCAGAATCTTTCCTCCAACGGCTAGTTCTTGTGTGTGGGCTATAAATACCCACCTTAGCCGGTTGTGGGTACGGTTGCTGGTTCCATATTCTTTCCCTTGAGCAAAGAGCAAGCCCTCTATACTCTGTTGTGTAAGTGTTGCACTTAGTGAGCTTAGAGACCAAACCCTAAGTGCATGTGTTGCATTAGGTAGTGGATTGTATATCCATTTGAGCTTAGACACTTGATTTGTTCAAGTGAGCATCTTTGACTTGTTACTCTTGGTGTTTGCCAACACTTAGACGGCTTGGAGAAGTTGCGTCTTTGATCTTCTCAAAGAAGGTTGCGAGAAGGCCCGAGCGGTTGTGAGCGGTTTGGTGCTCGCCATCTCTGGAGTGGAGGAAGAGCAATCCCGAGTGGATCGAGGTGTTGGTTCGTGTTGGAGCCGGTCCAAGTGGTTTGACTTACCTCGAAGGTGTTTGGTTTAATTCGGGGAGCCGGTCCAATTAGTTTGGGCTTACCTCAATGTGGATTAGGGGAGGCCGACAAGTCTCCGAACACCACAGTAAAACTTCATTGTGTCATTGCGGTTTGTTCTCTTGTGTTTTACTTTGTACAATTTATATTCTTTGTATTAAATTGCTTACATGTCTTTGTATGACTGCTATCGTTATCAATAATCTTATATTGTTGCTGCACTTAGTAAAGACTAGTTGATTTAGGTTTTAATTGTGTAAAACCGAATTGATTTACAATTCCGCATAAAACTCGGTTTTATCCAAAAGTTTTAAAACTGCCTATTCACCCCTCTAGTCAGCTTCCTTGATCTTACAAGTGGTATCAGAGCTTGGTTTCTCATTTTATTAGGCTTCACCGCCTAGAGAGTAAAGGATGACGACTAGTGATATAGTGCACACGAATTATGATATTTGAAAAATCCGCATGTCTTGTTATTTTATGGCCATAAGTCCTAAAATTTAGGGGATTGTAGATGTGGGCTTTTCTCCTTCAAAGGATACTCTTACTCAAACTATTGAGGAAGAGAAATGCTCACATCTCGACACTCTAGCAACTAACGCCTTATTTAGTGCTTTGAGTATAGAGATATTCGATGCCATATGCAATCTCAAGAACTGTCGACGATCGAGTCGCCGATCTTACGAAATAAAAGAGGAAAATGATGTGATATTTCCTGGGATAGAATGGGGCCGCTATTTGTTGATATGAACTGGATTTACAAGGGGTACTTATGACCCAACTAGGGACTAATCCTAATTACACTAAATATGAAGATTGCTATCCTCTAATCTGATGATGCTGTCTTGCTTGTCTCAGACCAGATTGTGATTATCGATGTGCTTCTCGATATCCCTTGGCTTCTCTATGTGTCTCTTCCTTCCATCCAGATCCTTTGGTCTTCTGTTCTCCACCTTTAAATAACTTCCGAAGAGGTGGCAGTTACTCCTAGAGAAGGCATTTCTGGTGAAGCGTTGCGACTGGTCGGGGCGAGGTGTCAGTTAATAATGTGTTAACTGCTCTGCGGTTAAGTGTCTTAGAGACACTCAACCGTATTGTAGTCGTTGTCAGTGTCTTTAGGACTATGTAACCGTGTGATATGAAGTATACATCACATGCTATATTCATCGCACGGTAAGAATATACTTGGGATCAGTTATAGATACCAGTGCATAGCTTTTTCGAGCAGCTACCTGGTCGGAGACTAGGTGTAGGACCTTGTCCGATCAGGGTATCCTTATGTAACCTCTGGAATCCTTACGACTAGTGAGGTCGTAAGCCTTAGGGGTTACGACCATGAAGACGTATGGTCTTTTATTATGTATTAAGATAATACATAGAGGTTTTAATCCTCGTCTAGAATGTTCATGAGATGTGGACCTATATTCAAGAAAATTTTGAAAGGTCCACCTCAACCAATGATGATTGCATAGAAGAATGGATGTCAGGAGAAGAATGCTCAACTTCTAGCTCCGACAATGAGGACCCCTCAACTCCATCCATATCACCTCATTGCTTCATGACAAAAGGTAATTAGAAGATAAATGATGATGATGAACCTTCATATGATGAGTTAATGGATATGTTAGAAGAGCTTAATGAATATCTTGGAAAAAAGAAGATGAGATTCAAGGTTTTAAAAAAGGGAAAATTAGCTCAATGACATCGCGTTAGAGCGTAATCGACGGAACGACACTCCGTTCGTAACACACTAGAAAATAACATCGTGAACACCAAAAAATTGGACGAATGACATCGCCGCTAGTTACTTCCGTTTCCAGAATTTTTTAAATATACAAACTGAGCTCAAAAAGTTATCAATTTTTTTGTGGAGTCTCCCGACACAGTTTAATTGCTTGTGTATTTTTTTCAAAACTTTATACGTTTTGATTTTGTCTCTAAAATTCATTTCATTATAATGTTTGTAGGAATTTTCTAATATAGAAAATGATGTCCAAACATTATGAATTTTTTTCAGGCTCCTTACATAGTGGACTTGATTGTGTAATTTTTACAGAATTTTACAAAATTAAGTAATGCCATAATGCCCACTGTGTGAGAAGTCTAATATTTCATAATGTAAGGACATTATGAAATTGCATTAATTAATTTTGTAACAATTCTAGAAAAATTACAAAATCAAGTCCACTATGTAAGGAGCATGAAAAAAATTCATAATGTTTGGACCTCATTTTCTATATTAGAAAATTCCTACGACTAGTATATTTAAATGAATATTAGAGACAAAATAAAAATGTATAAAGTTTTGAAAAAAATACACAAGCAATTAAACTGTGTCGGGAGGCTCCACAAAAAAACTGATTATTTTTTTAGCTCGGTTTCTATATTAAAAAAAATTTGAAAATGGAAGTAACTGGCGGCGATGTCATTGGTCTAATTTTTTGGTGTTCGCGATGTCATTTTCCAGTGCGTCACGAACGGAGTGTCGTTCCTTCGATTA
Source organism: Phyllostachys edulis (assembly GCA_036346405.1). Taxonomy (NCBI): domain Eukaryota; kingdom Viridiplantae; phylum Streptophyta; class Magnoliopsida; order Poales; family Poaceae; genus Phyllostachys; species Phyllostachys edulis. The sequence goes on along the minus strand of CM070550.1, from coordinate 12,678,959 downwards.
CGCTCTAACGCGATGTCACTGAGCTAATTTCCCCTTTAAAGAAAGAGCATATCTCTTTTCAAAGTAATTATGATATGCTAAAAGAAGAACATGAATCTCTCCTTAGGAAGTCACTAGCTCCAAAGTAGATATAGGCATAATATATGATTTATTAGATGATATGTCATGTGTAGTTGCTAACCCTTGCATTTTATCTAATGTTAGCATGTCCACTTCTTATGATGATTTGCTTGATATGCCTTATAGCTTTAGTGAAAATGCTTCTACTTCCTCTATGTTTGTTGAGACTAACATTGTAGAGAAAAACAAAGAGCTCAAGGACCAAGTCACCAAGTTGACAAATGACTTAGAGAAGTGCTACAAAGGGAAGGCCTTTCTTGATGATATCTTGAGCAAGCAACGAAGCTTGAATGACAAGAGAGGGAATGGCTTCATCTCCAAGAAGAAGGTGAATAGCAAGACAAGGCACAATGCAAGACACACAAAGAATGTCAAGTGCTTTGATTGCAACAAGAAGGGCCACTTTGCCTCGGTATGCCCAAACAAGATCAATGACAAGAAAATATCAACAAAGAAGAGGCAAGCCGACAATAAGCAAGACAAGAAGACAAAGGATGGAATAAAATGTCAAACTTGCTACAATTGCTGGGAGAATGGACATTTTAGTAAGGATTGTCCTAAATGTATCTCTCCTAAGCCTATTATTTATAATAATGATTATTTGCTTAGGAAGGATATAAATAGCAATGTGTTTGTTAGGAATGTTAGCTCACATAAAACCATTGCTAGGGCAATTTGGGTGCCCAAATCTATTGTGACTAACATTTATGGACCCAACCATGTATTGGGTACCAAAATACGCTTAAATGCTTAATAGGTACCTGAAGAGGCATTGAAGGCTTGGGTTGTTCATATAACGGTGGATTCCATCGTATATCAAAATTGGAGCCAAGTTTGAGTATGATCACTTCATATCACAAACCAATGCTATCTCAGTAACAAGTATTTACATTGAAGTATTGAGCCCTTTATGCCTTGTGTAGGTTGTATTTCATGAAAATCTTCAAAAAGGTATTCTTGCTCTTGTTGTTAATTTTCATTATTAAAATCTCAAGCAAGATGGTAAGTGGCACATTAAGGGGGAGTGCTAAATCATAATCATATATATCACATCCCTAAGTGTGTCCAAATTGATTAAGTGCTAGTAATGTTTTTCAAAATTAAGCCTTTTAGCCAAAAGTCAAAAAATTCATAAATATTAGTAATCATTTGAAAACCTAGTTGCAAAATGTATACAAATGCTTTTAAAAGGTTTGTCAAAGGTTTTGGTTCAAGAAAAACCTATTTTAAACGAAAATGACTTTCTAGCCAAAATCCAAAATTATAGTATTTTGTTTTTTTGACATAAACTAGATTTTTGTGTAAAATCTATTCTAAAAGGAATTTGAAAATCATCACAAAAGGAAAATCCTAGAGTTGGCTATTCTAAATATTTTTGGTATTCACAAGTTTTCCAAAAGACCAACCTGACAAAAATTAATTGATTTCGAAACTCGTCCAAAATCCAATCTTGACCTAAGTGGTCTCTTTCTAGCACTTAAAGTGAGTTTTGTCATATAAGCCAAATTTATTCACATAAATAGGTCCACAATGGTATTCATGACTCATACATGAAATTGGATGCTTTAAATTCCTTCATATGCTTACTTTTGATTATTTGAAGAAGTTTCACCAAAATAAGTTTTATTTACGAAAACAAAAGCTTAATTCATAAAATCTATGTTCTTAGATACTCTTTAGTCTCTTCAATGCATAATGATCATGAATGACATTTATTTGAGTGCAAAACTAGAGATCATTTGTATATTTCTCTATTCCAAGTTCTATCCCTGAAGTTCTAGAAAAATTGGAATTACCGTCGGTTTAACAAAGGTACGACCGCTTTGCGGTACAACCAACCATTGAAAGGCGGTACTTCCGTATCTCAGTACTACCTCCATTTGCACGTCGGTACTACCGATTTCCCTGACAAGACAGCCATTTCATTCCATTTAATTTTAAACCTACTTTGGCTACTTCTTTTGGTCAAGTTGATCCTTGTTATATTCGCTAGCCACCCTCAAGTACTTTCATGACTCTATATGCTATTTTGATCGCATTGTGATGTTTTTATCATAAAAATAGTATTCTTTCTAAAAGTGGTAGCTTCTCTAGATCATCTTAATCTCGGCATGAGATTCATCTTTTCACATCATATCATTTTATTCCTTTAAAGTGATATCTAATTTCATTCCTTACCAATCATCCTTCTTTTAACCAAGCTCAAGTACTCTTTGTGTACGAGTGGATTCTCTCTTTCCCTCTTCTCCTTGGATGCTTTCTTTGAGGATCTTTGCGAGAGAAGTTAAAGCACCTTGCAATTTCAAGTCTACAAGTGTCTACAAGTGATGTTTAAATATTATCCTTCAAGTGTGATCCATATGTAGATATTTTTGGTGTTTAATGTCAAAGAGGGAGAATTTGGTTGCAAATAATGGTCAAAGGAAGGAGGTTGAAGTCATTATGAGTTTTGGATGGATATATCCTAAAGAGATGACAAAGGAGAAGATGACAAGATGGAAGAGAATCCTTTGTGTGTCAAATGAGAAAAAAAATGCCAAAAGGAACCTTTGTGTAAGGCGGAATTTTTCTCTTTGTGAAAAACTTATTAAAGATTTTGGACTTACTTAAACAAAAGGGATAAATTATTAATATTGGAAAAAATATTTTACCTGTTTTGCCTTAAATGATTTATGGATCTTATGAATGCATGATTTTTCATTCTCATTTGCTTTATTTGGTATTCTTGGAGTGAAATTGTCAATGATATGCAAGATTAGCCTTTTTAAAAGAGTAAATGTCAAAAACCCCAGGTTTTGGGGCACTAGTATCAGAAAACCCCAAGTTTTGTGATTTTTTCAGAAAACCCAAGGTTTTGGTCGCGCCACGGATCTTAGCATGGCAAACGCGTGCTGTCACGCCACAAATCTTGGCGTGACAACGAGTGCTGTCACTTTGGTCATGCTGAGGTCCGTGGCGTGACAACGTGCTTTTGTCACGCTACGCGTTATGGCGTGATCAAAACCTGGAGTTTTCTAAAAAAAATCACAAAACCTGGGGTTTTCTGATACTAGTGCCCCAAAACCTGGGGTTTTCTAACATTTACTCAAAAAAGTGCATCTTTTGTCAAAAGTCAAAAATCTTGCATTAAAGGCTCAAATTTATGAAAAACTAGACAAAATTATTTAAATATATATTTCAAATAATTCCAATGCTTTTGAAGTAAAAATTCCTATTTTAGAAAACAAATATCAAATTTGGCATCAAAATGATCTTGTATGATCTTGTTTTTGAATTAAATAACATATTTCCTTAAATCAAAATCTATTGAGTTTTTGAAAAAGTTGTCAATACCAAACTCGAAGGGTTGGTTATTTAAAACATCTATCTAGTTCAAAGTTTTACAAAAGACCAACCGTTGAAATGTTATATTCATTTGAAGTTCACCGAAAAACTAGTTTTTACCCAAAATTATCTATTCTTGCATATAATGAGTTTCGCTATTTGAGCCGGATTTCTTTGTGTATCTTGGCTTGAAATAGTATTTCTAACTCATACAAAGCCATGAAAGTAAAAAAAACTCTAAGAAATTCAAATTAGTTTGCATTTTGAACCTTCAAGGCAAAATCATTATCTTTATGTGCCTACAAAGCGCTTTTTGCCATATCTTTTGAAAGAAAATTCCTTTTTGGCAAACATTTTAAATAGTCCAAAGTTAAATTTTGAAAATTTTAAAAGCTTTTGGACTTCATTTGAAAATGTTTTTCTTTTTTCTACTCTTTAAGCAAAAATCATGCCTACAAAGCTCAATTTGGCATATCTTTTGAATGGAGGCTCCTTTTTTGAAATTCTTCTTAAAAAAGTTTCTTAGGAGTCCAAAGTTTGTTTTTGCAAAATCTGAAAGTATTTCGACTTGATTTGAAAAAGTTTTGACTTTTTCTCACTTTGATCAAATTGATTCATGTTGATGGTGTGAAAACCAAACGTGAGCGAGAGGGCGGACGTCGGCCGTGTACGGGCCTACGTCCACGAGAGCGAGCGTAACACAAGGATTTATACAGGTTCGGGGGTCCGGGAGGACCGCCCTACTCCTGTCGGTGGCCTGCGGGGGTTCGAGGAGCCCTCCGAAGGCTCACCTAGTGACTTGCTTGTATGTATTGCTCAAGAGTCCCCCCCTTGAAGGGAGAGATACATTGGGTATTTATAGGCTCCTTAGCCTGTACAAATGACCAAAATACCCTTTGGGGTTGACTACTATATGGATACAATCGAGGGGCATTACAGTCTTTTATGAATACAACAGTATTTCCTGGGCCTGTACGCTTGCCTCCTGCTAAGCGGGCCCCAATGTCATGAGAGATGAATTATTCTTACAACACTAGCCCCCCTGCCCCTTGGTGTTTCGGGAGGAACGCCAAAAGGGGCAGTCTTGAAACAGGATGAGCTCCCAGGCTTAATCAACATTTGTTGCACTTCCAGATATTGGTTAGGCTTGCGGGCTGTCCCATGATTTGTTGTCTGAATTCAGTGACATCTGGGAACCAACCAAAAGCATATGCACTCGGGTCGTACCACTCCAAACACTAGGCCCAGTTCCCCCTTTTGATAATCTCTAGGAGATGGGAATGCTCTAGTCGCTTTGTGCCTCCCTGTGGCCGCCATCTTCAAGTCTTATCCAGAGGGACGCATTTTCTTCGCATGTGCTTGTCCGTTCCTTTCTCTTTCCACAGTCTTTCTCTGATTCCTCCGCCCGTGCCTCCTCTTCTTCATTTTTTTCCTCTCCACGATTCCTTTTCTCCTTTGAGGCTTGCCCTGGTGCCATTTCCCATGGCACCGGCTGCATGGAGGCTCCACAGCGCCGTTCAGTGGCCTACTCCCTGTCGCAAGTCTTGCCTTTGCCGGCCTCTGCTGGCCTTGGGCCTTGCCGATGTTGGGCTCTCTCGGCGTCCTACACTATCTTGTGACGCCGTTGCCGAGCTCCTCGCCGCAGCAGTGGCTTGCTCCCCGCTGCCATGTCTGCCGGCCCTCTGCTTGCGCTCGCCGCCGTTCTCGGGCTCCTCGGCGGCGTCCTAGACTAGTGAGCCGTCAGGGACTTGCAGAAGAAGACCCGCTCCGAGGAGGAGGTCAAGCAGGGCGACTCCGCCATGGTTGGGAGGGCGCCGCTCTTTTCTTTTTTTTTTTATTTGCATGTGAGTCGGTTGTGAATCTTGTGTAAGATGAGCTGGGAGCCGAGAGATCTGGCGCAACTCGAGGGCCGCCGCAGGCGCTGGTGGCTGGCGCCGCAGGCGCCGGTGCTATTCTTGCCGGCTGCCGTATGGCGCGTGGTGCCGGCGCCGCTGCAGGCGTTAGTGCGAGGCGCTCTTGTACTGTCTTCTTTGGGAGTTGGGTGATCCTTTTGCGTTGGCACTTTGCAGCGGCCAATACTTCTGCTTCAGAAGGCACTTGCCTTTTGTTTCTTTTTCTTTTTGTAGTTATAATGTATGAATGCTCTTGGCAGTTGTAGCGTGTGGATGCTGCAAGTGAAATCCTACTAGCTGAAACCCATAGAAAATCCACTTGAAGCAATTTGTTGGTCGGAACCTCACATTTCAATGTTAACATGCTAAAGGAGACTTTTTGGCAAGGGCATAGGAACAACCCTTGAATGACATTTGAGCACCTGAATATGAGATAATGTGAGTTGATAGCTCCTGTTGAGTCATCAAGTATGTTCAAGTAAAAAAAGAGTCTTTGCATTGAGTGAATAGAAGAAAGACGTCGGCTTCGGTGGCTGCAGCGTGAAGGTGGTCGGCACGGGGCACCTCGGGCTTGCTTGGGGAAGCGCCTCCAGACCCTGCCGCGGACCCTCTCGGGAGCGCTCCCGGACCAGCTTAGACCTCATGGTGCTAGAGAGCCTCACGGACCAGCCCAGGGAATCAGGACCCAGGTAGCGGGCATGTGTGAACGCATGAGGCAAAAGCAAGAAAAAGAGCAGCGTCTTGGTTCGGGTCTTCACGTGATGCTCGGTAAAGCAGCGTCTCTTGATTCCTATGCGAAGAGTAGCTCCCCTGTCATCTTTCTTGCCGCCCTCGGGTGGCGCGCCCTCAGGTGTGGAGGCGTGGCCCAGAGGGGAAAACGATACAGACGCGGCATAGCACGGCATCGGGTGTGCTCATTCAAGTGTGGTTGGTGGCTGGACTGACGGTAGTAGTGGCACTCCATTAGCAGCCCATCTGCCGATGCGAGATTATCGAAACAAGTTGGCACATGCTAACGCTGATCAAAAGCTCAGTGCCCTTGAATTCTTTGTGTGCGGTCAGGGCTCGCCGATCATATTTGCATGTTACAAGGCTCGAAAAATGGCCGCTCGGACGCGAGACCTCGAGATCCGAGGGCTCGACACCGCGAGGACATGAAGCCGCGAGGCCCTGAGGTGTGAGGGCTTGATGCCGCGAGGCCCCGAGGGCACGAGGCCCCGAGACTCAAGGGCTCGACACCGCAAGAACATAAAGCCGCGAGGCCCCGAGGGCCTGAGGCCCTGAGACCCGAGGGCTCGACACCGCGAGGCCCCGAGGTGTGGGCATAGCAGCAGACAGGCGTGGGCGCGCCAGCGCGATCATTGGAGGATTGGAGCCACGCGCCTTGCTCCGAAGGGTGCCGCTCATCCCAAGATGTGTGGGATGGCCTTCGAGGTGGTTGGCGCGTCGGAGCGAAGCCTCCATAGGCGAAGTCGTCCTCCTCTTGCTCAACGGCTTGATGAGAGTCGTCGAAATAGAACTCCTCAGAATTGTCGCAGTTCGAGCTGCCTATCAGATTGAGTCATGGATATATCGGAGGGGTTCCCACAAAGTTAAGCCGTGGGGCCCCAGAGGGGCGCCCACGAGACTAAGTCGTGGGACATCAAATGTCCACTAGGGGTTATAGCCCCCCATCGGGCTTGGAGGTGCCCATGAGGCTAAGTCATGGGCACCTTGGACGTGTGCCCCTGACATATAGACATTCTTGAGAGGATGCAAATGTGTTAGGCACGGTTGGCCTTTGCTTGTATTAGAACAAGGCAATAAGTGACCCGGAGGTCGTTCGGCGTATAGCCTGGAGGCTGAAGGGGGACTAATCCTTAGCACATCCATAGGCTCGGGCACTAGGCTCGAGCCGTCACTTGCGCCCTGGGTCCAGCAGGACGCAAGCCGCCATGGCGGAGTCGACGGACGACCAAGCCGCTTTGGTCTTTTATTAGGGGAGACCACGGGGGTCATGCGCCCTAGGCACCACGGAGGTGACATCCTTTACAGGGGAAGGGTTAGCGAGAGCTTGTGTGAGACAAGCGAGGATTGTAGGACGGGTCTGCTTCCTAACAGCAGCGTGTTAGGAGCAGCCTTCTAATCGCAACGTATCGGAAGGGAGACCTCTCAATCGTCAATGAGCACAAAATTGAGAAGACATTCACAAAATAGGTCAACCCCCTAACAACAACGTGTTAAGGGACTACTCTCGATCCACGTCACAATTGCATAAATGGTGCGATCATGTAGGAACCTCACGTCTTCATTGCATTAAGTAAGATGGTGTTTACATCTCGATAGGTGCCACAGGGGGCATACAGTAGAGTCTTAAGCATAAACTTGCGGATTTCCTTCGCAAAGTCCGCCCTCTCACTTGCGGTTGTCCTCGTTTTGAGCGAATTGGGCAGGTAGTGGTGCTGAGAGCATTTCCGATTGGAGAGAGCGGTGACGGATCTGGGCAGGGAGGACAGCTTCAGCCCCGTACACGAGTGAGAACGGGTCGTTCGATGGAAGCGACTAGGGTCGTCGGCGCAGCCCCATAGGATGCCGGTGAGCTCCTCTACACGGGTTCCCCGCTTGAGTGCACTTGTTTCAAGGTGGTGACGTATTCCTTGCAGGACTAGCCCATTGGTTCTTCCCACGGCCCCGTTGGTTTTTGGACGAGCCACCGTATCAAAGTGAAGGGTGGTCCCGATAGAGTTACAGAAATCTCTGAAGGCTGGAGCGTCGAATTTGGTATTGTTATCCACCGTGAGTTCCTTAGGAACACTGAAGCGACAGACGATATTCTTCCAGAGGAATTTCATCATGGTGCGAGGCGTGATGGAGGCTAAGGGCTCCACCTCTACCCATTCGGTGATGTAATTCACTGATGCTACCACACGCTTGTAGCCCCCTTGCGGTGGGGGCCCGCGGTCCATTCCCCATTGGGCAAAAGGTCAGGTGATTGGTATGGTGCGTAGGGGATTAGCATGATCGATGCGATCGGCTGCCATCTTTTGGCATCCCTCACGCTTCCTGAGCATGTCGAGGGCATCCTGCACCATTGTAAGCCGATAGAAGCCTTGGCGAAGTGTTTTTGCCGTGATTTCCCTTGGCGCGATATGAGAGGTGCAGAGGCCCCCGTGAACATCCAAAAGAAGTGTCATGTTTGACGGTGTCCAAGCGAATATGCCAGTGTTGGACTTTAAGAACTCCATTAGCTCCTTCTCCATCCTTCCTGGGATAATGACCCCGATTCTAAGAGACCGCGGGTCACCCTGGTCGAAGAGTCGTACTTCCTGCAGGTCCCCCTCCGAACGAGGCTCAAGGGAGCACCTCGCTGGAGGGGGTACATCCTTGGTGTGCCTTGGTGAGAGAGGTGAGGGCATGTCCTCCTTTGACTCCTTGGGTTCGAGAAAGTTGATGTCACTGGAGTTAGCTGCCGCTTTGTGGTACAGACGGCGAGCTAAGTCTTGATCACCCCTCACGGAGATGACCCCGCGAGGGCCTGGTATCTTTAAGCACAGGTAGTTTTGATGTACCGCTGCACAAAAGCGGTTGAGAGTTGCCCTTCCCATGATGGCATTGAATGGGGACTCGATGTCAACAACATCGAACCTAACGGTTTCCGTGCGGTGATTCTCCTGTGATCCGAACGTCATGAGGAGTTCGATCCTCCCAAGGGGCTGGATGGATTTTCCTGGTATGAAGCCGGCGAGAGGGCGATCGGATGGCAGTAGGATGCCAGGATGATAGCCCCCCCCGTGACTCCCATAGTTCCTTGGCGCCTTGCAGTAGAGTATATCTGCGAGCTTCCTCCGTCGACCGTGATGCGGAGACCTCGCAGTGGATATTGTGGCGATTACTAAGAGGCGTCATCATGAGGAACCTTAAGCCTTGTGCATCATCTACCGTGAAGCTAAGAGAAATGCTTGCCCATTTGGGAGGGACGCTTTGAGGAGCCACCCCCACGACGTTAATTTCTCGGGCGTACTCCTTCTATTGGCGTTTTGATGCATGACCGGAGGCCGAGCCCCCTATTATGACATTTACTCGTCTTTGCGGCGCTTGGAAGGAGTTCATGCTCAACATCGTGCAAGCGCTGCCGAGGGGTAGATCACCAGGGGCCCGTGCTCGGTGTGGCGAATGCTGAAGGGGCATCGCCTCTGCAGCCGTGGGACGTGGCGGCGACGCTCAACGCGGCCCAGGGCCGTGTTCGAGGAGCTTCGCTATTTCGGTGGCGTCTCGACGGCATTCATTTGTATCATGCCCGTTCATCTTATGGTAGGCACACCAGCGCCCGTCTCCTTGATTTGGGTTGCCCCTCTTTTCATTGCGGCCTTCGTCAGGACGTCCCTTCCAGTGGGCTTTTGGTCTCGATTCCTTCTTGGGTCCTCTGGTGGAGTTGCTCCCGCGCTCCTGCGAAGGAGTGTCGGTTACAACAAGAATCTTGGAGTCATGTTCCCTGCCAGAGCGATCCCTCCGGTCATTGCCCTTCTTTCCGGAGGAGCCTTTTGACCTCCTCCCTTGGGAGATGCTTTCATCTTCTTGGCGAAGTCCTTTTGGCAGTCATCTTCCCCGGGCGTATTTTTCCACGACCTCGAAGAGCTCATGGGTCGATCCTCGGGGATCTCTCCCCAGCGATTGAGTTCTCTGGAGCACCCTTCCTTGCAAGCATTTATGATTGTTGAGTCAGGGGCATCTGCGACTTGGCTTCTCACTTTGGAAAAGCGCTTAAGAAATTCTCTTGTGGATTCACCCTTTTGTTGCTTGACAGTAAAGAGCTAGTTGGGGAGCATGGGGCGCTTATAGCTTCCTTGGAAATTTATGTTGAACTCTCCTCGGTGGTCCCAAGAATAGATGGAGCCTTTCTTTTGGTTGAAGAACCAGGAGCGCGCCGTTCCGGAGAGGAACAGTGGGAGGCAGTTGCACATCTCTACTTCTCCACCTCCCCCAGCCCGAATCGCTATGGAGTATACTTCCAGGAATTGTATGGGGTCAGAGTCCCCATCGTAAGGCCCGAGATTGGGCTGGCGGAACTTTGGTTGAAACGGAGCTTTGAAGATGTCTCGAGCGAGAGGGTTCCCAGTCTCGGGGATGCCCCTGTCCCTTCGCGCACGAGGTGATGGTGATCGCGCGGTGTGACGACGGCGGTGGCGGGGCTCTCCTGAGCTAGAAGAGCTAGATGCCCGCCGGTGGCGGCGATGGTACGAGCGCATTGGCGAGTTGGAGCGCCCGTGCCGACTTGCAACTTGATCTGGCCGGGAGATTAGTGATTCAGCATCCATTTCTTCGAGGCGGTGGTGACCGCGCTCCCCAGCGGATCCGATTGGTGGCACGGGGACACGCCTAGTGCCCGCAGAGTACATGCTCTTCTGACCGCCTTGGCCACAGCCTCCTTGATGTGAATCCTTACGGCTTGACGAGTGCACTTGGGCCATGACGGGTGGAATGGTCTTTCCGCCTGAAGGTGCTGGAGGGGGCACCGGGGGAGCAACTTTTGGCCTCACGGGCTCCCTAGTCGCCCCCGGCCATGTAGCACCTTGAGGATGGAGCCCAGCACTTACTGGGGGGAGCTGACTCACCATCTCCGGGTGCAGGCGCATTTGCCCAGGTGGAGGAGCTTGGAGGGGAGGTCGCGGAGCGCCCGTTCCAGGGGGTATGAACTCAGGCCTCGGAGGCTGGGGCGACGGGATGAATTGCAATGGAAAGGGCTGAGCTCCTCCCCATCCAGAGTTTGGCGGGTGCATTGGCCAATAAGGAGCCCCGCTCATCACCGCCGCGTGGGCGAGTGGAGGGAGGTTGTAAGGATGTCCCCCTGGCCCTCCTCCGAGGAAAAATCTCATGCGGCGGGTCGGTGGCCGCAGGCCACTTGGCGGTCTTGGGAGGCGGGAGACGTGTTGAGGGCCGCTGGAAGTACGATACGTGGCCATCATGTAGTCCACCACCTGCTTTGCGGTTGCCTCCACCATTGCTTTGCAATTAGCGGGTCGAGCCCCCAGAGGCGGTGGGCGACTCGAGCTTCAAAGAACATTTGGGCCTCTTGCCTTGAGCCGATAACCGCATCGGTGGTGCAATGGAGGTGGGGATGCTGGCGGCCCAGAATGCGCAGGACGTTATGCATCCGGGATGAATAGCTCCGATCTCGAAGATAACCCGTGCCTTGGGCTTCTTGAGAACGAACCGTCGTCCATGGGCTCTTTATGCTCTGGAGTGAGAGGAGGCCTCGTGGACTTGGAGTACTTCTTGGTAGGAGCCATAGCCTTACGTTGATCACCTCGTCCCACGGTCGGCGCCAATGTTGATGGTGTGAAAACCAAGCGTGAGCGAGAGGCGGACGTCGGCAGTGCACGGGCCCACGCCCACGAGAGCGAAGCGTAACACAAGGATTTATCTGAGTTGGGGTCCGGAGGACCGCCCTACTCCTGTCGGTGGCCTGCGGGGGTTCGAGGAGCCCTCCGAAGGCTCACCTAGTGACTTGCTTGTATGTATTGCTCAAGAGTCCCCCCCTTGAAGGGAGAGATACATTAGGTATTTATAGGCTCCTCAGCCTGTACAAATGACCAAAATACCCTTTGGGGTTGACTACTCTATGGATACAATCGAGGGGCATTACAGTCTTTTATGAATACAACAGTATTTCCTGGGCCTGTATGCTTGTCTCCTGCTAAGCGGGCCCCAATGTCATGAGAGATGAATTATTCTTACAACAATTCATAATTTGAGAAAGATATAATTATAAAATTTATCCTCTATAGTTGACCTTCTATGCCAAAATTTTCTCAGAATTATTAGATCTATTTTAACCAGTTTTTCAGCTATGTTTCGAAGCTCAAATGAAATGTTAAAATCTGAAAACATGAAATTTTCAGTTTTTTTTGAAACTTTGTGATTTTCATATCTTCAAAATAGTTGATATTTGGTTGAGCCTCCCAAGATGAATTTTTTTTTTGTATTTTCAAGGACTAGCTCCATGATTTATCTCTGATTTTTCGGAGCTTGTTTCCATACATTTTCAAATGTTTTAAGAAAGTTTTTAGCTCAACACGATTTCCAACTTGTGAAAATGAGCATGGTATCTTTGTGAAAAATATTTCTTGAGAAGATTTCAGGAGGGAGATTATTTTAATGTGTCTCAAATATCATTTCCTTTAGTTAAACTCAAATATGGCCTCATTTCGAGTTGTTTTACTCTTTTCGGTCATAAAAGGGGAGTTTATGACCTATTTTGGTTTTCCTCGAATATTTTGAAAACGCAACCTTACTTCAAATAGGGAAGAATATTTCAAAGATCAAAATAAAATGAATTCTATTGACAAGCTCATTGTTTTACAAAGACTCTATGTTGGCTTAGATTTGTTTTGGATTTTTGGTGTTTAATGCCAAAAGGGGGAGACTGTTTATATGATCAATATATTTCCACATTTGGATGATTAATATATTCTCTCATGTGATTAATATATTCCTTATGTCATGCATGTCTTGAGGAGGAGCATCTCATTCATACACAAAGCATCCTATATGCATTGTGTGCACAAGCATGTTATTTTCATATGCATAATGCTTGAAACTTTAAATTGCTTAGTGACATGTATAGATTTATCTTCAATCATCAAAAAGGGGGAGATTGAAGTATCTAGACCCACCATTATGAGTTAATAGAGTATTTTGGTGATTAATGACAAATCTATATGTGAGACTAACACTTCTATTGATATACCTATTGTGTAGTCTTATTTGGATAAAAAGGTAAAAAGCATGGAGGTATGCACTCAACATCATATTCTTATATCTTGGTGCATTCCTCGGATCCAAAATATAGGTTGAACTCCGCCAAAAGTCTAACTTGAATATGTGCATACGTTCTTATTACACATTTGTGTATTCACACAGTTAGGGGGAGTTCACTCTATGTTTTGTGGTTTCATTAGTATTGATCTATATTTTTTTATCCACATATATTTGGGATCTCTACGTTGAAACATATGCTTGAGTATATAAAACTTGTGTAGTTCATATATACTCATATTTATCTACATTCAATTATTTGCAATTGTGATGGTTGTCATCAATTACCAAAGAGAGAAAGATTGAAGTATCTTGTCCCACCATTATGAGTTAATGGTATGTTGTGGTAATTAATGACAATCACATTGTGGGGCTAACTTTTTCTATGAGTTGGATACATAGGTTATGTTCTATGGTGATGGAGGCTTTGGATGACATCATGAGTTGATCGTCATCAAGTTAAGATTCGGAATGAAGGAAATCATCAAGCGTTGATGATATTCAAGTCAAGATCCCAAAGTGAAGAAGATCATCATGTATTGATGATATTGAAGTCAAGAGCTTGGAGTAAATGATGCATCATGTGTTGATGCGTATAAAGATCTCGAAGAAAAGGAAATCATCATGTGTTGATGATGTTCAAGAAGAGGAGATGATCATGAGTTGATCATCAAGTCAAAAGAAGACCCATCATGTATTGATGGAGGACAAGTGAAAGAATGCATCATGGGCTGATGCATATTCAAGTCAAGAACTTGAAGTAAAGGAAATCATCATGTGTTGATGATCATCAAGTCAATGACCCGATCTTGAAGAGAAGATGTGTGTCATCAAGCTTCAAGTAAATGTGCAAGGCAAAGGTATGACTAGCTAGAGCTAAGGATGTGTTCCTAGCCTTTTACCGGTGTGTTCCTAGCCTTTTACCGGTCTTGGTGTTTGGTTGAAAGATTGGATTGCTAGTATATGTTGTCGTACTATTAAGAGGGATCTTGACTGGTAGCTTGAGTTAGTCATGTGTTGATAGCTCGTTGTGCTTGCTCTAGCTCTCGTTAGCATGTTACCAATATTTGTGAATGTGTTTTGCAAATAGTTGAGGCTCATGCATAATCCTTGTAGCATATGACTTTAGTTTACAAATGTGTTTTGCAAATGGTTTAAGTCCATGTACCTGATTCTTTGTGGCGTTGATTCTAAAAGTCGGTAAATGTGATTTGCAACTTGTTAAAAATCTTGCCTTTAACCCTTGTTTGCATCGCGTATCAATTGGCAAATGTGTTTTGCAAGTTGAGTTGAAGCGAAAGCCAACTGTGCTTTTTCTCAGAAAAGTCAGTAGTACTGACGTTCTATTGGTGGTACTACCGCACAACGGTATGACCGGGAAGGTGGTACGGTATTACCGCAACCCGGTTAGATCGAAACCTAGTTGGCGGTTCGTGTTTTCCATAGTGAAATCTTTTTGGAGCTTGAGTGCTCCTTTGGCAAGCGGTAGTACCGGAGTTCATGTGGCGGAACTACCGCATAGCGGTATGACCGCATATCTTGAGTGAAACTACCGCACACCGGAAGTTCCTAAATTTAGTTGACGGTACGTTATCTCCAGAGAGGGCCAGTCTTGGACCTCTAAGGGAAGCGGTTGTACCGCCCTGTGTGAACGGAACTGTCGAAGAGCAGAACTACCTCATGTTCTTTGGTGGTAGTACCGCGCTGCCTTTTTCAACGGCTAGATTCAGAGGTTTTATAGCCGTTGTTGTGCTATCAGTGGAAATGTGGTAGTATCGGCCGTTGAACGGCGGTACTACCGCGCGTGCTAATTTTGTCAGAATCTTTCCTCCAACGGCTAGTTTTTGTGTGTGGGCTATAAATACCCACCCTGGCCGGTTGTGGGTACGGTTGTTGTTGCCATATTCTTTCCCTTGAGCAAAGAGCAAGCCCTCTACACTCTTTTGTGCATGTATTGCACTTAGTGAGCTTAGAGAGCAAACTCTAAATGTATGTGTTGCATTAGGTAGTGGATTGTGTATCCATTTTAACTTAGACACTTGATTTGTTCAAGTGAGCATCTTTAACTTGTTACTCTTGGTGTTTGCCGACACTTAGACGGCTTGGAGAAGTTGCATCAGTGATTTTCTCAAAGAAGGTTGTGAGAAGGCCTGAGCGATTGTGAGTGGTTTGGTGCTCGCCATCTCTGAAGTGGAGGAAGAGCAACCCCGAGCGGATCGAGGTGTTGGTTCGTGTTGGAGCCGGTCCAAATGGTTGGACTTACCTCGGAGGTGTTTGGCTTAATTCGTGGAGTCGGTCCAATTAGTTTGGGCTTACCTCAACATGGATTAGAGGAGACCGGCAAGTCTCCGAACACCACGGTAAAATATCATTGTGGCATTGTGGTTTGTTCTCTTGTGTTTTACTTTATGCCATTTACATTCCTTATATTAAATTGTTTACATGTCTTTGTATGATTGCTATCGTTATCAATAGTCTTATATTGTTGGTGCACTTTGTAAAGACTAGTTGATTTAAGTTTTAATTGTGCAAAACCAAATTGATTTATATTTCTGCATAAAACTCGGTTTTAGCCAAAAGTTTTAAAACCGCCTATTCACCCCCCTCTAGTCGGCCTCCTCGATCTTACACCAGTCGGTGGCGTGGTCGTGCGGACAGAGGCTTGGCCGCGTGCGGGCAATTTGGTGGTGTGCGGGGCCGTGTGGCTTTGGGCCTTTAGTGCGGCAAGCGATGGCGCTGACCATCTTGAAGCGGCGCGAGGCGATCGAGTGGAGTCGCGGTGGCGGCACCGCTGCCATCTGAGGCGTTCTGGTGGGGACCGTCGGGTGGTGGCGGCTTCAAGCACGTGTGGTGCTTGATGATGGCGCTGCTGCCGCGTCGCGTCAAATGATCGGCAGATCGGCGGCGGCTCGGCCATACAGGGCTGCGTCGGTCGGGTTTTTCTTTTTCTTTTGTTGTTCATCTATGAATTGTGCAATCATATACTCTTTTCATGTAATCTACCGATCGGCTTGGCCGGCAACTTCAAGTCGGCTCGCGGTAGATTAGAACGGATTTGCAATTTACAATCTACAGTGCAATCGATATCTACTCCTTCATGCAATCTACCGATCGGCATTGTGCCGGCGACTTCAAGTCGGCTCGCGGTAGATTGGAGTGGATTTGCACTGTAGGATTTAATCTAGAAAGCCAAATTTGTGGAATTGAAAGCGATCTAGAAACTACGATTCGATCTATGAGCGTTGTGCTACGACAATTACCTTTCGATCTAAGTAGAGTAGGCCTAGAGGTAGGCCAGAGTCGATCGTGTTGATAACGTGTTGAGGAACTATCGCTGGCGAGTCTAGTCCGATCGATCACCTCGTAGACAAGCGTGTAATCACATCAAACAATGCAAGAATAAATAGTAGATTGAACACACACAGAGACAAATGTGTAGGGGTATTCTTCTTCTTTATTCCTTCATCAAGCGATCAACCTTTTACAATGACTAGCAACCCCTATTTATAGACTACAGATCCTACTAGGGTTTTGAATGATGAGCCCACCAATGGGCCGAGCTGCTAGGCCGAGCCCATGGTTTCCCAACAAAAATACCCATATAATATCACAAGGAATCATAATAAAAAGATGGTGCGTGTATCATGATTAAACAAAAAACAAGGCCTAATTTAAACCATCTATCTAGTATCATATATTACCAAAAAGTCACCCTTGCAATGCACCGCATCTAATTCTAGAAAATTAATTTGTAATAAAGTTTCTTGACAATGATCTAACAATGGAGTAATCTAGATTGATAGAGTTATGCTGATCGTACTAATGTAACATCATGCATTCTTGAAAAGGATATACCTCTATTGTAATATTGTTTCACTTATGACCATTTTATTGATTAATTAGTTACAAATCAAGCACATTTTTTTGCGAGGAACAAATCAAGCACTATATGCATGTTGCAACAGAAAACCTGGTGATCAAAACCAAGCAATGTGTTATGTGCACGATACTGCGGCAAGGGGCTAGGTGCAAATGCATAAGGTTGCGTTCGGCTGTCATAAGCCAGTTTTACTATTCATGTGCATGAACAGTACCCCATGTACTGTAGCGCCAAGATTAGGAAAGGACTACTTTCCCCAATAAGAATATATATTTTCCTAGATAGTTGATTAGTTTTCTTTTATAGGGATTAGTTAATCAGAAAGGTTATCTATTAGTTAGGAAAGTTATCTATTAGTTAGGAATGTCATCATTTAGATTGATTTTATCCATAATTGTTAGAAGAGCCCTCTATATAAGGAGGCTTATCGTAATCGTTGGATTAAGCAATGAGAATACAATAATCTAAGTCTTAATCCCCTTCGTCTCCACAATCTATAGTTCTCTCTCTCCCCTATGATCTAAGGATCATAACAATTTAGTATCAGAGCCAACTGCTGCTCCGTCATCAATGACCAGCAGCGGGGGTTTCGATTCCATAACGATCAACGCCAAGTTGGATTACATCCTGGCACAATTGGCCACCATGAACAACCGCCTTGACAACCATGATGTGCTGCTTACACGCTTGGAGAATGCGATGTTCGGTGAGCCAACCAGAGTGAAGGTTGTTCGTACGACAACAACTAGCATCAAGGGTGTGCTGGTCGAGCCACCAGCACTACCACCGGTGTCGGCATCACCACCAGCATCATCACCTCCGGCTCCGAAACCAGCACAACAGTTGGTCTTGCTGTCACCCCTTCCGGTGTCGCATCTAAATGTGGCCACGACGCTACAACAACCTTCTGTCACATTGTTGGTGCCATCACGACATCAGTTCCGTTGCCGGCCAAAGCCGTGCAAATGGCTTAGTGGAGCACGACGGCGGTCAGGTGGGGGACAGCGACGTTGTCGTGTTTCAACTGCCACAGTTGTGTTCCGTGATGGGAACGGCGACAGTGCTTCCCCTCATCGATTCCCCATGGCACTGGCATCTTCCTCAACATTGGCTAGCACCACAACCTCCCTGCTAAAGTCGTTGATCCTACGCCCGACGCAGCATCGACGATGCAGCTTGTGTTCGACGTGGGATCATGACGGGCTTCGTCCATGGTCACCACCTAACAGCTCGAGGACGAGCTGTCTTGCAAGGGGTGGTGAAGTTGTTATGTGCAAGATATTGTGGTAAGGGGTTAGGTGCAAGTGCATAAGGTTGTGTCCGGCTGTCATGGGTCGGGGTTACTGTTCACATGTGTGAAGTAACGCATGTACTGTAGCACCGGGATTAGGAAATGATTACCTTCCCCAATAAGAATATCTATTTCTCTAGATAGTTGATTAGTTTCCTTGTATAGAGATTAGTTAATCTGAAAGCTTATCTATTAGTTAGGAAGGTTATTATTTAGATTGATTTTATCAATAATTGTTAGAAGAGCCCTCTATATAAGGAGGCTTATTGTAATCGTTGAATTAAGCAATGAGAATACAATACTCTAAGTCCCAATCCCCTTCGTCTCCCCAATCTATAGTTCTCCCTCTTCCCTAGCAGCTGACGTCACCCGACTATCTTTTCTATAATCTAATAATCATAACAGATGGTACAAGTATAACAGTACTTTTATAAACCGAAATGCACGCATCCAGTGCATCACAGAGAAGCAAAAAGGATAAATTCTAAACAGAATAGAAAAATCAATTTATCACGCCACAAAGTTTCAAACCTAAATTTGACGTACGCAGAGAAGCAAAAAGGATAAATTCTGCTGAAAGTGAAATCAGAAAATTAAAAGGGAAAAAGGAAATAATAACACTAATATTCACTTAAATCTGTCTTTTTGTTTCTTCTAATATAATTCACGTTTCCAGTTGAATCTTTGTAGGATGCTTGATTATATCATGGCCTAACTAATAAAAAAATTGGAATTATTCGTGACAATTTGCACTGTAATTTTGAGGTGGGATGCATAGGAGCAGGAGCACCTGAAGGATGAAAACACATAATGTTCAGATAGTTTTACTTCCCCTTTTTTTTACTTGAAGCAGTGAGAACGTCGCTATTCTTAATCTATTCATAGGTATGTGATGAGGAAAAAACTTAACCAGAGACACACACTTCGTTCCTTAATGATCAAGTAACCAACCAGTTATCGCACAATAATCCTTGCATGAGGTAAGCACCGGCAGAGCATCAAGAAAAATCCCCGGAGCATCCATATGCATTGATCGAGAATCAGTCCTGAGAGAGGACAAGAACAACAACATAGCTCTCGATGGATCGGAAACGTCAATTCTCCCTTTCTTTCCACAGTGTGCCAAAATCTTATAGTATCTCACACTTGGCAGTCGATCGATCGCATCCTCCAAGGCTTTAACTCTAGACGATATATATACACACCATTTCGCACCACCTAGCTATAGCAGCTAGAACAAGAGCAATAACGAGATGGCTAGGTCGTCGTGGATGGTGTTCCTCGTCCTTGCCATCCTCGCGCAGCTCGGCGCGTCCGACCTGAAGCCAGGGTACTACGCGAGCACCTGCCCCAACGTGGAGAGCATCGTGCAGGGGGTGGTGAAGGAGAAGAAGGACGCCACGATCCGGACGGTCGGTTCCACCATCCGCCTCCTGTTCCACGATTGCTTCGTCGATGTACGCCGCCGTAACACTAATCAATCTTTCTTGCTTAATCTGAACTCGTGTGCATCGCGCGCACTACGCTGTCGTAGTTACGTATCATATATATTGATGTGTATGCTCCGCTGCAGGGTTGCGACGGCTCGGTGCTGATCCAATCGCCGGACAACCAGGCCGAGAGGGACGCCGACGACAACCGGTCCCTGGCGTTGGAAGGCTTCGAGACGGTGAGGAGCGCCAAGGCCGCCGTCGAGGCCGAGTGCCCCAACCAGGTCTCCTGCGCCGACATCCTCGCCATCGCCGCACGAGACGCGATCCGCCTGGTACACGCACGCGCACACAGTACGCCTTTGCAATTGCTCTAGTACACCTCATGCTTGATTTAACCAGTTCGTGTTCTGTGTAGAGTGGCGGGCCCTTCTACCAGGTGGAACTGGGAAGGCTGGACGGCCTGAGCTCCAGCAAGAGCAACGTGGCAGGCAAGCTGCCTCAGCCGAACCAGACCATGAACCAGCTACTCGCAATTTTCAAAGCAAACGGGCTCAACATGTCGCAAATGGTCGCACTTTCAGGTGAGACACGCACGTCTCTTCGTACTTCTGACTGAACTCCTGTACCGTGCGCGCGCGCGGACGGTACAGTTCGAATGATGGATCCAAGGATTAACGTGTGTGCGCGCGCGTGTGCAGCGGCGCACACCGTGGGGCTGGCACACTGCAGCAAGTTCAGGGATCGGCTGTACGGCGGCCGGTCGGGCGAGCCGGCGGACCCGACGATGAACGAGAAGTACGCGGCGTTCCTGATGAGCAGGTGCCCCAACGGCGGGCCGGACGACCTGGTGCTCATGGACCAGGCCACGCCGGCGCTCTTCGACAACCAGTACTACAGGAACCTGCAGGACGGCGGCGGCCTGCTCGGCTCCGACGAGCTGCTCTACACCGACAACCGCACGCGCCCGTTGGTCGACTCGTGGGCCGCCAGCACGGACGCCTTCAACCAGGCCTTCGTCGACGCCATCGTCAAGCTCGGCCGCGTCGGGGTCAAGTCCGGCAAGCAGGGCAACATCCGCAAGCAGTGCGATGTCTTCAACTGAAAGGGATCGATCCATATCGGGATTGCTACGCTACCTAGTGTACGTGCGTCACTGGTGCATTTGTACACAAAAGTGTGTGCGCGTTGACACGTTACAAAGGAGGAGACTGGTCGAGAAATTCGTTGGGTTTTACAGTTCTGTACCGTTTGTTTGTACAACGATCTATCTTGTTTAATTCGTTGCGTTTAATGTGTATGTTATGCACATAATTAAGTTGGATTCGATGAAGTAAGTGAATAAAGCACTCTCAAAAAGTAATTTGTTATATTCTGATACCATTTTTATGTGCAGCAGCTCCAATGTCGGATCAGAATTTGTAAGATACGGCACGACCGTGCATAGTATCAAAAACAAAGTAGATAAATCTTGTAGAGAGAATCAAAATGACAATGACGAAACAACCACGACGGGAGAGAAAGATTTGATGAAGTTGATCACAAATTCCTTAAGCACGACCTAAAAAGAGTACAAGAGATTGTCGCTCTCTCACAAACCCCTCGAACCTCTTAGGACTCTCAGATTCTTACTCTATACAAAAAAATTCGTGTTAAAGAATAATTTAGCCTTTAATCCTCTCGTCTCTCTACTTTGAATGAGTTCCTCTTAATTGACTTGCTTCTTGGTTTTGTATGACCATTCCTCGTGGGTTTATATAGTTCTCCTCTAAAGTGAAGTGGGAATTCTACTACAAAGAGAAATTGGAGTTATAATCGATCCTAAATTAATTTAGCTTTCCTTGTAGCACATATCTTAAAGTCACAGTAGATTAGAATATGAGTCACTCGACATAATTGAATAATTACTTGTCTATACTATGTCGTTGTTTGTTTTGTGCTAACGGAATTACCTGTCACCAGTTAGCAACGGACACTTGCTCGTAGGGTATACAGTGCAATAGTACAGCATTGTGGGTGCCGAACTGGTTGTGGTTGTTGATCAATTATTCACTCGTCACAACATTCCTCCTACGAAAGCGTGTGCGGTCACCAAATTCTTCGTGTTGATGTTTTCCAAGGAATTGTTGGTGGGAGTCTGAATACGTCAAACTACGGATCAATTATTGGGCCAAAACTCAAAAGTCGACATAAAACACAATCTCTCGTCATGATTTGTACAGCCTGAAAGGGATGAAAACTTCAAATTAAGTTCCTCGAGCAAGCTTACTGAACACATTATATTTTTCCGAGAACATGCAGGAGAGCTACGTTTCTTTGTATTAAGCGAGAGAGAAAAAAAAGTCATAGTACAACTAGGAGAACAGATAACAAACAAAAGGGCGACGATCAGATTGCCGACGAACAGGCTCGCCTGACAATAGATGAAGGCGCAAACCTGCCTCGCTCCAAACACGGAGAACCACTAAACCTGCCTCGCTCCAAACACGGAGAACCACTATGACAGTTGCATGCACCGATCGACACAATTTTTTTTTAAGGTAATTGACACATGACATGACCAGCAAAAGCTACAACTACGAGAAGGTTTTATATGGAAAAAAGGGATACGTTCAGAGCAGACGTACGTTTCTTGAACCGCTACGTTTTTTATCCAACTATCGTAAGTTGCCGGATACATTAATAATTACTCTCACGTTAGTCACGTGGAAAATTTTCATATCTCCCGACCAATTTGTTAGTTAGGAATGGCCCAAACCGTATAACTGATCGTGTGGTGTCTGTAACTGGTCGTCTCATAACTTAAACTGGTCTACGACCAGTTTGACCGTAATAAAAGGAATTAACCCTCTTTTTAATCGTGATCACAGGTACGTAACAGTTACAAAATGGACTCATAATATGGGCGTATGCTTCACAGAGATTCTGACTTTGACTATGAAATGTTGACCTGATCAAAAAATTTCCTCAATACTCTTGTTGGTAACCTCTTCCACGTTTTACCAGCACAAGTTGTGTCTATTTCATAAGAGATCCAAGAATTTCCAAGTCCAGTCCCTTTGTATCGTTTACAAGTCCAAAACCTGCCTCGCTCCAACCACGACGAACCACTATGACAGTTGCATGCACCAATAGACACATTTTTTTATGGTAATTGACACATTGACATGGCCAGCAAAAGCTACAACTACGAGAAGGCTTTATAGGGGAAAAGGAGACGTTCAGAGTAAATGCGTGTTCCTTCGTTGAGTCTTGAACCATTGAGTCTTGAACCGCTGTCTTTTAGCCAACTGTCGTAAGTTGTTGAATACACTAATGACTGCTCTCACATTAATCACGTGAAAAACTGCTATATCCCCCAACCAATTTGCTAGTCGGGGTGGTCCAAACAGTACGACTGATCGTATAATGTCTATGACTAATCGCCAACTGTCGTAAGTTGTTGGATACACCAATTACTGCTCTCGTGTTAGTCATATGGGAAACTATCATATCTCCTGACCAATTTGTTGGTCGGGGTGGTCTAAACCGTACGACTGATCATATAGTGTCTGTGATTGGTCGCTCATGACTCAAACTGGTTTACGACTAGTTCAATCGTAATAAAAGGAATTGGCCATCTTTTTAATCATGGTCGTAGGTATTAACCGTTACAAAGTGGACACTTAATATCCGAGTCTATTTTCGCATACTCGACTTTGACAAAAAAAAATTTACCTAGTCAAGAATCCTCGTAAAATACTCTCGTCGGTAACTTCTTCCGTGCTTACCAGCACAGTCCGAAATCTGCCTCGCTCCATACACGGAGAACCACGATGACAGTTGCATGCACCAATCGACACATTTATTTAAGGTAATTGACACATTGACGTGGCCAGCAAAAACTACAACTACGAGAAGGTTTTATATGGGAGACTTTCAGAGTAAACGCCCGCGCCGCGCCGCTCCGCTGAAGAGAGCAACAAGTGTAACCTACGGTGCCGTGGCGGACATGGCGCACCGACCAGGCGAAAGTTTTGAAGCCGCCCATGCGATGCTCGGCTGCTTGCTAGGGACCCTCCAACCACCGAAGAATTGACGCCCCAACCGAACCATCTTCTAAGTCGGCTCACTTCAATTAGTTACCTTATCTCGTGTTGGATTGGATAATTTCCCTGGCCACATCGCGTAACGATCAGAATCCATGATGTCTCCCTCAGCTGAGCAACTTGAGTTTCCTTACCTATACACTTCAATCGATTTGATTTGACTGTCCACGCCCCGAATCGTTGCTTGTTTATTTGGTCAGGACCCGGGGCGTCATGCTAAAAGAAGGCCGTGTACGAAACCATGGGCCGGGCCATGTATAGTGTAGAGATCTGCCGGAGAAAGAAAGGGACTGCTACGGTGCTATCGGCATTGAGCCGTTAGTTAGCGCAGGGGGAGCGGGTTTGTATGTCTACATTACATCACACTCACATTTCAAATGGCATGTCATTTTACGGCCTGTTCTTCGAACGTTGCGATGGAAACATTTTAGTCTATTGCGCGGGCTACTTGGCTAATTGAAAAGAAATTGCTGAGACTAACCACGCAACTAGGGAAACGAATCCTCTGACTTTACACAGTAAAGTCACGGATGAACAGTGCGGTGATATTGCGTACGGCCGTTGGATCAAAAATGAGAGGCTGAGATCGAGGCGCGAACCGTCCGAAAACACTGTAGCATAGGACTGTTCACGAGCACTGTAGTAATTACTGTAGCTATTGATCTAAACCGTTCTTTTTAGATCCAACAGCTCAGATCTACCGAATGTCACCGTACTGTTCATCCGTGACTTTACTCTGTAAAGTCAGAGGATACGTTTCCGCGCAACTAGACAGGTTATGCAACATGTTGTTTTGGGCTGGGAGAAGAGGGGTGCAATTGAAGCTGCCAATAGGCAAATCATTGGTGACGAGTCTCTCTCTCTCTCTGTGACTATTGGCGGTGAGTTGTGAGCAGTAGGAAGCAACAACGGAGCTCTTTCAGGTGGCATTTCTGAAGAGCACACCGATTATGTCTCTTTCGGTTTTGGATGTCTAGTGGTACTAGTAATTTGTGGTGCTGGACGTCTCCAATCATAAACATTGCTCGGGGATGCAGGACAAACAAGTAAACAACTCATCTTGGCCGCACATCGAACGTCGGACCGGGCGGCTAACGAATGTGCACTGAACTGCAATGCTATGGCTGTTTTTAGAGTTTTGGTGAGCATACATTGCGTGATACATACACCTGCCTTCGTTGCATCTCTGCAGCAGGAGCAGTACTAGTACTACAATTATTTTTGTGGAACCTCGTTTTCAGGTCGTACAAGTTCAGACCAAGGATCAGAGCCTGTAAAAAACGAAAATTTGTCATTACTGTAGCAATGCTGTAGCACTTTTCAGAAAAAACCCGCTGAAACATATTTTTTGTAGGAATTTTTAGATGTAGCATATTAGCTCTCAAAATTATGAAATTTTTTGTGAAGCCTCCGTACACAGTGTACTTGGTTTCATAATTTTATCCATTCTCGATTTTTCCATAAAATTTCTGCAAATAGTATACTTAAATGAATTTTAGATGAAAATTTAGAATGGATGAAATTATAGAAAAATTATTAAAAAAAGTACACTACATTTGAAGATTCCACAAAAAAATTCATAATTTTAGGAGCTCATTTACCACATCTAAAAATTTGTACCAAAAATATACTTCAACGCGACACTGTTCTGCAGGAGGAAGCTGTGATGGGGGGTAGGGAAATGGTGGAGATGAGGCATCGTTTCGACAAACTGGAGACCAAGACGAACCTAATGTTGTGTATTATTTTCTTTCTTATGTTGGTCGTTATCTGGAAGGTGTACTGTTATTGTGATTCACGTTGTTACCTGCACTGCTTTGTACGATGTATGTCTGTCTACAGGAGGTTGTGGGATATTCCAAATATGCTATACTTTTTCCTACTCATCTTCTATTAAATAGCGACAATGCATAGTTTTCTAGAGACGTGCTTGTATATAAACATCCTGGATTACATTTTGGTGATATACATGTCTTGACAGCAAGGTATATTAGCAGTCTAGAGAATGTTGTGGGATATTCCAAATATGCTATACTTTTCCCTACTTCTGGAAAACGATCTTTGATGGCCAATAGTAATTTTGACAGCAGGTAGGACTCTAATGTATGAATGCGCTCCAAAAATTAGCTGCATTGCAACTTCATTGGAGAACTTTGGAGAAATATCGCAACGATAACAACACGACAGTTAATCCGACAAAGGAGTTACATGGCATGCAAGCTAACGAACCAAGGACGATACACAAATGCCTTTAGAGAATTAGAAATACATAGGACATGTGGAGGAAGAGGGTCGAACTACTGCGTGGAACGTGGCCATTTGCCCTTGCGACCTAGCTCGGCGTTGTACTCCTCGCCTTGCGCCTTAGCTCTTGCCGCGATGACCCTCTTCTGCTCCCTCTCGGCCTCGCGTCGCCTGGCATGCTCACGCTCCTGCTCCTTGCATAGCCTCTCCCGCCTCTCCTTCTCGTCCATCTCAGCCTGCAGCTCTTCGAGGCGCCTTTCATGGCCCTAGCAGTCCTCCCTAGCCCAGCTCTTCCGTGTCAGCAACATCGACATATCGTAGGGGTGGATCTTATCGTTGATCCACTAACTGAAGTCGTATAGGCGCGACAGATACTATGGTGGGAAGAGAGACGTGGTTATGGCGGACGGGAAGCAAAATAGTGGTGTGCACTGAAATACGATTTCATTACCAGCCACCTGTGGCTCGACGTGTCAAACCTGCGGTTGGGGTAGTCCGCACAGTAGTTTGGACAGCACCAATAGCGCTGCCCAATGGTCCACTCGTCGGTTGATTTGACGCACTTGCAGGCATCCCAACACCAGCAAAGGGGTGGTGTCACCCCCATCGGGGGCCCTTCCGGGGGGCGTTCATTGGGGATAGGAGGGGGTGCGGCTTGACCCGAAAGATGGGTAGTGTGTGTAAGGCTGCTGACTATACACCTTATGGCGAGCGGCGGTCTCTTTAGGACCCACCCAGTCCATCAAAAGCTCATGGATGCGCTTCCATTCCTTGTTCTTATCCATGTTATCTAGGTAGTGTTGTTGGTGTGGAGTTCCTGGCCGAGTCGCGCTGTATTTATAGCGGGAGCGGATGCAGCTGTAGTGGCTCCATTGCGATGAGGCGCGGATGTGTTTCACGTCTGGGCGACGTGCCCTTCGAAGCAGACTCGTTAGGTCACATCGCTGCGCAAAACTGCCTTGTCAGGTCATGTCGCTGCACAAAGCTTCCTCATTGTGTCACATCACTGCGCAAAACTGTCTCATGGTGTCACGTTGCTGGGCAAAATTGCCTCGTCAGGTCACGCCCTGCTTTGCAGAGTGTGTTCATGTCCTGCTTTTCAGAGCAATGTCACATCCTAATTAGGGTTTCATGGATTAGGGTTTGCAATGAAGTTGCAATGTACGTTTTCATACAGATAATTGTCGACATTTGAAACGTTACAAGCATTACATGAAATCTGTGAGTTTATTACAATCGGGATGAAGAAGGAGGGGTATTATCACATGTAACCCGATCAAACATTGACGAGGATATAATAATCCTCATTTTACCTTTTATCTATAATTTTTATTATAGGTAAATATGGCGTCATGTGAACCCCCGAGTGTACCCTTAATGTTATGAAGGAAGAACCAAATGGATGGTCGTAAGTTCTTCTACGACCACCCCCATAGTCGTAAGTTATGCTACGACTATCCCATAGTCGTAAGTCTTGCTACGACTACCTCATAATCGTAGATTCCTCTACGACTAGGTCAGCCACGACCACCTTATAATCAAATGAACCTGCGAGACAAGTGGGTCTTATTGATTAAGGGATTCAAACGATCATCATCTGTTGTTATTCTCTGAGAATAATGGCGCGTAATACCCTATTATCTACGGTATATAGTTTGTTGAGCGACGTGGAGGAATTAATACACTGGTAATTACTACCAACATGCGCCTCATTCTGAGGTGATGAGGCGCCGCTTTACTAGATGCTTGCCGCTCCTTCACGTACTATAAAAGGCGGCAACTAGAGAAAGGGAGGAGGATCGAGCCATCAGAATACAAGCACTATCTGTAATAGTCTTAGTTTTTCCCCGATTGTTGATATACACTCAATACCATACACACACGGGAGTAGGGTTGTTATTCTCTCCGGAGAAGGCCGAACACAGTATAAAATTTCCGTGTCAATCTCTGCATGATTCTATTCTAGGAGACCCCGAATCAAACAATCTTTACGTAAGTTCGGTTCTAAAACACCGGCGGTTGGCGCCGACCGTGGGGATCTTCGGTAATTTCTTGTCAAACATTCTCTCTGTTTTCCAAATCTCATGCACTCATGGCGGAGAATGGAGCGAGGAGAAGCTGGTTCGACTTGGCGGTCTGTGACGTCGACATGGATGCCGGATTCGATTCTGAACCGAGTGATGACTCATCCTATGGCATTCTTGCCTCCGGGATCTTCCACAGATCCGAGGAGATAATGTCGCCGGTGGAGTTGAGGAGGATCCTTATCCCCACAACAATGCGTCCAAGAGAGAATCTACCCTCTCAAGGGGCAAGGTCAATCGACCAGACCACACCCAAGTGGACTCACGACACGACGAGAGTTTTTCCTCGAAGTGTCCAAGTTCCCTAAGGCGGTCCGACTTGGTGAGGCAAGCTCTAGAAGCCACAATGCAGGACTTCAGGCATCTGGTGATTCTCTCTCTCTGGATAACGCCAGAGAGGCGGGATCAAGCATGTTTTTCTGCAAATTCGACCATCTCTCATGAGTCACACCCGCCGACGGAGACAGTTATAACCGGACTTCCCTACTTGGAGGATTACTCCAAGTCGCCAGATGGTGTCTCTCGGCGACTCCTCAAGCGAGAGGCCTCGGCGCAAGTGAGAATCATCAACGGAGGTCTTCGTCCTTCCCTCGGATCAAGATCACTCTTCTAGAAACCGAGATGGAGACCCTTCCCGAAGGTCACACATGCGCCCCTCGTGGCAATGGCGAGACACCACCATGGCGGACACGACTAACGCCTTCATGAGCGCCAGGAAATCCTCGACATTCTCGCGCTTCATTGAGGCAATCTCAAGAGTCTAACATGGAAAATCTTGAGGCAATTGAAGGAAGAAGATTGAAGCTCGAGAAGAATTTGCTCGGGCGTATTCAATATCAATCGAGGAAGCTCGAGAGCTCCGGCACATCAATGATTTGCTCGAGAATCCAACTCAAGAGCTAGCGAACGCCGAGCTCGACCTCTTATTTGAAGAGATCGCACAAAGGCTTCGAGTACAATGAAAAATTTGGAAGCTCCAAGTCGACATCATTCAAGTAGTCGTACCCATACGACTTCTTGCTACCGATCAATCCAACATATCACCAGCGTAGAAATCGGCGCAATGACAAGTCGTGTCGATCTCCTACTCGAAGAAATGTCTTCAAATGACCGATGATCAACAAGCTCCTCGGAAGGTGATCGTTCACCACTCCGACATGGAAATCTGCAAGCAGATAAACTACGAGTATTCCCTCGTGGGACCGAGACCTATATGTGTCGGGTCAACTTTATTCGGGTATCGTCGAGTACGACCACGATGATATCAACCCTTCTTTTACGCAAAGGCGTCAAGAAGTCATTCTTGGATGTCGGGCATTCTCGCTTTGATCTCCGAAGTTGTTATTTAGCCACCTCGTTTTCGACCCGATGAACATGGAGAAGTTTGATGGTTCCCAAAATCCCATCGAATTCCTTCAAATTTACACAACAGTTGTTCGGCGGCGGCGCAGAGGAGAGCATGTGATGGCAAATTACCTTCCAAGCGTGCTCGAAGGATCGCTCGATCGTGGTTATTAAACCAACCACTCGAGTCGATCTATTCTTGGCAACATCTCTGTGATCTTCTCTTGGTAAATTTCCAAGGCACATACAATCGCATACAGAAAGGAGGGCGACTTGCCGGATGAGACGAGCGACAACGAGACATTGCGCCCGATTCATCAAGCGCTTGATCAGTTAAGTAACTCAATTCGGAAGTTTGATTCATCTGTCATCGGGGCTTTCAAGCGAGGAGTCCGTAGTAGAAGGATAACGAGAGGATATTGTTTTAAATCCTCCTATACATCGCGAACTCTTGAAATGGCCGATCGATATACTCGCCTCGAGGCGGTCGAGTGGAACAACACAATTGATCGTGAAGACAATCCATCTCGAGAGCCAGGCGAAGTTGGTAGAAGAAGGATAAGAAAGCAAAAAGTCCAAGAATAAGATGAAGGGTCAAAAACTCGGCGGTTCCAAGGAGGTATTGGTCATGAATGATAAAGAGCCACGCACATCAAGCCACACTCCGACAGAGGCAAAGGTAAGCGCATACGATCGGAAAAATGATAAGCCTAGGTGGTGTCCTTTCCATAAAAAGGAAGGGCATGACCTTCCATAGCTCGCTTAGGGTCTTCAGCGAAAGCTTGAAGACTACTACAGCGACAAGGACCACTTCCCACCCTCGGCGGTAGGTCAAACAAGTGGTCATAAATCTTGAGATGATGAAGAGGAGATGCCGTTCGGGATCCGCAACATACCATTGAACACATCTACGGGATCATCGGCATATGAATCAAAGCGACGACTCAAAGGCTGCTTGAGCGAGGTAAACTCCATAGATCCTCCTCTCGTCAATAAATTACGAAGTGGTCGGAAGTCACCATTTCTTTCGAGAAGAGTATTGCCGATCCTTCGACTTCGACAGTCGATACCCAATCGTGGTCGAACCCATCGGCGAGGATTAAAACCTCTATGTATTATTTTAAATGCATAATAAAAGACCATCGTCTTCATGGTCGTAACCCCTAAAACGAGCGACCTCCACGGTCGTTAGTATTGAGAGGTTACTTAATGGGTACCACTGGTGGGATGAGGCTTTGTGCCTAATCCCGACGGATAACCGCAGAAATAAAATTCTTGAATGGTATTTCTTATCGTATGATGAATGGAACCGTGTTATCGTTCCAAACCATGCGATGGTACAACCCCGAGACAACGACTATTAACCACCCTACGGTTAAGCTTTTCACAAGCAATCGCAAGGAAGTTAGCACATTGCTAACTTCTCTACCGTTCAAACCGATCGTAATGCTTCACGAGGGCGTCTTCTCCAGAGTAAGCGCCACCTCTTGGAAGTTATTTAAAGGTGAAGCACAAGGGAAAACAGAGACAAGAAGAGAGGCGATAGGCGACACACAAAAACAAGACCAAGGCAAAGATATGCACGAAGCCTAAGCGGTGGAATTAGAAGCTAGATAATCGGCCTTAGACTCATATTCTAAGTCGATTGCCGGTTAAACATTCCTCCATTGATGTAATTCAGGGTAGTACTTAGCCACATCTTGTAAATCCAGTTCATATCAATAAAAAGCGACCCCATTCCATTCCAGGATATTCCACGTCATTTTCCTCGTTTATTTTCGTAAGATCGGCGATTCGATCGTCGACAGCTGGCGCCGTCCGTGGGGAAGAAGGCGTAAGTTTCTTGAAGAAATTTTTTTTCTTTTCGCTCAAGAAAATCCTCGCCCAAAAACTCTGCAATCGCTCATGCGACTATGCCCGGAGTTTGGGATGAGGAAAACTGGTTCGATTTGGCGGACTACGCCAACCTCGACATGGAAGGATGTATCGCGCCATGGAAGAAAATGGCAGTCATCCTCCTCATCCTCCTCCGCCGGCTCGCGTCGCCGTAAGCGTTAGCGAGGTCGTCGGATGGATGAAGATCTTGCCGCCACTACCGGTGGCGCAACCAGAGAACCGCCGTTCAGACCAGTTGAATGCGGAGGATCTCTTCAAGCCGGTCTTCTCGGCCGTGAAAGCAGTGAAGAAATTTCAACTCCATCACCGGAAAACTCTATACCATTGATGAAATCATGGTTGAAAGATACTCTCCTTGACCGGCAATTCCGAGTCAAGCGTCACCTGGTAGCGGTGTCGATGAAACCTCCACGGTGCGTAGGCCATGTGGGAATGATCACACTCGACATCGATCGGCGGTTCGTCGGATCGGTGAGAAGACCTCGAGAAGTGCTCATCTCCGACCGATCTCCATCGTGGAAGATTACAGCGAAGTTACCGACAAGCTCTCCATTAGTTATGATGGAAGCTCATCGGAAGATCAATCTTTGGAAGCACGAGGTCAACGCGATCGGAGATGAAGATCAAGATGCCCTGCGGTCCTACTCTCTACCACGCCATCACGTGTTGTTAGAGATGATCCGGGCAAATCAAGCACCAACTTCCGGAGGCAGCGGAACTAATCGGCGTCAATCGGTTAACTCGCCGCGCTTCGCCCACAGAGTGGTAGCGGGATCGAACAAATCCGAAGGTCGGGGAGGGTTGAACAGCGTACACCACGACCGGTATGAACCACGAGACCTTCGATAGCTATCTAAAACTTGCGGCGTATTCAAAACATGTTAAATAATTCGATCCTGCTCTAGTAGGAACGCCTAGTTTTAATACAACTCGTAGGTCGGTATCGAAATTCTCCAAGCAGACCATGCGTGAGCAGGCGTATCGAGCGAGAGGGTTCAGAAGTCGACTAGGACTTCGTCCCAACGCTCCTCCTCGGAGGGGGCGGCATGGTCATACCGAGAGCGATCGATACCAAGACCTCCTCGGCGATTCCGACCAAGGAGTCACGAGGGAGAAGGCTATTTCAAGAGGATACTCCCCAGCTGCGTCGAGAAGAACCACCACTAGGACCTAACGATCTCGACATCGTTTGAACCAAGTGGCGATCGTGGACATCGTATCAATGTCCACGACGGATCGGACACCGGAGTTCGGCGTTCCAATCTTAGGGATCGGTCTCCGGCCGATTACAATCCGGCACCTTCGGAGAAGACGCCATGAATCAATCACAGGTTGTCGAGCCTTCTCTGCTTTGGGCTCCAAGTCGTGCGTTAGCCTAGCAGTTCCGGCCAAACCAACTTGGACAAATTCAATGGAACTCAAAACCCATTGGAATTTCTCCAAATATATACCACCGCTTATCGAGGCTGGCTTTGGTGGCGATGAGAATGTAATGGCCAACTATTTACCCACCGTGCTCGAAAGGGTACGCCGGTCGTGGTTGTTAAACTTACGGTCGGATCCATATATACTTAGGAACAACTCTGTGATCTTTTGATTGCCAACTTCGAGTGCGTCTGACATACAGGAAGGAGGACGATCTCCACAGAATCGGCGAGGATCGATGAGACTTTACGTCAATATATCAAGAGGTTGACCGGAGTTAAGTAACTCTATAGCCAAGTCGCAGAGTCCTCTGTTATTCGGGCTTTTAAAACAGTCTAAGGAATCGGCGGTTTCACGGAGGACATAGCAAAGAACCCTCCAAGAACAACCGTTGAGCTTTTTGATATGGCGGACAAATATGCCCTTTGCTAGTAAAGCAATCGAGTGGTGTGAAGCCATCGACCGGAAGACAAGATTCCCCGGCCGATGCGGACAAGCAGGAGAAAAAGAACAAGAAGTCACTCAAGAAGAAAAAGAACCGCAGACCGAGCGACAAAGAAGTCCTCGCCGTTCGAGACAAGATCGGGAAGGGCAAGAAGGACTATCTTGGTCGAAGCAAAGCAAAAGTTCGATAGAAGGATTCGAGACGAATAAGAAGTGGTGTCCACTTCACGTGACGAGGGCATGATCTGCGCTGTCGTGTCTGGCGAAGAAGCTGGAGGATTATTATGCGGGTAAGGACCATTTCAAAGAATCTGAGAACATGGAGAAAGCGAGCTCCAAAAGGACAAGGATGGCGGCGAGGAGATGGAGTACAGGGATCCCCAACACGATCAACATGATTTTTGGAGGATCTTCTTCATATGAGTCGAGCGTCATCTGAAGGCCATGGGCGGAGGTCAACCTCGTCGAATCTCCAAGCGTAATCAAGCACTTTCGAAGTGGTCGGACACATAATTTCCTTGACAAAGACATTGCACCATCCATCGACTCGTAGGGTAGGTTCCCCATCGTCGTTGAACCAACTATTAATAATTGTCGGGTTAATCGGGTCTTAGTGGATGGGGTAGTTCCTTGAATATATTATTTGTAGGAGCTTTAGAAGAAAATGCAGTCCCCATGTCAAAGGTGAAACACATGAAATATGCTTTTCATGGCATAGTTAGGGTTCTACCGCTAAACCGATAGGACAAGTTTCCTTCGGTGGCGTTTGGAAAACGACAATTTCGAGCGAGAAGATCCCGTTTGATGTAGTAAACTTGAATCCGCGCCTAGCGGAATCCTCGATCGACCGGCATTAGCAAAATTCTTGATAGCCACGCATTACGGTTATCAAAGTTTGAAAATCTCGGGGCGAAGAGTCATCACAATTCGAGGAGATCGAAAATGGCTACGTGTGCGATCGAAATCCTTTGCCTTTGGTTGATGAACTTAGGCGAGAGGTTAATCCGTCTCCCATGCGAGTCAAGCACTCGAAGCCAAAGATGGCGCCCAAACCATCCGACCGGACCAAGGAGGTACTACTCGACAAAAGCGCTTCTCGGACGGCGTCAAGTCGTCACATGGGTCGGAGACAACCAGATCAACCGCGCGCAAGATTACGGTGGGGCAAGACTCGACCCTAAATAGGAAGAGTCGCTCGTCTCCTTCCTCCGAAGCAAATCAAGGCGTGTTTGCTTGGCAAGCGTCCGATATGCAGGAGTCCCGGGAGGTGATCGAGCGCAGGCTTGCTCTCGGCGATAAAAACCGATCAGCGAAACTTCGACGTTTGCACCCGATCGGAAGGAAGCAATCGATCGGAGATTGACAAGCTTCTCGGGCGGGATTTATTCGTGAAGTCGACCACCCACAATGGCTTGCTAATCTGTAATGGTTAGAAAAATAATGGGAAATGGCGAATGTGTATCGACTTTCTGAGATCTTAATAAAGCTTGTCCGAAGGATGACTTTCCCCTTCCGCATTGATCAACTAGTAGACTCTACTTACGGGTGCGAGTTACTAAGTTTTTAGATCGTATTGAGTGGTACCACCAGTTAGTATGTGTAAAGAAGATGAGGAAAACTTCCTTCATCACCCCATATGGTACTTCTTGTTATATTAAGATGCCATTTGGTCTCAAAAATCTTGGTGCAACTTTTCAAAGGTTGATGCAAAAACTTTTAGTCCACAAATCGGTTGGAATCTAGAAGCTTATGTTGTGATCAGTCGTAAAGACCACCAGCGCTAGCGACCACATTCACGACTTACAAGAAACTTTTAATAACTTGAGAAGACATAACCTCAAGTTAAATCCGAAAAAGTGTGTGTTGGAGTTTACTTTGAAAAGCGCTTGGTTTCCTAGTTTGACTAGAGGTATTGAAGCTAATCCGGCAAAAATTGCGACCATCGACGGATCGCCCTCAGACCACGAAGGAAGTCCAAAACTAGCGGGCGTATGGCGGCGTTAAGCCGTTCATAGCAAGATTAGGGAAAAAGGATTACCTTTCTTTAAACTTCTTGGAAACATGGGAGTTTGAGTGGACTAAAGAGGCAAGCGATGCCTTTGAGGAACTCAAAAAGTACCTTCTGAGTACCCGGTCTTAGTTTCTCGAGATCGGGAGAAACATTGCTAATTTACGTGGCGGCAACACCACGAGCGATTAGCGGTGTCTTGGTTGTAGAAAGGAATAATATCCAACGACCGGTCTATTACGTGGCGAAGTCTTACATGGACCAAAGGAAAGATACCCACGGTACAAAAGTTGCTCTATGGCCTCCTTATGTCTTCAAGGAAGCTAAGGCACTACTTCGAGCCCACAAAGTGGTCGTACCTCTAGGATATCCCTTGGTCAAGTCCTTGAAGCAGGAATCATCGGGGCGAATAGCCAAATGGGCGGTCGAGCTAGGGCGTTCGA
Source organism: Phyllostachys edulis (assembly GCA_036346405.1). NCBI lineage: Eukaryota > Viridiplantae > Streptophyta > Magnoliopsida > Poales > Poaceae > Phyllostachys > Phyllostachys edulis. The sequence continues at coordinate 12,643,252 of CM070550.1, read as the reverse complement.
TCTCCATTTCATTTCACGAACAACAATAAAGTCGAGCAATAGCGAAATTCATTGCCGAATGGACAAACCCTGAACCCACCCAAGGACCCGATACGAACACCACGGACAGTGGACAATGTATTCGACGGTTCCTTGATGTTACAAGGATCGAGGTGGAGTGGTCTTGATATCCCTCTTGGCGAACACATCAAATCGCCATCGGTTAAATTTTCACGCCACCAATAATGTGGCGAGAATATGAAGGTTCTTGGCGGGACTCGGCGACTCGTTAAACTCGGGATTATGAATTACTAGTGAAAGCGATTCTCAACTAGTAGCGAATCAAGTGGGGAAAAGTATCAATGCTCTAGTACCAAGATGTCATCTTATCTGGCGAATCTGAAAACTTCGAAAAGCACTTCTTGGTTTTCGGATCAACATATTCCTAGAAAGGAAAACTTTCTGGCGGACCGGTTAGCGCGGATGGCCTCCACGAGGTCGGCCAGTCCCTTGGGAGTTTTCTCGAGCAACTCAATTCACCCTCGGTAGTTGAGCCTTCCGAGAACATACATGATTCTTTGCAAGTTGAACAAACTAATCAAGGAACATGGATGCTCCACAGTCGTTGACGGTTGGTATTTGTCACGATCAAGGTAGAGGCGGATGACATCGATCTACAATTATCTTGACATGACACAATTCGAGAAGATGATGTAGAGGCGATCGTATATACGAAAAGCCAAATCATACACTCTAATCGAAAGTACCTTGTATAAGCGAGGATCTCATGGAGTGTTGATGAGATGCATATCTCAAGCGGATGGCATTAGATTGCTAACGAAATCCATGAAGGTGTCGTGGAGCACACCATTCCTCTGAGAACCACAGTCGGTAAAGCCTTAAGCAAGGCTATTCTTGACCAGCGCCCTTCATGATGCAAAAGAGCTTGTGATGAAGTGTGTACAATGTCGGTTTCATAGCCGACAAGTACACCGGCCCGCGCTAAGCCTTACAAACAATTCCTCTTTCTTGGCCTTTTGCAACTTTGGGGAATGGACATTACAGGACCTTTCCCAAGAGCACCGGGGCTTGAATTCCTTTCGTCATGATTGACACGTTTACAAAATGGATTGAAGCGAGGCGGTTGTTAAAATAACAAGCGAGGGCGCTAAGATTTCTCTTGAAAAATGTGATCACGCGATTTGGTGTACCCGATCGTATCATCACAGACAATGGTTCCGATTCTCCAAAGATCAATTCCGGGAGTTCTGCGATGAACTTGGTGTCAAAGTTCATTTTGCTACATTGCACATCGCATGAACAGCGGAGGCGATTAAGCGAGCTAATGGTATCCTTATGCGAGGATCAAGCGCCGAGTATTGACCGATTAATCAAGCGGTCGGCGCTTGGGTTAAGAACTTCCCTACGTGTTATGGGCGTTCGAACCCACGACCGGTCGTCGGCCGGTGAAACTCCATTCTTTTTGGTTTATGGTCTTTGAAGCCATGCTTCCTCCGAACTCAAAATTGGCTCTGCTTTCGGCGATCGTTTTGCGAAAATGATCGAGAATGAGCGACGACTTCGGCAGCGTCGATTTCCTTGAAAACAGCGAAACCAAGCCCTTATGCGATCGGCGGTCTACCAACAAGCCATGCGAAGGTACCATAGTCGTAAAGGTGCGACCTCGCTGACCTTCTTTGTAGGTGATCTGGTTCTCGAGAAAAATTGAGCCAAACAAATCACAATAAACTTTCTCCTAAATGGGAAGGTCCTTACAACGTAATTAAAGTAACTTGAGCCGAGTTAAATCTGTTGGCTATGTCGATGGGCAAATTTTGTCAAATTCTTGGAACATCGATCAATTGCGTAAGTTCTATGTTTAATTTTCATTCTTTCATTTCTTTCAATTTCAATTTCATTAAATTCATTAATTAATTAAGATGTGCAACCTTGCTTATATATATACACCTACATTACAGTGGTTTATTATTGTTAGTGCAGTGGGAGAAGACATTTTTCTCTCGATATCCTTTTAAGGATCTCACGATACTCTATGGTCCTAGTCGTGAGCATTTTTCTTCAAATGATTCCCCGCAGCGACTACACTCTTTTCTCAAAGAAAATGAGTAATCGAGCACCACACAACTAACTATCTCATGAATGATATGCTTACGATTTGAAGATTATGCTTCATTATTTTAAGATTACGGTCTATTCTTGTGCAGCTCTTGGTGGGGACACGGAAAGCCTCCTAGTCGAAGTCTCTCCTTTTTACGCGTGGTCACCTTTGGAAGGAGCTTCCTAGCGGCAGTTCTTTTCTTCACGATCCTCGCTACCGATCGGATCTGAGAATTTGAACACGTTTCAAGAAATGTGTCGTATGCCTTGAGTCTTAGCATTAGTTCGACGATTATGGGACAATAGATATAAACAAAGTTCACTTATAATTTGTTGCATACATATTTGCATTTCTTCTTATGTCAAGTTTGACAAAGTCTTTTTCCGACCATATATAGTGTTTTTGATTGGTATTTCCATTATGACAAACAAAGATCTATAACTAGTCGAAATCATCTGTTAGTCGACCACATTTGATTTCCTAATCTTTACAACGATCGATTTTGTCTTACATGTCCAAACATACCTTCAAAAACTCACATACATGGTTATGACCTCTTTTATTCTCTTTCTTGGCTCCTTTGCATGCGATAGCGTTCTTCTACTATAAAGCGATCGGGGCTAGGAAATATCTGAGAATTTTAAAAAGTCAAGCAGGATAAACAAAAGCTTTGTCAATGACATAAAATGTAATTTTCATAGATATTCAAATATTTTTACACTTGCGAACCTACTCTAAGAAATATTCGGCCTAACTCTTGTTTTGTGGAGATTAGACCTCCATCTCCTCTACAACTATATCTCAAAGTGGCTGAGTTCTTCCATGAACTTGGTAGCCTCCTCAGTGGGCGATTGAAGTCATCTTTAACAGACTTGGAGATCAATGGAGGGTCGGAAGCTTTCAGTTTTGCCAAAGCAAAACTAACTCCACTGCAACACTTTGTTTTTAGGGCACAGGCATAATTCGTCAGAGTAGTTTTGACGAACTTTAAGATCCCTAGAAGTTGACCCAAATAGTTCATTTTCTCTATTGGATCTCTTAAGATAGGCAGCTTGATCACGATCCCAAATCAAAGATCATCTTGTTCAAAGCATGAATCTTTTCATCAATATTTTGAGCAAAGCGCCTCCTTATCTGCTCAAATTTGAGTTTTCTTTACTCTGTTTAGCATTTCGTTTGCTCTGCAAAAACAAATCGAGTTAATGAACACAAGCATCATTGAAGGAAAATCAAACTACGACATATTACCTTCATTTGTTTTGCTAAGTGTTTCATATTTGAGTCGTTGCTTGGCGATCAACGGTCTTTAAATTGAACTTGCTTGACAAATAGTGATCTTTAGCTTTATTTCTTCTTCAAGAAGAAATTTGTCTTGGCTTTCTCGTACAACCTCCTCTTTTATTTTCTCGAGATCTATCGAATACGATAAGGAGAATAATTGTAGAGGAGCAAAGTATGAAGAAGAAACAAAAGTTCAAAGGAAAAGTTCTTACTTTCCAACTCGAGTGCTTTTGCTCCAAGTCCTTAACTTTCATTGGAGTCGATCCTCCGATCCTGACAAAGTTCTCGACCAAATGCTACACAAATAGCGTTCTCTTTCTTAAGTTTCTTATAAACTTTTTAAAGAAGAGCTATGAAGCTGGTCGTAGAATACTTACAGAATTGCTGGTCATTATAACCGGCAAAAATCAAATCGGTGCATCTTGAGTTGAGTATCAGATACTTTACGCCACGCCTCATCAAGCTCCTTATCCTCGATAAATCGGGGCGAAAAGGAACTTGTTAGGTTGGGAAGGGTTATCAACGATGATCGAACTGTTGAGACCTCTCGAGGCATCTACCTCCACGAAGGGGTTTCAATCACCAAAGGATCCAACTCAACCGTTGCCCTTGTCACTGCTCGGGGCTTCTTCGACCACTATTTCCTCGGGAACTTTGTCACGAGAAGTGCTCTGATCGGGAACTTCCACAGTGCGAGTCCTCGGGAAGAACACAGTGGAAGCAGCGGAACACCGAAGACCTATGCAAACCGAAGATGGGAAGTTCAAAGTATCAAATCATCAAGGAATTATTAGAGGTACATACTTATCGACCACTTTCATTTGTACATACCTTGTTAATCTCAAGGATTTGACTCTGAAAGCAGCAAGAGAGAAATCATGCGCTAGCCTTCCTTTTCTTCTCCTCCAATTTTCTTTGGTTACGGACCCGGCAAGGTTTTATTGGAACCCTCATCCTCCAACAAGATGTCGGAAGCTATGTCCTCGACCGGTTCATCAGGACGCATTCGACTATCCGGTGGGAGGAGTGGTTTCATCAATCTCCGGATCGATTGTTTGATAACAACGTAAGGTCGTGCCACGACCACTCTGGAGTCTCTGACCTCCATGATTACATTCTCGGGCCCTCGAACTTATCCACCTAAATCAAAGAACAAATTTGATTGGGTGAAGATATCCTTTATCTAAAAAATTAGTACATATATGATTCGAAATGTTCTATTACCTCGAGGATTCATCTC